>CM055893.1:2795000-4234500 GCA_029582165.1 Portulaca oleracea
CTCAAACCAGGAAAAAACCACAAACGATGCACTATCGGAGGATTACAACAGTGTTTCAGAGATTCCCGGACCTCCTCAATCTCTCACAACCTTCGTAGAGTTACAACCTAAGAACTCAACACTCACAGATGAGTCTCATACAACTCCCTCGGGTACATAGAGATTATATGTCAATCTCTTATGGTCAGATGAAACATTTGCAATTGCATACTAATAAGCCTAACACATAGGCTCGATAATACAAGGCTAAAACAGTTATTTAGGGTTAATAGAGTCCTTATAACCAAGGAATTACAAAAGGAGGCGGCCAAAAAATCAACGATTTGATGCCCACTCAATTTCTTCTACCTTACTCCCCAAGACACAGAGACCAACCCAAAATTGGTCTCCACATTCAACCCAACATTTCTCTCTTGGCTAAGTTGGCTATAAGGGATGAATTATAGTTCGAATTTTAGTTTTATCATATCAAATAATTATTCTATATCAAACTTTATCTTCGGATTATGTAAGTCGAATCCCAATTCGATTTGAACTAATTACATATTAATTTAATCATTCTAATCCTATCATTTTTTACATTTTCACCATCATAAATAGACTATCCAAACTTCCTAATTTCTCGTACCATGATTCTCTTAAAATTATTGACATTGAAATTGAACAATTCTTCTATCTTCTGGCTATCATATTTCTTAATCTGCATTTTAATCTAAGCGCATTTTTTTTTTAGTAGGGTTACTTGTGCTTAATTTTGTTTTCCTTTCTTTACAATAATCATGCAATTGTTATATGATCATCAAGCACGTATAATATGTAAATTTATTTCTTTTAATTTTTGCTTTTAATTTTATTTATTTTGTATGCATCAAAATAATAACTTTCGGAAATTACTATTGATTCGTTTTGGATCTTGTTACTTTTGAGCCTAAGTGCATTTTGGACAATTCGCGGGATATCTTGGAGTCTCGGGCCTCTTTAGGTCCCCACTTGAAGAATAACTTCGATGGATCCCGATCATATTTCCCTTACTCCAACCTGGTTTACCTCCCAAGAGCTAAGGAGAAGAGAAAGATCAACCCCAAGAAGGAAGTTAAGGAAGGGGAAAAAAAAACCCAAAAAGAAGGCCTAGAGAACAACAACTGGTCATGATCATGGCTATTCTTAGTCATGCCCGGGACTCCCTCCTCAAGGGTCATGACCTTGCTAGTTTAGACAGCTGTCAAAGAGAAAAATGAGAAGAAAAATGGGGGCTTAAGTTGAAAAGGCCAAGAAAAGCCCAAAACAAGGAAGAAATGAGGACCAACAAACCAAAGCCCACAATAGAAACCAGCCAAAAGCTAGTTAGCCTTCATGCGTCCATGGCCTCAACGTTGGGTCGAGGCCCAACTTGCAATAAGCTCTAAAAGCGGCCCATGTTCGCCCTCTTATGCAAGCCCAATGGGCTCATTTCTTGGTCCATCGCCAGCATTGGGGAAGGCCTGATTCATAACAGGCTCTAAACGCAACCCAAGGCCACCCGTCCTACGCAGTCCCAATAGGCCCAGTTTTCATCCTACACGCCAACATGGGTCGAGTCCTAGCTCATAAGGAGGCCTAGGGCCAGCCAGCCTTGGCACCCCAAAATAAGAAGAAGTTGGGCCAAGCTTAAGGCTCGCCATTCGTGGGACCCCCTGGTAATTAAATCTTTGATCTTTTCTAATACACATGAATTTAGCTAAATAAACAAGCGAGAATTAAAACTAATAAATTCTACCTGCACATTTATGCTAAAAATAAAAGAAGACAGTGACAAGAATTACCTTGGCTTCATATCGATAATTCCAAACATGATTCCATGGGTGGAAAACCAATTTATTTATTGTCAATTCGCTCCCGAAGCAAATTTCTGACGGGAAGAAGCCTTGTGGCGCCACTCCACGGCATGTGGTTGAGGACGACTTCTAGTTCTGCTAGGCTGCACATTTGCAAGATGATAGTAACCAGCTCAAAGCAAGCAAAGAATAAGAAGAGTGAGGTTTGGAAGAGCTTTCAAGAGGATGATAGAAAGATGGATGTGAAAAATGAGGAGCTAAAGGGTCGTTTTTACAAATAACGTGACTGTATGCAAACCACACAATTGGTGCATAGGTGGGGCCTACAACTGAAGGATAGGTCGACCGACCTTTGACGCGTGGCATGTTCATGTTGGCTCAAAATCATGAAAAAATCCAATGTTATCCCATTATCTTCCACATGTAGGTTAGCCGGCATGGACCGGTTCAAGACAGTCTGAGCCAGTCCAGATCCGTCAATCCAAGAGGAAAAAAAGAAGAAAAGAATTTATATCGATACAGTCAACCGGAAGCAACAATTTTTTTACTATCAAACAAGTAATCATCTGAACCCATTTTACAATCCCAAAAACTGACACTTTGATTCATCATTATGCATGATAAATTTGTTCCATCCATATGTCAATCGCCATGCATTCACAACGAGGCAGGCACCTTTCATCATCAATATGTCGGTCATCAAACGTTCATAATGAGTCGGACCCTCCTCATCAGCACTACGTTAGTTATTAGGTGTTTAAAACAAGACGGACAACTTGCCAACATGCACGATCATTGGGCGCGTTTAAAGTACAATGATACGTCGGTCTTTGGGTGTTCACGTACAACGAGACGAACACATTTCATCGGCATATGTTGGTCGTCATTTTTGATTGGGCAATCACTCCAATCACCTCCCATGCATGATTTTAGGTTGGTTGGCCTTAATGAGTGACTTTGGTGATCAATAAGGCTTAGAGTGTGGATCATGCCTCCTCCCTTCCTCTTTCATCCACCTCTCCTCCATTTATAAATGTTCGGTTATAAGGGGTCTTGGACCCAGATCCTTTCTAGGCCCAGAGGGTGGTGGGCCAAATCCAATCAAGCCCACCTAGACTAGAGGTGGAAGAAATCCTAACCCTTAGGACTTTACCTAATTTACCTTAACCCAAAACAATAGCAATAGGAAAGAAATAGATAGCAGAGGCAGAGTTGTTTACCTGGAAGTCTCTCGAACAGACAAGCTTCGACCAACCTTCAATTCTTGAATGTGCCTCTTCGGCTCTTCAACACTTCACTCTGGACTCCAAGTAGGAAGTCTCTAATACAGAAGACCTCCCAGTAGTCCACGCAACACTTGTGACACGGGCTGCTAGACCGCCTGATCTCAACCCAATCGAGATTGGATGAAGTATGTGGATTGTATCAAATACAGCCGATATTTTTAACTGTAGGACCTCAAGGAATCACCCTCATAGTCCTAAACCGAAAGCTTTCTTATAGAAAGTTTTCTCAGTTCCCCAAAATCTCCAAAAAGGAAATTACCCTAAAAATGGGCCTCATGGGATGGAAAGACACTCTTTAGCATCTCAGGGCTTGATATATACAGGGAAGAGAAAAAAAGGGGTCAGGGGAAGAGTTAATCCTCAAATGTGGGACGTGTGGCCTACAGTTCACCACAGACCGTGATGCCCTACCACGGACCGTGGTGGGTAACAAAAACAAATATGCTGCCCAAAGGTCCACCACGGACCATGTCAGAGCCACCACAGGTCGTTGTAGCCTTGCCACCATCTATGATGGTCGGTTTTCCCCGAAACCGGCTTCAGCGCTTCCTCTGGTTCAATCTCGTATTGCCCTTGACCTTTTTCCACATACACATTCCCTTCAAGTTGTTGACTTGTGTAATCCTGTGGGACCAACTAACACGGTTATAATCAAACCATTCGATCACTGATTAAGTAGACTTCTAGCAACGTCATTAATCACTGAATTAAATTAACTATTTTACTCGGATGAAATTGAACATTGTCTTAACATTCCCAACAATAAATACCCCTGCCCCCCCAATTCCACACAACAAAGACACCAAGAATTCCCGATATATTGATGTTAAGGAATTCCTATCTAATCTCTCTCTATATATTGCAAACTTCTCCATGTATGCTAACTGTCTATTCAGTTAGAATGTGTGCTTATATTTAATCATTTTGTAATTATATAACCCAATATTATCATGTTGTCGTACTATGTAAATTTTATTCGTTAAAGCACAACATGATAGTCTTCTCGTGAAATTCAAACATGTTTCTCGCTGCTCTCTTTCACATTAAATTGATTTAATAGAGTCTACGTACGGAATAGGCGAGTTCGAGAATATTCTGACTCTTGGACTTATAGCCTTACCTCCGAACTTGAATCTCAGGTTCGTAGGCCGGAGTCTCATTTTTTTTAGTTTGTTGGTTTTCTTAAAAACAATTGGCGTCTCTTTAAATTCTAACTAGGCTTCAACCCGTGCGATGCACGAAACGAACTCAATTAGCTACTTTTAAAATTTGATAAAAGTCATGGATAATAGATCAACTTGCAACAAATTTCCATCAAATCCCTGCCATATTTCAATGAGCTGTTGTTTCTGTTTCTCTTTTCTGTGCTGCTGCTGCTGCTCAATATTGGAGGCTGAAGTGGGTAGGCCAACAGTGACTTTGTTTAAATGGGATGGAGCAGGGTTATGGTGTTGCATAATGTCATTTTGTGGGTTTTTTGGTCTACTGGAAGGAATGAATTTCACAACTTGTCAAGTGACCAATTGGCTATCCATTTCAATCAAATATCTTCATCTTTCAGTGAAGTCTTACTGTATTGCTAGGGTGCTTCTGTCATGTACTATATTTGTCTTCCTAGTTTGTCTCAACTGAATGTTTAGGGTGCCATTGTTACTGTATCTTTGTGCATTGGCTTCGTTGGGTATATTTTGAACAGTCTGAGCTTATTGCTCTTTTGTGCTTGTGGGCACTTTCCCTAGTTGAATAAAAGGGCTCTCATGACCACAACTTATCAAAAAAACAAAAAAGAAAGTCATGGATAAGTAACTGTCCATACAAATAAACCAAACGAAATATTAATGAAATTGTTACATGGAAAATGAAGAAACCCCAATTGAGAATAAAGCAAAGGACGTCTGTCTGCGACTTGTGGAAATGAAGCAAAGGACGTCTGCCTACGAAGGACATTGACATAGCACAGCAGGTTTTGAAGTGAAAGACAAAGTGTCGAAAATCAATCAGGGAAGATGTTCTTCTTTGGCAAGAATCTCCATATTCCTTTTCTATTATGTAAACCAGTTTGCTTATCCCACTTGTGATATTGCAGGATAAAATCAAGGACGAAAAAAGGAAAGGACCCTCTATAGATCTCGCCAAAGTTGGAAGCACAACTGCGGAAGGAAATCAAGGCAAAAATGGAAGCTATCTTCAACGGATACAAGACCCAGCGACGCAGCATATAAATAGACGCATCCAAAGCGAAGAAAAAGTATTCGATTCCAAGGAAGAAATCGAGAGTTCAACCACAAGTGTGTTCTTGAGTTGAGTGAGGTGTTCGAGTGTTCAAATTGAGAGTGCTATCAAACTCTTAACGGATTTAGAGTTGTGTTAGGCTTTCGTGTTTGAATCCTAGACGGAATTAGGATTCTATATGTGTAAACACCAAATCGAATTTGGTGGGTGAAGAATTCTGAGAATTTGTGTGAGTTACCCAGAAACTGTTCGAAGTTTTCTGGGCTTGTCTGAATCCCTAAGGACATTCACCCTTGGGATTTCAGCCGCTGATCACTGCAAAGGTCCTTTACTGTAAAGCAGTTGAAACGCACTACTGTGAAGGCCTTTCCAGACAATAAGAAGCGTCCACTGTAAGGCGCTTGGTCCGTTGTAATACCTAAGGTCCTTTACCTTAGGTTTTCTATCTGATCAGTGCAATAAAGGAGGTTATTCAGTTATATATTATTTGTCCTTTATTCATTCTATTTATATTCTGTTTGAAGGAAGTTCTCAGTCTGTTTAGACAAGAGAACCTAACGTCCCTATCAAGTTGTGATTTGTGCAGAAAAGTTCAATAACCCTATTCACCCCCCCCCCCCTCTAGGGTTCTTTCAATTGGTATCAGAGCTTGGTCCACTGAAAAGTCAGAGACTAACCGCTCTGTGGCAAAGATCATGGGAGATCACAACATGGGTGATTTAAGCCAAGGATGTTCATGGAACAGATCACCTTTGCTGACAGGTGATAACTATCGAGTATGGAAGCGCCAAATGGAAATCTTCTTGAGAAATCAAGATGAGGACATTTGGGACATAGTCAGGGAAGGAAATTATCCTACACCTCGAAAGACTGCCGAGGATGGAACAGAAAGTGACAAACCGAGATCTGAGTATACGGCAGAAGAAAAAGAGCAAGCGAAAAAGAACACTCACGCTCATTATCTCTTAATTTGTAGTCTTAATTCTAATGAGTTTGAAAGGGTGTCAAATTTTGATACAGCTAAACAGATATGGGACTACTTGGTCACCACCTATGAAGGAACAAATCAAGTAAAGAAGACCAAGATCAACTTGCTTGTTCAAAAGTATGAAGGCTTCAAGATGGAAGAAAATGAATCCATTGAATCTATGTTCAAAAGATTCAGTGCCATAATCAACCATCTAAAATCTCTCGGGAAAACATACACAGATGAAGAGCAGATGAACAAGATCCTTCAATGCTTGCCTGAGCACAAATGGGGTTCCAAGGTAACTGCCATTGAAGAAGCCCAAAATCTGGAAACCTTGAAGCTTGAAGGCGATAGGAAAACTCCTTGCCTATGAGATCATTGCTGAAAGAAATCAGATCAAGGAAATTGCCCTCAAACGCACCAAGGAACGGAAGATGAATCGGAGGATGAGGATGAAGAAACCATGGCCATGCTAGCCAAAGGATTCAAACGACTATACAGAAGAAATCCCAGATTCCGTGGTTACCTAAGAGAGTCATCATCCAAATGACCTTCACCCAAAGGTAAATCACTAACCAAGGATGATAATGAATACAAATGCTTTGCTTGTGGTGCTACAGATCACTTGGTCAGAGAATGCCCTTATGTAAAGAAAGTCAAGGAACAAAGCGACCTCAGAGGAAAAAGGTCAGGCAGCAAAGCTATGGTTGCCACATGGAGCGAAAGTGAAGGCAGTGAAAGTGAATCTGAGGAGATTGCAAATCTTTGTCTCATGGCAAAGGACGTTACAGAAACACAAGCAGATGAAACAGAGATAAATGACAGTGATGAGGTATTTACAGATCTCTTTCTGAAATGTCCTTCACACAATTTGAAACCAAGATTGCTAAATCTGCTTGACTACATTACAACCCTCACTGACAAAGTACAATACCTCACTAGAATTGCTGAAACAAACTCCAAAACCATAGAAACCCAAATGGAGATAATCAAAAACCTTACCTCTGATAATATCAGCATGAGAAATGAAATGATACAGAACCGAAAACAGCTGAACTCCATTTTGAATCAAGAAATAGACCAAGTTCATTTGACCATAAATCCTGAGAAGAAAACCTCTACAGATAAACCTGGTTCACCTAGAGCTGATCCAGAAACCTTACCTACTCATAAACCCACACCTATACCAAAACAAAAAACCAAGGCAAAGTGGGTTCCAAAGAAGCAACCCAACAGATCAATTCCCTCAAACAAAGAAACCCTTCATAAACCTCAAGGTCCAAAGAAAGGTATAATGTCCTTCAGTGCAGGTATGCCTCAGGGCTCACAACGACCTCTGGTATTTGGACAGCGGATGCTCAAGACACATGACTGGAGATCCAACCAAATTCAGAGAACTCAAAGGCATCAGAAGTGGGAAGGTAACGTTTGGAGACAAAAGCCAAGGGAAGATCCTTGGAGTCGGCAAGGTCGGTAAGGATTCAACCAACTGTATAAATGATGTATATTATGTAGAAGGTTTAGAATACAATCTTTTAAGTATTTCTCAGTTTTGTGATAAAGGTTATAAAGTTTGGTTCAATAAGAACTCATGTGTCGTAGAAAAGGAATCTCATGAAATAGTCCTTAAAGGTCATCGTATGAACAATGTGTATGTTATTGACCTCAGTGAGCATATGACCAAGGACCTTACCTGTCTTAGAGTTGCATCAGATGAAACCTGGTTATGGCATCGTAGATTAGGACATATGAACATGAAAACCCTTCAAAAGCTAAAACATCTAGGCCTAGTTAGAGGACTACCACCTCAAAATTTCATTCGTGACAAGGTATGTGATGCATGTACTAGAGGAAAACAGACCAGGGCATCCTTCAAGCCTGTATCTCAAGTAACCACCTCTAGATGTCTAGAATTGTTACATATGGACCTCTGTGGACCTATTCCATACAAAAGTCTAGGAGGACGTTCATACATACTAGTTATTATTGATGATTATTCTAGATTTACCTGGGTTTTATTTTTTAAGGATAAGACAGAAGCCTACCCAGAATTTGAGAAATTATACAGGCAACTCAAGGTCCTTACAAGACTCAATCTGGTGTCTATAAGAACAGATCATGGAAGAGAATTTGATAATCGAGATCAATTTGGAAAATTCTGTGATCAAGAAGGGGTTACACATAATTTCTCTGCCCCAAGGACACCACAGCAGAATGGTGTGGTTGAAAGGAAGAACATGCATTGGAAAATATGACCAGAACAATCATCTGTGAGAATAATCTACCCCTCTTTCTTTGGGCTGAAATTATAAATGCTTCAAATTATATTCTCAACAGATGTACCATAAGATCCTTCATGAAGAAAAACACCCTATGAGCTGTTCAAAGGTAAAACACCAAATGTAGCTCATCTCAAGGCCATTGGATGCAAATGCTTCGTTCACTATAATGGCAAGAAGGCCTTAAGCAAATTTGAACCTAGAAGTGAAGAAGGTATTTTGGTTGGTTATTCATTAACCAGCAAAGCCTATAGAGTCTACATCAAAGCATCCAGAAAAGTGGAAGAATCAATTCATGTCATCTTCGACGAAACTTCCACCACTCCATCAGAAAGGACCTCCACCAAATTCCAGATCCATCAAGATGATGATAACGAGGACCTTCCCCGTGAGTTTCAACAAGGTCCTCACCAACAAAGTGAAGAACCTCATCCAGATAACACCTTACAATCAAATTCAGAAGATGAGGAAATTGAGACCCAAGGACCTTCGCATGAGGAAGAACAAGATCCTTCCTCAGGCACTGAACAAGAACACTCCTCCAATGAAGGACAAGGCCCTTCATCAACAGAGATTCCTCAACCGATTGATGACGCACAACAGAACATTGAGGAATCCACAAGGACCTTCAGATTCAAACCTGCTCATCCAGCCGACAACCTCCTTTGCAGTGCAGGAGACAGGTATTAGAACTCGATCCTCTCTTAGAAACTTTTGTGCCTTTCACGCGTTTGTGTCTCAGATTGAACCTAAAGGACCTGAAGAGGCTCTAAAGGATAGCAACTGGATCCTAGCTATGCAAGAAGAATTGAATCAATTCGAGCACAACAAAGTATGGGAACTTGTTCTAAGACCCACACATCATCCAGTCATTGGTGTAAAGTGGGTCTACCATAACAAGTTAGATGAACATGGCACAGTCACAAGAAACAAGGCAAGACTAGTTTCCAAAGGGTACAACCAAGAAGAAGGCATTGACTATGAAGAAACCTTTGCACCTGTTGCAAGACTTGAGGCCATTTGAATACTACTTGCCTATGCTGCATCAAGTCACATGAAGCTATATCAGATGGATGTCAAAAGTGCCTTCCTAAATGGTTACCTAAAGGAAGAAGTCTATGTGGAACAACCTCCTGGATTTGAACAAAATTCAGACACTCATGTTTACAGACTTCAGAAGGCCCTTTATGGCTTGAAACAAGCTCCCAGAGCTTGGTATGAGAGGCTAAGTTCGTTTCTTCTTAAAAATGGATTCACAAGAGGTCTCATAGACAAGACTCTCTTCATTAAAACCTCAGGTCAGGGCTCTACTATAATTCAAGTTTATGTAGATGATATTATATTTGGTGCTACTAATGAATGTCTAGTGAAGGAATTCTCTGACCTAATGAGTAAAGAGTTTGAAATGAGCCTTGTGGGAGAACTAAGCTTCTTCCTTGGATTGCAAATCAAACAAAACAATGACGGCATCTTTCTCAACCAAAGTAAGTATGTCAAGGAGCTTCTAAAGAAATATGGACTAGAGAACGCCAAACACTGCAGCACCCCAATGTCCTCCACATTAAAACTTGATCAGGATTTACAAGGTAAGGACGTTCCTGATAAGCAATATAGAGGTATGATAGGATCTCTACTTTACCTAACTGCAAGTCGTCCAGATATTATGTTTAGTGTTTGTCTATGTGCTCGCTTTCAAAGTGCCCCCAAACAATCTCACTTGATTGCTGTCAAAAGGATCTTAAGGTATCTCGCAGGCACCAAGGACCTTGGTCTATGGTATCCCAGAAACAACACACTAAACCTCGTTGGATACACAGATGCTGACTTTGTTGGATCAAAGACTGATAGAAAGAGCACCTCTGGAGGTTGCCAAATGCTTGGGTTCTCCTTAATCTCCTGGCAGTCCAAGAAACAAAATGTCGTTGCCCTTTCCACTGCCGAAGCAGAATACATAGCAGCAGGGGCATGCTGTGCTCAAATTTTATGGATCCAACAACACGTAAAGGACCTCGGGATCACCCTCTCAAAAATTCCCATCAAGTGTGACAATAAGAGTGCCATTCAAATCACCAAAAATCCAGTTCAGCACTCTCGCACTAAACACATTGAAGTACGACATCATTTCATCAGAGATCACGTTGACAAAGGTCATATTACACTAGACTTTGTCCCCACTCATCAACAACTGGCTGACATTTTCACCAAGGCCCTTCCCACCGAGCAATTCATTAACAACCGAAGGGAACTTGGCATGCTGCAACCGGACGACCAGTTGAGGGGGAGCTAGCATCCCTCCTTCCAGGGGGAGCCAAGGGCCTCCACCATCAGGTACGCTCTAACCCATAGACTTAACAAGGTCCTTGACACTGTTGTCACTGAACCTAACTAAGTCTGACGTACTACACAAAAATCTTGGCAATGACGTTTAGCAGACTAGTTCTCCCATAACTATTCTGCTTAAACTCAAAATCTTTTCAACAAATCAAAAAAAAAAAGACATTCTTTCCAAAATTCTCTCCTGTTTCCAAAACAATTAAAACCTTTCAAAACTTCCAAAAAGTTACGCCAACTTCCAAAATTAATTCTGAGAAATCTTTCCCATCATCGCTTCTTTCCTCTTTTCCCAATATGCGTCCAATCATCATCAAAAACTTCCCCCCAACCGTCAGATTCACCTCCCCTAATTAAATCTCCTGACACACGCCAACCCCCACATAACTTCTCACCATTATCCATTCAAACTTTTCAAAATCAAATTTCAATCCTTTGTCACGTCCATCCCCACGTCATCATGCCTGCATCACTCACACACTCCCTCCATAAAACCCAATAAACCCCACAGAAAGCCCCACACCACATCCCCATCACAAACCTCTTCTATTCAGTCCTTTCATCCTCTCAACTCTCACCATGGGAAAGCGACCAGCCCTCAAACAAGCAACCCCCTCTGCCATTGCAAAACGCACAAGATCCAAAAATCACCCATTCCCCCCGACTCAACCAACTCCCACAGTTCCTCCTCCGCCGATGTCTCCATATCACCACCATCCTCCTCTGCCCTCCAACTCACCCCATCTCAACGATTGGAGAACTTCTCCAAAAGGCCCATGCTCTGCTGTGACACTATTGATCTGGACCCTCTCATAGAGGCCTTCCCTTCCTTTTCAACACTAAAGGACGTTGGCTGTCAGTCCTTCTTCAACTGTGATCAAGGAGTCTATCCTTCCCTTGTGCATCAACTCTTTGCAAACCTCGTGACCAATCCAGGCAGAACATCCCTCCACTCCAAAGTCTCAGGTATTGACATCTTTCTTTCTGCAAATCACGTTGAAAAAATCCTGAACCTTACTCCATCCATCACAAAATCCCCCCTTCCTCTACCCTCTGACCCAAGACAAGAACTTCTCAAACTGTATGGCCGTTCCTCTGAGCCCAAAAACTATCAATACACCGCTCTCACCTCTGAAGCCCGTTTCTTATATTACACCATTGTCCGAACCATACTGCCTCGAGGCACCAACAAAGAAACCCTAAATGAAGCAACCGCCTACTTTCTCCTCAATGTCCTCAATGACAGACACCCTGAGATAGGTGACATTGTCGTCACTCACCTCATCCGAACAACATCCTCTACCTTTGGGCCTTTACCATACTGCAACCTCCTTACCAAAATCTTTCAGGCCTATGTTGTTCCCCTGCCCGCCTCAGAAAGAGTCTCTGTCAACATTACAAACATAGGCATTCCGCTTCTCAAAAATCTGGGTTATGTTCAGCAAGACAATGGCACATGGCTTCACACAGATGAAATCAAGGCTGCTCAAGAAACCTCCTCAGTTGCTGCTGCCAAGGACGTTCGTCTCTGATCTCAAGAATGAAATACTCTGTCTTCATAAAGAGATCCAAAGCCTTCAAACTGCCAATGCATCTCTTCAAGCAGCCATCACATCTCTTCAACAAATTGTCTCATCAATGCCGATCCCTACACTCACTCCCATCAACCCACCTCCTGATGCTGCAATCACCCCAACTCCTGCCGTCTGGATGTTCCCCTCCTAATTTCCTTTCTTATTTTACTATGTTTTCGAAAACACTTTTGTGCCAAACATTCCTCCTGTTTCCTTTCTGGTGAAAGCCAAAAAGGGGGAGATGAACTCCTGCTATGTCTATGCTTATTTTGCCTTTGTCTATGCTTAAATGCTATGCTAGACTACTACATGTTATGCTAGACTACTACATGTTACTCTTGTATGTTGCTCTTGCTATAATCAATGCATGCACAACCATGGAGTTTTGTCTTTCACTCAAAAAGGGGGAGATTGAAGAAACCCCAATTGAGAATAAAGCAAAGGGCGTGCTGCGACTTGTGGAAATGAAGCAAAGGGCGTGCGCCTCTGAAGGACATTGACATAGCAAAGAGTTTTGAAGTGAAAGACAAAGTGTCGAAAATCAATCAGGGAAGTTGTTCTTCTTTGGCAAGAATCTCCATATTCCTTTTCTATTATGTAAACCAGTTTGCTTATCCCACTTGTGATATTGCAGGATAAAATCAAGGACGAAAAAAGGAAAGGACCCTCTGTAGATCTCGCCAAAGTTGGAAGCACAACTGCGGAAGGAAATCAAGGCAAAAATGGAAGCTATCTTCAACGGATACAAGACCCAGCGACGCAGCATATAAATAGACGCATCCAAAGCGAAGAAAAAGTATTCGATTCCAAGGAAGAAATCGAGAGTTCAACCACAAGTGTGTTCTTGAGTTGAGTGAGGTGTTCGAGTGTTCAAATTGAGAGTGCTATCAAACTCTTAACGGATTTAGAGTTGTGTTAGGCTTTCGTGTTTGAATCCTAGACGGAATTAGGATTCTATATGTGTAAACACCAAATCGAATTTGGTGGGTGAAGAATTCGAGAATTTGTGAGTTACCCGTAAACTGCTGAAGTTTTAGGCTTGTCGAATCCCTAAGGACATTCACCCTTGGGATTTCAAATTACCGATCACCGCAAAGGTCCTTTACTGTAAAGCAGTTGAAACGCACTACTGTGAAGGCCTTTCCAGACAATAAGAAGCGTCCACTGTAAGGCGCTTGGTCCGTTGTAATACCTAAGGTCCTTTACCTTAGGTTTTCTATCTGATCAGTGCAATAAAGGAGGTTATTCAGTTATATATTATTTGTCCTTTATTCATTCTATTTATATTCTGTTTGAAGGAAGTTCTCAGTCTGTTTAGACAAGAGAACCTAACGTCCCTATCAAGTTGTGATTTGTGCAGAAAAGTTCAATAACCCTATTCACCCCCCCCCCCCCTCTAGGGTTCTTTCAGAAAACATCATGATAAATTGTTCCAACAAAACATGTAATTCAGCAATAGAAAATTTCCTAAAATGTGAATGATTTCTAATATAATATATACATTATTATTATTATTCTTATTATTATTATTATTATTATTATCATTATTATAGGCAACACCAAAATAATTATTGTTATTTGTACCAAAATAATTTAATTCAGAGTCCAAAGCAGTCAAGGATTAGTGATACTTTCTGATTTTTTAATTTTAAAATATAATCTGAATTGAAAATAAAAAAATTGAAAATATAGAAAAAAAAATAATTTTACACGTTGTGATTGACCAATTTCCCTACAGTCACTCTCGTGTCTCTATTTCGTGGGACCCACAATAATTTCTATTATAATATATAGATTTTCATAAGTCAATTTAGTTTTTATTCTACTACCTCTGTCCCTAAATAAGTGTCAATTTGACTAAACTTTAACCGTTGATTACTCACAAATTATAATGAATTACAATGTAAAATTAACACTATTGTAATTTTTAGTACAATATCTTTCTAACAGTGGTAGTTTCATATTGTAGTTCATAGTAATTTTTGAGCAATCAACGGTCAAATCTTAGTCAAATTGACACTTATTCAGGGACGGAGGTAGTACTTTTTTACATGATTAATCTATATAAAGTTCAATAATTAAACATGCAAAATGTTGGAACAAAAAGGAATTGAAAACAGAACCAAGGCCAGTCGACCTTGGTTAGTTGGTTTTGTTTCCAAACCCTCTTCTGGGCACAGCGGTCAGAAGGATCATTGGCCTAACCTAGTGAAGGTCGACTGGCTTCCAAGGTTAGTTTAGTGATCCATTTTGCCCTCCCCCTGTAAATGTGGTAAACTTGAATAAGGAGAAATCATAGAGATAATGGAAAAGCAAAGGCCAATAATGCCTTGTTGTGTTTTCTATCTCCTGCCAAAAAATAAAAACACCGGAGTATTTAAAGGGATACAAGACCTAAAACCGGTAAAGGGAAAAGAAAGAAAAAGAAAGAAAGAAAGAAAGAAAGAAAGAAAGAAAGAAAGAAAGAAAGAAAGAAAGAAAAATAAAAGAAAACTACCCTAACTAACAACTAACAAAACTAATTAATAGTCTCTAACACCCCCCCCCAATTGGAGATGGATAAACTCCCAATTTGCGAAGAAGAGTGTGATGTATTGTGCCCAAAAGAGGCTTTGTGAGTATATCTGCGAGTTGAGATTTTGAAGAAGTATGCTGAAGTGTGATTAAGCCATCTGCTAACTTCTGTCGGACATAATGGCAGTCAATCTCAATATGCTTGGTTCTCTCATGGAAAACCGGGTTCTTAGCAATATATATCGTCGCTTGATTATCACACTTGACAGGAACAAGGGTAATAGATTCTACTTGCAATTCATTGAACAAACGACTCAACCATAATAATTCAGTGACAAGCCTTCGAAGGCTTCTGTACTCTGCTTCGGCAGATGACAAAGAAACAACCTGTTGTTTCTTTGATTTCCAGGTGATCAAGGTATTGCCGAGGAAAACAAGAAACCTACTGATGGATTTCCAAGAGTGTTTGCAAGCTCCCCAATCTGAATCACTGTATGCCCTGAGGTGAAATCATCATCTTTGTGAATGAGTATGCCCAAGTCAGAATGGCTCTTCAAATATCTCAAAACGTGGAATGCAGCTTTCCAATGTAAATCTGTGGGTTCCTTGAGATATTGGCTCAAATGTTGGACTGTAAATGCTAGATCTGGCCTGGTATTGATCAAAAAATTTAGTTTCCCAATAAGCCTCCTATAGATGCAAGGATCTTCGAGTGGAACACTTGTATTTGGAAGCAGTTTAGTATTAATATCCATGGGACAAGTTACAGGAGTTGATGAATCAGATAAAAATTCTTGAAGCAACTCTTTGACAAATTTCTTTTGAGAAAGAATAACCCCCTTAGAGGTATGGACAATTTTAAGGCCAAGGAAATAATGAATATTTCCAAGGTCCTTAATTTTGAAAGTCGTGTCAAGGTGCTCCTTTAGTCTTGATATTTCTTCATGGTCATTCCCTATTATTAGGATATCATCAACATATACTGCAAGGAAAACAGATTTGTTAGTATCCTTTTTATAAAATAATGAATAATCATTATCAGAATGTTTGTATCCTCGCTGATACAAAATCTCAGTCAACTTTGCGTACCACTGTCTTAATGCCTGTTTTAAGCCATAGATAGATTTTCTTAGTTTACACACGGCATTAGGTATGTATGTATGAACCCCTTTAGGAACCCTCATATAAATTTCTTCATGCAAATCTCCATGGAGAAATGCATTATTAACATCTAATTGTTGTATGATCCAGTTCTTCTTGACAGCCACTACTCATAAGGCTCTTATTGTTGTCATTTTAACTACAGGAGAGAAAGTCTCACCGTAGTCTATTCCAACTTTTTTTGTGAAACCTCTAGCTACCAACCTAGCCTTAAATCTTTCTTGTTCCCATCTGCCTTCCTCTTAATTTTATATACCCACTTACAATCAATTGGCTTTCTACCTTCAGGAAGTGTTACAATATCCCAAGTATGTGTATCAGATAATGCTTGCAACTCCTGTTTCATAGCCCTCCTCCATTCCTCATGTGAGCTGGCTTGATCATAAGTGTCTGGTTCCGTGATTTCAAGACTATTTTCTTGAATATTTTCAGATTCTGAAAAGCCACATAGAGAAACAACTTTGGGTTTGTAATAAAGGTTAGTGACAGTAGAAAAATAAGTATCATAATCCTTTAGGTAATCAGGAGTTCTGTGCATTCTGGAAGATCTCCTTAAGCATTGAGTGGAATCAGTTTTGTGTTGGGGAACATTGTTGTTGCCGACATCCTCACTGTCAGCAGTATGAGTGCTTGTGTTGTCTTTCTGAATGTTTTCAAATCGTGTAGTGGTGTCGGCTTGAGTAACATCTTCCTGAGTGATCTCATCAAAAACAGCAGCATCATTTTCAAGAGGAAAAAGTGAAGAAGAATGTTGTTGTCTATTGTAAGGGAAGGTATCTTAATGAAAGATCACATCTCTAGAAGTAAAGAATTTCTGTTTTGAGATAGAGAAAAACTTATAAGCTTTCTTCCCTTGTGGATATCCAAGAAAAACACATTGTTCTGCTCTTGGTTCAAATTTGTGTCTACCTTGCTTTAGAGTGCTCATATAGCATAAACACCCAAAGCTTCTTAAATGATCATAAGTTGGAAGCCTTTTAAACAATATTTCATAAGGAGTTTTATTATTCAAAAGAGGTGTAGGCATCTTATTTATCAAATAAGTGGCAGTGAGTATGCTTTCTCCCCAGAATCTTAATGGCAAATGTGATTGGAACATCAAGGCCCTAGCAACTTCAAGTATATGCTTATGTTTCCTCTCCACTATTCCATTTTGTTGAGGTCTCTGAGTACAACTTGTTTCATGTAAAATGCCATGTTCATTAAAATATGCAATAGCAGTTTTATTCTTCCCAATTTCTAGAGCATTGTCAGATCTTACCCTCTTTACAGTAAGATCAAATTGTGTTTTGGCCATTGTAATAAAAGATTGGATTAGGCCAAAGGCTTCATCCTTGGTGGTCATTAGATGGGTCCAAGTGGATCTTGTGAAGTCATCCACTATGGTTATAAAGTATTTATGTCCTGAATGAGTGGGAACTTAAAATGGCCCCCAAGTATCTATATGAATTAATTCAAAAGCATTAACAATAGTAATTGTGCTGTTTTGAAATGGGAAACAATGTTGTTTTGCTTTGGGGAAAACACTACAATCAAAATGTTTCTGGTTCTGTCTATTATCTAAAGCAACACCAGGAATCAGTTTCATTCTACCTAATGGCATATGGCCTAATCTTTGATGCCAAATATTGTTATTAACAGAAACTAAGGCATTCAAGCTTGATTTATCATTATATGAGTTTCTTGTGGCTTCATGAATCAACTTTTTATCCAAGAAGTAGAGACCATACGCTTGTCTACCAAGAACTAAGGGCCCCTTCACAAAAAGGCCCTACAAAATACACTGATTTTCAGTAAAGGTTATCTGACAGTCTAATTGTTGGCATAGCCTTTTCACAAAAATCAAATTGAATCGGAAGTGAGGAACATATAAAACATTTGATAAGGTCAAATCATTTGAAATGTTTAATTGGCCTTGACTAGTAACTTTCACTCTATTTCCATTTGGCATGGTTATTTCAATTGGCATTTCTAGGACTTTTAAGTGTTTTAATAAACTTTTATTACTACACATATGGTCACCGGCACCAGAGTCCAGGACCCATTTATTTTCAATGGCAATGCAAGAACAACTAACAACATTAGATAGGTAATGTAAGTGGGTTGAAGAGGTATTACCAGATGTGGAATCACTGTCTGTTTTTCTAGCATTCTGGGCATTCAGGCTGTTTATGAGTTGTTGTAAAAGTTGTCTTGTTTGATCTTGACTGAAGTTGACAACCGGTGGTGTATTGTTTTCCTCAGGAATTGCCTTGTCAGACGTAGAAGGTGCTAATTCTGTAGGATCTTGTTCATTCCAAGCGTTATTGGCTATCCTTCTTGGTGGTCCTTGCTGTTTTTGTTTCCTTCCTTATCCTTGATTTATTGGATGGTTGGAAGGGTACCCATGTAGTTTGTAACACCGATCTATGGTGTGCCCATTCCTCTTACAGTGATCACAGAAGAGAGCCTTTTTAGAGTCATTCCTTCGTTGGTCATTTGATCTTTGTGAAGAATTCTGATTGCCTCTAGAGTTGTAGAAAGCAGCAGATTCAGAAAGAAACTGGGAATTGTCATGCACTTGTCTTTGTCTTTCTTCTTGACTGAAAATAGAATAGACTGGGATCAAGGATGGAAGAAGTGTCAACATCAAGATATTTCCCCAAATTATAGTATAGTTGTTGTTTAATCCCATTAGGAATTGCAGAAGCTTAACATCCTCAAAATGAATCTCAATCTGTCGATTTATTCTAGGGTTACATGTGCATTTTTCACACATACATTTGGGGAAATTTGTGACGGATCCTACTTCATCCCACAGTATCTTGGCCTTAGTATAATAGTTTGCGATATCCAAGGAATCTTGGGATAGTTTGGATACATCTTTTTGTACAGAGTAGAGCTTTGCCTTGTTACTTTGGCCAAATCTTTCAGATAATTCGAGCCATAGATCTCGAGCTAATGTGGAATAAACCACACTATCTCTGATGTTTTTGGCAAGAGAATTGAGAATCCATGAAAGAACCATGTCATTTCCCCTTTGCCAATATGGGAAGAGCGGTGAATCTGTCCCAGGATTAGGAAGGCTGCCATCTACGAAAGCCACCTTATATTTCGCAGACAGAGCAATTGTTGCGGATCTCTTCCAGGTATCGAAGTCTTCTCCGTCAAATTGTTCTGCTACAAGTGACAATCCTGGTTGATCCGAAGGGTGGATATAGAGGGGATCGCAAGGATCGATTATCGGTACTCTGCTGAGTGGTTTAGGAGAACGAGAGGGCGTTGGTGAATCTGGTCTTTGTGGTGTTTCTGACATCGTCGAAGAACAATAAACAGTCGGGTGAAGTTGTCAATCAGGTGGAGTACCAACCTTGCTCTGATACCATGTAAATGCGGTAAAGTTGAATAAGGAGAAATCAGAGAGATAATGGAAAAGCAAAGGCCAATAATGCCTTACTGCGTTTTCTATCCCATGCCAGAAAAGAAAAACACCATAGTATTTAAAGGGATACAAGACCTAAAACTGGTAAAGGGAAAAGAAAGAGAAAGAAAGAAAGAAAGAAAAATAAAAGAAAACTACCCTAACTAACAAAACTAATTAATAGTCTCTTACACCCCCAATCATTTGCATGTCGTTTCTCGGGCATACTACATCGATTAATTTTGTGAATAAGTTGAATTTAAAAATCGAATTCACAAATTTGTAAGTCCTAAGAATCGTTGGCTAAATTTCACAAATACATTCTTCAAGCAAACATTATCAACTTCAACAGGCGAATCTTCCATTGAAGGGAGAAAGAACTACGACCCTTCCATTAGAATCAGAAGATCGTACACACACAATCAAGGGTAGAGCACAATATTTAACCACAGGCATATATACATTAGAAAGCTTAGCAATAGGGGGTTTAGGCACTCCTAAATCCTAACAGCACCTCCAATTCCTCAAGCACACAAAAGATTTTAGTTCTAGAAAGGGCATCCATTGATGCCACATCTAAAGCTTCGACATTAAACAAAATTGAAGAAATAATGAAGGTTACCTCATGGTTCAACTCAGCGTATCTTGTTAAAATTGAATGATCTGTTGCCACCAGTAAAACTCAACCACATACAACCACCCCTGAAGAAAGCTTGGGAAGACCGAAACCCACGAACTATTGGCGTCACCAAACCAGGCAACAACGAGTGACACCTACTGATGTACTCCCGGGATGAAAGGAAGCAATCAGGGATGAGCGAGTTACCAGTTTAGTCAGGTGAGGCAGTTTGCCTATGACTGACTGAGTCCATTGACAGGATTTTGGAAACAGATAGAGCTAATCTCAAACTTGGATATAGATGGACCACGAGTTAGAACGTTAGGGCCCTTGAACCCTCCAATGGATATAGATACACCACCAAAGGAGAAGGATCAAGACTCAACTTGAACACCACTCTAATCGGCCTAATTAGAGTTAAGTAAGAGAGAATTTTGAGGGAAACACAAGGAGCTAAGCTTGGCTCTTTCATAAACTTCAACTTGTGTTTACAAGCAGCTAGGGAGGCTATTTATAAGTAACCTTTCCCACCAAAATAACCCTTAGTCATTGGGAAAGCTAAAACATGCTTATCGCTAAGGACCTCACTTAACTGCTAAACATACGTTAATTCGGTAATTAGAACACTAAACTAGGTTGCTATTGGACCAACGTTTAGCATTATTTATGAAATGACATGCTAGGTTGACAACCTATAGCTCAGTTGCCCATAAAAGTAATGATGGAAGCTTCTTTTCGGCCAACCAATGAGGAATAAGATGTCGCCTAGTTCTGCCACACATGTCAAGGTCCTTGCTAACTAAAACTTCCAAGGACACTGATAGATTCTTCTATGCAAATGAGGCCATGCTAAAAACTAGTGAAAAACCTTCCAAAAGGGTCCTCCCAGACTTCTGCAATTTGGTACACAAACTAGGGCTTAAAACCAAGCGTGTACTTGGAGGACGTTGGCACCATGATCATCAAGGTTTTTAGAGAGGACTTGACTGGATTAATCATTGAAGGGTTTGATTTGCTCTTGATTTACTTGACGTAGGAGACTTCCTGGCTGGTTGCTTAAGTAGGAAATCAAGTGGAAAACATCCCCCCATCATTGATTTGAGCAAGGAAGGCATCAAGGCTCAAAGTCACTCTACCAAGCAGTTTCTATCAAGGTCCTTGTAGTCTTAAGATTGCTTTGTGAACATTAACTTGCTAAATCTAAAGCTTGGCTTCAAACAAAAGGACGTTACCACTCAACAAGCGAGCTCTTAAACAATTTTTCTTGACTAAAAGTAAGGACTTGCTTTGGTTTCTCATTTTCTTCTTTAAGGACATCCTTGACTGTTTTGGGAACCTCCATGATGGGAGCATTAGTGCATCTTAATGGAGCCTTGATAGGCTATAGTGCATCCAGAATAACCTTGATATCTTTGACAATCCGACCCAACATCTCATTGAGCATCTTCAAGGTGATCAAGGGGGTCCTAACTCCACCACCTACCAAACACAATTATGAGTAATTTTGTGTATTATGCACATTATTGAAAAAAGTGTTGTTTGGATTTTCATTTGATTATGAGTAGTTTTCACGTGGAAAAAGTCTCATTTGGGCTTTATACACATAGATAAGATATACTACCTCAGTCTCATATACTTGTTCATTTAGCCAAAATTTGGAAGATCAATGAAATAAATTAGTTAAATATTGTGTTGCATGAAAAGTTGTGAAATATTAATATTAAATTATATAAATTTCTCTCTCTCCCCCTCCCTCCCCGCGCGCTCTCTCTCTCTCTCTCTTACACACACACACTTTTTGTATCTTTGTATAGAAAAGGACTAATTAAAAAAGTAGTTAGTTGCAAAAGTTACATTGAAATAATACAGCGTCAAGTATCATGGAACAAAAAAGTTCATTAAAGCGGCAACTGCTACTTGTTGTGTTTCATGGCCGTTGGATCCTCCTAGGGGTCCAACACATATGAGTGTTATTTATTGAACCTTATTTTCGCATTTTTCAGTAATTGAGCCGTTAGTTGCTATTCTTTCTAGAGAGAGAAGAGATAATTTCCCTTTGTAATCCTATCATATAGGAGAGTGTAATAGAGTTGCTGAGATTATGGGGTAATCTTTGTTGAAGGATCGGATCACACCTTGTGATTGTGATCAATGTACTCTTTTTTGTCTCATAGTGGGTTATTTTCTAACTGACATCGTCCATAGGCTTTTTCTCCTAGTTATTGAGTTTCCTACGTATTCCTGGTGCCTTTTTCATTAATTCTATTCTTCCCTAATTTTTTTCATAATTTCTATAATTTCTGTTCTGTTTCTCCTTTAACTACAACCCGTAGGTAGTACTTTGTGTTAGGACTAAGGTCAAGGACATTACTTCTCACTCACTAAGGACCTCACACGGAGTTTTGATATGAAAGACAAAACCACAAAAGCTAAAAAGTGAAGTATCTTGTGTTCCATTTTATCCAGATTCCCAGCAGAACCAACGTTCTCCACACCACACTTCATGAGGACCTCACCGCACACTTCATGAGGACCTCACCGCATCCCCTATGGAGGACATCCATTTGTGGATTTTTGATTGAGGGCGTCAAAATTGCAAACTCACCCAGGGAAGTATCTCGCCCTCAATTCATTCCAAGTTTTGATATATGTGATTGATATTACAAACCTCTCTTCTATATGCAGGATATTTGGAGAAAGAAAACTTAGAAAGACCTCCTAAAAATGCCGACATCCAAATCTGGGAAAAAATCCAAATCTGATTATAATTGGATGCATCCAAATCTTGGAAAGAATCAACCCTAGTCGTTGCTATGCAAAAGGAAGGGGATCAAGGAAACCAAGTATGGAAGCATACATATTCGGTACAAATCAAATTGTCAAGAAGGAATAAATTTGGAGGATTTCCAATAAAAAAAAAATAGAGGACAACAAATCAAGCAAATCAAACCATATAATGACATAGCAGTTGACCACCAACAAGGAAGGAAAACCGCAAGGAGGCTATAAATCACCTCATAACCTCAAGCAAAAACAATTCATTCGATTCCAAGTGAAGAAACCGAGAGAAATGCTGTAGGAAATCAGTGAGTGAATTCTGAGTGTGTAACCAATTGATATTGGTGAGAGTGTAACCAGTGGAGGACCTCTGGTAAATTATAGCCGAGGACCTCGACAAGTAGTGTAATATAAACTAAGTGTTATAGTTTCTGTGAGGGATAATCACCAACGTGGTTGGTGGAAGCTTTTGTTTAAAATCGTTGCTATGACAACATAGTTGGGATACTAGCTAACTTAGTTGGGACACTACCTCCACTGTAACTGTCTTGAGGATATCAACTCTAGGATAGTGAGACTGCTTGTAACCACCACAGTGTAACACTTTCTGGTTTGCATTCAATAATATAAGTATTCTTATTACACTATGTTTAAAGCCTTAGCGATAAGTTAAGGTTTGTTACTAACGTCCTCATTGAGTGTGCAAAACTTTAATAACCCTATTACCCCCCTTTAGAGTTCTTTCACTTTAAATTTCTTTTCAAGTAGTATGAGAGTTCTAATAGCTTGAAAGGAAATTCAGAGTACTACCTCCACGTTGCAGAGATCATAAAGCAAAAGTGTAATAGAGATGACATAAATTACACAAAATTAGGGAAATAATTGAATCAAAGAAACCAAACACCAGGAATACGTGGAAAACCCAAGAATTGAGAGAAACATCTATAGACAGTGGCAATCAGAAAATAATACACTATTAAATAGGAATAGATATAGCGCGATGACAATCTCATTCTATGATTCGATTCTCACAGAGATTACACCATAATCTCAACAACTCTTACCCACTCTCTATTCTCTAATAGTATAGGATTACAAGGAAAGGACTCTTCACTCTCTCTAGAACGAATAACAATAACTGACGACTCAACTGACTATACAACAAAAACTAAAATTAAATAAATAACGCGTATATGTATTCGAACCGTAGAAAAATCCAATATGCCATAAAATCCAATGCTTTGAAATAGAGTTAGTAGATTTGTACTACCTCCATTCCATACTATTTTTCTTCTTTAAAAATTGTGTAGTCAAATTTATAAAATTTTGATCATAAATTTCTCAATATATATAATGATTTGTTAAATAAAATTATTACCACTAGATTAATAGCGAAAAATATTATCATAAAAATATAAGATTGCAAATGTTGATAAAATATTATATAAAAAATTATTAATCAAAGAGCAATATTGAAAACTATAATAATTAATAAAAGGACAAATAATATGGAACGAAGCAAGCAGTTGTGAAAAGATTTAGTCAAGACCAACTATCATTATAATGCTCCCTAATCACCTTCACGGATATGGATCCAGTGGGAGCAGTCCCCTGCCAGTGTCCACGGCTCCAGGACTGTACGTTCCTCGGTAGTTCCAATTTCCAACACAACATGTGTACTAAAATCCAAATCAGACGCTCCTTTTCGCGTAATTTTTCATCCAACAACAAACACCATTTTATTCGTTTAATTTTCTCCCTCCAACTCTCCAATTTTTTTTCACTTTTCCCGCTCATTTTCTATGTCCTCCCTCCTCTGTCACCTTATACGCTCCTGCTTCCTTGCTCTCCTTCAGTTTCTCTCTTTACACTGAGCTTCTTCTTTTTCAGCTACCATGCCAGATCTTGGTACTACCAATTTGTTCGATTCGGATTCCCTTACCCTGACTCGCTGCTCTACCACCCTCAAATCTGTGCCTGATTCTTGCAATTCGGCTGAATCTCTCCATAATTGCGCCACTAAAACCCTAGATGCCGACAATGATGCTGCCGCAGAATGCAATGCTAGGTCTGAGATTCAGGGTATCAGTCAAACTAGTGAAGTTTCGAGCAGCACAGCCGGCTTCTTGAAAATCAAGTTTACCAGGAGGAAATCGAATGGTGTTGATGGGACTAAGATGGTGGTTGGGGGCCCTGGGGCTAAGTGTTTAGATGATTATGTCAACGATTGGAAGGCCAGGAAGATTGCTTCTGGTGTGCCAGAAAATCGATGCTTTTTCCCATTCCTTGTTGGTTCGCCTAGATTGGTATGCTACTCAATCTTTTGCTAAAAGATTTGCCTGTGTGAATTTGACCCATTGGTTTTAGTTAACAACAAATTTCTGTTTTATAATGGCACTGAATAGTCCAGGATATAATGCATCATCAATTGGGTGGAACCAATTTGTATTCGTCTTTTTGTATATGCAATTATGAGTATTAGGGGAAAAGTTCTGATATTTCTATTTGGTCAAATGATATTACACTGTATAATTTGATTCTACCAGTCTATAGAATGAGTTTGAGTTTCTTTCACTCAAGACTAATTTCATTTCATAGAGTACAATATAGGCGTGGTTTGTTTTATGATTATCATCAATTACAGAGCTGCGTGGGCCATTTCAACTTGCCATACCTCGTAATGGGTAAACTATATCACCGCTGCCTACATTAACCCTATGTCAGCACTGCCCTCAACACTATCAGATCAACACCACCATATTACTCGATAGAGATAAAGCCAGAGTTTACATTTAAGGGGGGCCATGGACTAGATTTACTAGTTTCAGCGCACGATAATACTAAAATTTTCAATCAATTGTATCCTACCAAAAAAAAAAAAAAATCAATCAATTGTACGTATTCCGTGATACAATATACTATATATTAAACGTGAAAAGATGATGGGGCCGTGGCCTGGTTCCATACCCTAGTAGCTTCGTCCCTGCTTTCTCAACACCGCCATCACCACTGCCCGAAGACCCAGTGTATCACCATTCTCTTTCGTGACGGACGTTGGGTATATGTGGTAATAAACATTTGGTATGTGTTAATGAATCTTTCTCGATATATGGGGTAATGAGCAATGAATTTATGGGTAATGAGCATCGAGTATATATGCAAATGGACATTTAGTACAAGTGCAATTGAATATTTGTTGGTAATGAGCATTCCTTATGTGCAAATGAAAGTTCACTAAATCTAACAATGAGTATTAAGTATGAGTGACTATGAACATTTAAATGTATTCGTTAATGAACATTTAAGTACACATGGGTTAATGAGCATTGAGTGTACGAGTAATGAACATTGAGTACACGGGTAATGAGCATTCGGTATATAAGGTAAAGAGCATTGAGTAAGGGTAATGGACATTGAGTATATGGGGTGATAAGCATTGATTGTATGGGTGATTAGCATTGAGTACATGGTAATGAGCATGGGCGATGCACACTTACTAAATGAGCAATGAACATTCTTAGTAAAAAAAAATGAAAAAAGAAAATGAACAGTGTGAGCGGACAGTGATGTGCGCTTGAACAGTGGTGAACAGTAGCCGTGGGGTTCATACCCTCGACTACAATATAAGTGATGAGTTTTCTTGGGTACTTGTATGAAAGCAGCATTTGTTAGACCTCAAGTGACAATGCTTAGATCGTTGTCAATAACAACTTTTAAAGCGCTCTATAAATTTCTTCTAATTAACGGAAGTCATCACATTGCTTTTGAGACCACTGCAAACATTAAATGGTCTAATCTTACCACTGTACTATTGTTGGCAATGTCTTCAATAGATATGCTTCACAGTGCACCTTGATGTAACTAGAAGAATCAGGGTGTTTGTAAGCACTGATTCTTTGCATCACGGAACTTTGCATTCGATTAGTTCAAGTGTTCTCCACAGGTGGATTCTATAAAAGGAATTATGATGATTGTACTATTGTTCTTTCTACATGATATATTAGTTGTGTTAAATGCTTCTTACACATTTATGACTTATTTCAGGCTGAATGTCATGTTTGCTCAAACTATATCTACCCTGGAGATGACATTTCTTGCTCTGTTCGTGGTTGTCAAGTGATATTCCATTTGAAGTGTGCAAAGGATAACCTTCGATGTTCCGCTTTAAAAAAGTTCAAGTGCCCTCAACATGTAATGTTTCTATTATGTGATATTGGTTGAATTATTGTCACTATTTTGCCATGTCTTGCCTCGTTGTGTTGTTGATCTTCTCTTGTTGGATATCACTTATGCATTTCTGCACTTTACTAGGAAGATGATTGTAAATTTCTTGTTTGAAAGAGACAATAGATTCGTTTTTTTTTTTTGGCCCTGGCCAAAAGAATTTGTTAGGTGTGGTAGCTGTATTTATTCTTCCAGTTTCTTAGGATGTTTGTATCCTGCATGATGCAAATAGCTGTGACCACGTCGTGTCACCGTTTAGGCTTAGACTACCATTCGTATAACTCTGCTCTTTTTTAAAATAGAAAAGATTAATTGGCTATCTATAGGGCTAACAACTTCTGTATTCTATAGGGTGCTGTATCATGGTGTGTGGGCACCTCTATGGGGCAATTATATGTTGTGTAATTTCATGAACACTGTTATTTGTTTATTGAATCTTGCATCCAATCTCTCTCTTGCAGTACTCACTTTTTCTTGTTGGAGGGATAATTGATAGCTTAATTCTGTAATCTGTTAATTGGTTAATTCTTTATTGTGCTGCTCTCTTCGCTAAACGTTTCTCATACTGCAGGCATGCTTTGTATGTAAAGGTAAATTTTCTTGGCGTTGTGTGAGATGTGAGCTTGCTTCAGATCATAAATGTGCTGCATGGCCTGAAAAAGTACTCCATCTAAGTGAGAAACAGGGGTGGGCTGTTTGCTGGAGGCATCCTAAGGATTGGCGGAAGGTCAATCTCCTCTTTTCTTCATTAGAATGTTATCTTACTGTTACCAAATTTCTCCCTCTCCCACCAAAATAAATAAATAAAATAAATAAACATAAAAGAAATCTTGTCCATAGGGGCTTAAGGTTTAATTTTGCTGAAGTTATCCTCATTCCACCTCCACATCATTTACCTTCATTGAAGATTTGCTATTTACTGCATCAACTTGTAAAAACTAAAAGTTGTCCACCTGATGATTCAGTTCAATGTTGGGTTTCTTAATTGCGTCAAGTTTCCCTTCCTATGTGATTCTATGCAACTTGTGCACTGAAGTCTACGTTGCAGAGACAATTGTCTTTGGTCTAAATTCAGTAGATATTTCAAGATCATTTCATCATTATTGAAAGGCAATAGTGCAAATTGCTTCAGATTCATTCTATTATTCATTGATTAGGCTGGCTGACAGGATTGATCTATCTTATTGGTTGAGCAGAGTGCAATGCCAGTTGATACCTTGGAGGTTAGTTTCTGTGTCCTTCAGAAGCATAGTCTCTGTATGTGACTGGATCGATATTTGTGAAAATCATGCATTTCTGGAATATGAGAAAACTCATGCATTGCCTGTGTACTCGAGTAGATGGATATATGAGAAATTCATGCATTGCTGGAATATGAGAAATAATTTATTAAATTTCATATACCTCATACTGAACCGGGTGAAAAAGAAAATTTGACCAGATAGATACATGAAAAATGGACGAATTGCTGGAATATGTTTTATGTTATCTCCAAAGTTTAAAGTATTGGCACAAATAAGATGGTTCTTAGTTTTAGAATCCAAACATAACAGACACACATAGTTTACTGAAGCACGAGGATTTCTTGAGACTCACTGTTGGCTAGGTGCTGTGTTTGCACCCTATGCATATTGATATCTTCATTGGGATGATACAATTACAGTGAATCATCAAAGCTCTGAGTTTGCTGATGTTCATCTGAAAAACTGATCCAATTTTGTCAAACACCATCAAACAATTGCATGTATTTCTTCACATTAAACTTAAAAGATGTTCCAATAAGTTTAAATCTTAATTCTTGACTCACCTTTAGTGGAGCCAGTATAAGCTTTGAGCCTAGCATAAGATTGATTTTTCTTAACTTTTCTCATTTGTGTGTTCTCTTAATCTTCATTTTTTTTTCCTCTAAAGAGGCAAATCCAAACCAGTACCCCAAGAGTCCTGTTCATTGGGGGAGGGTGTTTAATGTAGTAAGCGTACCCTTGATCTAAAACTGTTCCGAGACTGGTTCTCATTTATCCAATATTTTAAAATCATTCACTACCTATTGCTCCATGGAAAATAAGTACAAGGGGGTTAGAGAGGACATTAGCGGTTCTTTTGGCCCTTGGGGGAGTCTAGTGGTGGAAAATAAGTATAAGGAATAATAGAGTTTGAGTCTCCATATTCTGTTTCCACCAAAACTGTCAAAAAAAAAGGGGGGGGGGGGGGGGAGGGGCTGCAAAATTTGGTGGTTTGAGTCTCCCTATTCTGCCATAGACAATGCATGCGCCTTTGCCTTCTACCTCAAGCCTCAACTTTTGGTGCCCCTTTCCTCATAAGTTCATTTGGTGGTTTGACATCTTGTTAACGTAAGATTGTTTTGAGGGTTGGAACTTGGAATCAGCATAAGCCTGTATCACATTTGTTTGCAAATGTGCAAATTTGGAATTATATTCTTGTTTATGGGATAACAGAATAGATATTTACTTCTACTCCAATGACATCTAGCATTGTATTTATTTTCCATTTCAGGGCATATTCTCTCGTTTGCCTGTGCCATACGTTGAGGAAGAATTCAAGATAGAGTCAACTGTAAAAGAAAGTTCAAGTAACAAAATGGAGCCACCTCCTTATGTGCATATTAGACGCAGTATCCTATTTCTTGTTCTCTTAGTTATTTTTGTTTCTTATGTCTTCACCTATAGATTGCATAGACATGGGCATGGGGTTGTGGCATCTAGAGTTGAGATAACATTGGTCTATAATATTTAACTGGTTGTTCATCATGTGCTGTTCCATTTGTTCATGTCATTATATTATCGCCTTGGATTGTGGACATGTCTTGCATATCAACATATTCACTAATCATAAATGTTGTAAACGTAAATCTTTGTTTAAACTTATCAACATATTCACTAATCGCCTTGGATGATGCAAATTATTATTGTTCACTTATTATTTTCTTTGTCCCCATACATGTGCCAATTACTGTAGCATTTATCCTTCTGTTTCTTTAACTAGACCCAGATGTTTATCTTGTAAAGAAAAAGCGTGATGATGCTTGTATGGACATTGGATGCACTAGTTGCACTTCAACATGCTCTGAGGATTGTGTTTGCAGGTATGGTTGTAATTCCATTCAACATACATCACACAGATAATAGGTGCCCCATTGGACCTATTTCACATTCAGTTTGGTCTACTATGTCAGAAAATAATGTTAGAGAGCATAATACTTTAGAAGGCAATGTTTTTGAAGAAAAGTCTTGCTTAGTGGGTAATAAGCTTTGTGACATTCCAAAACTGAAATGTCAAATATTCATTTTAATAGATCATGGAAGAACGAAGCTGCATTTAATGAGATAAAGTGGATATTTGGTAGTTTGGTTCGTGTTGTACTCTCTATTTTCTTGGAAATTCACATCTATGTCTCTTATTTATTGGCTTTGTTCGTAATTGCTTAATTTCGGTCAAAATATGTATATGAATGACTTGACGCTAAAGTTTAGCCTGTTATTTCGTAAATGTTTACTTTCTATTTGGTGGAGCCACTATTTGGGATGGAGCAACTACAAAATGAATGATCCTACTGATGCTATTTGAGGCAAACTCTTGCAACAATGGTGCTTGGGCCTATTTGATTCAAGGTCTGCCAGACCGAATTTGTTTGATAAGTAGCAATTGATGTCTTTTGAAGCAATAACCAAGACATTTATATAAACAATTAACACCATGATTGAAATTGAATTTTATATTTTCTCACTCCTTTTGATTGTAAGATTAATCTGTTATGATTATTGAATATTATCCTATTGAGGCAATTCATTGTTCATACATTTCATCAAACTTTAACACTAGCCCCTTTCATATTCCATCTGACTGGATAGGGTACAGTGCATCAGTTGTTCTAGAGCTTGTCGTTGCTCTGACGCATGCACAAATAAGCCGTTTCGTAAGGAGAAAAAGATCAGAATTGTCAGGGTAAGATCTTATACTTTCTACCATTTGAAAACAATTTGCTTGTTATGACAACAAATTTTGTTGAGTCATAGATGATTAATAAAATGTCGCTCTTTGTTTGTGTATGTGGTGGCTCATTTTGGGGCTTCTTTGGTGTGAGGAATTAGGAGAGGTCAAGTTGATTGTTTTAACATTTGTCTTTTCTTGTATTTAAGACTGAACATTGTGGTTGGGGAGTAGAAGCTGCTGAATCAATTAACAAAGGCGAATTCATCATCGAATATGTTGGGGAAGGTAATAACTTTTCTCTCTATCACCTGTTGTACCAATCAGTGTCCCACTTGAACTATTCTACTACTATGTGCCAGTGAAGTGTATGTTTTTCTTAAATTACATATTTTCTGCAAATCTTCAGTGGGAGTTCACTTGCAGATGACACTTTTCATCTCTCTTACGCCGCTTCTTTACTGATGAATTATCAACATCTCGTTCATGCCCGTGTTGGCTAATTCAACATATGCTTTTCTCCCTTGTTGGTCGGTAGGTGCTGGGGGAGAGGGGTTGGCGAGAAGAGAAAGGACTGTAGCTTGAACTTTCATATTAATTTTCTTGTTTTAGGACATCCATAACCTTAGTTTTAGAAACTGCCTAGGTTCGCTGAAGGATGAGGGTCAAACTTCACCTTGATGAAGTAATGTGATATTTTGAGATCCATCACTTGTGCACCTTAATATTGATTGAAGACAGTTGCTGCAATTTCAAGGGTATGAAATAGTAATAGACCCCCCCCCCCAAAAAAAAACAGAAAAAAAGACTCAAAGCAGCAATTCTAACTGATTTGGGGATTCTTGAATCACGCGTAAGAATTTAATATAAGAAACATATAGCATTAGTCTCAGTACAAGATGTTGATCAGTTTTCTTGTGAAATATGATGTTAACAATCATTTACAAGTAATGGCAGGGTTTTGAAAGTGTAGAGTATTAGTTAAGCATTTTATCAAGCCTGTGGATTTGGTAGCCAAAAGTGTGAACTTTTACCTCAAGCTTTGCACATCAGCAAGATGCACCTTGTGCCTTCTAGAAATCACTTAGTTCTTGCTTTACCCGTGAAACTTCTGGCTGTTTTGAGGGGAAGCTTCTCTGAAGTCCTGTTTTTTCAAAATATTGGGTAAATACTTGTGCGTGAAGTCATATAATGTATGTAGTTACATTCAATCACGTGGATGTTAAATGCAAATGTTCAAGATAGGTGGTTGTTAGAATAGTTTTCCAGTGTCAAAACAATACTCATGATCACAGGCAATGTACCTCTGGGCTAAATAGAAGTAATCAAGGACAGTAAGCAACAGTCTGGTCAGCTAGAGCAGTTTTGTTCTTAGAAGTCTCAAGGAATGCAAGTACCAATCTTGTCGGCTATAACAATTTGGTCCTCGACAGCCCCAAGGAATGTAGATTTGTTTCACTGTGACAGATAAAGTGAGATCTATTGACAAATTTAACAGTAACTCTGGATAAGAAACAACACCAGAACCAATGCTAGGGCCCTTGTTCTTCTTTTGGATAAGAAGCACCTTCAAAGGATAGAACAAGACTCACAACTAGATCCCCACCCAACTGCCTATGGTTAGAGATGTGCTTGAGAGAATTTGAGGTTTGAAGGAGCCTTTATTTACTTACATTCATCCATAAAACTTCAATTAATTGAAATAAGCTTCCACTACAAGCTCATACTTTCCTTAGTAGTTAGGAAAGCCAAAAGCGTACTTAATATTACAATTAAGCTAATTGGATCAAGCTTACAAAACTAGCCCCTAATACATACCAAATACAAGTTGAAAATGCATAGTTGAAATACATTGTTTACAAGTTGACATTTCTTGGTAGTCTACCTACTAGCTAGCTAGTCAAAAGTTTTATTTGTTGTTGCCTCTCAAAATCATTCAATTGCCCACAACGACTTGGTTTGGACCTCAGTTTGGCTAAATCAAGTAGAATTCATCCAATGTTGGAACTTGGGTCTTGCCTTGACATTACACCTTGAGCAAAGTATACAGTTGTTCTTAACGCCTATGGAGGCTTAAGCAATGAGATAGATCAAACTAGGCTTATAATTGGGTCAAATGGTACACATCTTCAAAACATCTTGAACATCTTTTTCTTGTTAAGCCAGCAATGTTCCTTGAGCACCATCTAGGTCTTGTATTCTCTCTAAAATGTTCTGAAGGACCCACCACTGATCTTGTTAATCAGCAATCTCTTGTATAACATTTTGGAGTACGCATCCTTACTCCCTTGAATAGATGGCCATCTTGAATCAAGAACACTCATAGACAAGCTTGATTAATTCTTGCACAATTCTCCGAATCCTTATCATCATTATAGAAAGACTTTAGGCGTTCAGTCAAAGATACAAGCTTTTTAATTGAAAGTAAGTTTGATACCTCCTTGATAAAGCATCAACTCCTTTATTTAACTTCCCTGGTTTGTGCTTGGTGGTAAAATGGCAGGACTAAAGATACCTTACCCGTTTGGTGTTCCTTGAGTTGAGCTTGTTCTGGCCTTGGATGTACCTCTAGGCCTGATCATAAGAATGAAATAAATAAATCAATGCCACCAAATAATGGCTGTAATGCTTAATGCATCTCACAATTGCATAGAATTCATCATAGGTTGAATATTTTGTTATTGAGTTAACTTTTCACTAAAATAGGCCGAGGGTAAACCTTCTTAAACACCCCTCCAATGCCTACCCCTGATGCATCACACTCAACTTCAAACATCTTGTCACAACAAGGCATGGCCTAAATAAGAGCTTGAGTGAGCTTTTAACTTGGTTTCTTCAAAGACTATTTAAGGCCTTACGACTTTTGTGGTTTGCTAAATTGATGTTCCCTTGATAACTTAAGTCATTGGTGCAGTGCCATAATGTTGTTGAGAAGCTCTATGAGCCTTATGTAAAAAAAATGCAAGGCCATGAAAACTTTTTACTTCATGAATGCTCTTTGGGATTAGCCAAGACTTAATGTTTTCAACCGTGTGTCATCCATCTTTTGGGGAGTTAAGATGCGTTCCAGGAAAGTTTCCTCTTTGGTAAAAAGGTGCAGTTCTTGAGATTGCCATAAAGCTTGTCTGTTTCAATGACATTGATAATCTGGAACAAATGACCTCAATGCACCTCTTTAGACATGCTACAGATCAAAATGTAATCAAAATGAACCACATAAAGTTACAAATAAGGGTGTGAACACTTGGTTCATCAATATCATGAAGATACTTGGGGCATTGATTGCATAACATTGTTTTTTTTGTGAGTTTCTTAGCCTCTTAGCACCTTCTTTCGAGACCATAACCCCAGCTTTTGGGAATTTGACATCACATCTAGAATATTATCATCTGCTCTTCTTTCCTTTCTTTCAACCCTATTTTTGAAACTTTTACTAATTGATATGTCGTTTTCTTGGACTTTCAATTTTTCTACTGCGAACTGCAAAGGATCATAACAATAGTGTTCAAGAAAAATAGTGTGTAAAACATCAATTATGTGGCAGTTCAAGGGGAAAAATAGTATGGGTCTTCAATCCATGATGCATGTGTGTCCCCCCCCCCCCCCCTTTTTCTTGTTGCATCAGTGCTCCATGTCCTTTTTTAGTTTTTTTAAAATGTTATAAACCTGTACCTCAGTATATCTTTTAAAACCAAGAGCAATCTGTCCCTATATTATGCAGCTGTTTAGACAAGGTTGGATGCTTGCTTTTAGCTTACTACAGATGGAATAGTTGTGAGTCTTTGATTATGGCTGCTCTATTGCTATGTTGATTGTATTTGATAACTTACTCCATATCCTAAGTTGCACTCCTGACAATTCTATGTGAGGCCTGACTTAGCAATTTTTGGCGATTGCTTTGTGGAATGAACATAGTCACATTATCCTGGCATAAAATTTCATACTAATTTGTGTATATGCAATTGTCATGTTCTCCTTGTTTGAATACTTATGATATCTAATTTCTTTCCCCATCCAGTCATTGATGATATTGTATGCACTCAAAGACTTTGGGACATGAAGAACAAAAATGTCAAAAATTTTTACATGTGTGAAATTCGTAAGGATTTCACTATTGACGCAACTTTCAAGGGCAATGCGTCTCGGTTTTTGAATCATAGTTGCGATCCAAACTGCAAATTGGAGAAATGGTGAGTTCCCCTGACCCTGCTGGTATTCACTATTATGCAGTGGCTTCAGTTGATTGCATGATGTCTTCATCTTAGCCTCAAAATAGGCCTCTCGTTTAGGCTCTCCGATGGACCAATGGTAGTTTCATGGGAAGTTCTTAGGAAGTGCCCTTTGTCATGTCTTCGGTGTTTAAGATAACTGATCATTTTGTTTATTCCCCTAGCATTGGATGCTGTATCTTGTGCATTAAATCTATTTCCATAATATTTGTATCATCTTTGTAAACAGGGTATATAGCTGTAATTAAGTTCTACAATTTAGTAGTAGAATTGTAAATTGCCATACCTATGAATGCTAAAACGTAATTTTGCTGGTTTAATTGGGCTGGCAGCTAATATCATGATTTCTATTTTTTGCATTCTTAATTGTTTGCTGTTGAAGGCAAGTTGAAGGGGAGATACGTGTGGGAGTTTTTGCTGCTCGATCCATAAATATTGGGGAGCCACTAACCTATGATTACAGGTATTGTACACTTATGGGTAATTCTTGTTTCCCAAACTGCTGCTGATGCTAGTTGCTACATTGTTTTGCTTTGTCTTTACTTCTGTTTATTCATATTTTCAAGGTGTTATTTGTCTTTGAACATGTTTCTTTTAACTAACAATGATAGTTCTGCATGTTTGTTTCAGTTGGGTAATTTTTGAGTGGGTTATGAATTTGCTTTAAGGGCTTCTGTGAACTTTTCAAGAAAGAGTACACTGGATTATTTCAAGGCTGATAAGTTAAATTAATTAACCACACAAGTGAATATTCTCCACTAACGATTTTCTTGATTTATTAAAAAAATAATCTCTGAGGGCTTGGTAATTTCAGAAAAACAGAAGATTCAATGCACATCTCTCAGGCAATATGTTGCCATCAATGACAATATGCAATCTCTGCAGTCCATGTGTTTTTTAGGGTGGGGCTCTTTTAGTTGATTGTCTTTAATTTAGAAACATTTTTCCAAAGGTTTGTGCAGTTTGGACCTGAGGTCAAGTGTCACTGTGGCGCTTCAAACTGTCAAGGATACCTAGGCGCAAAACGAAAGATCAATTTAGACATGATTGAATCCAAAAGAAGGATTCAGTTAGCTGGACTTTACTGGGGGTCAAAAAGGAAGAGAACGACGCCAACTTGTTTGACTATTGTGTCTAAGTGGAAGCAGTGACATTCTCAGCAGAGCTGTGTTGTATATTCCTCATTGTTGTAACAATCAAAGAGCAATGCACAGAAGGGAAGGAGGCAGGGTTTCACACAAACATAATTGTAGTTTTAACAGGGACCCTCATTGTTGTATTTGTATCCATTTGCATCCAATAAACCACAAGCGAAAATCTTTGTATTCTTGAATAGTTTTTGTAGAGCTCATTCCTTAGTCCATGCAACAAAATTCCTGTAGGCAGTAGACAGCTGCATCACAATTGTATGTTTCTGTAAGCTACTAAAAAGCATGTTCTGATGTGTACACAGATACTTATCAGTTCTGATATTTCAATCTGCACTAGTCTCATACTCTCGTCTGATTTCCTGTTCACCGTATTGCTATGATCAGTCCCTTGACTACAAGTAGTACGTTTCGGTGGAGCTATACGATGCAACCATCAATTGGCATCGGTAATACGTCCTCATATAAGGCTATGTTTTGTTCCCAGGGGCTATATATATATATATATATAGACACACACACGATGAACGGAGACCAATTCCTTTATCATTATTATTTCACCTTTTGTTGCATTATCATCAGTCATTCATCACTTATGAGCTGCAGCCTACAGGTAATTCTTATATATACCAACATTTTTTTTTTAATGTATTATATACACCAACGTTACCACTTGACCTTTCTAAATTCTTGTCACTAAATTTTACTTAAAATTAGTGCTCTATATCACTCCTTCCTGCGTATCGCTAGTTCATCACTCAAACCAAAGTTGTAAGGGAAAGAGTGGTGGGATTCTACAGTAACATCTTGTTCAATGAAGGCTGGCGGATCCCCATATGGGGTGATGGTGGCCATGTCCACCCTTGATTCCAAAAAAATTGTAAAAACTTAATATAATTTTGGACAATAAAGATCGCTCGAATGTGTACCAATGGATTGGACACCCTTAATTCGAAAGTCTAGATCTGCGCAAAGCGTGCAAATGTAAATGTAAATGCATACATAAATGGATGGGAGGAGGGAGGCAAAGCACAAAATAAGCAATAGAATTAGAAACTCACTAGGGTTATTTGTTTAATTGTAGTTGGGGCAGGCGATGGGGTCCGTGTGGGTGTTTGGTGTCCCTTCTCCAATTCTACTTTATCTCACGGGTGTACTTGTCTACTGTGAGTTTTGGTATCCTCTGCCACCAACACATGTCTCTCCTTCTCCAAACCAATAAAACTCAACTATCACTTTTTCTGCTATAAACAACAAAGCTATGCCCTTTCCTTCCAATGTCTCATCATCTTCAATCTTTCCAATCAATCAACACCAACTTACAGTACGTGTCTTGTTCAATGATGTGAAGAAGGTTTTAAATTAAATCATTGAAATAACATTTGCTCACTCAATTTTTTTATTATTACAAGTAATAAGAACTTTCAAATTTACTGATTGATATGAGATTAACATTTCAAATAATGTTTATGACTATAGTTTTCCTTATTTACAAAGAAAGCACAGCAACATGTAATAATGATGTCCAATCAAGTCTTCCATCTACGTTGTGGAGTGAATCCATTTCAAAGTTGCATGTGGAGGAAAACTTTTGACCATGCAAAGTTAAAAATGCTACGAACATAATCGGAGCTAATAAACTTTTGCAACAATAAAAGCAGTTCTATCCCAGTTGGGAAATGAGGATGGAAAATGGAAGTTATGTTGTCTGTCTTTACAGTCTGCAACTCCATGCGTCATACCATAAGCTTCCAAAGAGCAAGAATGATGATTGATGAGGGGGGTATTCCTGTTTGTAGCTAAGTCTTCCCCCTTCTTTTTCTCCAGTAACTGATAAAAAAAACTATGAGTTATTTTGGCGTATTGAATTGATGTTACATTGCATGCTTCATCATATTCGTCCACTGCTGAAATTGACTTCCATTCTGTGCATCACCAGCTCATTCAAATCAACAACATATTCTAAGGTTAGAAACGCCGTCTTGAGCATGTACAATTTGGGCGTAAATTATGAGTAGGTAAACTTTGATCTTTGTTTGTTGATCAAAGTAAGTTATTACGATAATTAGCTGAGACATAGATCTTTTCAACGAATGTAATTTATTTTGATAAATTAATGATATGAAACTTTCAATTACCATAGTTAGAAAAACAATTCAACTCAAATAGAATTTTCAAATTAAAAAGGAGTACTACTTCACTTTATTGTGAAAGGAAAAGGAAGGACCCAAAAGAATTTATTTATTTATTTATTTTAAAGGGAAATTGGAATCTAATAAACTAATATTTGGGGGTCCTTTGAAATAACGAACCAACCTTGAACATTAATTTACAATGAACCAACCTTATCAAGTTGATTTTTCCAGCGAACCACCACCGAGTCTGACTCGTCGGAAAACTGACGTGGCGGTGGTGCCCGCTTATGTGGAGGTGTTTTAGCCAAAAAAAGGAATTTTTTTTTCTGAGTTGGATTGAATAATCCAACTTTTTCTTTTTTTTTTTTTAAATCCTCCTCAACCCCCTCCCTTTTTCTTTTTCTCTCTCTCTCTCACTCTCTCTCTCTGGCCCTGTTCTTTTCTGCGGTATTTTGCCGGTATGGTGTGGTGTGGTGTGGTGGAATTGTGGTAGGTTATTAGTATGTGGGGTAGGTGAAGAGAGAATGTAAAAAGTAGAAGAGAAAAGTGAGAAGAGAGAAAAGTAATGATTTGTGGTAAAATGTGGTGAATTGTGGCAAACTGCGGTATCTTTGTACTGTGATTCACAATCGTAAAAGAACGGGGTTTCTCTCTAACACCCCATTTCACCCATCCCCACCCTAACCTCTCACTCTCTCTCTCAACCACCCTCACCACTTCCACCACCACCTCCACTGCCAGCCATCTCCACCGCCACAACCTCCAGCTCACCCCCTTCTCTCTCTCTCACAACCCCCCCAGCCCCCGACCCATCCCCCCACCCCCAGCCGATTACTCTGTAATTCCAACCATCAAATAACTCCCTCTACTCTCTGTTATGGGTTTATGATGAATGATGAATGATGAATGATGATGCTCCCAACTCCTACCTCTACTCTCTCTCTCGTTTCTTGTTTGAACCCATGTTCAGTACATATCCTGACACTATCCGTGAAATTGTTCTGAATTCAATTCCTCGATAAATTTACCTGCGGCTTCACCTGCTCCGCCGTCCCCGGTGGCGCCACCACCCGAGTCACCGAGCTCACAATCGACCAGGCGGGTTACTCCACCACACTCCCCGCTGTCTCTTGGGGGAACCTCCGCTTCCTCCGCTCCCTCGACCTCTCCGATAACAACTTCTCCGACCCCATCCCCGAGTCCCTCTCCAAGTTAACCTGGCTGCAGAAGCTCACACTGTCGATGAACTCGCTCTCGGGTCCTATCCCTGACTCGCTGGGTCGACTCGGCGAGCTTCAAGAGCTCGCCCTCGACAACAACGCCCTCTCCGGCCACATCCCCACCGGATTTTCCGATCTGGTTTCTCTGACGAGGCTGGAGGTGCAGATGAACAAACTCGCCGGCGAATTCCCAGACCTGAGTCGACTCGGGAACCTCTCCTTCCTCGACTGCGGTAGCAACTCCATCTCCTGCGACTTCCCGGCGAGTCTCCCGGCGAACTTAGTCGAACTCTCCATGAGAAACAACGATCTGAGCGGGAATCTTCTAGAAAGCATACCACCATTTCTGCATATTCTCGACCTGGGGGTGGGGGGATGGGTCGGGGGCTGGGGGCTGGGGCTGGGGCTGGGGTGTTAGAGAGAGAGTGAGAGAGAGAGAATGAAAAGGGGAGGGGGTTGAGGTAGATTTTAAAAAAAAGAAAAAGTTGGATTATTCAGTAAAAATTAATTTTTCCTTTTCTTTTTGGCTAAAACATCTCCACATAAGCGAGCACCGTCGCCACGTCAGCTTTCCGACGAGTCAGACTCGGCGGCGGTTCGCTGGAAAAATCAACATGGCAAGGTTGGTTCGTTGTAAATTAATGTTCAAGGTTGGTTCGTTATTTCAAAAGACCCCCAAAGGTTGGTTCATTAGATTCCAATTTTCCTATTTTAAAATAAAAAAGATTCTATCATAATTATTTTTTTTTTCAACTATCCAAATAACATAATGAAGCTTGAAATTAGGGCTGTCAAAAAATTATCCGACCCGAAAACCTGGTTCAGTCCGACCCGGAAAAAAGCGGTTCTGATCATTAGAATTTCCGTCCGAATGTTTACATTGACCGATTTGACCGAAAATTCGAACACAATATTTTCCAATTTTCTATTGTCCGAACCCAGCTTAGACCCGAATTCATGCTTGTCCGATTTGTTCGACCCGAGTCCGACCCGGAAAATGTTTCAAAAAATTGGGTACCGGGCGTCAAGTTTTCGTCCGATGTCCGATTCATCCGAACCCAGATTAACCCAGACCCGAATTTTTGACAACCCTACTTGAAACCCAAAACTTCGAGTTACATGTGAAGTGCGAGTTGGTCTTTTTTTCCCTATTACTTACAACAATGGCAACAGGGATTGACTGTTTGTGAATGTAGGTCTCCGTTGGTGGCTAACTTGCATGGGTGTCGCAACCTTCATTTCATCTCTCTCTGTCTTTGTTTTTCCTTCTATCCTCCAAGGCTCCCTTTTGATAGGTTCAAGAGTGGTCCTCTACTACTTCCAAATTTGGATTGCATCTGTCATGTCCATTTTACCATGTCTTATTGGCGTCACCAAATTCAGCTGTCATATTTATTTAGGCCTCTTTTTTTTTTTTTTTTTAATGGTGATGGGTTTATGATTCCACATTGCATCATAACTTTTAAATTTTCATCACAACTCATAATAACTTACTATTTTGTTTATTAGGATTTTTTGACGCTAATATATTGAACTTTTAGGGTATTGGATAATAGTATACTGAACTTTGACTTTGGACGATAATACACTATAATTTGGAGGGTGTTGGATAATAATACAATCGGAACAATTCCGGCGGTGGCTGACTCAGTGACGATCTTACGTGGTAGGATAACCATGTAGGATCGCCACCAAGTTAGCCACCGTCAAAATCTTACCGGGTGTATTATCCAATGTCAAAGTTCAATGGATTATTATCCAATGTATTACCGGGTGGCTGACTCAGTGACGATCCTAAAGTATAGTGTATTATTATCCAATGTCAAAGTTCAATGTATTATTGTCCAATACCCCAAAAGTTTCACCTTTAATAAAAAAGAATTTTGGATGCTAACTGAACTTTTGGGGTATTGGACAATAATACACTAAACTTTGACTTGGGACGATAATACACTGTACTTTGGGGGTATTGGACAATAATACACCTGGATCAATTCCAGCGGTGGCTAACTCGGTGGCGATCCTACATGGTCGGCCTGCCATGTAGGATAGTCACCAAGTCAGTCATCGTCAAAATCCTTTCGAGTGCATTATTGTCCAACACCTCCTAAAATACAGTTTATTATTGTTCAAGGTCAAAGTTTGGTATATTATTGTCCAATATCCTAAAAGTTCAATATATTAGCGTCCAAAGTTCCAATAAAAATCAAAATTTTCACTTTATTTGCACCTACCATTATTTTCAAATTAAATATACCAACACACTTTTCATTATTTTCACCACAACTTTCCATATTCCGCCACACTTTTCAAATTTCGCCCAAGCGCACCATGAAAAAGAATAGGCCTTAGAGCAAACACAATTACATCTTATATTTTGAAATGTAAGTGAGGTTCATTTTTTCCATCACCCATTATTTTTAATATTTTTAAACTCAATTTTATTTTATTTACAATAATAAAAACTCACTTTCGTTTTTTATTTTAAAATTACATTTTGAAAGAAGACATTATAGTATGCCCCACACGTCAAAAATATGTTTTTTAGAAAATAAAAAAAGAGGATAAAACATATGTGTTCCTAGAGTGCTTTTACATTCCTCTCCTCGCTCTCTCAAATTTGTTTCTTGCTGGAATAGAATGCCACTCGTAACGCGAGTTTTAAAGCGAGAGAAACAATTGATGCGATTGCTCTTATTATTGGCCTTATTGTTAAAGACTAGAAAGACAAACCATTCACCAAGATATAACCTAAATATCTTTGTCCTCATTTGAGGGAGAATTTCAACATTGTTATATGACCATTAATGTATCTCTACAATGTTTTCATACCAATAACAAAAAAAAAAAAAAGTCTAAGCAGACCATACCATCAAGAGTTGTTTCATATGCATATAGAGAGCGCATACTCTGTTGAGGATGATATTTTACATAAATAGTCATTTCTATAGACATTATAGTATGATGTAATTACTACCAAAAAACAAAAAAGTCCATTGTTATGCAATATATGACTTTTGCATAATCAACTAATACGATGAACAATAAGGATGTCATGACAGACTTTAGTAAATGTCATATTGCTTGAGATTTCAATATGGTTGATAATACTTTTGCAATAATAATCAAAACACCATAGAAATTGAAGAAACACGCAAAGTAGAAAAAACCTTGAACACATATATAATTTTAGATAAAGTGATCGCCACTAAGATTTGGTCATCTTACCATAACTTGTTAAAGGAAAATCCACCACAAAACAATAAAAGGAAGACATAATTTCACCACCAAATAAGAAATTTGAATAAAGAGCATAAGACTTTAAAGTATGAGAGTGATCTCAAAATAATCATTCATTGATCATCAAGAGTCAATCCTCTCTCTTTTCATTTACCTATTTATAGGTAATGAAAGAGATTCAATTCCAAGAGAGGTTAACCAAAAGGACTAATATGACCCTAAGTTGATTACAACTTAAAGTCAAAATTAATTCTAAACAAGGGAGGGGACTAAAGTTGGCTCAATTAGCTAATTAGTAATTACAAGAGGAATAAACAAAATTGCCCCTTAATAAGAACTACATTATCCGTCTAAACAGGTGGGTCACGGGCGTGACCTTGAAAGGTTACGACCGTGACTAGTTGGCTTGTGCAAGGGATCACTGCAGATGGCCAGATTGCGAGCGTGACTCGGCTCCATCGCGAGCGTGACAAGGCGATTTAGAACTGCGCCAACTTTGATTCTTCGCATGGTCACGAGCGTGACTAAAGGCGGGCATGACCTCGTTCTTGGGGGGATGTGTCGGGGGCGCCACAATGTCAAGGAAAAAAGAGAGTCAAGGTCGTGACCTGTGGAGTTATGACCATGATTGGCGTGTAGACCAATTCACGATCTTGAAAATTTGGATAAGGCATGGTAGGGGAAAACATGGTCACGATCGTGATCATAGTGGTGACGCTCATGACTCATGAATAATCAACTAGCCAAAATCCACAAACGAGGGTCACAGTCGTGACCTATTGAGTCACGTCCGTGACCTCTGTTGAACCATCAACCAAAAAGCCACCCTTTTCCTCAAGAACCCACCCCCTCACCCCTTGGGGGGACTCCCGGTTGATCTATAGGATGTGATCGTGATAATCCGTTTGGGATACCATGTCAAAATGAAATTGGAGCTCAATAGACCACCTGGGAGGCGACTTGCTTAGCCCGAGTAATAAGGGTTGAATAGGGACCTCGGGACTCTTCAAGACCATACTATCAAAGGAGTTGTTCCATATGCATACAGAGAGCACATACTCATTTTAGGATGATATTAAGTCTTATAGACATTATAGTGTTGTTGTAGAGGTATAGTAAATAAACAATAGTGAGGTACGAAAGTGACGTGGTTAATGTGGATAGATACAGATAGTGCGATAACCTTACCTTATTGCAGAAAAGAATAGGGGTTCTTTTGGATCGTAAATAAAAACTAAAATTGTACATATTCTTATCTCACCTTATCATCCCAAAAAATAAGATTATACTTTTAAATAACTTATATTTGAAAATTTTTATCCAACTCACAAAATTTATTTAAAAATAAAAAAGAAACATGTAATGTGACATTTACATAGTTACATTACTTTACTTACCGTTCCTTACCTATCCTTAATTACCTTACTTTATTTTGCCTTAATTTCCCTACACTAAAAAAAATAAAAATAAAAATAAGGTTTAAATTACAAAATTTAGGCGTGATACTTGTTAGGAATAGTAAATCTTGTATTTCCAATTTGTTCACAATTTTATTTCTTTGTTTTCTTTTATCTTGTTTCTTGGTTAGTTAGGGAGGTTGGTTATAAATAACCTACCTCTCCCCCTTGTATTTCTTGAGTTGAGATTCATCAATAATAACATTTCTCAAATCTCTCTGCCTCTTCTCTCTTTAGTTTCCCCAAATTGGGTGAAACTTAACATGGTATCAAAGCAGATTTAGGTTCTTGCATTCTGATCCTTTTTATCTCTCTCTTTCTCTCTCTCTCTAAAATCCAGAGGAGATTTCCCAGAAATTCATTCCACATTCTTCTTCATCTTCTTCATCTTCCTCCATTTTCACTCTCTGACTCTCTCTCCAGTTGAACACAAAAACGATTACAGGTGACCGCCGCCCACCACCAGTCGCGACCGAACGACGCCAGCGCAGCCGCAATCCACTCTTATATCGGGATCCGGCAACCGGAAAACGACTGGCTTTCAGTGACTTGTTCTCCTACCACTACTTCTGAAACTGTCCCTGTTCTTGACTTCTTTCCTACTGGGCTCACTTTGTCGGTGATAACAAAAAAAACTTAGGTGTCCTCTGGTTTCTTGAATCAATCAATCTGCAGTGGAATTTTATCTCGTGATGATATCTTCCGCCCCGATTTCGACTGCTCCGCCATGTCCGCCGCCGTCTCTCCAGCAACCACCGCCGACAAACCCGCGCTCCATCTCCTCCGAGTCGACTCACCGGGTCATCGTCCCTTCGAATCCCTCGAAAACACACGCAACACAAGTTTCGAGGCGATTCCTGCGATGTTAGTCACTGGAATGGAGGTTACCAACCCCAATTTGCCAAAAACCGAGGCGAACTCCGGCAAGATTCCAACCCCGGAACTCCAGAACGGCTCGTTGGTGCCGGCGGAGACGATCGCCACCGTCAATGAACGTCCTCCAGAGACGGAGTCGGAGTCGAAGGCGCAGAAATCGATGAGAAGGAGCGAGAATTTGGTGTCGGAGCCAACGCAAAATGGTTCTAATTCAAATCCGAATCCGAATCCTAGTCCTAATTCTAATTCATCTTCGTGTCCTTCTGGTAAATCGAATCCTTATGTTTCTCGTACTGCATCGGCATCTCCTTCCCTATCATCTTCTTCAATTTCCACTGTTACTGTCTCGTCAATCGTACTTTGTCGACGCTGCTGCAATTTCGTTGCTGGTAGATTCGAATTCTGATGGCGTTGCCGAACCAGCAGACGGTTGATTACCCTAGCTTCAAGCTAGTTCTTGTCTGTGATGGAGACACAAAAAAAAAAAAAAACAACAACATTTGTCTGTGTTTGAGCGTGTTACCTTTCTGGGTGTCTTGAATTAGGTTGTTCTGTTTTGATTATTTCATTCGGTGTTGGTGTTTTATTTGCGGAATTGGGCGGTTTCCACCATCTGGGTATTAGCTTGGGGTTCTCTGGAGAATTGTTGGTAGCCACTGCCTTGATGGAGTTCTATGGAAGATGTGTGTGTTTACCAGAGGCCAACCTTGTGTTCTTTGATCAAATTGGGATGGCACATTATTGTGACAGTAAAATTTGGAATGTTGCTATGCCGCTATCTGATGGCTTTCAACTGTGTGTTTTTCGTGTCTTCGTTATCTTGTCCGATCAACCAGGAAAGTCTCTATTAGGCCAATGTATTCGCCGGAGACAATTTCAATACCTGGAAAAGTTCGGCAATCTATTTCTCTTTCTTTCATCGTTTGACTCCACGAAGTTCTTCCGTGTTTACGTCCATTTCACCCGTTACGAGTTGTGGTGATGGCGAGGAAGCTGTTGGAGTTAAAGTTCAAGATTTCCATTGTTGGCAAATTGGAGTTTTGACACCCTTCAATTTGAGGGGGGTGTTAGGAATAGTAAATCTTGTATTTCCAATTTGTTCACAATTTTATTTCTTTGTTTTTTTTTATCTTGTTTCTTGGTTAGTTAGGGAAGTTGGTTATAAATAACCTACCTCTCCCCCTTGTATTTTTTGAGTTGAGATTCATCAATAATAACATTTCTCAAATCTCTCTGCCTCTTCTCTCTTTAGTTTCCCCAAATTGGGTGAAACTTAACAATACTACTACATCCAAATTCTTCATACCTCACCTGGCCAATGATCTTAGAGTATTGTTCTACTTGTTATTTCCCTCCATCCCCCCACCCCCTTTTTATCTCTCTACTTTTTCTCTTCTTCATTTATGATGTGTTAGATTTTTTCTTAGGAAATTGTTTCTCAAGAAACATTTTCCCTAAAAAGTTTTTAGGAAAATTGTTCCTAGAAAATAATAGATTAAAATGTTTAATTTATATTTGAAGATATGGGAAAGTTTGTGAAAAATTTATTTAAAAGATTCAAACTAGTCTTATTTATGAAATTTATAATGTAATTTTCATGGGTATTTTGGGAAAATAAACTATAATAGTTTACTTTCCTATGGGAAATTTTTTTTTCCCAACAACCCCTATGGCAAAGTATTTCTCAACAACCATAGAAAAATATTGGGTCCTACACACAAACTTCCCTTTCTTCATTTTGCAACCAAACATAAGAAAATTTAGTCAACTTGAAAAAGTTGACGAACCTTCCTAGAAAATTTCTCCAACCAAACACCTCATTAGTTGTTTCTCCTTCTTGGCAACATCATTGAGCATGGTCTTAAATTTTTTACACAGATCGGACATGAGCTATTTAGCGAAGCAGCCACTAGTTAGTATTATATGAAAAGTTGGATTCTAATAGTTTCTAGTTTGACCAATTATACAATAATAATCCTTATCAGTCAAAGAGTGACATTAAAAATTACAATAGTAAATTAAGTGACAATTAACAAGAAACAGGGGGAGCAATTTAATATTGGTCTTGATTTTTTTAATGGTAAAATCATTCGTACTTGCATTTTTCAACTATAATAATTGAAACAATCAATTATGATAGAATTTCCTCAAAAATACTAAGTTTTGTGAAAATTTATATGTAACGCCCCGGAAATTTAATTATAAACTTAACGGTCAAAGTCAAATGTTGACTAACATTAACAGTGGAAGACTCATTTTTTTTCTTTTTAATAACTTAGGCGTTACTGCCGTACCTCTAAAGAGATACAAGGCAAGAATAGAGACTAACAAAATAAACGACGAACTTCAATTTAATCAAACGAAAAGAACTTCAAATTCTAGAACAACATAAACTCAACATTAACTAAACTTCAAGTCTGAAAATAAACTAAACTTTATTCTCAAACGATCTAACTCCCACGTCCTCACTTCTAGAGCTCGTTCCCATCACATAACTGATCTTCACCTGAAAACAAAACATTCACAACATGAGGGGGAAACCTCAATAATGTCTACCCCTAACTGTCAAAATAGTTTAAAGATCATTTCAATTCATTTAGGGGAGGGGAACAAGTCAAACCTTTTCACAACACATTTGAATCCCAACCCAAAATAACCAGAGTTCAGAAATAACATAACTTAAGAACAACAATACAAGATTTCAACTCAGAAAAGACACAACGTTACAGAAAACTCAACTAACTGTTCAAACTCAGAAATCAGAAGTCAGAAATCAGAAACAGAGTAATCCTTTCCTTAGAAAACAGATCAGAATTTTATTATGCGGGCGGGATTTGCCTATCCCCAGAATATCAGAACTCAGAATCAGAACAGGATCTCAGATCCTCAGAAATCAGAATGGATGGCCAGTCCTAGAAACAGAATCAGATGTGTGCACAATCTCAGAAATAATATCGGGACTCCCCGATCTCTTGATAACTCCCCTGCAGGAACAGATCCTGGTCTAAGGATTGTTACCCGCAACCCGCTTATGGTTTCACTTTGATTATTAGTATCTTATGAATTATCAGACGTCAGACTTCCAATAAAACCCAACCCAGTTTCCAAAACCGACAGAATAAGAACTCAGAGTTTAAAAAGACTGTCATGTTTTACTCAACTCAGAAAATAACTCATAGACATCCAAATCAGACAGTCCAAATTTACAGAAAATCCCCGTGCGAGATGCATGTTTCATAAAACAGATTAAAATCACAAAACAGATAAAAGAGCATCCCAAAGGGGATTAGGACATAGACATTATCTTAACAACTTCTCTTTACTGCAACACTTACACACGGGAGCTAATTATCGCGTCGTCTCGCTCGGACCTAGAATTCGAATATAAACTTCTAAAATTAATACTCGATCTCTACTGTAGTTAATTACGCACGAATGGTACACTACCCCCAACCTTATCACTCTCTCATTAGTTAGTAATACATGTAACGAACATAACTATCGCAACACACCTTTTCTAAAGGTAAAATAATAAAATCGAAACAATACATTGAAAACCATAACTCGATACTAATACTTTAATAATATTATTAATGTAGGGTTTTGAACGTAATATTCATATTATAACATAATAATATGAAAACTTTAAAATAAGAACATGGGACTTTTAGAAAACTAAATATAAAACTTTGAAATCTTGACATGCACTTTAAACTAAAATGTGAAACCTTGATACTAAAATCTATGGAACTTCAATACTAAGATATATGAGACTTTAGTAATAAAATATGAAACTTAAATAATAAAATATGAACTTTAATACTAAGTATATATGAAACTTTAATAATACCAATAACATAAACTTTAAAATAATTACACAGATTCTAAAATATTAACATGAACCTTTAAAATAATATCATGATACTAATAACATGAACTTTATAATAAAAATATGAAACTTTAAAATAACTCATGGAACTAATAATAATAATAACATGAAACTTTATGAAACTTTAATATAAACTCATAAAACTAATAATAATAATAATAATAATAATAATAATAATAATAAGGAACTTTATAATATAATGAAAACTTAATACTAGTACAAGAACTTGTGAAAACTTGATAATAATAATAATAATAATACTCATATAAACAATCCTAATCAAACCCTAACATCATTTACATATTATAACAATATAATTCATATGTATTAGCAAATATTAGTAACTTAATCTACCAAATTAAATACTTCACTCACATCTACTAATCACACATACACCCAAATAAATGACATCACAGAACAACATTAAAGAATGGGTTTAGAGTTTACGTAGAGGGTTAGGCTGATCAGGCGGCAGTCAGGGCGGTTTCCGGCAACGGGGTGGTTGTGACGATGATCGGTGGGACGTCAGACGGTAGCAGGGACGTCGGTGAAGGGGCGGCGCGTCGGGGTCGTCTTCGCACAGTAGCTGGCCGAGCTGGGTGCTGCTAGGTAGAAACGGGACAGAGAAACGGTGGGGTCTGTGGTTGCCGGCGATGGCTAGTGGTGGCCGACGTCGGGGGTGTGGGCGTCGTCAGGGTCGGTGGGGGACGTCGGTGTAGCAGCAACGGCTCCCGGTGGCGTCAAGCGGTGGGGTCGAGCTGGGCAGAAAACAAAGCACCATAGGGCTTTTGGGGTGGGTTCTGGCGGGTTTTGTGACGTCAAGGTGGCGAGGGGGTGGTCAGTGGCGGTGCTGCGGTGGTCGGCGCTCGATGGAAGGAAGGAGGAGGGAGCTGAGGTGAGGTGAGGTGGTGTTGGTTGGTGTCGGGGAAGGAGCAACAGAAGCAGTAGGTGTACTGCTATATTATGGGTAAGAGAGAGAGAGAGAGAGAGAGAGAGAGAGAGAGAGAATGTGATTGTGATGTTTGGGAGGGGACGTTGCAAGCTGGGCGCTCAACCTGAACCATGCAAAAATCCAGCAGATTACAAGGAGAAGGGGTGAGAGAAGAAGAGGGAGGAAAGGCGTACGGTAGAAAATTGGGGGGAAAAACTATCTGATTTTCAAACTAAAAGGGGGGGGGGGGGGAAACTATCTGATTTTCAAACTATCTGATTTTCCACGTGATCACAAACATATAAATAACAATAAATAACGCACGTCAGGAATTTTAACGGTAACAATAATCGAATTTTTCCGGGGTTTTACATTATATCTCAACTAATATGATTATTTATTGTTGTAGAACCATCTCAACCAAAAGCTTAGGCCAATGATAATTTTAGACCACTTCACCTTGTGTAAATGAATATGATGGATGCTGATATTCGAACATAAGACCTTTTGCTCAAGAATGACTCTGATACCATATGAAATCATCTTAATCAAAAGTTTAAATTGATAGTTGTAGGACCAATAATGATTTTATACTCTAACAATTGTAACATATCTTATGATCAATATATACAATTCTATTTTTTTATAGGTAAAAATAAAGGTAATTATACATTTCAACTACCATACTTAAAAATTTTTTTTAACTATAGTAAAAATCTAAGAAAATGGCAGCTGGAGACTGGGGACAGAGAAGGGGCTTTGGAAAAACAATGAGGATAGCAATGGAAAGTAGCAGGAAAAGAAGGGGAGGGGGAGTTACGGATTACATGGATGATGGATTGCTTGCGCAAATCTAGCGAACGTTGAGTTGTGTGGACAAAGAAAAACCAGAAAGTAAACAAAACAAGGCAGAATAACTGTTTCGTAAGAGACGACCCAATATTATTTGTGATGGCTTGTTATTTCAAACATCTGTAAGCCCTTTGATGTCATCCCTGCAAACTTACACAGCATGCGTGTGCATCATCAATGATGGAGTTGTGAATCATATGATAACATATCTATAGATAGAAGTATATTACTGCTGCATTTCATATTATTTGTCTCCAAACGTTTTTTTTATTAAGAAATTATAACATTATATTTTTATAAAATTATTTTTTATTGTGAATTTAATGATAATACGTATTTTCATTTTTTGTGTATTAGAACGTTGTATACGTTGAAAGTTAATGACGTTAAGGCACAATTAATATGAAATGGAGAAATTAGTACTACCTCCGTCCCTAAATGAATGTCAATTTGACTAAACTTTGACCGTTGATTGCTGATAAATTATAATGAGTTACAATATGAAATTACCACCGTTAAAAAGATATTTCACTGAAAAATTCGACGGTGTTAATTTTATATTGTAACTCATTATAATTTAAGAGTAATTAACAGTCAAAGTGACATTCATTTAGGGACGGAGGTAGTATAACACAAGTAAGTGAGGAAAATTCTAAACAAAATTAAAGAAGTTAAGAGGTTTGATTACTCCTAAATTAACATCAAACCCTACATATATAATTTATTAAATAAATAATTATCATTATGAAAAATAACAGAGTAGTATTTTAATTTTAATGATCAACTAGTCTTAAACACCTACGATTCACGGCGTTCTTCATTTGGATTAATTATTTTTAAGTTATGATAGTTAGATTTGGATAAGTTATGATTTATTTTTTTTGGAAATTGTGCTTTCAAAGTGAATGTTTTTTGGGGAATTTTTTAGATTGGGATACGTTAGGATAAGTTATGAGAGTTAGAATCAACCCAACAAAAGATCAGGGCTGAAAAATATGTATTTTTTCAAAACAAAAAACTTAAATTAAATAACACAAATTAAACAATCACACCCTTTTTCACACAGTCTTATATTTTTTTTACACACAATTTTAATAAAATAGGAAATCAAACTATAAATATACATATAAATTAAAAATAACAAAATATAAATAATATTATTAAATGAAAAGAAATTATAAAAGTTTGCTCAAATAAAAAATAAAAAATTGAAAAAAAAAAGAAAATTAAACTCGTATGATATATGACATATACAAAAATAAATATCTAAAATTCATGCAATGCATGCATGGTGGATAGCAAAATAAATATTTTAATATGAAAAAAAATATATGATAAATATATAAAAAATAAAAAGAATAAAATATAAATTATATCATCAAATTAAAAAGGTATGATAAGTATATATAAATATGAAATACAACACATAAAAAAATTAAACAAAATATAAAATTCTTATCATTTGTATCTTTTAATATAATTCTTATCATTAACGAATTTCTGCATTCCCAAAAAAAATAATAAAAAAATTAGGACCTTAATTAGTTATCGGCCAATTTAGGGATGACAGAAGGGTAGGGTAGGTGCGGGGGTATATTCCCGACGCACAGGCACCCCACCCTCACCCCCGCCCCTTTATCCGTTGCGGGGAGAAAATCTTTCCCCATCCCCAACGGGCGCCAAATCCAATGGAGCTCTAACGGGGATGAGACTAAGACTAAGGCCCTGTAAATTTGGTGGGTAATTTGGGGTAAGGTAGTAAATACCAAAAATTACTGAAAGTTACCGAAAATTATCAAAAATTATCGAAATTTACCAATTTTTTTATTTTCTATTTTTTTAATTTTTTAATTTTTTTATTTTAAATATTATATTTTATACTTTATATTTTTAATTTTTAATTTTTAATTTTAATTTTTAAAATTTAAATTTTAAAATTTTAATATTTAAATTTTATAATTTTAAAATATTAAAAATTAAAAATTTTATTTAATTTTATTTAATTTTTTCTTTTTACTTTATTATTATAATTTTTTTATTTTTTATTTTTTATTTTTACTTTTTATATTTTAATTTTTGAATTTTCAATTTTTTTAATATATTAATTTTTTAAATTTTTAAAATTTAAAAATTTTTTATTAAATTTTTTAATTTGAATAATAAATTTTTTTAAATTTTTAATTTTTAATTTTTAGTTTTTTAATTTTTAATTTTTAATTTTTTTAATTTTTTAATTTTTTAATTTAAATTTTTAAAATTTTTAAATTTTTATTTTTAAATATTTAAATATTTATTTTTAAAATTTTTAATTTTAAATTATATAATTTTGATGTTTTAAAAAATTTTTAAATTATAAATTTTCAAATTCTAACATTTAATTTGTTCAATTCATATTTTCAAAAACATATCTAAACTTACCAAAAGTTACCAAAAATTATTAAAATTTACCAAAAAGTAACATCTACCTAGACCTGTTCAATGGGCCGGGGACCCGCCCAGCCCGCCCCGACCCGGCCCGAAAAAATGCGGGTCATGGTCACAATTTTAGAAGATGACCCGACCCGGCTCGAAGAAAAAACGGGGCCCCGATGTATGGTCGGGTCGGGCTCGGGCCGGGGGTCGGTGACCCGGCCCGGCCCGCGACCCGACTAAATACAATTTTTTTGAATAAAATCTTAGATTAAGTTTTAGTTTTTTGTGACCCGACCCGGCCCGACTCGACGACCCGCCTAAAAAATAAATAAAATGCGTAAATTTTTATGCTTTTTTAATTAAAAAGAATTCATTTTATATATTTGTCGGCCCGTTGACCCGGCCCGTGGCCCGTAGGGTCAAGGCTTGGGCCGAAGACACCTGACCCGAAGGTCGGGTCGGGCTCGGGCCGACGGGTCAAAAATTTCCGGCCCGACTGACCCGACCTGTGACCCGGCCCGGCCCGACCTTTGAACACCTACACTTACTACTGAAGTTTACACACCCTAAGACTAAGCTTTGCTCTTTGGATGAATTATTTTCAAGTTAGGATAGTTAGGTTAGGATAAATTAAGATAAATTAAAATATTTTTTTGGGAAATTGTATTTTTAGAGTGGATGCTTTTTTGGGGAATTGGGTTAGGTTATGATAAGTTAGGATAGTTAGGTTTAACCTGACAAAAAAAAAATAAGGCCAAGACTAAGATAATTAGGGAGTGAGGGTGAGTAATTATGGTTAGAAAGAGTAAGTTATTTATATAAGTTTAGAGTTTTTTATTAATTAAAATTACAAACTGTCCTAAATTATACATATTGTAATTTAATAGAAATCGAGGACAGGAATGAGAAATATGTGGTTGAGAATTTTATAGAGTGGGAACGGGGGCTGGGACGGGGAAAATTTTTGTTGCCATCCCTACGTGGGTATTTTATTCTTTACATCATCTACATCGGGAGCGAGGATTTCTTTCCAAAGTGGGACGAGGTCTTGACGGGTACGGGGATTCCCCACCTCACTGTCATCCTTAGACCAATTAATAGATATTTGCTGCCTCAGAAGAAAAAGGACGTATACAATAGCCAAGGCCTAATAGCAATAAGTTACAACATGACCAACTTGCCATTTTCAATGTGAAGTTAATTTCAAATGATATAAGTTTTTGCAATGTTACATTGAGTTCTACAACAATAATACCACATTGAAATGGTAAAGTTTTATATTTATTATCCATAATTTTTAAAAATTACACAAAAAAGTTTCTAAAATATATCTAATTGATAGGGTTTATTCCTATTGGCTATTTGGATGTCATTTATAATTATTTGTGTACCCAACATATTTTAAGTATATAATTGATGATGAATAATACCTATAAAAAATTAATGTCAAAATTGATACTAAATATTAATTTTATACTAAAAAATAAGACCCTTAACAGTATCTTAAACTAAAAAATATATCATCACCTATCAATTTCCATAATGTTATATTGTTAGCCATTATTCCATGGAATTATGGAATACCCGTTTACATTGTACGGGCGGCCAACCTCGTCCCGCAATGTTTTGTTAATAGTGCAGTGCCGGCCATTAACTCCGACAGATAAATCCTAAGATTCATGGGGCAGCCCCCAGCTGCAGCCTAGCCTACCTTGTTCCTCTCCGTTTCACGTACCCTTTTTAACTCAACCAGATGTATAAATTAACCTCCTTTCACTTTGAATATGAACCAAACCCCCCTTTAACCTCTTTTCACTTTTTGCCCTCCCAAACCTTGTCTGTCACACTCACCTCTCCTTTTTCCCTCTCTGCTCTGTCTCTCCCTCTCACGAGAGTGATTTCTCTCCTTTTCTCCATTTACCCCTCTTCAGAGTTTGCTAAACCAACACTCTAACTGCAGCAACCAAACATTTTCTTCAACTTGGGAGGGAATTTCATTTTCTTCACTACACAGACAAGAAAGTTCCATCAAAACCCTCCTCTTTGGAAACATGAAATAAATTATCATTTGCATGTCCATTTCCTAATACCATCTCCCTGTTTCCCCTCTCTCATCTGTCCCGTTTGCCCCTTTTCTCATAAAACAACAACAAGACGAAAATGCAGCTCTGTTCTCTGTTATTTAGCTATCTAGGCATGTCATATTCTTCTTCTTCTTCTTGATTTCTAGAGAGAGAGTGAGGGAGAGGAGGGAACAAGGGATGGAAATGCAAGCTAGAGATAAAGGAGATACCACTCTGCTATTCACTTCAGAGAACATTATGAAGCAGAGAACGATCTTCTTAGCTCATTTTAGGAGATGGGTATTTGGGTTTAAATACAAAAACCCAAATCACAAAATACCCATTTCTCCATGGTAGTGCATGAACGAGGTTCATGGTCTCTGTTTGGGTGTCATTGCCATGGAAATGGGTCATACATGATGATGATGATGATGCTTTAGTTGGTGTTTGAAGTGATATTGGCGAGACGGCTCAATCTTCAATTTGTCAGTATAGATTCCACCCCTTATTCCCTGTTTGATTTTCTTCTCCATTTCTCCCCTTAATTAGCTTCAGTTAGATTCTCTGTTCATATGAAGTGGATTAGGACATGATTATTAGCTAACCTTTTTTTATTCCTCTGTTCAACTCTTGTTAAGTTAATTTAAGCTTAATTATTAATAATAACCAGTTTAGTACTCCATCATCGTTATATTTTTCTGTTAAATTATTATATACAGTACATCTTTGATTTGACAGTGATCTAAGTTTAAAGGTTAATGTAATGTAATGTGATGCTTTGTTCCATAAAATGTTTGAACTCGAAGGAAGTGTCTTTTTCCTGTTTGGCATTTAGTAATGTTTTACCTTTCTCGTGTCTTTCATTTGGGTATTGGAAATAGTGTGTGTGATATGTATTGTTACATGGCACATTATAAGTTGAAATATTCAGTTTTTGTCACATAATAATGTCCATGTGCTGAAATTTAACCATAACAAAAACCAAAACTCTTTTTTAAAGATTTTTGTGAGATGGGTTATTTGTGTTTAGGCTGCAATGATTGAGTTGCACATTGTCATCATAAATTTGTTCTGGTACATATTTAGGGCAGTGACTACTCAGTAGACAAAGAACAGCGAGAGAAAGGGTGGTAGGGTCCTTGTTGAATTGATTGTTTTGTTACCATAGCGTTGGGTAGAGCACCCTAGCTTGGAGGGACTTTAATAAAAAATGAAAAGAAAGAACTTGGGGAGGGCTACCTGAAGCAATGGAAAGAAGTAGGACTGGAAACGGTCCGATGTGTTTTCGGTGTGTCCAAGCAGTGGACCGTACGTTAAAATTTTAAATTCAAATCGGAATCGAATCACCTGGTTTTTAAAAATCGGTCCTCTGGACTTAACCGTGCGGTTTCACCAGTGATCCGGAACTGCATTAATTTCTGTCAACATCAAAAAATCTTTATTCAATTAAAAAAAATTATATATATATATATATATATATATATAAATTAACAGTTCGGTATTAATTTGTAGGTAGAATTTATACTTTTTTTTAACAAGTTAATTTACACTGTTTCTATATTAATTTTTGGGTATAATTTTTTTTTAACCAATATATATATATATATATATATATATATATATATATTTATATTAATGGTTCGGTCCGGTTCCCCGTCGGTTTGAATATCTCAAATCGGAACCGCCCGTTTAGCATCCGATTTATCCGGTACGGTGCACCAGAATTTTAAGCCAGTTCGGTGTTGCCCTTTTACGATTTTTTTATTCAGTTTCTGGTTCGATGTGTCGATACCGGATTTTTTCTCCAGCCTTGGGGGGGTGTTTGAGTGATAAATGACCCCATGAAAGAAAATAAAAGAAACAGAAGCTGACAAAGATAACAATGGGGGGGGGGGGGGGGCCGCAGCCATGGAAGTGTCCTATCAACAGCATTCCCTACAAAGTTTAGGGTAGTTGAGAACTGAGAGGCAACTCATAAACCCCCCCCCCCCTTTTTTCTCCCTCCCTCATCAGTTTATTCTGGATACCTGAAACCTTTTCTGAATTTTTACCCTTTCTTTTGATTGATGGTAGGCAGTGGATTAATGCTGTACTAATTAACAATTATAATTTGGGTCATGATATGAGGTTTTAAGACACTTTTTAAGTGTCTTACTTGTTATCAAATTGGTATTTCTTATACTCCCTCCGTTCCAAATAAATTGTCCACTTTACTTTTTTACGGTCTTCGATGTTATACTTTGACTATTAATATTTTACGATTAATTTTAGCAAAACTTGTAATATTTTGTTTAAATGAAAGTATTTTTCGTCGTAAATCTAATAATAATAGTTTTACACGATAAGTCAACATATAATTTGATAAATTAACGGTTAAACTTTATAAAGTTTGATCTCATTAGTCAAATTGGGACAAATTATTTGGAACGGAGGGAGTAATTTTTTGAAAGATTAATTAGGCTAATTAAATAAAATGTGAAAAATAAATAGCATAAAATAAATGAGACAAAATATGGTAGTTGTTGACGCTGTTCCTCCGAACTCAAATTTTGGATTACGTCACCGCTTAGAGTTAACTCTAGGATTTAACCTTGAGTTATTATTAAGATGAATTTCTCATAATCTAAGAATCTCTCACCATTAATTAATATGACCTCTTAATTAAGTATGAAGATTTGATTTCTCAACTTTTTAATCCTCTTCCTAACAATAATTATCTCAACAACTCAACTCAATAAATAATAGCTCAATACAATTTTTTTTATCTCACACTCAACAATAGTAAGGAAGAATAATGTTCAAGTGAGATGTTTGCTTGTGTCATCTCGTGTCTTCTTGTCTCTTCTGATACTCTTGAATGACCAATGACTCGTATTTATAGTACAAAAGATAAATGTCAAATTCCGATACTATCCCAAATGTAAGAAATTTAGGCTCAATCACTTGGTGTTTGCTAGATGACCTTATGGTCTTGAGTGCAGCTAATCCTTACTCGATGACTCTACTGATGGAGGCTCTTGCATATTTCCATAACAACTCGGGTCTCGCTGCAAATCCAACAAAATCTACTATTGTAATTAGTGGGTCTCCCAAAGTATCAAGAATACCATTATGCAGCAAACATGTTTCGCTGAAGGGACTCTCCCCTTTTTCTACCTCGAGCTATCTATAACTGCTGGTAAACTTAGTAAGATGGACTGCAACAGACTGATTGAGAAAATGATTGCAAAAATTCAAGTATGGAAACACAAGCAGTCTCTCGTATGCGGGGCATGCGACTCCAATCTGCAAAAAATTTCTCTAGGGATCAGGTGAGAGTGAGAGCTATCATAATGTTGAGAAGTTTGGGAGCAAGTGGTATACTAGAACCTATACTCTTCTTATTACTCAATAATATGGCAAGACAATCTTACAACACTTAGACACAATCACCCACTTAACTTTGTGGGAGATCCCTCAAACTCTCCTACACACCTCACCAACTCTCTTGGAGTGTGGTATGCCTCACTTCCTATGCTCTACCTCACTATGACATCTCACTCCTATTTATACTAACTCCACCTCCTTAAGGTGTGGTGGAGATTGTGCCAAATGTCACACTCCTACAATACATACTCTTACATATCCTAGATACTTCCTAGGATATTTCTAGAATACATAATTAATATCTTAGATATTCTATATATCTAGAATAATCTAGGTAAATATCCTAGATATTATAGTAGCTAGATTAATCTAGATAAATCTCTAGATTTTTCTCTCAACCATATTTATCTTTCTCTAGAATTTTCCTAGATATTTCTCTTATAAAGTGGGTGATGATATTTTATATCTAACACTCCCCCTCAGCACCCACTTTCCTTCAATATCATCTTCGTGAGGTTTTCTTGAACTTGTTTGAGCTCCACGCAACTTAGAGTCTCTGCGTAGATACCTTCTTCTTGGTCGTCTGTCTATACGTCCATATCTCCTCTCAACGTTTTCCTTCGTGTGAACTGATTTTGAACTACCACGTATTTGATCCTTCATGTTTGATTCTTTCACTATACCTATATCCGCGTATTTAAGATTCCGTTGTTGTTCCCATTCCATCCTTCTTTGCCGCTCTTGAACTTCTTCTACCAACAACATATCTTCCAGTTCTCCATGTATGCTTTCAACTTGATGTGCTTTCTCTTGACTAAAGTCTTGCTCACCATTTGTTGTTGGTTGTTCAAGTCCTTGCTCTATGTCTTCCCCGATCTCCTTAGATTCCGGAAGAACCACTACTTGGTGATTGGTGTGTATGTCACTCGTCATGGAGGGAACGTCTTCTTCTTTGGACTCGTCCACACATGACATAGCTAATTCTTCCTCGGATGCTTGAATAGTCTTCTCGGCCTTGAATGCTTGGATAGACTCTTCCATCGCCAATGATGCTTGAAGGTCCCATTCTTCTTCACTATCATAATCTTTGAAGGTTGCTTTGTTACCTTCTAGTGGAGGTGATCTACAATCTCGAGCAAAGTGACCTTTCCTGCCACATTTGTAGCATCGATCGTCTCGTCCATATTTTATTTCTTCTTGTTCTTCTTCATCTTCATCATCATCATCGTCACATGGTTGAAGTGCTCCCCCTTGATATGGACGACCTCTACGTTGTCCTTGTTTCCACCTTAGTGATCTCCCTTCTAATGGTTCTCCATCACCATTATATCTCCATGTGACTCTACCTTGGCTCTTATGTGCTCTCCTTCTAGTAAAGAGAGCTTGGTCGTTCTCCTCTACTGAGACCTTAAACATCTGTTTGTCTAGGTCTTCTCGATTCACCAAGAGACTCTCTAATTCTGTTAAGGACGATTGCGTAGCCCAACCCCTAGTTGCCGCTACAAGGTCGCTATATTTGGGGCTTAAGCCATGAATGATTATCCTCATCCTTAATTCACTTATTGCACTTTCGGGATCTACTTTTACAATTTCAACACATAAAGATTTAACTTCAGTAAAGTATTGACTCACCGTCATGTCTCCTTGCTTGATAGACATAAGAATTTTCCAATTGTTGCAACTTGGCTTCATTCTTCTTGGTGAATAGCGTAGCCAAGGTATTCCATGCTTCCTCGGGTGTCTCGCAATCTTTAATCCGGTATAGAAACTCGTCTTCCATTGTAACGGAAAGGACAAACATTGTCTTTCCTGCCTTGATCTCCCATTTCTTCTTCTCATTCGGTTCCGTTGGTGATGTCTTCTCTACGCCACCAACAATCTCCCATAAGCCTTGCCCCTTCAAGTAGTACTTCATGCGTGTACACCAAGTGCTGTAGTTGCTCCCATTGAGCTTCTCAAGCGAGCTAGCCGATCCCGAAAAATCTGCCATGACAACTTGGTAAGTGCCCTGCACTTCACCAACACTCTTGTGGTCCCAGACAAACAACTCCAACAACTATCACAGTCCCAGACTGTGCCGGCAGAATCTCCCTTGTGCTTCGGTCCCCGACCGTGTGCACCCAAAAAATGCTAGCTCAACGCACCCTTCGAACCTTGCTCTGATACCACTTGTTGAGAAGTTTGGGAGCAAGTGGTATACTAGAACTTATACTCTTCTTATTACTCAATAATATGGCAAGACAATCTTACAACACTTAGACACAATCACCCACTTAACTTTGTGGGAGATCCCTCAAACTCTCCTACACACCTCACCAACTCTCTTGGAGTGTGGTATGCCTCACTTCCTATGCTCTACCTGACTATGACATCTCACTCCTATTTATACTAACTCCACCTCCTTAAGGTGTGGTGGAGATTGTGCCAAATGTCACACTCCTACAATACATACTCTTACATATCCTAGATACTTCCTAGGATATTTCTAGAATACATAATTAATATCTTAGATATTCTATATATCTAGAATAATCTAGGTAAATATCCTAGATATTATAGTAGCTAGATTAATCTAGATAAATCTCTAGATTTTTCTCTCAACCATATTTATCTTTCTCTAGAATTTTCCTAGATATTTCTCTTATAAAGTGGGTGATGATATTTTATATCTAACACATAAGACCCCCTATATCTTGGACCACCGTATGCAACCTAACTCAAAGGGTGGTCTTGGCCTGAGAGATCTCCAGAAATGGAACACTACTCTAATTGGGAAGCAAGTGTTTGCTATTAAACTCAGTAAACAATGCTTCTAGATCCCTCAAGTTTCCTATATTTTAATTAATACTTTATAACAACTCGGTCATGAAAAATGAAAACCACTACAAGTAAATTAAGTGTAAAACCTTACAATTATCGAAATAATAATACAATTATCAAAATAATTCGTATTGACAACAAAAGAAAAAAGATAACACTAATGACAATATTTAATACAATAAAAGGAAAATCAAGAATAGTCAGGATGATAATGATGCGGTAACAAACCGCAAACATCACATAATAAATCTTAGAATTTACAGAAAGTTTTAGTACGAATCTTTTTCATTTACAGAACATTTTCAAAATGTATTTGACAAAATAAAATAATAAAAATTATTGCAAATTTTGTGTCACTCTCTGAACTAAACATTAAAAAAAATATACTTACAACTAAGTCACCGTTCTTTTGTGTGTTTAATTTGTGTTGCGGTGCGTTGCGTTGCGGTTAATTGCAGTAGATTGCGGTAAGTTGCGGTGGAAATAGTAAAAAGATAATGATAATTTGCGGTATGTTACGGTAGGTTGCAATTAGTTACATTAACGCATAAAAAAATGGTATTTAAATTGAAAATCAAAAAATAAAACAAAATAACCCGTGTGCCAAAAAGAAAAATACTTTGATTTTAAAGAGTTACTTTCTCTACCTAGGATTAATAGTGGGGTTGGTAGCTTGTTATAAATGATTTGATTCTTACCTTTTGACCTTACTCGTATACGTTACAATTAATTACTGTTGAAATAAAGGCCCAGTGATACAGATCTGCTGCAATGAAATGCAGTAATTATATATTTTTTTCCACTGATTGTGAATATTACAATTTATACATCCTGTTATCTTTGCTAACAAGTTCTCGAAAAAGTATTCTGTTTCTTTGTGAAAGCTGAGTTTCGATCTTTTTATCGATGAGGAATCTGATTCCTGAACGTTTTAGGCCTTTCGCTTTTTGGTTGGATAAAATTCGTGCAAATTGATGATACCAACACACCTTTGTGATTGAACAGGCAGGGATAGTTTATCTTAAACATTATCTCCATGGCATGCCCAGTCTTTATTGAGTTAACACGGTTGGATGTATTTTAGTTTTCGAAAAATCAGCATGTACGGATATATTTTAGGCAAGGTTGTTAAAATCGAGATCCTAATTCAAAACTATGGGGAAGTTAGGATCGGAATTTAGCCCATATAGGATCGTGGATCGTGTGTAAATTGTAGAATCGTATCAACAATTTTGGACCATAAAATCGTAGGATCGTAAATCAGGATCGGGATTTTAATAATTATGATTTTAGGTTTAGGCCTCGTTCTTTTATACGGTTGGTTAATGGTGCGATGTGATGGAATTTGAAAATGTGTGGTGAGTTCTGGTGAGAGTTGTGGTAGGTGGGGTGGGTTAGGAGAAAGAATGTGAAAAGTAGAGAAAACAAGTGAGGCGAGAGAAAGTTGTGAGAATATGTTGGTAATGATTGTGGTGTGGTGAAGTGTGGTAGAAATTAAAGAATGTAGTGCGGTGTGGTACCGCAGCGCAACCTACCATATAAAAAAATAGAGCCTTACTTAATGAAAATGATATATTCCTTGAACCAAGATTGTTATAATTAACCACCTTAAAGTTTACTAAAATCACTCTAAAAATTATATATGTATATTTAAATAATTATTAAAGGATGTGTAGGGTCTCAACAAGTCCCGTTTAGAAAATGTGATCATTCATTATTCTTCTTGAATTAAAAGGACGAGCGGAAAAGAATTGCTTAATGTTTAAGTAGAAAATTAATGATCAAAACAAAATTAGCAACTTTTAAGATTCATAAAATTGTAGAATTTAATTTGTAAATCAATAAAATTCATAAATGTAATAGAAAAGGATACCAAAACAAGCAACCTAACCAAGGAAAAGCCCACTAGGCAGACCGCGAAAATACGAAGGTGAGCCTGGGCTCACCATGCATTGTAAGCCCCGAGATTCGTTTTTTTTTTGTAAATATAATAAAGTTTCTTTTTGACTTCAATATTTTAATATATTTGGAGTTTGAATTTTTATTTATCTATTTTTATTTTTATTTTTATTTTCTATGATTTGTGTTTATGAACATTTTGGTTAAAGTTCGCGAGCATTGTAGTATAAATTCATGAATATTCACGTTACAAATTATGAAATTACATGGGATATGTTTGTGAGCATTCAAACATTGGTTTATGAGCACTGTAGTTTAGGTTTATGGGTCTTTATATTCTAGTTGTTAATTTTTTTTTTTTTGTATCTATCAAAAATTATTTTAACCAGATGTATAAATTTATTTTTTATTTTTTGATTTTCTTAATTTTTTTCTATTCCAATTTTAAAAAAAGAAACAATTATGCTCCCGGGTCCATAATGCTCCATGCGCCCTATGCATTCTTTTTCTTTATATTTTTAATTTCCTTTTTTTGTGCAATTTTTAATTTTTCTAAAATAAATATAATAAGGCTTTTCTTTTAATATAATACTTCAATATATTTTATAATGAGCATTGTCGTTATAGGTTATGAGCATTATAGTTCTACTTGATGAACATTATAGTTTTATGTAATGTGCATTGTAGTTATAGGCAATGAACATTTTAGTAATAGGTAATGAGCATTATGGTTTTTTGTAATGAACATTGTAGTTATAGACAATGAGTATTGTAGTAATAGGTAATGAGCATTATGATTTTATGTAATGAGTCATAGGTAATGAGCATTGTAGTAATAGGTAATGAACATTGTAGTTAAGCTTGATGAGCATTATGATTTCATGTAATAAACATTCTAGTTTTGCTTGATGAACATTATGGTTTTATGTAATGAGCATTGTAGTTATAATAGGTAATGAACATTGTACTAATAGGTAATGAGCATTATGGTTTTATGTAATGAGCATTGTACTTATACGTAACGAGCATTGTAGTAATAGGTAATGAGCATTGTAGTTCAGCTTGATGAGCATTATGGTTTTATGTAATGAGCATTGTCGTTATAGGTTATGAGCATTGTCGTTATAGGTTATGAGCATTGTAGTTATAGGTAATGAGTATTATGGTTTCATGTAATGAGTATTGTCGTTATAGGTTATGACATTGTCGTTATAGGTTATGAACATTGTAGTTATGTTTGATGAGCATTATGGTTTTATGTAATGAACATTGTAGTTATTGGTAATGAACATTATAGTAATACGTAATGAGCATTGTAGTTCAGCTTGATGAGCATTATGGTTTTATGTAATGAGCATAATAGTTATAAGTTATGAGCATAGTAGTTGTATAATATGAACATTGGTGTAGAAACTTATGAGCATAATAGTTATAAGTTATGAGCATAGTAGTTGTACAATATGAGCATTGGTGTAGAGGCTTATGAGCATTGACCTTGTAGGTTATAAGCATAATAGTTATAATTTATGAGCATAATAATTAGTAGTTAAGGTTTATGAGTATTGGCCTTGTAGATTATAAATATTATAGTAAAAAAATAAAAAGCATAAAAATATAATATTACACAAAAAAAATAATTAAAAAGATAAAAACGATGGTGGGCGCTGGGCTCACCAAACAACGTACGCCCAAGCTCACCATCGTCCTTCTGTATATCCAAAAGTACGTACAAAAAAATTAAATTACAAAATAATACAAAGAATATAATGAAAATAGATAAAGAAAATTAAAATTAAAAATAAACGAATGAAAAGCATAATTAAATTGAATAGAAATTCAAATTTAAAATATAATGATTTATAAATATTGTAGTTAAAGAATAAAAAAACATGACACACAAAAACATTTAAAGTGTAATATTACACAAAAAGAATTACTAAAAAAAAATTTAAAAAAAGAGAAATGATGGTGGCCGCTAGGCTCACCAAGTAATGTGAACCCAGGCTCACCATCATCCAACTGGGCAGACCGTATAGCCAGCCAACCACAAACTAGTTAAGGCTAGCGGTCCTCTTTGGTCAATAGTGCGGAAGTGGATTCGACTTTACAGTCGGTCTTAGATCTATTCTCACTTTTATTCCAACTATTTATTTTCTATATATTTTCCTCATATTAATTAGGAATGCAATTGAATATTAAATTTAAGCTAAAATCAATTCATGCAAAAATATGATTAAAAGGGTCGCCAGTTAGTTTATGATGACTGCTATGAGCTTGAGGTATCTTCGACCTTAGCCCCCGGCTGATATTTATTATTTCTTGAGTAATAATACCTAGTAATATGGCCAAGGACAACCCCTCCTCAGCAAACTAGAAAGAGGAAGCTGGGATGTGGGATCCAGAGGATCAGGTTGGAGAAGCCCAAGATTCTGATAAATGACTAGGTCAGCCCAACAAGTATTGTGTCTTCTTCTAGCACTCTGTAATTAATAAAGCCCAACATGGAATCACCATTTGGGCTACGTGCCAGCGTGTGTCCGTTGCCTCTCATTCATACGAGTTTGGGTAAAAACCAGCTTTACACAACATATGGATAAATATTATTTTGGGTTTTTGGCTCAAAATAATCTGAAGTCGGAGGTCATTGGTTAAAAATAATTCAAACTCACTTTTTGGCTGAAAATAATCCAAACTTTTAACCTATTTACTCGGACTTAACCGAAATCGATTTCTGGCGTCGAAATGCTGACTGGGCAGCTTGAGCATGTGTTTCTTTAATTGATTTTGGTTTTGAAGTTTTTTTTAAAGCTTATGTAGACCCCAACGCACATCAAAATTTTTTGAGCATGTGTTTCTTCTCTCATCAAAATTTTTGGGGTTGGAAGACTAAATTTATTATGTTAAAGTGTTTTTATTTTTAATCCATTGTCATGTCATTATAAGTTTAAATGAGTTGAGGTCTACATAAGCTTAAAAAAATTCAAAACCAAAATCAATTAAAGAAACACGTGCTCAAGCTGCCCAGTCAGCATTTCGACGTTGGAAATCGATTTCGGTTTAGTCCGAGTAAATAGGTTAAAAGTGAGTTTGGATTATTTTCAGCCAATGACCTCCGACTTCGAATTATTTTGAGCCAAAAATCCTATTATTTTCTTGGCAATTACTAATAAGGAATTTCTAATGTCAGATTCAGTCAAGTATAGCGTTTGCCTAAAACACCCTTGTGGTTAATGGGAAAGAAGGCACAAGGTTGAATTATTGTTTTGCATTCCCGCTAGACCTGGTAAAACTTATCCGAAATCTGATCTGATGCGACCGAATCCGAATCTGAACTCGGACCGCACCCAAATGTGGGGACCCAGTCTTTACCTGAAACCCGGATCAAATCGATCCAAAACCGATTCGAACCGCAACCCGAAAGTTAACCGAACAAGGAAACTGAGTCATGCTAAACCCGGATCCGAAAATGGTATGAACCAATTTTTACCCGATCCGAGACACACCCGAACCAAATTTCACCCAACCCGAGAAACACCCGAACTGACTTGCACCCGGACTAAATTGGAACACTAGACCAAACTATACCCAATTTGGAGTAGTCATATAGAAAATTCGAAATTCAATATGTATAAGTTGAATGGTTAAATAGTTAAAACTCATATGCTTTGACTTTCACTTTCAAAAGAAAATTTTAATACTAATTAATAATGTGATGGTTTTCAAAGAAAATAACTGCCGAGTGGTAGCTAGAGTGGAAGCAAATGAGATGACGAAGATTACAACAAAATTTAGGAACGAAAATTAAGCGATAAAATGAAAACCAATTTACGTGGGAAACCCAAAATTCGAAGAAAAACCCACGGACGGCGACAACCAGAAATAATCCACTATGAGAAAAAAGAGGAGTGTAAAACAATCACTATCACATGTTGTGATACGATCAACAATGGAGATTACAATATAATCTCTCAATCTCTCAACTCACAACCTCTCTTGGGATAACAATGATGGAACTCTCTGGGAAAATATTAGTGAAACTCTATCTCTATCAATATTTTCTCTTTAATATGTAAAAATGGTGAAAACTGATTGCTTATATAGAACGGCTAGGAGAATAGGAAATCAGGTCAAAAGACCAATAACCCTTGATACTAGAAATTATCCACCGCGTACGTGACTAAGAGAGACGAGGCGCGGGTGGCGTCAAAGTCCAGCGCAACTGGTGCTTACGGAACGCTACGTGTGTCTCTTTTCGTATTCCTTTTTCTTCTCTCTGTCTTGGGCGCAGGTGACGCCTCTTGGGGTGCTGCATGCGCCTCCTTTGTACTCCTTTTTCTTCTCTCTGTCTTGGGCTTGACGTGGATGATGTACCAACTCAGTACATTGCTCGGATTTCTGGTTAGTGGATTGGGTCAAGTTCTCATCTAGGTTATAAGATGGTCATCGGTGGTGGATAACAGTCCCGATCCAACCATGTGTACGTCAGGAATCCTAGTGGATTTTAAGATCCGTAGATACATGATGAGATGTTATCTCAGCCTCTTGTGATCAATGCCTTTTCTTTGGGAAGGGCTTGGGCCTTGGTTTACTCAAAGAATCTGCTAGGATTTCATTGTCCCGAGGTTTTGATATATTTCTGAATGGGTATGGTCTGTTGTAGTTTTGAGGTCAAGGTTTGAGCATATTTTAGGCATGCACTACACGAAATGATTAATTTTAAAAAAATAATATTTTTGTGTATGAAACAATCATAAATGCACCTTAGGAGGAATAAGTCGCCCTACGTTGACTCAACAGTGGTCAACACTCAGTAGGGGACCATACCCTCCGAGTCGCGGCAGTGACGACTATATTGGGGACTTATTTTGAAAATTGAGTAAGACTTGATGGGTCCCTTTAGGTCTTTCCCTAGTTGGGAAAACAAGGCACCCTTTAGGTTAACTAACCCAATTTACACCATTTCAGAAAAATGTGAGTCATTCAACTTAATGTGTCCACTTGGACCTTTACTTAGCAGGTGATTATTTTTCTCATTTGTGTATCACTCTTTAGTCTTTATGGCAAAAGGAACACCGTACCCCGAGCATTCTAGTCTTGTCATGCACCTTATGGAAGATGAAGTGTTTGGGGCACAATCTAGAGGCTCGGTTATCCTGACCTTGAACTTGTAACATACAACCTTTGTTTAGGTTAGAACCCGCATTGTACGCTTGTGTGCTTGAATCCCAAACCAAATGTGCTTAGTGTTTAGAAAAAAAATAAAAAAGAACCCTAAACCCTAAATAAAAAATAAAAAATTAAAAAGAAGTCTAAATTTTTCCCTAATAAGATTAGTCGTCAAAAGAAAATTTCATATGATGATCCCTATTAGAAAGAGCAAAATTGAGCAATATATCATGAAAAAATGGAAGTTATAGATACCAAATTCATAAAACTCAAAAGATTAGTAAATTGTGGAAGCATTGAAGTAAGTGCAATTTTCACTTCATTTTAACAAATAGGAATTACAATTGTGTCAGTGTATTTGTTTTGTTTAAATACACGAAATTTAATCCGCTAACTCAACAAATTAGTCATAAACCCAATATTAAGACTTATACGGAGCCCAGTAACGAATAATCAAAACTATATTTTTTGGCATTTGGGTGGGGTCGATTCAGCTACCCGTCGAATACAGACAAGTCCCGTTCCCAAACCCATTTTGGTTTCACTCGATCTTTTCCTATTTTTTCTAAAATATTATCACGCATACCCGTTGTTTTTTGAATTGAATAAAGGCAGGTACCCACGTGTTCGAATTTTACTATCACCCCTACATATTTTTCGTTATACTATTTGTGAACTCTGGTATGCATGTGCAAACATCTATCATCTCGTACTAAAATTAAGTTCTTTTTTATTTTTTAATTTAATTGATATTAAGAGATTAATAATATGTCTAAAATTAAGAAGCTTTGGAGCGTTTGATTGGTCAAAAACCCTGGAGAAATGGTCAAATTTAAATTCAAATTAACAAAATTTTCCAAAAATTTACTGGGGGTGCCACACATCTTTTTTAAGTGACTCGCGGGTCACAACTTTTTTTTAATGCATTCCCAGGGGACATTAAATTTACTTAAGTGGCTGGGGGGTGACAATCCGGCATGTTTTGGCTGAAATCCGGTGAAATGTGTTGAAAATGACGAAAATACCCTTATTTTTTTCTCTAATTTAACTTAATCAACCCTTTATCTCTCTTCTCCTCTCTTCCTCTTCCTCTTCTCCTCTGTCCTCTATACATTAAATCCTTTCCCTGTTTCAAATCAAGGTTCCCAAATCCTTGATTCACTGGGATTGTAATTTGAAAACAGACAGTTGGTGGGTTTTATCAGTAATTTGGGATGGAATCTCCAAAACCAGGGGGGATGGTTCGGATGCGACGAGGGTGGCCGCGAGGTCGTCATTGATAGAAGTAACTACCTTGCATGGAGGAGGTTGAAATGGAATGCACAAAACAGAAGCAACGACAGCAGCAGTGTGACGAGTTCTGACAAAGGGGGAATAGCAAATGCGGACATCATCCACGGGAATATGGGCCTCCTCCAACTCTTATGAATTCAGAATTCAGAATTTAGAAAAGAGGATTAAAGATGATGGAGATTGAATGAATTTGACCTACCTTTTTAAATTTGAGTGCAACCGACTGGGCTTGTGTGACACTCTCTTCAGCCAACTCATACTGGGGAAGCGTCCCATTTTCCTGGTTTAAGGAACAATTAGAGAAATCAATTATAGAAATCTGGAAAAGGGAATTAAAATCCAAACACTCTTATGCTTTGCTTACCATAGAGGAAACGATGATGCCTTGCTCGTTCGGAATGCTTTTCCTATGTCTAAGGATCCAGTATCGATTCTTCATTCTCAATGATGATGATGATGATGATGATGATGATGATGATGCCATTGCCATTCTCGAATGCCCTCTTTCTTCCAATTAACCACGCCAGAGAGTAGTAAGACTGTAATAAGTAGTATCTTCTCTTCTAGATCATCACATCATTGATGAATGTTCCAGAGGTAGTGAAGAGTGAAGAGTGAGTGACCATGACGTTGATGAGGAAGTTGGCCCGAGGTATTGTTTTTCAGCGTGTAAACTGAGGGTAAAAGGGTCATTTCACTCAATTTTTAAGAGTAAATAAGACTTTTCCTTTTTTTCGGCCAAAATATGTCGGATTGTCACCCCCCAGCCACTTAAGTAAGTTTAATGTCCCTCGGGAATGCATTAAAAAAAAGTTGTGACCCGCGAGTCAATTAAAAAAGATGTGTGGCACCCCCCAGCAATTTTTTGCAAAATTTTCCCATGTTTGATTGTATGTTGACCTTGAAAAAATTTTTACGGGGCCCCGTAATTTGTCACCTTCACTTAGGCCTTGTTTTTTTTAGCGGTAGGTTGCGGTACGGTACTATACCGCATCACACTTTTTAATTTTCCACCACACTTCACCACACCACACCACAATCATTACTAATATATTTTTTTATTTTTCTCTCTCATCACCTTTCTTCTCTACTTTTCATGTTCTTTCTCTTAACCTACCCGACCTACTACAACTTTCACCACAACTCACCACACCTAACCACGCTTTTTCAAATTTCACCACACAATAACCAACCGTATAAAAGAACGGGGAACTTACCGTGAAAACTTTTCTAACAAAAAAAAAAACCCATCAAATTCTTACCAAATACCTAATTTATGTGTCATGATCAAGCCAAGAAGGCATGAGCTAACAGAATTGATGCTTTTTCCAAATTCCATAGGATAGAAGAAGATGGAAGCATAAACAAAGGGTAAGGTTCCCAGCACAGACTTTGCATGGCTGAAATTGGAACAACACCTCTTTTCTCTTTCTTTTTCGCCCCATCTTTTAGACCGAGCATGAAGTGTGCGTGAAGCAATGCCGGTTTTAGGTCAACTCTGCCAATTCGTATACCTGCTCCCATGCGGTATCTTCCGGTCACTCTTATGTTTATGATTCTGTTGCCCCGTATTACATTTTCCACAATTCAATGAGCATAGTAGGTATATTCTTTTTAGTTTATTGTGATTGTTTTTTTTAATTGAATTTATTTTGTGATTTTAATTTTAACTTAATATGCATTAAATCAATGGGAAGGGTTTTTTATATAATTTATGTAGAATATTTTTTTTATTCTTTTACTCCAAAGTAAATTTGGCCCGCATGGCCCATAATCTCACTATCATAGGCCCCGTTCTTTTATGTGGTACCGCGCGGTGCGGTACCGGAACAAACCGTACTACTCAATATTCTACCACACTTCATCACACTTCATCACGTTTTACTACAAATCATTATCAAAATATCTTCTTACTTTTCTCCTCTACTTTTTACATGCTCTCCCCTTACCTACCCTACCTACCACAATTCCCACCACAACACACCACACTTCACCCCACTTTTTCAAATTCACCACACCGCAACCGCACCGCACCACAATCGCACCGCATAAAAGAACGGGGCATTAGTCTAATGGGAAAAATTACTTCCACCAAGATTTGAACCTTGATGGGGAGGTTGGATGATGGGAATAGTTATCAGTTGACTACACTTCATTGGAATAATTTATTTACATTGTTTAAAAAATTTTGACCGTAAATTTCTCAATATATATTGATTTTTTTTATATAAAATTACTGGCATTAGATTCGTAACAAAAAATATTGTAAAAATTTTCCTATAAATTTTCCTATGATTTCAAATGTAAATCGAATACAATGAAAAATCCTTTTTTAAATGAATAATATTTTACATAGACCCTATTTTTTGGATTAGTTATGTTCAAGTTAGGATAGTTAGGTTTGGAAAAGTTAGGATAAATTATGATGCTTTTTTAGGGAATTGTGTTTTTAAAGTGAATTTTTTTGGGGAATTTGTGTTAGGTTGAGATAAATTAGGATAAGTTAGAAGAGTTATAACCAAACTGACAAAAGAAGACGGTTATAATATTTTTTACAAAAACGTCAATACTGTAATTCTCTAACCGTATTTTTTTTGGGTGATGATAAGTGTCTTGCCCCAAGACACTGTTTAAATGTCTTCTTCTTTATGAAATCAATACTTATTATCGTTTTTAACTCCAATTTTTTTGACAAATACTATTAATTATCAACTATAAGAAGCTTGGAATGTGTTGGCTATGCCAACAATTAAAATTGACACCCTAACGAATTAACCTCATTCGTTGGGCATATTTTAGACGTCTTTTTGTAAATTTTAAAAAATATCGATAAATATGTGATTTTATACAATTTATATATATTATTATAGATATAGAAGTCAATCATATAACTTTTTTCCAATTTAATTTACAAATATATAAATTTTCTATAGTGACAAGACACATAATATGTATATAGCAAAAATCCCATATTCTCCACTACAAGTTTTCCTTTTTATATATAGCAAAAACTTACGAGTTTAGTGAAAGCAATTTCATATTTTTCAATTTAATTTACAACTTTTATTATTTTCCTTTTTTTTATTACGAGTTTAGTGAAAGCAATTTCATATTTTGAATCATAATATATATATAGCAAAAACTTAATAGTAAAAAATTTGGGTATAAAACTATAAAAGTTTTGAATTGGATTTTCCCAAACATTCATACTTGGTTTGTGTAATTGTGTTGATTCATACAGCAGGTATGAGGCATGTAATAAGCACAAGGGAAAACTAAAATTCAGAAAGACCATCATTTGCTGGTGAGAAATGACAGGAAAAGATAGCAGCAGAGTTTAGACATCTTTGCCTAAATCAAATCAAATCAACTCAAACTCAACAACCTGACAGTGAAAACAAACCCATGCCCAGCCAAACCTGCCCCTAGCCAGCAGCCTACTTTCCTATTCTCCCAATTGTAGGCATCTGAAACCAACCCACCTTCTTCTCTGATCCCCTGTATTCTCCACTACAAGCAATCTATCTTCAGTAGTTCAGTAATTCTCTTCTCCTCTACTCATATTTTCTTGTTCCAAACTTTAGGTTAAAATCCCACCCTCCCCAACTTCACTTTCTCACTCTTCTTTCTCTCTCCAGTTTTTGCTTCTCCTGTTTTTGTTTGCAAACAAGGTGACTGAAAAAGAGAGAAAAAAAGACGACCCACTTCATAAAATAAGAAAAAGATTGGGAAGACTCATTCACCAAGAAAGATAAGAGAGAGAGGGGGAAAAAGAAGCTTTTTTTATTATGGGATTGTTTTAGAATGAATGCTTCTCCTTTATTTCTTTTTGGTCCATGTCATTAGCCAAACTTTCTCTCACGCCTCTGTGTAAAAGATTAAAGATAGACGTTGGAAGGGAGCATAATCATTCTCCACAATCTCTGCTTCTCATATCACAGCAATCAGTAGTTGTTCTTGTAGCTTACTGTATTTTACAAGTTCTACTACTATGGCTTTTAATCTCCTCTTCTTCTTCCTCACCATTGCCTTCACTTTTTGTCTCCATCTTTCTCTTTCTTATGAACAGCGTAACCCTGAAGGTAATCAACGTTTTTCATCGTTCTCTGAATTGGGGGGTTGTTTATCTTATGTATAAACGTTTTGTTCTTAAGTTTTTGCTGTTTATTTTGAACAGTGGAAGCATTGATTGCGATCAAGAATGAACTGAACGATCCACATGGAGTTTTGAACAACTGGGATGAATTCTCTGTTGATCCATGCAGTTGGGCTTTGATCACTTGCTCTTCTGATAACTATGTCGTTGGCTTGTAATTTTCTCACACAATATCTCCTTTGTTTTCCGTTGTATTTGCTGCTTTCTATCTGAATGATCGCTCTGTTTTTCTGTTGTTGAAAAACAGGGGAGCTCCAAGCCAATCTCTATCTGGGACATTATCAGGAGCAATTGCAAACCTCACAAACCTCAAGCAAGTGTAAGAAAACAAAAGCCTTTAATCTCTATTTTTAATGATATGACTGGTTTGACTTAAAAGTCTCTTTCTTTTTTCAAAATATAAAAAATAAAATCGGGAGTGTTGTGAAATTTTGGCAGGCTACTTCAGAACAACAATATTTCTGGGAAAATCCCTCCAGAAATTGGGTCATTGTCAAAGCTACAAACCTTGGATCTCTCCAACAATTGGTTTTATGGGAGTGTTCCTAGCAGTTTAGGTCACTTAAAAAGTCTCCAATACCTGTAAGTTTCTATTTCTGCTTCCTCAACCCACAAATGGATTTTTGGTTTTTTCTTCTGTTTTTATTTATATGCTGCTTGTTTTTCTTTTTTCTCACCACTGTTGGTGTATTATAGGAGGCTGAACAACAACAGCCTGTCTGGTCCATTTCCTGCCTCTTTAGCAAATCTCTCTCAGCTTACTTTCTTGTGAGTATTAGTTTCCCAAACCTTCTACTGCTGTTTATTTGTTTTTCTGTTTGTTTTCTTGTGTTTTGCAAGCTTCCATGCCTCATTTTCTGCAGTAAATGAAGCTCTGTATGTATTTGTTTTCTTGGGTATATGCCAATAAATTAGTAATTGACTTTTTTGTTTACCTTATTGTTTATTATATAGGGATTTGTCATATAACAATCTCAGTGAACCAGTACCCAGGTTTCCTGCTAGGACCTTCAAGTATGTTTGCTTCTTTTGTTCTTTTGCCTTTGTTTGTTTCTTAGATTTCGTTGTGTTTCATTCTACTTGTTAGTGATTGGACTGATCATTGTTTTATTTCAATTAGGATTGTGGGAAATCCTTTGATTTGTGGAAGCAAAGACAAAGATGTTGACGGTTGCTCTGCCTCAGCTATCCCAGTTGCTTTATCTTTTCCAATGGGTTCATCACCTGGTAAAATCTGTAAATTTATACTATTCTTCTCACACATTGCTCATTATGGTAAAAAAGATTCAACTTTCTGACTTGCAATTTAATTTTCCAGCAAAGAGGAAATCTAAGAAATTAGCAGTGGCACTGGGAGTCACTCTTGGGTTTGTCCTTCTATTTGGGCTGATGCTTGGAACCCTGTATTGGCGAAGGGAAAAGAGAAGGCGAAGATTCTTGCAAAAGATCAATGGTCAGTTTTCAGAAAATCCTGAATATCTAGTTTGATATGAACTCTAGCTTAAGTGGGTTGTTTTGGAATTTGCAACAGATACTCAAGATTTGAGTCAAATAAAGCTTGGGAATCTAAGGAACTTCTCGTTCAAAGAACTGTACTCTGCAACTGACAGTTTTAGCTCCAAGAACATACTAGGAAGTGGAGGGTTTGGAAATGTGTACAAAGGAAAGTTGGGGGATGGAACATTCATCGCTGTGAAACGGTTGAACGATGTGAGTGGGACTTCAGGAGAGTCACAGTTTCGGACTGAATTGGAGCTCATTAGCCTTGCAGTTCATCGAAACTTACTCCGGTTGATTGGCTTTTGTGTCACTCCTAATGAAAGGCTTTTGGTGTATCCCTACATGTCTAATGGCAGCGTCGCTTCTAGGCTCAAAGGTTTGCACCATCTACCTTTGCATTGTTCATACCCTGTTTGGCAAACAAGCGATTTATCGTCCTACTGCAAAAGTTGACTTTTGAGTGTTCGGTATACAAGTTATTTTGTTGACTGTTTGGTCCCAATAAGTCAATATTTAGACCCCGTTCTTTTATCCGGCTGGCGAGCTGCGGTGCCATACCACATTGCAACTTTCTATATTCCACCACAGTCTACCAAGTCTACAACCCACCATAATCTACTTTTTTTAATTTTAACTTATCTTTTTATAAAAGTTAAACTTTCCCCAACACAATCCACTACAACTCTTCCAAGCCACTACAATCCACCACAATTTTTCGCAAGCCACCACAATCCACCACATTTCCTCCACCCTGAACCGCACCGCACTGCAGCCAGTCGTATAGAATAGCCTTTTGAAAATAACTTATCTTGAAAAAAGCTCTTTAGTCCAAAAGTTGTTTAAATTTACATATAACATCTAAAAGTATTATTTATAATGAATGATAGGAGTCTTGGCGTATATATAGATGAAATTTCAACAAATACTTTTTTTAGAAACAACTTTATTAAATACAAAGTTTCCAAACTGCCAATATAAACCAGCCAATAATAAACCACCAATGCAAACAGTTGTGCACGATATTTGATTGTGGTTGTTAACCAGGAAAACCATCATTGGATTGGAACACGAGGAGGAGGATAGGCATAGGAGCCGCAAGAGGGCTTGTTTATCTGCACGAGCAATGTGATCCAAAGATCATTCATAGAGACGTGAAAGCAGCCAACATACTTTTGGATGAATACTTCGAGGCTGTAGTGGGTGACTTTGGGCTTGCCAAGCTTCTAGATCATGATGATTCCCATGTCACCACAGCAGTTCGTGGGACAGTGGGTCACATTGCTCCGGAGTATCTGTCCACGGGACAGTCCTCAGAGAAGACGGATGTGTTTGGGTTTGGGATTCTGCTGTTGGAGCTCATCACTGGGATGAGAGCAATTGAGTTTGGCAAGACTCTTAATCACAAAGGATCGGCCATGCTTGATTGGGTAACTTATCTTCCTACATTCATCATCTTCGCTATACATTATTACTTTAGACCTTTCGTTCCTTCTGAGACTTGGCCTCTTTATTTCAAGCAAAAGTGTTGTTAAAAAGTGATATGGGTCTTGGATTAAGATACATTTTAAAAATATAAAATTTATATATTTAAATATTAAATTGAGAAAATAACATAATCATTTTTATAATTATAATACTATATAAAAATTTTATAAAATTATATTTTTATTTATAATTTTTAAAATTTATAAAAAATGTCTAAATAATATCAATAGGATGCAGTTCATTCAAGAGGTCATTTATAATTATTGATGTAGTCAACAATTGTTGATGTAGTCAACGCATGATATAAGTCTTGGGGAGAAGACACTGTTTCATGAAATTAGACTTTGTAATTTTTGTGCGGTTGGTAAATACAGAAATGATATTGTGTAGTGAAGTTGTGTAAAGTACGGTAAGGTGGGGAATGATATAGTAAAATTTGTGAAAAGTATGGTTGATGTAGTAGGTGAAAAGAAACAATATGAAAGGTAGAAGAGAAAAGTGAGGCGAGAGTAAAATGAGAAGAGATATAATAATTGAGATAAAATATGGTGAAATGTGAAAGAATATTAAGGCCCTGTTCTTTTCTACAGCACCGCAGTTTGCCACAACCCACAACTCACTACATTTTACCATAAATCATTATTTTTCTCTCTCCTCACTTTTCTCTCTCCTTACTTTTCTCCTCTACTTTTTACATTTTCTCTCCTCACCTACCCCACATATCAATAACCTACCACAATTTCACCACACCCCACCATAATTTCACCACACCCACCACACCATTTCACAGTACGATGAATTATTGTACTGCACCGTGTAAAAGAACATAGCCTAAGTTGGATTCTTGGAGGAGTCCAAGTACAAAGGATTCAGTGGTGCGGGCCTTGATCCCTGCTTTGGAGTTGGAATCATATGATTACAGATAATAATTAGTCTAGTCAAACGGTCACTAAGATAACGGTAATCATTTTGATTGCTAAAATAGTGTACCAAATGATAGCTTCACTATCATCATTTTGACCTAATATCAAATCTTTGATTACATAAAGCAGACCCTCTTGGAGGTGTTGCGCCTCACGTGCAAAAGCCGTAGCTTTTTCATGGTATAAACATTTAAAACTGGTGGGATCCCCCATTGTTTCCTAAAATAATTTTGTTTATGTACACCAGAGGTATTATCAAATGATTATGTTCCATAACTTTCATATCATTGGAATACGACTAATTATTAATTGTGTTACGAGATTTATCAGGATCTTTCTTGGTTGAATGAACAGTGTTGGATTTTATTTGTACTGTGAAAAGCTGCATTAAACACGTGGTTTCTGCCTTCATTTTCCTTTGTTCTCTGATAACCTTTGCCTGTTGATGAATCATCCTTTGAAAGATTATTGTATACACGAATGAACTAAGAAGTGCCATTTATGTTGATGAAACATCATTTAAAAGATTAAGGTCCTGTCTTTTGTATGATGTAATGTGTTACGTTACTACAACTTATCATATTATTTGGGCTATGTTTTTTGGTTAGGTTAGATATAACTATCATAATTTATTTAAACCTAACATAATTTCCTAATAAATCATCTACTCTAAAAATACAATTCCTCAAAAAAAAAAAAACATCATAACTTATCTTAACTTATCCCAACTTATCCCAACTTATCCCTTCAAACCTGAAAATAATCCAACCAAAGAACATGGTTAGTATTCTTTCAGAGTTTACCATGTTATATCACACTTTACTACAATTATTATCCATATATCTTCTCATTTTTCTCTCCTTACTTTTTTCCTCTATCTTTTACATTCTCTCCCCACCTACCGGCTACCATGTTAATTCCCAAATTTTACTATATTATTCCACACTTAACCGCACTTTTCACAATTTTATCATATTTTACCAGTTCTGTACCATACCAACGACACAAAAGAACATGACGTAAGAAGTGTCAAACCCTTGACACAAATTAATGATAATTTGATGGTTTTTCCGGAGAAGTTTATAATTATTGAATAACAATAATTAATATGATACGTTGTTTAGGTGAAGAAAGTTCAAGAAGAGAAGAAAGTAGAGATGTTGGTAGACAGGGAGCTAGGAAGCAACTATGACAGGATAGAGGTTGGGGAGATGCTCCAAGTTGCATTGCTTTGCACACAATACCATCCGGCCCAGCGGCCCAAGATGTCCGAGGTGGTCCGGATGCTGGAAGGAGACGGGCTTCCCCAGAAATGGGCCTCGGCCCATGATCTCAACCTCAGCTTCGCATGGCCCAACCCAAACTCGAACTGCAAGGGACTGTCAAGCATGCCTAAGAATCAGAGTCAGCGTAGCAGCAGTATGGTTGGGGCGAGCTTTGATGAGGATGATGATGAACACTCCTTGGATTCCTTTGCCATGGAGCTTTCTGGCCCTAGATAACAAAACTGGTTGCTAATGTACTGGATAATCAATCAATGGTAATGTAAATATGTTTCAGAATGGGAGGTGTTCAAGTTTGAATTGGGTCAAAAAGACCTAATTATTGTAGAATATAAGGGTGAAGTTGAAGCAGTGCAAATGTGCAAATGTGCAAATATTGGTGACTTGAGTTGGTCAGATGGTAGTACAAGTAGTAGTGTCGTTTTCAACTCTGGTCTGGTATTATTTGTAGGGCAGAGTTTGTGAGAGTTTGTTGATGGGATGAGATGTGATTTTGTACTGACTTACCATATCAAACTTTGTTTGTATTGGAAAAGTCAATCACCTTCAATTAATGAATACCTGCTAGCCTTTGTATGACTTCGTCTAGTATGAAGATGATGATCAGAATTCCAAGTTTTGTACGCCTCCTTCTGATGTACTACTCGCTGCAAGGGCGGATCCCCAGTGATAACCTTAAGGGTGTCCAGGGACGCCTCAAGTTTCGGAAAAATTTTAAGAAATCTATTATATTTTAGGAGATTATTATATATTTTTGTTAAGTGGACACCTTAAAAAGTACCGAAAAAATATTATTAAGGTCCTGTTCTTTTCTGCGGTATTGTGAGGTTGGTGGAATTGTGGTAGGTTATTGGTATGTGGGGTAGGTGAGGAGAGAGAATGTAAAAAGTAGAGGAGAAAAGTGAGGAGAGAGAAAAGTGAAAAGAGAGAAAAGCAATGATTTGTGGTAAAGTGTGGTGAGTTGTGGCAAATCATGCGGTATCTTTGTGTGGCCTAAGGGTGTCAAATTTAACACAACAGTCAAAATATCCAAAATATTATTAAGTGGACACCGTTAATTTCGTAGTCTAGATTCCCACTGATTCGCTGCTAAAATGTTGTTTATTTGTTGCTCACTTTTTTTTAAATGAAAGGGAAACGATTTTATTAATGAAATATCAATTGCTAAGCAATATTTATAATGAACATAATAAATAAATAAATAAATAAATAAATAAATAATTGTAGATCTTACACAGACATAGAGCTTAGGGCCCGTTTGGCGAGTGAAAGAAGAATGGAATGAGTTCTAATCCATGTTTTTTTTTGGAGAATATAAATTGGAATGGAATTATAATCCCCCAGGTAAGGATGACAATGGGTTGGGTCTGGGTCAGGTCCAATTGGACCTAGATCCAACAATTTTTTTAGACCCAGACTCAATCCGGGTCTTGGTGGATCTCAAAAACCCGGTGTTTAGTAAGGCCTCCAGCAGACCTTTCGTCGTCTTCTGATCTTTGACGTTGAAAGTCACGTTCCAAGCTAACGTCAACCTCACTGTACTAAATGTCTGACCATCAAGCTTTTCTCAATCCTTCAGTTCCATCTAATTTGGCATTTCAGCCATCGTAAGATGCAACGTTCGCTGGCAGACCACATCCTCAACGTGCATCCTTCACTATGTATAATCTTTCCCATCGAACTTCGGAATTTTCACAATTGCGCTCGCCATTGCTTCTCAATCTGGAGATCAACCACACTCCAACCAAAGCTCTGATAGTAGTTGTTAGGATTCTCATGGCACTGTTAGCAAACAAACAATAATAAAGGGCGAAATATAAATAAAGATTCACAAGGGTTTAACGTGGAAAAACCCGAACCGGGGGAAAAAAATACCATGAACGATGCACTATCAGGGATTCAGGGGATTACAATAGTGTTTCAGAGATTACCACACCTCCAGAATATCTCACAACCTTTCTAGAGTTACAACATGAGAACTCAACACTCACAGTTTGAGCCTCACACAACCCCACAAAAACACTGATATTACAGGTCAATCTCTTGTGGTCAAATGAAACACTCTCAATTGCGATACAAATAAACTTATCACTTAGGCTCTATTTATAGTACAAGGCAAACACAATTAATTAAGATTAATAGAGTCCTTGGCAGCCAAGGAATTTCAAAAAGAGGCGGCTAACAAATTAGGAATTTGATTCACATTCAAACTCTTATACCTTGCTCCCTAAATTACAGAGACCAACCCAAAATTGGTATCGACATTTAGCCCAACATCTATCTTGTTCTTCTGCCACTGCCTCTGGCCCTTCTTCTGTCCCTATGTGATCCCCCTCTGGTCCGGCAAACACAAATACAAATACTGGGCCTTATTATTATCTCACTTAATATCATAGATGCAGCGGGGGGGATTGCTATCCTAGGACATTACTATCCAGCATGTCCACAACCAGAGCTAGCTATGGGGATCGGAAAGCGTTCAGATAATGGCTTTTTAACACTGCTAAATTACGACCAAGCTGAAACAACATTAGAAACCAATCTTGAAAAGATGTCATAAAGGGTAGATGTAGCTGGAATTTAAACACATATCTTTGACTAGATTATCTTAGAAACAAGTCGACTCCGTACATGTTCCAAAATGGGACAAAGAAGTGAATTGAAACAATATATTCAGGACAACATATTGCTTACGAATATAACTCCCGATTGTTAGTCATGAGGATGGGGGTCACCACAAGGGGTAATCTCATGAAGCATTTGCTCGGGTCAACTTTCCTAAAAGTTGATTAGGTTTCCCTTAGTTTGGTTGTGTTTAATGGATGGGAGAAAACTTTCACATGGGACACAATATTTCGCAGTCCAACTTAGAATTTCTCTTTTTCTCCCGCCGGGGGTTGTTAAGGGACATTTTTCACAGGATTGGAAACCAAGAAAAGTTTGGACATTTCATATAATTTTTCCAGTATTCAAATGTAAACCAAACATTGTAAGATACACTTTCCTCGGGGAAAATTTGCCCGGTAAAAGAAAAATATTCTACCACCGTCAATAAACCAAGTTACAAGATAATAATTTTAGTTTAAAGTTTGAAAAAAAATAAGTGTGACCATTAAAGGATTGAAATTTCTCACTTAATATCACTAATTAGTTGGTAATTTTTGCTTTTGAGAGAGCTACTAAACATCCATTAGAAATAGCCTTACCATAATAAAATATTAGGATGATTTTCAAAGTACAAATTATTTAGCTTCCAGAGGGAGGGGAGGGATGTAACATCCCCGGATTAAATAATCTTCAAATTAAAGTTAAAATCCCTGAACTCAAAGATTAGCGCAGCGGATTAAAGAGATCCGAGGGCATTACCGCCGTCCCAATAGGACTAGGCTACAACCACTAAACGAAACTAATTGACACGTAACCAACCAACCATATACATACCATACTTGAACTCAAGAACACCAAATTTACAACCCCGATTTAAGGTTACAAGTATCAAAATCAATCATAGTAAAAACGCTTGATTACTCCAAACCAATCAAAAGCTTCCCCTTCATTGCTTAACTGACTTGTTTATCGGAGCTTGCATTATTCGCCTTAATCTTAGAAGCACCACCTAAAAGAAAACATAAAACATTTTCGCATATGTAATAACCCACCCCAAAATCATGTTTAATTACCTATAAATCACAATAATTATTCAAATCGCGTTATAAATTTTTCGCGTTTACCTTTATTTATCTATCTACTTATTTATTGATATCGGTGTCAAGTCTCGTGCAGGAGATGGCTAAGGTGCTGAATTATCGGCTTAAAAATTTACTTCACATATTCATTCAATGAGTTATAGTATTTCAAGTTATACGATGTGTATTATAAATTTATTTACCGAGAAACGGTTAATAATTGTCCGCCTCGATTTCTATATATATTTTACCGTTCCAATTTTAATTTAGTTAATTTCATTTCCTTTACATAATTTCAAGAGGTAACTTTTCCCATTTTATTATCTTTTTATCCAAATTTCATTGTATTTTATTTTTTTTTATGTTACCAAATTATTATCAATGTATTAAATTTCCTACAAAAACCCGATACTTCAATTTATTACAACAATACATTATATTTACCCTATTTGCTATCATCCTATTATTATTTAGTTAAGGTCTTATTTTAGTTAGTATTAGTTTTAATTAGAGTGGATGATAGATATATATTAGTAATAAGGGGGGGGGGGGGAGTTAAGTCATTTAGTCATTCTTACTTCATCAATCTCAAGAGCAACTCTCACTTCCTCTTCCCCCTTCCCTTACTGCCGTGCAACCAGCAGCCATCGCCACCATTTTTCCGGCCGTTTTTCCGGCCAGCCGGCGGCGGTTTCCGGCGCCGTGCATCCCCCTCTTCCTCCCTCTTGTGTTTTCATCCATTTTTAACTCCAAGGGTAATCTCTCAAACCCCAATTTCAATTCCTTTAGGCCCTAATCTGAAAATACATGTTATATCTATGTTTCTTTTATAAATTCTATCTCTTTTACTCTCTTAATTCATGAATTCACGTATATAATTGTATTGGTTAAGTTAGGGTTTGAGTTTGGAGTATGTGCATGTGTATTTGGATGAGTTCTTGAGGTTTTCTTGTTGAATTCTTAATGGATATTGTTATAATCTTGATGCATGTGAGTTTCTTGATAAGTTTCTGAGTATTAAGGGCTGATTATATATGTTAAGATTATTATTTAAGTGTTGTCATGTTTAATTTGGGTGAATTAAAGAGATTTTGGTGAAAGAGTGTCAAAGTGTGATGTTTGTGTTGAATGCATGTTGAATCTATGGGTGCATGTAGGATTTAAGCTCTTTGATGAGTTAACTTTCAAGGTTTAATTCTGGAAATATAGTGGATTATAGCCAAAGTGAAGTTTGGTTGAGAATTAGTATGAATTAAGGGCTAAAAGTATCATTAGAGCTGAAATTAAGAGTAAAATAGTTTCTGTTTGAATCTTGAAATTTACAGAATTATAAAAGTGGGATTTTTGCCCAGATTTTTACTCCATTTGATAGCTTAAGGTGTTAGCAAACCATAGGCTTTGGAATTTCTAATTTCCGACATGTATAGCCCGAGTTACGACCAAAACCGTAACCTCACAATTTTATATACGAACTCTGAGTCAGTGTTTTGAGGGCTGTTTTTCGTCCCTTTGGATACCTCTTTGGTTTTTATGGTAAACATGAAAGTTTTAGGCCTCATTGCAAGCTTTTCGGAAAGGTATGGTTCATCGTCATACGATATCGGGAGTGTGAGTTACGATCCCGGGAAACCGGGCTGTCCAGAACAACATTCTGCTCAAGTTAACCTTTGTGAATTAATGTCTTTTGGGCCTCAAATCAACCCAATAAGGGGTTCTAGGTATAAATGGGTCGTGGTTATAAATTGTCATTATAGAGTTATGTGTTTGAGGCTAAGAGTACCAATTTGGAGTCCTAAGTGAGTCTTGAGAATACCTTTCAAGAGCTAGTATGTTTAAGTAATGTATCATGACTCCCTTCGTTCTTTAAGTCTAATGTTCAATATCTTTACTCTAGTTAAGAGTTCCTTCTAGCTTGGTAGCATCCAATGTCTAATTCAATTCATTCCTCATTTCATTCCTCATCCCATAATTCATTAATCCAAGCTTGTTTTTGTTCACATGTGGACGTGTATATCTTGCTCCATTTCGCCATTTCATTCGATATCGTATTATCAAACCATATTTGAACTCGTGATCTCGCATCCTAGCTTCCAATTTATAATTACCCTATTCATCATCAATTCAAGCTAATTGTCCTAAGTTCAAGCCCTTTTATTTGAATCACCTTCTACGTCATATTTCTCGTGATTTTTCGACCCGAAAACTCCAAAGTTTTATGTGCTCAGCTTCTGTCCGGGCCCATTTTGGGGACCTCCCACTCATTTTTAGCCTCTGGTTCTGTTGACAAAGTTGTAGGTTACGTTTTTCCCTATTCCGGGATGTACTCTTTTACTTCGTTTCGATTTTCCTAACTCAAGTTATGCTATAAACTCTATTTTCCTATAACCTGAATTTTTTTATTCTCAAAAGTTATTTCATTTATATTGCTAGATTCCTAAACTTATGAATCTAATTTAGAACTTTATTCGGTTCTTCATTTCTACTTATTCTTATCTTAGTTGACAAGTTTCAAAAGCCATCTCCAAGCCGAGTTGCGCCGCCAAGGTCTCTAGTGTCCCAAGGTACGCGAATTGTCCAGCTTTTACGATCTAAATTATAGTCATAATTCATTCAATTTATGCCATGTCAAGTCTTATGGTTTACAATGACTTTATATTTAACAGTGGATCCGCATTCTATGCTTCTATTTACTTTCATGTTTTAACACTCCTGATCAGAGTGCCTTGACCTGGCCTGTGTCGACTGCTTGGCAGTCACCCATTCCAAGTTTAGATCAACTTGGGCATACGCGTGTGTGAGGTGCTTGCACCGATCGTAAGGGTTCCACCTACTTTCTATTCTCGTATGTTCATGTTTATACATATATTCATGATCATGTCGTTCAAGTCCTGTTTTAATCCCTTTCTCTTGTTTTCAAAATGAATTTAAATGCCGGCACCAAAACCGTTTTCGAACGGTTTACGTGTTGGAGGTTTACGTACTGAGTGTTTCCCCACTCACTTTTTGCAATGTTTTAATGTTTTGTTTTAGGAGGTTCGAGCTCCCAGGGCAAGGACAAGTCGGTCCCAAAATAATTCAAGCCTCTTGAGGTAGTTTTCTAAGGAAATCATCGGTTGGAAGTTGTTCTAGTTTTTAAGCTATGTTTAAGTTTATATATTTTATCCAGGGATTGTATAAGTTTTATATGTGAAGGTTCTTAAGTTAGTAAGTTACCTTGTGGTTTTGGAAGTTTTTTTGGTGTTGTTGCCTTGTCTCTTTTGGGGGACGGCGGTGACACTTCAACCTAAAAAGTGTTCCGCTGCGCTAATCGCGGGCTTAGCTTCTCTAAGTAGAGTTTAACCCTATGATTAAGGTTGGGGTGTTACAGCATATGAGTTGAAACTCAATACGCATACCCCTGAACAGTCAAATAAACTTAGACAATTCGTTTTATTTCGTGTATCTCAATTCATTTTAAAACAAATACAAAAGAATAAAATTACAACACTTAAAACTTGCTTGCCGATTATTATTATCTTGATGGTCTCCTGCTTGCGATCATCGGATTAAGCCTCCGTATGCGCTTACCCGGAACGATCGAAAGGTCCAGATGGGTTGACACTGACCAGGTATTAACATGACTTGGGTAGTGCACTATGGTACAAGTAACTTGGGTCGGGACCATATTTACGTGAGAAAAACATAATAAAACAATGATTATCCATATTAAACCAATGAACATGCTTACTTGAACTTGAATAAGTGAGTTTGGGTAAAGTACAGGAAATATGCATACCTTTGAACCCACAAATAAAGTGACTTGAAAGCTTGACTGGACTCGAACAGGGAGTCGAACAGGTAAAGTACAAGCAATATGCTAGTGAGCCAATGCCGGTAAGAAGTTTGGATACTTTGGGAATAAGAAGGCCATCTTTTGCTGAAATTACTTCACCGACTTGTGGCTAAGTGATGCTTTGGAGTACTGAATTATGACTTTAAGAAATATTTATAAATTCCGCCTTCGGTGTTGTAACATGATAGTTTAAGAGTCTAGTTGATATATTTGATGGTTATGTATGATGTTGAGCTCTATTTTGGGGGTTCGGTATTATGTTTAGTGTCTTGTTATGTTTTGTTTGTTAAGCCTTGTCCATATTTGTGGACGACGGTAATGTCTTCGGATTACATTTCCGCTGCACTAATCATTGGGCTATGAGGTGTTTAGTGATAATCCAGTGATTATGAATCTGGGCGTGTTACAAGGGAGGGAATAGATGTCGTAACTAGTAAGTGTCTTGACAAAAGTGAATTAATTTATTAATTGTAGCGGGTTTTTAATTTTTTTTTTAAAAAAAATGAATTTGCTACTCCTTCTTCTGTTGTATTTAGAAATGTATTTTTGGTCCTGATTGAGGCTCATCATTCACCCTTGGTTGCAATCGTTCTTTCCTTTGATGACACTTATTTGACAACAACATCAGAACAAGGAACCATAGTTAGAGTTCATACGGTTTTAGAAGGAACTAAGGTAGAACTACACATCTTTTGGGGCTATTATTGTACAAGTGGCTTCACCATTGTCTTTGGATTACTTGTCCTGTAAAAATTGAATTAAGTGAGTTTAATACGAAGTTGCATAACAAATTTTGCCCTTAACTCACATAAATGTCAATGCTAAGTCGGGGGCGGTTAATAATGTCATTCATTCAGGAGTAGAACTTCAAGCAGCTTCATAGGCTCAATAACTCCTGGTTCAATCACTGATCTTTTGGATCCAGCTCATCATCATGTGCTTCATAGTGCAGTTCTTGCAGGTGTTAAGAGGTGAGAATTTTTGTATTAGACATATTCATACTAAGTGTTGTTCTTGGTATTGTATCGGTGTGACTGTCATATAGCAATAAAACATTGTGTCTGGTTCATTCAAAAGCTAAGGTCAATTTGACCATAATTCGATCTCTAACTTCATGATTGTTATACATATCAAATCATGAATATTGTATGCATAGGTTTGGCAAGTAAAATATGTGATGAGCTATAAATTGTTATTGTGCAGTTACACTCTGATGCGCAAAGCAAAAATGGTTGTTGATAACTCTGCATTCCAAGTTGTTTCTTTCAGGTTAGACTTTTGCATAAATAATCATCCTGTATTTTTCTGGTGTTGGAGGATTGGTATAGGAAATACCATTTGATGGACTATGTATGAAAAATGCAGGGCAGTAATATCAACTACAATGGATTCTTCCAAGAGTACATAATGAATGTAAACCATAAGAATGAAGCTAGTTGGAGTTTGGATCAAGGTCAGGAGTACAACCTGTTGGTTCAAGTCCCACCTTCCTTATGAAAACTCTCTTTAATTGCGATCTTGTACAGTGCAACACATTAATACATTTGAATGTTTTTTTTTTTTTTCTATCCATGGGCTTCAACACACCACACTGCTAGAGTACATACAACTGGGATTTTCATCTTTTGCTTGTTAGTCATATAGCTACAACACATGCATATAAAAGTCATCTTCTCATTTTAACACGTTAAATTTTGTTCTAGTCATATAGCTTGTGTACATACAACTGGATCTAGACCGTTCTTTAAATGTATTCACCTGAGAAGTTGTTATTTGTTGTTATTTTATCAAATTAGTACCAATATTAACCCCTCCATTTTCACTAGAGAAAATAATGTGATAATAGAAATACAAGTTGTTGCTATCATTTTCAATCAGACTAGAACAAAATTTAACGTATTAAACTGAGAAGATGATTTTTATATACATGTGTTGTAGCTATATGACTAGCAAGAAAAAGATGAGCATCCCAATTGTATGTACTCTAACAGTGTGGCATGTTGAAGCCCAAGGACAGGAAAAAAAACATTCAAATGTATTAATACTAATTTGATGTGATGTAATATGCTTTTTTTTTCTATGCTTATATGATGTAATGTAAATATGTAATTGAAATCAAATTGTGGAATTATAATTTAGAAATCAATCATCTTAGCTATGAACCATTATATATGTGTATGTGTGTGTGCGCGTGTGTGTGTATGTATGTGTGAAGATTTTCTTCGTTTAGGGTATGGGTTTCTTTCCCAGTCCTAGCCATAACAAAGGTGAAGAAGCAGGAAGCAAAACCACCGTCGAGGATCGCCACGTGATTAGTGACAAATAGGAATGCAACACCAATTGCTGGAAAGCAGAAGATCATTGCAGATGAAAACAGCCAAGCATCTGCGCAACCAATCGGGCAGCCTAGCTCTTCGAAACAGGATAAACAAGTGCAAAATAAAACAACTTTTGGCGCATCTTTATTTAATCTGGATGCAGGGACTACGCAGAAATTGATGGTGTCCCAGTGGCCAGAATCGCGAAGACATTGATAGATGATGAGATATGTTACTGGAAGAATTTGATCCTCTACTATGTTTTGTGTTCGAATCCTGATGACTTTATGCATAAGCAGAAGAAGAGAGAGAGAGAGACTGAGATTTTGAGAGGAAGAAAGTGAGATATTTCCTGTCTTATTGAATAGCAAGCCCCTGTATATATACACAAGGGATGTAAGAAGTAGAAAACAGAGCACGCAGCTGGGAGTTACAACCATATTTGATACAGCTATGGTACAGCTGTAATGACAGTTGTAACCAACATAACCACAGCTGTAACCAATATAACAAACTAACTACCACAGCTGAACCTTGAGCCTAAACCTGTTTTACATTCCCCCTCAAGTTGGAAGTGTGCAAACACCCAACTTGGATAATAACAGGTTATGCTGAGCTGCGGAGATTGGCTTTGTAAATACATCAGCCAATTGCATCTTAGTATGAACATAGGTTGGTTTGATCTTGCCTGATTTGAGTTGATCTCTAACATAATGGCAATCAACTTCTATGTGCTTTGTCCGCTCATGGAAGACAGGATTGTTGGCTATGTGCAAAGCTGCCTGATTGTCACAATATAATGAGACAGGAGTGACAACAGAGACACCCAGGTCTTTGAGCAGTGCAAGCAACCAAATAATCTCACAGGAGGTAGTAGCCAAAGCTCTATACTCGGCTTCTGCTGACGAACGAGCTACCACAGATTGCTTTTTGGACTTCCAAGATATGGGGGATTGTCCTAGCAAGATGCAAAAACCAGTTGTGGACTTCCTACTCATTACACAACTTGCCCAATCCGAGTCACAAAAAACATTCAATGTGGGAAAAGATTGACTAGACAAAAAAATCCCTTGCATAGGAGTGCCCTTGATGTATCTGATCACTTGAAATACTGCCTTCATGTGCTCATCGGTGGGTGCTTGCATAAATTGGCTCAGAATTTGAACCGAAAAGCATATATCAGGTCGTGTGACTGTGAGATATATGAGTTTTCCCACAATTCTTCTATATGACTCAGGATTGGACAGTGAAGATCCAGAATCTGCTCTTAGCTTCAAATGTGAGTCCAAGGGAATCCTTAGAGGGTGAGCATCTTCCATTCCAAGTTCTTTGAGCATGTCACTGACATACTTTTTCTGACATAAAAATATACCTTGCTCAGACCTTGCAACCTCAAGGCCTAAGAAATACCTTAAAACACCCAAGTCTTTCATGTGAAACTTGCTGTTGAGGTACTGTTTGATCCTGGTAAGCTCTTCATCATCACTGCCCGTTAGGATCATGTCATCTACGTAGATCAAGACTGCTGAGAATTGAGTTCCATTCTTCTTCACAAATAATGAGTAATCTGACTTGGATTGCTTGAAGCCATACTCAAGAAGAGCTGCAGACAATTTAGCAAACCACTGTCGAGGAGCTTGCTTAAGTCCATACAAGGACTTCAGCAACTTACATACATGGTTTGGGCTATCATTCCCCCTGTTATGGAGAACCATGTTAGGAACAATGTTGCACCCCAACCCATGATAACCTGGGGGTAATGTCATGTAGACATCTTCCTCTAAATCTCCATGTAAAAAGGCATTCGTGACGTCCAGTTGGTATGATGGCCAATGATTCATGGCAACCACAGCAAGTAACGATCGGACAGTGGTCATTTTGGCCACAGGAGCAAATGTCTCCTCATAATCTTCGCCATATCTCTGTCTACAGCCTAGAATGACCAGTCTGGCTTTATGTCGCTCAATAGTGCCATCTGAGTGGAATTTGGTTTTGAATAGCCATTTACACCCTATGGCCTTCTTGCCAGGTGGGAGAGAAGTGACCTCCCATGTGCCATTGTCCTCTAAAGCACGCAATTCTTGGTTCATGGCTGCACACCATTTGGGGTCCTTCACTGCCTGTGTAAAGTGTGTTGGATCAGAGGTGGCTGCTAGAGCTGCGGAATAGGCTATGCAAGGAGAGCTTACATTATTGGTAACAAAATTAGAGAATCGAAGAGGGGGTTTGATAGTTCTGGTAGACCTCCTCAAGGGTGGAGGAGGTGAAGGTTGAAAGTCAGGTGATGGGTGATGGGGTGGTTCAGTGTGTGGTGAAGGCTGTGAAGATGAAGTAGGTGGTGTATAAGTTTGAGAATGTTGGGGAGAAGTGGGTATAGTATCATCAGGACAGTGATCAAGATAATCATTAGTCCAATGATGTACGCTAGGAAGAGGGCAAGGTATAGGTTGCATATATTTCCCTACTGATGAGGGGTTGAAGGGAAATATGTGCTCCACAAAGGATACATCTCTGGACACAAAAGTTTGCTTGGTCAGAAGGTTCAACAATTTGTAACCTTTCTGAGTTTGAGGATATCCAAGGAAAACGCATGGCACACCACGGGGTTGAAATTTGTCAGTGGTTCGAGAAGGATTGCAAGCGAAAGCCAGGCAGCCAAAGGTTTTGATGTGATCATAACTGGGTTTTTCTCCAAGGAGAACCTCATAAGGAGTTCTGTTATGCAACACGGATAAGGGAAGTCTGTTTATGATGTACGTGGCAGTCAAGACACAATCTCCCCAGTATTGAAGAGGCAAAGAAGAGTGGAACCTCAGAGCTCGTGACACCTCAAGCAAGTGTCTATGCTTTCGCTCGACAACACCATTTTGCTGGGGTCGGTCTACACATGTGGTTTGATGAACAATTCCTTCCTGATTAAAGTAGTTTCTGCAAGTGATAGAGTCAAACTCCAAAGCATTGTCAGACCTAACAGTCTTGACACAGTGGCCAAACTGATTTTTCACATAATTGAAAAAATTCAGCAGAATATCAAATGATTGAGACTTGTGTTTGAGTAAAAAAGTCCATGTGGCTCTGCTGAAATCATCAATAATCGTCATAAAGAATCTATTATTTCCATGAGTTTGTACTCTATATGGACCTCAGAGGTCAATATGTATCAATTGAAAAGGATGTTGTGTAACTGTTGTGCTAGACTTGTAAGGTAAATGAGTAAATCTAGCCATGGGACAAGTAATGCAAATAGACTCATTCTCTGATGGAACACCGACATTTATTCCTTCAACATGTCTCAACCTTGGTAAGGGTATATGCCCCAATCGATGATGCCATAAGGTCACAACATCAGCCTTGGCAATGCCACACACCAGATGTGTTTGCTTGCAGTCACTGTCAACATCTGTGAAGTAGAATAATCCTCCTCTTTCTTTACCAACTCCTTTGATTGCTCGGGTGACACAATCCTGTATAATACATGTTTTGGCATAAAAAGTGACATAGCAATTATTGTCTCGAGCCAGCTTAGACACAGACAAAAGGTTGAACTTGAAATTTGGCACACATAACACATTGTTCAACTTAAGGCCATTTTTCAGTTCAACACTGCCAATTCCACGTACTGCTGCACTACTGCCATCAGGTAGATTTATGCTAGGTATGGTGGTGCTCGAATGTGCATTTTGCAGCATGCTCATGGAACCACACATGTGATCTGTGGCTCCAGTATCCATGACCCAAACATATGAACCATGGAAACTAGAGGAGGACAGAACATTACCAGCAAAATTGTGACTAGCAAAGTTCTCATCTAGCTCATCATCTGTGTCCGATGTGGTTTGTGGCACAAGTTTGAGCAATTGTTCCACTTGCTTAGGTGTGAGATTGACTATTTTGCCATCTGGATGTACTTGCACACTTTCCACCTGTGCCGCTCCTTTCCAACGCTGATGAGTTCCTCTATCAGATCCCCTCGATCCTTGAAAACCTTCATTCCAACGTTGCAAACCTCCATCAATGCCTTTCCAGCTCTGACCTCCATCATCAACTCCTTTTGAATTTCGATTGTTTTTCTGTCCTTTCTTCTGAGTTGATTGAGGTGGTTGTTGAGGATGTTTCTTGGAGCGAGGATGCCAAGAAGGATAGCCAATCACAGTCCAACATCTCTCCTTAGGGTGGCCTTTGTTGCCGCATTCAGAGCATCTAAGGTCAGAGCCTTTGCTAAGTAAAGCAGCAGATTCAGGTGCAGTTATCACTTTGATTCGAAGAAGCTCCTTCTGTAGCTCTTCCTGCTGCAGCATTCCACATACAGAATCTACTGAAGGTAGAGGTTGCATCAAGAGTATTTGACTCCTTTGATGATTAAATTCCTCACTTAGTCCATTAAGAAATTGAAAGAGTTTCTGATCATCTTGCTGTTTAGTCAATGCTTGTAGAAAAGCAACTACATCTTCACCAGATGAGGTAATCTTAGGTAAATCATTCATAGCCTCCAATTCTTCCCAAATTCCTTTAATCTCAGTATAGTATTCACTTATACTGCCAGATTGTTTCACATCATACAACTCTTTACACAATTGATACTTCCTTGAACCATTTGCAATAGAAAACCTCCTCGCCAATTGATTCCAGATCTCAGAAGCTTTATTAACAAAGAGAATAGACTTCGAGATCGAATCACTTACATTGTTCATAATCCAAGAGATCACAAGGTTGTTGCAAGCATCCCATTGTTCAGCCTTGATTTCATCATCTTCAGATCGAGCCAATGTCCCTTCCACAAACACCAGCTTTCGTTTGGTGATGAGCGCAATCTCCATAGCTCTTCTCCATGATCGATAATTCGATGCACCGCTCAACTTTTCATTGAGTGTGATCGAATTAGGGCCGTCCGAAGGATGTATGAACAGAGGATTTTGCAAATCGTTGAAGTTGATATTCCTTCCACTCATTTTGTGATGGATTGAAGGAAGAAACACAGTATTTTAACATGCAATTAATCAATTATCGATCAACAGGTCAGAATCTCAAGTATTTCTGCAGATGCATGCTCTGATACCATGATGACTTTATGCATAAGCAGAAGAAGAGAGAGAGAGAGACTGAGATTTTGAGAGGAAGAAAGTGAGATATTTCCTGTCTTATTGAATAGCAAGCCCCTGTATATATACACAAGGGATGTAAGAAGTAGAAAACAGAGCACACAGCTGGGAGTTACAACCATATTTGATACAGCTATGGTACAGCTGTAATGACAGCTGTAACCAACATAACCACAGCTGTAACCAATATAACAAACTAACTACCACAGCTGAACCTTGAGCCTAAACCTATTTTACATCCACCCTTTCTGTTATGGAAGGATATCTCATAAGGACTTGAGCAAAGTATGATATTAGTAAAATAGCAGCAATCAGGAAAGGGGTGTTCTTGGTGAGATTTAATGAGGAGAATGAACTTGTTGAGGTTTAGAATAGGGATATATATTTCTTTGACAAGAAACTACTCATTGTTCAACCTTGGAACCCAAAGGAAAAGATAAACATAGATTTGATCAAGTCCATACCAATTTGGGTAAAATTTCTGAACTTGGATATGCAATATTGGAGCATGGATAATTTGAGTTGTCTTGCTAGTGTCATTGGCATTCCAATAAAGAAGAACCGAGCAATAAAGGAGTGCACAAATCTTACTTATGCAAGAGTGTTGGTTGAGGTTCAGATGGATGGTCCCTTTCCAAATTAAATCAACTACCTTAATGAACATGGCAATCTGGAAAAACAGAGGATAAAGTATGATTGGAAACCAGAGAAGTACACCTATTGTCATATGCTTGGTCATATTGAACTTGGTTGTCGGCATAAACAAGCAGGTAAGACGGAATCAAGGTTAAAGTAGAGTTACAATTTCAAGGCCATCGACAAAGCAATAACAATAATGGTGGATCAAGAAGCGATGAGAGGTGGATGGACAGGGATTCATATGGCCTGCAAGGCCAGTGTCATCTCGCAAGAGGAACTATGATAGACCACCTCTAGATACTCCGACAACCAACAAACTTGATGTTTTAGTGTAGGACACAGACACAGATACAAATGAGGAGGATAAGATAAGTGATGTAGGGTAGAGACGGATGCAACAACAAGAATATGATGGGGCTGCTGCCTAAAAATCCCATGAAGATATTGGTATGGAACATTAGGGGTCTCAATGACCCTAGGAAGCAAGAAGAAGACGTTATCTTCTTGTAGCAAATCCAAGCTGATATGATTTGTCTTGTCGAAACAAAAATCAAGAAAGATAAAGAGATCAAGTTGGCTAAGGGTATATTCAGAGACTAGAACTTTCATAGCAACTTTCACTTGCATCATCAGGGACGATTATTTCTTGTTTGGAAGCCTAGTAATGTTCAGGTCATAGTTCTGGACACGAACCCGCACTATATGCATTGTCAGGATGTTGACATATTAAGTTGACAACTTATTATTATACCTTTGTCTATGGCTATAATAAACATGAGGAGAGACGGGACTTTTGGGACAAATTATGCCAAATCAGTACATTGGTTATAGGGCCTGGTGTGTTTTGGGAGATTTCAATGCGATTCTACATGCTGAAGATCGCATAAATGGAACTCGGGTGACGACTCTGAGGTGAAAGACTTCAATGATCGCATAAACAATTGTGCACTTAAGGAAATACACTGCCAAGGTGCTTTACACTCATGGACCAACAAGCATGTTCATTCAAAGGACGACCCAGTATTTATCAACAATGATTGGTTGTTGAATATTGATCATGTGGAAGCACATTACCTAATGCCAGCTGATCATGCTTAATCTCCTTGATGGTCCTCGGCCATAATCTACTTTCAGATTATGTGACATGTGGCTGCAGGACGAATCTCTCGAGCAAATTTTGGTGGATATGTTGGAGAATAGACCAAATGGATATGCGCAATTTGTGTTGCACAAGGTCCTCAAATAATGAAAAAACCTTTGGAAAAACCCTGAAGAGAGGCAAGTATAGGGACATATATCAGCAGCAAGTTAAGGCAACAGACCAGTTAACTGCCATTCAGGAGCAACTCGAGACAAATTCAGGTAATTCAGTCTTGTAAGGGGAGGAAGACAGAGCAAGAGACCACTACATCAAAATTCTATCCCCTACTAATGCAATGATATCTCAGCGAAGCAAGTGTGAAGCCACAACCTTTGGAGGTACTTGCTCAAAGTTCTTTTTCTCCTAAATGAAGGAAAGGAAGCTCTCAAACACCATTCATACTATTCAAGATACATATTGAAGGAGATTGGAAGTCTATGATGTTGTTGGAAATGCTCTAGTCGAGTTCTATCAAGGTATGATTGGGAGAAAAAACTTAAACAAAACTCAAGCAAATGAGGACATAGTTGATGCTAGTCTAAAGCTAACTGATGCTCAACAACAATCACTATGAACTCCTTTCATCGATCAATATATCAAGAAGGCACTTTTCTCCTGGCCCGGACGGATACTCAAGCGGATTCTACAAAAAAGCCTGGGACAAGATGGGGGCTCTCATAACCACAGCAGTTAATGAATTCTTCTCCACGGGGAAGCTCCTTAAGGCCCTCAACTCGGTTGTGCTGGTATTGATCCCCAAAGTATCCCAACCAGCAACTCCTGCGAATTTCCGACCAATCTCCTATTGCAATGTGATGTATAAATGTATCTCCAAATTACTTGCTTCAAGACTCAAGGAAGTTCTCCCCACAATTATAAATAACAGCCAGACCGCCTTTGTCCATGGAAAGGGGCTGAAATTACCAGATGCATGTTCTTTGGAACAGTGATGCAAGAAGGTCCTAGTGTCAAGAAAGCCTAAGTGGCAAAAAGAGGCCTAGTCGGCTACAATAGTAAGTTACATCTACAAAATATAGAGCATAAGAAACCAAGCGGTATTCAAGAACAAAATAGTTGACACCAAGGTGGCCGCAACTCTATTAGACACAATCTAACAAATAGAATCCTCTATATTTCTAGTACATCTCCGAAATATAGCAACTGTATGGGAACGTTTTTAGACGCTAATAATGTGGCAAGATATTTAGGAACTATCCAACATTGCTATCAAAACAACATAGCCCATTAATAATATTTGAATACCAAAAAAAAGATTTGACAAGTGAGGGTGGAGACAATGGTTGGGTTAGTATCTTTCAAATCAGAAGCAAGAGGCTATGGATGTGGATGACCACTTGGCAACAGAAGATTGGGACACGTGGAGAATGAAAACAACTAGTGACGCTAAAGAATAATATGAGGCTTTCAAGTGTTGGTTTCGCCCAATAAGATCATCCCAACCTTACCTTCAATTACGGTTCGGTATGGCTACTGCAGGTGCCCATCACCTTTCACTTATCCATAACTATTTTTGACCCCATTTTCTCTTTTGTACATGATTAGTTATCTCAACTACTGGTCTCTTATTTATTAATGTTTGTTATCTTGAAAGTTATATTTTTAACTATAAAAAATTTTAACGTGTAAATTTCTAATATATATAATAGTCTGTTGAAAAGTTTCATTAAAGTAGAATTATATATTTTTTTGAAAATATATTTGATAATTATAAAAATTCCATCAAAAAAAAAAGTAATTATAAAAAATTTTGTAATAAAAATCGTAAAAATTAAAAGTAACAAATATTAAGGAATGGAGACAATAGAAACCTTAGTATCAGGTTATTATAAGATATGCCTGTATATTCAATAGGATGTGTTGCAATTGGCAAATTAGAAAAATGATAAATATTTATGGTCATTTATATAAGTCTTGTTAGTTATTTATAATTGTTGCTAAAAGTGATTCTCTATCATTTCAAATAGACGTAGCAATTGAGGCAAGCAAGTTGGGTTCGTTTCTGATAAAGGTCGCGTTTCAAGACTAATTTACTGGAGATATGACTTCTTTTTTTTTTTTGAAATAGTCGTTAAGAGTGTCCATGATAAGTGCTTCTTGTATATATGAGAATTTGGTTGTTTTGATGAGAATTTGGGGAATATTTGATCTGATTATATTATTTTATACCCGAATTTCCCATATTACGCTTGGTTTGGAGTTTGGTGAGTTTTGTAGGGAATTTGTGAAGAATCGATGTAAACCGAGCTAGAAATCAAGTGTAGATCCAAGTTATGAGCTTAAAGGACCAAGAAGTGAGATGTTGGATCACCCAAGGCCCAAACAATGGCCCAAAAGAGCTCCTAGGCCCGAGTTAGCAGTGGCACAGGTGGTGTCTGCAGTGGCACGGGTAATGCCTATGACCAGAACATGAAGAAATGTGTGCAGTGAAGCGACACGAGTAGTGCCTAGGGAGGCACGGTCCGTGTCACTATGGAGCACGGTCCGTGTCACCCCTGGCACGGTCCGTGTCACCTGTGTCTCTTCATTTTCGGCGGTTTTGAATTGCAATTTGCCTATATTATGTTGATTCCGGCTGTTTATGGAGGCAATCATCATTCCACCATCTTCCATTCCATGCCCTAATCATATCCTTCATCCATATTCCATCCACCATTGAAGATTGAGAGAAGATTGAAGATCGAAGAGCATCTTGAATTCACTTTGAAGTGGAGGAGCAAAAGTTCTCCATAGTTGATTCCTAGCAAGATTGTTCTTCCCTTTGGTTTATTTCTCATTCTCTCATAGATTTTCATATGCTTTCTAGAATAGATTTCAATTGCTTTGTAGTTTTAAACATGAATGGTGAGTAGTTCTTTTTAGTTTACGGGATGAACCTTTGAAGTTGCTTGATGAATTGACTTTGTTGGATTGAATTATCATGAACTTAGTTTGTTTCAATCTATTTGGTCTTTGAATTGAATTGTTATTGCTTTTGCTTGATCACCAATTGCAAGTTAATAGGTTGTTGAATGAAGTACCGAAAGGAGAAGTTTGATTACCCGAAAACCTAGATTAAACTAGTTAAAATTATCTAGACATAGAAGTTTTAACTAGGGTTCTTGAGATAATTAGATCTTTAACCTTGACTAAATCGAAATAACCACGAAAGTAGGTGCTTGGTTAGTCTTGGCAATTCGCTCTAGTGGCAAAATCTCATTGCGAAGTGTTTTATGCTATTATCGAACCTTGATTGTGCAGGTTAATGAAATGAATGTTCAATCCACATCGTTGATTCGTTATTTGACTTAGGTTTCATCCCCTGAACGCCTTTTTACCTTGATTAAATCAGAAAAGATTGTGTGAATATTAGTGTGTTAGTTCTTGATTGTGATTAGATTTAGAATTAGTTTCTTCAAACCAAAAACGGATCGACTTAGCGATCAACTAGGAGGCTAGTTCAGTGCGTTGAAAGGAAAAGTCCCTGTGGGAATGACCTTGATTTATGCTACAATTTCACCCGTGCACTTGCGGCTTATCAGTCCACAATAACAGTGTCATCTTTTAATAATGTGTGGAGAAATGTTCACTTTTACCTATTGTTCAAACTCATATTTAGCACAATCTCACTTTTAACATCCAAATGTGAGATCAAATTTAAGACTGACATATTACTTTATAATAAAAGTATGAGAGGTAAACAAGAGTGTTTAGGACAGAGAAAATTTTGAGTACCATTTTGATAGATTTGGATGTAAAAATTGAGTTTGATTATTGTGATTTTCGTTTCACTATCATTTCAATTATTATTTACAGTTTATAAATATTAAAAAGGAAATTAGAATTAAATAAATTAACTTTTGGAGGTGCTTTGATATAACGAATCAACTTTGAACATTAATATTAGACAAACTGACCTTAATAGGTTGTTTTTTCCAGCAAACCGCCACCGAGTCGAACTCGTCGAAAGTGTGAGATGGCGGTGGTGGAGACGGAAGCTTACTCGCGGAAACTTCTCATAGTGGCTAACATTAATGTTCCTTTTTTTTTGGTAAAACACTCTCCATGTAAGCTTTCGCCACCGCCACGTCGCACTTTCGATGAGTTTCACTCGGTGATGGTTTGTTGGAAAAAACGACATATTAAGGTCTGTTTGTCTAATATTAATGTTCAAGGTTGGTTCGTTATATCAAAGCAGCCTCAAATATTGGTTTAAATAATTCCAATTTCCCTTATTAAAATTGATGATTTGGTAAAGATTAGGGAGTGTTAGGTAGGAACCTAGGGAAATTTATGGGAAGTTTTCCATGGGAAAAATTTCCCTTAGCCCCCCCTAAAGGGAAATTTTCCCAAGGAAAATGGAGAAAATGGTAGGTCCTTTCCCCGAAGTCAACTCGCATCCAAACATGGGGAAAATAAGTCAACCCAGGAAAATTGACCATTTCCCCGGGGTTATTGACCAACCAAATGCATCCTTTGGTAAGATTCCTAGGAAAATTTTTCTCGGGTAAAAGTTTTCTAGAAAGTTTTTCATTAGAAATATTTCCCTGGGAAAAACATCCCTTAAACCCCCTAAGAAAAATTTTCCCTAAGAGTGTGTTTGTTTAGTCAAAACCCCTTGGGGGAAATGGTCAATTTTCTCGAGTTGACTTATTTTCCCCATGTTTGGTTGTACATTGACCTCAAGAAAGTTTTTACAAGGGGCCCACAATTTGCAAGGTTCTCCTAGGGAAAATTTCACTCAGGGGGGGTTAAGGGAAATTTTTCCTGGAGAAATATTTCAAATGGAAAACTTTCCAGGCCCGGAAAAAACTTTCCTAGGAATCTTACCAAACGCACCCTAAGAAAACTTTGCAAATTGTGGACCTCTTGTAAAAAATTTTCCGAGGTCAATGTATAACTAAACATGGAGAAAATAAGTCAATTTAGAAAAATTTACCATTTCCCGATATTTTTGACTAAACAAACGTACTCTATGATAAAAATTGATACTCTTATTGTAAATGACCTAAGGATGAGTGGTATTGATATTCATCAGTGATAATCTTCTTTATGATGCTTTCATTTGCCATTTTTCTTCTCATCATTGGCTAGGTGGCTCCAAATCCTTTCTTTTTCTTTTAAAAATTCAATCTTACCCGGTGTGCTTTGAATTTAATTGAATATACTCATAAACTAACCACAGAATCAATTAACAAATTACTTGATAGTGATTGTTGATTTAAATTCAAATTATATGTTGTCTCTTTTCGAGCAATATTCTAACAAAATTTCAGGCTTTGAAGGTGAACACAATTACCACCTTTTGTGGAGACGAATATAAATTCGATTAAAAAATTAGTATTCTTGATATTTTGATTTAGCATTTCCTCTGTTTTAAACAATTATGTCATTCGTTCCATATTAACCATCGTCTTTGAAAATTATGCAGTTAAATTTCAAAAATTTTGACCATGGATTTCTCAATAAATACAATGAGTTGTTATATAAAATTACCACCATTAGATTCGTAATGAAAATTACTATCATAAAAGTATAATATTGCAATTGTTAATAATTTATTATGTAAGAAATTATCAATCAAAGAGTGACATTGAAGACCGTGAAAATCAAAATTGTGACAATTAATATGGAATGGAGAGAGTATTATTTTGCTAATTTATATGTTCCTCAGTCTTGTCAATTAATTATTGAATTTTCGGGATTAAACTTTAATGATAACAATTATTATAAACTCAGACTCCAATATGTTGAATCAATAGAACATAAATATAAACTAGAATACCTGGATCCAATGCAGTTTTTAGTCCTCTTCAGGTAACGTGCTTAGGTTTTTCAAATCAACAACCACTTATAAGAAAATTCACTAAGAATCTATCTCTCAATGACGATGGGATTCCAGGGAGAAAATAATTGTGTGTACGACTTGGCGACCAGAACCGCATACTCTTTTGTCCATCATGGAATGATAAATAAATAACTTGTCTCGACACATTAGACATCACATCTTACCTAATACATTAAACCCCAATATATACTTATTAGATCACGTTTAGGCGGGCTTCAAGCTCATAGTTGGATTATATATGATCCAACCATCTCCCACTTGACCTATACGTGAAACTTTATGAATATACTTATACAGTAAACCAAAGTATTGAGCTCAACTTTTCTGTCAACATCACACTGTATCTAAACAATTTCGTCCATCAATAATGTCAACATAGGGTGAAAGTAACCTTCATTACAATTACTGTAATTCAACCACCAATAATCACACACATTAACACTAAGGAATAACAATGATCAAGATGGAGATGTGTAGCATGGAAATATCATGCAATGTGATCTCAAGAGAACTATTTCCAACTGACCTACCTTAAACTTTATTGAGATCATACTACATCCGAAATAAACCGGGTGTAAAATAAAATTTCAACATAACTTTATTTATACAAAAAAAACATCATCACAACTATGAAGAACCCAAAATTAATGTCAAAATAAGCATCCAAATTTCAAACTCTCACTAAAATTTAGTCAAAGGTCAAAATTTGGAAGCAAGGGTAGCATGAAGTCAACCTCCGTCGGTTTTGATTAAATTTTGACCTTTAATTATTGACAAATTATAATGAGTTACAATATAAAATTACTGTTATTAGAAAGATAATTTATTAAAAATTAAAATGACAATAATTTCATATTGTAACTCATTATAAATTATGAATTATCAATGCTCAAAATTTAATTAAAAGATAAATATTTTGAGACGGAGTTACTAACGAGTGAAGATGCTCACGTTTCCCTAGCCAATGTGTTAAGTCTGGACCGCGGAGTCGGCTCCGATTTAACTGGGGAAGCAGCCCAAAAAACTGTGCTAGGTAAAACCTTTTTCTTTACTTTACTTTAATTTCTGTTTTCTCAAAATAAGATCACAAACAACCCTGATTAGTTGGAAATGAGTCACATTGGTGATAAATAATTGAGATAGGTCATTACGTCAAAACAACATTTACTCATCAATTCTTTAAAATTCTTAGTTTTCATAAGAATTGGGAAACCTCCCCACCTCTTTGCTCTTGCCCAGACCACCTCCTTTCTTTTTCTCTCTGTTTTTCTCTCTCCTCTTTCTTTCTCCTATTTCTTCGGTACTTTCTCCTTCTCTCTGATCTCATCGGATGACCCTCTTTTAGGTCTCAGCTACCAGTTTTTGCTGCTCCCTATCTCCATATCCAGTTACCCATTTCAGCAAACAACAAAACCCTCTTTTTTCTTTATCGATTTCTACCAATAATTGAATTTTCATTCATATTCAATCCAAATAGCAGTCGGATTTGACTCTATTAAAGATTTTACAACTCCCCCATTTCTGGGTTTCCGCCAAAATTTCTGGATTGTTTGTTTTCTCCTCGATCAGGTACCTCTTGAGTTCTTCCTTCTTTTATTTAGTTTCCCAATAATTGGATAATATATTCCCACCATCTTGGCGATATTGCCGTATTTTGAAGATTAGGATTGTTTCACTTACTTTGAATTTTTGGTTAGTTTGCCCATGCAGCTTTTAGATTGCCGGAAATTTTCTGTTTTGGGATTGATTGATTGAATGCTTTGATATGTTCCTAAAGAATTCGAGTTGGGTTTTCTATAATATCTACTAAAATGGACAAAAAGGGTCTTGAATTCTATACAAGCGTAGGTACTATGCTCATATTTTAAATAACGCAACTAGTACAAGCTTTGAGGATGCTCACATTGTTATGTCTGCTGTTGTCTTTTGGTTGTTTATACTAATTGTGGGTTTTGGAATATTTGGTTAAATTATTAAACTTGGAGCATCCCAACTTGTATTGCTGTCCAGACATTCTTATTTATGCAAGAATTGCTCTTAGTTATTGCAGAAATTCGGAATCTCTGGGATACATTGAACCACATTTGAAGTCCTGCTTCAATTGTGGTAGTGGAGTTGATTTGATAGAAAAATGAGGACATTGGTTCGCTCCATTCGCCGGTTTAACTCGGTTTTAAGGCATCAAGGAGGAAATCATGCAGTTAGCTTAGCTAGGAGAAGATACTTGGTGGACCAGAGATCATCTTTCATATCCAGTTGTACATGCGAGCCTATTCAGAATCAATGTCTTCATAAATATGCACGCCTTTTGTCTACGGTTTCAGGTTCTTTGCCTGCTGATGCTGAGCAAGTCTTGAGTGGAGGTTGTCTGCTAGTCCCTGTTTTGGCCCTTTTCTTCAAATCATTGGTTAAACATTTGGTGCAAAACTAGATTAATATTCATGTGTATTCTATGTTGACTAGAATTTGGTATGTGTGGTTGTATGACAGAGGTTAATAAAGGAAGTTTGGAGGGTAGTAAAGGAGGGCCTCTTGTAGAGTATGCGAGAAGAATCGCCGCTGGTGAACTGTTGGATGGTGACCTACGTCAGGTATGTGGTGATCTGGTAGAACTTCCACATGCATGTATTTGAAACTGGTAGAAGCAAACTCTATGGTGATTTGCCAAGCTGAAGTGCTTTTAGGGTTGCCTATTCTATTATGATCGAAGTGTACTCTAAAGTTTTGCTAGTGTTCAGTTGACATATGTAGTTGTGAGTCCTGTTCTTGGTTGTGTTCTGTGTATGAGCAATGGGAAGCAACTTTATGATATTCTTTTTCCGAAAGATTATTGAGTTTCACTTTTAAGTTGTGTTCGAAGGTACTGTAACGGGTCATGAAAATGGCCTGGATATGGAACCCTTGAAGAAGAGCTGTCTTTGTCTAAATCTGTTGTTTAGATGACAGAATACTGATAATGATTGCTGCAGATAGATACTCTAAAGCATCTTCAGAGACTCTATGATGAACTTGTCGAGAAGGAGAATGAATGTCGGTTGGATCGTTATGCAACGTTTGAAAAGTCCACCAGGCAAGTGACCTTATTTTTCCTTGTTGCTCGACTACCTTCGACTCCCTGAGTGTTGAAATTTTTGTTGAGCTTATTGTGAATCACTAACATGGAGTTCATGATCCAGGAGTACGTGGCTTTGGTCGCGTTTCATGCCACAGTCATCATATGCTCCCGTGAAGGGATTATACCTTTATGGTGGGGTTGGCACTGGCAAAACCATGTTGATGGACCTTTTTTTCGACCAATTGTAAGGCTGATATTCACTTTTTAGTTTTCATCATTATGCAATTGTGAGGATCTTGCTTGGATGCATCTTTGTTTGTTGGTTTCATTGTTTGCTGGGGTAATGAACTGTTGTCTTTAACTCTTAATAGACCTAGCAACTGGAGGAAAAAGAGAATACATTTTCACGACTTCATGCTAAATGTTCATAGCAGGTTACAGGTACGGCGTTCTTGTACTTTGAATCATTTTGGATTGAAGTGAAAATTAGGAGCAATGAGATTAAGATATCCCTGTGTAAATAAAAAACGTAAACATGAGAATCAATTTGATACAAGAAGCTTTGGTAAGCCTTTGAATGTTCTGACCCTAAGAGAAAAATTTGCTAAAGCACTGAGCCGCTGGGAGTGGCCATAATTGGCAGACTAATGTTTTTCAATGATTTTACCTTCTTTTTGTACTCTAAATTGTCACACACCTTTGCTGATGTTATGATGGGTAAAATACAAGATTGTCATTAGCAATAAAAATGAAAAGGGTGTATCTGGGGAGGAGTTTATTGTAAAGAGTCTTTTAACGTACATTGTTCTTACAACCAAAGTTTCGACGTTTGTGTGAGTTTTGATGTTTCTCTTACTGATAGAGAGTGTACGGGAACATTTGCTCAATCCAGTAATTTCTATTATTTTCAGAGACACAGGGGTGTGGCAGATCCTCTCGAAGTAGTGGCTGGAGAGATATCAGATGATTCAATTTTGCTATGCCTTGATGAATTTATGGTATGAGTTTTGAGAGTCTATAACTATTTCTGAATTTAGTTCCAAATGTTTTTTTCCCCAGCTATAGGGACCATAGTTTGTTTGTTTACATTTCCTTTCCTCACCTTATTTTGATTTCCAGGTAACTGATGTGGCTGATGCATTGATATTGAATCGTTTGTTTAGTCAATTGTTCAGCAATGGCGTGGTAAGCACATTGTACCTTTTGACTGAAGTGTATTCAGCACTCTGTATGCTTAGCTGACAGAAAACTTTTTCTTTGGCTGGTAAACATAGATTCTTGTCACAACTTCCAATCGTGCACCAGATAACTTGTATGAAGGCGGGCTACAGAGGGATCTTTTTCTGCCTTTTATTGCCACCTTGAAGGTAATAATCATAGCGTCCTAATCTTGTGTTAATGAGCTGTTGTTCGTGTCTCTTGATCTTTGGTCTCAAATGGTGGGAATAATTGAGTAACTAATGCAAACAAAAGCAGATGGTGTATGTTTGGTTTTATTGAAGTGATTGACTTATGATACATTTTTTGCTTTAGGAAAGATGTGTTGTTCATGAAATCGGTTCATCAGTAGATTACCGGAAGATGACCTCGGTATGATTGAGTCAAGTTTCGTTTAAGTTTGTTCGGCGAATCATTCTCTGCCCCCTCCGTGACATACTAATTGCTCTTCTGCATGCTGTCAATTGCAGGGTCAGCAAGGGTTTTATTTAGTGGGGCTGGAGTTGTCAGGTCTTCTTAAGGCTAAATTTCAGCAGCTAATAGGGGAACATCAGGCTGAACCACATGAGGTAGAAGTGGTTATGGGAAGGAAATTAAAGGTATAGTGAGTAGCATGTTCATTATGATTGTTCACAACAGTCATTAATGTCATCACTTGCTGAGATTTTTATCCGTCTTACAGGTCCCATTGGGTGCAGATGGATGTGCATATTTTCCCTTTGAAGAGCTGTGTGATAGACCTCTTGGAGCAGCAGACTATTCTGGATTATTCAGTAAGAGATTTTTTTTAAAAGCATCTTTTTCTCTCTATTGGAAAAAATAGATACATTGCTCAATATCATGTATCCATTAGAGAATTGTATTTGAGATGGTGTGATGCACACCTAATATACGACATGCATTCTTTCTGCAGGTAAATTCCATACCTTAGCACTGGATGGGGTGCCCATTTTCGGAGTCCACAACAGGACAGCAGCGTACCGGTTTGTCACATTAGTTGATGTATGTCCCTTTTCCCTTGTCCTTTTTTGAATTGTTTGGCTTTTGCGTATTGGTTTCCCTATCATTTGCATGGAGCTGGAGAAGTATCATTAGCAGATATTCCTATCATTGTTGGATATTCTTATATTGTGAACCTTAACAGATGGCATACTTGAACTCTTATATCAGTGTTAGATCATAGATTGCATGTTGTACCCTACAACTGGGACAATTTGTCCTTTAAAAAGTGACAACTAGTATGTACTTCCTGCTAGTTGTACGTCCCCGAGAGAATTAGACATAGTTAGCCAGCCTTGTATCACCAACCAATAGGCCCAACATATACACACACACTCTCTCTTTTGGGTAGAACTCGAGTTGTCTCCCACATATGGTGGCTACTGCGGTTGTTAGGTATAGGCACAATCATGCGTAAATAAGTGGGAAGCTTTGCTTTAACATTGGTGCATGTCATGACTCATGAGGATATTTGCTCAGAACCCTTCATGGTTTCATGTAAATGAGACCATGGAGCTATTTTATGGTAAGGAATGTCGTTAACCTTTATTGAACCTGATGGAGGCTGTCGGTGCATTACCACAATCAATTACAAGATTTTGTAGCTTGTGCTGCTCTTTCTGCTTGAATTGCCTTCTGCCAGGTTACTACTAAAATTGATGGGATGAAATTTCATGGATGTATATAAGCTTAATATTTGTATTCCTTTGTAGGTGATGTATGAAAACAGAGCTAGATTAATGTGTACTGCAGAGGGCAGTCCATATGAGCTGTTTGAGAGGATTGTAACGATATCTGAAGCCCAACAATTGGCGCCACGATCCTCTTCAAGATCGAGGAAGAAGGATGATCTTGATCTCTGTGTGGACAATGAGCTTGGATTTGCAAAGGATAGGACCATTAGCAGGTATGTTATTACTTTATTTCTGAGTGTTTATTATGTTACAGTATCATATGGTACGCTCATGAATTTTGGTGCTAAAGTATGAGAGATGTGTTGGCAGATTGACAGAGATGAACAGCAAAGAGTATCTGGAACATCATGCTGCCATGTTAGCAGAGAAGCGCCGCAAACAAGAAGAGGTATCCAGTCATAAATAAAGGATTACCCCAGTTTACAGCTAGAAAGAGTATACAGCCTTGTGTTCTTCTGAAGGCATAAATCTACTTGACTCGACTTGACATCCTGGCTGCATAATAACGGAGAATCACTGCAAGCAAAGCATACATGTATCAACAAATAAAAGCATAAAGAAGCGGGATTGAATGTGTTGTAAAAATCATTGTTGTAATTGCACGTTTGTAACCTCCTGCATGAACTGATGGTTGAGTAATTTTTTTTTGTGGTCGGGAAGATCTCCATGGGCATTCGTAACTGTATTTGTTGGATAAATTGGCGTATAAATGATTCAAGGGCGCTTCCATTCATTTATCATGGGTCCGAACGCTAAATATTGTAAGCGTTCGACTTGAGTGAATTAAGAGTGGTTCCAATTCTAGTTGCAGCTTGAGGTTTGTGCAGATGAGTTGCTACAGCCATAATTTTTGGCTATTCACCATTAGCATTGGATTGCGTATTTGAAGTACGTCTTCATCCATTTCTATGATGATGATTATGATGGTAAGGTTATGGTCTTGCTCAAAGGTGGTAGGTTTTGATGGTGTAGTGAGACTTGTGAGGATGGCCTCTAACCAAAACACGATCAACTCTCTCCTCTTATATTCCACTGGACTTCAGGGATCAGGGATTAGATATAAGGATCTGCTCTCTTATGCGGTAGGTTGCGGTGCGGTGAAATTTGAAAAAGTTTGGCGGGTTGTGGTAAGTTGTGGTGAGAGTTGTGGTAAGTAGGATAGGTGAGGAGAGAGCGTGAAAAGTAGAGGAAAAAAGTAAGGAGATATATTGGTAATGATTGTAGTGTATTGTGGTGAAGTGTAGTAGAAATTAAAGAGATGCGGTGTAGTGTGATACCGTATCGCACCTACCGCATAAAAAAACTAAAAAATCTAAAAACGCTAACAAAACCAAAGTTGTTTTTTATGAATATGAGGTGACTAATAGTTTATTTTAAGTGACTCAAATAAAAAGGTAAGCTCATAATAAATTATTTGTCACATTCGTATTAAAGAGTTATTTTGATATTATTTATTAGTCATCGCAAATATTAAAAATGTCATCATGTTAAGAGTTAGTCTTATGATAAATGCCCTCATACTAGAGTTTGTGTTTGGATATTGATCCCTCGAGAATACAAGATGTAAATGTCAAACTCTTACCCCACCATTGAACTAAAAATACCAACAAAACCAAAGTTGCAAACACTAATCAACTCTACAGTAACAACCCAAAGTCAACTAGGATATCTCCTCTCCAAACTATAGGCCCATGATGGCCTTCAATGTTGGAAGTTATTGGATCGATTTCCATGATTTGCAAATTGCAAGTCTCCCTGTGTAGAGATAAGCGAGGCGATTAGTCAAGTGTTTGGGCTTGGTTTCCCTCTTCTCCTTAGGTTACTAAATCCAACTGGGATATCTCTGAAATAGGTGCCTTGTTTAGGTGACTCACATTCTTGTAAGGGAAAATAAGCAACCCAAAGCAGCACTACAATGCTCCTCTTTACTATAATACACAACATAAACCCAGATTCAAAATTTGCCCTGGTGGCGCAGTTAATGGGTAGACACCTCAATCAAGCAAGCCAAAGAAACAAGCACTGTCACAAACTTCCACCAAAGCAATGAGAGCACACACCCTAAAGCTCCTTAAACATCAGCCTGAGTAAAGCGAATACTGGAGTCAACTGCTTAAACCCAGACAAACAACTTACAGTTCTATAAACCCAACAAACAGAACACCCATACAAATCACTAAGATCCACCAAATCTGACTCCAACCCCAAAAAGATTGAGTGTGCGCCACCAATCCCGACTGCCTACAACACCAAGCCAGTGAGACGAACAGCAAACATCATGGCTCTCCAATTACCTGACTTGTTGATTGATGAAAGACTAATCCACTTCTTCGTTCAGTAGCAACAAGTCAATCTCAACACCACCAACCGGTACAAGGTACCAAAGCAACACGGCCAAGAGCCAAGTGACGGGGGAATGAATCTAAACAAAGTACTGTTATGGCTCAACAAGATTACTGTTGGACTCTACTTTAAACCATTTGAATATTAGTTAGAGCCAAAAATTTCACCCCACCAACAGTTAAGACTGTTAATTTGAAGGCAAAAACACAACATTTCCATTGTCTTGTAACTTGAAAACTGCTTCATTGATTGGAATGATAATTGATAAGTAGTATCATTGACACATATCTAGGGCGCTGCTTTCAAAATCACGAAGCAATCATACAATACTAAATCTTGCAGCATTCAGTAAGACACAAGAGAACAAACATGGATGCTATTGACAGGTTGTGGCCACTTCCACTGCCGTTGATGAGCAATGCAGCCGATTCCTCACATCTGAGAAACTTCAAATTCTTCACTAGTTTGAACATCCGTAAAATGCAATAATTTAGACCCACAAAAGTTCAGGCGGTGCTCCTACTAGAGAATCACAAGATTGAATTACCCTAAACCAATTGTGTTGGCCAAGCATACTAGCGCTGAAATTGGATAGAGTAAGAACCAGTGTTGGGATCTTTAACAGCTTTGAAGTTGTCAATGCTCATCCCAAAACGACCTAGCAAAGAGTTTCCCATGTCCTTCAGTTTATCTGCTCATCAAAACACCTTGTTAACCAGGATAACTGAATAGGAACAATGGTACCAATACAACTACACAATATTTTCAAAGTGAGCAACATGTACAAGAAAGTGGATATGATAGGCCGAAGCCCGACCTTTCACTTACACAAAACTAGCAGGGATTGTTAGTAAAATACAATGCAGGAATTAAGCGCATCTTCATGTGGTACATGTTTATTCGGGGACATTGTTTTAGAATATGGTCCATTATTCGTCAATATAAATGTTGACTTTTTCAAACGGCGGTACATGAAAATTGTGTTTTACATGATACCTTTTTATTCGGGGATACTTATAAAATCTTGTAATTATACTTATTTATATGAACGATTCTTACTTTTCCCCTTTTAAAAGGAATAATTTAAGAAAAAGCGCTTATTATTCAGTGGCCTCCATGGAAGACAAAGTTGCCCTTTTCAAAGGCCCAATTCGTCTATATGCATTTTATACGCTTATCATATGCATTTTAACTAATAGAGAAATCATGCAGTGAGTCTTTCCCCTTGTAAGCAAACTAGTCCAGGTCCTTACACAATCTCCTCCCCATTTAATCCAACCCAATACCCTCAAATACTAGTCAAGTGCATATTCTCATCTTACAGTAAAATTTGCCAGTCTCCTCTCTAGTCTACACTCATTGGTGACTTTTAGATATGACAGTTACTGTTTTCTTGAGACATATGACATAACCGAAGCTGAACATAAGTGTCAAATTAACTACCATTGCTCCAACTACCCACCTCATATATGGTCTGTCTACATAGAATACTGACGACAACCTAATGCACAGTGTGAGAGCCTAAATAGTCAAGGCAAAGATTCAAAGGTTATGATGTAATGCCAATTAGCAATACTTGCAGATATTGGCAACCACCACAAATTTACAATTGTGTCAAAGGGAGTTTTTCTTAGGTTAGTGGAAAGAGGAAGGGGGAGTTACCGATCATTTCTTCCTTCATTTTCTCCATCTTCTCTTTTGCCAATGGCTCCAATCGAACAATATTTCTTCTAGCCTGGTCATTTGACGGATCCAATTCCAAAATTTTCTTCATATCTGCAAGAAATTCAAGCAAAACCCATCACTGATAGTTTTACCTGTAAATATAAATAGGCTAAGAATGTGAATCAAGCTAATAGACAAGCGAACGAGCAGGAGCAGGAGCAACAGCTACTTATGAGAGAAAAAAGGAATTACAAAAGATAGAAAGCTAAAAGGGAAATAATAGTAGTAATCAAGAGACATAAATACCAAAAAAGATTCTCTATTCGATTAACTCAAACTTGCAATATTGGCAAATGCTTTCGAAGCATGAAACAGGCCATAATTAAGTTGACAACTTACCAGCAATAGCTTCATCATATCGTTCAAGTTTTTCAAATGCCTCCCCTCTCCTGACAAGAGCTTTAACATATGCTGGATTCAGTTCCAAAGCTTTGGTACATTCCTTGACTGTTTCATTATGCTTCCCCTGAAATGGTGAATATTGCAAACACTGAGGATTAGTGTACCAGTCCCCACTCACAGAGGAACACTTCAAAATTTGAAATGACAGAGATCAACATATGAAAACACCATTTATACATGTCACATGCATCAAAATTTGGACAGATTTCCTAAGATATCATCAAAATTTCTGTTACTTATTGTGTTAGGGATTTGCAACAATAGTTAATTGTCCCCAATAACATCAAAATTTCTAGTACTTGAACACATTATTTATCATCAAAAAAAACACTCAAAGTTTACTTCTCCACTAGTCTAACCAACCTCACCTATTCTTCTCAAACTTACCTAAGCTTACCCAAACTTAACTTACATGCAAAAAAAGGACTACATCAAGAAGCAAACTAATGTTTCTATGACACCTCAATATCCATGATTTCAATTTGATTTGTCCCTAACAACAGCCTACACACATAAGAGGTTACATATAAATATACACAAGATGGAGAGTGATCAAGAATCGCATTCTTACTCTCAATAGTGCATCAGTGCTATAGGTGGGATGTTTTGACTCGAGATGATTACCAACCCATTTAACTGATTGGGTTAGGTTTAGGTTGAGGCTCCATACAAATTTAGGTAGATATTTTGAATCGAGATTATTACTAACCCATTTATTGTTTACTGTTAAACATTTTTGTAAAGTGCGAGATGAGATTTTGCGATTCAGCTTTTAGAGGGAGATGAAAGTGGTTTGGAGTTTGGACTACTTCCGATAGAGTTGTCAATATTTTGTCTGACCTGAATACTGAATTCATCATCACAAGAAAAGACTAGGAGTGGTTATGGATTTTTCATCCAAATTTTAACATTTACCGGTTTGATCAAAGCTTTAGACACAATATTTCTCTTATTTCTACTGTCTTAACTCAATTTTGACTAACCTGAGTTTGACCTAGACCAGATTTTTTGACAGTGCTAAGTCTGTCTTGCGAATGTTAATAAATTAGTAGTTATTTTTTATTTTTCTGCCAAAACATGAAACACACCCTAAGTATAAAGTTTCATTTCCTCCTCATTCCTGATGCCTAACTCCCACCTTGCTCTCACCTCTTCGCTCCCATTGGCCACACGAGTTGGGTGTCCACTACTCCCAAAGCCTTGGTCACACGGTCTCTCCCTCCTGTGCGTCTCTCTCTCTCTCTTGCACATAATAGGATGTGCTCCTCAATTTTGAGGCGCCTTGTACTTCGATCTACCTCGCTTTTTGTTTGCTAGCTTTGCTATGTCAACATATGTATTTGGTCTTTTGGAATTTAAATTTCGCTAAATAACATACATGAGTTAAAAGGCAAATATGCTGCCCCAACATAACCCATCTATTCCAATTTGTTAAAAAAGCTGTCAACCCATTCATTTCATAAAAGGTTAAGGTCAAGAAGGTCAGTTTAGATCAAGGACTTGTCAACCCGTTGAACTTTGCTCAATTTTTAAAAAGTGTGCCCATAGAGCAAAAAAGTCCCCAGCGAACCCCTTGAGCATTTTCACGTCGAAGCCGAGCCCATTCCAAAAGCGCAAGAATGTTTTGGCTTTTAGTAGGGGCATAGAGTTCACTGGCTTTGTTGCACAAAAGCTACTGGCTACTGTTGTGCTCTCCTGTATCCAAATAGGTCACTTTTTCCCTCTTTTGATTTCCTCATCCCTCTTCGTCTCATGAACTTGTCTGGTTGGCTTCCACTCCCGCTTCTTATTCCTATTCCTAGTTCCTATCTCCTTCTATTTTTCCTCCTCCGTGGGATTCTGTATTAATCATATCTCTACCTTTTTCTTTTTCTTTTTCATGTTTTTGCTAATAATTACTTTAAAATCTCTCATTTTCTCTAGGTCTTAGATGTCGCACCCCACGTGTAGAAAGCACACGCCCACACTTCAGATACGATGCCCCAAGCCCATGAGCCTTCTCGACTTATTGTGCATCGTGCTCTGAGTAACTCAGACATGAACACGAATTCGATGACATGACACATTACCCATATATAGTAACTGTGTATGTTAAATCAACATCCCAGATGGTAGATACCAAAATAGCCATGATTATAAAGAATGCCTCTACAATGAATCATAACTCCCTCTAGGGATACTTGGCCCAACTTGCATGCACAAGCTGCAAATATTAATGTAATTTTACATGGTTACCAATATTGAGGTAACTCCCCACCCAAAAAAAAAAAAAGAAAGAAAGAAAAAAAAAAAAAAGAAAGAAGACAACCGAAAAGTAGGATTCTTTTCAACACCAATATATGCCTATGACTGGTGAATACCATGTCCACGTGTCATAACTAAGTAAATAAAAGCTTCTATGATACCTCATTATTCATAATTTCCAATAGTTAATACTTAATACTAATATAGTTAGAACCTATAAATATAAAACAATGCATAAATGTCAAAGATGAAAGATGATCCCTTCTCTAGCTTAGTACTGTACTAGTTATACCTCTTGATTAAACCATATCTACAGCCACAAAACCTATTGACTCACTAAGATATAATAGAAGAAAATATCAGAGTAGGGTATGCTTTTGTTAATTCCAAACTTCCATCCAATTGTTTCTTTCTTATGCTCATTTGACCCTAGGAAAAACTTAAGACAACAGAAATAATGAACGAAAGTTTAGAGGAAAGAAATGAAGATGTAATATATAACTTTCTTTTCATTGTTTGGAGTTGAGAAAAGTTCCAGGAAACACATTTAATTGAAATGCCAATCTCCTCATTTATGCCATGATCTGTAGCCATCTTCATCCTCTCTCTATACTGTGTGTCCATCACACAAAAACATCCAAACATCTTCCATGCTGTTAAGAATCTGTAGTCTTCTTCACAGTTCACACTCAAATCTACATCCATAGGATTCAACTTTTCTCTTTTCTGTAATTTCATCTCAATTGAATGCAGAACTTGATCCAAATAGAGCCCAAACCAAACTTATGATTACAGCTCATCTAATGGTGCTCTACAGGAATAAGAAATACATGCTCAGTTGGGTGATAGCAGGGGCAAATATGTGACTTGGAGACAAGTATTGAGATCAGAGACACCGAGGAGAAATATATGGCTAGAATCTTCATCACAAAAGAATATTAATGATAATAAAACCATCTGGAAGGGAAACAATGTTTATCAAATCAGTCCTATTTTCTCATATTTTCCCTAGAACTTTCTTTCCTTCTTTTTTTCTTTAAGCTAGATAATAGAAAGATATCATTTTTCCTACTTTCTTGCCTTTCCATCCAATTTTCCTTAATTCAAATAGAGCGCTGAGTCCAGAGACAATTTTGCTAATCTGAGCTCACAGGTTCCTGTAGGCCAAGACATAAAGCTTATGCTACATGCATTAGTTCTAGTTTCTCAATTCAAGCCATATCTTTTGCTCATACGGTACAGCAGTAGCATCCCATCCACAATCTAAAAAGCAAGTCTTTACAAAATAACATAAATCAAAGCTTACCAATTTCAAGAAACATATAGCTCGATTAGCATGACATATGGAACGGAACTCCACAGATGATGGCATATCAGGAGCTACTTGCAAAGCAAACTCATACTTTGTTAATGCATCCTCATACTGACCCTCTTTGAAAAGTGAATTCCCTTCCACTTTTGCATCATTTGCTTGTTCCAGGGCTTTCTACCCAAAAAAAAATAACGAAAGGAGAGGTTAACATTTCATAAACGTAGCACCAGCTCTAGGTCAGCCAGAACAGTCCAGAAAACAAGCAGCATAAAAAGGAATAAGCTCAATAACACAAGCCTAGCTGTGATGGCCACTTAACTTCGGGGTGACAAAGTTAATACATGTTTGATAAATTGCAATAAAAATCCCAGTTTGATTCACAACAGCCCTACGTACCAGCAGTGAAAGGCAATCCTTCAATAGGCTCCGCCATGAACCACATAATGACAGACTAAATTGTTGCAAATCTTCGAAAAAATTAATCAGTAATTCATGTATTCTCAATCTATAATGAGTCCTTGTTGTCCTTAACTAGTCTGGTTCTTTCAAACACAAAACCAACCAACGAAAATTAGGCATTGAAAACTTAAATTCAACGCGATTGGGACTAGTTGAATCCAACTATAAAATTAGCGAATCATTTCATTTTCCCATCTCTCAAAAGTCACAAAAATAAGAATTTCACATCATAGTTAGCCTGGATTGTAAACAATTTGCGAAGAAATCAAAGGCAGACGTCAGACGAAGTGAAGAACGAGTACCTGTTTCAATTGATCATCATCCACGGCATCTTGGTAGGAATCATCCTTGTTCGGCGGGAGAGGCACAACTTCTCCTTCTCTTCCCTGTTCCATAGAGGGTTGTAGAGGAGCTTCTGGGAGCCCATTCTCTAGTGGTGCTTCTGGGTGTTGATCTTCATCTCTATCAGAATGATCGCCTTCGCTAGCCGTTTCGAAGCCTTCTGAAACTTCTTTACTCACTGAAGATGTTTCAGGTTCTCCATCACCGGATTCCATGGCAGATTCATCAGCGGCATGGTTCGTGGAGACTGATTCAGGATTGTTGTTGGAGTGGATCTCCTTCTCTTCATCGCTTGCAGCTTCAATCAGCACCATCTTTTTTAAGAGGGAAAGCAAGCAAGATGAAGGATATGATTGTTTGTGGCAGGCTAAAGAAGCATAAAATCGAATGGAGGGAGTGCGGTAGAAGGTTCGCCAAAAGTCTGCATCAACGTCTTCCAATGTTGCAGCAGCTCTTATGGAATGCAAAACTGTGCCCTTCGAGTTCTTTCGGAAAGGTCAAAATGTCAAAATTATCCCTAAAAAAATTTTAGTTCAAAAATACCATTAAATCGGTTAATTCTATCTAAATTGCCCGTTTTACCTGATTTTGGCAGTTTTCAAGTATTTTGTGAAAGTTTTTGGAGGGCAATCATTATTCTCTTCATTAAGGCCATGTTCGACAACAGCGTTTAAAGTGGCTTATAGCGTTTTCACTAATAAAAACACTATTTTATCAAACTTTAGATGTTCGGTAAAAGAGCGTTTATAATTAGCGTATAGCATTTATAGCAGCGTTTGAAGACAAGTGAGGAGACGTTACTATTGTTAACGTCTGGGAAAACTAATAGCGTTTGGGAATTTTCATCCCCAGAATGCCCTCAAACTTTGCTATTAATTTAAATCTATTGCCTCTATAAAAGCATAAATCCTGCTTATTTTCATATCACTGAACCTCTCAGTTGTTCCCAATCGTCATCAACCCATGAGAAATCAGTAGATTGAATGAGGGAAATTATGAAGTCTAATAAAGGGAAAATGAGGAATAAAAGCTAAGAAGAGCAAATTTCAGCCATAAATTATTGTATACACATACTCTTCTTGCATCGTTCATCATCTAAACTTGGGTTGGCCATCGAAAAAGGTGAAGAAGAAAGAAAACATCGATCAAGATTAAAAAAAACAGCAAGAAGCTTGGTGGAGAATGGAGAGAGACAAATGCAATTAAAAGAAACAGACGCCATGAATGGAGTATGGGGTTTGAGCTCATACTGGAAATTAGCGTCGGAGAGGAAGAAGTAAAAAGATAACATGTATATGGCTCTTAATTGTAACATAGGTATGACACTGAAACAAGAAACCAGGCTATGCTAGGAAATTAATGCGGTGGAAGAGTTTGTATGCTTGATTGAACTTTGTGTACACATGTAAAGAGGACTATTAATGAGTCATGTGCTCAATGTGGGGTACTTTTTTGGAACTTTTTTGGACATAAAATGTTTTTAGTTTTATGATTATCTCTTTCACTAAAAAAGATAATAATAATAATAATAATAATAATAATAGTCTTTTTGGGTCATTTTACATTCATCAAGTTATCCTAAAAGCTAATTTTACCGAACGCAATCTTCACAAACAGCTACGTCAACAGCTATCAGCTATCCGCTAATGTATAACAGCTATCCGCTGCTCCAACAGCTATCCGCTACCGAATCCGCTGTTTTTGCCGAACAAGGCCTAATTATGTTTGATTAATTAAAAAGAGGTTTTTTATTCCATTGATCCCCATATTTCGTCTTTCCCTCCTTCAAAAAACAACCATTTCTCCTTCCAACTTTCGTTCCATCCTCCCCCAACTGGTTTATTTCTCTCTGAAGTGGCGGTAATGGTGACTCTCTTCTAAACGCGAAGCACGGTTATTGGTTCATCTTCTTCTCACAGGCTGTTAAAGGCGAAAAATATAAGGTAACTTGTTGGAATTTTCGTTGAAACAGTAAAGTTAGGGTTTGTTTGAAAGATGGCTCCATTTGAGTTTGTACTTGTTAGTACATATTGAATTTCAGTTAAAAATGATTTTTTGAATTGATTATGCAAAATTTGTAGTCTTCTAGGGTTTTATGTGTGATGAGCATGTTTCGGGGTTTAATGGTAGGGGGTACTCTGTTCAACATGTGTATCTGGCTTAATAATCAATGTGACAATTTGTTACTCTTTTTTGGTTTATTTTAGGGTTTGATTATATGGTTGTTGCATGTTTTCCATGGAGGTGAGTTTGACAGTGAGGAGTATCTAAGATATATTGGATGTGAAATTTATGAGGTTGATGTAGACCCTGATTACCTTAGTGTGGATGACATGGTTGATATTATGAAACAATTGGGATATGCAGAGGATAAGATTAAAAAAAAATCTATTTCAGTAAACCAGGTTGCCCATTTGAGCAAGGTTTAGTTCCCTTGGATGGAGATAAAGAAGTTAGGGAGTTGATGGCCTTATTGAATACATGTGATTTTGTTTAAGTGTATGTTAAGCATGGTACCATTGATCTAGTGGATCAAGGGGAAGGAGGTGATACAAATGAGGGTGACCTTGATGGCCCTGAATACTTTGAGGAGGATGACTGTGAGGAGGAGGATGGTGATAGTGATGATGACAATGGGTCAAATGTGGATGATGAAGATGTTGTGGCATTGAAGAAAAAGAAAAAGAAAAAGAAGTTGAAGGAAATTATTAAGAGTGTGAAGAGATTGTTGGAGGAGGAAAATCAAAACTACAATGGGAAGGAAGGAGATGTTGATGGGTGCCAAGGAGATGAGAATTACGATGATTTTGACTGTCTAAGCAGTCCAGAGAGTGAGGATGAGGAAGATGATGGTAATAAGTAAAGGTGTAGGAGGAAAAAGAAGATGCATTACCCTAAGTACAACCCAAAAATTCCTCGTAGGCTTTTATGTGACATGACCTTCCTTGAGAAGAAGGATGAACTGAAAGTTGTGATTGAATATAGGATATTGGGTTGGTATAACTTGAGGGTAGTGAGGAGTGACAAAGGTAGGTACACACTTGATTGTAACGTTGAAGGTTGTGAGTGGAGGAGGTACCGAGGTATTCCTCACAAGTTGGGAAGGAGAAGACATTCCAAATCAAGACACTTGACAAAGAGCACACATGTATTTCTTGCAGTTTGCAAGTTGGTCATAGGAACATGAGTGTGAAATGATTGGCTGAGCATTACAGGGAGATGTTTAGGACTAATCCATCATGGAGGGCAAGAGACTTGCAAGAGATGGTTAAGGTGGATTTAAATTATAGAACTATATTGTTAATGTGTGCAAGGGTTAGGAGGAAAGCATTGGGGGCCTCTATCATTGGTAATTACTTGGGATAACTTGCACAACTTAGGGACTACTTGTGGGAACTCCAGAAGAAGAATCCACGGACTACAATCCAACCAAAGACAACCCCTTCTCCTAATGGAGAACATGTGTTCAAGTATGTTTACCTATGTCCTAGGACATTAAAGAAAAGATTGATTGAGGGTTGTAGGAAAATTCTTAGCTTGGATGCATGTTTTGAAAGGGTCCTTGGGATGGACAAATTTTTCTAGTTGTTGAAAGTGATGGTAACAACCAAATGTATCCAGTTGCATTGGGAGTGGTAAAGAATGAAACTATAAAGGTGTAGGAGTGGTTTATAGAGTAGTTGGTAATGGACTTGGGCATGGCTGAAGGCTTTCAATGGACTGTAATTAGAGGTTGGCAATGGGCCGGGCCGGGCCGGGTTCGGGCCAGCCACAAACGGGCCGGGCCGGACAGATAGTTTTTTTGCTGGGCCCAAGTGTGTTGGGTTTTAACGGGCCCTAAAGGGGTCGGGTCGGGTTTGGGCCCTAAACAAGTACCAAACATAGACAATTAGACACTAAAACACCCATAAAAAAACGAAACACATATAAACAAATTAAACCAAACAAAAAACCAAACTAACATCAATACAAAAACTAAAGCAATATCACATCAATCCAGAGATTTTGAGATACCCAAGTGTGACTGAGATTGTGTCTAAAGAGACCCAGAACCACCACATTGTCAAAAATTTGCACATGAATCCAAGTAGGCAGTAGCCATATTAAATAGTCATCTCAATGAACAAAATTTACACAAATTTCGCGATGTGCCTAAAAAGATCGAATCAGCGAGAGCTCTTGCAACAAGATTGAAATAGGATGCCAGGATCATAGACATAGAAGGAAACAATGATGAGAAGATACTGATTTGCCAGAAGCCCTTTCAGACAAGTTTAAGCATTCGATCTAAGCCTAACCCTACATTTCATGCCCCAAAATGCCTCGATTGTTACTACTGAATGTCGATTATCTTCAATTTGGAGAACTAAGGATCACAGACATACAAAGAACATTAGCCTCTAAATTTTTTGGGAAGTACAAAAGAACTTTGACCCCCTAAATTTACTAGAATACACGACTGTTTTGTTTTGTAAAATTGAGATCCACCATTGATAATGAAAACCGGGGAACTTCAGATAGTTTCTAAGAAGAGAGAATAAAAGTTAGTTTCTAAATTTAACAAGCCATTTCCCCAAATCTTGATGATTCCTCGACCATAAACCCAAGAAAGCAGCCTCACAAGAAAACCATAAGAGCCCATCCATAGCATCTATCCTCCAACCTCTCACCATACAGTAAACAGCAAATGCAGAAACAACTAGTCTACTACTGATCTGGGACGAGCGAAAACGCAAACAGTTCGAAACCAAACGAACTCAGAAGGAAGAAACAAACCCGTTATGAACCTGGCGAAACTGCGTCAGATGTGTTGGGGCTTCAAACCAATGTTGGAACGTTCGAAAGTCGACGACAAACCAGCGTCGGAAGTCGCCATCGGGAGGGAGAAGGGATGAAGGAGGTTCGTCGTTGATTGAAACCCTAGTAGCTGCCAGTTTGCGTTCCATTTGTCCTCCCAAATTGACAACTAACTGGCCCGTTAGGAACCCGTTTGTGATTACTCTTAACCCGTAATTGACCCGCGACCATCCCATGATCAGTTCTAATTGAGTAGGCCCACAGCGAACCCGTCCCACTTAATAATGTAAGTGGTCTCAGCCCGTTATAGTTGTCCAGTCACAACTGCCCATTAGACACCCTCCCATTAGCCCAGTTCTAACTGTAATATCTGACCGGCAGAAGGTAACTTCCTATGTTTTCATATGAATTTTGTTTGTTGGTTCAAAAATTGATTGTCATCTAATTGTAACACTTAATTCACAATTTGAAGGGATTTATTAAAGCTGTCAAGAAGTACCTTCCTCATGTTGAGCGCAGGATGTGTGCAAGGCATGTGTATGTCAATTTGTTGAAGAACTTCATGGATGATCTGTACAAGAAGTTATTTTGGAAAATTGCAAAATCATCAACAAAACCCCACATGAAGAAGTATGTTGCAAAATTGAAGAGTATCAGCTCAGAAGCTTGGGAGACCTTGTAGAAGAAGGGGGGTACAACACTTTTGTAGGGCTTATGGAGCGTGGCGCGGTGGGACAAATAAGATATAGATAATCCTTGCTTGAGTAGTAGATGTTGATGATGGATGATAATAATGAAGGATGATCTTGATTGAAGGATGGATGATAATAAACTTGAGATATAATATAACCAAAACCCAAAGAACAAATCATCAAGGAACTTGAACACCAAGGGAGTTGGATATGATCTTAGATAAAAGAGATTCCACCACCAAGACCTAACATCTCACCATGATTAGATAAAGGAATGTCTACCACTAATTAATAAAAAAATGACTCCAACACCATCATTAACAAATGGATAAAGTAAACAAGATTTTAGAGAGAAGAGAAAACATCAAGCCTTTCCATTATATTCATAATCAAAAGTTATCAAAAGTCTCTTACAAAAGATAACCTTGAACTATTGAAAGGGAGGGGGGTTTACAACAAAAATTAAAGTCCGGACAAGGTGTTGTTGGCGCGACGTAGGGTGTCGCGGCCGTGACACCTTGGTTTGGGGAAGAGGGCACCTCCACGAAGGGTCTGTCGCGGGCGTGACGACTTGAGTCACGGCCATGACGCTATGATGGCTCTCCAAGACTTTGCTTTCTTAAAACCTGTCGCGACCGCGATGGCTTTAGCGTGGGCGCGACGACCTCCGACCCAAGAGTCGTCGTGGTCATGACAGATGGGTCATGACTCACGAGCATGATACGCTTTGGCTCCAAGTAGGGCGGAAAGATGGGAAGGAGGTCGCAGGAGCGACGTGTGGGGTCGCGGCTGCGACACCTTATTTTTCAGTCGAAGCAAGGATGTCACTATAGTCACGCCCGTGACGAGCGGCTGGACCTTCCATACTTCATCAACTCCTCCTATCAACCTCAGTCCGAGCCCTTCTCAGTTATTAGTGTCGAGTTAGATGGGACTCCTATCTAGAGGGCGTTTTGGTCATCCTAGAGATGGCATGGACGACCTCTTCTGGTTCCGGGTCCACCTTGAATAGACCCCACACCCAACTCTGAAGTTCATTTGCTCGGGAATTTCGAGGAACGCACGGATGGGGTTTCTGGTCAAGAAGTTTGAGGCTCGGACCCTACCTTGATGCTGTTCATATTCACCCTCTTGAAGAAGAGTTGTCCACAACTCTTGGGGTTAGTACGTAGGTCCTCTCCACGACTTGCCGCTCGACATATGTTTCCGGCGCCTCGGGAATGGTCTCTTTAAACCCGACATCATTCTTATCAATAGGGTGTCCACCATGAGGAATGTGTTCCTCCAATCGCTTCTTCACTTCTTCGTTCCCACAAATGACTCGACATTCTTCATACCCCAATCTAGGACGTTTTCGATGCGTGAGAACCGGCTCTCATAGCCCGGGTTATGGGCCTCTTCGAGTGGGGACCCCAAGGAAGTCCTTTGACATCGGTTAGATTCCTCTCCATTTGGATCGTGGGTTGCTCCATACCAAGAAGAATAGGTAGAGGACCGATTGTGTTTGGGAAGATTTTTGTGGAGCTAGGTTCTCTGTAGTTGGTTTTGTGTTTGGCTTAGAGTTTTTTTTAGTTATGCACAAGAGAGACAATAGATGACACCTTGTTGATGAAGAAACAAACCACACCAACACCAAGAACACCAAACTCCAACACCTAATCACCACAACTCGATCACCACAACACAATCACAATCCAACATCACTCCAATTCCACACATAATAAACCAAAATGCAATCCAATCAAATAATTCACACGGGAATTGGGGGTCACCAATATGATCTCAAAAATATTCAACAACCAAATATCACTTCAAATATGAAAAATTAATGGATGATGATCAAACTCCACTAATAAGAATCAAGACTCCCATTAACAATCATCCCCGATGAAATTTCAACACCCAACAATTTCATGGATTTCATCATGTTCATGAACACCAATAATCACTAAAATAAGCAATCAAGAACAACAAAACTTAAGCAAGAGATAACCTGGAAGCTTTGATACCAAATGGAGCGTGGCGCGATAGGAGAAATAAGATATAGATATCCTTGCTTGAATAATAGATGTGGATGATAGATGATAATAATGAAGGATGATCTTGATTGAAGGATGGACAATAATAATCTTGAGATATAATATAATGAAAACCTTAAGAACATATCAACAAGGAACTTGAACACCAAGGGAGTTGGATATGATCTTCGATAAAGGAGATTCCACCACTAACACCAAACATCCCACTATGATTAGATAAAGGAATGCCCACCACTAATCGATAAAGGAATGACTTGCAACACCACCATTAACAAATGGATAAAGTAAACAAGATTTTAGAGAGGAGAGAAAGCATCAAGCCTTTCCATTACATTCATAATCAAAAGTCATCAAAAGTCCATTATTAAAGATAACCTTGAACTATTTAGGGGGGTTAAGACAAAAATTAAAGTCCGGACAAGGTGTTGTGGGCGCGACGTAGCGTGTCGCAGCCATGACACCTTGGCTTGGGGAAGGGGGCACCTCCCCGAAGGATCCGTCGCAGGCGTGACGACCCAAGTTGCGGGCGTGGTGCTACGATGGCTCTCCAAGACTTCGCTTTCAATTAAAACCTGTCGTGACTATGATGGCTTTATCGCGGGCACAACGACCTCGGACCCAAGAGTCATTGCGGCCATGACATATGGGTTACGAGCGTGACACGCTTTGACTCCAAGTAGGGCGGAAAGGGGGGAAGGAGGTCGCGGGTGCGACGTGTGGGGTCGCGGCCGCAACACCTTGTTTTCCAGCCGAAGCAAGGATGTCACTAGGGTCACGTCATGACCATGGTGATTATGCCCCTGGCGAGCGGCTGGACCTTCCATACTTCATTAACTCCTCCTATCAACCTCAGCTCGGGCCCTCCTCAGTTATTAGTGGCGAGTTGGAAAGGACTCCCATTTAGAGGGAATCCCAGTCATCCTAGGGATGGCATGCACGACCTCTTCCCGTCCCGAGCCCACCTTGAAATGGACCCCACACCCAACCCATAAGTTCATTTGCTCGGGAATTTCAAGGAACGCACGGATGGGGTTGATGGCCAAGAACTTTGAGGCTCGGACCCTACCTCGATACGGTTCAACTTATTTCAAGTTACATACCAATTGTGACTCAGTGGACAATAATATGACAGAGATATTAAATGCCTTCATCATGGAAGCGAGGTACTTACCCATTGTATCTTTTCTTAGATATGTCTTCAAGAATTGGTCATGAAAAGAATTGGTGAAAAGAATGGGTGGGTCTTAGATCTTCAAACTTTTGTGGCTCCTCGAATTAGGAAGAAATTAAATGAGAAAATTGATGATTCTAGGCATTGGGAGGTTACAAGGGAAACAAATGGCTTGTATAGTGTAACTAATGGTTATGGAGAGAAACATTCTATCAACTTGCAAGCCAGATCATGTTCTTGTAATTCTTGGGAACTAAGTGGTATCCCTTGCCCCCATTCCATAGCAGTCATGAGGGATGAGAGAATAGATCCAACAGGCTTTGTAGATGACTGTTATGCCACTGTGAAACTGAGGCATACTTACAACACATTCTTGTACCCACAAACGGACCTAACATGTTGGAAAAGGCTTCTGGCTATGAAAAGGCCATGTTTGGCAATCAGCTGGTAGTTATTAGCTTGTAGCTGTTAGCTAATAACTGTTTGGATTAGTTGTTTGACTTTAGCTGGTTAGGTTAGCTGATTGTAGGAAAAATGTTTGGTAAAGTAGCTTTTTGTGAAAAGCTAATTCAAAAGTTTCATCAAGTAGCTTTTTGAAAACTAGCTTATTGGGTCCAAAAAGCTAAAATAAAAAGTTACTTACCAAACACCTCAAGTAGCTTTTTAATCTTGGTCAAAAAGCTTAAATTTAGCTAAAAAACTAAAAGCTACCCAAAAAGTTGGGTAGCCAAACACCCCCTAAGAAGAAGACAACCACAAAGTACAAGAGAAGACTAGAGGCAGGTGAAAAATGTTAGGGGCAGAGTCATCAAGAATGGGAAAAGAATGCATTGTTCTCTTTGTGGGAATAAGGGTCACAACAAGTCTAGCTGTCAAAATCCTCCATTCACATCTCATGTTTGAAAAAAAAAAAAAACTTTACTGCTGACTCTATTTGATTCAAACAGTATCTATGTTGTGAATAATTTATCTTTCCTGTATTTATTGTAGGCCACCAATGTTAGGAAGAGGGAATCATCAAGTGCTCCCTCTGCTGTAACATCCTCCATTCAAGCTGCCAGATCAAATCCCATAGCTGCAGGCACGTCAGCTCCCAAGGACACCAGAGTTAAGCTGCTAGTGAAGAGGACCCCAACTACTATTGTCTCCAGCGAGCCATTCACATGCACATCACCTCAACCTCAACAACTAGCACCACTAAGAAGAAGTTGGAATTGAACATGTTTTTTTTTTTAAATTTCTTTTTTGTGATTAAATGCTATCAATATTTTGGATATGTACATGGCATTGAAAACAGAATTTTCATGTACAACTTTTGAGTGACTGAGAAGTAATGCTTTTGATAGGGAGAATATGTCCTAATACATTTTTTTGGGACTCTTATGTTTGAGTACTGCAATTGATAGCAATCAACAATTATATACGTACGTACATATTCCTTCAATGGTAACTGATTGCATTTGGTACTTTGCCTCATATTAGTTTGCCACTAATGCATTTATGGTGTGGAAGTCTTTGGTAGGTTGCTATCATCAATATTGTTTTCATTTATGTATCAAACATATTGGATATTTGGTTCTATTTTATCAATATGTTCATCTAGGTTTTTAACCAACCAGCCAAATTCAGTGTCTTCATGGATTATACCAAAACAACACATACATCAATCATTCATTTGTTGAAATATGTACATCCATTTATCCTATCATTAATATACCAAAACATGGCAAATGCAAAATTAAAGGAGGCCAATTTTTGTACCCAACGAAGGATTTTCCATTCATTATAATAATCTATACATAACATTCATAGTTAAACTAAATAAACTGAAACTAACTAAACTAAACTGAAACTAATAATAAGCCACGGCTAACATAAGTAAAGTGTGTCATGGTAACCAACAACCATCCACAATAGGAACCCAAAAAATTGTTAGTGGTGAGCTACTGCATTTATAAGTAACCCCACTCAAAAAATGTCATTCCTCACCCCAAAATATCACCATAATCTACAAAAGCTATCTTGCTTGAACTACTGCTGCACCACCTCCCTTAGACACCCTCACCCGGGCCACCCCCAACATTTACACCACCTTCAACATCACCCTCACCAAGAGCACCACCAGAACCCCTACCAAGACCCTCAGCCTCTTCTGAGACTTCCTAAACACCCTCACCTGATACTCTTCATCAATTAGTTGGCCCATGGTCTCCTCCTACTCCATCTTCAATTTGGTCAGCTTCTGACTGTACAGGAGAGTTCGGTGGCGAGGGTGGTGTTCCTGAGAATGGTGGCGACAACCAACGTCCTCACCACCGCACACAAAGGATCGTCCACCCACTTAAAGAAATCGCAGCTCTCAGGGGACCCATGGAACCTGCACCTTGCAAACCTCCTATGAACGGATTTGAGAGTTTCATGGACACTCGAATCACGCTCAAAAGGTCACAGGTGTAGACCCTATCCCTGTTAGAAAACAAGAGGCGAAGGTGCAGGTCATCACATGGGCATGGTCGACAATACCATTTCCTGCCTTCTTTTTTTGGGAGGAGGGTTGGGTTGTGATGAAGAAAGACAGAATTTTGCAGGGGGACAAGGGAGGAGAACGTTTCAGAAAACCCAACGGGGGGAAGAAGAAGAAGAAGAAGAAGAAGAAGAAGAAGATGGAAAGGGGTCAGAGTTTTAAAAGGGAACTCAGAATTTGAAAGGTTAATTGATGGGAAGGGGGAAGGTTTACGTAATAATAATGGCGCAGTACATGATTACGCCTTCTTCCCGACATGTCTAATCGTCATTAATTATGCATCTTCCGGTTCCAAGTCACCAGACGATCAATATTATCCCGTTTTCCTACTTCAAGGGTATTTTTTAACGAAAAAATTTCCATGGTCAATTTTAACATTTTGACCAAGTTGAAGGGCAATTTAATCCGAGAACTCTCTACCCTTCCTTGTATTCTTACTTTGTATTCATTTCTCTCTTTTAAAAAGAATCATTTGGCGACATTGTTTTTATCATAGTTCTATACTTCTATTAGGTTAGACGCCTGTTTTTTCTAAAATGCTAAATGTTAAATACAAAATGGTAAATTCATTGAATCTAGATATTTTTTAAAACATCTTGAATTATACTTAAATTAGTCAAGAGTGTGTCTGGCCTAAGGAAATAGGTTGAAACATTAAAAAAAAAACAGATATGAAAAAATAAGCAAAAAGACATCTTGAATTACACTTAAAAAATAAGTGCGAAAAATCACTGGCAGACCTAGGATTCACTGTCAACGCTAGACTCAGGATTCACAGTCTTCAACAAAAATTTATTAAAATTAAACATTCAACAATACAAAAGAAAAAACAAATGAATGCTACCAAAAAAAAGAAATTTAACAATAGTCATGAAAACAAGGATTCTAAATCCTAATTCAACCCCACATTGGATCATTAATAAGTTATGAAATTAATTAGGCACTCAATATTTCAATAACTAGCAAGCATTTCAAATCCGAACAAGCTAAATCTCGAAAATCAAATAGAAAATTAGTAAGCTAGGCATTCAATTAAGAAACTCTAATGAAACAAATTCAGATAAACAAACTCATAAATTGGTACTCCCTACTTTAATCAATTCAAAAGTTGTCAAACCCTAATTTAAACCGCATTAGCTCGTTTGCATTTTACATCAAAAAAAAAATGGAATACCCTAATTCCTAAAGAATTGATAAATCATAAGAAGACAAGGATAGTTTGAGAGTTAAGAAAGAGTTATGGAAGAATAATGGGAGAAAAAGTAACTTATAATTGATAAATCAGAAGCGACTGTGAGACAAAGATTACGACAACTATAGAGATGATGGTGAACAGGCTCGCGGTGGCAAAATTCAGGGGGAGGACATGCCGATGTGGGTAAAACTGCTTGTTTTTTCGATGTCCAACAAAACAAGAAGTGGAGAGTCTATACGAGTTCTAACTTATATAGAACTCCTTGATCAAATTTCATTATTTTGTATCATTCATATCTTTGGGTGTCGAGGACGGCTCAATGGCTCTAGTGACGACTATTCTACAGCATGCGGTGGGTTCGATTTTATTGGCCACTTAGGATTTTATTTTGCCCATGCATTTCAAAAAATTGCTCTGAGGTACCTTGTATTTTGCGGAATCTATTTTTTGGGGACCATATTTTTAAAAATTATTACTAGGTGAACAATGTTATTGGGAAACTATTTATTGGTGATAATCCGGGATGAAGTCATCAGAATCCGGCGGAAGTTTTGAAATTACTAACTCACCCTCACTAATGAAGTGTAAATGACTAACATACCCTTGACCAAAAAAGTTGATCTTAGCCGCCAAAATGCAGCAACCCCTAACCTTTTCAGCAACTCCTAACCTTTTCAACTCCCTTGTGACCTTGTCGATCAGTTCCTGTAACACAAAGTTGAATCAATCCCGAAGTCGCACCCTTTGCGGTTTTGTTCTGCTAAAGAGAAAAAAATCCCAAGTTTACTGTTTGCTGCAAGCATTGTGCGATTTTTGGACAAGATTGAAGGTAACCTAGGCTGTGAGGGTTGAAGACAATTGAGAAGTTTCAAGAATTTCAGCCATGGTTAGTCCTTTCATGATTATTGTTTGTTGTTTGTCTTTTTTCCCTTGTAGAAATTGAATTTATTATCGGTACAAAATTTTGTTCTGCCAGAATTTTTTTCCTTGTAGTTTCAAGAATTTCAAAATGATTTTTTTTGTGGTGTTGTCGATCTTTTATAGATATTGTCTGGTGAACCTTTATGGGATTTAGAAGTTACAATTTTTAGTAGAATTCGGACTCAAATTGTATTAATTTGGTTGTGATTTTAGGATTAAGGTTTAGAGTCATGACAATGTATGGGAAAGAGTTGTAAATGATACTCAAATTGTATTAGTTTGATTTTTAAACGTGCATGACTTAACTGATTGTGTGTGAATTTTGCAGGTTGTAGAAGACCCTACACCTAGCCAAGTTGGGGAATGGGCAGATACTTTGATTGTGACCCCTTTGGCTGAAGTTCTTCAAGTCCCAAATCTTTTGAAGTCAACGCCAACTAAGTCACCTAAGCGAGGACTCAAGAAATTGCCAATTCGTAAGTCTGGGAAAGTTTACTATATGAAAGAGAATGGTGCCTCATCTGGTGTTGTCCAAACCTCATCATTAGAACCAACCCCACCTAAAAGTCTTGTTCCTATAAAAACCTCATTGATTGTTCAACCAACCTCCTCTACCTCACAACAAGATAAATCCTCAACATTTTCAGCTCAAAAACCCCAGCAAGTTATTGAAGTATATGATGGTGGTGTGGGTATAGTGCGCACAGAGTTACGGGGGTTGGATGAGTTTGATGTAGTCCCATTATGTCAACCACAAGTAGAGGAATACGATGTGTTTGACAGTGACAATGAGTACAATATCTCAGATGAGGAACAAGGTGATGGTGGAGTGACACATGATCGAGTGGAGGAAGATGATGGAGTCTGTGATGATGGCAGTGACAGTGAGTATAATATCTCAGATGAGGAGCCAACCAGCGAGGACGAGTCAGTTGATGAATCAGGAGAGGATGAAGAATTAGAATCTTTAGATGACATTGATTTAGATGATGAAGTTGGCCAGCGGATGAGTTTGGGACATGCTGATGTTGATGATGATGGTCTTGTTGTAGGGAAACTAGCAAAGGTTTACAGGCGAGGGAGTTTATGGACCAAATCTAAGGATGGGAGGATCACTTTGAAGGTTGGTGATATGTTTACTTGTAAACAACAATTCTTGAGTGTGATGAGGGATTACTGTGTTCAAAATGCTATTCAAATGCAAAAAGTTAAGAACTCTGGCACAAGGTATACAATGAAGTGTGTCAACAACAACTGCCCTTGGAAGATACATGCATCAGAGATGCTTGCCGGCGGTACTTGGAAGATCAGAACGTTGATTGATTCATGTAACTGTCCCAATGAACAACGCAACAAGATGGCCACCTCTAGATGGGTTGCATCGAAGTTGCTAGATGACTTCAAGGACAACCCAAGCATGGACACAAAAACTATGAAAAATATTATGATGAGGAGGTATTGTATTGAAGTGTCTGATTACACTTGTTGGAGAGCAAGAAGAATAATGAGGGAGGCTGTGGATGGGCGGCATGATGAAGGGTACAAGTTACTCCCTCACTACATGGAAGTTTTCCAGGAGCTGAACCCAGGTTCTAAGTGCTACATAGACTGGAAGGACAGGGGTGTTGGAAGGAACCCAACCTTTAATAGATGCCAAATTTGCCTAGGATCTGCAATAACAGCCTTCAAAGAACATTGTAGACCTTTAATTGGTATTGATGCATGCCACTTGAAAAGTCCTTATAAGGGAATTTTCATGATTGCTATGGCTATGGATGGCAATAATGGCCAATTTCCTTTGGCATATGCTGTGGCTCCAAAAGAAGACGAGGATCATTGGTCATGGTTTTTAAGTGGACTTGCAACTACCCTTGGTGCATTAGTGGACAAAAGCAAATACACCATATTGTCGGACAGACATAAGGTACCCTTCAAACTTAAATTCAATTTGCTTCATTGACCCTATACTTCATCAACATATGATACTGACACTTGAATGGGTTACCTTGGTGAAGGCTATTGTTGCATCTCTGAATAAGATTATGCCTCAAGCTTCAAGGAGAGTTTGTGTCCTTCACTTATACAAGAATTTTGCCAACCAATATCCCGATATTGTGTTTAATTCATAAAAGTTTACTGCTGCTGTAAACTTCATAAATTTGTCGCTACTGCTGTTAATTTCTATAATGTCCATGAAGTTAATTTTGGTTGAATTTTATAGCTATTGCTTGAATTTCAATTAAAAAAAAAAAGTTGTGACTTGTGTTGTTGACCTACTGTGACTTGTGTTGTTCAATTTAAAAGAACATATTGTGACTTATGCTGTTGACCTGCTGTGAGCCTGTGACTAATATGTATGGAATTGTATATCGGTAGCAACTGTTCCATAGGGCATTCTAATATGTATGACATTGATTTTGGTAGAATAAAATTAGACTAAATCACTATGAAAAATCAACAAAAAAATATTTTGTTAGGTTATTTATAATAATTTATGATGTTATGTTATTTCTTTGCCTTTAGTTCATAAGATGCTGCTATTCAATTTATTTTAATGCAACTAAGTCTGATGTAGCATTGCTCTTTAATTAGGTGCATGGTTTCATGCCTTTTTCTACGTAGCCGCCAATGCATATAATGAGTATGTGTTCAAAAAGGCCATGGAGAAAATCAAGGAGAAAGATGTATCTGCCTACAACTGGTTGAAGGACACTGAGCCCCTTGAACATTGGGCCAAATTCAAGTTTGATGAGTCGCTGAAAATGGGGGATAACACGAATAACTTCGTAGAGAGTTTCAACAATGTCATCAACAAGCATAGGGGAAAACCGATCTTGACGTTACTTGAAGAGATCAGGAAGCTCATTGGTGCTCGGTTTGATAAGAGATTCAAACAATCTACTGCATGGAATGGCAAGATAACACCATTTACTTACAAGAAGTTAAAAGAAATTGAATTTGAGTCTAGCAACTGCACAGACTTAGTGCCAGCGGGCAGAGGTGAGTTTGAACTCATAGAGGGTCACACCAAGTTCACTGTAAAGTTGCAGCAACATTTCTGTAATTGTAAGAGGTGGCAGATTACTGGTTTACCTTGCAAGCATGCCGCCCGTTGCATTTTGCTATTAAACCAGAAGTTGGAAGATTATACTTCTGAGTGGTTCACCGTTGACAAGTATAGAAGTATGTATGACAATATTATCCACCCGATCCCTGATCCTTGCTTCTGGAAAGAAACATCACTTCCTGCCCTAGATCCACCCTTTGAGCTGAAAAAAAGGGGAAGACCGGAAAAGCACAAAAGGCGCGAGTCTACAGTTCCTGTAGAAGCTGGTGGATGGGAAACGGGCACCAAACGATGCAAGGCTTGCCACAGGCTTGGTCATAACAGGAGATCTTGTGGGCGACCTAGAGATGAAGATGGTAGACTTATCAACCCATACAAAAAGAGGCCAAAGCCAAAGACTGGAATACCAGTTAGTAGGCCCCGAAAGACACAGAAGGTCACCCAGGGTAACACCCCAACAGCTGCAACTCAAGTGAGCCAAGTGCCATGATTACAAGCATCAAATTTGTCTGATTACAAGCATCAAATTTGTCTTATGTTTACATCTTTCGAACATTTCATTATGTTGTGCCCCCCTCCTCCCTTATTTAGACATATCTTGGGCTAGTTTGTATGACCCTATGAATAGTTTAACCCAGACAATTAGCAGCACAAGACAGTAACATAACAGCATAAGCTCTTTTGGGCATGCAGTTCAAACTTTTTTTTGGACAATTTCTGTTTATTGTCCGAACTCAATTTTACCCGAAGCTGAATTTTTACCAGAGCTAATTACTATGTTTCTCCAATAATAAATCTTGTCATTTTGAATTATAATAATACAAGTTGTCATCCCCAGTTATAAGTTGTCATTCCACTTTGAACTACTATATTTCTGTATGTATAGTTAGCAAGGAGGGAGCATACATTCTGTATGTATAGTTAGCAAGGAGGGAGCATACATACATGATAAATCCCTTGGTCTTTGTCCAGTGGTTTTTGGAAATTACATCAACTTCAAGGTGCAACATGATTTTTTAGTCTCTTTTGTTCTTCTTGGCAAGGAGGTAGCAGTAGGCTTTACTTTTGTTCTTCTTAGCATGTGTTTATTTTTGTTCATCTTGGCATGTGCTGATGTCATTTAGGAATCATCAAGTTGCCAAGAGTTATTTGATTGGAAATTCAAGAACTCAAAACAAATCAACCAAATTGCAAAGAATTAGACTGGAAATTTGGACAAATTCAGCTTCCATTAATTCATCAAACTCACAACATACAAAACATACTGATTCACTACACCAATACAAACAACCACCCATTCCCATTTTACAGGGAGTACAACAACGCCAATTAGCAACATTCATAACATTTGGATACAAAATTAGTATTTTGAATATTTAGAAACATTCTAAAACTCTCAAAGGTCACAACGAACTCTTCTGGTGTGCAATTTTGAGCAGCTATGTCGATTTCCAAGGCTACTGTAGAACTTAAGGATACCAGGGAAGCCACCATGAAGAGGGCGTCTCACATTCGTCTTACAGAAGGAGCTTAGCCGAGGCATTCCTGTTCCAGTTTCTCTGGACATTTGATTGAATAGATTCTTCACATTACAGGCATTTGTCATACAGTTCGTTGGGGTTGTCCCTGGAGCTTGACACCTTTCTAACTCCCCTCATATTACCTTTTGGACACAACTCAAGACCACCAATCTCAGGCCTTGAAGAAGTAGAACAATACATCTTTTCACCACCTGTACATGACATTCAAATATTCAAGATATCAACCAAACCATATCACAAAACCTCTATCAATGCCAAATTAATTAAAACATATGTATGCTTATCACATAATTACCAACAACAACCAAATTTATTCACATAGTTACCAACAACAAACCAAATACATCTCCACCAAATATAGTCAAAACCATGACTCATTCCATTGATACCAAAAATCAAAGGTCTGTACAAACCAAATTTATTCACATAATTACCAACAACAACACAGGTCCTACAATATGTAGATACCAAACTTATTCGGGTAACCCCCCCCCAACAAAAAAAAAATCTTTCCCTGAATCCTATTCCACTAAATCCTAATTTTCCATATCAAAATAAATTAGAAGGATGAAAGGAGGGAGAAAATTGAGCAACATATATAGAGAATAGAGAGAAATTTCAAACACTGAAAACTCACCTCACCCATGGCAGATGGACTTGCGGCTGTGTACAAAGAGGAGACAGAAACAAAGATCGACAAAGAGAGGTAGAGAGGTAGTAATAGGGATGGAAGGATGAAATGAGGAAGAAGAGGAATGTGCAAATGGATTTGGTCAAATGAATCGTTAAATAACAACATTTAACCCAACGTAAAATTTTAACTATGGGTCTGGTTAATTTGCCGAATTCCGGTTACTTCATCCCGGATTATCACCAATAAATAGTTTCCCAATAACACTATTCACCTAGTAATAATTTTTAAAAATATGGTCCCCAAAAAATAGATTCCGCAAAATACAAGGTACCTCAGAGCAATTTATTGCATGCATTTTCGAGTCTTTTGAGCCTTTTTCGTCCATTATTCAATTTTTGTACCATTTTTAGTAGAGCTGGCAAAATTCTGTCCGACTCGGAATACCCGATTTGTCCGACCTTGAAAAACTGGGTTTGGACATAGAATTTTCGTTCGAATTTTTATATTGACCGAATATTTTGACATTAAATTATTATTTTTTTTCTATTGTCCGAACCCGATTTTAGTTTCGTTTGAATTGTCCGGCCCGAAATAAAACCTGGTTTGGACATAAATTTCTCGTCCGAATTTTGACATTGACTGAATTTGCCCGACCTGAATTTATCTGGACCCGAATTTTTGCCAGCGCTAGTTTTTAGCTTTTATCAACCAACTAGTTGGACCTACTTGTGCAGGACAAGGGCTAGTTGAACCTACTAGTATCAACTACCCTTGACTTTTCAAGACTAGACACTCAAAATGATGGCTTCACGAAGGTCTTAGAGTGAACAGAGTCACGGTATCATTGTTACCCTCCCCCTTCCTAGGTTTAGGGCGATCCCTTTTAAAGTGACCCTTTTCACCACAATCATAGCACACAACATACTTTATGCTTCTGGGCTTGCTTCTATCCCTAGACTTTGATCGTCCTCTGGAATTATTTGGATTCCTATTGTTCTTCCTACCCTTGACACTCAAGGCACTTCCTGAAAGATCCAACACTAGAATTCTTCCTACGAAATCCTTCATTGAGAATCACAACTTTAACCTCATCAAATTTCATTTCATAGTTCTCCTACAACTACTAACAACTGTTACAACCATATCCCATAAATCAGGCAATGAAGACAACAATAAAACGACTTTCAACTCATCATCAAAAGTCATCTTAACAGAAGCATGTTGTGATAACACTTTTGTAATATCATTAATATGATCAACCACATCATCATCATTATACATCTTAATTCTAACTAATTTACGAAACAAATATACCTTGTTTGTCGCACAAGCTTCTCATACATCTCCTCAAGTACATGTAGTAAGTCATCCTACGTTGTTTTTTTCCTTGACATAGGGGGAGGGGCGTTTATCGCTTTTAGTCATTGTTTGACTTTTGGCTGCTTTGTTAGCTGTTTTTGTCAGCTGTTTGTATTAGCTGTTTGTGTAAAAGGGTGTTTGGTAGAGTTAGATGTTTGTAGGATAGTTTTTCTCCTGATTTCCAATTGTACCATTGGCTTTATTTTTAGTGTTTTTAGCATTATGATTTTTAAATTCATTTTTAGGTTTTTTGTCCATATAGGTATAACCTTATGATTTATATTCATTTTTAGTTTTTCTTATCCATAAGTATTTTTACAATTTAATGTAGATATTTTTTTTAACCATTTAATGTAGATATTTTTACAATTTAATGTATTTTTTTTAATCCCGATGTATTTATACAATTTAAATTCATTTAACTCTTATCCAAATTAATAGGAAAAACAAATAAACTAGAAAATTTTGAACACAAATGTCATTATACATAAATACCATTGTCCAAAAGGATAAGAAACGCAAATGAAGGGAGAGATAAGGGAACAATTAAAAGAACTAAACTAAATTATTTTGATGGCAATTTTCTAATTTTTGTGAATTAATTGGTCAATATGGTAATTTAAAACATAAAAAGCCAACAGCTATTTATAAAAAGCTACTCATAGTAGCTTTTTATAAATTGGCTTTTTGGGGGCAAAAAGTCAATTGAATCCGCCAACTTACCAAACACCTCAAATTGGCATATTGACTAGTCAAACAGCCAAAAACCCTCCAAAAAGTCATTTTCTCCAAAAAGTCATCCAAAAAGTTGGGCACCAAACACCCCCATAGAATCTCACGTTATCTGGAAGAGGCATCATGATCTTGGCCATTGCCTGACGATTGAGCACATCGCATTCCTCCAGTTTCATATTATCTGGATTTTTCTTTAACAACAGAAGATACAAGGACTTCGAGTACAAGAGATCCTTACTCTGCAATCTCCAGTAAGTGAAGTTCGACCGTTTCAACTTCTCATTCTCATACTTATCATCCGACATTGTTTGAATGTGAGTCCTCTAATAACAACGTGAGGCTATGATACCAGTTGTTAAGATCGAAGAGTACTCAAACAACCAAAAACAATAAAGATAAGTGCGGCAGAGATAAAGTGAAAAAATGCAAAATAGGAAAAAAAACCATGGAATTGATGCATTAGTATGATGATGATTACAAGTTACAAAGAGATCTCACTCAGTTTGACTTTCTCTCCTTAAAGTAGATGAATAATCTCTTCAATTAGGTGTCTCTCTCTTGATTGTGTGAATATGTCAAATGATAATACAAAATAACCCTCAAGACATAAATAGTTGTTAGTGGAAAATTAGGCCATAGCTCGTGTCAAAATAAACCGCCTAGTGCGAGAAATTGCTCCTCGCTGCTGACATGGTCCGTGTCAGGGTAACACGATTGTGTCACTTAAGACACGACCAATTTTGCTACTGCTGCTCAAAATTACGCCTACTAGTTGCCTCCACAACCTGTGTCAAACCACCTCCTCCTATCCGTGTCACCCCTGTTCACCTTGTTGCGTATCACACGACCCATCCTAAGGTCCCTTGACACTTTTGTAAACTTCCTCGACACCTCAAACTCCATAACAATCGAGCTACGGCTCCACTGGGCTCCACATACCACATAGAGTAGGGTCTTACCCAGGCGCAACGCAAAGAGTAGTGATCTCCATACCTTTCTACCTTTTCTTTTTTGGCATCGAGCACCTTCTGCTTTATAAACACTAGCCCATCGCCTAAGCCAAATTCATCGATCATCAATGCCAATAAGAAAGCAGGAGACCTTCGTACTGTCGTTACTCTACTTAAGACAATAAAAAGAGGGAAATTAATGACAAAAAGGGTGGTCAATCCAGAGAGACAACTACGTGTTTGAACACGGTTACATGTGAAATGGGAAGGAATTTGTTTCGTGGAGTGTATACATTGATGGCCCATACAAATTTATGATTGATTTGCTCACCGTCCTAACTCCAAACTATTTGCCAACTTTCTCACAGGTTGCCAAATCTTAGGCCATTTCCTCCCCTACTTGCACATAACTGTTAACCCCTTAGGCCTCCCTTATTAATGTTGCTTCATTACATTTAAAAAATTCGGTTTCCTCCCATAACATTACTTGCTTCACTTTTTCATAATTTTCAGTACTATACTATTTCGACAAAATAATTTAGACATATTTTATTATTAGAAATTACAATATTATAATTCTATACAAATATTTGCTATTACAAATTTAATTATAATAAATTTATAAAATAAATCACTATATATGTTAAGAAGTTTGTACTTGGTATTTAAACTTTGAGTAAACCTATACCATAGTGATTGATATTGTAAAAGTGACAGAGTATATAATTAGCAAAATCATAAAAATAAAGGGCAATAATAGATATATAACAATTCAATGTGATTTGATCCCATTTGACCTTTTTTGCCTCTTGAAAAAATCTGTATTGACTAGTTAGTTCTTAGAAATTTAGTATAAGTTTATGATCACACTATTAATTAATACTACAAAGATTAATTTATCGTTTGAAACTTCAAATTCAAGTATTGGTTTTTTTTTTCAATTTAATATCAATCCTCCGAAATATTGTCCACGTGGGGTATAGAGCCGTGAGTCGTTAGATATATTAGTTTTACTCCGAAATTTTGCAGTGAGAGACACTTGTTCCAATATGGAACCAAAATTTTAAAAAATGTTGGGTACCTACTTGTAAAAAGACAGAGAAAGTTTAATGAGACATTTTACTTTAGTCTATTTTAATTTAAATTGAATTTTTTTTTCAATTATTCAAAGAATGAACACCAATAATCTTTTAATTCAATATTTTTCATAATTTATGTTTGTGAATAAAGTCTTTTGAATGGTCACTCCTTCATACTTTTTGGAAAATAATCATGAATTTAGGCCTTATTCTTTTATGACGTGAGAAATGGTGGAAACTATGGGATAAAATAGGAAATGTATGATAGTGTTTACAAAGATAATTTACATCAGTTACATTATTCAAATATATAAACTTTTAAATATATGATGTTTAATTTTTAATAAGAAATTGAGAGTAAGACAAGTCACATTAGTTACATTACTTATTAAATATATGAATTTTAAATTTTTATTATATATGGCAGTTAAAAAAATATGAGATAAAGTGAGATGGAGTGAGAAAGGTGGAATAGTTTTATCCCAATACCATAAAAGACCAAAGCTTTAATGTCCATATATTTTGAGAGGTCTTAAATTTTTAAATTTAATAATCAGTGTATTATATTATTTCTCAATTTAGGATGCTACATCCATCATGTTTTATTTGTGTGACGCACTCAAGTATCAAATTCTTTCTTCACCTTCGACTATTATGATTCAGTAGTTTTCTAAGAAAGATGTTTCAGCAAAAACTTTTCCTACCTCTCACTTTACAAAATATTTATTGAGTTAGAAAGTGAAATGATAGATCTCCTTCAAAAGCTTTCCATCTAATTATAAATACAATTAAATATGTAAATTTGTCCATTTTGAAAAATTGACTAATTTTTGTAGGTATGCTTCACAACCAAATGCACCCTTAGTATAAAAATCATAAGTCCTCCATTTTTGAAAGTCAAATATTATTTTCTTTATCAATTTTCATAAATTAATATGTTAATCTTAAAAAATTATTCCCTCCGTTCCATGTTAGTTGTTATAATTTTTACTTTCACGGTCTCCAATATTCTTTGATTGATAATTTATTATATAGTACATTATTAACAATTGCAATATTATACTTTTATGATAATATTTTTCGTTACAAATCTAATAGTGATAATTTTGTATAGCAACTTATTGTATATGTTATTTTTGATCAAAATTTTTAAAATTTAATTGCATACTCCCCCCATTCCTCAATATCTGTCACTTTCATCAATTTTCTATTTTCCACAATATCTGTCACTTTACAATTCCAATGTAAAATTAATGACATTTTTTCAAATTTAGCTCTTACTTTTACAATTTTCAATACAATTATATAACTAAAATAGAAACTTAACTCTTACTTTTATCATTTTCAATGCAATTATCATTCTCAATATTATTTTCTTAAAATTTTCCCTAAACTCCAAAGTGACAATTATTGAAGAATGAAGGGAGTAATTTTCAACCATGACAATTAATACAGAAGAGAGAGACAGAAACAAGTTTGGAAAGAAAAGTACCCTTACAAATTATAATATATATTTTCTGAAAGAGGAAGGGGGGCATTTAAACCAACAAGGCAAAGTAGTTGGGAACGTGGAGATATAGCTCACCAAACTGGATTTCTTCCCCATTAACTCCCACCCTCACCTTCAAATTTTTTTTTGTTCTTCCCAAAAAAACAGGAGAGGATCCTATAAAAACAGGGTATACACAAGTTCATCCAAGAAAGAAAGACAGACAACAAAAAAAATCGAAGGAAAACGTTGAAGATGGGATTGGAAACTTCAGATTTCGATCAACAGAAGCCAACAGTTTGTGTTCTTGATGCTTCCACCTATGTAGGCTATTGGATTTTGAAGGGTTTATTGAGCAATGGCTACACTGTTCATGCTGCTATTCAGAAGAATGGTAAGTAAAAGTTGCCCTTCTTTTCTCTACAGTTTTTGCTAAAATGGGTTAGTTTTGTTCACCACAAAATGCTGCATAAATTTGTGCAGGGGAGAAGGAAATTGTGAAGAGGGTAAAGGAGATGGAGAAAGAAGAGGCAAATTTGGTGGTTTTCACAGTTGATGTATTGGATTATCAGAGCATTCTTGTTGCATTGAAGGACTGTTCTGGGCTGTTCTGCTCTTTGGATTCACCAGAAGGTTATGATGTGAGTTTCACCCTCGCCTTAATTTCTTATCAGATCATTATTTATTAAGTATGAATTAGAGTACAAAGGTTGTCCTATAATTTTACGGGTTTTTGGCCGCACATAATCCCTACCTTTGGTACCTTGACTGTAAGTAATTTAAATGAATTTTTTGGCGACTAACGAACTAAATTTTTGATCTATTTTCTTTCACTGAACTTTTTATCTATTTTAGAGATTAAATTTTGAAATTTTGATTGCTAAAAATAGATTAAAAAAAATTTATTGTTAAAAATAGCAGTGGCGGGTCCCCACATCGGATGATGGTGGCCATGACCAACCTTAATTCCCATAAAAATTGTAAAATTTAATATAATTTTACACAATAAAAATAATGTCTAGACCAATATATTGGACATCTTTAATTCGAAAACCTAGATCCACTATTGAAAGATATATAAAAAGTTTAGTCCAGTAATAACCAAAAGGAGGGTTCAAATTAATTTCGATCACGCACCAAAAGTAAGGATTATTTGAGGCTAAAAATCCTAATTTTATTTACATCGGAGCTCATGACAAAATTTTGATGGTGTCATGACGGTCAACTGAATGAATCTCTTCTTTGAGTTCTTGCTTCACAAAATTTCTTATAAGACATTAAGATATTAGGATTAGGTCGTGCCTAATTGTCCAAATAACCTCCTGTTAAATGATTTAAAAAGGATAAACTACCTAGGAAAAAAAGAAAAAAGGATACATAGTTGTACATCGTTTTTTAATCAATAAATTTCTCCAGCTGTCATGCCAAAACTATTCCAACCACAAGTCAATAATGTGGTTTGATTAATGTTTACGAATAGATTATTATTGCCCTAAAATATGAAAGTTTTTTCCAGAATTAGGCAAGCATAGTCAAATACCAAGTAAAACAATATATGTTTCAATAGTCTTATTGACCATGTTCTTTTATACGGCTGGTTGCGGTATGATGCGGTACGGTGTGGTAGAATTGTGGTGGGTGCGGTGAAATTGTGGTGGATTTTGTTGGGTTATTGGTAAGTTGTGGTGAGTTTTTATTTTTTATAATTGTAAATTGTATTGATAAATGTGAAAAATTAATTGGAAAAAGTGAGATGAAATATTGTAGTGGGTTGTGGTAAATTGTGATGGATTGATATATTGTGGTAGGTTGTGGCAAAGTGTGGTGAGTTGTGGCACTGCAATCAGCCAGATGTATAAAATAACATGGTAAATTGTCTAGATGTAGTGAGAAACTTGTCTAGATGTGAACTAAAATATAGTGTGCATAATTTTGGCATATCAAGTGTGAAAAGAAATGTTCTCTTCTCTTATGCTATATTCTTATTTTGTGTGAAATAGGAAAAAATGGTGGACCTGGAAGTGAGAGGAGCTATAAATGTGATAGAGGCTTGTGCCCAAACATACAGCATCCACAAGATTGTTTTTACTTCTTCTTTGACTGCTGCTATTTGGAGGGATAATCTTGCTTCTCAAAAGGATATTAATGAAAGGTCATGGAGTGACCCCCACCTCTGTAGAAAACTTAAGGTAATTAAACTCAGTGGCGGATTTATATCTTCTGATTAGCGGTGACCAATACACTGATATATACGTTCGATACACATAAAATCTGTAATTTTTATTCCAAATTATACCAAATCATTAATTAATTTTACGGTGGTCGTGGTGGCCCTAAAGCTATGTGGGATACACCACTGATTATACTCCATATTTTCCCTCTATTCTAATATACTACTTCCATCCCATAATACTTGTGACTTTAACTAACATTTTTTTTGTTCCATAATTACTTGTCATTTTAAAATCCTAATAATGTATTAATGACTACTTTACTAAATTACCCTCATTATTGGTTGACTTTCACTCTTTCTTTTTTTTTTTTTTTATTTGAAGGGACACTTTTATCTTTTGAAATTAAAGTAGTCAACAAAAGTAGTTTTCTTGAATTTTTTTCCCCATAAAATGACGTCTATCATAGGACAGAGGTGGTAACATTATTTGAAGCACGTAAGCTCGAAATTAGCCAAAGTAATCAAATTATGGGGTGAATGAACTTGGAGAAATATTTCTGTTTACTGGTGGTTTGTGTTAGCTAGCTATAAATTGGCATTGGTGACTTACTAAATGGTTGGTTTATATGTATGTATATGTACACTGCCAGCTCTGGCATGCCTTGGCAAAAACACAATCAGAAAAAGCTGCATGGGCATTAGCCATGGACAGAATGATGAGCATGGTATCCATAAACTCTGGATTAGTTCTAGGACCTGGCGTCGCCCAACTTAATTCCAGATCAACCATGTCTTATCTTAAAGGTATAATTTAGTTACATCATCCCAGTTATTACCAATGCTTTTTGTTAAAGTTTACTGACCTACCCTTAATGTAAACTGTGCTAATAAATGAATGAATGAATGATTCATCAGGAGCTGCACAAATGTATGAGAATGGAGTTCTGGCATCTGTGGATGTCAAGTATCTGGTTGATGTGCATTTGCTAGCCTTCAACGATCCTACAACTTCAGGGAGATACTTGTGCTTCAATAACATCGTCAATGATGACGACAAAGCTGTTAAACTAGTTCAGAATTTAAGCCCTCTAATTGCATTACCAACCAGGTAATTAATTGCCACCTTTATTTCCAAACAGATTAAGACCCTGTTCTCTTATATGGTATTATACTGCACTACCGTAATTTACCACATTATCCACAAGTTACCATATTTTATCATACTATATCACACTTTACCACAACCACGAACCACCATAATTTTCTCCCTGCTCACTTTTATATCTACTTTTTTACTTTTCTTTTTTTTCACCTGCAATAATAATCATTTTTACCACAAATTTACCACAACATACCATGTTGTACTGCAACATACCATAACATTTCTACACTTTACCCACCATAGGAAAAAAACAGGGCTTAAATTGATGTGCTAATTATAAGCTTTGATTGATTGCCGTCTTAAGCTTGTGAAATGCATGATTGCATGTAGGTATGAGTGCCAAGGTTCAGAAGTTTACCCCCAAAGATTGAGTAACAAGAAGTTGATCAAGTTCTTAGACGGCACTGCATCATAATTTATTTGCTTTTCAATCCAAAATTGATATATGCATATTTCCTTTTTTTGGGAAATGGTTGCTGTACATTATAAGTAATTAGTAATTGAGTTAATTCCATGTATTTATTGCCTCATTTTATATTCTTATGTGTTAATTTCTTATTATTCCAATTGAAATTCTCTGTATTGATCTACTATTCTACTCCCTCGCTCAATACGTCGCTTCAACTTATTTTATTTTCAATAATATTCATCACTTTACCATTTCGATCAATACAATGTTGATGACTCTTTTACTAAATTGACATCTTAGTTTATCTCATTCCTAGCACAACTATAACCAAATTAAGGATAAGAGCTTTTGTCAATATACCAATTAACTAATATTTTCCCTTAAAATGACAATTATTAAAAAAATGGTTGGAGTATCATTAATGTTGTAATATACTTTTGAGCCTTGGTAACCTCCCAAAAAAAAAAAACCTAATATAGACCCTATTTGACAGAATAAAGTTTGAAGTGGTATATAAGCGTATAACATTTTTGGTGGGGGATATCGTTTTAAGTTGTGGATTGGATAACTATTCTAGTTTAACAATTAGCGGATAACTATTCAAATGAATGTTTTAAGAAACAATTGGCTTAGCTTGTAGACATAAAATACTACCAAAGGACATGATTACCATTGTCATCATCTTTTCACTAGTATTAATATTGCTTCCCATATTATTATTGCCTTCTAGAACCAGGGTCAATTAAACGTTGCTGATTGGCAATTGAAAAATAATTTAAACTTTAAAAGTATATGTCAAATTTTGACAATAATAATCAAAATGTATTTTACTCATAGGGAAGTGTTGTGGCAAGTTTTTGTTGTTGCCTTGCTAGATTGCTGTTTGTTGCGGTTTTGTAGCATCTTTAATGCTCCCTTGCCTTTTATGGCTTGCAATTTATCGAAAAAATTCCGTCAATCGTTCGGTCATAGAAAAAAAAAACCAAAAGTTAAGATATTTTAAAGGCTTCATTAAAAGGACTAAAGGAGTTTCCATCTGAAATTGAATTGGCCACTGAAAAGCAAATTGAAATTCTTGGAACATTGTTGTATGCCTTGAAATAGAAGACATGAAGCACAAATTCCTCATATTCTCACCTTCCTAAAAAGAAGCTTTTTACAAGGTATCAATCACCTGAACTGGTTATGGTATATTGGAGAACATTTTAGGAGAATCCTGCTTACTTCACTGATTCTGTGACATTGTCATTGTTTTCCAGATACAAAAGCAGTATCAAGGTCACAATAAACATTAAAGCCTAAACTTTCATTCACGAGTTTCATAGCAAACATGACACCAGAGAGATCAACAAATAACATTAACTCAGCAAATCACGTATATAATATGATTAGCAATGGATTAATCTCCCAAATACAAAGCATAATATGAGAGACACCTAGGTAGAAGCTTAATTAACAGCATAATGTAACTCTATTGTTTCAGCATGTTATAGGCGACGAGATCAGCTAGTGATGACTTATGCTTAGGGGTGTTTGAAAATATTATGCATCTGTACATATTGTTTGAAAGAAGTGGTTGTCGACGACATGATCAGTAAGAGAAAACAAGGTTCAAGGGGAAGGCCTGACATGCTGAGAAGAGTGGACCTTGAGTTCGAGCCTGTTGAAGTGGAAAGCAGAGCAACTGAAAAACCCAAAGATGAGGAGGAGGACAAATGAGAAGGAGTACCATAAAGCCAAACTTCTCCAGTCATACAAGATGTCCTGCAACACAGCAGCCTTGCAAGCTTCGCAGTTAAAGCAAAGGATGTTTGGGTCATTGTTCCATGCTTTGCAATCTGGATTTGACATGTTACTTGCTGAGTAGTTCATCCATACAATTGGACTCTTGGAGATGAAATTGCAGCTATTTGGTGGCATACAGCACCCAGACTGCAACAAGCAAGGATAAAGAGGAGTGAGTCAAATATATCATGTGTTTGGACATTGGAACAAGACTATACAACAGTGGTGTCATGCATGGAGTTGCAGACAACCAGGATGGTTCATCATTGTTGTCCCAAAACATGGTCATGTGCAGGTGGATGTGCCCATGACCCCAAGATAACTTGGCCCAACTCAAACTGGGTTTCATTTCAGTATGTAGGCCTAAAGCTTGTATAAGTCATTGCAATCACAAATCCATCCATTAAAGCAAGTTACACTCAACTAAGTCCACCCAAAATTTCAACTTTTTTCTGTAATTTTCCCTGCTAAGACTTCCCAGGGACCCAAAAAAGCAAAAGAAAACTAACCTCTCTAAGGGCATGTCAAATTCAAAGGAGGCTTCAATTTACCAAAATTTATCAATTTTTGTCTAAATTTACCAAAATTTAACAAAAAAATACTAACGTTGAAAAACCAAAAAAAAAATAATTTTGATATATTAGCGTAAATTTCCAGAAATGATCAAAAATTACCAAAATTTAATATTTACCCTACTGTTTTTTTTTACCCATTTACCCAACCGTTTTTTACGCATCAATTTTACCCACCATAAGTTTCCAACTAGAGTCAACAATAAGTTTGATATTTTGAAATAAATTAAATGAAAAGTATGTGAAAATAAAAACCCTCGCGTAAAAGGAACAAAAATCGATGAAATTCCACCCCAAAAAAGACAAGTTACACAAGTAATCGAGATCACAAATCCATCCAAACAAAAGCAAACAAAGCGGCACTAATCTAATAATTGAAGCACTGTTTCAATTTTGGGTTCATGCAAGTACAAGGAAGGAAGAAATAAGTGACCTTGAAAAGCGGGGACAATTCTTGGGACATAAGGTGAGCAGAGAGCGTAAGATTCTCAGCAGCAAAATTGGGACAAAACCGCGAACAAACCAAACAATTCTTGATAGTACCCCAACTATGGCTACCATAGACCCGCTTATGAAGCAATTTTGAATAGGGTGAACTGACAAACAGCGCAAAGATGACAAAGCAGAAGAGAGCAAGAGCAAGCAAGAATGTCCCAACGATGTAGACTCCAAGGAGACCATTGTGTCGTAGGTGGCCACCGAAGGTCCCTGCGAGTGACAGGACAACCAGGACAGCGGCAAAGATTATGGTGGGGTTTCGGAGGTAAGCGTCGCAGTTGTAGTCAGTGTTTGCTGTGAGGCCGCCCAGGCTGCACCCGTAGAACAGGAAGAGTAAAGACACGCTGAGGTTGATGAAGTTGGCACCGGCGACGATGCCATTGGCTTCTTTGCCGATGCTGGTTAGCAAGCTTGGGGTTGGGGTTGGGGATGCCATTTTTGAGAGGGAGAGTGATGGAGGTGGAAAGTGTGAGGAAATGAGGGTGGTGGAGTTGGTGGTGGTATTAATGGGATTGGTTCAGGACAGTGATTGCCATTTTTGGTTGAGATGCCAATGGTGGCATCTCAGCTTCACCTTCCTTACTATGCAACCCTTCCCTTTCTAGTATTATAATTCATATATACCAAGCTACACTTTCACGCCTTTATCTAATTTCGACCTTCACTTTAATGATATCTTTCGGTATCTCTACTTGTTTCCAAGAGCATTGAGTATTTACCATGCTTAGGCAATGTTCTTTTATGCATTAATGTAACTAACCGCAACATAAATTACCGCAACCTACCGCTACATACTGTAAATTATAATTATGTTTTTACTATTTTCACCGTAACTTACCGCAATGTACCGCAACTAACCGCAACGTATAAAAGAATGGGGCCTAAGACTTATATTAACTCCTTAAAGTTTTTATATTATTATAATAAACCTTCAATCTCATCTTTATGAAATTCATTTGTACAATAATGGTGTTTAAGTTCAAGTTTTAGAAAGTTGCTTGTTATTCTTAAGAACAAATGCAATAGGGGGAACACCACATTGGAACATGTGCCAAGTTCCCAAGTTCTAGTGCAATAGGGAATGAAAATCTGGAATGCAAAATTGGGAACACTCCATAGTTTCTGGAACTTCACCATTTCAACAAATTAAAATGTGACATGTGGCATTAATATAGGTAAAAGGAAAAAAGTAAACTAGCCAAACAAATATTTTATAGTAAAGTGTAGGAATGAGTTCCTATTGTTGTAGAACAAATGGAATGAAGTTCTAAAAAATAGGAATTATGGGTGATGTGGAAGGAGGAGACTACCAATTTTATTCCAAAAACAAGATCACCATTGTATTTGCTCTAAATAAAGTGTCTCATAAATTATATTATTTTCACATTTTCTTATAATACTTCCAATTTGTATTAATTTATCTATAATTGTCAAAAATTTAATACATGTAAGTGGACCCCACATCTAAGATGTAGAGTGTTTTTTTAGGAACTGTAATTAGCTAAAACAATCATGTTTAAATCAAATGGACATCATGGTCAAAGCAAATGAACATCATGCGTTTAAACCAAGTGGACATCATCTTCAAATCAAGTGGACATTAAGGCCAAAATTGAGCAATTAATGTCATGCCAAAAAAATAATAAATGTTAATTAATTTCAACCATGGATTGAGAGATGTATAACTAAGATTGAATAAGTTTACATACTTAACCTCAATGCTTATTGGATCAATGCCATATACATATACATATACATATACATACACACACACACATGCACGTGTACACACATACATATGGGTATATATGGATCTTATGATAAATAAATCTACGTGAGAAGGTGAGAAGGGACAATATCAATCGTAAATCTCCAGTCTGACGGATAATATAAAAACCACCATTCTAATAAGCAAAACCATTTTTATTTCATATTAAAATCTAAAACCACTATTTGGTATAGAACACACATTAAGAAAGGAAGAATCTGTTGACTGAGTTAATTGAGGAAATGTGTGAGAGTGATTCTCTTCCTTATTTGACTCTTGTGTTAATGGTAGAACACAATCATTATTCTTGGGAATGACCGTATAAAGTCGAGATATTATTGAAGGAAATAATGTGTTATGGGCTACTTGTTCCTTGTTTTTGCTGCATGAGACTATTTCAGGCATTGGTGAAGTTCACAAATGCTCCGCCATTAAAGAGCCTCGCTGAAGTTGGTTCTGATTGTTTCTGAACTACCGAATAAAGGATGCAATTTTTCTGCGCTGAATTTGATCGCCATTAAAGTATTTCATAAGCAACAATTTTGTTCTCCAAAATTCAATTTTGATACAATTTGCAATACGATCTAGGTTTTCTCCTTTTCAAATCATCATCCATTCTCCAACCGCTATTGCCTTCCTCCGAAATTGTTCATGTTCATCCAATCGTCATGCTATGAATATGTACAAGTCAACACACACTCTTCCACTGCCACGTTGTCGTGTCACCGAGTTATTATTCACTTAACTCGGTGGCGTGCTATTAAAATTCAAGACGGTTAAAGTTCAGATTATTGAGAAACAAATCTAAAGCTAATTTAGATTATTAAGTTTATTATGGACCAAATTTTAGATTATTTAAGTCCAATTTCCCAAAAAGTAATTATGCTAATTATTATTTAATATGGAGTATTAATAATATATTTAATTAAGGTTAGCATTTAAAATAATAGGAAAAGCTATTTATCTAGAGTTATTGATAGACCGATCTGGTTCGAGCGATTCACCGACCTTTAACATTGTAAAACTAGTCGGCTTGTTAATGACCCGACCCTTCAACAACCCTTATTTTTAGAGTCCAACCCTCTTAACCCTATGAAGCTCCAGCCCATTACCCACCCCTACTCTATATAAACATGCTCACCTTTTAAAGCTCATGCACGAATATGGTTTAAAATACTTTTTCTATTGTATCTCACAATGTCGAAGTCGGATGGGAGCACATTAAATATACGATGTAGATACAATGTGGGAAATGATAACTATATAAAGCCCGTTCATAAAATTGTTCCATAGTGAATGGTTTCGTTGCACATAGAAAGGGGGTGGAAATGTCTCTCCTATTTATTGTTATTGCAATTATGCAATTAGTGGAATCCAATAATGTTAGTATAACACTTCTTTCATAATCGTACCCTAAACATTTTGATATCCATCTTCATGTTAGTCGACTTCATTTTAAAGGATACAGTTTGGAAGAATTATCATTCAAATATGTTTTCTATACACTTTTTTTTATGGTTGATATATATACTAATGGTTAGGAAAGTGTTTTAAAATCCCTCAATTTTTAAACCAAAGTTATTTGTTTCGCAATTATGTAAGAATATTTATTTTGAAATACTGTCTTTATATTATTTTGACATATTTTTTTTATTATTATTATCTTTAAAGTGGGGTGCAAGCTATGTTAGAAGAAGTTTTTCCTTTTAAGTGGAGGGTTTTGTTCAAATTATTTGTGCCCAAATTTAGGGGCACCTCCCATGGGGGTAGTTTATGTATTTCGAAAATTCAGTCAATGAGCTTGTAGTTCAAGTCACATAAGGATGCAAAGTTTATCCTCCCCACCGAGTTCAATCTCTCATTACCACAATTTCCTTGTTGGAAATTTGTGGGTGCTTTTGGGAGGGTCCTTGAGGGTTTCGTAATGGTATACCCCCTCTCCTTTGAGCTTGTAGGCCTACTAGATTCTCCGTGAGATAGGAGACTCAGTAGGTGATCTAATTTACCTATGTAAAATAAAAAAAAGTTTATGGGCATCTCCCATGGGAGTAGTTTATAAATCCCGAAAATTCAGTATTTTGTATTACAGTTGGTGAGAGCTGCTATACTCTCTTTGTGCTAATCTCAAGGTGAGATCGTTTGTTGTACTCTCTATCAATAGTGGATTTGTATGAGGTTGTACCACCCACAATTATTTTTTAATTTTTATAGAGCATAGATTGATTAGAATTCAATTTTCCTAAAAACAATTTGCGCTCCTCTTTTCACCACAAGGACAAAAAGAGTATTAAGTACAGTCAATTCATCTTCAAAATTAAATTTTGGCAAAACTAAACAAAAGAAATTACAAAAAATCCTAAGGAGGTAAAAAAAACAATCACAACTCCAGTGAAGTAAGATAAAAATTATTTCACTAAAACGAAATATTTAGAAATTATTACAACAAACCTCATATAAGGCGTATGAAAACAATACTCATAGAGTCATAGATGAACATGTCAAAACCACATTATAAACCATCCCTTTGCCCTAACCAATAACAAATTTGTTTGAGACATTCCCACATCATAGAAGAATTGTGGCACACTAGTCTTAAGAAAACATACAAGAGTGGATAGCTACCTTTTCCCAACCTAAATGATCTGCTACATTCACTAGAAAAGGGAAACATCAAGAACCTAACTCCCTTGTATGCCACAATGTTGTAAACTGAATAACAGCAATTCCTTAATGAGGGAACACATGGGTTGGGTTGGGCTCACTTTATGCTTATTTCCAACCCACCAGAAACAGCCCAATCTCAAGCACCCAGCCCTCTTCTCATGACTTCTTCCTGGTCAGTCCAATTAGCCACCCAAAGCCTTTTAATATAGCGAGTGGCAAAATTTTATCCGATTTACATATTCAAATTTGTCTAGCTTCGAAAAAGTTTTAGTTTGATCCGAATTCAATTTTGACATTGATGGAATATTCAGACACAATATTATATTTCTCTTTTCCTATTGTCTGAACACGATATTTTTGACTAAATTGAAAAGATCATTGACAATTAGTACAGAGTTTCTAAAATTAGTGATATTTTTTATTATTTTGAAAAATTCAGTTTCATATTTATTCAAACACTCTGAAGATTGGAGAGCAAAACAAAATTTTTTTATGCAATGGAAGGAGTAGAGAGGGTAGCAAAAGTAATTGAAAAAGTTTGAACTTCTACCTTTAACGCATGGTGTTTGAATGGCTCAAAGTAGTTTTATTCATGCAATTGAAATTTGGATGAGATATGGCGGGAGGCATGTGTAATTTATTAGGTGCACTTAGAGTATGTGTTCCGGACAGTATGATTGTTCATTTATATATATTAGATTACTCATCACATATATTAGATTGTTCATCATTAATACAATTATTGTTCACTTGTAAATATTTGGAGCACATGCTTCGGGTGTATGTAATATATATTGGGCATAATGGAAGATTGATAGTAGCTTAGTAGGTGGAGATCGTTCAGTAAAATTATTTAAGCTTCTAAAAAATGGAGATTCTTCTTGCATGCGGGCTCAGTGATATCGGTTAATGAACAACATAAGATTGAACTCGAGGCTATAGCCTCATGGCTTCAATATTACAACGACCAACAAGATTTATAAGTTCAAATAAGAAGTTGTATTAATCTGAATGGGTCCAGGAAAATTAGCACAAGTTAGCATTCTGCTTGGGAATGAGAGGCACCGGCAAATCAAAGCTAGCTCCCAAAGAAAGATAGATGTCGATCAAGGATGAGAAAGTCAACACAAGTAGGAAAAGCATCCATCTTTGCTTATCATAAGAAATAATGCATTAACAGGTGGACCTAAAATGGAGAGCAGATATTCTTTGGAAGGTGACATAACAAAGTATGTACCAGAGAAGAAGGCAGAGTTCATAGGAACAAGTTCAACAAACCAACACATGCTCTACTAATTATTCATAATCACTTTTTAGGCCACTTTTCATTTAAATAGACCAACTAGTGCACCAACACATATGATCTACGAGAAAAGAGTTCTTACCAGAGAAAATGTTGAGCGTAAGGTTTAATTAAGGATATACGGAGCTACTTTAATGCAGCCGTAAACTGCTTCCTATTTGATATTAGTGTCATTAGCAAGAACAACATAAGCAAACAGTTATTACGGTAAAGAAAACAAATACTGCGCCCATTGTTTCAGGGAACTCTTTCTTAAATTAGTGTAACAAGAAATCTAAAGCCTATATGTCAAACTAAATTTGTGCAATAAGTAGCGATTTGATCTTCAAAGTTTGGACTAAGCAGCCCAAATTGGGAGTAAAAAACAATGTAATCATATTTCCCTAGGTAAAATGTGAATTGACCATATTACGATTCACCCTTTAATTGGTCTCTTAGCTCTGTCGTCATGCCATTATTCTCGTCTCTCTCTCTCTCTCCAGTCTTTTCCCTCTCTACAACCTACGTTCTCCCCCTTTCCATAATATTTTGGCCCTCTGGCTCTGATCTCTCTCTCTCTTCGCATGCATTTTCAGTCGTGTTGTATTAGATATAGTTACAAGGCTATCTTCCCATGCATTGCTAGTTGTTGTCAGGGATGGCAACGGGGCGGATTGGGGATGGGGAATATATCCCCGTCCCCATCCCCGCTCCCAAAATTTGTTCCTATCCTGTCTCCAACCCCGCTTCGACGAATGATTCTTGCCCCATCTCCATCCCCATCCCCGCGGATTCTCCATCCCCAACGAGAGTTTTTTAAAGCTATCCAAAATCTAACCAAATTTTAATCGGACCCGATTTTTAATCGAACCCGGTTTTTAACCTGTTGAAAATACAACGTATTTAACTTGCTCAAGCAATAATACATCAAAATCAAACAATAATACATCAACAAGCGTTATTCGGAAAAAAAATACAATAATACATCCTCCTCAAGTGTGAACCAGAGTAGCATACATCCTCCTCAAGTTTAATGACAAACATAAAGTAAACTAAAAAACAATTAAAAAGCATAAACACAGAATAAAGGTTAGGGTTTCTGACTTAAAATTCAAAAATTACTACCTTATCCTTGCTATTAATATATATATTGAATTAGAATAAAAGTTATTTGGTAATTTTAAAATTTTCGGGGATGGGGATGTGGAATTTTCCCCGGAGGAGAAAATGGGGACGGGATGGGGCAAATTTTGTCCCCATCCCCGTCCCGTCCCCGAGCAGATTCTGAAAAATCGTCCCCGTCCTCGTCCCCATCCCCATCCCCAATGGGGGTGGGGATTTTTCCCCAAAGCGGGGCGGGGCCCAGTGGGTTCGGGGATTCCCCGCCCCATTGTCATCCTTAGTTGCTGTTAGAAAAAATAGAAATCAAGGTTGAGGGTAAACACAAAAATCTGAGCCGTGGAATAGCCACTACCTTGAAAGTGATTAAGGCCCGACCTCGGTGACAATCGAAATTGTCGGTTGCTCCTCAAGTTTAACTCAGATGACCCTTGGACACGTACGCTCATGGCCAAGGGTTTGGACTATGCAAATCTGATTACCCAGAGAAGAGAAAGAAGAGAGGAGAAGAGGGCTATGTGTTTTGTACTTTTGTGTGTTGTTAAACAGTACAGACATAGCTCATATTTATAGGGAAAACTGACTGTGTTGAGGAAGAAGAAAATGAAGAGACAAGAGCCATTATTGTGGGCGAGAATCATGAAGCAAATAAAGAAGGGTGGAAGACCCGGACAAATTTATGAATAAAGTCAATTCAGTCAAACGGTTAGTTGACACACAATGAAAACGCAAGATTTTCCCAAATAAAATTGGCCAAAAAAGATAAGAAAAAGCCCACAACCCGTGGCCCACGCCCTACCCAGACCGGCTGAACGGACGGCGGCGATGGCGCACGTGCACGTGTAGAGGCCCAAACTATACCTTTCTCCCTAAAACCCACTTCCAAGTCAATACAACACAAAGTAATAAAGGGAGATATATAAACCACAATAAACTTCATTCTTCCTCTTATGTGGGACAAAGAAAGATGGAAAAGAGAGGAAAAACCTTGTAGCCAATATCAAACCTTCACATTCAACAATCCCCCACTAATGGCTTACAAGGTAACTAGAAAAGAAAAAAAAAGAAAATTGGGCAAAAATTGGTTAGATACTTAGGCGTCAATATCTTTCGATTTGAGTCGACACATTAGTGATGTGAGATAACGATCAAAATTCTTATTTTTTTTTTTATCATTCTAGGCCAAAAGCCAAATTTTATTATCAATGCCAAACTGAGCACTACAATACCGAAAAAACAAAAGTGCCAAGCAAGCACCACAATCACAGCCCAAAAGAGACAAAGGTCACCTAGAGGCCCAAAACCTGCCAAAGAAACAATTAAACGACCATGCAACAATGTTGTGAATACATTACCAAACCTCACCCCCACCACAAGTTTCTTCAATGTGGTAAATGTAAAAACCACCTACTATACAAAGCACCTGTTTCACTACCTTGCAAAACCAGCGCATTTTCAACCAACAGAACCCTAGCAAAATCGTCTACCATTGCAACGGGACTGAAAAGAAACTTCCCACCAAACACCCTCTGCAAATTGTACCTAAATCTAAAAAGAAACCTCCATCTTTTCATTGCAATTCTCCCTCTTATCAATCTTGCACGTAAGAGTTATACTAACCATGTTTCTAAGCTTCTCATTGGTCATCTTACTCCTTGCATAACCATATATAGTAAAATGCTTAGGCGAACATTCCTCTAATAAAGAGCAAAAAGTGAAGGAAATATCTTTTCTTGGCCAAGTCTCCAAAAGCCCCGACCCGGTGATACTGACAGTTGACTCATCCTTCTAAACATCTATAAGCTCAACAAATCATTGCTTTCTTCTGAACATGTGGCTGACAATACCCCCTCCTTCAATGTTTTCATTCCACCTTCAATTGGGTATTATTTTGGTCACTACTGCACCTAAATCTAACATGAGCCATCCCCATTTAAGAGACTCACTTCTTGAAAGCTATCCTTGTTCCACATCATCAATAATCCTCCTGAACTTTCTGCTGCATTGTCTTTCACAAAATTGACATTTACAACCCCCCAACATTTCTTAACTTTACACTGCCTCATATTTTGGCACTTGTTTCAACTAGGCCCAACACATTGAGAAATTCATTTCTAATGAGATCCCTAATCGTCTACTTCTTCTCAAAATACCCTAAGCCCCTGTCATTCCACGAGGCTACTCTCATGATGATGAGATTACAAGTCTAAGTGTCGGTCCGTTATTGCAGTAGCTAGACCCTGATTGTTTGGGTTTATTTGTCTTCTCTTCTTTTTTTCTATGTCTCCCTGCTTCTTCAAAACTTTCAAATATTCCTTGTAAGCCTTCTTCTGACTTATTTGTAGTTCCATCCTTGTCGAGTCTTGAAGCCCAACCGCTTCTTTGGAATAGATTTTCCTAGCTTTGGAAATCATTTTCTTCTTGGTTTTCATTGACAGACTGTTTGTGTGCTCTTCATCCTCTGCACTACCCGAAACATTCGTATTCCTATGATGCGTTGGAGTAACCTCCAGTTCATTATTGTCCAAGTTTTCGAGGCCCTTTGTAGAGATTCCCTCCATTCTTGGGAACCTAACTCCTCCACAAATATTCTTTCTAACTGATCCACCTTTTCATTATTGTCTTTGAGTTCCTCTTGGTAGGTGAGCTGTGCATTATTGACAGTATCTCCTTGGTTCTCCAACCGTCCATTTGGAGTAATTTTTGTATTGCTTAGAGTCGTTTCAGCTACGTCGGTCTCCTCATTCCGATGACTATTCCTCTGGAATGGTTATGATGTTCCATCTGGACAATCTGATGTTCATGGTGATTGCTACTATCACAGTGGTGATCGCAATTCATGTCCTGATTGACATCCTCTGGCCTAAGATGTGGTATCCCCTGTGAATGATTCCAACACTCATCGGTGTCCGTAAGGTATCTTGGACCTTGCTTAACTCTTGATAGCCCCACTCTTGAGAATGTGGATTGCTGAACTAGGACGATCTATCCACATCTTTGATGAACACTCTGAAAGAGACATTCTCCATATCAAAGATCAGTTCTCCCTCAATCCTTCTCAAGACTTTTGTGACTATTAAGGCCTCCATTCCTTTGTAGCACCCTGGGTTTTCCGGGCATAAATTTGTTCTAACCAAATTTCCCCATGGTTCAACAATGTGTTTAAAATTCTCCACGCTCCACCCATGAAGTGGGACACCATGGATGCTAACCCAAACTCTTCTTAGTTCGCTGGTCTCATATATACACACTCCACCTCCGTACTCCCGTAAAAATCTTGAGTAAATCATGTGGTTCCTCTATCATAGCATCAACCTCGTCCTCTGTTTCAAGGTGAGAATACTCCTGCTACTCATGATGGTAACCTTCTCTACTTCCATTCCAATGTTTATCTCTTCTAGTTTTATCTCCCTATTCGCTTCACAGACTATGTTTCTATTGAGCCACTTCAACTTTCTCGAGTTTACTCTTCCAGTGATGCGCCCCACAATCTTGCTTTGTGAGTCTAGTATTTGAGCACTATTCTCCTTCATCTCTTTCATGACCCATACTAGCTTGTTGTGTATTCTCCACGTTTCCACCGTTTCTCCTTCTTGTGCTGCTAACAGTGAGCCTATTTTCGCGAATAATCTTTTGGTTGAACATCTTGATACTTGTCTCCACTAAATCCTTCCTCCAGAAATAGACAAACCCATATCTCAACATAGACCACCACAAATGTGATTATGGAGTTATTAAGAGCAAATTAGCTCATCCTCACATTTAATAGTTGTTGAATCCATCAGTGCGTCTCACAATGCAAGCACCCTCCCTCACAATGGGGGTGGATTAAGAGAATGATCTCAACCTTAAATACACTACTTAGCACCATAGGGATAAGAATATAGTGCACCTCAAAGATAATTAGTATAGTTTCATTTGACCAAATATTGGTATCCACCATACCTCTTCAAGCCATAGGCTTAAGCCCTATCCCCCTCGATGCCTCGAGAAGCACTCGTCTAGTCAATCCCTTAGCGAGAGGATCTTTCAAATTCTTCTCGGATCTCACATACTGCAGGGATCTGCCAAATTCTTGCTGTTGGATTTGAGTTGGTTTGTGCTGTAAATTTTGAGGATAAGAGAAAGAAAGAAAGAGCAAAGACGGAGGGGGATAGATTAGAGTGAGAAAATGAGAGAGGAGAGGGAGAAGCCATGGCTAAACTTGGGTTGGGTGGATCGAAGGAGAGGAGAGGGAGGAGGGAGAAAGAGGTTGGAAGAGAGTGAATAGAAATGGGGAGGGTGAGGTGGCAAGTCAAAGCTAACTGGACAACTAATAAAGGTCAACACACTCTCCTCTGCCGCCACGTCATCGCGTCACCGAGTTATTCAGTTCTTAACTCGGTGGCATGCTACATGAATCCAATGGGCTCAAAGTTCATATTATTGAGAAACAAATCTAAAGTTCAGATTATTAAGTCTATTATGGGTCAAAAATCAGATGATTTAAATCTAATTTCCCTATACTTTTTTAGCTAGTGTGATAAATTGTTGTAAAGTGCAATATAGAACCATGGAAAAGAACATGGCCTAAACTTATATAATTTTTCTACTTTGAAAATAATTTATTAATCCGATTGGGAGATGAAGAATTTTGTCAACTGATGTACAATACAAATTTAGAAGAAAAAAAGTTAGGCCATTTCAAACAAATTTTAAAAAATATATAAAGACTTTGATATATTTTTTGACGTGAATTACTAAGAATGCAACATGATTTTATTTAAAATTTCATATAATCTTAGTTTGCATTAGTTACTTTTAACCTCAAAACGTGCACAGTGCTCATTAAAAAATTTCATAACATTTACATCACAATTTAATTTTAGTGGAACTTTTTCACGTAGAAAACACTTATCCTAATTGATACTAATGTGATGATCTCTATGATAAAGAATATGAGGTGGCAAAATAAACACCAGAAGTTGATATACTTGTAGAAAATGGTGGACAATATGTAGTGGTAGAGTAGCTAGCTTCATCTTTCTAGGGCTAAAATGGCTCCCTCCCAAAGCTAATGCTTGAAGCTTATCATCACATGCATGTCACATACCTAAAAAAATAGTGCGCGGGGCCAAGTTTATATGCATTTGGGCGGTCCAAAAATTGCGTTCTCACTTCTTTTTTGAGAGTTCCAATTTTCAAACCATAAGTGATAAGTGTATAACATGTAAGTCAATGTTGGATTTCCACTATATACCCAATTATGAATCGCAAAATCAATCATGATCATCCCATATGCTTAGGTGTGCCACCGCAACAAACATGGCATTAACAAGGGCCTATAAATATCACCCAGAATACCCCTTCAGATGAACCAAACCAACACAAACAAATACTTGAGATATATACTAAGTCAAACAAGCTCAATAGCATCATGGCTGCCCTAAAATGTGTTGCAATTCTTGCCCTAACCCTATCTGTGATGATCATTGCATCTGAAGGTAGAGTTGCTAGGAAGGATCTGGGGATTGACCTTGGTGGTGGGTTAGGAGTTGGCCTTGGGGCTGGGTTAGGGCTAGGTCTGGGAGGGTCCGGTTCAGGCTCCGGTGCAGGGGCCGGGTCTGGGTCTGGGTCTGGGTCAAGTAGCTACAGTTCAAGTTCGAGCTCATCTACTTCAAGTAGCTACGGGTCGGGTGGGTCTGGAGCTGGATCTGAAGCTGGTTCGTACGCTGGCTCACATGCAGGATCTGGCGCTGGTGGTCATGGGAAGTGAGCAACAATGGCTAGGCTCATCGTATCTATCAGTGTATCTTCGGCAAAAGTACGTAAAAGAATTAAGTACATATATTGATATGTAATAAAGATTCATGTGTGACCAATAGAGTGAGTGTGTAAGTTGATGTATTGTTCCAACTCATATAAGATATTAAGCCATATTAATCATGATTCCTGAACCTTGACTCGACTGATATTATGCAGAAACACTCAAGTCATATAAAATAGACAGATTGTTAAGGAGTCCACTGTTCATTTTGAACTGAAGTTAATAAGCTGGTTCATGAAAACAAGTATTACCAACGATTTGGGGTAAGGCTATGAATTTTTGACTAAAGAAACTAAAATTCATCCGTTAAGTACAGACTCAATTAGATTAGTTATGCGTAAAACTTTTAGAAAACAAAATTGTCACATTTTCGATCTTTACTCAAGTATGCAAACAATAACAACATGCTTCCTTCGAATCTAATTCATTCCATTTAGTTGTCAGTTGACAATTAAATTCTCGAATGTTCATCTTTGATAGATAATTTCTTCTATAATATTTTGTTGGTAACATTTGCAATATTATACTTTTAGGATATTATTTTTCGTTACGAATCTAATTGTAGAATCGGATGTCCTCCACCATGAGTCAAGCTCAATCGATACCACGCAGAGGACCTTCAGAAATAGAGGATCTCCTGAAGCAGTTTTGATCAAAAGAACAAAATTACTGAACGAGTCAGGGAAGTATTCTAATCAAATCTCTTATCCTTCCGTCTTTATAACCTATCTAAGACCATCCGCTATGGTGAGTTTGAGACTGAAATAACGCTGATGTGGCGTAGGTGAGGACGAGAAAGACAGTGCAGCGGCAAGGACGAGTGTCTGTGGTGAGAAAAACTCGAAATCGCGCTCGCCGCGCGAGGACGAGGACGAGATTCTCGTCATATTTTTTTCATTTTTTTTATTTCTGTTATAGTGTATTTAAACTATTAATTTATTAAATATGGGGTCTACACATTTTTTTTCTTATTTTAATCAAACTCACACTCACTATTAGAAAACAAGTTAACATGGAGAGTCTAACTCTAACTTTTTTGGCGGATCATACTGCTTCCACCTCATCCATTGAGTATAACTCATACTCACCATTGTGGGTGACATCATATTATTCGTACTTTCCATTGTAGATACTGGACGAAATTGTCAAGGAGACAACTTCCAAAATATGAAGATTGGGAATCATTTCAACAAAGGAAAGAATCATCAAAGTAAAGAAAGCCAATAAGGAGTCGTTGCAGCTGAAGATGTTGACTATAAATAGACTTAGCTATCCTTGTGAATGAAATAACGATTCCAAGCAAGTGTAATCGAAGAGTAGAAATTTTTGGGAGAAAAATTATGAGTGTAACCACTTGTGTGTTTAGGGGTGATTTTTTGTAATCAGAAAAGTGTTTCTGGTGAGGTCATACAAAGAGTGTAGTTAAAGAAAGAGTGTTTCAATCTTTAGTGAGTTGTAACATCACCAAAATCCTTGGTTAGGTTAGCCAGCAGAAACTGACTTGAAGTTTCTGATGTTGTAAGTAGTTTGAGGACCTCCGGTTTCATTACTGCCGAGTATTCTAATCCCCTCATCTTCCTGTGTACTTAAAGTTAAATTTAATAAAGAAGTATTATATATCTATTTTTGTTGTGTTTAACGTCCTAGTGAATTTAAGTACATAAAATATCATCAATCCTATTCACCTCCCTGTAGGGTTCTTTCACTAATGACAATTAATTTTAAATAATAAGTTATTATATACTACATCTGTCCCATAATATTTGTCAATTTACCTAATTTGGGAGGACTAATGCATATTGAGAATTGATGTAAAAAATTTGTAATTTACTCAAATTACCCCCTCTAATTGAAGATTGTTGAAATTGTCAAAAGTGATAAATGAATTTATTAATTAGGGTAGAAAAGGAATTACAATTGTTGGTATTGTAAATAAGACAAATATTTTGGGACAAAAAAGTTAGGTAAAAGGACAAATAATTTGGGATGGAGGTAGTGTAATGAGAAATTTATGGTCAAAACTTTTTGAATTTGACCGCACAGTTTTCAAAGATGACAATCAACATGAAACAAAGGGAGTACTTTACAAATATGACACTTAAATATTTTGTTCAAGATACATATCATTTTAATTTATAACAATTCAATATTTAACAAATAAATAGATGAAAAAATTAAATAATTTGACATATAAGAAAGGACCAATGTACTATTAATATTTTCTCAACACAAATGACATTAAATAGACTTATCTACTTGTACTATTGAATGATGGCGTTCATTGATGAAACTAAGGCAAGCAACACTTCCCCCCCACCCAAAACACCTGACCTCAAACTGGCATGCCATTATTTACCGATCACCACACCACACACCATCTTCCTCCTCTCTCCCCATCTCCTCCTAACTATCCAAAAATGGGAGAACCAAGCATAAAGGAGACCGTGAGGTGCCTGAACTGGGTAGCCTTATTTCTGTCCATCTCAATGATCATCAGCGGGGTGTGGATGATCAACCACAACTCCGCCGCTGACTGCGACAACCACATCCACAATGTCATCATCGGCGTCGGTGTCTTCCTCATGGCAGTCTCACTCGTCGGACTCATCGCCATTTTCTACAGTCTAAACTGGGTGTTGTTCCTCCACCTCCTTCTTCTGTTCGTGCTCCTTGTAATTCACTTTAGCTTCACCATCTTCGTGGTCGCATCCACCAACAAAGTCGCCATTGCTGATGAAGGGTATGCAGTAGATGTTTACCCAGTTTGGCTTCGGAAGCGTGTGACTGATGAAAACAACTGGAATCGGATTCGGAGATGCTTGATTGGTGGTAGTTTATGCCCCAATCTCATTAGTAAGAATTTAATTTCGTACTCCCACGGTAACAATGATTTCTTCGGAGATGGGCGTTCGTCTCTGTCCCTCATTCAGGTAATTGGGTGATTTCAGATTCAGCAACTTTTAAGTTTTAAAAAATAAGGATGGGGTGTCTTGTCTCAAGACACTATTTAGGTGTCTTCCTTTTTATAAAATTAATACGTATTATCATTTTTAATCTCAATTTTTTTGATAAATACTATTAATTATTAATTATAAGATGTTTGGAACGTGTTGGCTACGCCAACAATTAAAATTGACACCATAATGAATGAACCCCGTCCGTTGGACATATTTTTTGACGCCTTTTTGTAAATTTTTAAAAATATATATAAAAGTGTGATTTTATACCATTTATATATATTATCATAGTTATAGAAGGCATTCATGTAAATTTTTTTCAATTTAATTTACAAATATATAGGTTTTGTACCATGGGAAGACACTTAATTTATCATACTTTGGGATTTGTTTATCAGAATATCCCGAACTTCAAATTTAAGATGAATATCCCAAACTTTGGGAAGTTGTATTTGTCAGTAGCCCAATATCAATTTAACATCAATTAAACTCAGGATTTTTTGTGATGTAATAATATTTTTTGAGGTGACTTGTAGAATGGAAGCGTGTCTTAGCCAAAAAACAAACACTACATTGTGAAAAAACCCGAATTTAACTGATGTTAATTCAGTGTTGGGATGTTAATAAATACCAACCCTTAAAATTTGAGATATACATATTCAGGTGACTTGAATTACTCCATTTGATGAGGTATGTTGAGATAGCTCATTCTTGGACGAGAGGTAAGGACAATTCTCTAAGTATTTCTCCAATTCTCCTTGTGGCTCCTCATGCTTCGTCAAGACTAACTCCAAAGGATTTACATACTCCTTTCTACTTCTACTACATACAAAAATGTTATTAAAGTATACCAATACAATCTCTTTACATTGCAATGGTACATACTCTTTCAAAATATGTTGTATACTATGTTGTATACTATGGGTGACCTCCTGGGAAGTTTTCCTAGGCAACGCGTGAGTGAGGACGAAACACATTGGAAAGACTCGTGGTGATTTGTGGGGTCAGTCAGCGATCCTTAAAGCGGTTATCGGTAATGTCCGCGACCCGGGAGGGTTCGGGGCGTTACATTTTTAATTGGGAGGATTTGATCCTCATTTGCGTCAGTATGGCACGAATTTAGAATTCGAAAATGATAAATATCTTGACACAAGATGGGTCTTAACCATCTTGCATTTTTTTCTAAATCACCAATAAAGTTAAATGTAAGTGTATTTAAATCATTCTAAATGTATGTTTCATTATTTTCAGGGTTACTACCACTTATAAATAATTTAAAAATAATTATTTATATATATTTATTTCATAAATATAAAATTATATGTTTTAGCAAACTATTAAATCAAGATGCAAGTTAGGATATATTAATTATATTTTTTTTATCATGAACGGATGTTAAAAGAATTTAAGTATAATATATTAAAAGTAGATTACAAACAATGTATAAGTGACTACATTTTTGTTTATGTGGAGTTGACACCTCATCAGTCATTCAAAGCGTAATTAATAATTAAATATTAATATTACTATGTAAATACATTAAACATTATTTTTCATTTATTGATTAATACTAAGAATATAAAACATATTTTGAAAAATCTAATGAAAGCATTTTTCTAGAAAAATTGAATTCAAAATTTTCCTTTTGAAAAATAAAAGACTAATTTTTTTGGATTGAAATAGAAACTAGGTAAGTCAATAAGTATTAGCTTAGATGGCATTTCGAATTGGGTCAACTAGTCAACATTTTCTTGTTGGTTCATGTAACCATCTATTAGATCGACTATATATTAATGTTTAGTAATATATTATCATTTTTCAGAATTATTGAATATTTAACATTAATTGTACCAACAAATATATATATATATATATATTGTATAAAGATTTCATTTTGCCACCATTATTTTTTCTAACTAAAATAATACTATTATATCATGCAAGTCCATGAACAAAGTTGCATGGTACTTTAATTTTATTCATTATATGAATACACAATATTTTTTATTGTATTCAATCATCTTATTTTGTCCTAAAGAATTTGTAGTTATATATATATTTTTTTTGAAGTAACTCCAATTTTAGGGGAAAAAATATTTATTTTGATTTTCTTTCACTTCGTATCGAGCTATCATTGGTAGGATCAATAGAGCTTTATATTTGTAGAACATTTCAACACATTATAGAACAAATGAAGGAAAAATTTCTTTTAGAATACAACAACAACAAAACCAACAACAACAACAAAGCCCCAATAAGGTCCTGTTGGTGCGCGGTATGGGAGGATTCCGTAATCGGCAGTTTTCTCCTCCTTCACGGGAATGCAAGAAGAAGCTGATTTTGGTGGATCCAAGAAAACCTTTAGAAACCGAAAAAGAAGCAAGTCGAACAATGTTTTGAAAACCGCTTTGGAGGACAAGAAAACAAATGAAGCATGATTAGAGGCAAACATACCTTCATGCACCAAGTAAAGAATAGCTAAGTCATCGAGCTAGTTGTATACGAAAAACACAAACACACCCCCAAGAAAAACAAAAAAACACACGATAGGATAATTTATCAATTGCTGCTCACCCCAGATAATCCAATAATGTTAATCCTAACCTCCTAAACACCCATGTCAAGTGTCATGTCCTAAACTAAGCCTGTAATGCTCAGATCACTTCTAATCACTTCCTGGATGAACTTCTTAGGCTTCCCCCGTCCACGATGAAGTGCCAACAATGTTATCTTTTCATATCTCCGAATAGGATCAGCCACATTCCTCTTATACACATGACTAAACCATCATAGTCTATTCTTTCTCAGCTTATTCTCAATAGGAGATACCCCTAACTTGTCTCGGCAAACATCGTTCTTGATTCTGTCTCGCTGAGTAAACCCACGAATTCACCGAACTCATCCTCATTTCTACCACACTCAACCTTTGGCTGTGCGACTTCTTTGTAGCCTAACTCTCAATATGCACTATATAATTAGCATTGCATGCCTGACTACTATACGATACACCTTACCTTTAAGCTTAACTGGTACATACTCTCTTATCAAACAACACTCCTAAAGCAACCTTTCACTCCTACCAACCAACCTTAATCAGATGTGTCATGTGATCGTTGATGGCTACCCCTTCAGTGGTAATAACTTGATTATTATCATCTCGATTAGCCCCACCTCATGTACACGGTCTTCTATCTACTCAATTTGAAGCCAATTATAACGCCAAAGCTTCATCTTATCCATTAATTAGACGCATCAATCATAACGATATCATCTGCGAAAAGCATACATGATGGTAACTCATCCTAAATTTCCTTAGCCGACACATCCATGACAACATTAAAAGAAAATGGACTTAGAGCATATCCTTGATGAAGTTCAATATCTATAGACTAATAACTTGTAGACCTCATTGAGGTCCTAACAAGAGTTTTGGCATCCGCATACATGTCTCTATGGCTCGAACATAAGGTAATGCGCCCCATTCTTATGAAATAACTCCCTCTATCCGTTTTTTTAATTGTCATCTCATTTTTCGCGTCGTCAAATTTGACCGTTAATTTTCGATAAATATAATGATTCATCGTACAAAATTGATACAGTCAGATTCGTACTAAAAAATATTTTTAGAAAAGTATAGAATTAAAATTTTTTGATGAAATATTACATGAAAAATTATTGAAAAAAGATAAACGTTCGAAAGTGTGAAAGTCAGTTATTTACAAACAAATGAAGTATAACTTTATTTTAGAGGCAAATTTACAGGAAAAATAAAGATAAGTAGGTTTTAGGATCATTAGCCAATCCTCTATCAGGAACTATTAAATAAAGAGATACTTATTTATTAAAGTTAAAATTGGTAAATTAAAGTACAGTAAAATTAGTTACAATAAAGTATGCCGGTTGCTATCTTAAGATATTTATACAGTATACATATTAATTTTGATTGCACCTATTGAATAATATTTGGATTGCCACAAAGGTTTCACGAAAGTAATGACTTATCACCCAAGGAAAAATATGTTTATTTGCTTTGATGGATGTGCCTTTTAACAATAAAATACATAACTTGACAAAAAGAAAATTGACGATGGAATAAAATACAAAATGGCAAGAAAAATGGCAACTTCACAAGAACCAGATAACAATAATGTTTTGCATATCCTTCACTTTGTTAGATATATTTAATTTTGTCTTGAAATCATACGGAAAGTTGGCCAAGACGAGATTTCCTTTCCTCTGATAATTGTTGGGCGAACCTGAGCACACATTGATAGAAGATAATTAATTACTATGAAATAACTCTGCAGGGTTCTGTATACTTCAATATTGTACTCTTCCTTCTATAGACATCCATGAACTATTTTTTCAAAGTTTGTCAGTTGTTACCTGAAATTTATTTGGGTATATCATTCAATTATATAAAATTATTATTATTATTATTATTATTAAGTTTGTTATATTTGATTAGAATATTGTGGTTTTAAAAAAACACTTTCTTTTGTTTTAAAAAAACATATTATGCAAGTATGTTATGCAGAATTGGAATTATATTTTTGAACTCAAGAGCATCGTCAGTTCAGGAAAATGTTGATAAAATTACTATATGTAATTAATTTTAGCAAAAATGTTCATAAAACAACTATATATGTTCCAAAACATTAACTAAAAAAGGCTCCTCTAACCTTTGACTTAAAAACACCAGATGCTGCTTATTAAAACTGCTACATGTGCTCATAAAACTTAGCAGAATTATTCATAAAACTGCTATATATGCTGCTAAACATCAACAAAGAAAAAAAATACGCATCTGGCATTTGACATGAAAATACAGGATGCTCAATAATAAATAGTCTACCCGTGCTCATTCTTAAAGGAATACCCATAAAACTAGTAGTACATACAATGTTTATAATCCCATCATGCAATGTTCATATCTAATTTATTGCTCATAAAGTAACCTCATAAAAATGTTCAACAAATCGCACTACAGTGTTCATAAACCTTAAAGAGGTAGAATATGTTAATACTCGGTAAAAATATAATGCTATTTGCATATGTCATCCAATATGTCATGGATGGTGAAAGTTAAAAGTGAGATTTGTTATCAAACAACGAAAATGATTGAAGGTGACAAGGAAAGATGGATTGCAAGCAAATATGGAGTACAAACCTCGCGAGGGCATCTTTATTGGTACCAAAGCCAGGAATAGGGATGAATTTCCCACTTTCTGGGTCAACTATTGATGCTGGTTTCTCGAGCAATTCTTTCCCAATTTTAACCAAATTGTCCATGTTCTCCTTGGTTGACACATCCACTGAAGCAGTTGTTCCAGATAAGCTGTCATCCTGTACGTACAAGACACTTAATAAGTGTTTTGGGGCAAGACACGATCATCACCCTTATTAGAATTCAATTTTCTAAACGAAAATGATAAACATTTTGACATAAGATGACTCTTAAACATCTTGACATAAAGTGAAATGTAAGTGTATTTAAATCATTCTAAAAGTATGTTTCATTATTTTTAGGGTTACTATAACTTATAAACAATTAATTTAAAAATAGTTATTTGTTTATATTTATTTCATAAATATAAAACTATGTATAAAATGTGGATTTTCTATTATGATTGATAAAATTAGGCTATTATTATATTTTTTCACCTAGCTAATAAGTATTATATTATTATAATTGATATATATATAATTATTAAAAAGAATATTAATAAAAGTTACAAAAATGTGAAATATGAACAATTCAAGATGGTTAAGAACCATCTTGAGTCAAGATGGTTATCATGGTCCTTTTCTAAAAAATATTTTTTAAAAAAAATACTCCCTCCGTTCCATATTAACTGTCATCTTTGAAAATTGTGCAGTCAAATTTCAAAAATTTTGACCATAAATATCTCAACGTATACAATGAGTTGCTATATAAAATTACCACCATTAGATTCGTGACAAAAACTACTATCATAAAAGTATAATATTACAATTGTTAATAATATATTACGTAAGAAATTACCAATCAAAAAGTAACATTGGAGACCGTGAAAGTCAAAATTATGCCAATTAATATGGAACGGAGGGAGTAGTTGTTTATAGTTTTGCTTACTTGAATACGAAGGTAGTTATTCTGAGAGCCAAAGGCATGGAAAACAACACTACTATGGTAATCAACAATGTCAGCCCCTGCTTCAAAGAAGAATGATATTATTGGAGAGGATTCCTTTTGGAATAGCCAAGGGACAACCCCCCATTTTGCAGCCGTATTTGCGTCGTATCTTCTCTCGTTCTTAGCTGACCCAGTCCCTATCGATATTACCAACAACTTTTCTGGGATGCTCCCGAAGTTTGGATCTTCTTTCATTATGTTCTTTATCACTTCAGTTACAGCTAGCAATGTCTGCATTGTATTTGCATTAGTTACCTACTGTTGCTCTTGATCGATCAAGTCATTATTTATGCATGTCATCCATATAATTTTTACCGGATTAGTTTCTGCAACCCCTCCATCGACCAGGTTGAACTCTCTTATCTTGCCATCTTCATATGTGTTTTGGAAATAATAAGATGGAAGAAAAGTTGGTGCAGCTGATGTGCCTATGCATATATCTGATAATTTTGCATCCAGAGATGGGTGTGTTGGAATCTGCATATTCAAGTCCAGGCCCTCTGTTAGTTCTTAATTAACATCACTTATACACCATCACACATTACGGTTTATTTGCATTTTGGACCTTGAAGTACAGGGGTATTCATTTTTTGAATCATTGGTTTTCACTTTTTATTGTTTATTTTTGGGAGCCTAAAGTTTATGGGTTGAATAAAAAAGAACCTTAAATATTGTAAGTTGAATAGAAAAAGGTCCGTGTATTATTTTTTTTTCCTTTTCTATGTTCGAATTTATCTTATGATTAGCACCAAAGTTTAGGAGTAATGTTAAAACTGATATTGAAGCTATAATACACTTCTCTTATTCGTTTTGGAACTAATTAGACCCTGAAGTACCTAGGGTCTAAGTTGTTCCACCATGAATAAGAGAGAGGTGTATTACAACTTTAATATTAGCTTTAACCTTAGTCATGAATTGAAGTTTGACGTTAATCGGAAGATAAATTCAAATATGAGAAGAAAAAGAAAAATAGTACACGGACCTTTTTTCAACCTACAAATTTTAAGGTCATTTTTTTTATTTAACCATAAACTTGAGGGTCCTAAAAATAAACAATGATAACCCAGGATTTAGAAAATAAATAGCCTGATACATCGGGGCCGAAATGCAAATAACCTCACACATTACTAACAACATATTATCTATATTTTATTTAACTTTTGAATCAAGTCAATGTATATACTGGACAAATAAGATATCGTAGGATCAAACGTCATGGCATAATAATAATAATAATAATAATAATAATAATAATAATAATAATAATAATAATAATAATAATAATATTGGAACGGTTTTCGTAGATCATGGACCACATATAATGATGTGAAAAGATGATGTTTAATTATAGAAATAACCAATTATTATTCTATAGGTTCTTGTTGAGATATTTCTATCATAATTGAAAATTTTTTCAACTATAATAGTTAAAAAATATATTTTCTCTTTAAAAATTCATAACTAATATACATTGATCAATGTGACTCATTGCAATGAGTAATTGTATCCATTAAAATAAAAATTGTTTATGAAATTTAGAGATTAATATTTCGGACACTTACTAAGGATGAGGACACAAAGGTAGATAACAATATCGGTTAGTGCCAAGGATGAAAGTTATATATGTATTAAGGACATGGTTATTAATCAATATAAATTCATAAAGCTTAATGAATTGTGTACTTTATGTTTTGGTTCAAGTATAGTCACACTCATTGAAAGTTCGAAGAGAAATGTACTTTGATTAGGCATACGGTTTCTATACTTACCACTTGATTACAAGTTAAAATTACTTTAAATGGAGAGGTTGTCATCTTGTAAGTAAGTTTAAAACTATTTTGAGGGTATTTTACATACTATTAAAATGGCAAGGGATTGAGATTGACTCAAGAGTATAAATTGATTATAATTTTGTTAGAATCATATAAGATAATGACCAAAATAAGCCTTCATACGAGAATTATTGTCGACGTACACAGATAAAACTGGAACCAACATGGGTTGTATTGGTGTCCATAACATAAGAAGGTGGGGAACATGTCCAGTACCGGATCATGTCATACTTAACATGTGTTGTGTTAGCCATGACATGGGTCATGTCAGGTGTGATATAGCTCGTGTCAAACATGTGGTTCTCATTTATTGTCTCACAACTGCATAATTCAAATATTAGTTACTCATTCTCCAATTAACGTAACATGTGGTATTTCACCCCAATGTCTATATTTTTAATATAATGTGATTAATTAAATGTCTCAAGCTCTTGAGTGTCATTAATAACTCTCTTAAACAAGTCACCTTCGTCTCATATTAGTTGTTCATTTAACAAAATTTAAAATCAATAAAATAAGTTAGCTTGGTATAACATTACATCAAAAGTTGTAAAATATTAATATCAAATTGTTTGGATATACTTCTTTCTCCTACCTTTTCTATTTTTGTGCGAGAAAATGTTTTTTAAAAAAATAATTAATTGAAAAACCTTACGTTGAAATTATAAAATAATAAGTATTATAGAAAAAAAAAGTTAATTAAAATAACAACTATTATAAAATAAAAGTAAGAAGAAGTAGTTTCAATGAAAAGTGTATTTGTCCAACCCCTTATGTCCAAGTGAGATTTCTTTTGTTTCCGTAGCTTCTAAATACCCCTTCCTCTAACATGAACTTACGGGTACTTTTATTTCAGACATTGCAATTTATTACATGCTCCTAGAGCATGTGCTCCAAATATGGTAATTGTTTATTCGCAATAGCATAATTGTTCACTCATACATCTACCTGTTGTTTACTCTCAATAACATATATAATTGTTCATTCATGTCTATTTGGAGCACATGCTCCTCCAAGGGGTTTTTTGCTTTTTGGACCCCGAACTTTGGGGTATTTATTTTCTAGATCCTCATATTTCAAATTTTATATTTTGGATCCTATACTTTGTGGACCCACAAAATGTGGCCCAAAGTTATGTTTGACTCCGGCAATGACCTAATTGTTGGCTAAACTTCCCGATATGGCCTTTTATCACTTTTTCCTTCTTTTGACTTTTGTTTTGAAATTGACCAGACTTTGACAGCTAAGGGTGTCTAAAATTCATGGGTAAAAAACAGTAGGGTAAAAGTTAAATTTTGGTAATTTTTGGTAACTTTTGGTAACCTTTTTGGTAAATTTATGCTCATATGGGGGTTGCAAATCGTGCAAGAATAGGCAGAAGAAGTTGTGGCTGGAAAATTTTCGAAAGAAAAAAATCGATAACGGCTTTGAAATATGGGGGTCCATATTGTTGCCGGAGACAAAGTATAGGGTCCATATTGTTGCCGGGGACAAAGTATAGGACCCAAAATATAAACTTTGAAATATGGGGGTCCAGAAAATAAATACCCCCAAAGTTCGGGGTCCAAAAAGCAAAAAACCCCTCCTTCAAGTACATGTAATATGTATTGTTCATACACTATCAATAATCAATAATTGGATAAAAAAAAAAAAAAAAAAAGAGGGGTTACGTGAGCAAACCTTGTCGTTACGTGAGCGAACCTTGTAGGAAGAAAATATAACTGGCTGGAGAGTTGTAATGTCAAAAGCTGGAATGACCACATTAGTGAGTGTCTGATGCAATTTTATCTCCTCTAAATCATTCCTTATAATTTGGTGCAGATATTTGCCATCATATTTTGGCCCAGTCATTGCTTTGAAACAGCTTGTTACTTGAGCTAATGGCCCCCTGTAATCAGACAACGTAGACTGAATCTAACCAACTGATAACTTATGTGTCTTATACCCTATATTTGTCGGCATATTCTATTAAAGTTAAAATATTTCAATGATAGTTGAAAAATGTATTTTACTTATAAAAAGTAAAAATTAATATATATTAATTAAAGTTACTTCTTGTAACAAATAATGCAATTAGTTCACAACTTCACATACAACTTTTTACAAGATTTAGTGTCTGTTTGGCCTAATGTTTAAGACACTAATTTTTGCTTCTCATAAACAGTTTTACAAAAGTTATTTATGAAAAAATTTAGAAGTGTTTGGCCTAATTTTAGACATAAATGATTTTACCAAATGAGAGTGTTTAGCCTAATTTATAATATCAGTTTTTTTTAACTAAATTTAATTGGTTTAGTCTAACTTTTCAAAATTATATGAGTTTCTAAGGGTAAAATTATCATGTGATTATTACATTTTCTCTTTTTATTAATTTTAAAATGATTATCCTATTATAATTATAATTATAATTATATATAATATTACTTAACTATAAAATTCTTTAAATTAAATATTTATATATCAATATTTTACTAAATGTCATATTTGTAGAAATTAGATAATTGAAAATATTTTCAACACAATATTAAAATGTCCAACATAATATTAAAAGTCATAACATAATATTAAAATACTTAAATACTATCTTTATAGGAATCATAATTGAAAATATAGAAATTTATTAACAAAAAATCTTACAGATTGAGCAGTCATAGTTTTTGGAAACAGAAGTAACAATTTATTACTTCTACTTTTGGAGCTGTTTCTGACCAAAATTCTTTTCGAAAAACAATATTAACTTCTAAAAAAATTATTGTTTGGCCTAATTTGTACTTTTTTAACCCTAAAAGCATGCACTCTTATAAGCTAGGTTAAACAAACACTTAATATTTTTAAAGAGACAAGCATATCCATGTATTATATATATGATATGGACACACAGGCACAAAGGCACCCCACACCAAGCCAAAAAAAAAAAAATGAAAAAAGAAGGGGGTCTTCCTTCAAGAAGTATGTCAAAAAAGATTATATTGTTTTTACAAGTTTTTTGCATTTTGGACCCTGAAGTATAGGGTAATTCATTTTTAGGACTCTTGGTTTTCATTGTTAATTTTTTGGATCTTAAAGTTTTTAGTCTAAATAAAAAAGGATCTTAAAGTTTGTGGGCTGAAAAAAAGGTTCATGTACTACTTTTCTTTTTCTTCCCATGTTTGAATTTCTCTCTCAGTGGCGCTAAACTTTAGGGCTAAGGTTAAAAACGATATTGAAGCTATAATACACCTCTCTTATTCATGTCGAAGCTACTTAGACCCTTAAGGACTAACGGTACTTAGAGGCTCCGACGTGAGTAAGAGATATGTATTATAATTTCAATACAATTTCAACCTTAATCCTAAAGTTTGGCACCAATCTGGAGAAAAAATTCAAACACGGGAAGAAAAAATATAACGGGAAGAGAGCCTCTTTTTAGTCCACAATCTTTAAGGTCCTTTTTTATTCAATCAACAAACTTTAGGGTTCAAAAAATTAACGTTGAAAACCAAGAGTCTAGAAAATAAATTACCCAATTCTTCGGGGTCCAAAATACAAACAACCCTTGTTTTTACCTTTGCTGACGAAAAATCTTAGGAGAGTGTTCCAAGTAGTAAGGGACGATGTCTTTGGCAGCATAAAGTGGACGTTTGTTGTTGTTGGCATTTGGAGCAGTCAACATGGCAGCAATCAAACCTCCCGTGCTACAGCCTGCTATCACATCAAAGTAATCTGCTAGCCTTGCTCCCTCTCCATCTAACTCCTACAAATATTCCATTGACATTATATTGCATTTATTTGTAACTGGATTTCCCTCAAACTGATTAAAATCTGCAACTTCATCTCACGTCAAAGTAATCTGATTTAGACTCTTTTGACCAAGTTATATATGCACAGAAAATTAAATGGGTATATTATATATACCTGAAGCTTCTCCTCAAGATGAGCAAGAATAACAGCAGGAATGATCCCCCGAATGCCACCTCCATCAATGCTAAGAATAGTGACAAGATTCTTCTTCTTCAAGGATTGTGAAACTTGTTGCAAAGACGCTGTTTCTGCCATTTCGATCTTCTGTTTCTTTTTTGAACCCAGAAGATGAATTACGTGCACAACATCAAAGCACCTTTTTATATGGACACCATCTTCATGCATGGCGTTTATTTTATTTTCTTATGATTCATGTGGGCCGCGGGGTCAGTTGGGATTTTGGGGGGTGTTGACGTATTCTCAATGTTAGAAAATATTATAAGGCCGGCCTTTAACGTTCTAACTTAGACTCTGCTTTGGAAGAGAGTAAAAAATGGGGAGTAGGAGTTCATAAGAGTAAAGGAGGGTGAGAGTATGGGAGAGTTCATAAGGGTAACAACTTACCCCTGCTTGGGAGAACATTTTGGAGAGTTCATAAGAGTAAAGTGTTAAATGATATATACACTCTTTTATATTATATGTAATTCAATTAGAGTTAAGGGTATTATGGTCATTTCCCATCGTATATACATTATAACTCAAATGAACTCTTGCTTACACCCCAAATTGGGGTGTTAAGAAACTAAGGGTTAAGAGGGGTAGAGGGGTGTAAACCTCACTCCCCCTTACCCTCCCTTACCCTCTCTCACTCTATCCCCAAGCTGGGGTAAGAAGGAGTAAGAACTCTTATTTACCCCTCCTAACCCTCCTTTACCCCTCTCCCAAGCAGACCCTTAGGCTTTGGGAGAGATTGCTTGATATGTTTAGGGCCAAATTTAATAGATAAATGTTAGTTGGTAAATATTATCGAAATTTACTGAAATTTATTGAAAGTTAACCAGCTACAAAAATTTATTATTTAGAAAATGTTTGATATTATTTATTTGATAATATCTTTTAGACTTATATTTTCTACAAAAATTAAAATTTAAAATTAATAACAAAACAAATTGGAGAAAAAAAGACATTAAAAAAATAAAAATAAAATACAAAACTAAAAAAATAAAACAAAAGCTAAAACTAAAAATAAAAATAAAAATAATGAATATTAAAAAATTGAAATAAATAAATTTAAAAATTAATATATTAAAAATTAAATCTTAAAAAAGTAAAACATAAAATAAAAATAAAAACTAAAAGTTATAAAATTATAAAACTTAACAGGAAAAATTGTAAAAATTTAAAATTAAAAAAATAAAAATTTTAAATGAAAAAAGGTAAAATCTTAAACTGAAAAACTAAAATTAAGATTAAAAAATAAAATTCAAAATTTAAAACAATAAAATAAAGTAAAAATTAAAAGTTAAAAGTTAAAAGTTAAAAGTCGAAATTTAAAGTTATTAAAAGTTAAGTTATAGAAAGATAAAAAATAAAAAATAAAAAATAAAAAATAAAAATTTATAACTTATAATTTAATATTTATCATTTATAATGTAAAACTTAAAATTTAAAATTGAATGTGAAAAATTGAAAATTGAAAATTTTAATTTGATAATTTTATAATTCAAATTTTAAAAATTTATTAAAATAAATTAAAATTTTAAAGTTTTAAAAATTCAAAAAATTTCAAAAATAAAAAATTAAAATTGAAAAATTAAAATTTTTATTAAAAAATAAAAGATATAAAATGAAAAATGAATTTCTTTAGATTTTTCTTTATTGTTTTATTTTTTTAAAATATATTTCACATATATTTAGCATTATTTAATATACAATATTTTCCAAATTATTATGTCTAAACATACATAAATTTACCGAAAGTAACTAAAAGTTATCAAAAGTAACATTTACCGTACCTAACATTTACAACTGAATTTTACAAGCCCTTAGTCTTTTAGAGTTAGGTTCTATATGTGATTTCAAATTCAAAACTCAGAAACCTTTATGTTTGATCATTTATGTAAGTTTAATATGACTTTCACAATATTCATACTTAAAATTCAAACAACATTAACAATGAAAATATATTAAAATATAAAATTATTATTGAACTTTTAATGGAAAAACTTAGACCTATTTTAATTAAAACAACTAGTACATAAACAATCCTAATATGTTGCTACATGGCATTTATCATTAACTTTTATTTTGTAACAAATTATCTTTTAAATATTTTAATGTCCAATTTATTAAACACTATGTCATCGAACCATATTTTTTACAAAATATCAAATTGAGCTCAAGCATAAATTTAAGAAGCAAGTAGTGACCCTGATCTATACTTGCGTTGCGTATGGGTGTTTGTTGAAGATAAAATTATGCTATTTGTTGTTTTGGTGAGATGTGATCGAACTGAAACAAGTAGCCAAAAATTCCAAAAAAATAAACTGCCCACCTCTACATGATGACAATATCAAATAATCGATTACTCCTTTTTTCTTCATAGACAAATAAGAAAGTTGGTATTTTGATCCGATCGTCCTATAGATGTCTAAACAACTTGAATATTTATAGCACATTCTCAAAGTCAAAATGGGCTACAATAATACCTGATGGCTGCCCCAGCCAACTGGAGGTAATATATATAGGACAACAATAATTTCTACTTTGGGTTTGTATTCTGGTGATCCAAAAAAAATAAAATTGGATTGTAATGGGACATCATCGAGATTATACTCTAAATATCATAAATTTTGTGTTGCATTTGACTCAAAACTTAGTATAACACTTTACTATGATCTTTAATGAATTTACGGCGTTTCTCCCAATTTTTTAAATTTTTTCCGATTTTTTCACTTTTTATTCCTTTTAGAAAATCATAATAATTGCTCAGAATCTCAAAAAAATCATTTCAAAATTATTTCAGTAACTACACTTGATTAGCTTTCTGGTGGTAGGAATTGAACGAAAAAACAAAAACAATATGGTTTAGGAATGAAAAAAAATAAAAATAATGTTGAGGTGAATTTGGTACCACTGCAATCTAATTTTAATTTTTTTTTTTGGACCACGAGAATATAAATCGATACTAGGAATTATTGTTGTCTAATTTATAAAAGTTGGGATTATTATAATTCAATTTTCCTATTTGTTAATGTGTCAATTTTTTTTTTTGAAAGCGTTAATGTGTCAAATTAAAACAGCTGGAACTGTAGAGCTGCAGGCATTTGCGTGAAATTAATTTTATTACTCCCTCCGTTCTTTTTCATCTGTCATTTACGGTTTTCAGTGCCAATTTTTAATCAATAATTTTTAATATAAATGTTTTACAAAAAATTATAATATTATACTTTTTTAATAGTATTTTTTATTACGAATCTAATGACATAAATTTTGTATGATGAATCATTGTATAAATTAAAATATTAACGGTCAAAGTTTTGGCACAATTTTTAAGGACGACTAATAAAACCAAACAGAGGGAGTATTTCGTTTGCACCTTGGGTGCCTTGGATAATAGATGGTGGTTTCTGAAACATTTGACCTGCTAATTAAACCATTTGCTTTTGGCATAAAAAAAAGAAAGGAACCAGTACTTAATCAATCAATTATGAGAAATGATAAGCCAATCAAACGCCATTCAAAGTTTGCCCTGTTGGCTTATGCAGTTCTATCAACTTTTATAATTGCATACATCGTTATAGTGTCAATTAATTAATTAAGTGTCATGTAATTCATATGTAGTATCCCTGACGTACGTGACCTATATAACATTTGATTAATTAATCGACATTATAACGATAGATACAACGACAAAGATTGTCAACCATCATAACTATGACAAATAAAATAATTCTTATTTGTAATTTAAGTTTTATTTTGATCATTTGTTCTTTCATTTACCATAAAACTATAAAACATACTTTTCTAATTATAATTTATTTACAAAAATTTTAAAATTAAATATTTTTCAAGATATGATTGTTTACTAGTCTAAAACTTAAAATTAAGATATTTAATATTTAAAATTTTTGTAAATAAGTTTTTAATTAAGAAAATATATTTTATAATTTTATCCTAAATTAAAATCTAAACAATTAAGATAAAATTTAATATGCATAATAAAATTTATTTTAATTATGGTAATTGTCATAATTGACAACCATTTATAAATTTTTACTTTTAACGATTAATTAGACAATTATCAATTGGCCCACGTAGCCACGAAATTGATTTTTGGGTGATGATATGCATCTTGCAGCAAGATGGTTAATAATCATCTTGCATGATATGACATATCCACATAAGTATGCTAAATTATTTTGTAAAAAAAGTATGTTACATCACTATTATGATTAAATAAATAAAGAAACACATAGGGATTTTTAATTAATTAAAAAAATTGTAGTGATCTTCTCATGAATGTAACAGAAAAAAATCAATATTTAAAAAGTCTGAATTTCTAAATTTAAAAATAAATAGAAAAAAATAAAGAAAATGATATTTCACAAATATTTAACATAAAAATACAAAATATGATTTAAAATACAAAAACTTTTATTAAAAAAGTAGCATTTTTAGTCTACTATGGCCCAAAGTTCTTCGTCGCCACATGAGCACGCGCGCCACCGATTAGTTATTATTCAATTAACTCGTGGCGTGCTACTAGAATCCAAGAGGGTTAAAGTTCAGATTATTTAGAATCAAATCTAAAGTTTAGATTATTTAGTCTACTATGCCCCAAAGTTCAAATTATTTAAATCAAATTTTCCTTTAATTTTTGTTTAGCTCTTTTGTTAATCGAATTTAGGATATGGGTTTGTTATTTTGATGCTTTGGACTCTTCATAGTAAATGTTGTTGAATGTAATCTGAGATTGGTTTTGATGAAATATTGATTCTGGATTTTTCTTATGGATTGTTCTTGAATGATATTTTGTGAGTGATTTTGATGAAGTGTGTTTTGTTTGCTTCCATTTCCCTGTTTCCCCCTTATTTTGATCACATGCTTTATCTTTCTCTTTTGTTCGTCTTTCTCTCTGAATCTTTCCTTTTCTTTTTCTCGGCATAGGCAGTTTAAGTAATTGGATTTTAATTTGTTGTTTCTTTCTTTCTTTCCTTCAGCTAATAGGTTTAGGCCACTACCAGTGGTGAGAATTTTCTCACTTGCACACAAGTCTAGGTAAATATGGGTGATAAGAACATGAAGATCAAATGTTAATTTGATTTTCAAGGTTCCAAGGCGATAGGTTATAACTATGAAATCCAAAAGTTATTTGGATATAGATCATATAGTTATGCGAAGAACATGGAAAATTAAATGTAAATTTGATTTATAAGGTTGTTCTAAGGAGTAAGTTGTGGCTATGTAATCCAAGGTGCTTGGATAAAGACATAGTGATAAGAAAAAGAAAACGGAAAATCAAAAGAAATTTTTTTATTTTGTAAGTATTTCTTTCAAGGTAACTATGAAAGTAGTCCAAAGTACTTGGATAAGGTTATAGTTATGTTAGTAAGATGTCTTTGTATGGATTATGAGAATTGTCCATGCTATTTGGATAAGGTTGTAATCAAGGCTATGAGTTTATGTGTTTTTTGCAAGCATTACAAAAGAATGCATAGTTCAAAGGCTTGTCGCCTACTAAAACATTAGGTTTGTAGTTCAATATGAACTCATATAAAGACAATATTTAAATTTTACCAAAGCCTCTAATGTGATGGTTAAGTTGTATTATGATATGGGATAAACTATTTCTCACCTAACGCCTATAGTGTGGTGGTATAATCACAACTATGATTAAGGGAAGAAATGTTAAGTTTAAGATATGATCATGATAAGTAAGGTCATGGAAAGATATGTATATATCTAGTGATCTTAGGTAAAGAGGCGTTCAAAAGTATCATGATCAAATTCTTACAAGGCCACAAGATTACCTAGTGATTCTTGATAAGGGGGATGGGAGTAAAGTCCACTCATAAATTTTCAACAACGGAGCTCCAACTCACACTTACTTGACATATGTGGTCAAGTCTTGAGTTCAATGGTCGACAACGTTGTAGGACAATTAGAGCATCAAATTCAAGTTATATATTCATCCCAAAGGACAAGTGATGCTCAAGGACCGTAATGATAAGGAGGTTTGAGTCTATAACTCATTAACAGACTTTGAATCTACAAGATGGGGAGCTCTATTATGGGAGCATAAAAGTCTGCCTATGCAAAGACGTGAAGTTGGCCGCTTCGGATAGCCTAGGGTTGGGCTTGATTGTCTTTGCAAAGGGTAATGGACACATGGCCGGTTATAAATAGTGTCATATTTTAAGCAAGGTTTGAGTTGTATGTGTGTTATGTATCCAATTAGTCAAATAAAGATGAAAAGTTCAAAGACTTATCTACTTTTACATTCAGACATATTGTAATTATGTATTCTAAGTGAAAGTTCAAGTCAAGAGACACTTTCATGATGCATACTAACTCCTTGATTTTTCGAGTGTTCAAGTTCTCTAGGAGGTGTCATGTATGGCGGGGGTATTTTTACCCAAATGAGGGATCTCGGGCTATTTCAAGTGAAACTCTTGAAATGGCGAGGGATTGTTGGAGTAATTCAAGAGTTAAGAGGCATAAGGAAACAAGTTATAAGCTTAATTAAGATTGACCGGGGAGGTGAAAATCTAGCCTACCAAGTAAAATGGATCCAACACAAACCGTGCCAAGTATGACATGGGTTGTGTTGGGGTCTAGAGAGTTAGAATAAGACTCCCTCGGTCAACACAGACCGTGTTGATTCAACATGGGTCGTATTGAGGTCAACACATACCGTGCTAGTTCAACATGGGTGTGTTGAGGCCAACACGGTCCGTGTTGGAGCCTAGTCGAGTTTTTTTTCGAAATCCCTAGATTTTTTTTCACGGTATTAAACGCTTGGGGAATCATTATGGATTATTCTTAACTGACTTCTCAGACAAGATCAATCTCTTAATGTTGATTGATATCTCATAGATAATGCCCAAGAATCAGGCTATATTGATTGTCAATTTTGAATAAGTTTGAATGTCCCAAGGCCTATAAATAGTGGCTGAATTTCATTCATCCACACTACTGGAATCACTTCTACCTATCTTTCCTAGAGAGCTTCAACACACTCCTAAGGTGTTGAACTACAGCTAGCAACATTCTTGAGAGTTCTTGAGAGATCATGTACTTTGCTTACAAGAGGTTAGGTTTTACCTTAAGTCTATTAGCGGTCCAGTGAATAAGTCTTAAAGGGAGACGTGTTAACCCTCAACTCCTAGCTACCTAAGTGATCTCTCACCTTATGCAAGTTATCATGTTACCCTATATTTCCAACATGAATCATTGTAACTATGAATCTTGGAAAATGATTGTAATTTATTATTATGGATGTGTTATATGTCGGTCTTAAGGTGTAGTTGGCAGGCTTGTGGCTTGTATATAAAGTTCAAGTTCTTCTTTGGGATTTTTGGTTGTGTAGGTGTTTTACGATGGTTTGTTAAGCCTTGTCCAGGATGGTGGATGGTATAATGCTCTCAGGTTTCATAATCTACTGCACTAATAAATCGATTAGGAGGTGTTTATATGTTGATCTAGTGATTTTGAATATGGGAGCGTTACACTTTCTACATGAACATCTTAAATTCCAGATCCTCTGATGTTTCTTCATCTTCTTCGATTATTTTCATGTGGCCTCGCATGCATCCCCTTCAATCCTTTCTTCTGCCATCTCTCCCTCCTTTCCTCCCTCCCTCTCTCCGATGAACTCCTGAAAGCATTCTACATGAACATCTTAAATTTTGATGGTTATATACTTGAACTTTTAGTAGGAAAACTCATTGAATCAAAGAAGAAAGATGTTATGTAAAGCCCAATGCTCTGACATGAGTTGTTGTTTCAGACCACCCACTCACTTAAACCCCTGCATCAACATCCGAGTCTCTGTATCTCCCATTGAAACTCACGATTCCACCAAGAAAATTAGAGACACAAACTTGCTGGAATACCAACTGAAGTAGGGCACAAGAAATTCGGTAGAATTTGCACCCATAACGTTACCCTAAGCACCATACTTGAGAAGCAGAGTAATTCTAGGTTGAAACCAGATGGGTTCGTCCCTAAATTGGCCAAAGAACACCCCCGGAGATCTTCAGGTCGATTAGAAGCAAAAGAAAGAGGAAATTGTGCGGTTCAATGGGTGTGGAGGGTCGGAAATTTCAGAGAAAGAAGGTGCAAACCAAGTGTTCGACGAAATGGGCCTCTTATGAAGGGTGTACTCCTTCAATATTGAGGGCTTTGGAGACAACAAGCGACTTAGATGAAGCTAAGTGTTCAGACCATGGGAGGAGCGACTGAGCAACAAAGAGAGGAGTGTTGTACTCAAGGAACAGTTGAGTTGGGAGAGAGCGGAAAGAGGAAGAGGAAGAGGAAGAGCAGGAATTAATAAGGGATGGAGATGAAATGAAAATAAGAAATGGAAAGAGGGAGGGGGAGGATCGAAGAAGAAGATGAGAAGAAAAGAAAATGGAGATATGAGATTATAAGAGAAAAGAAATGGGGGATGTGAGAGAGAGAGAGAGGCTTATGTGGACAATTTCAAGTTGACTGGGCACTTCTCCGTCGCCATGTGAGTGCGCTACCGAATTATTATTCACTTAACTCGATCACTTGCTATTAGAATCCAAGAAGGCCAAAGTTTAGATTATTTAGAACCAAATCTAAATTCAAATTATTTAGTCTACTATGCCCCAAAGTTCAGATATTTAAATCTAATTTTCTTTTAATTTTTATTTTAGCGATTTTGTTAATCGAATTTAGGATCTAGGTTTGTGGTTTCATGCTTTGGACTCTTCATAGTAAATGTTATTAAATGTAATCTGAGATTGGTTTTGATGAAATATTGATTCTGGATTTTTCTTGTTGATTGTTCTTGAATGATATTTTGTGACTTATTTTGACAAAGTGTGTTTTGTTTGTGTTGATTTCCTCGTTTTCCCCCTTGTTTTGATCCCCTGCTTTATCTTTCTTTTTTGTTCATCTTTTTCTCTAATTCTTTCCTTTTCCTTTATCTCAGCATAGGCAGTTTGAACTAAATAGGCATCAATGCTGACAAGGACAATTTGTTTGAACTACCTTCTCACCATTGATGCCCACTTAGTTCAAACATATTGTTGTTGTTGAGTTTAATACAATGTAAATTTAAAAATATATATTATATGTAAGGTAGGTAAGATGTAAATTTAATACAATGTAAATTTAAAAATATCTCAGTATATATTTAGAAAGATAAAAACCACATTATTCACATCATTATGAATTTAAAAATATATAGCTTATAATTTTTAATAAGATGGATAAAGCAAGTGATATCAATCTCCTAACATTTTACATAAATGTTTAAATATATATTATATAGAATATAGTGTTTAAATATATATTATATGTAAAGTAGGTAAGGTTAGATAAAGTGGGTGAGATAAAGTGATGTAGGATACTCGTATCTACTCCACTGTTTTCGACTCTATCCCACTTTGTCTACACTACTCGTACTTCCTTAACTAGCTTACATAATATATATTTGAAAATTTATCATATGTTTAATAAGGGACATAACTGATGTCCTTTTTCTTACTAACAATACCTTATTAAAATTTATAATTATAAATTGAAAAAATTCATACATTTAAATGGTGTGACCAATATGACTTATTTTTTTCAAATATTATCTTATTTTATCGTACATTTCTCACCTATTCTCTATCGTCTGTCGTACACTATAAAAGTACAACACCTTATTTTTAATTTTTTATAATCTGACCAATGGGAATACAATTGTAAAAAGCAAAATGATAAACATGTTGACGCAAAATGGTTAATAACCATTTTTCATTTCACTTAAATCAGTCATAAAGTTAAATATAAGTATATTTAAATCATTACAAAAATATATTTCATTACTTTGAAGGTTACGTTATTATAACTTATAAATAATATAAAAATAATTATTGATTTATATTTTTTCATAAATATAAGACTATGCAAAAAATATGTATTTTCTACTATAATTCCCTTAATAAAATTATACTTTTTTATATTTTTTGTCTTAGCTAATGAGTATTATATTCTTATAGTTGATAAATATATATATAATTATTAGAAAAAATATTATTAAAAGTTACAAAAATATGAAATATGGACAATTTAAGATGGTTATTAACCATCCTGAGTCAAGATGTGTATCATTGTCCTTGTAAAATATAATGGCAGATATTCACATATGAATTTGTATTGTATGTAAAATGCCAATAAAATTATTGTTATACTTTATAGGGCCGTTTGGTTAAGAAATTTTTCAGGGAAAGTTGGTTTACTTTTCCAAGTTGACAAACTTCCCCATGTTTGATTTCCCATAATATATAGGAAAATTTTGATGTGAAACTAATTATTTCCCTCACAACCTTCGGAAAAAGTTCCCCAAGGGGGGCTAGCTAGTTAAAATCCTTCACGGGAGAAATGTTCCGGGGGGCTAGCTAAAGAAAATCTTTCACGAAAAAGTTTTTCCCAAAAAACTTCCACGTGCACCCTTAAAAAAAAAAACTCATAATTCACAGCTAGTTCCCAGATTTTGCACCATCAATATCAATGAAGAGAATTAAAAATATATATCTAACATGAGGGGGCACTAACGGAGCACAAAACCCCAGTTTGTTGTATTATCATATCCCAGATTTTACGTACCCAAAGTAAGGCAATTCCAGTAATCTAGTGATATGACTATTCTTTCCAAAGCACATATTATATTACAGTACGTAATACAAAACAAAGAAATCACCGCTTAATCTGAGTGTTAATGTGTTATAACACAGATCACAATGAGACAACATTCAAATATACACAGAATAAAACCTAGCTTTTACGTGAGCCTTAAGTATACGTACGACTCTGTGATTGACTGCCCTAAAAATTTAGAAACGCTTTGCTGACAAACATATAATTACGCACACTGATCAATTACTCTTCCACCCTATACATGCCCTAATTTCTGAGTTCTGACCCAAAAAAAAAAAAAAAAAAAAAAAAACTCAATATACACAATTTTCTGACCCACAAAAAACATACGTGAAGTGAACTTTTATTTATTTTATTTTAAAAGTCAACTAGAAGCCTAGAAGGTACATGATAAATATATAATTATGCAATCGATATACTCAATTACTCTTTCATTCTATACACTTTTCTGATTAAAAGAAAAAACACATGTATGAAGTGAATTTCAAGAATTAAGAGGATAAGAAAATTAACAAGTATTGGTCAGTAAGGTAAAAAACGAGCTTAGGAGATAAAATTGGACCAACATGGACCATGTCAGGTTGGACACTGGTCCTGTTGGCATCCAGAGGCTCAAGTGGTCTGCACAGGACAACACAGATCATGCTAGTTTGACACGGGTCGTGTTATGATCACCACGGTCCGTGTTGGTTCAACACGACCCGTGGTGATGCCCAACAGTGTAAAATTTGAATTTCCATGATTTTAGCTTCAATTATTAACACATAGGGATATTATTGTGGTTGAATATTTACTTAATTAATTAGTCAATATTGAGTCCCCAAATCAAGTTGCAATCCCTTGGATCATGCTCATGAATCATGGGATTCTTGAGGCAACTTTGATGCATTTTTCCACTATAAAAGGATGATGAATTCATTCATCCAAGACACACCTCTTCTCATCTTCTTCAAGTTTCTAGAGAAATTCAACACACTCTTTGAAGTATTGACTACATCAACATTCTTTGAGAGTTCTTTGGAAACCTCGTTCTTTACTTACAAGAAGTTAGGTTTTATCCTTGAGTCTATTCACGGTCTTGTGAATAAGTCTTAAGGAGAGAGGGTCTTAACCCTTGACTTATAGCCACCTAAGTGATTCCTCATCTTGTATGTGATCGTGTTACCCTATATTTTCAGCAATAATTATCATAGGGCTTCGTCGGATTTCATCAAGGTCGAGGTGAACTTTTGTAGAAATCTTTGTAGAATCACTAATATTGAAGTATAAAATAATCGAAAAAATGTTACTCGGGGTGAACTTTTGAGGTATATACCAATTTAGTTTAATGGCAGTATGGAGAAGTGTAAGACATGCATGTTAAACAAGATCACTAAAAGTTCATTCTCAAATGTGAAAGTACGTATCAATTGCTTCATTTAATTCATAACCATTAATGTAATTTTCATAGCAATGCTTCTATCGGTGGCAAGTATCACATTATATTCATTTATGGTTATTCCAAATATCGTGAAGTTTATCTTTCGCATTCTAAATATGAAGCACTAGAAAATTTAAATTTTACATATAAATAAGTGAATTAATTACAATATCATATCTTAATTAATGAAGACCTTAAGATCCGATAGGGAGGGACATTATAACCTAAATTATTTTAAAGAGATGGGTATTGTTCATGAAACAACCTCTCCTTACCACAACAAAATATGGCTTTTGAAAGAATAGAAATTTTAATGAAATGGTGAATTCCATATTAACTTGAGTATGCAAAGGTGATTTCTCATTCATGATATGATAAGTAGGAAGTAGAATATTGCTTATGTAGTTGCCAAGTTAAGTAAATATACAAGTAGTTGTAAGAGATCTCATTATGCTGCTACCCTAAGTGTAATAATTAATGTATCTAGCTCAGACTAATTGTTACACTTTTTCTATAAAGGAGAGCCTTTGATTTTAGAAGGATACTAAGATCCAAGTTGGATAAGTGAGAGAGATTGGAGAAGATTATTCTTGTAGCTCGTATTGGGTGTTCCTTCTTGGTGGTGGAGCGATTTCTAGAGATTTAATAAAGGGGTTTTGGCCACAAATAATCCGTACTTAGGGGCTTGTGACTGGAAATAATCCAAAGTGACTTTTCGGCCACTGGCAGTCTATACCTTTTCACTATTTTCTCATAGCAATCCAGAGTCGATTTCTGGCACCGGAAAGCTGACGAGGCGACCGGAAAGTATGCTTATTCATACTTCAAAAAGGAAATTTCCGGTCGCCACGTCAGTTTTCCGGTGTCGGAAATCGATTATGGACTGCTATGAGAAAATAGTAAAAAAGTACAGATTGTCAGTGGTCGAAAAGTCACTTTGGATTATTCCCAATCACAAGCCCCTCAGTGCGGATTATTTGTCGCCAAAAACCCTTTAATAAAACAATCTTATATAGCAAACTTCACCATGGCTTTGAAACTTGTGGCATTAATGTTTGTTGCATGCAAGGAAGCGAAATGACTTAGGAAGTAATTGTGGGAGATACATGTGTTGTAAAAGCTAATGTCCTAGATCAAGATTCATTTCATAGTACAACATTATCGATGGTATAGAGTCATATGTATATATAATTGCAAATCAAGGCACATGCATTGGGTTGATACATGCTTATGTACTTCAATTGCTTAAGGATGGAGTAGTGTCTTTTAAGCTTCAGTCGATCCTTTGACTAAAGGATCATCTGATGATTTGGTGGCAAAGTCTTCAAGAGAATCATGGTTAAGTGAACCCCATGTTTCTATTACTTATAACAAAGGCTCAACCTTACAATTGGCATCATAGCAATCCTAAACTTCATTAAGTATGGAGTTATCCTAGTGGTAGAGAAGTATCAAGTGGTTGAGGTGAAGCTCTTAATAGACTTTGTGGGAGCTCAATTAGGGAAGCGTGACCGCTTAAAAAATCTTCGAGCTAAAATTTCGAAATATTTATGAAGGATAAGGAGTAAGGACACAAGGTCGGGTAATAGTGTCAAGTATTAGGCATTAAAGAATGAATGTTATATGTGTGTTTTATAAACTCAATTGGCTAAAAAGGGAATAAAATTCATTTTATTACCCAGAACTCCCAATGTGGAAACCTAACCCTTTACATCTTATGAGATCTATATACTAATGTAGTTTATGATCTAATCAAGTATAAAATCTATACAATTATGATATTTCCTTGACTTCTTTCCTAGGTACAAAACTCTATCCAAAATGTATTGCTTGATTCTCTTAAGAACATTCTCTACATTCAATAAGACTCCTTTGAGTTTATGGTTATTGAAAGCATCCCACACTATTGTGAGCTATGCAAGCAACAACTAGCAGGCAAACCTCCTCCTTATTCTTGACATGACCCTATGTATTCACCTATTGATATAAAGAGCGTACCTTTGTATGTATGCTAAGCCAATCTCTTGTAGCACATCCGATCTTCATAGAATATTTATATACAAACAGTATAAAATTTAAAGACTTGTCTACTCATGCTTTATAATCCCTTACTCTCTATTTATTTGTCTACTTAAATAACTTTTATTTTCTTGAATTACTTGTCATTGTACATTGTCAATGTATCTTTTGTAGGTTATCTTGGTTTCTCCACACTCTTCTAGAATGGCAAATAAAAAGGGATGGAGGGAATATCAATTATTGTACGCGAAATGAAAGTTCAAAGAGAAATCTACTTTTGTTAGGTGTAGCATTCCCAACAAATACTATGCAATGTTTTCTTATGCCCTAATCAACTTGTGGAAGTGTTGATCAAGTAAATATAAAAAATTTTCTGGAAGAACTCCTCTGAAAAAGGAATGTCCATAATCTCATGGGAAAAGGTTTGTAAACCTAAGGAAAAAGGGGTTGGACCTCCACAAGACTTATGCTGTCAATTTAGCTTTCTAATGCAAGTTAATTTGGAAATTGATGCCAAGAAAGACAACCTTTTTGGGTCTTCCAAATGACTTCTAAGTACAAGCACTCTGGTGAGTGGTCTAGGAAAATCCCGAAGTCCTCAGACTCTAGGGTTTGGAAGAATCTCTATAAAGCTTGCAAACTTTGTAGAAAAGGGTTTCGATGGGAAATCGACAATGGTGCCTAGGTGAACTTTTGGAATGATAATTGGCGCGATTAGCTTCCATTATCTTCTTTAGGTAACCAACCCCCTTCTCATGAAGAAAGATAAGTGACTGTTCAAGAATTCATTTGTAATAATGATTGGGATCAACACAAACTCAAACAAGTGCTACCAAAGTCACTAGTCCAGATGGTCCTCAAGACTCCTATTCCTGTTGTTGCGAAGCATGATGAACTTTGTTGGGCCTTATTGGCAATGCGGGGTTCTCAACCAAGTCTCCAACTTGGCAATGTCATGAGTTAGAGTCTGGGCCTAAATGGGAAGGTCATTGGATTTGGAAGTTGAATATCTAGCCAAAGCTAATAATCTTCCTATGACTTATTTTTCATAATGGTGTTCCATTTTAGAGGAAATTTAATGTGTAGGGTGTCAATTTGGACCCCACTTGCCCTATTTGTCTCCAAGATTTGGAGACTGATAGTTACTTATTATACCAATGCCACTTCACAAAAGTCTCGGATATTGCCACATGCGATGGATAGCTATCATGTTCAGTCAATTAGCCAACAAACAATAACAACAAGATTGTTCTACAAACTCTCAAAAATCCCCTCCCTTCCAACGAATTTTTGAGAGTCTCCTACCTCATTTGGAACATATAGAAGGAGCTTAATGATTGCGTTTTCAACAACTCTGTCTTTAACGCCACGAGGGTCATCATTCTAGCTAAGAGAAGCTTTGCAGAGTAATAAGCTAGGAGTAAATTTTCTTACCATGATCAGCACCATACTCATCATCTTCGGCATTGTTCTCGTCATAACAATATTATCTGGTGTAGGGTGGAACAACCTCGGGTGAAATTGAACTACTTAAAGCACTAAAGTTCAGGTGCAGGATTCGTCATTAGAGATCATCTTGGTCATCTACAAAAAGCTGGGGTCATGCCGGTTAATTCATAGTAAATTCTCTTGACAAAAGCCTTGGCTCTCCATTTTGCTCTTCAACAAGTTATCCTGAATGGTTTTTTAAAAATTTAGATTGAAGGTGATAACTTTATTCTCATCCAGGCTATCCAAGGGGTCGTCCACACCCGTTGGCTTATCGATATGATTGTTAGAGATATCAAAAATCTAATCACGTAATTGGAATATCTACTATTTGCCATATCTACTGAGAAGCAAACTCAGTGGTATTGGATGACTAATCTTGGTCATTCTTTAGATACTACTGGTCTTTGAATTTGTAGCTCTTTGTTGGCCTTTTCTTTTATTCATGCAGAAGCAAACTTTGCAAAGTGTTTGATGTATTTTGTTCAGTCAAGTTAAAAAAACATTATTGACAAAATTCACTTATAGTGAACATGGGCTTGGCAAAAATTTGATAGACTTGATAACTTGGTTTTGTTGACCCAAAAATTCAAGTGTCACAAAATGTTTGTTTGAGTTTGAAAATTGGTCAATTGTCGTGTCTGGATTGAAATTGGGTTCACGTTGTTGTGATTTTGTGTGAAGTTTGGGTTCGGTCAACTTTGACAATCGGACAGTGATCTATCCCGATTTGTGACTGAATGTTGGGATGCATTTTGTGCGATGTTATATGTAATATCAACTTAAGATTAATAACTCAATTAATTGACCATGTAATGGGACATGCGAAATATATTATTTAGACACTAACTAAAGGGCTACAATTATCAATGTTTTCTTAATGTACAATCCTATCAACGAATATCTGGATCTACATGTTGGTTAAGTGAGTCCTAGTCCGACAACAACAACCTTGTTCGAATTGTAAACTAAGCAGAATCACAATATCATGTCTTAATTTTAGCTAACATGATCAGTTTAACCTAATATGAAATTATCCAAACTCAAATTTTGATCAACATCAATCATTAATGATGAACACCAAACAATTTTTTTATTAAAAATACATAAGAATTAAATTTGGGTTTTATAATGATGACCATGATTAAAAAGTGAATGGAAACAAGGTAAATCCATGACTAAACTAACTTAGAATGAAACCCCAAAAACATAGCCAAAACAAATTCCCAGCAGCTATGATCGAGACACAACAAACAGAGACACCTTCTACAAGCCCCCAAAACCAAAACCCATCAGCTATGGAGGAAAAGTTGTAAGCACTACAACAAATTAGGGCTTTTGCAGCACTCTTTAAGGCAACGGTTTATAAAAGTGTTGCAATAAATAGGCTATAGCAGCGAATTACAAACCGCAGCTGTAAACTCATACATACAGCAACACATTGTTAATAACCGCTGCAAGAGCATATATTGGTAGCGGTTTTCTATTATTAAAAAAAATTCATATTTATTACCACATAAAAACCGCCGCCACAACCCAACTAGTCAAAAGTTTTTCAAAGGCGCTCACTATTCAGGCAAAACATTCTAGCGCCAATCACTGAAAATTTTAGATTTCATTTCCCGCAAACTTGACAATAAGACAAGGAGTAAGAATATATTAAAGAAAATGAAATACGAAAAGACAAAGACATGGAAAGAACTCATTCTTCCTGTTTCCTTTCAAAGCTCTACCCAAACCCAATGTTAGGGTTTCTAGCCTCCTGAAGAAACATCTTCATACTCGTTCTTGTGGTTGGGGATACTATGATTTACTCGTCAGTTTATACTGGTATGTTACCCGAATTTTTTCGTTCTCTTTGTTCACAGATTCAATTTATAGTTTCATTACTTTCTCTGCCTTCTTGATGCTCAATCTCTTTTTCATCTTTATAATTCAGGTTTTGGGTTTTTTCTTGTCGCTATTTGCATGTAGATTTATATAGTGTGGAATTGAGGGAGCTAGTAGGGTTTTCGGAATCATGTGAATTGAGTGGCTCGGTCCATGGTCAAGTGGAATCTTAGGGATGTAGTTTTGTATGCTGGCTAAGTTGAATCATTTCTGGGTAGCAGATCTACTGGAAACTGTAATGAATGTGGAAGCCATTAATGGCTTCTTTGCTCTAAACCCTAAAACTTATTATCTGAATTTACAAATTAATTACAGGTTGTCGAAATTGGTGCTTGCAATTGTTAGTATTTGTTTGAATGTGTCTTTGATGCAGGAGCTACAATTTTGATTTTGGTTTCTAGCATGGTGTAGTGGTTTTTACTTGTGGGCTTTTTTGACAAATTTTGTGGGATGAGTATCGGAAAGGTTTACATTGCACTTCATTTAGGTGTGGCAGATGATAAATTTGGCTTCTAGCATTTAATTGAACTAGGATTCTAAGACATTACCAAGATCCTCCCTCCCTTCATATTCAAACAAAAGCTTACAATTAATAGCCAACTGTAGGTTTGGCGTCTCAACAACACATCAGTAAGTAAAACAAAAGACCTTGGAGTTGGTTTATCATTTGGACATCTAGTTTACCCACTACCTCTATTTAATTCATTTGTCATTCCACCTTTCATAGCCTTGTCTGACATGTCTCCTGCACCCACATTTACATCAGCCCTCTTGCATTTTAATTTACGAGTATAGCACTAGCTATGAAATTACCTGCCAAAGTTTGTTGCTTGTACAATATTGTTAATCATTTATTTAAACTAACTTGGTCAATTTTTAAATGAGAGATATGGTAATTAACTATAAATTGATTGGCTAGGAAATTGGTGGAAAATTAGCATATTTTTGTTCAGAGTGTTTAGCCATAGGAAATATAGTACCAATGTAATGAATATTTGCATTTAAAAAGAAAAAATTTGAAAAAAAATGAGTGTTTGTTTGTTCTGGAGAAAATTACAAAGAATAAAGATTGATGTTTGCTTTAGATTTGATCACATTTTCCTTTAGTTCTTTGCATTTTTACTCAGTTTGAACTAAAAATACTTACCTTTTCTATATAAGGAGTAGATTGAATGGGGTGGTGTTGAAAGTAGAAGTGCAGAGGTAACCTGATTATGATATAATTAGCTCTGGTTTATTTTCTCTTGTTCCTTTTCTTTATTTACTAATCTCTTTGTCCTTTCCCTTGATAGTCATACATAGACTTGACAATTTCTAACCCCGCTTGAACCCGCTCGAAATATTTGGGTTTCAAACACGATTTTCTCAACTAAACCAGAAAATTAGCGGGTCAAACCCGACCCATCCATTTGACCCAAAAAATTATTTTTTTAAGTACAACTTTATTAGAAAAGTCCGAAACCGAACCCGGCCTGCATTTATCTGGGTTTCAAACACGATTTTCTCACCACCGTATTTACCCGAACCCGGCCTGCATTTATCCGAAACCGATATACGCCCGACCCAAAACCCACCCGCGCGACTGAATTGAAAAATCTAGTCATACAATTGTTTTTAGATTCTTACTTCAACCATATATTGATCCTGTATATTTGATTTTCTATCTTTCTAATTGTATCCGATTAGTTCATGTTATTATAACTTAGGCATTTCCGTTGAATTGTAGAAGGCTGTAATTTTTTTATAAGAAGCATCTTTTCTCCAAAAAAAAGGACTAGTTTTTCCACTAATTAAAACATTTAACATTTACCATTCTATTTGAGTAACCTATAAGGATTAAGTTTCCTTCCTTCCTTTTGTTGACAACTAATATGCTATGCCATCCCATCCTTTAGTTTATCACACATTTAGTTTTGTATTTAAATGAAAAATCAAGTAACTTTCCATTTTAAACCACTAGAAAAAAGATGAAATTTCATTTCATAAAAAGATATCATTGATACTGATTTCAATTTTGTTTGTAGATATATGCTGAGATATCAAGACTTAAAGGAGAAGGTGTCAAGCTAGCAACTTTTTACAAGAATCAAAAGGTGAATTTGCATTTCTTACGAATTGGATTGCTTTATATTTACTCATTATGCTTGATTTTCGTTTTTGTTTGATAGTAACATTTTATTTTTGTTACATGTTCGTATACAATTGCTTTTGCTATTTTTGTCAATCTCATTCTTAAAATTATTTTGCCAGTGAAGTGATGGACCATAATTGGATGAGCCTACCTAGAAGTTCTGATGAGTATAAGATAGCACTCAATGCATTTCTTGATAATTATTTTGCTAAGCATGGTGTTGGAAATCAGGCTTGTTGTCCTTGTAGAAAGTGTAGAAGACGTTTTTGCTATGGTCGTGATGTTGTACATGATCACTTGATAGTTGATGGTTTTGTCCATGGGTTTAAGGATTGGGTTTTCCAAAGAGAGCAATCACACTCATTAGAAAATGAGGGGAATACAAGCTATATGGTAGTTGATGAGGATGAAGGGGAAAACACTTGTGACGATATTGATGGACTCTTACATGATACATTTAGAGGTGTATCTGAGAATTTTGTCCAGGAACAAGGGGCTAGTGATGGGTTGAATGATGAGGCTAAAAAGTTCTTTAAGTTGGTGGATGAAGGAAAAGAAGAGTTATATCCAGGTTGCAAAAGTTTTTCAAAACTTTCCTTCTTGATTCGATTGTATCTATTTAAGTGTCTCAATGGGCTAAGTAATGTTGCATTCAATGATCTTCTAGAGCTATTACAGGAGGCTTTTCCTCATGCCAAGCTTCCCAAAAATTTTAATGAAGCCAAGAATTTAGTGAGAGATTTGGGACTTGATTATATAAAGATCGATGCATGTCCAAATGATTGCATGTTATATTGGAAAGAACATGAAAGATCAGAATTCTGTCATAAATGTAAAACATCAAGGTGGAAATCAGAAAAATCCCCAGCCAAGGTGTTGCAATACTTTCCTTTGAAACCTAGGCTCCAAAGGTTATACATGTGTGCACAAACCGCTGAAGCTATGGTTTGGCATGATAAAGAGCGACCGAAAGATGGAAAAATAAGGCATCCTGCTGATGGCCAAGCTTGGAAGGACTTCGATTCCATGTACTCTAATTTTTCCAAAGAGCCCCGTAATGTAAGGTTAGGGCTTGCTAGTGATGGATTTAATCCATTTCGAACAATGAGTGTATCTCATAGTACCTGGCCAGTGGTCTTAATTAATTACAATATTCCACCTTGGATGTCTATGAAGCCTGAGTACTTGATGTTGTCTATGTTGATTCCTGGTCCTAGTTCCCCTGGGAATGACATTGATGTTTATTTGGAGCCATTGATTGATGAGCTGAAAGATTTATGGCTTGTTGGGATAGAGACATATGATGCATTTAGAGGACAATCCTTTCAAATGCATGCAGCCTTACAAATGACTATAAGTGATTTTCCTGGGTATTCTATGTTGTCTGGGTGGAAAACTAGAGGAAGATGGGCTTGTCCTTGTTGCAACCATGATACATGTTCCCAGTATTTGAAGTTTAGTAAGAAAACATGTTATATGGGTCATCGTAGATTTTTGGATATGAACCACTCTTGGAGATCAGATGAAACTTCATTCAATAGTGGTAGAGAAGATAGGCCTTCACCTCGTTTATTGTCTGGCGAGGCAGCTTTTGACGAAGTTTCCCAGTTGAAAAATGATTTTGGGAAGAGGCCTAGGCAAAAAAGTGGCGACAATGATATACCTTGGAAAAAAAAGGTCTATATTTTTTGAGTTGCCATATTGGAAGCATAATAAGTGTCGCCATAACCTTGATGTCATGCATATAGAAAAAAATGTGTTTGACAATATAGTGGGGACATTGTTAGATATCCCTGGAAAAACAAAAGACCATACAAAGGCTCGCCTTGATTTGATTGATTTGGGTATAAAAGAGCACCTTCAACCTATTGTCGCAGAAGATGGGCAGCACATCAAAATACCAAATTCATCATATTCAATGGGACTTGCTGAAAAGGACTTGTTCCTTAAAGTTCTTAAGGATGCAAAGCTACCTTATGGTTGTGTCTCAAATATATCAAGATGTGTATATGATAAAGAAAGAAAGTTGGCAGGCTATAAAAGTCATGATGCACATATCTTGTTGCATTATTTACTTCAAGTAGCAGTGAGAAATTCATTGCCAAAGAAAGATGCAGTAACTTTAATGAGGCTTGGCAACTTCTTTCGAAGTATATGCAGCAAAGTTATTAGCCACGAGGAGTTGAAGGTTTTAGAATCTGAAATTGTGGAGGTACTTTGTGAACTTGAAAACATTTTTCCACCAGCCTTCTTTGATATTATGGTGCACTTGCCAATTCACTTAGTGAAAGAAATTGAGCTTGGTGGACCGGTGCAATATCGTTGGATGTTTTTTGTGGAAAGATACTTATGTAAGTTAAAAGATTATGTGCGGAATAGGCGTTTTCCAGAGGCGTGCATGGCAGAAGGCTATTTAGCTGAAGAATGCCTCACTTTTTGTTCAAGATACTTGAATGATGGTGTCAAGACCAGAATAGATAGAAGATCAGGTTGCTATCATGAAACCAGCCGCGGGAAACAACAATCATCCATTTTTCCACAATCAGGACATCCTATAGGGCGTAGAAGAAAATCAAAGGGCGTTGGATTTTCTTTGGATCCTCAAAGTTTGAAGCAAGCCCAAAGGTATATAATCTTCAATTGCAATTGTGACCAAGTTGAGAAATACATCGAGTAAGTTCACATATTTTATCAAATTTCTATTTGGATTCAGAACTTATATTATATTTATCTTTATTTAAAAATTTATATGAACCATTATTTATAAATTTTTATATGCAGAGAACACCAAAATATACTCAACACCACTGAAGGTCGAAGAAGTAAATGGGGAAGGGCAAGAAGTCACAGCAATGAATTCATTAGTTGGTTCCAACATAGAGTACTGAATGAAGAAGTTGCGAATCATATATTTTGGCTAGCCAAGGGTCCTAATCCTAAATCAAGAAGGTATACTGGGTACTTTGTTAATGGTTACACATTTCATACAAAAAAACATGATTCTCAAGTGAAGACTCAAAACAGTGGGGTTACCCTAGTAGCTTTGACTTCTAGTTTTGCAAGTGCTAGAGATCAAAACCCAGTTGTTGGAGATGTTTCTTACTATGGAGCAATAGAAGACATTATTGAAGTGGATTTCTGGTCACAATTTAGTGTTGTTCTATTTAGGTGTGAATGGTATCATGCAATTATTGATGAGTTCGGGCTGACACGAGTGAATTTCAAGAGATTGTGCTATAAGAATGACCCTTTTATACTTGCATCTCAAGCTCACCAAGTTTTTTATGTGCAAGATCCAAGTGAACATCATATTCACTATGCCATGAAAAGGATTCCAAGAGACTTTTACGATCTTCAAGGGACAACTATGGAAACATACTGGACAGAGCCTGCTGATCCTGTGCAGACTACTTCGGCTTCACTGGATACAAATGTTAATCATGTGGCAGGAAGTCCAAATATGCGAGTTGTAGACATAAATAACATCTTGGAGACTGACCAACGCACAGATGAGCTTGAAGATGATTCTGATGTTGATGATACAGATTGGGAGTGGATGTATGCTAATGATGAGATCCTTCCCCTGGAGTTATGAGAATCATTATCTATTTACCTTTTTTTGGTTTTATTTGACTATGCACTCGTATTTGTGTGAACATTTGTGTGAATGATGATTATTTTCTTTAATTTGCATTCTTTGATTATGCTTAATGTATCTCATACTAGGATGTTTAGTGTGCTGATTAATATGCCATTGGATTCATGTATGAGAAAAGTGTTATTTTTTTGTGGAGATTAAAGATTTGTCATGAACAGGATCCCTTTATAGTGCATCATGGGGAGAAAGAAGGGCATGTCTACCAAAGACCCTGAAAGACCGCTTACAGACTATGAGAAAGAGAGGTGTGTGACAATAGAGAAAAACAGAAAGGTATTGGAACAACTGGGACTGACCCCATTGGTGAAGCAGCTAACAGAACTACAACATGGGCATGAAAGGAAACGAAACTCAAGTGCTGAGGTATATGACAAGGATGAGGATTATCTGCCAAGTGATGAAGCATTGGAGAATGAAGAAAACCAAGACGAAGACATTGATGATACTGTTACAATCTCCAAGGGTGTCATTGTTTTGGTAATACTTCTTTCTTATTGTATTTAGAATTGAGAATATTATTTTAACTTAAAATAATTATAGACAATATTACTTTTGATTTTTTGCTTTGTAATCATATCCCCACAAGTTTTTTTTTTTTCAAAAAACATTCATGTTGATTTATTATTAGCCTACCAAGGGGGAGAACAAGAAGCAACCTACAACAACCAAGCAAAGGAAGAAACAACAAATGTGCCCTGCAATGTCTATGATTGACTATTTAAAGCAACAACAAAAGGAAAAGGAAGCAATGACACAACAACCTCTACAGCCACAAGAAGCTTGTGAAATACAGCAACCTCAAGAAACTTCTCAAAATAATGGTGAATCTCAACCATTAAGAGCTTCAGGGGCTGTCACTGCAGAACATACTTTACCTTCAAGGGTTGCCACTGTAGCGGTAATGTGTTATTGTACTTGGATTAAATTGTTTTACCAATCATAATATGTTAAAACTATTTTTTTTATTTGATGTCCAATCATAGGAAGAGATGGGTGACCAAATTGAACAGAGGAGGAGGTCAAAACGTCAAGCTAGTATATCACAAAATGGTAATAGAATGCCAACAGATAATTTGGACATTATTCAAGTCTAGGGATGGCAATGGTCGGAGGTGAATCGGAGGTAGGTACCTTCACCTTCGCTCCAATTAATAATCGGAGGTGGAGGTCCACCTCCAAATCCGATTAATCGGAGGTGAGAGGACCTTCAAATCCGAACTTAATCGGAGGTGCCTAACTCCAACTCCGACTGACACTCCGACTCGACTACCTCCGATTACCTCCGACTTGATTAATCTATACAAGTCCATAAAATGATTTCATTCGACTCCGATTAACTCCGACTCCGATTAACTCCGACTCCGATTACCTATTATACAATTCCATAAAATGATTCCAAAACCATCATAACTGTTATACATCAGAAATAATGTCTCAATCATCATAAGATTCCAAAACAATAAAACCTAAAATAAAAGTATTACATACCAATCATAATTCATACATAACAAAATACAACACATAAAGTCACACAAGTACATAACCGAATGTCCAATGTTTGCTTCCATTAAAAAAATGTCTAATGTTTGCAAATATGAAACTCTCAAAGGTACAATGCTTCAAATTCCATCAATCATCTTGAACTTGCACCTGTAATAAAAACAACAAAATTAATATAGGAGATTAGAATACAACAGTTAAATTATTCATTGAAGAAAAATTTAGCAAACAAAATGAATTACAATGCTTTTGAAGTACCTCATTATCACTAGCGTCCTCATCTTCATCGACAGTGGACAATGCGAAAGGATTTTCTTTAGTAGCATCTACGACCAATTATACAAAAAAAATGAATTATTTATTAGAATGAAAGTACAAAACTCTTGAAACTTATCACGAATAAGCAAATAATTAATGACTTACCTTCAAACATTACACCTCGCCAACTTTGAAGACACATCAAAGCTTCAACAGTTGATGGTTTAAGTCTACTGCGATTTGGGCTAATAAGTTTACCACCCACACTAAATGCACTCTCTGAAGGAACGGTAGAAATTGGCACTGCAAGGATATCTCTCGCTATCATAGAAAGGATTGGGAACTGACCCGAGTTGATTTTCCACCATGCCAAAAGCCCTGATTTAACATCATCAAGTGAAATTCGTTCCTCTTCCAAGTAATTATCAACTTCAGATTTGGCTGTCTTCTTAGGTGTTTGTTTTTTCACATGGTTTTGCCACATTAAACAATATTCCACACCCTCCAATGGTAATTTCCTAGAACTAGAATCCGTCTCCATAGAATGTTTTGGAGATGACTCAGACATTGAATCAAGTTTGATCTTATAATTCTCAAATAAGTCATGCAATAAATTCTTAACTCTAGCACGTTGATACTCAGCCTCATCTCCATATATAAGATCATAAAAAAATGATACGCATTCCATTTTTCTTCTAGGATCCAACACTGAAGCTACTCCCAAAAGTCCATGTATGTCATCCCAATATTTGTCAAACTTCACAAACATACTCTTAGCCATAGTCTCAATCACAGAATTCCCACACACCATACAATTTCTCAATGCCAATCTAATTCCACAAACTTTTTCAAAAAATAAATTGGCGGTGGGATATTTCGAACCTGAAATTTCTTCTGTGACACACTTAAATAAGACCAGCCGATCACAAATTTCCTAGCCATCCGCCACTTTTCTTGAGTAGGTAATGAGAACTTTTCAACTTTTCCTTTGCTATTCTTCTTCAACCTTACAAAAACATCTTTGTTGTGAAGGGCGCCTCTAGCATGTCATAAGTTGAATTCCATCCGTCAAACTATCCAACTCAAGCTTCTTGCCTCCAAGCTTATAGTACCTACAAGCATCTTCAAATTTTTCAACCCTTTGAGTTGCGCTCCAAAAGCTAATGATCCCTAACCTTCTCAATAGCATTACCAATTACACTTAAACCATCTCGAACAATCAAATTCAATATATGAGCACAACATCGCATGTGCAAAAATTTACCATCCAACATAAGTGTTGTATAATCAAGCTTTTCCAGCAAATTCTCTATAACACCGTTATTGGTTGAGCAGTTATCCACGGTAATAGTTGAAAGTCTCTCATCCAAATTAAAATCAACCAAACAATCAAGCAACACTTTAGAAATAGTGACGGCGGTATGTGGACATGGTACATATGCATATCTAAATGAAAGTAAACAAATTAATCAATTAGATATGTTGTAAAATTCACAAGCAATGAAGAAAAAATACAATAAAAGAATGTAAGAAAGTTACTTACCGAATAATACGACTTTGTAAAGTCCACTCTTCATCGATGAAGTGCGCTGTCACGGCCATATACCCCCTTTTCTGATGCTTTGCAGTCCACATATCAGTAGTAATGGCAACTCGTCCTTCTTGTGATGCAATTAGACATTTTAAACATTCTCTCTCTTTGTAAGCAGCCATGATATCGGACTTCAGAGTATTCCTTGAAACAACCTTAAAGTCTGGATTCAAGACTTTTGAATATCTAATAAATCCAATGTGGTCAACCATGCTAAGAGGATAGCCATGCAATGCAATCATATTACATAACTCATGGCTTGCTAAATCTTGATGAACTTGTACTTTCCCAATCGTAATAGAAGTACTATCCTTCTTAATTGTTCCTTTCAAGAAGCTTACAAGAATGTCAACTTTGTTTGTGGTCTTTAAACATTTTTTCAAATGTTCCCACAAATGTGTAGTTCCACTCTTGCTACCACCAACATAATCATTTTTGCAACCTTTGCATAATGCCCTTTCCCGACCTTTTATTGTAACTTTGTCAAAATATTCCCACACTCCTGATGTTGTCTTTCTCTTTCTTTTCCGTCCATCAGTATCTTCCCCCTCAGTTGCATTGTTACCAATTTGGCCACTGGGAGTCACATTTGCCACAACTGGAGATGATTCCCCTTGCATAGATTCCAAATCAATAGCATTGGAAGGTCTGGTTTCATCAGTCATCTTGAACAACAGTCACTGTTACGACAATAGGTAAAACAAAATAAGAGGAGTAAGAAGGAATACTCTCAGACTAGGGCTGGGCAACGGGCTGGGTTGGGTCGGGTCAGGGCTAACCCTTTACCCTTATGGGCTAGGGTCGGGTTAAGACTTTAGAGACAAGGAGTAGGGCCGGGTCATGGGCCAACTGACTCTGACCCATCCATGACCCACCCATTAAAATCTGATTTTTTTTTGCTGAGTTTTTATTTAAATTTGATTTTTTTTTCTGCTGTGTTTTTTTTTTCTTGCCATTAAAATCTGATTTATTTTCCTGTTGTATTTTTATTTAAATCTGATTTTTTTTCTTGCTATTAAAATCAATAACAATAAGTCAGTAACTTATCAAAAATAAAACAGATCATTCCTTAATCCTGATGAAAAATTCAGCATATGAACAAGAACTTATCAATAATGTTCCTGTATTCCCGGTTGAAATTTTGAGAGAGTATCAAGAATCAAGAGATTCAAGACACAGTTGAAATTTGAAAACGAACAACAACTCAACAAGTCTTGTCAGTAACTTCATAGGGAACTTCACGGCCCAGAGCACAACAATGGAGATCTACTTGAACAAAAATAAATCCCAGAAATTTACAACTCAAACAAAAATCTAGTCCCAGAGAAATCTACTTGCTAACTTTTAGACTGGTATTCAAAGAAACCTACTCCCAGAGCACAACAATGGAGATCGATTTCCAGGAGTATCAACTCAGCTCGGAACTTCACGGCCACAAAGAAGATGTAAGCAATTCTACTTCTAAGTAAATCCCAGAAATTTATACCAGAAATTTATACTTACAGAAATTTATAACAATCGAATAGGAAGAACGAATCAAACCCTAGATCGAGCGTACACTGCGTACCTGCTCAATCGATGGCGACGACGACGACGAGTGGAGGGAGTGTCGACGGCGACAGCGAGTGGAAGGAGTGGCGACGGCGACGGCGAGTGGAGGGAGTGGAGACGGACGACGGGAAAGTGAGAAGACAGTGAAGAGAGGCTATGAGAACCGAGAAGGGAGGCAGTGAGGGATGAAAATGTGAAGATAGTGAAGTGCAAGCCCTAATTCAGGTCTTGCCTCCTCTTTTCAATTTTATTTATTTTTTAATTTTTCTGGGTTGTGATCAATTAATTTTAAAATAAGGCCTACAAAAGATGAGAAATTCTAAAATAAGGCCTACAAAATAAGGCACTCAAACTTAGATTATATTATATCAAAAATATTATGAACATTATGTGTATTCTTAGTATCAATGAAAATACTATGACCCAGATTGGCATTTTGTTGTGTTGCTTTTGTCCAGCATGTGTTGTAATTTATTAAATCTGACATGTGTAAGGTAGGTGTATCATTGCAGCTTATTGATTCAGCAATCACTAGCAACATGTCAACGCACAGCTTATTGATTCAGAAATTAGAAAACTGACCTCAATATTGTCCGAGTGAGCTGCATGCAAAGAAGGGAGGGGCGAACTGCCTGAGCAGAGCAAAGGGAACTTAGCTTCAGGCTTTAGCACCGAGCACCGAGCACTCGAGCAGAGGCAGATCTGAGAGGAGTATGAGACTGTGAGACTGTGAGAGTGAGAGTTGAGAATGAGAGAAAGAGGCAGATCTGAGAATGATATAAAAAAAAAAAGGGAACTGACCTTCACTCCTTCAGGCTTCAGCGAGCACCGAGCACTCGAGCAGGGGCAGCCGGCAGGGAGGAGACTGGAGAGGAGAGCGAAAGTCGAAGGAGGAGGGAGCAGAGCAGCAGCAAAGGTCGAAGGAGGCAGGCGAGCAGCGATTCTGTCTTAAAATTAGGGTTTTCTGGTTTAATATACGGGCAGCCGGGGCGGTCATTTTAATTTTTAGTTTTTTAATAATTTTATATATTAATTATTATAATCGGACTTAATCGGACTTAATCGGACTTAATCGGATTCGGACTTAATCGGATCGGAGGTGGTCACCTTCATACCCGCCCCAATTATAATCGGAGTCGGATTTTTTTAATCGGAGTCGGATTCGAAGTTTTTTTAGTCGAATTCGGACTCGGATTTTTTAGTCGGAGCGAATCGGATTTGCTTCGGATTCGGACTTGACTGCCATCCCTATTCAAGTCGAACAATCAAATGAAGCATCAAATGAGACTGAGGGTTTGCGCTACATCTTATTCTTCCCTTTCCCCTTTTACTTGAAAATTATTTTGTTCTCATATATCCCTATTCATGGTGTTATTTATTTTTCTTCACTTTCCTTATTTGTCCAAATAGAGGAATCTGACAAGAAAGGTAGAGGCCCTACAATGTTATTTGATGTACATGCACGTAAAGTAGAAGACCGTGTAGCTGTACTTTTTAATGAGAAAGGCCAACCTGTTGGACCAACGGATGAAGTGCTCAGTGAGTTCAGCAAATTTTTAGGCACTATCGCTCATGATTATACATGGGCGCCACTGACTTACACCAGTTGGGACAAAGTTCCACACAAGAATCAAATGTGGGGATACGTTAACGTAAGATTTCTTATTACACATCTCATTATATTTTCCTTATGTTATTCTTTTTTTTTTTTTGAGACCTTTCCTTATGTTATTCTAACTTAATGAAACTTCTAGGAAAAATACATACTTCCTTCATGTGCAAAAAAATGGGTGCTACACTCTATTGGACATTCTTGGAGGGGTTACAAAAGTCGCATCAAGCGTACTCATTTTCGTAAGTATAAGACTGATAATGAGAGATTGAAAAAACGGCCTGCGAGAGTTCCCGAGGAACATTTCAAGATTCTTTTACAATATTGGAATAATCCAATTGTTCGGGTACTACTTCATAATCGAATTGTCATATTTTCAAATTTATTAATAAAGTTGTTTTCAATTGTATGTCTTTGCATCTTTATCTTGATTACTTCCTTTCTTTTCCAGAATATTAGTGATGAAAATGCTAAGAATCGCAGCAAACAGGATAACATGCACACTATGGGTCTAGTGAGTTTTGCTCGAAAACGTAATGAATTGGTAAGCATAAAAATGCACAGCATGAATTCTCCAATGATTAATCAATTGTGTGTCTTGTAGCATTTCACATGGTCTTTGCTGTTTATTAATTTTATTCACCCATTTAGAAAAAGGTAGAGGGTCAGTCGCCATCAAAGACAAGAATGTTTGAAGAAACTCGAAAAAGAAAACAAGGACGTACTTATAAACTCTCCAATGATGACACACTGGACAAAATTGTAAGTGCCTTATAATTTTATTTTTCCTCGTTTGCTACTCATTTTTAATTAATTATTTTTTTCCTCTTTAATATTGAAAGAATGAAGGATCTTGAAGCATTGCAAGAATCTGGTCTTGCTTCATGTGATGACGATCCTTTCGATAAAGTGATGAAAAAACCCGAGCACAATGGAAGATTAAGACTATACGGGAAGGGTGTTTGCGCTAGAGACTTAAAAGAAATTGGTGTTAATAAACCACAACCCTTAGCCCCAGAGTTTATTGATGCTATCAAGGCTGGTTTGGGAGAAGAAATGCAAAAGGATTTTGAGCTCATAAAGAGAAGATGGATGCTGAGTTACAAGCTGAGAAGGACAAAGTGACCAATATGCAGAAGGAACTATACGCTCAAAAGGTTGAATTGGATGCACAAAAGGCTGGACTTGATGCCCAGAAGGCCAAATTTGATCAAGTATTAGCATACCTACAAAAATTGAACCCGGACATCGTACATGAACTTACTGCTGAAGTTGATGCGTCACTGCCTATCAACACATCTCTGATATGAGTTCTAATGATCGGTTGCCACTAAAATGAGGTTCGTAAAATTCATTCTTGCCCTTTTTTTTTGTCTTTGTTGCTTTTATTTGCAATTATTTCATAAATCATTGCAACTTGGAGTTGGCACATTCTAGCTTGTCAGGCCAGTGCACCCTATGAACTAGCAAGCTCAGAGTCACCTGGTTCAGGTCTATGGTGATAATAAGGCAAACGAAAGTTGTAAAACCAAATTGGCCTTGGACAGTTATTAAGTCTAGTATGAGCCACAGTTCCAAGTTGAACATTCTCAAAGTGTGTATCCTTTTGGTCATCTCTGGTAATAAGATAATCAGATAATTAAGTACCAGTCCACAAATATGTTCTTCTGTTCAAGTAGGAGGCGATACTTCATGGTAAAAGCTTGGTATAGGGCTAGCCTTGAGTATCATAGTTTTCCTTAGCTAAGATTAGGCAAAGCATATAATGCCTAAAGAAAATATTTTTACAGCTTGCCTGAGATCTTTAGTCATTGAGAAAGCTTCATCCGAAGTATACTATTTCTACAAATTGACCATGATAGAATCATCAACAAAGTTAATGTTGTATCACTTAGTTTCCTTGGATAGGTGATTCAAACCTAAAGATATATTATAATATCTTCTATTTACTACTGCTTCTTTTACAATTGATCAAAATAGACTAGATTCTTCTTCATGTGCTTAGTCCCTATGAATGATTGCCTCACCCTTGTGGACAATTTGTCTTACCTTTTTTTTTTAAACTATAGATGATACTTTATCCTAGGATCATTTTCCTATTTTAATTGTTTTTTTGGAGTAAATATTGATCTTTCCCCTACTTGCAGGTTGCTGTTGACATCTGTTTGCTGTCGATGCTATGTTGGATGTGGAATTTGTGAAGATGGAGCTCTCCTTTTTGTTTATATTTTGGACATGCTATAGAACAAGTTTCATAATAGTATATATAGTTGGATGTATTTTGGATGCACCATTGGGAAATACTGTGAGCTCTTAAGTGTAAAGCTCTTCATCTTTTGTGTTTTGAAAGCTAGAAACTAGAACAAGCTAATTACTGTTTCACATATGGTTTGAATTTGTGATTGAATTCTATTTTGAATGGCATTGGAATGGCATTGGATGGTCCATCCTAGTCCAAGTATTTTGGATATGTTCATTGGTTTTTTTTAGTTGCCTAAGCAAGATACTAGTTGGTTCCTTTAAACAACAACACCAGCCAGCCAAGAAAGCAAACCAAATTGATTTGCCAAAAAGTGTTGTAATAGCTCAAACCGCTGCTGCTTTACGTAAATAACAACCGCTGCATTGAGAATTTCTACGGCTGCGGTTTATATAGCACCCGCTGCTATAGTCAAAAAACCGTTGCCATAAGTTTTTGCAGCGCCCACATATTGCAGCGGTTTGAAAAGCGTTGCCATAGGGTTATGGCAGCGGTTTTTCCATCTATGGCAGCACTTTTCAACCGCTGCTAGAAGCCATATTTGTTGTAGTGAAGAAAACACCTGGAGACTTGAGCAAAAACATCGCCCAGAAAGAGAACCAAATCATTGATAGGTTTAAGGTGTTAAAACTTGAACTTGAAAGCCTTGTTTCCTCCATTTCTTTGGTGAATACTTCTTCTAAAGTTGTGTGCTGGGCCTCCTTGAATAGAGTTTGTGAGGTTATTGCTGTGTTGAAAGAGTTGGGGGAGTTTCATGAACGGATGTTATCTACCTCTTCTATTCAAAATCATATGCTTAGTAGTGATCGTGTTGTTGTTGATGATTTATCCATCAAGGTTGGTGCTTTTGTGTCTAATATAATATGCCTCTTAAGGATAAGCATTTGTACTCCCTTTTTATTGATAATCTTCCTATCAATATGGGCAACTTGAGGCTAAAAGGTTTGTTTAGTAAGTTTGGAGATGTTATTGATTCGCGCGTATATCCTTGCAGATTTTGGCAAAAATGGTAGAAATGGTTTTGTGCGATATGCAAACAGGGAGGAGGGGAGAAAAACCATTAACGAGATGAACCATAAAATTGTTGATCACATAAGCCTCTTTGTTTCTTGGGCTAAATTTAATAAAAAATAAGTTGTTAGACCTCACGCTACTGTAAAATATGTCCAGAAGTGAATCCCCAAGAAAAATGATGGTGGTGCTCTCATTTCAAATGTTTTGCAGTTCTCTTCCCCTTGTGAGGTTAACAATGGGTTAAGTAATATTGAGAATGATGACACAATAGTGCTCGACTCTTTTGAGACTTCCAATTGTGACGGGTCTGGGGATGTTTCTTGCAAAACCATTACAGACTATATTAATGTTGTTTTGGATAGCAAAAGCATGCAAGCAGGTTGACTTACAAGGATGCTCTTTTGACTGGTCCCATAACCAATCGAGTGTCAGATAGAGATCATGGAGCCGACTCTGACAGTGACTGCACTCCTAGTAACTCAAATGAATCCTTTGATGGTGTGGCTGAGCGTGACTTACTTGCTAATCTTGATGAGGATTCCATCCTTGAGGCTTCGAAGGGTAAAGTTAGGGGTAAGAGAAAACATAATATGTTGATGAAATCTAAGTGACATTTGTCAGAGAGGCAACTTGTAGAGTTGTTCGTGACCAAAAGGATGGTCAGAAGGTTATGATGGTTAGGCGTGCGAACAGTTTGGAAGTTGACAGTCTCGATGATATCGATGTTGAGATAGATCCAAGGGATGTGATTATTGATAATGATACAGACATGCGAGTCTTCAATGATCCACCAAATTAAAGTTATTGTTCTTTTAACAATGTGATTGAGTTGTGATGGTTTTTGGTTGTCGTAGGTGCAAATGTCTTTGCTGTGCTATTCATGTTTAGCAATGTTTGGATGTAACCTTTTTCATTTGGAGTTGGTTGTTTGCTGTTTTGTTATGCAGTTTGTTGTACTCTGTAAACTTTTAAACTTTTTGACTATAATAATCGGAAAAAAAGGTAAACCCATCTTTACCTTAGGGTGCGTTTGGTTGGTCAATAACCCCGGGAAAATGATCAATTTTCCCGGGTTGACTTATTTTTCTCATATTTGAATGCGGGTTGACTTCGGGAAAGTTTTTACGATGAACCCACCATTTTCTCCATTTTCTTAGGGAAACTTTTCCTTAGGGGGTCTAAGGGAAATTTTTTTCAGGGAAAATCTTTCCCATGGAAAATTTTCGGTTTTCCTACCAAACACTCCCTTAGTAAATTGTAATTTTAGTATTGTGTATTGCACCAAATAAGACAAACAACATCAAACATTAGATGAACCCAGTATCAATAGTTGCAATATTTGGGTACTGCTCACTCACTCCTCAGTCCTCAGTCCTCACTCATCCTTAATATGTTCTGTTCAATTAATACCCAGAACCCAATCAATCTCAACCCTTTCCAAAACCCCTATTTAAAACCCCTCCAATCTTCCTCCAAGAAACCCACCATATCCTCCCAACAATGAAGTTCTCAAACAGCCTGGTAGGCTTCCTCAACTTCCTAACCCTCCTCCTCTCCATCCCCATCCTGGGCGGCGGAATATGGCTGGCACACAGCGCTGCCACCGACTGCGAGCGTTACTTGCAGACGCCCCTCCTCATCATCGGCGTCTTCCTCCTCGCCGTCTCCCTCGCCGGACTCATCGGCTCCTGCTGCGGCGTCAACTGGCTCTTGTGGCTCTACCTCTCCGTCATGTTCCTCCTCATTCTCCTCCTCTTCTGCTTCACTGTCTTCTCCTTTGTCGTCACCAACAAAGGGGCTGGACAGGTGCTTAGCAATCGGGGGTACAAGGAGTACAAGCTCGGGGATTACTCGCACTGGCTTCAGAAGCGAGTCGCCAATGGGAAGAATTGGGGAAGGATTAGGAGTTGTTTGGCTGATGGGAAATTCTGCAGGGATCTTGTTCTGGAGAATAGTACCTCGGCCCATGATTTCTTTGCCATGAATCTCAACCCGATTGAGGTAATTTCGTGGTCTTTAGTCTTCTGATTTGTTTCCAGTTAGGGTTTGATTATCATCGTAAAAGCTAAGTGCCTTTTTGGAGATTTTGTTTCACTTTATTGTTGAAAAGGTGGATCTTCAATCTTTCTGCTTTCATTAGAAAGGAATGTTCTAATTTTTAATTTAAACTACACAAAATAATAGCAGCCCTGGGTTGTTACTTTTTAATTGTTTATGGGTCAGTACGGTCAGATACTTTGGAAGCAGTGCAAGGCAGGTAGAAATGGTCATAGTTGGTGTTTTTTTCTGGATTATTTTGATGGGTCAAATCTGAGATCGCCCAATCATTTTTAGGGTTATTAGAGCACCCGCAACGCAACAGTGAGTTTGAGTTTGGTTAATTGCATTGAATGAACTAAGAGAATCAAAATTTATTCCTTTATTTAACTCACATTTCAATAGTGAGCATGAGTTTGACTCATGTCAATTAAAAAAGTAAATGGGTCCTATTAAATAATATAATTAATTTGGTTATATTGATAAAAAATGTATAGATGAGGAGAGAAAAAAAAATATGATTAAAATATTAGTGTTAAACTCGCTTTTAAACTCGTCTCGCGAGACTGACGGTGAGATTCTCACGAGACGAGTCTCATTCTCACCACTGAAATGTCCTACACGACCTCATTTCAATCTTATCTCATGTCACGTCAGCACTGAGTCGAATTTAAACACACCACTGCATAATGCCTTAATTGTTTGAGTTGTGAAAAGTTAAGCAAAGATTTAAGAAAATTTGAAATGTAAATGATTGTTGATGTGTACGTTGCTTTGTAATTTTGCTAATTATCTGATCATTTGCATAGTTGCATGGAATATTGTTGAGTAGCTTTGGATACACATACAAACTTGTTAGTACTGCAGTTATGTACTTTTTGAATAGCTTTGTGAAAACCCTAATGTTGTAGCCTAAAGAATGTCTAGCACCTGGCTACTTGATGTTGAGATCATATGAACACTAGAGTTTATATCTACGGGTAGGCCCTAATGTGACTTTGCCTCGTAGGGGCCTTGTTTTGTGATGTAACAAGAAGAAATTTTTTGGATTCATTAATATGGTGGGTTATTTTAGAATTTAGAGTGGTAAAAAATAACAAAATTTATTTATTTTTTAAATATAATATACATTTTTCTTAGATTTTACCCAAGTAAGTAAAGGTTGGCTTATCCAATTAATTTGAGATTTGTTTGGTCATAAAAGAAAATACTCATGTTATAAGCAAACGTAAGTTTGAGAGGATTGAGAAAAAACTAATGTTGCAAAAATTCAAGGGATAATTATTTAAATATCTTTAAATAAAATCAACATTTGGTGTTATTCAATGAATATTAGTACTACATAAAGACTGAATTAAGAAAAACAATAATTAATATGTTGATGAAATTCTCAAGTAATAGATAATATAAAATAGAAAATTCAATTTAAAAATTAGAAAAAAGAATGAAATTAACAGCTTTCTTAACATCTATGGTTGTTTTTTCCTTTTCTGCATTAATGAGATTATTAAATACCTTAAAGAAATGAGATTATTAAATAATAAAGTTTGTCATTATAAAAATATATGATAATCATATTGTAATAAAAAAAGAACTATATTATCGAAAAAAATATACTTAACTTTAATAAGAAAATTGAAAGTCTTAGTGAAAATAAGTGTAAAGGGTGTTTTTTCATATTAGGTTGGAGATTAATACTTTGGTTCAAGATATTCGGTCATTTATTAGTTTTTGCGAGGAGTTTCATATTGTCAAGGAAATAAGGCTTGAGATTGGATTGCTAAATTTGGTCTCTCACTTTAGTGAGTTATTTGTTTCTATACTAGTATTCATAGGTTTTAGTATTTAATATTATGTAAGGATTCACTTGGTAGAACACTTTTGGAAAAAGGCTATCCAGTTGTTTGTTGTTTACCCTTGTAAAAAAATTGAAATAAGAACTATATTATTGATAAAACATATTTAATTTTAATAAGATAATCAAAAGTCTAATGAAAATAAATTAACAAAGATATATAATTTTATAAGATAATGTAATAATTTTAAAATCCTAAATGATAAGGGTCTTGAGTTAAGATGGACAATAATCAGCTTGAATTTTACCTAAATCACTCTAAAAATTAAATGTAAGCATATTTAAATTATCATAAATGTATGTTTCATTACGTTGAGGGTTGTCACTATTTATAAACTATATAAAAATCATTATTTCTTATATTTTTTTTAAAATATAAATTATGCATAACATGTGTGTTCTCTACCACGGTTGATAAAATTATACTACTCCCTCCATCCTATATTAATTTACACTTTGACTAAATTTTGACTTTTAATTACTCACATATTACAATTAGTTACAATATGAAATTAGCGTCACTAGAAAAATACTTAACTAAAAATTACAATGGAAGTAATTTTATATTGTAACTTATTGTAATTTGTGAATAATTAACGGTCAAAGTTTAGTCAAGATGTCAATTAATATGGGACGGAGGGAGTATCATTTATATCTGTCTACCTAATTAAAAAGTGTTATACTCATATAATTGATAAATATATATAATTACTAGATAAAATATTATTAAAAGTTACAAAAATATAAATTATGGGCAATTCATGATGATTATTAACCATTTTAATTCAAGACACATATCATTGTCCTTGCTCTCTTTGTTTCAAAATAATTGTCTTTCACATCATTTTTGGTTTATTTTTAATAAATAATTTTTCATTTAATATTTTCATTAAAAATATATAGTTTATATTTTTCATAGTATTTTTAATCAATAATCAAAGTTTCTGTGATAAATCTGAATTGATGTGTCAAATCTCAGCTTTCTTCATTAATTAACAGAGGTATTAGTCAACCTCAAGGAGATATGATGTATGCCCCTGCACTGTAGACTGTAGTGGTCTAGTGGATGAAGCATTGCAATGCAATGAAATGCAGAATACATGATAGAATTGAGCTGTATTGTTCTTTCTCGAGGAAAAGGGACATTGATTTTTTGGGTGTAGGCTTACTTAGGAGGTCCCCCCCTCAATGCCCAATGGCTATGGCCTATGCCGGGTGCTCTCATTTTTTGAACCGCTGGCCAATGGCTTCCCGCTCTTCAACTGTCAATCTGGATCAGGTTGGAGCTGCCTTGGACCACTTCACTAGCCTATAGCACCACCAACCTCCATAGCTTTGCAATTAATGCCACGGTTCTTTAACTCTTTTGTGAGATTAGTAAGTTTTTATTGCCACCTTGGTGTACGGTTGGGTCGGTTTGTTGTTGTAGAACATAGTTTTTGGTTGGGTAGAGTTACATGATATCGCTTGGGTAGGGGTGTCTAACAAAAATCGAAATAAAAAATCACACTACAAAATCGTATAACGAAATTGGTAAAAGCGGTTAATCATTTGGATTTTTTGAAAATTATGGTTTAGGTTAACCAAAACAGTTTAAATGGTTTAAGTTTCGGTTTTATACTTTTGACAAAACGATTAATTGTGATTAACCAGTCTTGATTAATTTAGTAGCAAAATTTCAAATTTTAAAATAAAATGTTAATTTTTCTTGCTTGTTACTTTATATTTCTAGGAATTGACGATTAATTGCAGTCAACCATAAACCGAACCCAAAAACCAGTTAACCATGTTATTAATACGTTTAACCGGTGGTTTTAGTTTTTAGTTTCCAAATACGGTTAACCGCAATTGCAGTTAACCGTTTTTGGACAATGCTTTGGGCTGGCCTCTCAAATAACTCTATGATGCAGCATTAATTAAGGGTACATATGACCTGCGTCACTCTCACAGCTGGGTATCATCTTGGGCCAATTGGGCTTACAGTTACAGCTGGCCTGCTTGTTTGATTATCAGTTTTGGTATTGGGTGTTCCCTCTTGTTAAAAAGTTGGAATACAACCTTCCAACCATGGAAAAAGCGTGTAACACACTGATTTCTTTGCTTTTATTTAAAGCTGCTTCCCACTATTTCTCCCAATATGCTGCTTTTTAGTTGATATGATTCTGGATGTAATCAGCATGTTTCCAAGGACACTCCTATGCTTCATCAGAAAAGAAATGGTTTTAATCTCAGTTAGTACTTGTTTGGATTTTCAGTCGGGATGCTGCAAGCCACCAGAGAGCTGCGAGTTCACCTACCAAAGCCCAACCGTGTGGACCAAAAACAAGTCGGCACCGAATAGTTCCAACCCAGACTGCATGGCATGGAGCAACAACCCCAAAAGCCTGTGCTTCAATTGCGAATCATGCAAGGCAGGAGTCCTTCAGAATCTCAAGTACCACTGGAAGAGGGTTGCACTGATCAATGTCATCTTCCTCGGCTTCCTCCTCATCGTCTACACCATTGGTTGCTGTGCTCTGCGCAACAACAGGTGGAGCAACTCTCGTCAGTGGAAGCCTTATGCTTGAAACCAGCGCCGTGGCTCCTGTATTGCGCACGTGCTCTCTCATCATCATCGTCAACCGCTTCAGTTAGGACTACTGGTAGTTTATGTAGGCGTTAAATCTGTGTGATCGTACCTCCTGTGTTTTAGTAACTAGTTAGAAACTGGGCAGCTGTTATTTCAATCTCGCGGTTAGGTTGCTCATGTCTGTCTATAATAACATAGGGAACTCTAGGGATGATGCTTAGATTCTGTGGGTACTGTGTGTTAGTCTAGTCTAGGCTTTAGAATGGCTTGTTAGGATATTCTATGTGTGTAAGGATCTTTAACTGTCTCGCTAATTTGCTAATCAATGTTATTGTGCTCAATCTGTTTCTGTTTGTTTATTCTGCTGTTTTTCTTGTGTTCTATGTTCGCCTTCGGGATTTCATTTCTTGTTGTGCTTGTTCAATTTCTCAGTATAATCGTCGTAGGACAATTTTGGAGCTTGGTCGCCGTTTTCATATTATTCTGCATGAATCAAATTGATTGGAAATATGATCTAGGATAAGATAAGATCTCTGAAGATCATATATCTTTCAAAAATATATTAACATACAATCAGAAATATCCAATTCATGAGTCAGGTAATTCGTGGGCGTATGTGAGGTACTCTGAGTTCAGATCATCAGAATATCTCCTTTACTTCTGTTCCTGCAACATTACGATTTTGGGGTTCTTCCCTGTTGTTAAAATCATCTATTAATAGTGGCTGTTCCAAATTAACTTTACTGTTTATCTTTTCCTCTGCTGTTTGATACAAAAGAATGTAAACTAGCCATTAGCCAAGGTAGGAATACATCAACTTGACCTATTCATAATAACAAAAAGGGCTTTCTTCATCCTATAACAACAACAAATTGGTGGAATGTTCTTGGAGAAGTATTGATGTATTCCTTTTGAAAATACTTTATACACACAATCTGGTAATCAATCATCAATCGTTCACGTATTCTTTTTGTATATGTTGTTCGTGTTAAATTCATCTTTGGCGTTTACAGATCACAACAGTTGATTATTTCCAGAACCATTGTTTAATAGTGGCTGCTCCAAGTCAATCTTCCTGTTCATCTTTTCATTTGCAATTTCTTCTGCAGAAAGTTCTGGGACAAGGTGCAGTTTTTGTTTCACCTCTTCAGATTTACCCCATAAGACAACATATAATCCAATGGTCACTGCAAATGCTCCCAGCAGATTGAAGAGGGTAACAATTAAAAATGAGATTAGTTGCATGAGTCAAATTAGTTATGGTGAGAAAACAGTTCTTCATATTATCGAATTACCTGCCAATATAAACTTCTTCATGGAGAAATATGGAAGCAAACACGGTGGTTATAACGGTGCAGAGAGGCATGAACATAGCTGAGTAGAATGGACCTCTACGTGATATACACCATGATTGAACAAAGAATTGAATCCCTGACCCTAAAATTCCCTACAAAAATACAACCATACCCATATTGCCAATTAGCATTATATGTGGCAACTAGCAAATCATTCCTTCGGCTTTTCTAAAAGCCTAGTTAGAGCCACACGGGATGAGTTCTTTCGAACAAGATAGTACATGCCGAAACCAAAACAGCAGAGACTTGAAGGGTTGAACTCATTTTCCAAGCTGTAGAATCCGGTTCTAAGAAGAACGCAATTATCCCGGATTGAAGCATTGATACAAAGCACATCCAACCAGAGAGAGATAGGTGATCAGGGTAGTGTGCTGTAACTGGAACCTGTCAGTTCAAACACACAGAAAATTCATTCCCAACATTCAATTAAACCTAATGCTGAAAACCAGGGTACTTTTTGTTTACACCTGCAAAATAAGCCACAAGGACCAGAAACAGCTGCTAGCAAAGAGACATAGACAACCGAGCAACCACGTCTTATCAGCTGAAGTTGAATCCAGCAGCGACTGCAGCAGTGATGAGTTCGGCAGTGGCAGTTGGGTGTTAAGCAGCTTCGGCCCTCTCAACACAAATGACAGTGCCTACAATCTTCGCCAAACTTGTCATTCCGTTTATACTCACTTTCTCAAGCCTGATTTACATGCACAAAACTCAATTAGTAATGTTGTAAGAAACTCTTTGCATCAGTACGTACAAAGTATAACCGTCTGAAGATGAACTTGCAATTGATGAGGAAGCCATGTATAATCCTTCGTAATAAACCGTCTGATTTATTACTACCCTGTTAAATTTTTTTATTCAAAAGACTAAGTCACAATTTTATATAAATGGATGGTTGGATCTTTCGTTTCAACGTCATTTGAAAACCTCATGTTATTTTTAAATCGAACTTTTTTAGAGATCGTCCGTCCTACGTACTACAAATCTTTGTCTAAGCACATTTAGGTCATGATCTTTTTGAGTAATTATAATCGGTAATTGTTGGTGCTTATTGCTAAATCAAGCTAATCATGCCAAAACAGTTTGATTTGGTTCATATTACTAATTAAAAAGGCTGCTCATGCAAAATTCCATTATGATGAACGTGCTTATTATAAAGTCGTTATGTTAAGTTGAAACAACATGCTCTAATGCTCTAATGCTCATGCAAAATTCCATTATGATGAACTGTAGTTGAATTTTTTTTTTTTTAATTATGGTAGTTTAAAAATTCAAAATTAATATATAATGATCAAAGTTATTTGTTGTAATTAGTAATGACATTTATTAAGATACAATTTTTTATAAAATTTAATATTTTTAGGGATATTATAGTATAATTGTAAACTTTTTAACTATCGTAGTTAAACAGTGTAACGTATCATTGATTCTATCCTAAAATATTGAAATTAATATATTTTGATCAAAATAACTTGTTGTAATAGTTAATCGAATCTATTGACACATAAATATTTTAAACGGATATGATTTATTTTAGTTAAATATGGTCGTTCCATGAAACTCTGTTGGTCGTTCCATGCATTCAGAACCTTTTTTCTTTCTAATGTTTATGCAAGAGGGGGAAAGGGGCTTGAAAAGTTGGACATGAACATGGAGATACCCAATAAAGTGTTGGGTGTGAAGACCAATTTGTTGGGAGTGAAGACTTAATATGAAGAAGGAACGGAAGAAGAAAGATCGAAGGAAAGAAAAACGCAGTTTACGCATTGCCACGGTATACCGTCAAGAGTTGTTTGGCAAACGCTTGGCAGCGCCTATAAAACGTAGCCAACGTTTTTGCGGCTGCGGCGGTTATTTTGATGGGCCGCGTGTGATGGCCCATATTTGTATTATTTCCTTGCGACGGCTATTTTCTAGGTTGTACCCTAAGGTTTCATTTTGTACCTTCTAGTATATATAGGGGTCTTGTTCTCCTTGTTTCATACCACCTAGCAATTGAGAGTATTTCATCTTATACGACAAGAGATTGATCTGTAATCTTTGTGTTCCTGAGGGAGTTGTGTGAGGCTCAACTGTGAGCGTTGAGTACTCAGGTTGTAACTCTAGGAAGACTGTGAGAGATTGTGGAGGTCTGGGAATCTCTGAAACACCGTTGTAATCCTCTGATAGTGCATCGTTCGTGGTTTTTTCCCGGTTTGGGTTTTTCCACGTTAATTCCTTTGTGTCGAATCTTTATTTATTTTTCGTCCTTATTATTGTTTGTTTACTAACTACGCCCTGAGAACTCTAACAACTGGTATCAGAGCTTTGGTTGGAGCGTGGTTGATCTGCAGACTGAGAAGCAATGGCGGGCGCTATTGTGAAGATTCCGGAGTTCGATGGGAAAGACTACGCATGGTGGAGGATGCGCGTTGAGGATGTGCTCCTCCAGCAAATGTTGCATCTTGCGATGGGTGATAAGCCAAAAGAGATGGAACAGAAGGATTGGGAAGAGCTTGATGGTCACGCATTCAGTACGGTCAGGCTGAGGCTAGCTCGGAACGTGGCTTTCAACGTCAAAGATCAGAAAACGATGAAAGACCTGCTCGAGGCCTTGCAAAACACATATGAGAAACCTTCGGCGGTGAACAAGGTATATGTGTTACGTCGTTTGTTTGAATTTAAGATGCAAGAATCTGGTGATATGCATGATAGTATGAATGAGTTGAATATAATACTATCAAAGTTAACCTCTGTGGGCTTTAATTTCGACGATGAGATGAATGCTAACATACTATTGGCTACCCTACCTAAGTCTTGGGAAAATTTTGTTACTTCTGTAACTTCTTCTACTAAGAAGGGTGAGAAACTGAAGTTTGGGGAAATTAGAGACTTTGTCCTGAATGAAATTATTCGTAGGAAAGATTCCGATGTGTCTGAGTCTTCGGGGAATGCTTTGACTGTCAGGGGTAGGAAGAATAGTGGGAGTTCAGGTCGGGGTCGATCAAAAACTAGAGGTCGAAACATGGAGCATGTGTTGTGTTGGAACTGTGGTGATAGAGGTCATTTTTGTAGGGATTGTCCCCACCTAGGAAGAGCAATCATAATGACCATGACTCTGTATATTCTGCCGAGGATATTGGTGATGCCCTAACTGTTAGTGTTGACAAGTCAGAAGGGAATTGGGTGATAGATTCAGATGTTTCGTTTCACTCTTCGTCTAGCAGGGAGGCCTTTAGCAATTTTGTGAGTGGGAGGTTTGGCAGGGTTAGGCTTGCAAACGGTCACAACCTAAAGGTGCTAGGAAGAGGTGATGTGAACATTAAAACCTTTAAGGGTGGAACTTGGAGGTTGAAGAATGTTCGATATATCCCGGGTCTGACCAAGAACCTTGTATCTGTGAGTCAACTGGAAGAGGAGGGGTTCACGACGAGATTTGAAGATGGTCATTGGAGGGTATCGAAAGGATCTCTGATAATTGCTAATGGCAGGAAAAAGGGGAAACTATATTATGTCATTGATAACTCTAACATGCCGGTTCATGCTCGTCAAAGGCGTGTTAACTTCTCTGATGAGAGAAGGGTACTAGAAACGAGGAGGTTTCTAGTCGAGGCTACGGGAACGGATGGTCAGCCGAGGAACGCATCTAACCTGCACGGAAATTTGACAAGTTCAACACGAGGTAAAATCCCAATCCAAAATTTCCCTAAGTTGTTGACGATGATGCGTATGTCAAAGTTGCAGGGGCGTGATCAGTTCAAGTGGGAGCCTGTTGTAAAAAGAGGAGTTGATGGGAGGTCAACTGGGACCTCCGTTGATCTTTGCTGAATAAGATCGAGATGGGTGCACTAGAGGATTCGAGAACGTGTTGAAGTGGTAGAAGACTGCGTCTGCAATTGGTCTTCAAATGGGAGATTGTTGGGTGTGAAGACCAATATGTTGGGAGTGAAGACCTAATATGAAGAAGGAACAGAAGAAGGAAGATCGAAGGAAAGAAGAAAACGCAGCCAGTGTTTTCTGCCCGCTGCCAGCGCCCTGTCCAGCAGCTGTTTGTGGCAAAATGCAGCCAGCGCCTATAAAACGCAGCCAACGTTTTTGCGGCTGCAGCAGTTATTTTGATGGGCCGCGTGTGATGGCCTATGTTTGTATTATTTCCTTGCGACGGCTATTTTCTAGGTTGTACCCTAGGGTTTCCTTTTGTACCTTCTAGTATATATAGGGGTCTTGTTCTCCTTGTTTCATACCACCTAGCAATTGAGAGTGTTTCATCTTATACCACAAGAGATTGACCTGTAATCTCTGTGTTCCTGAGGGAGATGTGTGAGGCTCAACTGTGAGCGTTGAGTTCTTAGGTTGTAACTCTAGGAAGGCTGTGAGAGATTGTGGAGGTCTAGGAATCTCTAAAACACCGTTGTAATCCTCTGATAGTGCATCGTTCGTGGTTTTTTCCCGGTTTGGGTTTTTCCACGTTAATTTCTCTGTGTCGAATCTTTATTTATTTTTCGCCCTTATTATTGTTTGTCTGCTAACTACGCACTGAGAATCCTAACATAAAGGCGGTGACAAAGATGAGTAAAAAGCTCTTAAACCTCATCTTTGAACAAATAGATGCTCCCTTGCAAAAAACACACTGTAATTCAATGAAACTCTATCTATTATATATGTAAGTTAAGTGAGTACGTTGTTTGAGAATCGCGATCGATAGGCTAAGAATGGGAGGAAGGACATATATACATACCTGGTGAAATAGGCAAAGGGGAAGATGACCAAAGTAGCAATAGTTTGCCTATAGAAGATGAAGACCCAAGGGCTCATGCCCTCCAAAAGGGCAGCCCTATTCGTTAATGCCAAGATTGCATATACAAACTGCATTGACACCATCCCCACTCCTGGCTGTTGGGGAGATCCAAGGGGGTAGCCCACTAATCAAGGCCCATGGTACACAAGTTAAGTGACGTTCCATCTTAAAACCAATTGGTGTTAAGAGGAGTAGCCCACTTAACTTATACACCATGTGCTTTCTCTTTACTTTTTCGATGTGGGACATTTATTCATAGGTGAATCTCAACAATCTCCCCCTTCACACATGAGTCTCTCCCCCTTGATCGGAAGCCTCTTTTGCTCAAGGTTTCAAGTCACCATCAGGAGCCCATCATAGCCGCATCTTACTCTACAGAGTCGCACCCTACTCCACCTGAGTCTCATACCACTACTCTGTCTAAAGAGTCCAAGCCGCACCTTACTTAGAAAATAAGGGAAGCCAAGCCATGCAAGCCATAAAAGCAAATGCTAGCGGTTGCGAGATCAAATCCTCACAAGAACACTCAAAAAACACTCTCAAAAGCTAAAATAAACACATGCACTTACCGTCTAGTGGAAATGGCAGCTTCCTTAGGCAAACTATCTTTACACTCCACCGTCCATGCATGCATGGATGAGATGGGTTCCTTCCCCCTGGCGTAGTGGTCGGTCGGCCTTGGTGTCTCCGCCACACGTGGTCAATTAACCATGTGTTACCATCCATCTCCATACACTCCCCCTACTGCCTAGTGACTTGCATTGTTGGCTGCCACAGCCGAGGTAAATGCATGTGCATGTATTCTCCACCCTCTACTCCTCCTATAAATACTACTCCTTTCCAAGCCATTTGACTCACCAATTCACTCATCCACTCTTCCTCCTACTAATTCTCTCATCTCTCATCTCTCAAGTCTCATAAACTCTCTCTACTTCTTATACTCTCAAATCATCTCTCTTATCATTCTACTACCATCCTTATTAGCCTCCATCATCTTTCTTACGACCATTCTTCCATCACAAAAATCCTAAACATATATCCTATCTCATTCATCCTAAACTTCACAAGAAACCCTAGCCTAAACACATTCATAATCACAAAAGAAGCCTTCTTATTACTCTCTTTTCTTATCATCTTTCACCACACCTTTTCTATCATCATTTTGGCACTTGGAGAGGAAGGTTTCTAAGGCATCAAAGAGGATTCATTAAGCCTCTAAAGGTTAGCACTAAGCGGTCTTTTAAGTTTCAAAACCTTTTTCGCGACAATAACTCATCCAGAAACTTGATCAACTTCCTGAATTTAATTCTCACTCAATACTTGAGCCTTTCGTGATCTACAAGTTGGAAAATTTCAATTTCTGATTATAGTTTATCATTACATAAATTTTTACCCTTCTATATTAATACAAAAAAATATAAAAGTGTACCCCTATGGCCCTATCCAGACTAAGGCAAATCTGGATAAAGCTTGGGTTTCCTCCATTTCTCTTAATCCTTTAAAGCTTTTCCTAAATGACTTTTTGTGTCTTTTTCCTGACTTTGTACACTACATTTTCCATTTAGAAAGCTTATTCATAGGAGGTCCATATATAGGGGGAAGTCGTGCCTTAATATAGCGGAGGTCATGCATGTATGAAGGGATAGTTTTCTTGAGATTTAAAGGAAATATGACTTGCTAATCTACCTAGTTCTTGGGAGATGATTTTTGTTCAGCAAAAAGGACTCCCTTGAAGTGAAAAATATAGGTGAAATGGCTCACTTCCTTTTGCAGTTACTTTTGATCTTAAGTTTCCCTTTCTTCCTCCAAGTATGAGCTTTGAGTGTTCGAAGATCAAGGCTGATTTTCAGCTGTTGAGATGTTGAACTATGAATGTAGAATGTGGAGAGAGAGAGAGAGAGAGAGAGAGAGAGAGAGAGAGAGAGAGAGAGAGGTGAGAATGAGAGTTGGTATGTGTCTGGTTGAGTGTAATGGAAGCATATATGGGGATGTAGGCCTAAAATTTGATGCTTTTGATCATGATTATAACCACCCTCATACATGGGAATACTACGCATGGAATAGTAATTTGGACAATTACTAGGTGTAAAGCCAAGTCATGACATCCCTTTTTGTCCATTCACTAGATTATTATGGGTATACTATCAATATTTAGGTACATCAAAGATAAGTAATTTTGGTTGTGTTTTTCGGTGCTCTCGCCCATGGGAATTGATGTCCTTGGCCAAAATAAATTAAAGTTGTCGGGTGATAGTTTCTCAATTTATTAGGGGATTTTGTGTTAACTTTGGTTTTGATTTTCATTTGGGTACCACTGCTTCATGTTTGTCAACTCCGTCATACTGGCAGTGCATTGAGTGTTATAGAATCGATTAACGAATTCTTGCTCCATTTCTCCCCTACTGTCAATGGACTCCGACTCCAAGTCTGTATACCAATCAAAGGCGACTCATTTAACGATTCCAACGAATTGCTTCAATAGATGATCTCCCTTGGTCCCGGCATTATTGTAAGTTTCAACCAAATGCGCTATGTGTTGTTTAGGATTCCCTTTGCCATCAAAGTGAGTAAATTTCGGCGACTGATAGTCGTGAAGCATGTGAAGGGCGTCAATCCTCTTTTTGTAAGGCTTTGTGTATAGCTGAGGTTTACAAGAGTCTCCCTCGATTTGATCTTTTATCGAATTGGCTACTAGTTTTTGGATCTACTCTATAGACAATGAACCCAAGTCGGGACCTTCTTCATATTTCTCTTCTTCGTCAGAATTCTCGTGACTAGATCCTCTGTCATAATCTTCATCTTCTGATCCCTCATCGAAGTTGCGAGCGGGTTGTTTTTCTAACTTCTTTGTCAATTTCTTGATCCACTCATCTTGCCGCTTAATATGCTTAAACTTTTCTTTGCTTTCTTTCTCGAGTCTTGCCATCCTAGCCTTTATAGTCTTGAATTCTTCTTCATAGTTAATAGCATACGTGACAATGACAGACATAATAACAGTGTCGATAAAGTTGGTATCGGAATCGGAAGAGAACGAATCCCTTAAAATCTCCTCGCCATCTCCGTAGTCTTCATCCTTTTCACTCAATGGGTGATGGTGAATTTCATACATCTGTTGAGGGGCCATCTCTTAGGGTTAAGAACTTGAGTGGAAGCAGTTTGGTTTGCCGCCGGTAAGTTGGAATCAAAATTTGCAATTGAGCACTCACATCAACTTGTTTATGAGCCTTTATAGCGGCGATCTTGGTCATCCTTCTAGTGATTACTCCATTGGATGTCATACTAATTGTTGATCCTTGTAACTTGGATTGAACAACTTCCTTTAAAGCACGAGAGATGTTATTCTTGGGTGCCATACACTATAAGAATGACTCACTTGCGCCACCAAATTGTTCGTGGCTAAAGTAACCATATCCCGTGGCGAATGCTATTTGCCATGGAAATCTTGTGCGTGGCCTGTCGTGGCGAATGGCCTCGTGGCTAATAAAATGGCCACAGAAATATCCATGGCATGGCGAGCTATCATAGTACTTGCCACAAAACATTTAGTGGCTAAATATTGTCCAACTTGAGTCATTTACTCCGATTCGCCACAATATCTTTCGTGGCTAATAAGTATATTAGCCACAAATAACATAATGGCCAATAGGTGTCAAAATTAAAACATAATGGCCACTAAATTATATTAGCCACTGTATAAAACATGGCCAACTCAATGACTTTCAAGTTATTAGCCACGCCATCATCCATGGCTAGATATTATAAAAAAATAATTATATTTAAAAATATGATTTCTACTAATAATCGCCTGTATATGACTATGTGTGTAACCAATTGTAATGCCTCGGCCCCTCCGGGTCGCGGACATTACCGATAACTGCTTTAAGGATTACTGACTGACCCCACAAATCATCACGAGTCTTTCCAGCGTGCTTCGTCATCGCTCACACGCTGCTTGGGAAAACTTCGCAGGAGGTCACCCATCCTGAGACTACTCCCAGCCAAGCACGTTTAACTGAGGAGTTTCCAACGTATGAACTACCATAAGAGAAGGTGCACCTTGGTGATATAAGTATTCATTTCAATCCTTTTCAGCCAACACTTAACCATATACTGTTCATAGTATGCATAATCTCTAGCCACGACTTTTGTAGTGACTGATTGACACCATTGTAAATCACTAGCAAGAAAAAAATTATTTCATCTAATAAAAATATCCAGTATTCACTGTCAATCTATCATTACTAATCACTAATAATAAACAACAAGTTTGGCCACCAAATATATTTTGTAGGAGCATATGAAGTTGAACTTCGAGCCACCAAAGTGTTTTTTTAGTGGCAAATTTAAACAATTGGCCACCAAAATAGTTTTATCATGACCAAATTCACAAACTAGCCACGACTATTAGCCACAATATAATTTTATCATGGCCAAATTTTCAAACTAGCCAGGACTATTGGCCACAAAATATTTTTGTCATGACCAAATTCACAAACTAGCTACGACTATTGGCAAACATAAACAATTGGCCACCAAAATATTTTTATCATGGCCAAATTCACAAACTAACCACGACTATTGGCCACAATTTAATTTTATCATGGCCAAATTTTCGAACTAGTCATGACTATTGGCCACAAAATATTTTTATCATGGCCAAATTCACAAACTAGCCACGACTATTGACTATAATATATTTTTATAATGGCCAAATTCACAAACTAGCCACGACTACTGGCCACGAAATGTTTTTGTCATGGCCAAATTTACAAACTAGCCACGATTAACTTTTATTCCATGGTTAACAAGTGACCATTTTCTTAATTGGCCACTAAAGAATTACTTTCACGACTAACATACTTTGGATCTATGGATTGTAAATATTGATGTAAAATCTGTCCACCAAAACTTGCTTCACATGGCCACTTTCGTGGCGCAAGTGAGTCATTCTTGTAACTTCTTTGAATGATGAGAGGTTTGTTCTTGGAGAAAGAGATGAGAGGTAGAGATCGATGTCCCACTGAGCGTGCCAAAATTTGTAAACAAAAATTTTCGGGTCTAAAATAAATAAAGATAAGAAATTAGTGAAGAAATATAATTGTATTAATTTCAAAGGATTTTGGGTACAATCTCTGTATATTTGTCACAAAATGAAAATGTAACTCCTCCAATTCGATCTCCTTGAATGAACTTGAACGAGTCTTGATCGAATGAGTATGTTTTGGATAAATATAATTAATCTTGGATGAATATAGTCTTGAGTGAATATAATCTTGAATAAATGTGGTCTTCAACGAGGGTCGTAGAAACTTGATCCCGATCAAGAGGAAGCGGTTTAATCTCCCACAAATGAATGACACGAGCTTAAACTTTATTGTGCTTCTTGTCTTCAAGAGAGAGTATGTGAGCCTTAGAGTCTTCTTTGAATGTTTTTCGAACTCCCGCTAGAGAACTTGGGCTAGTATTTGGGCCCATTGAATTCCTTTAAAAAAGGACAAATAATTATGTGTCATCCATGACACGTGACATAATTAATTGGCCAAAAAATATTACCATAATTAATTTTGACACATGTTACATTATAATTGTCCGAATTAAAATTATTTTAATTTCTACATGGTGAGTTTTATTTGACTGATAATTTTTTACCTTTTATATTATAAATTATTGATTAAAGATTGACATTGAAAACCGTAGATGACAAATAAAAAAGGACAGAGAGAGTATATCTTCTTAAGATGGATGGTTTTTTATTTTTTAATACTTGGTAGTATATTGGGGCCGCAACTTGTCCATCTTCTTCTTTAATTCCATTGTATGCCAGCTACTATTTATTTTGAGAGCCAAATTGCAGCACCCACCGCTACTGGGCTGGCTAAATGTTGGCTGTCTCCTATCTTCTCCATTTTCTTCAAAGGCACTCAGCAGTCATCTAATTTCTGTTCTGCTACTTAATTATTTAATTGGCCCCAGAACGGCAGTTCTTGTCCCTTTTGTTTTGTTGGTTGAATTTGGACACTTTTTTGTTGATACAATTATGTCAACTTACCACATTCGTTACATTACTAATTGAAAAATGATTTCACGAATCATCATTGCATCAGAATTACGCCTATATTTGACGTTCTTAATTTCATCTTTGAAATTTGACATTTCGCTGCGTAATAAAAATGGCTTACGTATTTTTTTAAGAACAAGTTAATAACCAATGCCTAATTTATTTAAAAACGAATAACTGATGATTAATGCTCCCTCGCTGGTTTCTGTTACTTCCGTTTTTATTTAAGTGTCACATAAGTAATTATGTCAAAAATTTTGACAATTAATATCTTAATTTGTACAATGATTCATCAAACAAAATTGATATTGTTATATTCGTAAAAATATACTATTAAAAAAAATATAATATTTTATTTTTTATAAAAATATTATGTGTAAAATTATTGATTAAAGATGAACCTTAAAAAGCATAAATGACATATTGTTTTTAAAAGTCGGCGAACTTTTAGGAAGCGATAGACTGAATTACTGAAACTTCAAATAATGGTTTAATTTTGTATTGGAACGTGTTTCAAATGAATCACATTGTTTTAAAGACTAAAAAAAAATTCAAGCCAACAATTTAACAATATTTAACTAGAACCATCAAAAAGAATTTAATTGAATAATGATAGATATTTTATATTAAGATATTACTTTCTGCATTCCTGTAATTATAGTGTGCGTCAAGCTAAATTTTAATTACTAAGTTTAAGTTTAAATTGTTTAATATGCATTACAATTCAAATTATAAAATTAAATTGAATATCTTCTTTTATAAAAAATACTATTATATAAATATCTTTATATAATATTGAAATATATTATGTATAGAGTGGTATATATATTAGAAATTGTTAAAAGTTAAAGTGATAAGTGTATTGCCTTTGAGTATTAGGCCTTGTTCTTTTCTGCGGTTGGCAAACTACGGTTCCACAGCATACCGCAATTTGCCACAACCCATCACACTTTATCACAAATCATTACTTTTCTCTCTCCTCACTTTTCTACTCTACTTTTTACATTATCTTTCCTCACCTATCCTACATACTAATAATCCGCCACAATTACACCATAACCCGCCACAATTTCGCCACAATCATACCGCGTCATACCGCAAAATACTGCAGAAAAGAACATGGCCTAATTGATTCTAGTTTTGTAGAATCCGTTGACAAATATTTTTGAGTCCTTTTTTTAACATTTTCATGTCAAATCATGTTGAAAGTTAATTAGGCTAGTTAAATAAATTGCGGAAATAAAATGGCGGAAAATAAAGGAGAGACAAAACCCATTAGTTGTTTACGATGTTCCTCCGAACTCAATTTCGGAGTACATCACCGCCTAGAGTTCTGCAACTCTAGGATTTAACCTCGAATTATTATTAGGATAGATTTTTCACAATCTTAGAGTTTCTCTACTCTCAAGATCTCACCACTCGATATCGCCTCTCAATAAAGTGTGAAGAGCTGACCTCTCAACTCTTAAATCATCTTCCTAATAAAAATCTCAACAACTCAAATGAATGAACAATAACTCAATACAATCTTCTTTTAATCTCACACTCAAGAATAGTAGAAAGAATTATGCTCAAGTGAGATGTTTGCTTGTGTGTCTTCTTGTCTCTTCTCTTGTGCTCTTTTTTCGAGTGATCAAATCACCACATATTTATAATAAGAGTTTATGATGATGTGATGCTCTTGATTGCGGCAACTCTAGATTGTATAATATGATGATATGATGCTCTATGATATTATTGTCATACGTACATTGATCCTCCATATCTTGCCACTTATTCAATTCTTGGGATATAACTCAACACACGTAAATCAATAACGTCTATACTCTCATAGTTGAAAAGTTTTATTTTTCAACTTAGATTGTAATTGTGGACTAAATTAAAATGTTCCCTTAAATCACCTCCCATAAATCGGTAGGTAGAGAACCATTTTTAAATTTTGGGTCAATTGAAATCATTCTCTCTAAATTGCAAAGTTTAGAGTACGACTATTACATTCAATCTTTCCATAATCCGCCTAAATGGAATTTTTTTAAAGTACTGATTTTGGTTTAAACTACATCATCTATACTCCGACACTCCATTTTAGGGGCTGGGTAACTACTAATTAATAAATTTTATAAGCTACATGCGAAGCAAGGTGTAGTACCAAATTGCATATGACGACAAACATGGTTCATCAACTCTATAATTCTAATAATGAAAAATATTAAGTTTCACTAAGAATTGATCAATTTTATTGAAAAACTTAGAAAATTAGATATAGTTGTCAACTTGATCACCACTTTTACATTTATTTTCTTTTTCCTATTTTTTCATTTTTAGATGGACATGTTTAAGAGTCTTGTAGTAATAAACTTACTAATTCCTAAATAATAAACTTTGTGGTATATATAAGACTTAAGACTTTTTTTTCCAATGTCTCATTTCGATTCACGAATGCACAATAATAGAAGATAGGATTTCTCTTACATACATACATACATATATACATACATATATATATAGGAAAATTGGATTCTAATAATCCCAACTTTCACGAATTGGACAGCAATAATCTCTACTATCAATTTGAATTCTGGTGGTTCAAAAAAAAATTGGATTGTAGTTATCATCCCTATGTTATCATCACTACAACAGGGTAACAAAAATAAGACCGTTCTGAACGGTTTCAATTCAGCTTGAACGGTCGTTCGAGGGGGCGGGCGACCGTTCATTTGCGACCGTTGGGGATGGTCGCCTCTCAATGGCCGTTTGCGGAAGCGGGCGACCGTTCATTTGAACGGTCGCTAATTAACCGTTCATAAACGGTCCCAGGATGCGGACGACCGTTCATGAACAGTCGTCCGCCTCCTACGACCGTTCATGAACGGTCGTCCGCCTCCTACGACCGTTTATGAACGGTCGTTAGCCGTAGTGACCGTACATTAACGGTCGTTACCCAGCTGAACGGTCGCCCATTTTATTTTTTTAAAAAAAAAATTTTTTGTTGAGTGTTTCTGGTAATATAATCTATCCGGAATATATTTGAAGTATAAGTGCCAAACGGTCACAAAATGAACGGTCGCAAACAGTAATATATATATAAAAATGGACGGTCGCAAACAGTAATATATATATATAAATGAACGGTCGCAAACAGTAGTAATATATAATAATAGTCAACGGTCGCAAGTCAACGGTCGCTAGTCAACGGTCGCAAAATATATTACATATCCGACAAATTTTTAAAGTTGTCCTCACAAACACTACGAAGAAGGGGGGTCATTAATGAAGTTGGAGGGAGAGAATTGACCACTGGAAGGCGTCCCCTGTTGCTGCTGTTGATTTCGTTCTAATTGGGATAATCTTCCTTCAAGTTGGCTGAACATCTGCTGGTATTGGGAGAGTTGACTCCTCAAAGACTGTGTTTCAGCCACCATGGAAGCATAAGCAGATGGGGCAGCGGTGGAGGATGAGGAAGAAGATCCCTGACCATTGTGGCGTGCATAGCGGGCCGCCCTTTCATAGAACATGCCCGTCGAGGATCCCAGGCCGTAGACAGACTGATTCTTGACAGAGAACCCACCGGCGACATTGCAGAAAACCGCGTTGGCTTCCACAGAATTGGGCTCTACGCCCGCTGCAGCTACTTGCTCAAGATAGTCATTCTGCAAATGATCAACATTAATGATAATTAGTAACCCCAACTAAACGTAAAGCAAAGTGGTCATGTTGTTTGTTATCAAAACACATTATCAATAGATGCCACAACTAAGGTAATATAGGGAGAGTTACATAGAAATTTCGGCAGAGTTTCCTTTGTAATATGGACTATACCAAATTCATAATACAAGACATTAACCTGCAAGTAACAATATACGGTCACACGCCGATTAATCCAATCGAGCCACATGCTCGTTTATAAACATAAGTTGCACATTCCAACTTCCAACAACAATTCCAACACATACAATCAAGCAACAATATATGGCCACACGCCGATTAATCCTATCGAGCCACACGCTCGTTTATAAACATAAGTTGCACATTCCAACTTCCAACAACAATTCCAACACATACAATCAAGTAACAATATACGGCCACACGCCGATTAATCCTATCGAGCCACACGCTCGTTTATAAACATAAGTTGCACATTCCAACTTCCAACAACAATTCCAACACATACAATCAAGTAACAATATACGGCCACATGCCGATTAATCCTATCGAGCCACACGCTCGTTTATAAACATAAGTTGCACATTCCAACTTCCAACAACAATTCCAACACATACAATCAAGTAACAATATACGACCATACACCGATTAATCCTATCGAGCCACACGCTCGTTTATAAACATCAGTTGCACATTCCAACTTCCAACAACAATTCCAACACATACAATCAAGTAACAATATACGGCCACATGCCGATTAATTCTATCGAGCCACACGCTCGTTTCTAAACATAAGTTACACAGTCCAACTTCCAACAACAATTCCAACACATACAATTAAGTAATAATATACGGCCACACGCCGATTAATCCTATCGAGCCACACGCTCGTTTCTAAACATAAGTTGCACATTCACTTTTCAAAAACAATTCCAACAAATAAATTATTAAACTAACTTTAGAAGAAAATGACTTACATAAACTTTGGCCGCCTTCGGATCAGTCCATTGCTTGTTGCCGTGGGCGTCTTGCTTACAATGATAGTGCTCTATGACGTCCGCGGGGGATGGATGGATCCCGTCACTAGCCTAGGAATATATTTAGAAACATTACAGATATTACCTTATAATTTGTATTGATGAAAAACGTTAAAGTAAAAGATGATGGGAGTCTTACCAGTTTCCGCAAGTATTTACCGGCGGACATCGCGCCACCGTAGTGCTTATTCTGGTCCAGGGCTTTGTTCCGATTCGCCGTGTATGCCTCGACCCGACGCTTATCGGCCTCTTCCTCTCGTTTAGCCCACATCCTCGCCCGGATTTCAAATGACAAATGGGGGATTGCTTTGTTCCTTGGGGTCCTTTTCTCCCGGTAGACCAGGCCCTTAAGGAGGTCGCTGAATTTGCTATGCCACATGTTGAAGACCTCCTGAGCCAGGTCCATTTCATATTCGAAACGTTGCTATATAATAACAATTAAAACAATTAAACACATATTTACTGTCTCATATATACTAACGAAATCCAAATAAAATAATTAGGTTCCGAAGGATTGTATTCTTACATAAAAATACGACCAATAAACCATTTTGTCAGGATCTTCCATATCACCGGCGCAAAGAGCCTCCCCTTGGTAATGAGATTTTAGACTCTCCAACACGACCTTAGTAACCTTAGGCAATGAGAACCTACAAGAAACGAGCAACAAGTGAGAGAGTCGCAATATTTATTAATTATTATGTATTGACCAAAATTAAAGTTGACATACCAGTCTTCCCCCCTAATGAGGGGGATCCTTGGGTCGGATGGGTCAGGAGGATTACCGGGCTGGATCTTCCATAGAGGGGATGGTGGGGACATGGCGTTTTCTTAAGCTGCACTATAATAACCAATAATTGACCGCACAAATAATGAATTTAAAATTAATTTACATTTGATGCATGTTGTTAGCTAGTAATCGAATAACAACCATGAAAACAAATTCAATTATAACCAAACAAAATAAAAAAATTATTTCTAAATTGTTACATCGCACAACATAATAAAAACAAATGACAGTTCAAACAAAAGAACCTACACGTACAACCTACTCATCATCATCATCATCATCACTAAGCAACTCAACAAATGCGGCGTTTTCCAATGCTTCATTCCCTTCTAAATCATCGTCCTCCACACCCTCTAGTATACCCCGATCTTCTCCTTCTTCATCATCACTAAATAGTTCGTCTCCCGAGCCATCTCGATCGTCAAGTAGGTCGAACTCAACAAGTGATGGGGGGTCCACATTGTTGTCTTCCTGAAATGCTCCATCATGATCATCGAGTCCATCTATTTCGGTACAATGCAGTGTTTCCATTGTGCAACCTGGTGGGCAACAAGACAAGGCGGGAATGAGAGAGAAACTTATAGTAAAAGGTCTAATAGAAATTGTGGTGGGCTTTGATGCATGCAAGAAAGCCCACCACAATTTCTATTAGACCTTTTACTATCAACTTCTCTCTCTCATTGCCCACCAGGTTGCACAATGGAAACACTGCATTGTACCGAATCTGAGACGCTTCTAACTCCCAGAGCACTATAGACCTCGCGCAATTTCACTGCCGAGATTGCGCTACTTTAAGGGAACCAGACAAATAAATTGGAGACTCGGTACGACTCATGAAAGTATTTTTCAGCCATAAATTATCAGGAACAAACACACTCTCATGGACACTAACAGAACCCACACTCGACCTCTTTTTATGACATCTATAACTAAGATACTAGACCTATAAATTACTATACTTTTTACTCTAAACTACCATGACAACTAACTTATTTACTAACACTAAACTGGTTGTTGAGTACTTAAGCTAGCAAAGGGATGTGACATAGTTATTTATAACTCATGTCTTCATTTGGGGTTATGAATAATTAAGATAGCAATTAGGTTGGATACGAAACAAATTTACGCTAACAACTTCAGAGATTATCTTAATTAAAGACATGTCTCTAAACTTCAATTCACCCTTATTGTGATGAACAAGTTGTCTGAGTTATATGTACGAGAAATCCACCGCTTGTGACGTATCAAATGTCGATCGTTGTGCATTTAGCATCCAAACGAACACCCAAGAAATCAAGATTGAGTTCCTGGGTGTTCAATTTATTAGTGATTAGTATGCTACAAAACTCAACGATCGACATTTGTTTTGCCACAAACGGTGGATTTCTCGTATGTATAACTCCGACAAATTGTTCATCACAACAAGGGTCAATTGACATTTAGAGGCTTGCCTTTAATTAAGTTATCCAACAAAGTTGTTAGTCGCGTAAAGTCATTCCTAATCAAACATAATAACTAACTCATATACTAATAACTACCAAAATCATCCCAACTCAACATTTTTTTCTAATAATGGTAGATTTCGATGTCGTAGATTCAAATGAATTTTAAGCGTGCTAAAACAATTATATACAACTTAACTAACTAAATATTCTTTACACATGTATTAACCTAACCCATACTAATTTACACATGTTCATAATTTATACACATAAACATACAATTAACAATTTTCAAAACTAAAACAATAAATATTACAAAACATAACTAACTAATACAAGTAACATACAATTAATACAAAAATTCAATAATAAAACACAATTAACACAACAACATACACATAAACATGCAATTAACACAACCAACATATCATTACACTAATTGATAAATTTCACCACATACCTAACCTAATTAACATACAATACTTAAACAGTAATATAACTAACCTAATTAACATACAATTTCACAACATATCATTAAACTAATACAACTAACATACAATTAACATACAATACTTACACAGTAATTAACACAAAAATTAACCGAATAAATACTAATTATTCACTCAAATTATTGACAACATAACTAACTAAACAACTTTTTACACAAATACTAACCTAATTAATGCATGCTCATAATTTATACAAATAAATATATAATTTACAAAATTGACAAATTTCAAATAATTTACCCGGGAGAACGACGGCGGCAGTGGCAGCGGCAGCTGACGGCGAAGGCGGACGACAATGGCGGAGGCGTCGCCGGCACCAAGAAAGGGGCGGTTCCCGGTCCGATTTGCTAGCAAGAGGAAGGGCTTGTGTTGTTATTAACCACCAAAAACTTAAAAGAATTGATAAGGAGGGAGAAGAGGAGGACTTACCGTCGTCGGCTCCGGCGGAATGTGGCGGCAGGCGGCGGTTTCCGGTCAAAGTCACCGGCTAGCAAGAGGAGGGAGAAAAGAAATTGGGTTTTGAGAGAGTGTAACGGTGCAATTGAATTCGATTGAATTCGGCCGAGTTTTAACCACTGAACGACCGTTCAATTAAACGGTCGATATCTAGCGACCGTTCAAATTAACGGTCGTTAATCGGAACGACCGTTCAATTGAACGGTCGTTAATTAGCGACCGCTTATTGAACGGTCGTTCCGATTAACGACCGTTAATTTGAACGGTCGCTAGATAACGACCGTTCATTAACTGTCGTTTTTGAACGGTCGCCCGCCTTTTTCTTTCGACCGTTCATTGAACGGTCGCTCCGGACGGTCTTATTTGGCCAGCCATCTTGTAGTGCATCTTCCTTTCTAGCTCACACGTATCCATCCACCCACCACCATCGTTGCCAACCAAAATTGTCGATCTACTAGCTCTCTCTCTCTCTCACACACACACACACTTGATTCATTCAGTTCTTTTGTTCTACACAAATGAGTTTCGCTTCCGATTTTAACCTCCTTTGATCGATCCACCAATTCCTTTAATCTCAAACAATTTGAATACCCACAGAGCAACAGTTGAAAGATACGAAATTTCAAGGCTTTTATGTAGTTTTGAGTTCAATATGTTGAATAAGTTGTGTAGTTGTAAATAGAATTGAAAAATTAGTGTTTAATATTACAAGTTTGGGTTTAATTAGATAGATTAGGGTTCAGATTTGTTATAGTCTAACTAGAGGGTTCCAATTTTTTGTTTGGAGTTATTCGAATTTTTGATTATTACTTAATTGGATAAGAGAGAAAGTAGCCGTGGTGGGTGGAAATTTATGGGTAGTGAAGAGACAGAGTGGTGGTGGTGGTCAATGGTGGTTGGCGGTGGTTAGTGGAGGTTGGTTGTGGTGGTCGATTTTATGGGACGAAGTAGTTGATGATGGGGAAGAAGATGATGGAGAACATTATTAGGGAGAGAGGAAAATGAAAAAAATATAAATTTACTGGTGATAACTGGTTACCCGCCATAATAAGCCCTGATAAGGAAGACACATTTGATTCTAAAACATTTATTTTAACTGATGAAGTAGCTGATTTCGAACCCATCGAAAACAAGGGTAGCCTTGGGCAATTTCGACAAAAGTAGTAGGTCTAGCGACATTTTATTAATGTGAAAATCTTCAGGGATACTTTTGACATTTTTTACAAATATAAGGGCAGAGTGTTTGGACAAAACAAATCCCTCAACTTTTCATTTTAGTAAAAAATGCTACTGATCTTTAAAACTTGTCACTAATATCATTCAACTTTTCAAAAAATTCAGAAATGTCAGACAACTTTCCAAAAAAATCAAAACAACCACTTTTATCTTCTATAGCAGGTTTACAGGTAAAATTTGAATTTGTCACTGGTATTTGGGCAAAACTGTCACTCAACTTTTCAAAAAAGTAAAAAATACCACTACTCTCAATTAAAATTGTAAAAGTATCATCACCTCTTAAAATTAACAAAAATTTACGTCCGAGTAACTCCGGGTTCATAAAATCGGACATCGGATGAAAGTTTGGCGTAGGATACCCAATTTCACGTACTTTTGGGTCATACAAATAAGAAAAGTATAACCTCGGGTCTAAATTGGGTTCGAACAATAAAAACTTGAAAAAAATTGTGTTTGAATTTCTTGTCAAATCCGTAAATGTTAAAATTTAGGTAAAATTCTATCACCGTATCCAATTTTTTCTGAGTCTAACAAATTGGTGATATTGGGCCGAACAATTTTTTGTCAACCATGACACCTATCTATTTAAATACATATATAAAAATAAGAGAAGAAGTTATAGGGAGGATATAATTATTATAATATTTTAAGTATGAAATAAGAAACAAAACAACGTAAAATTATTGGAGAAAACATTAAAAATTCAACATTAAAATATAATATCCGAATTTTAAAAAGGTCAGATTATAATTATATGATTTATAAACAAAATTTTTATGTTATAGTGAATCTCCATTTGAAACTTAAGTATTTTTATATTTTAATTTAAATGAATGAAAGGTGGTGACACTTTTTATAATTTTAATTGAACGTAGTGACATTTTTTACTTTCTGGGACATTTGAGTGACAATTTAGGCCCTGTTCTTTTGTGCGGCAAATTGAGTGTGATAAATGATATAATAGGATAATATTGTGGAAAGTGTGGCATGGTATGGTAAGTTATCGTAAAATTTGTGATAAAAATGATTGATGTGATAGATGAGGAAAGAGAGTGTGAAAAGTAGAGGAAAAAAGTTAGTGTTGGGTTGAATGTGGAGACCAATTTTGGGTTGGTCTCTATCTCTTGGGGAGCAAGGTAGAAGAGTTTGAGTGGGAATAAGATTGTTGATTTGTTCCACTTCTTTTTTTGTAATTCCTTTGCTGTAAGGACTCTATTAATCCTAAAATTGTGTCAGCCTTGTACTATAAATAGAGCCTAGGTGCTAGGTTTATTTGCATAACAATTGAGAGTGTTTCATCTTATACCACAAGAGATTGACCTGTAATCTCTGTGTCCCTGAGGGAGTTGTGTGAGGCTCATCTGTGAGTGTTGAGTTCTCAGGTTGTAACTCTAGGGAGGTTGTGAGAGATTGTGGAGGTTTGGGAATCTCTGAAACACTGTTGTAATCCTCTGATAGTGCATCGTTCGTGGTTTTTTCCCGGTTTGGGTTTTTCCACGTTAATTCCTTGTGTCGAATCTTTATTTATTTTTCGCCCTTATTATTATTTGTCTGCTAACTACGCCCTGAGAATCCTAACAAGTGGTATCAGAGCTTTGGTTGGAGCGTGGTTGATCTGCAAACTGAGAAGCAATCGTGGGCGCTATTGTGAAGATTCCAGAGTTCGATGGGAAAGACTACGCATGGTGGAGGATGCACGTTGAGGATGTGCTCCGCCAGCAAAGGTTGCATCTTGCGATGGGTGATAAGCCAAATGAGATGGAACAAAAGGATTGGGAAGAGCTTGATGGTCAGGCATTCAGTACGGTCAGGCTGACGCTAGCTCGGAATGTGGCTTTCAACGTCAAAGATCAGAAAACGACAAAAGACCTGCTCGAGGCCTTGCAAAACACATATGAGAAACCTTCGGCGGTGAACAAGGTATATGTGTTACGTCGTTTGTTTAAATTTAAGATGCAAGAGTCTGGTGATATGCATGATAGTATGAATGAGTTGAATATAATACTATCAAAGTTAACCTCTGTGGGATTTAATTTCGACGATGAGATGAACGCTAACATACTATTGGCTACCCTACTTAAGTCTTGGAAAAATTTCGTGACTTCTGTAACTTCTTCAACTAAGAAGGATGAGAAATTAAAGTTTGGGGAAATTAGAGACTTTGTCCTGAATGAAAGTATTCGCAGGAAAGATTCCGTGTATGCAGGTCTTGGGGATGCTTTGGTATCGAGTAGGAGAAATAGTGGGAGTTCGGGTCGGGGTCGATCAAAATCTAGAGGTCGAAACATGGAGCAAGTGTTGTGTTGGAACTGTGGTGATAGAGGTCATTTTTGTAGGGATTGTCCCAAACCTAAGAAGAGCAGCCATAATGACCAGGACTCTGTATATTCTGTTGAGGATTTTGGTGATGCCCTAACTGTTTGTGTTGACAAGTTAGAAGGGGGTTGGGTGATAGATTCGGGTGCTTCGTTTCACTCTTCGTCAAGCAAGGAGGCCTTTAGCAACTTTGTGAGTTGGAGGTTTGGCAGGGTTAGGCTTGCAAACGGTCACAACCTAAAGGTACTAGGAAGAGGTGATGTGAACATTAAAACTTCTAAGGGTGGAACTTGGAGGTTGAAGAATGTTCGGTATGTCCCGGGTCTGACCAAGAACCTTGTATCTGTGAGTCAACTAGATGAGGAGGGGTTCACGACGAGATTTGAAGATAGTCATTGGAGGGTAACGAAAGGATCTCTGATAATTGCAAATGGCAGGAAAGAGGGGAAGCTATATTATGTCATTGATAACTCTAACATGCCGGTTCATGCTCGTCAAAGGCGTGTTAGCTTCTCTGATGAGAGAAGGGTATCAGAAACGAGGAGGTTTCCGGTCGAGGCTACGGGAACGGATGGTCAGCCGAGGAACGCATCTAACCTGCACGAGAATGCGACAAGTTCAACACGAGGTAAAATCCCAATCCAAAATTCCCCTAAGTTGTTGACGATGATGCGTATGTCGAAGTTGCAGGCGCGTGATCAGTTCAAGTGGGAGCCTGTTGCTAAAAGTGGAGTTGATGGGAGGTCAACTGGGACCTCTGTTGTTCTTTGCTGAACAAGATCGTGATGGATGCACTAAAGGATTCGAGAAGGTGTTGAAGTGGTGATTGATGATAATCGACGAAGGCTGCGTTTAGAATTGGTCTCCAAGTGGGAGATTGTTGGGTTGAATGTGGAGACCAATTTTGGGTTGGTCTCTATCTCTTGGGGAGCAAGGTAGAAGAGTTTGAGTGGGAATCAGATTGTTGATTTGTTCCACTTCTTTTTTGTAATTCCTTTGCTGTAAGGACTCTATTAATCCTAAAATTGTGTCAGCCTTGTACTATAAATAGAGCCTAGGTGCTAGGTTTATTTGCATAACAACTGAGAGTGTTTCATCTTATACCACAAGAGATTGACCTGTAATCTCTGTGTCCCTGAGGGAGTTGTGTGAGGCTCATCTGTGAGTGTTGAGTTCTCAGGTTGTAACTCTAGGGAGGTTGTGAGAGATTGTGGAGGTCTGGGAATCTCTGAAACACTGTTGTAATCCTCTGATAGTGCATCGTTCGTGGTTTTTTCCCGGTTTGGGTTTTTCCACGTTAATTCCTTGTGTCGAATATTTATTTATTTTTCGCCCTTATTATTGTTTGTCTGCTAACTACGCCCTGAGAATCCTAACAGTTAGGAGAGAGAAAAATAAAGAGAGAGAAAGTTATGATTGTAATGGTAAAGTATGAAATGATATGTAATGATTGTGGTAATTGTGAAAAAATATAGCAGGAACCGCACAAAAGAACAGGGCCTTAGCCCAACAACTAGTGACAAATTTCAAATTTTACATGTAAACATGCTATAAAAGGTAAAAGTGATATTTTTTTTTATTTTTTTAGAGAGTTGAGTGGTAAATGTTAGGACACATTGGTAATATGATAAAAATTAGTTATAAGTTTCCAAATTGCTCCAGCAAAATCCTGTGAACATAGAAGTAATAGTTATTGGCATTCTAAATAAATTTACTATCTCCTTCCTTAATTGTATGTCACAAAAACTAATTAATCAAACTCAATAAACATGGGGAATGAGGTGAAAAATTAACAAATGGTCAAAAATATCCTTAAAAGTAACCTTGGAACGTGATAAAGAGATTATAAAAGTTAGATAATTTGACATATAACAATTAAGGAACAAAGTAGTTAAAAAAAATTAACAAGTAATTCGGCACGGAGGTAATGGAAATGATAATTATTAAAATTATAAAAATAACAAATAAAAATTGATGGAGAATTTCAATTTTATAAAAATAACACTTTTTTGATCCCTTTGAAAAAGAAAATTTTTCTTTTCAGAGTGCTTATTTATTCTATTACGCTTATGATGTGTTTGGTTACAGCTATTTCCTGGTAAAGTTTGTCAACTTTCTCAAATTGACCAAATTTATCATGTTTGTTTGTAAAATGATAGGAGAAAAATTTTGAGTGGATCCCATAATTTTTCCAGAGTGGATGAGAAAATTTTTTTTTCCATTGAAAGAATTGGGAAAGTTTTTATCCCATGAGAAAGGAAAAGTTCTTTTAACTTCATTTTCAAAAAAGCCCCTAAAAACTATTTTATAAATTAATATAGGGAAATTGGATTCTAATAATACGAACTTTCGATTTAATAATGAATAATATGAACTTTGACCCTCTGTTGCCCTCAGTAGTATGCCACCGAGTTAAGATGAACTTAACTCAGTGGTGTGCTGACATGGCGGCGGAGAGAGTGTGTTGACTTTTTTAATTGTGCCATCTCATCTTTGACTTTTCAAATACAACCCATTTCTCTCTCCTCAACCATTCTTCTTCTTCCTCCATTATCCATCAATGACTTCCTCGGTCTTCTTAGCCTCAGCCTGAGCCACAGCCACAGCCCCGACACTTCCAGAAGGTTGCGGCGGTGGTTGTTGCTGGCTTCTGGAGGTAGCCATCATCATCATCCGCTTCTCCCTGCGATCGCCATTAGCTCGCGCTGAACACGGTGGCTCTTGGACTCCGGCGACTCCTCCGTCGTCTCTCTCTCCGTCGTCTCTCTCTTCATCGGCAGCCGCTGCGCAAACCACCTGCTCGCAGGAGCGCAACCACCGCACTCTCGACCACTGCCCACTCAGGTTCTCATCACCATCGCCATCCCTGAAGGTCGCCTCTGTGCTGCTCTTCGCACTGGCCATCGACATCTCTCCCTCTTCGCACTGCCCATCGCCATCCCTGAAGGATAGCTCAATTTCTCAATCTAATCAAGTCGACAAACTCAATTCAGGTTAAGTAGTTGGAAATTTTAGGTAATGTTTGTTTTTTTTGTTAAAGAATTCATCAATTTGGGTACTAGTGTGGTTGAATTTTTCTTGTTTAATTGTTTAATGCAGTGGGGGATGACCTCAATTTTGGGGATTCTTTTGACATTTTGGAATTTGGATTATATTATTGGGGTTGATAGGGGTTTGATCTGTTCCGTCTTTTGCATTTGTGTTCTGATTTGTGTAAGTTCAGAAATTGGGGTTTTAAATGAGATATCAGCTGTTGATTAGGGTGTTGAAATCCTTGTTCTGAGGGTCATAGTACCCAGGCATGGTTTAGATTGTTGGGATTTTGATTATGGGTGGGTTTTTGTCAGGGATTGTTCATTGACGGCGATTCACCGGTGGATGAAATGTGGTTTAGCGATCTACGGGACGACGCCGTTTAGTGGATCAGACATACTAGGGTTTGTGTTCTCTGAAAAAGATAAGAGCTTGAGGAAGCCATCAATTCGAAATTTGAAATTAGAGGAGAGAGATTTGTAGAAGATGAGCAAAAAAAATTTCACACCCAGATTTGGGTTGTGAAGAGTAACGATGAAGGAGGGAGATGAAGGAAAAGAAAGGGGAGTTAATTTTCTGAAAAAATAGTTGTTGATGACATACAGAATGAGAGAGAAACACAGGGAATGAGGGAAAAATTAGTTTGACATGGCGCTTTTTTAAGTTAAGGGCTGACCTCGCAATGTCAAACAGCAAGGGGCACGTGCTGCCACCGCCAGATCATTTTCCCGACGAGTCAAGAAAAAGGTAACTCGGTGGCGTGTTACTGGGGGCAACAGGGGGTCAAAGTTCATATTATTAATCACTAAATCAAAAGTTCATATTATTAAGTCTTATATGGCCAAAAATTCATATTATTAGAATCCAATTTCCCATTAATATATATAATATACTTTGGATATTTTAAATAAATTTTCACATACACTTTCTCATATTTTCAAATATAAATCATTTTCCCTCCTAACATTTTCCTAACTTTCCCTATAGGAAACATTTTCCCAGAAAGGAGATGTTAGCAAAGAGCCTAGGAAATGGGTGATTCGAAAAGAGGAAAGTTGAAGTGACAAGGTTGCATGCAAAACGACACCTATCCTAACTTTCTTATTTAATATTAGGACCAGGATTTAATAATATTCATAAAATTCACCTAAATAACGAGTATAGCAATATTAATATTGATACATCATGCGTATAGAAACTTCTGGTTCAGCCGTCTGTTTTTATATTTTTATGTATATTATGATTTGACTGCCAAATTGCAAGACGCAGTGGCAGCTAGATCTCTGTTGTTTTTGCAGCGAGCCATACAGTATTATTTTACATATTTATTTACTCATTAATAAATTATATTTCTTTGTCACCCAAATTACTTTTACAAAATCAATATACTTTGAAAATAAGATGAAAAGTTTGAACTTTACCCAAATTATCCATATATTTATTGATGTAATAGTAGTTAAAATTATAAAAAGTGATAAATAAAATTATTAATTAGGGACAAAAATGAAATTACAATCGTTGAAATTATAAAATGACAAATAAATTGAAAACAAAAAAATTAATTATTTTGACAAATATTTTGGGACGGAGGCAGTACTTCATACCAACACCATCAGGTATGAGTCTTCTGTTGAGCTCAGTATATAAAAGAGGGGTGTGCATCAAAATTTTCTTGAGAATCATATTATTGTAGGCAACAGAAATATTACACTAGGGCACTATAATATAATATTAAAAGTTGAAAAAGAAGAAAGGAAGGGAGGTCGAGAAAAATGGGAGCAAGGTTGGGGGATACGTTGCCGTCAATAGCAATGGTGTTCTTGCAAAGTGTATACGCAATAATGGCACTCTTGAACAGGGCTGCCCTTATGAAGGGTATGAGTCCCAGAGTATTCATCTTCTACAGACAAGCCATTGCTACTTTGGTCATATCACCTTTTGCTTTTATCTCAAGGTCAGCCCATATTCAGTTAAATTCTTTTGGAATAATTCATTCATAAATTAGTCATCCTCTCCAATGTTATTTGCATAATTGAGATGATTAAATATATGTATTACTTAGACAGTGATGTTTTGTTTGAGAGTTGAGAAGCTTAAGTGCTGCGGTTAAATCATTCATTGCTAAAAATATGTGTATTACCGTCAACTTTTTCCCAGCCAAATTAAAATAGTTGGAAAAATCAACTATTTCATATTTTTATAATTTTCCAATTATTTTTCAAATTTGATGTAAAAAAAGGATTTGAAATTCTAATCTAATCATTTTTGTTAAAATGATGAGAAATTTTTTCTGTTATCCTTTCTCTAACTGTTTGAAAATGGTTGAAAAAAGGTCAAATTACTTATCGTTTTAGCCTGTTGCAAATGTGAGGAGTATATATACAAGTTAGTTATAAAAGATATGGGTAGTTTTGTAAATACACTTAAGTTTAGGCATGTGAAAAATCCATTAAATGATTAATGATCTTTATGAATAGATACTATTGTCTATGGTTACAGGTTAATTTAAACTAGTAGGATTATTAGAGATTATCTGCATGTAAATATATCCATGCAAGAATTTGCATGATTGGAGTTGGATTGGAATGAATAAAATTTCATAAGGAGAGTGGAAAAGAAAGACTAGGGTGCAAAGAGGAAGAAGTAGGGGAGAGATAGACACAAAAAGTTATTGAGAGGTTGATTATGCATATAACTTAGGCCCTGTTTTTTGGATGAGTTATTTTCAAGTTACGATAGTTAGGTTAGAATAAGTTAGAATGTTTTTTGTGAAAATTGTGTTTTTAGAGTGAATGTTTTTTTAAAGAATTGTGTTAGATTATGATAAGTAATTAGTTTTAACTCGGCAAAAGAATAGGGCCTTAATTGATGAGGGATTGATCAAGAGTCTTAATTGAGGCTTGAATCAATGAATAGTTGAATGACACATAATTTTTAATTACAAAGTTAGACTGTTGCATTTGCTCTTAATGGTTCATCCAAAAAGGTGGAGGAAAATAAGAAAAGAGAGCTTATATGGTGAGTTGTGATGTTGGCTGTAGGGGAAAAGCAAACACAGCATCAATGGGAGCAAGGACGTTTCTTCTGGTCTTTCTTGCAGCATTCATTGGGTATGTCAAACTTTGATCAATGCTTCTTAATGTTAATTTTGAATGTATTCTTTTGCAAATCTAAACACACAACCCCCTAGCTTGTTTTATTCTCATTCTAATTCGTTTGAGTATAGTTTAATCCTGTCTGTTTTCTAAGGATCTTAAATTGTATATGCATGATTAACAGGGTATTGTTAAATCAAACAATGTACTTTGAAGGATTGTACTTGGCTTCGTCCTCAATTGCCAGTGCAATGTCTAATTTAGTGCCCGCTGTTACCTTCCTCACTGCTGCTGTCATGGGGTAAGTATTCGGCTTCCTTACAGTTATAAAATCGTCTATCATTGACTTAAAAGATGCAATAAAAACCAAAATCAATATTCCGAAATCCTACCAAAGCGAAGTATAAAGGGGTCGAATGTAGCATTGTTACCCCAAACTTTTGCAATTTACAGACATTGGTTCTAATTGAATTGGGATGCAATGTATTATGTATAGCAAAATTCCTACACACCAGCTTACCACATTGTACACTTTAGTGTAACCGTTGAAACTTTAATTGGGAATGATTCCTTGACAATCCGGCCATCACAACATTAGTAGTAACTAGAAACGTACTGATAATTCAATTGACTAATTATCATTTCAGGATGGAGCAAGTAAATCTGAGAAGATTAAGCAGTTTAGCAAAGATACTAGGGACGACATTGTGCGTTGGAGGCGCGGTTTCAATGGCTTTGTTAAAAGGGCCAAAGCTACTGAATGCCCACATACTTCCACCATCCAACTCTCTGTTGTTTCAGTCATTGGGAGGTGATACCTGGCTGTTGGGTTGTCTCTGTTTGTTTGCAAGCATGTGCTGTTGGGCCTTTTGGCTTATTTTACAGGTACCCCCTTTATGTTATAACAACTCTTACCCAAAACTAACTTGACATACACTTATTCTTTGAGTTTTTGGCTCAAAATAATCCGAAGTCGGAGGTAATTGGCTGAAAATAATCAAAACTTACTTTTTGGCTGAAAATAATCCAAACTTTTAACCTATTTACTCGGACTAAACGGAAATCGATTTCTGGCGTCAAAATACTGACAGGCAACCTGAGCACGTATTTCTTTAATTGATTTTTGTTTTGAATTTATGCTGACTGGGGTTTACATAAGCTGACCAGTCAATATTTCGATGCCGAAAATCGATTTCGGTTTAGTCCGAGTAAATATGTTAAAAGTTTGGATTATTTTCAGCCTAAAAGTGAGTTTGAATTATTTTCAGCCAATGACCACCGACTTCAGATTATTTTGAGCCAAAAACCCCTTATTCTTTTGTATCTTTTTCCTAAAATTCCTTTTGATGGGACATACATATATAGGTGCCAATCACTGCATGCTACTCAGATCACATCTCCCTCTCTGCATGGATGTGTTTTCTAGCAACCATACAAGCAGGGGCAGTTGCATTCTTCTTTGAGCGTGACGTCGAAGCCTGGAACTTGAGCTCAAATCTTGAGCTCACCTGTTGCTTCTTTTCGGTATGTCTTGCATTATTTCACAGGCACAAGTTATAGCGCATCGAAATAATTTCATCTAGAAAACATAAGCAGAGACACTATGACTTCAAAACAAACAAGAACCAACTTATGTACCGAAATGTGGTTATGTATCAGTTCCAAACGGCTTAAATTCTGATTCGAACAAATCGATCGTTTAATTATTAGGGGATATTTGGATCCGGGATTCAATTTTTCGTCCAATCATGGTGTGTATCGCGGAGAGGTCCTGTATTCACAGCAATGTTCAGTCCTCTATGCACAGTAATTACAACTGTGGTGGCCTGCATAGTTCTCCATGAACAAGTATATCTTGGCAGGTATGCATCTGAACTTCAGTATCATCTTTCACCCTATCCTTGATCACTATAAATTTACAGTGATAACTTGTTAAGGTACTACAAGTATGAAACTAACATTTTTTTTTGTTGGACAATTCAGTTTAGTAGGTGGCATTGCAGTGATTACTGGATTATATGTAGTGTTGTGGGGTAAGTCAGAAGAGCTGAAAGAAGAAATAGTAAAGGAGGCTGAACCAGAATATATTACCCAAGAGAAGACAAATTCTACGGTTGATTTGGAGCAGCCATTACTGACAGATCACAGCAACTAATGAGGCTTAGATGAGTTACAAACTTACAATACAGAGTATATTAAAAAATTACTTGGAGGTACCCTAATTTTTTGTGAAATGTTTTTCAGATATCCCAACTTTTTAAAACTGGTACCCTTACTTTTTGGGTTAGAAATTATTAGATGTTTTTTCGATCATCAATTTGGTTAAGTGACCAAAATATTCTTATTCTTCCATTTTTTATGAAATACCCTTAAAAAAGAAGAATAAGGGTATTTCGGTCATTTAATAAAATTAATGGCCGGAAAAGTACCAAATAATTACTGACCCAAAAAGTAAAGGTATCTCAAAATTAGTTTTAAAAAGTTGGGGTAGCGAAAAATAGTTTCCCTAAATATTGGGTACCCCGAATAATTTTACTACAATGTGTTATTATTTTATTCAAAAAATTTATAGTTCTACACAGGATTTGACTTTTGTCTAGAGCAAGGATTTAGCCGTAGTTAATATTCCTAGTAGATGGTATTGACGAGAGAGAGAGAGAGAGAGGATCTGCCATCTTTCTTGTAATTTGCTGTCAAGCATACGACATCATCATTTTTTATGTAAAATCTAAAGACTATAAATGAGAATTTACGCCTGTGAGGAACTATCAGTTTTCTTGGCTATAGCTAGTGAATTGCTGTTACTGGCTCAAGATTTTTATAAGTAATGTTTTGGTTATGTTGATATCTTATTCATAATAATAAACACAAAAATAGAAATAAAGATTAACACATAATATTCAATGTGGAGAAAACTAAAATCCTGGAAAAAAGTCACAAAACTGTTGAATAATCATAGGATCGGATTGCAATGTGTTTGTAGGAGATTATTTAATCTCCAACAATCTCTCACGAGAGTTTCAAAACAAAGACTCAAAAATCATAGTTGATATTGCCCTCTAAAACTCACACAAAAATACAGAGATTTAGAGATACAATCTCTAATTGTACAATAATGAACCACTCGCTCATACAATCAAACTTCCACGCCTCAAGCTCTTTATATAATAATAGCTACAGAGTAGATTTAAATTTAATAAAGACTTTTGTGGCCGCTAAGCATCTTTATTAGGTCAGTAAACAACATCCCACGCCAAACTAAACTAGGAAAATATCAAACAAAGCACGTCATAGTGTTAAGCCACCATTGTCGGAACAACATAACTTATATCTCGTCCATGACATAGTTTGTCTATGCATTCACATGGTTTATGTCAGACACGACACGACCCGTGTTTCCCGCATGCATCATTTCCCTGATCCTCCAAATCGATTAGGGCTCAACACTAAACTTAACAAAGTTAAATCATATTGGTTACTCACCAAATGCAACAACTTCATATTAGGATCGAAGAGTATTCAAGCAACCACAAACAATGAGAAATAACAGCGAAAAAAAAAAACAGAAATTGATACCAGAGGTTTAACATGGAAAAAACCCAAAGCGGGATAAAAAACCACGAAATCGATGCACTAGTAGTATGAGGATTACAATTACATAGATTGTATTTCTCTCTATCTTACTTGATAAATTTAGGGGGAAAACCTGATCCCAATATATACTAGGAGATACAAGAAGGGAACTAGGTTAGTCTGATAACCTAAATAAAAGGATGGTCGCCACACAATTTGGGCTCGAGGCGCGAGCAAGCCTAGTTTAGGCGTTGGTGGAGTCTCCCGGGGCGCTGGTAGCGTCTTCAATATGACGGCTTCTGTGAAGGACGTGTCCAGCGTCCGAATCTCGCGGGTAGCGTCTGTAGCGGAAGAAGAATTCTCGCGACGAGCTTAAGTACTGCCAGCGTCTCTTGTCTCGGCCTTTTCCTGCCTCTGGATGAGGTGCTGGTGGTGTCGACACTCGACACTGGTGGCGCTAAAACGCGCTGATGGTGCCCTTGAAACGCAACTTGCGTCTCACTTCTTTGTCTCGCCTTCCTCCTCATCTTCCCTCTTCTCCTTCCTCCTTCTCCTCATTTGGTCTCCACACACAACAATCTCCCACTAGGAGACCAAAATCTCCAACATCCTTAACTTCCTCCACATGTTCCCCTAGTGCACCGACTGACGTCTTTATCAGTCCGAGAGGCCTACTGAGGCCACACAAAGCCTCAATTTCCAAGCATCCATTGGCTTATTCTTGATCTTGTAGACGCACTTCTTCAACAAGGCTCTCCTTCCTATAGACAATCTGACCAGCTCCCAGGTTCCGTGTTTCATCAACCATCGCGTACTCCCACTTGAACCGAGCCTCAGCCTGCACAGCCTTAGTATAGGACTTTGGCTCACCAGCTTCTATCAGTAATGAGTAATGCAAAGATGGAGAATATTTTTCAGGTGCATTACCTCTAGTAGCCCTCATGGATCTCCTCACAATGGGTGGTGTAGTGGAGCGTGGCGCGGTGAGGGAATTGATGGTTCTAGCTTGAGTTGTTGTTGTAGAAGAGAGGAGAACAATCCATGAACAACAGAATAAGGGGAGAAAGATGAACATCTCAATCACCTATGCTTGAACTTCTCATGAATAGCCTTGAGCTTGAATAATAACAAGAATAATAACCAAAATCAACCAATATCAATAACCTTGAACACCAAATGGGATTGGATATGACCTTGGATAAAGGTAGTCCACCACCAAAGCCTAACACCCCACCATGACCATCATAAAGGAAACATCCATCAAATGATCAATAAAGGAATGACTAGAAACACCACCAAAAGATTGGATAAAGTAATCTAGATTTTAGGAGAAAACTTAGGGAAACCCTAACCAATGCAATAGTATGTTCATAATCATCAAAAGCTGCCTGAAAATCGTGCTAAACAAGCTATTTATACTAAACAGGAAATTAGGTTAAAAACAGAACAAAATTACGAAACAGCGCGTCCGTCACAGAAGAGTGGCTCGGGCGAGTCAGTCTTCTGGGCAGCTTTTCCCTGCCGACTTCAAACACGCATAACTTCTTCATCCGGACTCCGTTTTAGACTCGTAAGATATCGTTAGAAAGCTCCCAGTGTGTACTTTAAGCTCCCCAAATTGGAGACCCATCAGAGTTATATTGAAGAAGTTATGACTCAAATAGTGAAGGCACGCGTATTTCGAACCCTTGATCGCCATTATTACCTTGTGTTTATTCACCCAGCTCACAACCGAACCATGATGCCAAATATTCATGACATCTTGGGATGACCCAACATCCCATAGTTCCTCTTGGTTATCGACAAGTCCGGAATCTCTTCCTGGGCCGTTTGAAACATCCGCGGGGAATTCGGACCCTGGCAATGGACGTCTCGCCTTAGCCAAGCTAAATTGATGCTCATCACCCCGCTCTTCTTGAAAGTATAGCGATTCTTGAGAACAAGCGGATGAACGTACTTAGCACAGTGTTTCCAGTTAGCTCCTCTATCCATGTTCTCGTCGAAATCCCCGATATAAGCATCACAAGAGAGTGCAACTACCGGCGCTTGCTGACCCATTGGCTTATCCTCGGGCGTGAAAGCTTGGACCCGATCCTGACAAGGTCCATGTAGTATGCTCATCATCACTAGAGCTTTCAACTAGCTCCTATTGTTCAGGCTCTTCAGCAGCCTGATCTGTAGTTTGTGGAGCTTCTTGTGATGCCTCTGTCTCAATTGTTTCCCTCCCAGGTACACCAGGCCTGACAGAAAACTTAACAGTTCCTGGCTCCCTCACCTTCGCTCCCACTAAATCCTTGTTTCCTGAGTCACTTGATGCCTGTCAGTCTTTATACAACACATTCTCACTAAAGACTACATCACAGTGTCTTAAAATTTTCCTACTATCCCACAACATGTATCCAAAAGCGTCTGTCCCAAAGCAAACCAGATAATACTTTTAGGATTTCGGATCTAACTTGTCACGTTTGTTAGGATCAACCATCACATAAGCAGTACACCCAAATATGTGAAGAAAGGAATAATTAACTTTCTTACCACTCCATACCTCCTCAAGTACCTTTATATCTAATGGAACTGATGGACTCTTCTTGAATAGATATGTTGTTGTGTTTACTGCTTCTGCCCACAAGTACTTGGGCAACCCAACATTATTCCTCATGCTCCTGGCTATCTCGTTCAAAGTCTGGTTCATCCTCTCTGCTATCCCATTCTGTCTTGGTGTCCCGAGAACAGTTCTCAATAATCTAATGTTGTTCTGTTCAAAGTATTTCACGAACTCTTTCTTTTTATACTCCCCTCGATTGTGCGTCCTCAAACACTTCACCTTCAATTCAGTCTGTGTCTCAACCTGTGCTTTCCTCTATAAGAAAACATCGAACACATCAGATTTATTTTTCAAAAGATAAACCCATACCTATCGACTGTGATCATCAATGAAGGTGGCATAATATTGAGCGCCACTCATGGAGTTGGCTGACGCAGGCCCCCACACATCTGAATGCACCAACTCCAACCTCTCTGGTTTTGGTTTCCTACTAGTTTGGGTGAAACTGACCCTTTCTGCTTAGCGATGACACAACTCTCGCAGAGCTTCATGTCTACGGCTTCCAGATCCTCCAAAACGCCCTTTAAAGCTACAATCTTTATGCCCTTCTCACTCATGTGACCAAGCTTGCAATGCCATAATCTAGAACAAGGAGCATTGTTGACACTCAAAATCAAATTAGCGTTATCCCTCGTGGAGTATAAAGTACTGTTAGGATCGAAGAGCACTTAAGCAAACCACAAACAATAGGAAATAATAGCGGAAAAAGAAATAAGAAATTGGACACTAGGATTTTAACGTGGAAAAAACCCTAAGCGGGAAAAAACCACGGAATCGATGCACTAGTAATATGAGGATTACAATACAAAGGTTGTGTTTCTCTTTATCTCACTTGATCCCAATTCTCCCTTGGATACACTCTGGGATATTCTGGGATTTCTCAGGGATACATAATAGGGAGAACCTGAACCCCAATATATACTAGGGGTACAAGGGAAAACCTAGGTTACAATATAACAATAACCGAGAAAACTAGCCACCACACATGAGTTGGGCTTCAGACGCAAACAAGGCCCAAGTTGGGCGTTGGTAGCGTCCCAAAGATGCTGGTAACGTCCCAAAGATGCTGGTAACGTCCACCATATTCTTGCTTCTGGCAGTGATGCGACCCTCTTCTCCTACGGTGCGAGTAGCAGCTGAGAAGAATGATGTCGGGGTGCTAGGCGCTGGTGGCGCCGAAATGACGCTGCCAGCGTCACCTTTTTCTCCCGTGGCTAGAGGCACTAGTGGCGTCGACCCTCAGCGCTGGTGGCGTCTCACTTCTTCTTCTCTCCCTTTCTTCCTCCTCTTCCCGTTTTGCTTCCTCCTTCTCCTCAATTGGTCTCCACACCCAACAATCTCCCACTTGGAGACCGAATGTAACACCCCAACCTTAATCACAGGGTTAAACTCTACTTAGAGAACCTAAGCCCGCGATTAGCGCAGCAGAACACCCCTTTTTTTTTTTTGGTTGAAGTGTCACCGCCGTCTCCCAAAAGAGACAAGGCAACCACCCAAAGAAACTTCCAAAACCACCAGAACTTACTAACTTAACAACCTTCACATAGAAAACTTATACAACCCTTATATCAAATACATCAACTTAAACATAGCTTAAAAACTGAAACAATTTCCAAAATCCTGCTCGCCCTTGCTAACCGATGATTTCCTTAGAGTACTACCTTGAGAGCCTTGAACTACTTTGGACCCGACTTGTCCTTGCCTTGGGAGCTCGAACCTCCTAAAACAAAACATTAAAACATTGCAAAAAGGTGAGTGAGGAAACACTCAGTATGTAAACCTCCAGCACGTAAACCGTTCGAAAACGATTTTGGTGCCGGCATTTAAATTCATTTTGAAAACAAGGGAAGGGAATTTAAAACAGGACTTGAATGACATGATCATGAATATATGCATAAACATGAACAAATGAGAGTAGAAAGTAGGTGGAACCCTTACGATCGGTCCAAGCACCTCACACACGCGTATGCCTAAGTTGATCTAAACTTGGAATGGGTGACTGCTAAGCAGTCGACACTGACCAGGTCAAGGCACTCTGATCAGGAGTGCTAAAACATGAAAGTAAAATATAAGCATAGAATGCGGGTCCACTGTTAAATATAAAGACATTGTAAACCATAAAACTCGACATGGCATAAATTGAATGAATCATGACTATAGCTTAGATTGTAAAAGCTGGACAATTCGCATACCTTGGGACGCTAAAGACCTTGGCGGCGCGTCTCGGCTTGGAGATGGCTTTCGAAACTTGCTAACTAAAATAAGAATAAATAGAAATGAAGAACCGAATAAGGTTCTAAATTAGATTCACAAGTTTAGAAACTTAGTAATATAAATGAAATAACTTTAGGAATAAAATTTCAGGTCGTCTAGAAAATAGAGTTTATAGCATAACTTGAGTTAGAAAAATCGAAACGAAGTGAAAGAGTACATCCCGGAATAGGGAAAAACATAATCTACAACTTTGTTAACAGCACCAGAGGCTAAAAACGAGTGGAAGGGCTCCAAAATGGGCCCGGACAGAAGCTGTACATATAGAACCTTAGAATTTCCGGGTCGGAAAAACATGAGAATAATGACGTAGAAGATGATTCGAATAAAAGGGCTTGAATCCAATAAAAATAAGCTTGAATCGATGATGATTGGGGTAATTATAACTTGAAAGCTAGGATGAGAATGATGGATCCACATATGGTTGGATGATGTGATAGCAAATGAATGACGGAACGGAGTAAGACGTACACATCCGAATGTGATAAGAACAAGCTTGGATCGATGACTTAAGTACCAAAGGTTGGATTGATTTAGGACTTGGAGACTATCAAGCTAGAAGAAAAATTCTTAGCTAGACCAAAGACATTGAACATTATGCTAAAGAAAGATGGGGAAAAAGGTACTTTGCCAAACTTACTAGCTTTTGGAAGCTATCCTTAAGACTCCAAAATGGTACTCTTAGCCTTAAACACGTAACTCCAAAATGATAACTTATAACCATGACACATTTATGCTTAGAACCCCTTATTGGGTTGATTTGAGGCCCAAAAGATATTAATTTACATAAGCTAAATTGGGCAGAAACGTTGTTCTGGACAGCCCTGCTTCCCGGGCTCGTAACTCATACTCCCGATATCGGATGACTAGGAATCATACCTTTATGGAAAGCTTGCAACGTGCCCTAAAACTTTCATGTTTACCACAAAAACTAAAGAGATCTCCAAAGGCACGAAAAACAGCCCTCAATACAGTGACTCAGAATTCGTGTATAAAATTGTACCTTCACGGTTTTGGTCGTAACTCGGGCTATACCTGTCGGAAACTTGAAATTCCAAAGCCTATGGTTTGCTAACACCTTAAGCTATCAAATGGAGTAGAAATTTGGGCAAAAATCCCAATTTTATACTACTGTAAATTTCCAGAATCGAAACAGGGGCTTTAAACACCAACATCTCAGCTATTAATTGAGTTTTTCCCACTCTTAATCATATTAAACATAACCAAACCTCTCCTAACTTCAATCCACTATATTTCCAGAATATAAACCTTGAAAATTTACTCATCAAGAACCTTAAAAACCACATGCAACCATGGATTAAACATAAACTCAACATACCTAAAGGACTTGTTCTTGAACTCTTGCACCAAAACCTCACTAATTCACCCAAATTAAACATAATAACACTTAATTCATAATCTCAAAACATAAACACGGCCCTTATATGCTAAGAATCTCTCAAGAATTTCACATGCATTAACATATAATCATCATCCACCATGAATTCATCCACAAAACCTCATAAACACTTAGAAACACACATGCATGTACTCAAAACTTAACCCTAACTTAACCAATACAATTGTATACTTGAATTCAAGATAAAAGAGAGTAAAAGAGATAGAAATTACAAAAGAAACATATGTAAAACATAGATTTTCAGATTAGGGTTTAGAGAAATTGAAATTGGGGGTTTTGAGAGGTTACCCTTGAAGATGAATTTGGAGAAAAACACAAGAGGGAGGAAGAGGAGGCGGCGACCATGGCGGTGGCGGTTTCAGCGCCGGCTGGCCGGAAAAAGAGTGGTGGTAGTGGCTGGGAGTGGTCGGCCGGTTGGAGGGAGAAGGAGGAAGGGAGAGCTCTTGAGAGTTGTCTAATTTGAGTGGGAGTAAAAATGACTTAAGCCCCTCCTCACTAAAACATATATAACTATGATCTAATTAAAACTAATACTAATAATAACTAAAATAAAACCTTAATTAAATAGTAATAGGATGATAACAATAGGATAAATATCTTGTAATTATTGTAATAAATTGAAGTATTGGGTTTTTGTAGGAAATTAAATATATTGATAATAATTTGGTAACATAAAAAATAAAATACAAAGGAATTTGGATTAAGAATAATAAAGTGGAAAAATTACCTCTTTAAAATTATGTAAAGGAAATGAAACCAAATAAATTAAAATTGGGACGGTAAAATATATATTGAACCCGAGACGTATAACTATTAGCCGATTCTCGGTAAATAAATTTATAACATAAATCGTATAACCTGAAATACTTTAACTCGTTGAAGGAATATGTAAAGTAAATTTTTTTTTTAAGCCGATAGTTCGGCACCTTAGCCATCTCCTGCACGAGACTTGACACCGATATCAATAAATAAATAAGTAAATAAATAAAGGTAAACGCGAAAAATTTATAACGCGATTTGGATAATTATTGTGATTTATAGATAATTAAACATGATTTTGGGGTGAGTTATTACATCCTCCCCCTCTAAAAAGAAGTTTCGTCCCCGAAACTTGATGGTGGTTAAAAACGTGATTGGTTACCTCAAAAGATATGAGGGTATCGTTCTTTCATGTTTTCCTCGGTTTCCCAAGTGGCTTCCGAGGTATCTTGATTTGCCCACAGCACTTTGACCTATGGGACTTCTTTCGTGCGTAGCTGCTTGATTCGTCGATCCAAAATTCGAATCGGTTGTTGCTCGAAGGTTAGATCTTCGGCCAAAAGCGGCGGCTCTTCCACTAGAACATGCTTCGGGTCCGGCACATACTTTCGGAGTTGCGATACGTGAAAAACGTCGTGGATCCTTCCTAGACTAGAAGGTAACTCTATTCGGTATGCTACCGGGTTGATCTTTTCTATCACCGGATATGGCCCAATAAAACGTGGGCTTAATTTCCCTTTGATGTTAAATCTTCGAACCCCTTTCGTTGGAGAAATCTTAAGAAAAACTTGATCACCCACTTGAAATTCGAGAGGTTTTCGCCTCCTGTCTGCATAACTCTTTTGCCGACTTAGAGCAGTCTTGATGTGCTGTTGGATGACTCGGATCTTATCGGTCGTGTCTTGGATTAGTTCCGGACCTATGACTAACGCTTCATCTAACTCTCCCCAACATAATGGGGTACGACATCTCCTGCCATAGAGTGCTTCAAACGGGGCCATTTTAATAGTGGCCTGGTAGCTATTATTATATGAAAATTCTACGAGTGGGAGGAATTCATCCCAATTCCCTTGAAAATCCAGAACACAAGCACGCAACATATCTTCCACAATCTGATTAACCCTTTCGGTTTGACCATCGCTCTCCGGATGGTATGAGCTACTAAAATTGAGTCGTAATCGAAAGCTTTCTACAGCGCTCAAAATCTCGATGGAACTCAGTATCCCGGTCGGATACTATTTCTCTTGGAATTCGCAAGCGGACAACCTCTTGAATGTATATATCGCCTAGCTTATCTACCTTCCACCCTTCGGATAGGGACAAAATGTGCCGACTTGGTCAAGCGTCCACAATCACCCGGATGGCATTCTTCCCGACATGGTGAGGAGTAAACCCATGATGAAATCCATAGAAATTGATTCCCATTTCCACGTGGAATTTCCAAAGGTCGGAGTTCTCCGATGGTCGTTGATGTTCTACTGATCCTTTGTGACAAAGTTAGGCAACTATTCACATAATTGGCTATGTCCTTTTTCATGTTTGGCCACCAGAAATTTTCCTTTAAATCCCTATACATTTTGGTACCTCCAGGGTGCACAGAATATAATGAGTTGTGGCTTTCTTCCATAAGCTTCAGCCTTAAATCTCCTCTTTTAGGCACGCACAAACTATTCTGAAATCTTAAGGTTCCATCATCTTGAATTAGGAATCCCGGCATCCCTTTTATGACAAGATTATCCATGATTCTCTTGAGTTCAGGATCATTCAATTGCATCTTGATTTCCTCAATAATAGATGGCTGTAGAGATAAGGCGGCTAAATTCCTTGTCACTTCTCCCTGCTTAACTAGCTCAATGTTTTCTTTCCATAGCTCCTGTTGCAGCTTTGGGTGAACCTCTAGACAGGTCAACTTCCCATGCCGAGTTTTCCTACTCAGGGCATCGGCCACTACATTTGCTTTGCCAGGATGATATTGGATATCTAAATCATAATCCTTGATAAGTTCTAGCCATCTTCGCTGCCTTAAATTTAACTCCTTCTGAGTGAATACGTACTTGAGACTTTTATGACCCGTAAAGATAGTGGTATGAACTCCATATAGGTAATGCCTCCAAATCTTCAAGGCAAACACCACTGCTACGAGCTCTAGGTCATGAGTGGGGTAATTTTTCTCGTAAGGCTTTAACTGCCGTGACGCATATGCGATCACCTTATCATCCTGCATCAGCACACATCCTAATCCTTGATGGGACGCATCACTATATACCACATATTCTCTTCCTTCCTCGGGAAGGGATAACACCGGTGCGGTCGTTAACTTTTCCTTGAGCACTTGGAAGGCTTCTTCACATTCGTCAGACCATTCGAAACGAGTTGAGTTCTTGAGAAGGTTGGTCAATGGTAGAGCTAACTTAGAGAAATTCGGTACGAATCTCCTATAATATCCTGCCATCCCTAAGAAACTTCGCACTTCGCTAACTGTAGAAGGTCTTGCCCAGCTTTGAACGGCAGAAACTTTGCTAGGGTCCACCTGGATCCCTTTACTGGTGACTATGTGACCCAAAAATGCTACTTCATTCAACCAAAACTCACATTTTGAAAACTTGGCGAGCAAATTGCCGCTCTCTTAGAGTCCAAGGACAATCCTCAAATGGTTCTCATGCTCCTCTTGACTTTTGAATAGACTAGAATATCATCTATAAATACTATTACAAACTTATCCAAATAGGGTTTGAATACCGCATTCATCGATCCATAAATCTCGCCGTGCATTGGTAAACCCAAACGGCATCACTATAAACTCATAATGCCCGTATCTTGTCCTGAAAGCGGTCTTGGGTATATCCTCAGCCCTAACTCTGAGCTGGTGGTATCCCGATCTCAAATCTATTTTAGAAAACATCCCGGCTCCTTGAAGCTGGTCAAACAGGTCATCAATCCCTGGTAGAGGGTACTTGTTCTTGATGGTAACTTTGTTCAGCTCTCGGTAATCAATACATAGCCTTAAGCTACCGTCCTTCTTCCTTACAAACAACACTGGAGCTCCCCAAGGTGACGTGCTAGGTCTGATGAATCCTTTAATCAATAGATCATCCAATTCCTCTCTTAACTCCTTAAGCTCTACAGGCGCCATTCTATACGGTGCCTTAGATATAGGTCTTACTCCTGGAATTAACTCAATCTCAAAATCAATTTCCCTCCTCGGGGGTAACTCCGTAATTTCTTCTGGGAAGACATCTAGAAAATCACGTACTACGGGGATCTCCTCTATCTTGAGCGGAATCTTCAAATCTTCACTTACTAAACATAGGTAACCCTCGCACCCACGATTTAGCAATTTTCGAGCCTTCACATAGGTTATGATGGGACACGGGTTAGCTCCTAAGTCCCCAATGAAGTGGACTTCTGTGCCTGAGGCATTCTTAAGAATGACTATCCCCTTATTACACTTGATTTGGCTTGCGTCGAAATCAACCAATCCATACCCAGAATGATATCGAACTCTTTTAGGTCTAACTGAATAAGGTTAGTGGGAAATATCTCTGATTTTAATATGAGTGGGACACCCACAAAACTAGTCGTGCAAAGCATGGTTTGTCCATTAGGTAAACTGATAGAATAATTTACTTTTCTGGCTAGATTTTGAAACTTTAACTTTGAGGCAACTTTGGTTGAAATAAAAGAGTGCGTTGCTCCAGAATCAAATAATGCAGTCAAGGGTTGCATATATATATAAACTGTGACAGTAACAACTATACCAGATTTTACTGCCTCCTTCCTGCTCATGACGTATGCTTGACTCACTGAGCCTTGTTGCGGTGCCTTCGTTGGCGGTCTTTGGGCGTGTGGTACTGGTTACGATCTCGGGCTCTCCTTGGGCATGCGACTTTATGATCCGGGGCTCCACACCATAAACAATTCCCCGTACCTACCCGACATTGGGAGGTAGTGTGGTTGGTCCTGCCACATTTCCTGCAGGGTTCCTTAACATTGACAGGAGCTGCTTGATTCCTTGGGGCTGAAGGTACTGGCTATTGACTGGACTACTTCCCACATTTGAGGCACTGGACATCCCTTTGTCGTTCCACTTCCTCTTGGTAGTCCCCTGGTTTCCGGGGTTTAGAGCTCTCAGCTCCTTTCTTACTCGTTCTACCTCCGCAGCTCTCTCATACATTTCTTGCATTGTTTGGAAGTCATGGGATGATAGTTGACTACGGATATACGGCGCTACGCCTCCCCCGTATCGGGTTAACATCAGCCTCTCCGATGCAACATACTCTGGGGCGAAACGAGACAGTCCATTAAACTTGGCGGTGTATTGTACTACTGAAATATCATTGTTGAGCATACTCCACTCTAAAAACTCTTTCTCTTTCTGACGCCTAAGGGAAGTAGGGTAAAACTGAGCTCGTAAATCACCTAGGAAGTTATTCCAAGACTTCGCGGTCCCTTGATATTTATCCTTGATGGTCCTCCACCAAATATCCGCTTCTCCCTTCAAATAGTAGGTGCCTATGGCTGATTTCTTATCTTCTGGTACTTCGACCACTTCAAATATTTTCTCTATTTCACGAATCCAATCCTCTAGCACTACGGGGTCGTAGCCCCCTTTGTAAAAGGTTGGGTTCCTTGAACTCTATCTGCGTAATTTCCCTCTTTTGACTGACTTACTTGACCCGTAGATGGAAGGGGTATACGCCTAAACAACTCTTGTACCAGCATCCCAAAGGGGTCAGGGTATTGAGGTGGATTTAAAGGAACAGATCCTAGAGAAGACTCAGAAGGATTAACCATCCCTAGGTTAAGTTGAGGTCCTTGCAATTCTAGTAGATTTCCCTCGGATGTCCCATTTCCAGGTTCTTCCTATGATGGCGTGTTTCTTGAATTTTGCGACATACTACAATATTACAAGAAAATATATTATTACCCACATAGCTTAACATTATTCCCCCATTTTGTAGCCCCTTTTTTCGTAAAATTCAGATTTTAGTCAAATGCTCCCGCATAGAACCTTGATTCCTTGGTCAAGTCTTAGGTATCATCCACATACATATATTCATACATAATTAAAATCTCAAAAGAATTTTCACAATCCCAATATATTGCAAATTGCAGAATCCACAATACATATAATTATAAATCCACAATTTCCATAACATCCATCCATTTTCATAAATAAAGATGGAGATTCCCCTTTTGATTGTCATAGAGTTTTCATCTCCATTTCCAATCCCAATACATGAGAAAAACCAAAACGTCATGTTCTCCATTCCCCCTTGAATTACAAACCCACACTCCCTTCCACAAAATAATCGTAGGGAGATTACAAAAATAAGCATAGTCTGGCTAATTACATTGATGACTCAAAAGCAAAAACCTAGTCACCCATAATGTACTTACAGTCATCTAGCCTACACCTATGGTCAGCCCCTTGCCAATCCTGCACAACAGTCAAATACCGGTGGCTACCACTAAACATGAGAGTTAGACCCTTCTTGTTCTTGATCCCTATCCTCTTCCACACGTCGAAGTCGTAGAGGACGAATGCTCTTGCGTTTGGTGTGCCGAATCCTGGGCCCCAAGGCGGTCCAATCAAAGTCGTTCTCTACCGGGGCGGCAAGTGTGGATGTTCATGCTTCGCATTCTTTGATCTGTTTTGGTTCGGGGCGCACCTCGTCTTGATCTAGATCCATGCTAGGATCTTCTTCCTCTTTTCCGGCTATTTGGGCGATAGGCGTAGTCTCCCCATGAGACGGTAGATTCGGGACAATTGGACGTCCCGTGAGGTACGGCGAGAAGTGTAGACAGACTTCATCCGCCGGGGGTGCGAACACGTGAGCCGGTGCTTTTCCCGCGTTGGCAGGCGCCGGTAAACCTAGCACCTCATGAAGATAGGGTCCTAACTTACTGACGTGAAGACCTAAAGATTGTGCAGCTTGAGTGATCATTATCTCCATCACGATCTGGTTCCAAGCCCCTACATAGTTGAGGCACCATGCGTGGCGTCCAGGTTCTCCACGTATAAGCAGTTGACGGTACCTATCCCGGATATCATCCCACGGGCTCTCGTGGGGAAGAGTCGCTAAAAGGCATCGTGCTCGACAAACGTCGTCGTGATATTCGGACTTGGGATTTGCAGCGCAATGTGCGTCGAGGACATCCTGTAAATCCTTAAGATGGGCTTGAACATTGGTGGCGGGGTCCATGAACATCGCGAATGGATTTGGGAGGGGGTTACCGTCGTTATCCATCTATACCATACATAAAGTACAATGCAAGATTTTAAAATCTTATCATGGCCAAAATGAACGGCTATTTTCAAATAAAAGAAACAAATTTGTGACGAGGTTCGAGACTCAACCAAGTTAACCTCTTATGAGCGATTTAAGAAACTCTCATTTTATCTTTTGAATTTGCCCTAAGCTTGCTTAACAATTATAGACCCCGTAATTTATTCCCTTTTTCGGACTCCCTTAAAGACTTTTAATTCATATTAACGTTTAGAACTTTATCTCATCGTAAACCAATCCCACTTGGGACTCGCTTTATAAACTTTTTCAATAACTTTCAACGACTTTCGATGAGGTGCTTTGGCAAACTTCACAATTTTCCCCTTATACTCATTAACTTCACTTACATAAATTACTAGGCTTAACTCAATTCACCTAGATTTTCCCCTAAAGATTTTGACTAAAAACTTTCTTAAAATTCTGGGAGAAATTCGGCAGCACTTCCCCTATAATTAGAGCTATTCCCAAATTTACATAATCTTGAAAACCTGCAAAGAAGAACAATTTTACATACTAAACCAATATTTAGAGCTTCATGCTCATCAACAATTCCCAACATACCACTTATCATACTTATATTTATCATAAAGAGACTTGTACTCACATGCCTAACTTTCTCCCTAAATTAGGATCCATGATTTAAGAAATTCTATAATCCCCAAATACTTAATCAAAACCCTGCTCTGATACCACAACTGTGACACCCCAACCTTAATCACAGGGTTAAACTCTACTTAGAGAACCTAAGCCCGCGATTAGCGCAGCGGAACACCCCCCTTTTTTTTTGGTTGAAGTGTCACCGCCGTCTCCCAAAAGAGACAAGGCAACCACCCAAAGAAACTTCCAAAACCACCAGAACTTACTAACTTAACAACCTGCACATAGAAAACTTATACAACCCTTGGATCAAATACATCAACTTAAACATAGCTTAAAAACTGAAACAATTTCCAAAATCCTGCTCGCCCTTGCTAACCGATGATTTCCTTAGAGTACTACCTTGAGAGTCTTGAACTACTTTGGACCCGACTTGTCCTTGCCTTGGGAGCTCGAACCTCCTAAAACAAAACATTAAAACATTGCAAAAAGGTGAGTGGGGAAATACTCAGTACGTAAACCTCCAGCACGTAAACCGTTCGAAAACGGTTTTGGTGCCGGCATTTAAATTCATTTTGAAAACAAGGGAAGGGAATTTAAAACAGGACTTGAATGACATGATCATGAATATATGCATAAACATGAACAAATGAGAGTAGAAAGTAGGTGGAACCCTTACGATCAGTGCAAGCACCTCACACACGCGTATGCCCAAGTTGATCTAAACTTGGAATGGGTGACTGCTAAGCAGTCGACACTGGCCAGGTCAAGGCACTCTGATCAGGAGTGCTAAAACATGAAAGTAAAATATAAGCATAGAATGCGGGTCCACTGTTAAATATAAAGACATTGTAAACCATAAAACTTGACATGGCATAAATTGAATGAATCATGACTATAGCTTAGATTGTAAAAGCTGGACAATTCGCGTACCTTGGGACGCTAAAGACCTTGGCGGCGCGTCTCGGCTTGGAGATGGCTTTCGAAACTTGTTAACTAAAATAAGAATAAATAGAAATGAAGAACCGAATAAGGTTCTAAATTAGATTCACAAGTTTAGAAACTTAGTAATATAAATGAAATAACTTTAGGAATAAAATTTCAGGTCGTCTAGAAAATAGAGTTTATAGCATAACTTGAGTTAGAAAAATCGAAACGAAGTGAAAGAGTACATCCCGGAATAGGGAAAAACATAATCTACAACTTTGTTAACAGAACCAGAGGCTAAAAATGAGTGGAAGGGCTCCAAAATGGGCCCGGACAGAAGCTGTACATATAGAACCTTAGAATTTCCGGGTCGGAAAAACATGAGAATAATGACGTAGAAGATGATTCGAATAAAAGGTCTTGAATCCAAGAAAAATAAGCTTGAATCGATGATGATTGGGGTAATTATAACTTGAAAGCTAGGATGAGAATGATGGATCCACATATGGTTGGATGATGTGATAGCAAATGAATGACGGAACGGAGTAAGACGTACACATCCGAATGTGATAAGAACAAGCTTGGATCGATGACTTAAGTACCAAAGGTTGGATTGATTTAGGACTTGGAGGCTATCAAGCTAGAAGAAAAATTCTTAGCTAGACCAAAGACATTGAACATTATGCTAAAGAAAGATGGGGAAAAAGGTACTTTGCCAAACTTACTAGCTTTTGGAAGCTATCCTTAAGACTCCAAAATGGTACTCTTAGCCTTAAACACGTAACTCCAAAATGATAACTTATAACCATGACACATTTATGCTTAGAACCCCTTATTGGGTTGATTTGAGGCCCAAAAGATATTAATTTACATAAGCTAAATTGGGCAGAAACGTTGTTCTGGACAGCCCTGCTTCCCGGGCTCGTAACTCATACTCCCGATATCGGATGACTACGAATCATACCTTTCTGGAAAGCTTGCAACGTGGCCTAAAACTTTCATGTTTACCACAAAAACTAAAGAGATCTCCAAAGGCACGAAAAATAGCCCTCAATACAGTGACTCAGAATTCGTGTATAAAATTGTACCTTCACGGTTTTGGTCGTAACTCGGGCTATACCTGTCGGAAACTTGAAATTCCAAAGCCTATGGTTTGCTAACACCTTAAGCTATCAAATGGAGTAGAAATTTGGGCAAAAATCCCAATTTTATACTACTGTAAATTTCCAGAATCGAAACAGGGGCTTTAAACACCAACATCTCAGCTTTTAATTGAGTTTTTCCCATTCTTAATCATATTAAACATAACCAAACCTCTCCTAACTTCAATCCACTATATTTCCAGAATATAAACCTTGAAAATTTACTCATCAAGGACCTTAAAAACCACATGCAGCCATGGATTAAACATAAACTCAACATACCTAAAGGACTTGTTCTTGAACTCTTGCACCAAAACCTCACTAATTCACCCAAATTAAACATAATAACACTTAATTCATAATCTCAAAACATAAACACAGCCCTTATATGCTAAGAATCTCTCAAGAATTTCACATGCATTAACATATAATCATCATCCACCATGAATTCATCCACAAAACCTCATAAACACTTAGAAACACACATGCATGTACTCAAAACTTAACCCTAACTTAACCAATACAATTGTATACTTGAATTCAAGATAAAAGAGAGTAAAAGAGATAGAAATTACAAAAGAAACATATGTAAAACATAGATTTTCAGATTAGGGTTTAGAGAAATTGAAATTGGGGGTTTTGAGAGGTTACCCTTGAAGATGAATTTGGAGAAAAACACAAGAGGGAGGAAGAGGAGGGCGGCGACCACTGGCGGCTGGCGGTTTCCGGCGCCGGCTGGCCGGAAAAAGAGTGGTGGTGGTCGCTGGGAGTGGTCGGCCGGTTGGAGGGAGAAGGAGGAAGGGAGAGCTCTTGAGAGTTGTCTAATTTGAGTGGGAGTAAAAATGACTTAAGCCCCTCCTCACTAAAACATATATAACTATGATCTAATTAAAACTAATACTAATAATAACTAAAATAAAACCTTAATTAAATAGTAATAGGATGATAACAATAGGATAAATATATTGTAATTATTGTAATAAATTGAAGTATTGGGTTTTTGTAGGAAATTAAATATATTGATAATAATTTGGTAACATACAAAATAAAATACAAAGGAATTTGGATTAAGAATAATAAAGTGGAAAAATTACCTCTTTAAAATTATGTAAAGGAAATGAAACCAAATAAATTAAAATTGGGACGGTAAAATATATATAGAACCCGAGACGTATAACTATTAGCCGATTCTCGGTAAATAAATTTATAACATAAATCGTATAACCTGAAATACTTTAACTCATTGAAGGAATATGTAAAGTAAATTTTTTTTTAAGCCGATAGTTCGGCACCTTAGCCATCTCCTGCACGAGACTTGACACCGATATCAATAAATAAATAAGTAAATAAATAAAGGTAAACGCGAAAAATTTATAACGCGATTTGGATAATTATTGTGATTTATAGATAATTAAACATGATTTTGGGGTGGGTTATTACACCGAACCTCAACCATCCTCAACTTTCACCATAAGTTCCCCTAGTACATCGACCGGCCTCTTTCTCAGTCCGAGAGGCCTCCTGAGACCGCACCGGGCCTCAATTTCCCAACATCCACTGGCTTACCTTTGATCCTGTAGACCCACTTCTTCCCAGCCTTCTTCCCCGTAGACAATCTCACCGGCTTCCAGGTTCCCTCAAATGACGCAATCTCATCAACTATTGCGTGCTCCCACTTGAACCGAGCCTCCGCCTGCACATCCTTAGTATGGGACTTTGGCTCACCAACATCTCTGGTAGCCCTCCTGGATCTCCTCACAATGGATGGTGCGCTGGAGCTTTCACCTAGCTCCTGTGTTTCAGGTTCTTCAGCAACCTGATCTGCAAACTGTGGAGCTTCCTGTGGTTCCTCCATTTCCTCCCTAGGTACGCCCAACCAACCAGAAACCTTAACCGCCACAGCTTCCGCTAGCTTCTTGTCACCCGAGTCACTCCATACCTCCTCAGGTTCCCTGTTTGTTTTGGCGAAACTTACCCTCTTCTCATTCTTGCAAGGCCATAAACTAGAACAAGAAGCATAAGAAATCATGTTAGTGCTTTCCCTGGTAGAATACAACGTACCGGATCTCAATCCCTTCGCCACTACCATAACACCCTTCATGATCTTCCACATCCCTTTCCCGAAGCATGCAGTGTAGCCCATTTCATTGAGTTGATTCACTGAAATTAAATTCCTCCTAATTCCAGGAATATACCTAACATCCTCCAACTTTCAAAGACTACCATTAGCAGTCTTAATCATCACGTCTTCTGTACCTGTTATCTCATAACACTTGTCATTGGCAAGATACACCTTGCCAAAATTCCCATTCCTGAAATTATGAAATAACTCCTTGTTTGAAGAAACATGAAAGGATGCGCTAGTATCAACTATCCAAGACTCTTCAGGGCTAGACACACTCAAAAGCAGGGCTTCACATAGGTCTTCCGCAGAGTTGACAGAGTCTCTGTCATCATTACCCTTCCCTTTCCCAGGTCTAGGGCAATCTCTCTTAAAGTGACCCTTATCACCACAACCATACAACTTGACTCATGTCCCTAGGTTTGCCTCCCTTGGAATTATTCGAATTCCTATTGTTCTTCCTACCCCTGACACTTAAAGCGATTCCCGAAGATTCCTCACCAGAATTCTTTCTACGAAGACCCTCATTAAGCAATACAGACTTGACCTCATCAAATTTCATCTTGTCAGTATCCTTAGCACTACTAACAGCAGTTACAAGGGTTCTGCAAGACTCATGCATAGAAGACAACAATATGCAAGCTTTGACATTCTCAGCAAAAATCATCTTTACTGAAGGAAGTGGTGATAGAATCTTAGTAACCTCATTAATATGATCAGCCACATCACCACCCTCAAGCATCTTACCGTTGGTTAATTTAGTGAACAAATATACCTGATTTGCTGCGCTGGGCTTCTCATACATCTCCTTTAGTGCCTCCAACAATTCCTTTGTTGTCTTTTTCTCCATGACATTCAAATCAGGGACATCGGCTGTCAATCAAGCAGATTGTACTCAGCCTGCTCCATCTTTTCCGGCTTCGCCTCCAACAGAGGAACATGCAGCGACTTTGAGTACAACAGGTCCTCAATCTGCAACCTCTAGTAGGTGAAGTCAGATCCATCAAATTTCTCTATTTCATACTTATCTCCTCCCATTGTTTGAAAGCGAGTTCTCTTTCACCGACCCTACAGGCTCTGATACCAGTTGTTAGGATCGAAGAGAACTCAAGCAATCCACAAACAATAAGAAATAACAGCGGAAAAAGAAATAAGAAATTTGACACCAGGATTTTAACGTGGAAAAAACCCAAAGCGGGAAAAAAAACCACGGAATTGATGCACTAGTAATATGAGAATTACAATACAATGGTTATTTCTCTCTATCTCACTTGATCCCAATTCTCTCTGGGATACACTCTGGGATATTCTGGGATTTCTCAGGGATACATAATAGGGAGAACCTGAACCCCAATATATACTAGGGGTACAAGGGAAAACCTAGGTTACAATATAACAATAACCTAGAAAACTAGCCGCCGCACATGAGTTGGGCTTCAGACGCGAGCAAGGCCCAAGTTGGGTGCTGGTAGCGTCCCAAAGACGCTGGTAACGTCCACCATATTCTTTCTTCTGGCAGTGACGCGACCTTCTTCTCCTACGGCGCGAGTAGCGGCTGAGAAGAATGATGTCGGGGTTTTACTTCGAGTGTCCCCTAAAATTATTCGAGTTTCTATTGTTCTTCCTACCCTTGACACGTAAGGCACTTCCTGAAGATTCACCACTAGAATTCTTCCTACGAAGGTCCTCATTGAGCAGCACATATTTGACCTCATCAAATTTCATCTCGTCACTACTCTTAGCACTACTGACAACAGCTACAACTATTTCCCAAGAATCAGGCATAAAAGACAACAATATGCAAGCCTTAACATTCTCAGCAAAAATCGTCTTTACTGAAGCAAGTTGTGATAATATCTTAGTAATCTCATTTATATGATCATCCACATCACCATCCTCAGACATCTTACAACTGGTTAATTTGCGGAACAAATATACCTGATTTGTTGTGCTTCGCTTCTCATACATCTCCTCCAGTGCCTCTAGCAATTCCTTCGTTGTCTTTTTCTCCATGACGTTAAACATGACGTTCCGAGCCAATGACATCCTGATCAGGGACACCGCCTGTCAATCGAGCAGATCGTACTTGGCCCGCTCCTTATGATATGGCTTCTTCTCCAGCAGTGAAACATGCAGCGACTTCGAGTACAACAGATCCTCAATCTGCAATTTCCAGTAGGTGAAGTCAGATCCGTCAAATTTCTCGATTTAATACTTATCTCTCGACATTGTTTGAAAGTGAATTCTCTTTCAGCAACCTATAGGCTCTGATACCAAGGATCAAAGAGTACTCAAGCAACCATAAATAATGAGAAATAATAGCGGAAAAGAAATCAGAAATTGACACCAAAAGTTTAACGTGGAAAAACCCAAAGCGGGAAAAAACCACGGAATCGACTATATATATTAGATAATGCACAATTTATGCATAGTTTTATATTTATGAAAAATATAAATAAATAAATATTTTATATAGCTCATAAGTCATAATAACTCTTAAAATAATGAAGTATATCTTTATAATAATTTTAATATCCTTATATTTAATTTTATAAGCGATTTAGGTGAAATTCAAGAAGATGATTAACCATTGACTCGAAATATTGATCATTTTTAAAATGAAAAACACATAGCTACTTAAGCCAAGTCCAAAAGACAACTTTTGAGATAAAATAAACTATTGATGCCTTATTCTTTAACCAATTAATAAGATGAATTATATTCACAAAATCCCTACAACACCGTATGGACCTTGATACTTATTGTCCTGGTTGTTCTGCCTTGTTAACACTAGTTGCCTGACAATTGACGCTTTAACCAATCGGTTGAAACACGCAATTCATATACAGAAAGACAACAATCAACGTACTATTAGTGTCAACCCCACCAACTTGCCCCACCACAAAAGGCAAATGTGTATGTTTTTGGTTGATTCTCTGTTGAAGTAGATGGTAAGATGGATTTATTATTGGTACTATGATGTTGCCACTCCAACAGCTAGCCGTGCCTGCGATTGTTCTAGAGTTAGTTGTTCATGTCATGTGAGTGGGCAACTTCATACCAATGGTACTTGTGATCTTGATATTGCTAACCCTAGCTAGTGCTGATAGTTTTAGTATGGGTGGGAAGGCTATAACCGATAACTAATTGGAGAGTTCATCCTGTGCTTAGTTTGTATGCTGCAAAGGCTCTCTTTACCATGAGCAAATGAATATGGGGGTGTTGAGATTTGAATCTTAGACCTATTGTTTATCGGTCCGGCTCTGATATTATGTGAAATAATCTCAACCAAAAATTTAAACTGATGGTTATAGCCTCATGAATGATTTTATAGTCTAACAACGCGGTTAATCCTAGAGCTGGCATTGATGACTTGCAAGGTAGGGTTATTCAATCTCATACAAATCCCTGGCCTATATATGGGCTCTACACCAACATTAGTCATTAAGGCCATGAAATTGGCCACAAAAGGGGATTATGGTGGATAGATTTTACATTAATATATAGGATTAATAGTTCCAATAAAATTTGTCATGAAAGTAATATTATAGTGGACCAGTGGTTAATTAAAAGAATGATCACGTGTTAGTCATGAAAGAAAAACTATTCACTGTCAGTTTATGAATTATTTGGCACATAAAATTCACTTTAATCTCCGAAAAAATGTAACTCATCTGGACATCTCCCATGTGAAAAAAATATTCATATATTGGCCTTTAAAAATTACACAATGTGGCCGGGCAACTTGTAGTTTTTAATCTGTGAGTTTAAATTCGACTCACTGCTGACATGGTACGAGATGAGAATGAAATGAAGTCGCATAGGGTATTTCAGTAGTGAGAATGAAACTCGTCTCGCGAGAATCTCGCCGTCAGTCTTGCGAGATAAGTTTGAAAGCGAGTTTAACACACTAATAGTTTAATCATATTTTTTCTCACTCCTCATCCACATCATCATTTATCAATATAATCAAATTAATTATATTATTAAGTATGACTCATTTACTTTTTAATTTAATATATATGAGTCAAACTCATGCTCAACATTGGAAAGTTAGTTAAATAAAGGGATAAATTTTGACTCTCTTAATAGAGGTCCACAGATTCCATATCATCTAATTAGCTAAATTCAAATTCTTTGTTGCGGGTGCTCTTAAATGATTCTTTAGTCATAGGATTGAGAGTGTGAAAGAAAATTCTAAATCGAATTTTTGAAGTGGGGAGTGAAATTTTAACTAAAGTCTACCGAATGGGGAGGGAAATTTTAATAAGAAATTTAGGGCCCCTTTTAAAGCTAAAATATATAATCATTTTTTTTATATAATTTGGATTCTATTATTAACCATATAATGATAAATGACCCAATGATTCACCTACCAAATACTCTATCCTTTTCAAATTATTTGTCACTTTGGACATAATTTATAAAATTAGAAAAATTTCCAATCTACATTAATTTACTTCTTAGGAAATGTTGAATAAAATGATGAATGAAAAAGAAAAATGAAAGAAAAAAATGTAATTAATAAGTTTAATTTTATAAATTGATAACTAATGTATTATTAAATTGTAAAGTGACATTATGGAAAAAAAGTCACTTAAAGTGACAGATAAAATAAAATAGAGGGAGTAGTTGTTATTAACTTATTACTAACTATGTTGCATGTTGGTCCTCAATAGAAGCACCTTTATAAATTAAGGGAGCGTTTAGTAGGGGAACATCGGGGAAATTTTTCCGAAAAATTTTCCATGGGAAGTTTTTCATGGAAAAGATTTCCCTTAGTCCCCTTAAGGGTGAGTTCCCTATAAAATTTTTCCCAAAGTCAAACTACATTCAAACACAAGGAATATAAGTCAGTTCGAGACCATTTCCCTAGAATTTTTGACCAACCAAAAGTGCATAAGTTTCCATGACTAATTACAGGTCTATCGTTTATGCATTAGTCTAAGGTTAATTCCGTGGTCTAATTGAGTTTTTCTTGTAGTGGGGTCCAGCAACACCTAGTTGGGAATGCCTGCTGTTTATAGATTGGTTCTTTGTCAAGTAATTATGGGCCTTAATTTCCATTTGAACATGAGGATACTATCTACAAGGAAATCATGCAAGGTACAAGTCAAGTAGAAGAAAATTGAGAAAACAAAATCAAAAGCAACGCCATGTCTTTCAAGAGGGTTGAAAATATTAATCTAGAAAAACTATGAAAAGAATTATTAGAAAGATCTATAAAAAGATCTAGGATATTATGTGTAAAAAATATCATGAAATGTTCTAGATATATTAAGAGATAATATAAGAAAAATCTAGAATAATATATAATAATAAATTAATTAGTAAGGAGGTTAAGGATTCTAGCACCTTCTTACTACACATATAAATATGCATTAGGGACATGTTCTTGATGTGTGGAATTAATAAGCTCCTATAAGGAGCTCCTCCGAACATCACCATGTATTCAATTTCCTCCTTATAACATTCTCCACTTCTAAATCCAAATGTCAAGTTTTATGTCCATACATTGGCCCACTACACTTCTGCTACGCTCTTCTCAAAAATTTTAACATGGTATAAGAGCTCAGATTGATCCTTTCTCCTTCATCTCTACCCATACTATGGTAAGATAAGTTTTTCTATGCTTCCCAAAATCATTTTCATTGTTTGAACATCTTTCTCTACATTCAAAGCCAAGAGCATTGAGCAACTACTCTTCCCGTAAATTCGATTAAGCATGGCTAAGATGCCAACTGAAAAAATTGTTCATTGCTAAAAAGCATGAACACCTTCCTTAACCAAGCAAGGTTAGCTAAAAGTCTAACCTAATCAACAATTCATGAGTGGCCAACTAAGAACGCCAACCCAATTCATGAGATGGGGAGGACGTCAACATATGGCCAAGTTCCCCAAATTGGGACAAAGTATCTCAAACACAACAAATCAACAAAATCCAAGAAGCATACGGTCAAATATTTGGGAATAATGAATGAATTCAAGCAGTGGAGAGTTCAAGGCAAGATGTTAGACACAAGAAGCAATGTAGGAGAAGCATGAAGAAGAAATTCAAGCAGTGAGGCAATCTGCAACAAGACCATTGGAAGAAGTTTAATATAATAAGCTCGAGACATCATCATTGAGATACAATCAATGAACCTTAAAGCATATACAACCAAGAGGCAGAAGTGGAGTTCCAAGGAAAAATGCAAGGAGCAAAATGTTGCACACATCATTATCAAGAGATCAAGGATATCAAAATGAGGGGGAGCTGACATCATATTTTAAAAGATACAAATAAGATTTTTCTAGATTAAGGGGGAGTATTGGAAATATTAATCTAGAAAAATCATGAACAGAATTACTGGAAAGATCTATAAGAAAATCTAGGATATTATGTGTAAAAAAAATATCATGGAATGTTCTAGATATATTAAGAGATAATGTAAGAAAAATCTAGAATAATAGATAATGACAAATTAGTAAGGATGTTAAGGATTCTAACATCTCCTTACTACACATATAAATAGGCATTAGAGACATGTTTTTGATGTGTGGAATTAATAAGCTCCTATAAGGAGCTCCTCCGAACACCACCATGTATCCAATTTCCTTTTTGTAACATTCTACATTTCCAAATCCAAATGTCAAGTTTGAATTACCCTCGTATGAGGAGAAAGTGTGTTAATCTATACAAGGCCGTTTGAGAATATGAGCTATCAGAGACTTTGGTTAGAAACAGTGGTGATGATGAGAGCCACAAGCATAGGGAGATTCAATTCAGAAGAGCAAGGGAAAACCTCTTTTGCAGGTTTTTGGTAATTAAGGAAATGAACAGTAAATGCCATAAAGAATAACGTCATCAAGGAAAGGAAGTCGAGAAAAATAAGTTAGATTCAGAGTGCGGTTCAAAAGGTGTAAATTTGGTATTATTTAAAGTGCATTTGGTGGGTCCAAGTTGACTTATTTTTTTCCATGTTTAATTGAATGTTTACCTTAAGAAAAATTTTACCGAAGCCATCATTTCCAAGGTTTTCCTAGGGAAAATTTCTCTTGAGTAAGGGAAATTTTTCCCAGAGAAATCTTTCCCTTCCCCGAAAAAAAATTTATTGACATTCTTACTAAACGTTACCTTAGGTGTTAGCTTTTTTAGCAAAAGTTTTATTTTAGGTATTATTCCAAGTATAGCTTACTTTCTCTTTTAAGAGTCCATTATGGATGTAAAGAGAGTATGAGTTGTTTCTATGTGAGATTTGCTTAAATTCATGTTTAGGGGTATTGGGTTCAATTATTATTTGCCTAGCATATTGGAGTTTATTAATTATGTCCTTGGGGGGTTTCTCTAAATTGGTGTATTAAGATCTGGTGCAGAGCTTCCGTTGTATTTTTCTAGACTTGTATAGCGCCTTTAAACAATTAAACAAATAGATTGATATGAGTCAAGTTCTTTTATGTGGTTAATTAAAAAGTATCGTACGAACATATTTAATCTTAATAACTACTTTACTCTTTTACCTCATTTTTTTTTACTCTCATACCTTACCAAAAAGATATTAAAATAATCACACCCTAATCTCTTACCTCATTTTTTCTTTTTTATCACATACCAACTTACCACAGTCATCATTTTTACTACCAATTTAACCATATCTAACCGCATTAATCGTATTCGACAAATTTAATCGTAACCATACTCACCATAGAAAAGATCATGGCCTGAATGTGGAAGTTAATACATCAAGCAACCCGCCAATGTATTTAATTTACATTAGAGAAATACCTATCTTAGTTATGGAGGGCACAATGACAAATGGACAAATTACAACGCTCCAAAATATTGAATATGGGCTACAAAGGGGAGAAAACCTCATGTTTAGAGTCTAGATTTACAATCTAGATATCGACCATTATTTCATAAACGTCAAACACGTGATACTAGTCACAAATTTCTATGGATGATTAAGCAAAGAATGAGTTAATAATTACTCTCACAGGCTTATATTTTCTGTCATTTTAATTAATTTTTTTTATAATACCTGTTATCTTACAATTCCAATAATATATCAACTAATAATTTATTAAATTAATCTTATTAAATACATTTTTTTCAATTTTCTTTTTTATTCATTATTTTTCTTTTTTATTCACTATTTCATTCACATTTTTCTCATTTCCAAAAATATATGTCAATATAAAGTGGAAATTTTCTTGCTTTTGTAAATTATGTCCTAACTCCTAGGTGACAAATAATTTGGGAAGAACTATGTTGTAAAAACTGGACCGGACTGGTCGGTCCGACCGTGAACCGGCAAGTTGATCGGTTCGATTTCAGGTTTAACTCGGTTGACTGGTTCAACCGTGAAAAAAACGCCGAAACCGGGTGAACCGGGTGGTTCACGATTAGACCAGAATTCTGATGATTTATTTTTAAAAATTCTGATTTTTGACCGGTTTAATCCAGTTTTTGACCGGTTCAATCCAACTTTTGACCGATTCAATCCGACTTTGATCAATTCATGTCATGTTCATGCCGATTTTAATTATTTTGGTAGCTTAATTATTCTTGAAGTATATGAAAAATTTTCAATTCGTGACCGATTCATGCCGGTTTTGACCGGGTTCAACCGTCATCCGGTTCAACCGGTCTAATCTAACTAAACTAGTCCGACCAGTTAAACCATTGACCCACTGGATCAACCGGTTTAGTGACCGGTCTAATTCTGACAACATGGGGAAGAAGGGGGTAGCAAAATTAGAGGCACAGATTTCATAGCCGGTTAGGTCTCAGTGACAATCTTGATGTTTATAATTTTAGTGGATGTTATTGATGCATTAGGCCGTTCCATGAGGACAAACACCAGTTAAATCTAGACGTTGGCAAGCCAACCTAGCCTAACCCTGAAATGCATGGACGACGGAGCCTAAACAATACTTGGGGAGTATTAATTAATACTCCCTCCGTTCCATATTAACTGTCGTCTTTGGAAATTGTGTAGTCAAACTTCAAAAATTTTGACCGTAAATTTCTCAATGTATACAATGAGTTGCTATATAAAATTACCACCATTATATTCGTAATGAAAATACTATCATAAAAGTATAATATTGCAATTGTTAATAACATATTAAGCAAGAAATTATCAATTAAAGAATGATATTGGAGACCGTAAAAGTCAAAACTATGACAATTAATATGGAACGGAAGGAGTAATTAACAACATCCACGATGATGCAGGTGTTAAGCTATTTGTTGGCATTATTTATGTTTGTTGTCGATTGGCCAAGAAATGGGCCCAAAGGAGGCTATTGTTGCGATTGGGACAACTGAGAGGATGTCCTACTGCAAACTGGATTTGTGAACTGCCCACTATATGGTGTCTAATGGTGTACCAATAGAATCACCATGCTCCTGTTTGCTATCTTTTTTGCCAAAGATATTTTTGGCAACTCAAACTATATGGTCCCAATAGTATTTTAAGAAAGTGCTTTTCGGTTGGTTGTATATTTAAATTTTATGTTTAGTTCAAATGGTTTTGTTTATCAGCTTTATATCATTTCTTGTAAACAATAGCTATTATATTCTTCCTTTGGACAAGGTAATTACCGAAATCTGTTGAGATTCACCCAGAGTAAAAATATCTTACATTGAAAAAGTAAAGAGAAAGCACATGATATATAAGTCAACTGGGTTACTCCTCTTCACACCAATTGGTTTTAAGATGGAACCTCACTTAACTTGTGTACCATGAGCTCGGTTGAAGTGGGATCCCCCCTTGGATCTCCCCAACAAGTGGTATCAGAGCCGATGTTTCGTTCGGCTGGGCGCGCGCACGGTGCAGGAAGATCACCGTGGACAGGAGCATGGACCATAGTGTGTGCGCGACTGAGTCTCCTGAATGCGCAGAGTGGTGGCATGAGACTCAGGCGGAGTAGGCTAGGGTGCGACTCTGTGGAGTAAGGTACGGCTGGGACTCTTGAGGCAGAGTGGTGGCATGAGACTCAAGTGAAGTAGGGTGCGACTATATAGAGTAAGGAGCAGCTATAATGGGCTCCTGATGGTGACTTGAAATCTTGGTAAAAAAGAGGCTTCTGATCAAGAGAGAGAGACTCATGTGTGAAAGGGGAAATTGTAGGGATTCTATTGCTTTTGTGTTGTTGTTTTTCTAGCCAAAAAAAAAGAAAGTTTCTTATAATTAATTTGACTAAGATAAATCTCATCCGTAAAAAAAATTATGTGTCAATATATACGATTAGCTATTGCTACAAGTTATTTTGATCAAAATATATTAATTTCAATCTTTCAAAAAAAATTCAACTATGGTAGAATCTCCCATTGTATTCATGGTAAATAATAATTTCACGAAACTCTAATTTTATGATTTTTGTGAAATATATTATTAACAAATTTATAATCCGATTAAAGCTTCAATGAATGTAAAAAAAAATCCAAGCATTAAAGAATGAAATGTGAACTTTTTGGCTATTAATTAGACTTTGCTAAAATTGACTAGACCCGAAAAAACCAGATTCAAACCCATCCTAAATTACAGGTTTGAACATGATTTTTCGACCCAAAATCGAATACAATGGAACCCAAAAATATTGAAAATTATTAGGTCCAGCCTGACTACAACCCATAACTGCTCGATCCATTCCTAAAATAAAATTAAAAAAACTATTACATGTTTTTATTTTTGTACTTCTTCGTTATTAGTTGTAATTTTTGTCCACTAAGACATATCACATTAAATATGGTGCATACTCATTTGTCTTTATTATTCTTTATAATAAGGACATATAATAAGGTAAACATATCTTGAGTGATAGAAAGGATGCGGAAAGTGGCAAAAACAATTGAATAATCAACTGTCGATCCAGTCACTTTAGTGGTGTTCGGGGAACTATAAGTAGATCTATTCATAAAATTGAGGTTTTGAGGAGATATAGTGGATGAGGCACTAGTGGGATAATTCGAGGTTATTCAATGAAACTAATCTAGTTCTAAAAAGTTGTGTTTTATCTGACGAGCTCGTCGACATTATTAAAATTTGTAGGTCTCGCTGATTGTTCGGTCGCAGTATAGTACGAGTGCAATTTTCGTATTTACAAGGAGTTGGGGCTTCCGAACCAAAGAGCTGGTTGAGCTCTCTCGAACTAGGATAAATCACGTGGCTTAGAAGAAAACAACTAACCAATAAAACAAAACAAAAGCTACAATTAACTAATCACATAAACTAAAAAGAAAACACCTAATTAACCAAGTCCAAGCATGCAAATTAGAGTCATCGATTGCCCATGACAAACCACCAAAGCCCCTGTTTCAAATGGTCAAACGCTAGTTTAATTATCCTTAACCACTTATTCCTATGGATTAATCCAAATAAATTACAAGAAAGACAACCCTAGACCTAGTTTGAATTCATTGATTTTCATCTCAAAATTCTACCATTTTCTCTATCCGCGCTATCAAATCGACATCGCAACTCAATACAAGTCCAGAAAAATATATCAAAACTCTCTCAAGCATTTCATTGAACACGTGGTGGGCACTAGAGAAAAACTCAAATCACAAGTATAAAATAAGTTTAATTAGGCATAAACTGTGAAGAAGCCAGCTCAGTGAGGACCTCCACTGCTGCCGCAATATTTTTGTTTGAAAGAGAAATTCAAGATTATATCCGGGAATTATCTCTACATTATATCTATCTCATTGATTCTGATTCTCCTTAATTATTATGACAAGTTATCTACATTATATCTATCTCCTTGATTCTGATTCTCCTTAATTATTATGACAAGTTGTCTTCCTATTTTAGATATCAAACGGAAAAGAGGATACTTCCCAACTGCCAAATAAAAGAAGATTGGAGATCAAACAAGAAAGGAAAGAATCAACCTCAAAGGAGACCGTTGTCATCAGAGAAGCACAAGCATAAATACAACCGAGATCTCTCAAGAATAAAGCAATGATTTCCAAGCAAGTAAATCGATAGGAATTTCCTTGAGAATTTTGAGTTGTAAGAAGCTTTATGAGAAAGTTTTTCTGAGTTGTAACTACTAGGGAATTAGTGGTGAGTTGTGTAACCAGTTGAGTGACAATTGATGAAGACCTCAGGGTCGTGTAGCTAAAGTGAGTGAGTGACCTTGCTTTAGTGAATCCAAGTCTTTCTTCCTGCCTCATCTGTGAGGCCTCCGCTGCTGAAATTCACTCTGAATTTTCCGCTCTTGTAAGCATTCGTTGAGGACCTCACAGTCCTTAACAATGTCGAGTTTGTAACCTCCTCTCTTTCTTTTCACTTTGAGCTTATCAATAAAAGAAGTATTATTTAGTTTTATAAGTGCTATTAACGTCCTTGTGTTAATTAAGTGCAGAATTATTTATACAACCGTATTCACCCCCCTCTAGGGTTATTTCAATTGGTATCAGAGCAGGTCCACCTACTCAAGAGTTTAACAACTCGTGGAAAAGATCATGGCGGTATCTATGCAAATGAAGTTCCTCAATGACGTTCATGAACAAGAGCTCCATTACTCACTAGAGAAAACTACATGATGTGGAAAAGACAAATGGAAATGTTTCTTAGGGATCAAGATGAAGATCTATGGACTGTTGTCACAGAGGGAGATTTTCCCACTCCCACAAAGAAGAACACTGAAAATCAAGATGTCCCAAAGAAGAGATCCGAAATGACAAACAAAGAGCTAGAACCATTGAGAAAAAATACTCGTGCTCTAAATTTGATTTATTGCAGTTTAAATTCCAATGATTTTGAACGTATTTCTAAATGTGAAACTGCCAATCAGGTCTGAGACTACTTGACGACCTCATATGAAGGCACAAGCCAAGTCAATGACATCAAAGTGGACATTTTTGTCCAAAAGTATGAAGCCTTTAAAATGGAAGAAAATGAGTCTATTGAAGAGATGTTCAAGAGATTTAGCAGCATCGCTAACCACCTCAAATCACTTGGAAAGAATTACTCCAATGAGGAACAAGTCAGGAAGATCCTAAGATGTCTTCCTAGAAGAAAATGGGATGATATGCTGCAAGTGCACGGTGTACAATGTAGTATATCAAGGTTGTTCCCACGAGGACTTGTTCTAACTTATGCACTAAACTAATCTACTACAAAGGATGCTAGGTTAATCAAAATGGTTGGATTTTTAAACTCAGTTAAACTGAAATGAACGAAATTGCAAAGTAATCTAATTTAAACTGCAATTAAATCTAATCGAAGCAACAAGATTATTTTTATGAGGGTTTTATCAATATTATAAAGGCGTTTAGGGGAGTTACTCTAGTTAACCAGTTAACCTAACGAAGGTTTGATTTCAGTATTTAGCAGTTTGTATCAATTCAAGGTCAATAACCAAACGGATATCTATCACAACAATCTTTCGATCCGGAGTGAATTGCTCCGACTAAATTACACACCTATTTTCATGGCTATCTAATTTAGTCAAAGTTAACAACAGGTTATTTAAATGATCCTAGGTATGAAAATACATTATTTTTATCCGAATTTTATACCTATTCAATCTTCGTCAATCCAACTCAAAGAAGCAATCTTTCGATCCTAAACTAAGAGTCTACACACAAGTAAATGGTGGCCAATCAATTACTGTAGCAATATAAACACGAAGACAGAATGAAATTGACAAACCATTTCACACCAAAATCAAAACCGAGGGTCAAATGAACAACATCGAGTTTCCCCTAAACTAAAATTCAACTACTCATGCTTGATAATAAAAACAACTAAACTAATTGAATTGAACCTAGAAAACATAGTAAAAATTAGGGACGAGAACAACCACAATTGAGGGATGAACGAATATGTCGGCTCGTGAAAGTTTCCTTCTCCCGAGCCTCAATCTCCAATTTTTCCGTCGCTGGTTGAACACTTTGATCTCCAATACTAAAAATAGAATTCTAGAAAAAATGTTTTTGAGAAATAAAAATGATAGATAATAGTATTGTGATATGCTCTTCTGATGCCTCGTTAAACCGTTGCTCCTCTCTTTTTATAAAAGTAGATGTCTTGCTCTCCAAGCTGTGCGTAACAACATAGGCGCTGCCAGCGCGAGAATTGCCTTGTTCTCCAAGCAGTGGAATAACAACCAGGAGCTGCCAGCGCGCTCCAGGCGCTACCAGCGCGTGCCTTATTTCAGCGCCTGTAAACTTTTTGTTTGTGGCGCTACCAGCGCGTCGGGAAGCGCTGCCAGCGCCCGTCTTGGCAAACACAGCTTCTCGTTTGTTCCTTGCTCTTTACCTTGTCTTTCCACCTTTTAACTTCTCCTTCTATTTTTTTCTCTTCATGACTTCATGTAATTCCATTCATAAACCTACAAAATTACACCAATCTCTAGACCAAGTGAAATATATGTGAATTCGGGATATAAAATGTTACGTTCGATCACAAACTGACCCGAAATTCATGTATAAACACCCAAATAACCCTATAAAATGTAGGTTATCAAATCCCCCCATGCTTAGTTCTTGATTGTCCTTAATCATGTTCCAAACGAGATAACAAAAGGAAATCACAAGGGACTCAAATCAAAAACCAAAAAATTAAAGACTAGACCGGGAGACTTGGGCTCAGATTCAAGACGTCCCGACTTAAAGAAAACAAGAAAAACAGGTTTTATACAGTCCTCCTCAGGCTAACTAATCTAGTCACATCATTTCAACCAAGCACAACCAAATGTAATCCGGATACGAATCAAATCAGTTCAGATCAAGAAGAACGAGGTCGTTCCATGTTCACAAGATATACATTTTCTAAAGGCAAATAACCACCAACTAATCTCAGATAATGCAAATAAGCGTGGTTGGTTATGAACGTAGGCCGGTCGTATGAGCATAACCTCACTTCGGATATTGTGGAAACATTCCAACTCTCAAATGCGCTCATATAGTAAGGCTAACACTCAATACTTAGACCAAAGAGACAACCTACCGGAACTTGATAAGTATCTCGCTACCCATCGCTATTATGTAGTTTGCAAGTGACAATCAAGAGGACTTTGTCGGATTGTAATGGGGCTCAGGTTAAGGGAAAAGAGTGGTAAATATTTTAGGAATGTGGAGTTAAGAGCCAAGCTTGGAGTTAACATATCTCTCAACTCACTTACTTGCCAAAGATGGGCAAGCTACTCATTTTCTCCCTCATTTCTCAATAATGAACAAATCACAGCCCATATTTAATCCAAAAGGTCTTCATCAAAATACTTCTCAATTAATGTCGAAAATCGCATGCAACACAGAGTTCCCCCCTCTAATCACCTATCCTCTTTTTTTTCTGTTTTTTCTTTTCTTCTTTTTTTTTCATTTATTTCTTTTGCACAGGTGACTAGGGGGAAGTAAAAAAAAAAATCAGCACATAAGCGATCTCCGGTTTCAAGATACATCAAGAGAATACTACTTAATTGGAAAACATAAAGCATTACATGAACTTTCGATCTAACAGTTTCCCAAATCAAAACACATGTCCAATCGACAGCCATCTTTCTAGTTTTCAACACAATCCATCATCAACCCTTCGAATCCACACTCTCGATATGATACGATGAACACTCAAACTCCAAGCAAGGCAAAAGGGTAGGAAATCGAATTAGGCCATGGCTTGTAATGCAAGGGTTCAAATATAAAAGAGGTAGATAAAGTCTAGAAGAGGCTAAAGAGGGATATAAACAATATCAGGGTAGCTATTAGGCTATGTAGTTTCAATAATACATAAATGAATGCCTCTGTTACTTTATCACTTTATGCAAATGCAATGACGCAGCTTCGTACAAGATACAAACCAAACTCTAGAGGTGCAACTGTGGTGGAGTCACTCAAGGAATTAGGAGACCGATAAAAATGATCAGTCTGTACATTTTGGCCATGTGGACTCATGGGATAAGGCTCATTCAACTAAACCTAGCCCAAAGATTTGCGGCACGCCTATTTACACCACTAGATCAATCAAAGTAGTCACACACCTTTTTCGATCACGCATATCTCAAAACATAGAACAACTTATCCTATCTTTTTGAAACTGACAACCATATCCAGAGCACATAAGGTCAAGCGAAGTCAAAAAGAAAGATAAAATAGCTTACAAATTGTCATAGGAGGGGTTATTGTTCGCTAACCTATCCTAATCCCTTTTTTTATGTTTTCTGATTTTTCAAATTTTTTTTGGATTTTTCTGTTTTGTCATGTAAAGCTAAGAAAGGAAGAACTCAAAACAAGGAAAAATAAAGAAAGAAAAACCAATAACTAAAATGATCTATCTAATGCAATCTAGGTGGATGCAATTTATACAAGTGATCTATCCTACAAAAAAAAATCAAAAATAAAGACTCAACACACGGACTTTTTACAAAAGTACCCCCATGCTTAAACAATGCATTGTCCCCAATGCAAAAGACAAAATGGAAACACAGAAGGGGGACGAAACATCTACTCATCATCTTGAGGGGATTGGGGAAAGAGTCAGGAGGAGGTAATCAATGAGAGTTTGGAGCATACCTCGCAAGTTGTCGTATTGATTGTCTTGACGCTCGATGGCGAGGGTGACAGATTCTTGGAGAGTATCGAATCGGTCATTCAGCCTCCTTAACTCTGTTTCAAAGCCTTTCATCACTACATCCAAGTTATCATGGTCTAGTGGGGGTTGATTAGAACTAGATGGAGCATCAGAAGGTGGATTTTATGGGGGTGGCTTTGACATAGAAATTTAAGCACGAAACAATCCCCCCATGCTTAAGGCATACTATCAGAAGGTGAGTTTGAATCAATTATGCAAAATAGATCACATTCATTCACTAATCGTTTAGTGCAGTGGTCATTTAACTTCAGTCACAATTCACCCACTTAACTAGATATACGTCGTTGAACACCATGAGTGATTCATGGGGAGAAACAGTGAATGTCGAAACTCCACATAAATAATACCATAAATACTGGAAAATATGGACATCAAGCAGCGAATTACAACAACAATTCACAAAAAATTTGCAATGTTAGTCCAGCTCTTGAATATGCAACAGTAGTAGCAAGTCTTCGACAATCAACAAATTCACAACACAAATCATAATTCACGCAGGTAGCAGCAACGTACCCCCCTACTTTTTGCCAGCGTGAGCCAATCCCCCACCCAATGCCTAGCACAAACATAAACTCAAGATTCATCATTCCAAATAGATTCATCCATTTTTTTTAGCTCTCAATTTCCAAGTAGGTTTTAGACCAAATCTTGCATGATTCACGCATTCTTGACACAAATTCGTCCCCTGACTTTCTTGACACAACTTTGCACTCTCAATTTGAATCAAGCATCCATGTTAGACTCAAGAAACAACCTTAGAAAAATTCCCAAGCAGATTTGGGACAGAATTTTGCACAATTTATGCCACAATTCAAGCACAACTTCAGCCCCAATTTGTGAACAAAACATCAAGATTGAACTCAATTTCGAACTATAATCCAATTATAAATTGAATTTGAGCGAAAGAACATACCTTGAGTTGAAGAGTACAAATTGAGAGCAAATCTTTCACAGGGATGCCCTAATAGAGAATATAGATTGAGAGTGTAAATTAAGAGTGGGTGTGTGCAAATGTGTAGGGGTGGTGGCGGTAGTGTCAAAGGGTCGCCGACAAGCTTTTTCCGGCATGAAGTCGCGGCTACTGGGCGTGTTCTGGGCTGGGTCGTCGAACAAAGAGGAGGGACAGGGTAGGGCTCTTGTGGAAGGAGGGTTAAATTGAAAGGAATGAACAATTAAATTGAAATAAGGGGGATGGTGGTTCAGTTTAGTCGGGCAAAAGCGAAAACCTAACAGAAAAAGAATTTGGCAGTTCACGCGCTAGGAGCGTCGGGCGAGCGCTGGTAGCTCTTGGTCACTTACCTCCGTCCCATTGCTACTGTATGTGGCGCTACCAGCGCGTCGGATGGCGCTGCCAGCGTCCCTTTTCAATTTTGTTCTCTTTTTGGTCTGTTTCTCCATCCCGAGCCATCCCTACAAGAAACAAAATTCTAAAGGCACCTAATGTAAAATTTTGATAATCAAGCATAGAAAATAATTAAAATCAAGGGGGAAAACATAAAATAAAATAAAGAGAATAAAGCTTGTAAAATTGGGTTGCCTCCCAATCAGCGCTTGTTTAACGTCATTAGCTTGATGGGTTGCCTCATTTATCCGGTTGAAGCATCCAACCACACCGTTGAAACCTTGTTAACAGTTTCTCCCATATAGTAAGGTTTCAACCTATGTCCATTTACCTTAAATGTGTCGGTTTCTTCGCTCCAAACCTCCACCGCTCCGTGAGGGAATATCTAAATTATGGCTTCTTCAAGCAAAGGGCATGGGAGCATCAACCACTCCATCAACACCTTATGTTAAGCAATCACCTCAGATGCAGTCAAAGCCCTTAGAAGCTTGTCAAACTCGACAGCATGCGGTTTACAAGGTTGCAGATAAGAGAGCAACAAAACACTCATAGCAAAGACTGTTAGTTGCACTCTCTTAAATAAGTCAACAGTACTAGAAAAATCAAAAGAATTAAAATAAGTTGTCCACATGATTTTTCTAGCTGAGTCCTCTAGGCATTTACAATACGGATCAAGATAGGGATGAAACCCTCTTAAAGTGCCTAAGGACAAGTCAAGGACATTGTTGGTCCCCTCAATCACATCACAAGAATTAACCATACATCCCACATCAACATGAACATCAATGGTCTTTTCACAGGGAATGGGCTCCTCAAGGTTCTTAGGGGCAAAGGAGGGTGGTGAACAAAGTATAGAAGCATGGAGTACATCATCAAATTCCTTGCTTGAAGGATCTAATCCACCTAGAAACCCCTCACAAGACTCCTCATCAATAATATCAATTGACCCATGACATAAATTATCATCATACCTAGCATCAAACCCATAGGATTCCCTCACCTCAAACCCCGTCGACTGAGAAAAAGGTAAAGGTGAACTATGAAAAGTCGAGACACCATCAGTAGTGTCTCTAGGTAAGCTAGGATGGGAAGGAGCAACAATTGGCAAGGGTGTCTCAAAAGGGTCAACTATTTCCTCCAGACTAGCCTTTAAAAGGACAGTAGACTCAACCTCATCACATAATCCAACATTCAAATTGAAAGAACTAGAACTATGGTCAGAATCATGTAATGGGCTAGGCCTTCGCATCATGTTAAATGTCCTATCTTGTTGCTCTAGCACTGCACTCATCAAAATATCAAGTCTAGCTAAACCAAGGCATGTAGAATCATCATGGTCAAGAGAATTACACAAACGACAAGGAGGCAAATAATGGGGTTGAGTATATAATCTAGCATGAAATCCACAAGGATTGGGTAAAGAGTAACTAGATGCACAATAAGAATTTTCAAAATCATGAGTATCACGTGCAAGCCACTCAAGCAAACTCCAAGCTTCATCAACAGTTTTAGCATAAAAAACAAAATACTCTAACAGAGTACGAGTTTCACTATTCACCCCCAAAGCAACAATGTCAAGAATATTTGATTTCCCAGGCACAATACCACACGGAACAGGACAAGAAAGTAATCGTTCAAGATAGTGCCAAAATAATTCCTGCTTAAATTGGGGAAAACCAAGAATTGCCATCCTTTTTTTTGAATTTTTTTTTGAAAATAAAATAGATAAAATAAAAACTTAGGCAACGAGAGTGTCTTCGTTTAATGGAAGCTAGGGACAAAGTTCCCGGCAACGGCGCCAAAAACTTGATACGTTGCAAGTGCACGGTGTACAATGTAGTATATCAAGGTCGTTCCCACGAGGACTTGTTCTAACTTACGCACTAAACTAATCTACTACAAAGGATGCTAGGTTAATCAAAATGGTTGGATTTTTAAACTCAATTAAATTGAAATGAACGAAATTGCAAAGTAATCTAATTTAAACTGCAATTAAATCTAATCAAAGCAGCAGTAATATTTTTATGAGGGTTTTATCAATATTATAAAGGCGTTTAGATGAGTTACTCTAGTTAACCAGTTAACTTAACGAAGGTTTGATTTCAATATTTAGCAGTTTGTACCAATTCGGGGTCAATAACCAAACGAATATCTATCACAACAGTCTTTCGATCCGGAGTGAATTGCTCCGACTAAATTACACACCTATTTTCATGGCTATCTTATTTAGTCAAAGTTAACAACAGGTTATTTAAATGATCCTAGGTATGAAAATACATTATTTTTATCCGAATTTTATACCTATTCAATCTTCGTCAATCCAACTCAAAGAAGCAATCTTTCGATCCGAAACTAAGAGTCTACACACAAGTAAATGGTGGCCAATCAATTACTGTAGCAATATAAACACGAAGACAGAATGAAATTGACAAACCATTTCACACCAAAATCAAAACCGAGGGTCAAATGAACAACATCGAGTTTCCCCTAAACTAAAATTCAACTACTCATGCTTGATAATAAAAACAACTAAACTAATTGAATTGAACCTAGAAAACATAGTAAAAATTAGGGAATAGAACAACCACAATTGAGGGATGAACGAATATGTCGGCTCGTGAAAGTTTCCATCTCCCGAGCCTCAATCTCCGATTTTTCCGTTGCTGGTTGAACACTTTGATCTCCAATACTAAAAACTAGAATTCCAGAAAAATTGTTTTTGAGAAATAAAAATGATAGATGATAGTATTGTGATCTGCTCTTCTGATGCCTCGTTAAACCGCTGCTCCTGTCTTTTTATAAAAATAAATGCCTTGCTCTCCAAGCTGTGCGTAACAACCTAGGCGCTGCCAGCACGAGAGTTGCCTTGTTCTCCAAGCAGTGGCGTAACAACCAGGCGCTGCCAGCACGCTCCAGGCGCTACCAGCGCGTGCCTTATTTCAGCGCCCGTAAACTTTCTGTTTGTGGCGCTACCAGCCCGTCGGGAAGCGCTTCCAGCGCCTGTCTTGGCAAACACAGCTTCTCGTTTGTTCCTTGCTCTTTACCTTGTCTTTCCACCTTTTAACTTCTCCTCCTATTTTTTTCTCTTTTAATTCCATTCACAAACCTACAAAATTACACCGATCGCCAGACCAAGTGAAATATATGTGAATTCGAGATATAAAATGTTACGTTCGATCACAAGCTGACCCGAAATTCATGTATTAAACACCCAAATAACCCTATAAAATGTAGGGTTATCATGGGGCCCAAAAGTTACAACCATTGAAGAGGCCCAAGACCTCAAGGTCCTCAAACTGAAAGAACTCATTAGAAAATTGTTGGCTCATGAGATCCAACTGAGTGACCTCTCAGAACCCAAGGGAATTGCCCTCAAGGCAACATATGAATTTTACAATGAGTCAGATGATGATGAGGAAGATACAATGGCAATGCTAGCAAGAGGGTTTAGAAGATTATACAAGAAAAATCCGACCTTTCGAGGATACATCAAGGATGAACAAAACAGAAAGGCAACCTCAAAAGGTAAGGCCTTAATGAAAGAAGAATCTGACCTATTTACTTGTTATGGTTGTGGCAGCTCAGAACACTTGGTTAAAGACTGTCCTCACGCCAGAAGAAACAAGGACAGAAGGAATGCTAAACCCAAACAATAACATCGTAGAGCAATGTTGGCCACCTGGGGTGATAGTGACTCAAGTGAAGGGATCAGTGAAGTTGAAGAGGTTGCTAATGTCTATCTAATGGCACAATCTTATGAGGATCAGGATCCGACCTCATCTCTTGACGAGGTAAATTTAGATGACCTCCTCACTCTTCCCTCTGTACATCTTGCTCAAAAATTATTTCATCTCTTCAAATATTCTAGATATTTAATAGAAAGAGTCAAGCACCTCACGAAACATGTCAATCATCTGAACGAAACCATAGAGAGCTTGAACACCAGAAATGACATCTTAGCTACTGAAAATGTTAGACTATCCATAGAGGTCAAAGGCTGCTATAAGGACATCATTCAATTATCGAATGAGGCAGTCACAAATTCTCATCCATACCAGAGAAAACCCATCCTTCCCACACCCAATACACCACCTCTCAAAAACTGTCGCTCCAAAAGTCCTCCCCTTCATACCAACAAAGGACCTTTTCTTCCTACACCAAATATTCCACCTCTCAAAGAACACAATCTTAGAGGTCCTCTAACAACAAATAAAATAAGGACCTTACCAACTCCCTTTTCTAAAGGAACTAGACCTCCGTGCATTACTAAAATTTGTGTCCCAAAGACCTCTCTACAACGATCTCATTCTTGGTCAGAGACCAAGAAAGGTATAGTGTCCTCTACTACAGGTATGCCTCAGACACATTACTAGAGATCCAATCAAGTTCTCCAAACTGAAAATCAATAACATTGGAAGAGTGTCCTTCGGAGACAAAAGCCAATACAAGATCCTAGACATTGCGAAGGTCGCGAAACAACACCACCCGTACCATCCAAGGGGGAGCCTGCTACCATGAGGACCTCAACCTTTGCACAAGCTGTCAAATTGAGGGGGAGTCCTATCATCCCTCCTCCCTACATGTGGTCCCTCTCCTCCTCCCAGGTACGTCAACTCTTTGCCTGTCTGGACCTCTGATGCATTCATCAACATGTCCTCTCAGGCACCTCACAATTTAAAATGAGTCCGGTCAAAGATGTCTAACTACCTCTCCCATAGGTAACTTAGATTCTTGGCATTTACCTTCCTCCCCTCCCTCTCTCTTCCTCTATTCATTTTGGCCACACAATTTAGTATTTGTACTCTTCTGCTTCTTTCTTGGCTGAAAGACAAAAAGGGGGAGAATTTTACCATGGCCTGTAATTGCTCCACCCCATCCCCGCTACTCTACCAATATATTATCACTATACATTTTGTTGTCTATGCGTGCTATACTTGCAAGTTTTGTCTTTCAAATAAAAAGGGGGAGATTGAAGAAGCCAGCTCAGTGAGGACCTCCACCGCTGACGCAATACTTTTCTTTGAAAGAACGAATTCAAGATTATATCCAGGAAGTTATCTCTACATTATATCTATCTCATTGATTCTGATTCTCCTTAATTATTATGACAAGTTATCTCTACATTATATCTATTTTCTTGATTCTGATTCTCCTTAATTATCATGACAAGTTGATCTTCCTATTCTAGATATCAAATGGAAAAGTGGATACTTCCCAGCTGCCAAATGAAAGAAGATTGGTGATCAAACAAGAAAGGAAAGAATCAACCTCAAAGGAAGGAGACCACTGCCATAAGAGAATTACAAGCATAAATACAACCAAGACCTCTCAAGAATAAAGCAACGATTTCCAAGCAAGCAAATCGAGAGTAGGAATTTCCTTGGGAATTATGAGATGTAAGAAGCTTTGTGAGAAAGTTTTTCTGAGTTGTAACCACTAGGGAATTAGTGGTGAGTTGTGTAACCAGTTGAGTGAGAACTGGTGAAGACCTCAGGGTCATGTAGCTAAAGTGAGTGAGTGACCTTGCTTTAGTGAGTCCAAGTCTTTCTTCCTGCCTCATCTATGAGGCATCTGCTGTAGAAATTCACTCTGAATTTTCTGCCCTAGTAAGCATTCGTTGAGGACGTCACAGTCCTTAACAGTGCCGAGTTTGTAACCACCTCTCTTTCTTTGACTTTGAGCTAGCTTATCAATAAAAGAAGTATTATTCAGTTTTATAATTGCTATTAACCTCCTTGTGTTAATTAAGTGCATAATTATTTATACGACCCTATTCACTCCCCCTCTAGGGTTATTTCAAACAAGATCAACTATTATCCAAATACAATAGTCACAATCCCAAGCTAAGCACAAATTAACATAAAATAAATTTAAACAAAGATAAAATCAAAGACAACGCATGAACAAAAGAGACGGATAGAAAAACTTAGTCTTGGATTTTCAAATGTAGATGAACACTCTTCAATCTACAAAACAAACCCTAAATTAATGAAAATTATGAAAATTTAAGCTAAACTGTTAGAACCCCTCAAGGACGTTGATAAACTCAGGCTCAACGACCTTGGCACTGAATCAGTTTTGAATGAAAGCCAAAATTCGAATGGCTAGAAAAGATATGATGCGCATAGAAAGATTCACATCTTATTCTATGATTATAGAATCCTCCTCTGTGCAAAGGACATTGGCCTATGCAGGATCAAGGAAGTTTGCCTTACCAGCAGCAAGGACATTCATCAAAGACAGGAAGGACGATTATCACCAACAGCAAGGAATACGTTCTGATGTGAAAGACTAAAAGGAGCAAAAAACAAACAGGGAAGTTATAAGGAATATATTCTGGAAAGATTTGGATTTTATTCCTTTCCTGATTAGATTAATTAATTGTTATCTTCTTATTTCAGGAAAGAACTAATCAACAACCTTGGAGAGAGATATGATTTCCAGAATCAAACATCAATATGGAAACTGCCATCTAAGGAAGTTATCAAGGATGGAAGGAAGAAAAGCATCTGATTTGGACGATTCTTCAACGGCTCCTTGCGACCAAACAGCAGCATCAATAGAAGACTTGGAAGATGAAAGAGATTAACTATTCCACGGAAGAAATCGGGTGTTCGAAATAGAAATAGTGTTTTCTATTTTGTGTTCTTGCGAGTTTTTGTGTTTATGAGAAGTTGAGTGTAATCAATTCTTAACGGATTTAGGGTTGATTGATACTTGTAAAATCGATTCCTAGACGGACTTAGGATCGATTGAGTTTAAACACCAAAGGGTGATTTTGGTGGGTGTTGTTATACATAAAATAAGAAGCATCCTCTGCAAGGCGCTCAGTTCTGTGTACAACCTAAGGACATTCATCTCAGGTTGTATTACTTCATTATGTTTCAATATAATAAAGGAAGTTGTTCAATATACGCCTATTGTTATTTATCTTATCCATGCATTATATTGAATCTTAATCTAGTTAGATTAAGAACCTAACGTCCTTTATAAGTGATCATTTGTGCAGAAATTTTTTATAACCCTATTCACCCCCCTCTAGGGTTCTTTCATAAACCATTCTAAAATAATCACACCTGATGGATTTTATGGAGAGGATGAAGAGAAAATGAGAGTTTTGTAGCCTCTAAGGTCGAATTTTGTTGAAATTTGTGCATATCTAGGTATTTATAGCTGAAAATCTGAAAACTGTCTCAAAAATGCAGAGAATAGGGTCAGTTGGGGCCGTGCTGGTGCTAAAATGCCTAATTTTGAACCATCATCCGCTAGGCCATGCTGGGGATGTGTTGGGGTTGTATTAGCGATTCTTCATTGAATTAGGCTCGGTTTTTGTCCCAAACACTTCTCCCTTTTTCCTTGGTTTGCAACCCAAGTGTTTCTCACTCCAAACTCTTCAAAATTGCATCAAAAGTCTTACAAATATCGAAATACTCTAGATTAGTGAGGAAGAAGACAAACAACCTTGAGAAGCAATTAAAACATAAATAGAAGTGATCAAAAAGAGGAAGAAATAAGGAAGAAAAAGGGGGTAAATAAGGTTTATCATTTATCACTTTGAAATTGATAAAAAACCTAATGTTTTATTTGGGATTGTGGTGATATAGGAAATAATTTGATGTTGCCCTGTAATTTCACGTCGGTTTGAAATTAATTAACATAAAATGTTTGATGAATATTAGATCATTTGTTTGGACAAAATCACAATTAATTTATAATATAAATATGGTGCAATCCTAATGCAACTATTTCTAATAAAAGTTGGATGGAATGTTAGTATCCAATTTCGTATTTTAAAAGATTGTAAAGGAAGAAATTAATTTCTTAATATCTTTACTAGCTAACTATTTTATGAATAATATATTTAAGATTGGTTGGTTCATTGATTTTGCAATAACATAATCGGATATTCTAAATGAAGTAACCAAAACAATTAAAATCGATGTATGCCATTGATCTTTGATTATAATTATTGAGTTTACACCTTAAATGTAATTTAAGTAGATATTGTTTCTAAAAACAAAGTGTAAGTATTTTTTAATTTATACTTTTTAAAATGTAATGAAATATTTTGTATATATATTAATTAAATTAAACTGTTTAGATATAACTTTATTTTTAGATATAACTTTATTTTTTAAGGAAATTGAAAAAATTGTTGTCATGATCCAGAAACTTGATTCATATTTTATCATAATCCAAAATACACCAAATCAATATTTACACGAAACTGCAATACAATTAGTCAACTCGATAGCCAAGGAATGATAGTTCTATCCTTGACAAATTAGTGTGAAAAGTTGAAAGAAAACTGGGTGACTTGGCATGCTTGCATCCTCCCTCTCCCTCTCAACCAACCATGGCATTAATTGAAGACACTTCCTAACAAATTTTAGGCCAGTCTTCTAATTAAAACACAGCAACAGATCACAGATGGGTCGAAGACCAATAATACTGTATTTCAATGTGTATATAACTTATTGCATGTCGACATTTCCATTTTCTTTTTCTTTCAGTTTTATTCAGAATGACTTTTAATGAAGACTTTAATATTTATTTATGAGATACGATGTACTAAACAATTATATCATGAAAATGATAAACTTCTCGAAACATATTTATTATCCACTTTAAATTCCACTTAAATTAATCTAGATGCGATATGATGCGTATTTAAATTGTTATAATATTATTTTCCTTTGGCTTGAAAGTTATTACTACGTATGTAAAATTTACTTTGGTCTATCATTTTTCCATAAATGTAAAATTACCGGCAAAAGATGGATTTTCTAATATAGTTAATTTGATTGAGTCATCATTTATAATTATTTTTGCCAAAGAATGTTATATATTTATAATTAAAAAACATATATAATTACAAAAAAAAAATTATTTTAAATTATAAAATATAAATGACAGACGATTCCGGATGTTTAGGAAGAGTCTTGATTCAAGACAGATATCGTTGTCGTTGTTATTATTATTATTATTATTATTATTATTATTATTATTATCATTATTATTATTATTGAAATAACCCTAGAGTGGGGTGAATAGGGTTGTATAAAATTTTTACAACTTAATCAACACAAGAATTTTTTTTTTTTTGAAAGGAACCATAAACTATTGATGAACTGAATAATACTTCTTTATTGATGAAATCAAAGTGCTAGAAAGTAGAGGAGGTTACAAACTCAGCACTGTCAAGGATTGTGAGGTCCTCAACAGGTGCTTACAAGGGCAGAAGATTCAGAGAGAATTTCTGCAGTAGAGGCCTCACAGCTGAGGCAGGAAGAAATGATTAAACTCACTAAAATGAGATCAATCCCTCAATTTAGCTACACGACCCAGAGGTCCTCACCAGTTATCAACCAACTGGTTACACAACTCACCACTAAAACCCTAGTGGTTACAACTCAGAAAACTTTCACTCAAAGTTTCTTACAACTCAGAATTTTTAGAAGAAATTCCTACATAAGATTTGCTTACTTGGAAATCGTTAAGTGTTGAAGAGAATGACTTCTCTATTTATCTTGTAGCTTCAACGATCTCCTTGCCTTATGCGTGGATAATTTTCTTCTTGGAGGTAGATCTTCAATCTTCTTTATTTAGGCAGCTACCTCTTTCCTTTGATTTGGATCTTGCAGTAAGATAAAATCAGTTAGGAATCATGCAAGATATATAAATACTAGAGAAGATATGGAATATTCATATTATAGAAACTTCGCTGATTTTATATCTTCGAAGTTTGTTTTTCAATCAAAATCACGTCAGTTGCTGTGGAGGTCCTTGGAATGGAGCAGGGGTTTCTTCAATCTCCCCCTTTTTGTTTGAAAGACAAAATTTGCTTGGTGGCCCTTATGCATAGACTCACAGTATATAGCAAAACAATGCATATAATATAGATGGACAGATAAGCAGATAAATGTTTGAGCACTACAGTTTAGCACTAAAGTTTGCAATTTCAAAGTTTAGCAAGTACAGGCCACAAATTAGTTCTCCCCCTTTTTGTCTTTCGGACAGAAAGGAAACAGGAGAGTACAAAGCTTCAAAAAATGTTTGGCCAAAAAGTTTTCCAAAAGTTTGAGGGGGGAGGGGAAAAACTAGTCAGTTGAAGGAAGGAAGGACAGAGGATGGAACTTCATCAGAGATGTCGATGGCAGGCATAGGAGGAGAAAACGAGGCTTCAGGAGAGTTTGTGCCTATTGAACCAGATCCTTTAAAGCAGTAGTAACGTTGATGCTTACCATTAGGAAGGCCTTGAGAGCGTCGTGGACATCTTGGAGGTTTTGGACCTCAGTGTGGAGGGCTTCAATCTGCTACTGGAGGAGATCAAATTGCGACTGTATATATGGAAGGGGAGGCTTCTTTGGAGGTCTGAGCAGAGGAGGAGGCCTGGATGACCTTAAGGTAATCAGAGTGCATCCACTAGCCATTAGATTGTTGTCGATACCCGAGGGTTTCCAGCAAGGCAAGGTTGATGGTGGAGATAGTAATGGGAGTTTTATCCTCCTCAGGGAGTGGGATACGAAAGGCTTTGAAGATGTGGTGGAAGACGTTACAGTAGGGAAGGGGGTTAGAGGAGTTAGAACCAGCCTTGACAATGTGATTGAGGACAACCTCACCCAGATCAGGATGATAGTCATTGAGGATGTTCAACAGGAAAATGGCACAAGGGTCATTGATAGTTTCTTTGGAGGTGCCTCGGGGAAATGGTTCTGATAATAATGAAGTACATACAACGAGCTTCAGATTTAAGGTTGGTGTATTGTGGGTACTTTGTGGTGGATGGATTGCCAAAGCCTGTAAGAGTTCTTAGCGGGCATCAGCGATGTCTGAGAGGGCAAGTTTTGAGGGATCAGGAGTGACGCGGAGAATATGTTCAAGGGAGAGGGGAATGAGATGTATTTCTCTGTCGGAGACAGTGGTTTTGTAGGCGGTTTGGAAGAATTTGGGGAAACATCTTCAAGATTAGCATAGAGTTCGAAGATGAGGTTTGGATAGAAGAAGTCATCACCTTTAAAGAAGATGTCACAATTTAGGGTAGACAAAGTTGAGATGAAAGGGAAGCTGGTACCTTGAAGATCGGCTAGGTCAACTCGTTCACAGTGAAGAAGAGGGTGATTTTTGACATTTTCGAGACGTTTTTGACGGAACTCCTGAGACGCAGTGAGTGGTGCAGGACGAAGAATCAAGGCGAGCTCGTCGGAAGAAGAAGTTGTGGAGGCTGTGTCCAACGTCGACTGGGGTTTACTGGAGCGAAGGCGTTTGGCAATGCTGGAAGGATTTGCAAAACGAGAAGGACGCTTGGTCATGGTGAAAATGAGGGAAGATGGTTTTCTGGAAAAGAAGAGGATAGAAGCTGACTGTAAAAGGTGAAAAAGTGAATGTGTTAGATGAAAGTGGTGGGCGCCCTGTTTAAATAGAAGAGAAAAGAGAGTGGGTGAGAAGAAAGAAAGTTGACGACATGAGTTTTGAAACGGTGAGCAGTTGAGAGATTACAGGGAGAGAGAGACGGTTGATACTGGTGTGATAGGATTATGTGATGGGTTATTAATGGAAGGAGGTAAATGATTAAGGAGAGAGAGGGAACGAAGGGGTGAAAAACATCGGGAAGGAAACAAAATTTTGAAAAGGAAGGTGAAAAAATTTGGAAGTCAGATTTGAAATATGAAAGAATTTATGGAAAGGGTTTGTGAAATAAGTTTGGAAAGATTTTGGGAAAACGAGAAGGGAAAAGATTTCAAATCTTTTTCAAAGAATCAATGACTGAGTAATATATGAAGAATATAGTCAGCACATTGAGGAGGCCAATTTTTCTGCGAGAAAGGTTATGACCGACCTGATGAGGACATCAGACGATAGAGGTGAAAGGAAGCATACCTGAATGATGAGGTCCTCAATATTGGGCTCCCCCTTAGTTGATGCATAGGGAGTATGGAGGTCCTCAGAAGGGTGCTAGCTCCCCCTCAATGGTTTCCAGAAGATTTAATGGTCAATTTGGAGCATACCAAATTCATGACGGATGAAGATGAATTGGTCCTCTGGCAGCGGTTTGGTGAAAATATCAGCTAGTTGAAGATGAATTGGAATAAATTCAAAGCTAATATGGCCTTTTTCTACATGATCACAGATGAAATGATGGCGTATTTCAATGTGTATGATCTGTGAATGTTGCACCGGATTCTTGGTGATTTGAATCACACTCATGTTATCACACTCGATGGGCACATTTGTGACATGAAGGTCGAGGTCCTCCACCTGATGTGTGATCCATAAAATTTGGGCACAACATGATCCTGTCGCAACATATTCAGCCTCAATAGTAGAAAGTGCTACTGAGGTCTGCTTCTTTGATTTCCAGGAGACAAGTGAGGCTCCAAGCATTTGACAGCCTCCTGTAGTACTTTTTCTATCAATTTTGTAGCCGACAAAGTCAGCATCGGTGTAGCCACAAAGATGGAGGTATGGCTGTTGGGGTACCAAAGGCCTAAACTTTTGGTTCCTGCAAGATAACACAAAATTCTCTTGACAGCAGAGAGGTGAGATTCTTTTGGGGCGCTTTTGAAGCGCGCACATAGGCAAACACTGAACATAATATCAGGACGACTTGCAGTAAGATAGAGAAGAGAACCTGTCATACCTCTATATAACTTTTCAGAGACAGGCTTACCTGTGAGATCTGAATCAAGCTTGAGAGTGGAGGACATCGGAGTTGAGGAGTGCTTGAGGTGCTCAAGTTGGTACTTTGACGAGCTCCGAAATATACTTGCTTTGATTCAGGAAGATGCCCTTATGAGACTGTTTGATTTGTAAACCTAGAAAGAATGTTAATTCTCCTACGAGACTCATTTCAAATTCAGCACTCATGAGGTGGGAGAATTCATCAACGAGAGATGAATGAGAGGCACCAAAGATGATGTCATTGACAGAGCCGCAAGCGCACGGTGTACGTAGTAGCACGTCAAGGTCGATCCCACAGGGACTCAATTAGCAGCACAGAAAACTAATCTCTATCTCGATTGCTAAGCTAATCAGGTTTTGGTTTTGGAAGACTTTAAAAAATAATTAAAACTAATAAAGCAGGAAAAATAAAATCAATCAAAAATTATATCAAGAGAGAAAGACTTCTAGGGAGATGCTAACCTAACAACGAGTTCGATTACTAAAACCTAGCCTGCACAATCATACATTCAAGAATGAATCAAGAATCGATAACCTCTTAATTCTATCGCCCTTTCGATGTTAAATAGAATTATTCTAAACAACCTAATCAACAACTTTCGTCTACCTTTTAGGCTAAACAGAATTAAAGGTCTTAAAAGTCAGGTTATCTAATGATTCCCTAGTTTACTACTCCTTTTTCAACTTTCATAAGCCTAGGTAGACAGGTTGGTAGTCAGATTACCCTAATTCACCTTTCAGTACTTCTCAGGTTAATCTCAAACTTACAAATATTCAAGGCCTTAAGAATATTCATAAACATGGAAAACACAACCTTCTATTGATTCTAATCAAGAATTCATGCACAAACTAATAACAAACAATCAAACTACATTGTTTCGGGTTGCAAAACCCTAGAATTCAAGAAATCTACTCGCTCATATTCAATGAAAACACAAAACAAGTTCCAAACATCATAATCGAATCTCAAAACTAAGAAGGAAATCAAAAAGAAAGAATAGAATTGCGAAGAATACAACCCGTCGAGCCTTTCGATCCCGGGGTAGAACCTTCTCCGCGAACGTCGCTCCTTTCCTTTGCGAATCTTGATCTTGGTTTCTCTTGAATCGATTCGGTCTTGAATCTTGATGGTAGGGAAGAGGAGTAGAATGGAAGTATTAGGGCTCTCTTTTCTCTTCTTGACGGCCAAAGAACGAAGGAAAACTGATAGATAATGAATGAATCTCGAAAAACCGTCGCTTCCTCCCTTTTCTACTCGCGAAAATAACCGACCTGCATAGGCAGTTCGCCTCGGTCCATCTGATGCATGCGATCCAGTACACCACGGACCATGGTGATCACCACGGCCGCCCGAGGTTGCCATCCCCGCTTCTTTCTTCTTTCCTTCACCAAAATGAGTGGCAAGTCCGCCACGGACCGTAGCCACCACCACTGGCCGCCTAGGTTCTTTGCTCCTTTCCGTCCCAAATTTGTACCACGGTTTGGGTTTGACATGTAGAGGTCCGTGGTATATTCACTCTTGCCTGAAGTTGAGAGAAAGTTGGTGTTTTGGCCTCAAAACCTACAAATTCACATCAAAAACAACAACACCAAGTGTAGTAGGGAAATTGGAATAAAAATCAAGGTTCACACACAAAATTATCCCTAATTCACTATTGAAAACCCCTAAAAACATAGTCATGAAACGCAGTTATCAGTCATCAACATAGATTTATGTGATTATGAATTCACCATTCTTTTCCTTAATGAAGAGTGTTTTGTCCACTTTGCATCTGGTGAAGTTGTTCTGAAGGAGAAACTTGTTGAGGTGCTCATACCAGGCTCTTGAAGCTTGTTTCAGCCCATAGAGGGCCTTATGAAGACGAAATACATGATCTGTATGTGCGGTGTCCTCAAAGTTGGGTGGTTGTTCAACATAAACTTCTTCAGCTAGATCTCCATTGAGAAATGCACTTTTGACATCCATTTGGTGTAGCTTGATTTTCTTGGCGGATGCAAAGGCAAGGAGGATCCTGATGGCCTCCAGACGAGCAACAGGAGCAAAGGTCTCATCATAGTCGATTCCTTCTTCTTGATTGTAGCCTTTGGCGACTAGCCTGGCTTTATTTCTAGTGATGGCGCCATTTTTATCCAGTTTGTTTCGAAAAACCCATTTGACACCGATGACTGGATGATGATTAGGCCTGGGAACTAAAGACCAAACTTTACTTCATTTGAATTGGTTTAACTCCTCTTGCATAGCATTTATCCAGCTTGGATCCAGTAAGGCCTCATTGTGGTGTTTTGGCTCAATCTGCGAGACAAAAGCATTAAAGGCACAAAAATTTCTTAAGGAGGATCTTGTGCGTATACCTGAGTTGATGTATATAAGGAGATTATCAATTGGATGAGATGCTTTAAACTTGTATGTGATCTCTGGTTTTGAAAGAGCCTGAGTTGAGGGCTCTTGAGATGAGGGCTGAGATGAGGAGGTCTGAGGAGATGGTGAGGCCTGAGGTGAAGATGCAACCTCGGGTGTGAGAACAGGAGATGGTGAGGCCTGTGGGTTGTTTTGAGAATGAGGGACATGAGAGAACTTAGGAGGAGGCTCATCTTCACTGTCACTAACAGGAGTACAGATATTGGTTTGGCCCGAAGATGCAGCCTCATCAAAGACAACATAGATACTTTCTTCTACAGACTTTGAGGATTTGAAGTAGATTCTGTAAGCTTTGCTTGTAGTTGAGTATCCAACAAAAATTCCTTCTTCACTTCGAGCATCAAACTTGCTAGTTGGCCTCTTCCCTGATGTGAACAAAGCATTTACAATCGAGGACCTTGAGGTGAATGATGTTTGGTGTTTTCCCTTTAAATAACTCATAAGGAGTCTTTTTCAGTATGGATATGATAGTGCACCGATTCAGGATGTAGTTTGATGCGTTGATGATTTCAGCCCATAGGAACTTTGGGAGGTTGTTTACACAGATAATTGTTCTTGTCATGTCCTCCAGGGTACGATTCTTTCTTTCTACAACTTCGTTTTGTTGAGGGGTTCTTGGTATAGAGAAATTATGAGTTATCCCCATTTCTGCACACAAAATGCTCCAAACATATCCTTGTTGTCGAACTCCCTTCCATGATCTGTCCTTATAGCTTTGACAGAACTTCCTGTGAGGACCTTGAGTTGTTTGTAGAGCTTTGAAAAATGCTCAAAGGCTTCTATTTTACTTTTCAAGAAGAACACCCAGGTAAATCTTGAAAAATCATCTATTATGATAAGAATATAGGAACTTCCTCCAAGACTTTTATAAGGGATAGGACCACAGAGGTCCATGTATATGAGGTCAAGACATTTTGAGGTGGTCACAAACTTGAGAGGTTTGAATGATGATCTGATCTGTTTCCCTTTGGCACATACATCACAAACCCAATTTTTCTAATAGTTATGAGGAGGGAGACCTTGAACTAGGTCTGACTTATACAACTTTTGTAATGTTTTCATGCTAACATGACTTAGGCAGTGGTGCCATACCCATGTTATCTCAGTCCCAGCCTTAAGGTAGGAGAGGTCCTCTGAAAATTTACTTAGATCTATAACATAAACATTATTCATGTGATGACCATACAAAATGATTTGATGAGACTTTGAAGACACTACACATGCATTTTTATCGAAACTGACTCTATTACCTTTATCACAAAACTAAGAAATACTAAGCAAATTATACTCTAGACCTTCTACAAGATATACATCATTTAGAGAGTTGTTGAGGTTCTTACGGACCTTCCCAATGCCGAGGATCTTGCCTTGGCTTTTGTCTCCAAATGTAACCTTCCCTGTTTTGCTGGTTTTCAACTCGCAAAATTTGGTTGGGTCTCCGGTAATGTGGCGAGAGCAACCGCTGTCCAAATACCACAAGTCGCTGTGAGTTTTGAAGCATACCTGCATTAGAAGACACTATACCTTCCTTGGTTTTTGACAGACAAGTTGTGGCGCTAGCTTTAGGGATCCATATTTTGCTTACTTGAAAGAACCTTGAGGATTTAGAGGACTTGGGTGAGGCACTGCGAGAGATCTTTTGATTATGGGCAACTGGACAATTTTTGTGATGTTGCTTTCTGTGAGGAGTCAGATTTGGAGTGGGAAGAAAAGGTCCTCTGGGAGGATGATTTTCAAGAACTTTGGTCTGAGGACGGGATGAGAAGGGAGGATTATTTTGGTAAGGATGGGAATAGATGACTGCCTCATTGGATAGTTAGGTGATGGTTTTATAGCAGTCTTTAACCTCAAGGGATAATATGTCATTCTCAGCAATTAAGAGGTCACTTCTAGAGTTCAAGCTTTCTATGGTCTCAGTCAGATTATCAACGTGCTTTGTAAGATGCTTGACTCTTTCTATTAAAGATTTAGAGTATTTAAAGAGATGCAATAATTTATGAGCAAGATGTACTAAACGAAGATTGGGGAGGTCATCAATAATTACCTCATCTTGAGATGAGGTCGTATCTGGATCCTCATTGAGTTGAGCCATTAGGCAGACATTTGCAACATCCTGAACATCACTGTTTCCTTCACTTGAATCACTATCATTCCAGGTTGCAAGTACTGACCTAATGATGTTGTTGTTTGGGCCTTATATTTCTTTTGTCCTTTGAGGACAGTCTTTAACCAAATGCTCTGAGCTGCCACAACCATAATAAGTAAATGAGTTAGATTCTTCTTTCATTAAGGCCTTACCTCTTGCTTTTATGTTTTGTTCAACTTTGATGTAGCCTCGAAAGGTTGGATTTTTCTTGTACAATCTTCTAAACCCTCTTGCTAGCATTGCCATTGTGTCTTCCTCATCTTCATCTTATTCACTATCAGATTCACGTGCTGCTTTGAGGGCAATCCCTTTTGGTTCTGAGAGGCCACTCAGTTGGATCTCATGAGCCAACAATTTTCCAATGAGTTCTTCCAGTTTGAGAACCTTGAGATCTTGGGCTTCTTCAATGGTTGTAACTTTTGGGCACCATTTTCTTCTTGGCAAACATCTGAGGATCTTTCTAACTTGTTCCTCGTTGGAGTAGTTTTTTCCAAGTGACTTGAGGTAGTTAGCAATGCTGCTGAATCTTTTGTACATCTCTTCAATAGATTCATTTTCTTCCATTTTAAAGGCCTCATACTTTTGGACTAGAATGTCCACTTTAATGTCCTTTACTTGGCTTGTGCCTTCGTATGAGGTCGTCAAGTAGTCCCAAACCTGTTTGGCATTTTCACAGTTAGAAACACGTTCAAAATCATTGGAATTCAAATTGCAATAGATTAGATTTAGAGCCCGAGTATTTTTTTCAATGGTTCAAGCTTTGTAGCCGACATCTCAGATATTTTCTTTGGGACATTCTTGTTGTCACTGTCTTTCTTTGTAGGAGTGGGAAAGTCTCCCTCAGTGACTACAATCCATAAGTCTTCATCTTGATCTTTGAGGAATATTTCTATTTGTTTCTTCCACATCCTATAATTTTCACCAATAAGAAGTGGAGCTCTTGTTCACGAACATCCTTGAGGAGCTTCATTTGTGTTGATAGCGGCCAAAGAAGATTATCATCATCATCATCATCATCATCATCATGGAAAGAAGATTATAAAATATAAAATAATCGTAAATATCAGAGTCCTAAATATTACACCGCAAATGATATTGTACACCATGATGGATCTACCTAGCTAGGTCGTACCATATGTATTAAAATAGACCCATTTTATGTGATGAATTTGTGTAAAATGTTCATAAAATTAAAAAAAATATCGATGAATTTTATAATAATGTTGATAAACATATATATGCTGAATTTTATAATAAATTTATAAATTCTTTTTAAAAAAATTTAACACCTTGGTGAACCTAGTCAAGTATTCTGACGTGTAACATATGATAATTGCATTGGACAATATATATTCTATGCACCTTGAGCTTGTGCTCCAGATATTTACAAGTGAACAATCATTGTAATAAGAGTGAACAACCTAATATTTGTGGTGAACAATCTAATATATATGGGTGAACAATTATACTATCTAGAGCACGTGCTCGGGGTGCACCTAATAAATTGCATTGAATATTACACTTTGTAGTTTTAGTTTGATGAGAAAATACGTTGTTAATTAGAAAACATTAAAAAAAAGGAAAAGAAAAGGATGGAAAAGACCCCACATGGAACGGAAAATAGCTCATACACCTCTCTCAATGCTGAGGCCACAGCAAATCCCTAATTGATGGAGACATATTTTCTGTTAACTGTATCCTCAATATAATGTGTTGCTTTATGCATTTAATTTTGGAGGTTTCTTCATCCCTTTATATAACTCCCTTTGTTTCATTCAACTTATCTAAACCCAAACCCTATCATTTCCTCTCAAATTAGGGAATTACGAGTGCAACAACCCTCAAAAACAAAACTCAAAAAATAAAGAGAAATTCCCATCTCAGTGTTCTCCCTCTTCCATTGTTTTCACTCCTTTCCTCCCATATTAATCAACTTCTCCATATTTCTTTGATTACCTTATTCTCTATCATATTCTTCCGTTTGAGTTTGCCTCTCTTTTTGTTTGGGTTAAAGGGAGGTACAAAAATTCTTTTATCTTGGGGTTTTGTAGTTTGATAAAGAGTGAAGCTTGTGTAAGCCATGATGGCCCCTTTTGTTAGTTGGCCATGGCAGAACTTCGGCTCTCATAAGGTATATATGTTACATGCCATACATATGATCAATTTCATGTGTGTTTTTTTCCCCCTTTTTAAGGGAAGGGGGATGTTGTGAGTGATGAGAAGTCTCTTATTGTTGCCCGAAATAATTTTTCTTGTTGTGTATATGTCATATGTGCAGTACTTGTTATATGGACCTTTAGTAGCACAAGTAGCTGGTTCATGGTGGAAGGGAGAGAACTTCACAAGTAGCTGGTGCTTTCATATTCTGTTGCTATGCAGCCTTAGATGTCTCATGCATCAACTATGGAGCACCTACTGCAATATGTACTTCCTTAGCCAAAAACGCCGTATCAACCACCAAGGTGTCGATTTTAACCAGATCGACCATGAATGGGATTGGTACGTCCCTCCTAATCCAAATTGTTTTTCATTCTATAACAAGTATTTAACCATCAGGTTAAGCTTTTAGTTGTGATGGTTCCACATGGTATCAGAGCCAGACCTGAAGAAGAGGTCTCAGGTTCGAATCTCAGCACCCCCTCATATTCATTTGCGTAAGGTAAAGTGGGCCTTTGCAGCATTCGCATGAGGGGGCGTGTTAGAGTATAAAACCATCATTGGACCTACAACCATCAGCTTAAGCTTTTGGTTGAGATAGTTTCACAATATGTACGTGTGGTTTAATTTGGGGTGGTGTATTATTGATGATGAGAACGTACGTACGTGCAGGGATAATTTCATAATACTGCAAGCATTGGTTGGAGGAGGATTTTGTTACATGTTCCCATCCCTAGGTGACTGGGGAAAGTTATGGGACATAAGAGGAGTAATTGCAGCAACTGTCTTGCACATGGCAATTTCTGAGCCATTGTACTACTGCTTCCACAGACAACTTCATGCCAACTCTTTTCTCTTCCAAAATTACCATTCATTTCACCATCAATCCCCTGTGCCTCACCCTTACACTGGTAGGTTTCCGGTATTTATTGTCATTTCTACTTCCCGCTTTCTTCTACTTTTCATTTTCTTCTAACTTCCACTCATCTAATTAATGTTAAGAATATTACATATGAACTTCCATGTTTTACTTCCATCTAACTCTACCCTTCATGCAAATTAATAAGCAACATATTATATTCAATCAATTAATTTGTTTAAAAGGTTACTTTAAATGTATTATGAGACGGTCTGATACAAGAATATTCAATTTTCAGCTGGAAATGCGACGTTTTTAGAGCACATACTATTGTTGCCAGTTGTGGGAATACCAGTGATGGGAGCAGCATGGATGGGATATGGGAGTATAAGCATGGTTTATTTGTATTTTTTGGGGTTTGATTTTCTGAGATGTTTGGGTCATTGCAACGTCGAAGTCATCCCACATCAACATTTTCAAGCTTTCCCTTTCCTTCGTTACCTTCTCTACACTCCCACGTAAGTACCCATTCTTTGTTCTGTGTACCTAAACAAAATTACAGAAAATTTTATTTCCCGTAATAATTATGGTTGTCATATAATTAGTCTCACAAAAATTGTGTGTAGCGAAAATATTGGCCGGACTGTCCTTATCTGGTGGTTGCCTTACATTGATGAAAGGAAAGAGGCGTTACATTAAAATCTTAAATAAATATGAGACATATAGAGGTTTTGATCTCTATTTCAACTTTCAACAACAACATGATCATGTGTTTTATTTTTCAAAAATTTAATATTATCGAGCACTCTTTTTCTTAGGAAGGACTGGGGTCAGGAGTCGGGAAAAATATTGTCAATCCAATAAATGAAAATGACTAGATGGTTAATTAACGTTGGACAACTTCAAGTAAAAAAATCTTAATAAGTTTAGTGTCAATTTTGTCATGAAAATGAACTAGCAGAGAAACATCAATAATTATCTACGTAACACATATAGTTATGATAACATTTTCACAATATCTACTATATTTAAAAAGATACTATCTTCTAGAAGAGATAATCACAACTTAAAAGCCTTCAAAAAAAATCACAACTTAAAAGAAAATATCTCATTCTAAAATTGACATTTCAAAATAACCATTCTCTTTCAAATTTTGCCTCTATTCATTTGATTAAAATCTCAAAATAAGTTCATTTTGCAAGTATCAAAGCCTTTGCACAAAATCAAATGTAAAATAGTTCATTTAATTATTGTTTTTCAAAGATAGAGTGATACTCACATTTGGATGAATATATATTAGGACAGAATATGTGCACGCGCACACACATATATATAGGGAAAACTTATCGTGGTCGTCAACTATGACAATCACCACAACAAAATTAATGTTTATTCATATATGTGTCAACTTTTATATTCGTCATTCATTTTTTATTAAATACAACATTATAAAACATATTTTCTTAATTAAAAAAATTATAATTTTTTTTTAAATGTAAATATCCTAACTCTAAGTTTTTGCCTAGTAAATAAGCATATTTTAAAAAATATTTATTTTAAATTTTTTAAAAGTAAACTAAAATTTAAAATAATATATTTTACAATTTTTATTAAATAAAAAGCTAATTGTCAAGATAAAACTTGACACGTATACCAGTGAGATTTATTTTACTTACGGTGATTGTCATGATTGTCATGGTTCACAACCATTATCAGTGCATCTATAAATATAATGATAGTTCATTTAATTAATCAGATCTGGTTTCAATTAATTTCCGTTTGGAGGAATGAGGATTCACCAGTTATGGTATTTATTGTTAACTTGAAACAACTTCAACTAAGAATGTACAAAAGCATGATCTAACTTAAAATGGTACGTACTGTAACTTACTAGTGCCATTCAAGGGAGTAAACCACAACACACACCAGAAGCCAATTGTGTGCAATCTTTATTAAGGAAAGCATTTAATTTGATGTGATCATAGTACTTGCATATTATACAACACTCAAGATGACTAGTATTTACTCCAAAAACGTAGATAGGAGTTGACATAATTAGTAAGAATTATGCATAGTCCTCTTGAAATTTTTATAATCTATTTCCAACTGATTGGAGGATCATGTATTAATGGTCATGTTCTTTTTAGAGTAGTAAGTTAGGTATATCATTACTCAACCTTATCTTACTTTATTCTATTCCTTAAAAAAATACACAAACCAACGTCAAAGTTTTATCTTTACATTTCTTTACTTTACCTTACCAAACCTAACTTGATCTTACCACTCTAAAGAACAGGACCAATGTCTAGACCTGTCGATATGGTTACTTTTATTCTTCTACTAAAGACAAATCTTAAAAGTGAGGCCCAAATTCATGTAATATATAGAGGGTGTTTGGCTGCCAGTTTTTTGGGGTAACTTTTATTTTTTTGGACACTGTTAGCTTTTTAACTAAGATGAAGGCCCTGTTCTTTTCTGCGGTATTTTGCGGTATGGTGTGGTAAGATGTGGTGGAATTGTGGTGGGGTGTGGTGGAATTGTGGCAGGTTATTGGTACGTGGGTAAGTGAGGAGAAAAAATGTAAAAAGTAGAGGAGAAAAGTGAGGAGAGAGAAAAGTGAGGAGAGAGAAAAGTAATAATTTGTGGTAAAGTGTGGTGAGTTGTAGTATTGCAGCTTTACCAACCATGCAGAAAAGAAACAGTAGAAAAAGTTATTTGAGGTGTTTGGTGACAAATTTTTCATATTAACTTTTTGAACCTAATAAGCTAGTTTTTAAAAGAACTTTTTAAAGTAGTTTTTTACAAAAAGTTAATACCAAACACATTTTCTACAATTAACTAGCACATACAGCTAAAATCATATAGTTATCAACTAATAGTTAACGACTACTTACTAATTGCTAGAGAGGGCCATAGTTTTAATTTACCCATTTTCTGTTTGTCGCCCTATAATCTCACTTAATTTATATAATGTGTTGCAGTGTTCAACTTGACGAGTCTTATTCCCTTTTTTCATAAATCTCAACTGATAACTCGACATTAGTTTTCATTTTAAAAATATTTGTCAAACCATCAAGCATATTTTTTTATCAATACTATCGTCTGTCCTTTTTTCTTTGAAATTTAATAAGTCTTACCATGTACATAATATATAATATTATATAGTCATATTATTTAAGCACTTGCCAGTCTGCCTGTTTTTTGTCGTGTTACACATGCGTACAGCTCCATTTCACGTCGACACAGTTAAAACCAAGTAGGCCATGGTCACACACTCAATTAACGCAGTAGTTCCAACGAGATTTTTTCCTTTCTGTTTCAAAAAAAAAAAAAAAAATAAGTGAAGACAAATATTCAAGTGCAATTGGGTCTGTGTAATGGTATATCTGAGGGATGATACAAGGGATAATTATTTTTATGCATATTGCAACTTGTCAAATGATATCATCACGACTTGTCAAAAAAATAAGACCATGTTCGGCCAAATTCTACCTTTTAAAAAATTTCTTTTTGAAAATATTTTATAAATATTATTAGGTGTTTAATAACTCTATTTCCATAATTATATTTCAACGTATTGCTTTAGTTCTTATTATAAACTCATTCTATAGAATCTATTATGAAACTTTGTCAATAATAGTATGAAAATAGAGCTACCAAACACACTAGTTTTTGGAAAGTAAAACACCAACGAATCAAGAAGCAATCTAAACTTTGTCAACTATACATTGAATTATAAATTATTTTTTCAGTTTCTTATCTATGATGTACACTAGTTTTTGGAAAGTAAAATGATAAACAATGCATATAGATTTGTTTATATACGTTTTTATTTGTAGAATAAAAATCTATTTTGACAATTTTTTGAAAAATAATTGAAAAACACAAAAGTAATTAAATAATATTATCCACACTTTGGACATGTTTTTAAAGATGTTGAAAAACTTTAAAACTGAAGGCTATTGTTCCCAACTTTTTTTCAAAAATGCTTAAAAAATAAGAATTAACAGTTACTATCTAAAACATTGGCTAGTTTTATAAAATATAATAAAAACAAATCTTAAAGATAGAAGACTATTATTCATGCTTTGGATCTATTTTTGGAAATCACCAAAAATATGAAAACTAATTTTTTTTTTTTTTGAAACCATATTGTTCAAAGTTCTGACCACTTATATGATTGATTTTTGTTATATGTAGGTATCATAGCATACATCATACGGAGAAGGACTCAAACTTCTGCCTATTTATGCCACTTTACGATCTATTGGGCAATACTTTGAACCAAAAGTCTTGGGAGCTTCACAAACAGATTCGTCTAAATGCAGGTTGGTTTTTCATTATTTCCATGGACTCGAATTATTATTGGACGTCCCTCCATTTAAGTATATCTTAAAACTTCACTTTTTTTAATTAAAAATGTACATTCGCAAAATGAAATTAATTCTAAGAATTTTCATATAAAAAAAATTATAAGTAATTTGAGAGTATGTGTTTATGTAACAATTTTTTTTTTGTAATAATATGAGTCTTGGCCCAAGACAGTTTTTATGTGTCTTACCCTTTTATCAAATCGTTATTTCTTATAATTTTTGACACTATTTTTTTTATATTAAGAATTAATTATTAATTATAAGAAGTTTTGAATGTGTAGCTTGCACCAATATGCACAAATTATACCCTAATCGAACTAATCCCTTCAACTAAACTTACTTTGAACGTTTTTTTTAAATATAAAAAATAATGAATAAAAGTGTAATTTTATTCAATTTATATGTGATAATATAGTTATAAAATTCAATCATATTATTTAATTTCATTTTAATATGCAATAATATAGTTTTAATAACAAGACAAGATACTTAAAGCGTGTCTTGTCCCAAAGCTCCAATCATTTTCTTTTCTTTTTTTTTTTTGTCTTTCTAAAAAAGAACTGTCTAAGGCGTTGTTACTTGTCGAACAATAAACTGCAGGGAAAAACGAGAGGGTACCGGACTTTGTGTTCCTAGCACATATAGTGGACGTATCTTCAGCAATGCATACATCATGGCTATATCGGTCATTTGCGTCATTGCCTTACAAGTTTAGATTGTTCCTGTTACCTCATTGGCTTGGTTGCCTCACGATACTCCTAATGATGTGGGCTTGGGCTAAGACCTTTGTTTTTTCCTTCTACTACCTCCGTGGCAAATTACACCATACTTGGGTTGTCCCTAGATGCGGTTTTCAGGTACCTCCCTCCCACTTACTACGTACACCCTAATTCATACCCTCTTTTGGTCTTTAGAACTATGTAATGCTTTTAAAGTGTTAGTGCACTTAACATGTGTATATTCATGACTAATTACTTGTGTCTTTGCATGTGTATGACATGGCAGTATTTCTTGCCTTTCGCAACTAAAGGGATCAACAAGCAAATTGAACAAGCCATCCTCAAGGCAGATAAAATGGGTGTCAAAGTTCTCAGCCTCGCAGCCCTTAACAAGGTGCGTTCTAAATTTCACATGAATGCTAAATGATCTCAAACTAGTAGGGTTTTACTAGGCCACAGGGTAAGGCCCTATTCTTTTATGAGGTTGGTACGGTGCGGAAACGGTACAATATGGTGAAATTATGCAAAGTGCAGTAAAGTATGGAATGATATGGTATGGTATGGTAAAATTTGTGAAAAGTGTGATTAATATGATAGATAACGAGAGAGAATGTGAAAAACAGATAAGAAGATATATTGGTAATGATTGTAGTAAATCATAGTATGACATGGTAAAGTTTGGAAGAATATTGTCTAGTATAGTAAGTTGTACCGCATCGCATCAGGCCTTTAAAAAAAAAAAAAAAAAAAAAAAAAAAAAAAAAAAGTGGGCTGAATTTACTCTGTGGCTTTAGAGTTGGCCTTTCAAATGTGTACCTAGCCTGCACGTTTAATCACGATGCTTTGATTTTCAGCATGTGTGACTATTGGATTTATCCATGGTAGAGTTTTAGTACGTGAAACATTGGTACGATTGGAGTATGTATTTAGGATAAGCAAGCTAGTTTGTAATAAGACTCCATTCAAACCTGATCCATCCATCGTATGTTGTTCAAGTACTAGAAACTAATTCATTTAGATCGTTATTTCGAACTTGCACATTATACACTGAATGTATTGGGCTAACACCAACATGAATTGTTTGTTACAGAATGAGGCACTGAATGGTGGAGGAACACTGTTTGTTAATAAGCATCCAAACTTAAGAGTACGAGTTGTTCATGGGAACACTCTCACAGCTGCAGTGATTCTTGACAAAATACCTAAAGATTGCACCGAAGTATTTTTAACAGGTGCTACTTCCAAGCTTGGAAGAGCCATTGCTCTTTATCTGTGCCGCAGAAAAGTTCGAGTTTTGGTTAGTATACACCCTCATCTTTATCTCTTTCTTTTACAAAATACTTTTCGGACAACTAACCGTTTTTCAATTTCAAATAGTAGGAAAAAAAGATGGTAGAAAAAATTTCCAACTATTTTTAACCTTTTTTCCCACATAAAATTTTTGAAAAATAGTTGAAATATAAAACGGTTGTTAAAATGATTGGTTTCTCCAATCATTTTAAATTGATTGGAAAAAAATAGTTGATAAGACATATATTTTTAGGCCATGTTCTTGGATTGGTGTCTCTAACCAATCCAATCCAATTCAATCCAAATCTTACAAAATTCTTCAAAAAAGCATCATCTCTAAAAACATAATTTTCCAAAAAAACATCATAACTTATTTAATCCAATCCAATCCATCAAACTTAATTTTAACCAATCCAAAGAAGGTACAATAATAGCTAGGTTTCTTTTTTCTTCTTTTACAATATTATTTGTTTTGATTATTAATGTATGTGACAATTGCATCACAGATGTTAACTCTATCGACAGAGAGGTTTCAGAAAATTCAGAAAGAGGCTCCACCTGATTGCCAGCAATACTTGGTCCAGGTCACCAAGTATTATGCGGCCAAGAATTGCAAGGTATACATAAAATACCTTATTTTTGTTATCAGAAAGCCTTTCATTTAATTTCGTGGGCCCTTATGCTTCCTTTAAATCAAAAGAAATTAAAAGTTTATATTAGTCAAATTATGACACGCAAGCTTTCTGTCCACAAATTACTGTGAATTTTGTTAAGTATGTAGTATTGGTGATAAGCTTTTGGATTAATTGTTGACTTTGGTATTTGGGTTAGCTGATTGCAGGAAAAGTGTTTGGTAAAGTAGCTTTTTGTGAAAAGTTAACTCAAAAAGCTTCATCAACTAGCTTTTTGAAAACTAGATTTTTGGGTCCAAAATACTAATATAAAAAGTTACTTACCAAATACGTCAAGTAGCTTTTTAACCTTAATCAAAAAGCTAAAAACTATCTAAAAAGCTAAAAGTTACCCAAAAAGCTGGGTAGCCAAACACTCCCTATATCTTCAAGTTAAGTTCACAAGTATGAAACCCAGTCAGCTAATAATGTTATAAAATATTAAAAACAAAAATAAAAAGGTCAGCATGAAGGATTCATGACATACCTACCCAACTGGAAACTAACTATGTCAATTTAATCTCATGAGACCAAATCCTTTTCAATTGTAATGAACAAATTGTTTCTTAAAGAAAGGAGATGGAGAGATGTTATTGTATATGTTGTAATGATAAAGATGTATTTGAATGATGATAGACATGGATTGTGGGGAAGTGGATTACGCCAAGAGAGCAAAGATGGGCTCCAGCAGGAACACATTTTCATCAGTTTGTGGTACCACCCATTCTGCAATTTAGGAGAGATTGTACGTACAGTGAACTAGCTGCCATGAGACTACCTCAAGATGTCCAAGGCCTTGGCTGCTGTGAGGTAATTAATTAATTATAATTGCATCCTTCAATCTTATTCAACCCTAATTTTACGCACCATTTTACAAGCTGGGATGGCAATAAAAGTATAAAACCCTAACCCGCTGCTACCCATCTTTACCCGACTTGTTATGGGTGATAAATTTTAGAAAAAAACGGGTAGTCATCTCTACCCGACGGGTATCCCACCCGACCTACCCCGAATACCTACAAAACCCAAAAAATAAAAAAAAAAAAAACTAGCATTGATTATTCATTATTGGGACCTGGATATATAATAATATTTTGTGTTTATAGCTAATTTGTTGAGTTTTGTAACCACGCTATTTTCTTGAAAATTTTATCATCCACGCTCATTTCAGGTCGGCTAAAGGCGGGTATATTAACATATTAAATATATTTTGGTATGATAGTTGTCCAATTTTCCTCTTCCTAATAGGAACTTTCATATAATATTTTCTTTTGATCGCTAATATGATTATATTCAAAAATAACTCGTTAATTTGTACATATGGTTATAAAATGGGTTGTATAATTTAATTTTCTATTATACCCGAATTATACCCGTTATACCCGCATTACCTGGTGGGTAAGGGTAAAGGTATTCATATTTTGTACTCGCTAAATATGGGTAGGGTAAGAGTACAACTCAATCTACTCACCCCGAATCTGTCCCATTGCCATCCCTAATTATTTATAAGTATATAAAATAAAACCAACCTTAACCTTGATCCAAAGATGTGTAATTTTGGAGGGGGTGCTAACATAGAACTGTTGATTTATTTATGAATGCAGTATACGATGGAAAGGGGAGTGGTGCATGCCTGTCATGCGGGTGGAGTGGTTCACTTCCTAGAAGGTTGGACACATCATGAGGTTGGAGTAATTGATGTCGATAGAATTGATATTGTGTGGGAGGCTGCTATGAAACATGGTTTAAAACCTGTCTAGATTCTGCCTCTTAATTCATAAAATTAAATCTAAGTAATTGGAGCCTCACAATATAATTGGCATCCCTAATTAGGAGAAAGAGGGTGTTTTTCTATTCTTTGTAACCACCCCCCCCCCCCAAAAAAAAAAAAAACCCAAAAAAAAGACCCTTTCTTTTTCCTAGTTTACATCCCCAACTAAATTTTCCTTGTAAAATAGGTGGCTTATCATCAAGTTTGTACTTTTATTTATGTATTTGTTGGGGTTTGTATACTTATTGAGAATTTTATTGCTTGGTGGTTAAGTATTAGAGTGTATGCTCTTATTGAATTAATACTCGTCTTTCATATAGTAATAATTAGTTATTTTGATTATATTGGGTTATTAGATTTAATAATTTCTTAACCTAGAGTTAGGACATATGGATGATTCAAACATCTAACATACATGTCATTAATATTCATGACACTAATCCAACATCCGATGAAGGTTCATCAAGGTCTTCTTGTACCCCTTCATGTTGTAGTTTAGCTTTAAAAGTCTAAACCCTTCATACAAAGAGCTCAAGAGAATGGTTGTAGCCAATTCAAAGCTATAGGAGAAGCTCAACCTCTCCATAGCATCAAAGAGGGCAATCTTCTTCGGTACACGCGGCCCGACGGACTTGCCAACATCGAGCTGAGTGCGGTTTATCTCATATGTCTTAGTCTGAGCGTGTTCTTGGAAAATACTCTTCAATTGAGTAATGATGTCATGTGTCACCTTATTTTCAAACTGTCCTTGAAGTCCAAGGGCCATGGTAGCCAATGTAATGCAGCTAAATTGGACATCGTCATCATTATGACGTTGCCAAGCTTTCTCAACTTGAGGTGTGCCAAAGGTATATATATTTGTTTCGTAAGGCTTTCTCGAGAAAGCATCTTTGCTCAGCCTAGAGAATAATTCTCAAGTTTTGGTGTCAATCAAGAAAATTGGTTTTGGTGAGCTTCTCTTTGTCAAGGAGAGAATGGAGGTTGACAGTGTTGTTGGTGTTTGCGTTAGACATTATGATTCTGAGAAGGCATAAATGTTCATTTTAATTAATAAACTATTTAACTTCAATTAAAACCACCACATTAACTCTTATTGCAACTAAGATACATACTATGTATATTGTAAGGTTTTCCTTTATTTGAATATATACATCTATATCATAGTTTCCTTTTTTATTATCAAATGTACCTTTAAAATATATAATTGTCTTATTCTACTACTGTGTTGGAGTTGTAGTCCAACCGAATATAATTTTCGCATCCACAGGGAGTTATTGTGGCTACCGAACCTAAAAGCTATTCGAGTTCTCGCCAACTATATAGGTTAAAATTCCATCTTCTTGGAGGTTTTGAAAAGTAATAAAAAGACATAACAAAAACTACAAATAAAAGGAAGAATAGGCTCGGGGTTGATTTCAGCCACCTAATGGAAATCTAATCGAAGGGAGATCGAAATGTGATAGCTAAACTAAGCAAGAAATGGGTCGCTACTAAACTTAAACCACTCTAAGTCCCTCTCTCAAGGACTGCATTAGATTAACCCCTAAACCTTACCCCCACTCTCATGAAAGGTAACACTTAAGAGTATAGAAAGTAACAAAACATAATTAAACCAATCCTCACTCTCATGAAAGATAGTTTAATTATCCACTAAAACCTTAAATTATTGTGTTAAAAAAGTCTAGCAACCTCTCAACCAATTAAACCTCCACAAAAGATAGAGAATGATAGTGAAAAGTCTAGTTGGACCTGACCCATTGGCATCCCTACCTGTGGATGTCTGCGTCACTCTCGACCTCATTTTCACAGAGCTCGCAGAGAAGCCATGGAAGGGAAAGGCATCTTTTGTGCGACCCTATAATTCCATCTGATTCAAGGAGATTATCTCAAATCAAACACACAATTCAAATCTCAATGTTGCTATCAAAGGGGAGCTGAGGGTCAATCATATGATATTCATCAAGAGGGTGTTTGTTTTCAGCTATATGGAGTTCGATGACTTCGATCAAGCAGTGGAGGCTGATGAATAGGCGATTCTGAGGAAGTTTGAGATGAATAGCTGTGGTATAATTGTTGCAATATTAATTATTATTTTTCTTTTAAAAGATGTATATTTTGATTGAAATAAGGTAATATGCTTATGTTAGAAAAATAATATATTGTAAATATTAGACCATTTAATAATGGCAGTGATAATAATAATAATAATAATAATAATAATAATAATAATAATAAAAAAATAACTGTATTTTCGTGATAAATTTTGATAATATTTAAATTCTCAAGGGATAATAATAATAATAATAATAATAATAATAATAATAAGAACACCAACAATGACAACAATGGCTCAAACCCTGTGTATTGCTGATGTTAATGCTAATAGTTAGAATTTGGCGGGTTCGATTTTGATATAAATAAACCTGCCTTTACTTTTAATTTTATTTATTGTTAATTGTATTCATTGTTAAATTTAAATGTTATTTTTTAGTAATAATATTTACAAGTTGTCAATTAACTTTGTGACATTATTTATCAATTAAATTTTACAAGCTAGCTTCAGACATTCATACAATTAAGTTTTTTTCCCTACTCAAACATATAATTACTATTATTTATGGTTGCTAGTACACTTTTTTATCTTATTTGAATTGTATTTATATTAGATTGTTTAATTTAAGATATGTAATTGGAAGATCTGAATATTAGAAAAAAAAAAGTATAATGAATATATTTATATATACACAACTTCAAATTTTTAATATATTTTGGTGAAAAATTAGAAAAAGATATACATACATTCTTTTTACTATATGATATAATAAAGATTTCCAACAATATGTATTGTTTAATTTTGTTTCAACAATTGGTGTTGTTTAATTTTGTTCCGTCCCACGGATGGATTAAAGGATCGAGTGCTAATTTTAATATTAATGTCTTTATCAAATCATCTAATCCACATTTTTGTCGGCTAAACGAGGCTACCAATTACCTCAATTCGATCTCAAAACAACTTTCATGATTGTCTTGAAAAGCAGAGATGACAGAAAGAAAGTTAAATCTACTTTAAAATGTACTTTGACAACTAAAAGGTGTACCATAAACATAAACAAGCCATAAACATAGGGGAAAGATGCTCTAATTATAATGATTAACCATAATGATTCATGTCTACTTTTTATCTAAATGCATGCACTACCAAAACGTTCCTTTCATATTAGATTTTATCTTTTTTGGATGACGATCAAGCTCTCAAACTCTATAATTACAACTTAACAATACTTTTATAAGAATAATATCCCAGTTAGTGTGATGCAACTTTCCACTCTAATTGTTACTACGTAACGGTATGGCTTAAGCCTGTTCGGCAACAACGTTTATAGTAGCGTTTAGTGTTTTAACACCTCAAAACGCTATTTTATCAAATATTTGGTGTTCGGTAAAATAACATTTTGGATTAATAAATAGCGTTTGATGCAGCTTTTACAAAACGTTACCATTAGTAGCGTTTGATGGAGACAATAGCGTTTATGCTTTTTCATTCATAAAGTGCCCTGAAATATTTGTCCAATTTTATATGTGTTGTCATTGCTATAAAAGCCATCATTTATTTCTCGCATACTGCTCATGGAGACTCTTCTCTCCTCCCAATTTCCCAATCATTGAGAAACCATTAATGATGAACAGATACAACCCAAAAATTTGTTTGCAAGTTTGTTGTGTATATTTGTAGTACTCCCTCCTTCCCAATTTAAGTGTCACTTTGGACACAATTTAGAAGACCAAGAAAACTTCCTATATGTATTAATTTAGCACATTGAAAATGTAGAAAAGGTGAATAAAATGGTAAATAAAAAAAGGAAAAGGGGAATAAAAAAGAAAAGTTGAAGAAAAAGATGTAATTAATAATGTTAATTTGATAAATTAGTAATTAATGTGTTATTGGAAATATAAAGTGACAGATATTATGGGATAAAATAAAGTTAGTTAAAATGACAGATAATATGGGAATGAGAGAGTATAAATTGCTTATTTTGTTGTTAGATACTATTATAATTGTTATTTTATCACCATCTGGTATGGCTTTTGACTTTTGAGTTGATTTTTATATATTTCATGAGCTAATTTTTGAGTTTGCAGTATATGTATTGAATGCAAAGATGGTGGAGTCTTGATTTGTGGAGTCTGCTTTCATTTTTGCACTCTGAAATTAGGGGTTACCCGGGGGGGGGGGTCGAAATATCTATAATGGTTTTTTTTACCGTTTACACGTACGGCTCACTTTGTTTTCTTCTACATTTTTTTTTTACTTGAAATTGTTGTATCTTGTATATAAATTACAGCCATCGATGATAACATTTGAATGAATAATACCAACAAGAACAAAGAAGATGATGATGATGATGATGATGATGATGTCTTTTTTGGTCAATTTGTTTTTATCAGCTACTCCAACTTCTAATTTTACCGAATACATTATTTACAAACAACTAGTTTAACAGCTATCCGCTATCCACTAATACACAATAGTTATCCGCTACCACAACAGCTATCCACTCCCCAATCAGCTATCCGCTACCAAAGCCACTCTTTTTGCCGAACAAGGTTAGCTTCTTGGTGCTTAGTAGTTTATCCAAAAAGCAAACATCATTAATTTGCTACGACCTTATTTGGGATAAATGATTCTTTTTTATTTGTTTTTTTAAAAAGACAAGCATTATAATCACTGATTCAAAATAAATGATTTCTTTTTAATTTGTATAGGATGGGGTCACACAATCATCGAATTAAATCTAACGGAAGTATAGTCTTGATAGTAGGTCTACAAGAAGCCTCTAAGAATATCATACTATCCATCATGAAAATTGTTGAGTTATATTTAGCATATAATTGATATTTCTTTGATGTAAGATAAAAAGAATAAATTACTTATAAAATATGGATTATCTAAATCACATGTCAAGGAAAGATATAATCGTTGATATTAGGAGAATATTGAATAATACAATTTGATCTTAAAATATATTGACATCAATTATAACTATAAATATTGATTTATTTATTTATTGGCTAAATGCACATTACTTTTTTTTTTTTTTTACTCAAAGGCGTAAAGACGCCCCCCATTCAAAAGAGGAGATCAAGGTCACAAACTGAGCAACCTCGGTCGGGTAAGAATCAATCCACACACAACTAAAACATCTTTCAGTTGCCAAGCGCGCTAGTATATGCGCCGCTTTATTACAAGATCTTCGAACAAAACGAAAAGTAACAAATTCAAAAGAGGGGATCAAGGTCAAGCAATCCCTGATGGTCCTTTTTGTCGAGGGGGTCCCTCCCTGATGTCCGCAGAAGCCATCCATCACCAGCTTGCAATCTGATTCAACCACTACCTTTTGGAGGCCTCTGTTTCTAGCAAATTATAACCCCCACCTGACTGCGCTTGCCTCCGTTTCTTCCACTCCCCACGCCACTTCCATCCACCTCATCGCTGCACACAGTACCTGTCTTGTGTTATCCCTCGCCACAAAGCCCCAACCTCCTCTCCCATGTTGTCAATGGATGCATCTACATTGATTTTCACCCATCCCTCATCCGGTCTCCTCTATTTCAGTAACGGCAATGAGGCGGTCGAGTGCAGCTGGGGTTGTTCATTCTCCGGAATGAACCTATTATGCATGTCTGTTGCTCTGGAGGATGCCTTAAAAGGTCACTCCTCTTCCTCTCACACAACCACCTATTCCTTATTCTCCAAATTGCCCAAAGTAGAGTAACAAAAATGCCACTCTTCTCCTTGTCAAGCACCTTCAACTGATCGACAATCCATTTCCCAACATCTGTTGTCACGCTTCTCTACTTCTAATCGGAGCACACTACATTTCTAGAAAAGTCGTGCCCAGCTGCAGTCCTAGAAGATGTGGTTGTTGTTTTTGTAACCCTCTCCACATGTGCTACACACTGGGTCGACATCCGATTGTCGTATTAACAGGTTGACCTTGGTCGGTAGTGAGTCGTTCTTAACACACCATACACAGTGTTTGATTCTCAATGTCGCCACCACGTTCTATAGAAGCTTTCCGCCTTTCTCTTCTGCTCTCGAGTGCGACTCCACCTCTCCCTATTCCCTGGCTTTTAGTTCTCTGGTTAGGGCGTAGGCAAACTTCACCGTAAATCTACCATCAGGCGTCAATCTCCAGATAAGGGTATCTTGCTCAGGATTAGCACAAATTGGTATGGATTGTATCTCCTTCACTACATGTGGTTCAAAACATTATCCTAGCAGATCATTCCTCCACACCCGTTGCTCCTAGTCTATTAACTTAGAGACCGTTGCGTCCCCTCAAGCACTCTTGGTTGGGAGGTAATTTGTCTATTCGGTGATCGAGGGAGCCACTTGTCCCCCCAAATTTTTACGCTTTGACCATCCCGGCCCCTATATTGCAGAGGTGTCCCTCCTTAATTAGCAGTCTCGCTCCAAGGATACTCCTCCAAGAGAAACTTGGCTGTTGTCCTAGGTCAGCATCCCACAGGGTTCCCTTTGCATAGTATTTTGCCTTCATGACCCTTGGAGCAAGGGATTCTTGTAATTGGATGAGACGCCATGCTTGTTTAGCGAGTAAGGCTTTATTGGAGCATTGAAATTTGCGGAATCCCATGCCTCCTTCCACCTTTGCATCGCACATTCTCTCCCAAGGAACCCAACAAATCCCACGCGTTTCATCCGCCTTCCCCCGCCAAAATTGTCTGCAGGCTCCCTCTAAATCTGAACAAATTGAGATTGGCAGCTCGAAACATTACATTGCATATGTTGGGATCGCTTGTATGACTGCTTTAATTAGAACCTCCTTTCCCGCTTTTGAGAGGTGTTGCTCCTTCCAACCCTTCAGTTTCTTCCATATCCTCTCTTAGATCATTCGAAAAATTGTTTTCTTTGATCTTCCAATGAACGTTGGCATGCTCAGGTATCGTTCATGAGTCTCAACTGCCTTAAAACTGAAACTTTGTTGGAGCATATTCCTCGTTTGATCGACCACATTTCGGTCATAGGAGACTTCCGACTTATCCACATTAATCATCTATCCTGATGCACGTTCATATTTTTTTAAAAGATCCATCACTTGCAGCACCTCCTCCTCCGTAGCTCGGACGAAGAGAAGGATATCATTTGTAAAAAATAAGTGAGATACAATCGGTGCGGTGCGGGCCACCTTCATCCCATTTATTAATCATATCGCTTCCTTGTCACGTATTAGGGCCTATAGACCTTCTGCATATATAAAAAAAGAGATAAGGTGACAAATGATGTAAATCGGCCCACGCCTGATGTGAGTCTACCTAGCCTAGGTCTCACTTTTGGGGACCCTAGGTTCATAGAAGGAGATGGAGGTTCACAAAGCCTTAGGCTCGCCTTTGGAAACCCAAGATTCATGGAGAATGATGGAAATCCATCCTTGGCCTTCACATCAAGTCCATTAACAAAGAAGGCCCAATTTGATTGCAAGGAAGTGGAGAAGGCCTTAGGAAAAGAAGACATCACGCTAGGCCCAACAAAGGAGATCCGCATCAACTACAAAAGGGTAAAACGGGCCAAAGGAGAAGAATACATTGTGGAGGCCCTAAGGCCAACCCATATCTTGTGCTCCTTGTTCCAAGAGGACGTCCAAACGTCCTAGAAGCTTCAAGTTCACGTCAAAGGCCCAAGTACAAAGCCCAAGTTGAACTTCACAGTTTTGACCATTTCAAGATGTATTTCACATTTCTGACCATTTCAAGATGAAGTTCACGGTTTTGGCCTTTTGATGTATAACTCCACATTTCTAGGGTTTTCTTTACATTTCTAGTTGTGTGAGATGCCAAGTAATATATATATAAACTTGGACATCAAGTCTTAGGAGTCTAGATTAGTCTAAAATGATCTAGAATATTCTAGAATGTTCTAGAAGAGTGTGTAGGCGTGTGATGTGTGTGTGTGAGTCCTTTTTGGCGCCAAGATTGTTGTAGTCTTAGATAAGGTTGGCTTATTTTGTAACTAATCCATCTTGGATTAGGAAAGCCAAGTCCTAAAAGGATTACTATCTTTTGTAACTAACTCCCCTTAGGATAAGGAGTCCTAATCCAAGGAGGAGATAGTAGTGAAGAATTCCAGCCTTCTCTGAGGACCTCATCACATCCGACAGCAAGGACCTCCATGCCAGCACACAGATTTTGTTTGAAAGAATGATCAAAATTAAATCAGGGAAGTATCTTTTAAATCCTAATCTTAATCTTTCCTACCTTTTCTAAGTTGATATAATAACGTTTAATATCTCCTTTTTTAGATACTAAAGCAAAGGAAAGAAATCGTTGAGATTGCAAATTATATGGAAGATTGAAGATCAATCCAAGAAAGGAAACAATCCTCAATTAAGGAAAGAAGCCATTGCTGATTGAAGTTATCTAATATATATACATGATCAACCTCTTCCGTAGTTTTTACTGATTTCCAAGGAAGCAAATCAGAGTAGAAACTTTGATTAGAAAGTTCTGAGTTGTAGGAATATTAGAGTGATAATATTCTGAGTTGAAGCCACTATATTGAGTGGTGAGTTTCGTAGCCAGTGAGTGTTCTGGTGAGGACCTCTAAAGTCGTGTAATGAAAGTGAGAAAGGGTTCTCGCTTTAAGGTTGTTCCCCCTTTGTAATCGCCTCTTCTGTGAGGCCTCAAGTGCAGAAGATAGAAGTCCTCTGCTCCCGTAAGCCTATTGAGGACCTCACCATCCTCAATTGAGTTGAGTTGTAATCTCCCTCTGTTTTAAGCACTTTATATTCAATCAATAAAGAAGAATTTTTCATGTTATAAAAGTGCTATTAACCAAGTTGTGTTGATTAAGTGCAGATTTCTTATACAACCCTATTCACCCCTCCCCCCTCTAGGGATTTCAAGTAGTAGTAGGCGTCTTATAGTAGGAGTCCTTGGCTTGCACGCCAAGTTAGTAGTCCTAGGAGCTTTAGGACTTAGTCTATTATAAATAGCTAGGCTTGTAATCATTCAAAGGGATCCAACCTTGAATTATGAATATAATCAAGCTTTTTAGCTTACCCCTTGAGTGTTTCGTGAGAACCTCGTTGATCTCTTCTATTGTATCTTGGTTTGGCAACCAAGTGGTGAGAAAGAGCTTGAACCCTAAACCTAGAAGATGTTTCTGTAACTAGGTTGAAGGTCAAGTAGCCCTAGGGTTTCTTCTTGTGGTGTTTCTGTATCAAGATAGATCCCTTGAACTATCCGGTTACTTTTATCTTTCTATCTATTAGTTAGATAAACCCTAAGGCTAATCAATACTCTCTCAAAGCTCCCATTCTCCCAACTCTCTCAAATCCAACGACAACCCCTCCCTCTCTCAAAATATCTCCCTCTCACGTCAAGTACTCCCTCTCACAAAAGCTCTCTCAAACATCCTTTTCTCAAATCTCCCATCCTTACTCTCTCCCTCCTCCACAAGACCTCACCTCAACCCCAAATCCCTCTCATACAAATCGTCCCTTCCTCTCATCCAACTTACAAAGATCCATACTTTCTCAAACCCTAATCTATACTCTCTCATAAATCATTCAAACCCCATAAAGATTCCCTCTTTCTCACGTGAATCATCTCTTCCCTAACCCTAATTCACGTGAAGCCTCCTATATTGAGATTGGTTGCACGACTCCCATGATGTGTAATTGATCAAGATCTAATCTTTGATCCCATTATACATCAACAAAGGGTCGCCTTGATGGATTCCCCTGTGTTGGGTTATTCCATCCGAAGGCTTACCGTTAATCAACACTCGGTAGCTAACCGAGGACACACGTCGCATAATCAATTCAACTACCCGCTCATCAAAACCCAAACTCTTCATCATTAGTTCAATGAAACTCCATTTGACCTTGTCATACGCCTTACTCATATCAAGTTTTAGAGCCATATGACCCCTTTTTATATGTTTTGGCCTTTTTTTAAGATAATGGAAGAGTTCAAAGGCCACAAGAATATTATCAGTGATCAATCTCCCCGGCACAAAAGCACTATGGGATTCGTGAATAATGTGGGGTAGGACACTTTTTAGCTTATTTGCAATGGTTTTTGAGATAAGTTTGTACACAATATTGCACAGGCTTATAGGCCGAAAATCTTTGGTAGTCGTAGGAGCTTTCACTTTTGGGATTAGGGTCACAAAGGTATGGTTGACAGAGGATGGGTTCACCCCGTTATTAAGGACACTTAGAAAAAAAGACAACACATCTCTTCCTACTAAATGCCAAAATTTTTTATAAAAGAGTGTAGGCATACCATCAGGGCCCGGGGCCTTGGTCGGATGCATTTGAAGAAGGGACCGGTGGATCTCCTCTCCTGTGTAGGGTCTCCTCAGCATGGCATTCATCTCCTCAGAGACTAGAGGCGTAATCAGGCTTGTAACCGGGTTTGTGTCAATGTTCTCCTGAGACGTGAAGATGTGCTCGAAGTACCGCACAAAGATATTTTCAATTTCTTTCTCCTCATGCTTCCATTCCCCCACCTCATCCTTAATAATGACTATACTGTTTCTCCATCTCCTTTGGGATGCCTTTTCATGAAAAAAAAAACTAGTGTTCCTATGCCCCTTTTTAATCCAAATTTGTCTACTGCGTTGCGTCCAATATTGTTCCTCGACCTATTCATTATTTTCTAGCGCCGCCACCAAAGATCTCAATTGTTGCAAATTCTACTTCATTGGGTCCCCCTGTTGGGAAATCTCGATTTGCAATTTGAGGGCTTCTATTTCCTCTAAGCTTTCTCACATCTATGCCAGATGTTGCTTGGCCTGTCTGCACGCCCCCTCTAGTTTTGATGCAAAGTCCATACGAGACCTCATTGATTATGTACCAGCGGCTTGTAAGACCTCGGTTTTGTCGTTCTCTCTCAGGGAGCTGGCGGCCTTGGTCAAAGGAGCTAGGTCAATGGTCGGGTTGAGATTGCCAAGGTAAGGATATTGGTCTAAAAGATAACAAAGCAAGAAATAAAACTAAGGTCGGTCAAGGAATGGAAAAGGTTCGGGGGTTTTAGACACTTAACGGAACTTTTGATCAAGAAGTTTTCATGATTAAAATGCATAAAGTTAGATTCATCTATGGAACAACGCGGGAAAAAGGCCACGGTGAATCCCCTCCCTCGAGGAAGATTCAAATTAACTACCCTATGTCCACCATGGACCATCGGGGTTGAAAATCGCGTTAATTCCTAGTTAAGCCTACACTTACCCTCGTAAGTGTGGGCTTAACTATCCCACTCTAGACTTCCCATTGAGTGTATAACGATTCAAAGAGCTCTCGGACCTTGAACCGCCACCCCCAATGAGAAGACACTAGGTGGAAATAGACTCCTCCAACTAAAACACACTTTAATCAATAAACACCTTAGCCAAAATCCATTAAAGCCTTAATCACCCCCTCACCTCAAGAAAGATTAGCCTCTAGACATGATGGAGAAATCAACAACCATAGACAAACAAGAACAATGAGATAGCAAGTAAGGAAATTAAGAACAAGCAAAGTAATTAGTAAAGTAATTAAATAAAGAGTTAAGGGAAGAGAATACTTATCAAAATGTTGTAGATGAACAATGGAAAGCAATAAAAAGATGATCCAACAATCTCTCAATTGATTGAATCCCCAAATCTTCAATAATAAACTCAAATCTCCAAAACCCTAGATTAATCTCTCACTAATCTCCCTCTAAAATCTACTAATTACAAACTGAAAATAAAATCTAAGTCTAAACCTAGATGCCCTAGCTACTCCTAGATATCTCCCTAGATTAGATAATATCCCCCTATTCATGCCCCAAGACGGGCTATTTAAACAAAAGGGGAAGAAGGGCCAAAACACAGTCGTTTTGGCCTAAAATTATGCTGGAAAAAGGGTCGTCGCGACCGACGGGCATCGTAGCGTTCGCTACGACCCAAGATAGGCGAAAACTCTAACTCTCGGCAGCTCCAAGGCGTCCGCTATGCCCAGCGTCGCGACCCAATCAATGATCCGTAGCGAATGCTACAAAGGGCGTAGCGAACGCTATGACCATCAGCTGGAAAATTGGGAAATCTGGGCTATATCGTAGCGTTCGCTACACCCTTCGTAGCGACCGCTACGGTCTTGGGCAGAACCTTCTGCCTGGGCTCGTAGCGTTCGCTACGATCGGCGTAAGGAACGCTACGGTCTTCAATTGATCTTCCAGCCAAGTAAAGGGGCGTAGCGGTCGCTGCAGTCGTTGTAGCGAACGCTACGAACATGGATGCCCCCATACTTAGCCTTTTGGCCCGAACTCCCTCTCTTTTAGGCACGATTGGTCTCCCATGCTTCCCGGGTCTTCACCACGGCATCAAATCAGCTCCAAAGGTCTCGGGATGACCGAGTTATCGCCCTTTTTCGCAACTTCGCCCCCCTTTTATTATTCTCCGAACTTAATACCTAAAAATCACAAAACACGTAATAAATAACCATTTTATTAGGGAACGGCAATAGACTTGGGCGTAAACGAGTGGTATTTAGCCCCTAAAATGGGACTAAACAGATTACAGGATCTAGGATAGACATTAATTGGTTATTTCTGCATAGATTAAGCTTAATCTTGATTGGCTGACTTTTTTTATTTTTGGAAGGAGACCTCATGTGAGTTACAACAAAAAAATAAAAAAAAATGCATTCCTTAAATACAACCTTCATCATTAATTGTTCATCCATCGATACAAGACTACACAACCAGAAAAATAAAAAGCAAATTGATTCGTATATGAACAACCAGTTACGTCAACATGATCATACTATACATGAAATAACATCATCCCCCCCCCCCCATCACCATAATCAACCCCCATCACACATGAATGTCTAACAGTTAACATGAACAACCACTGCAACACATATACTCATGAACACGTCATAAAAAAAGATCACCCCCACAATGAACATTTACATGCACACAAATATCTTATAAGTAGACAATGAAAGTCATTGACATCAATATGAACAACCAATAACATCAACATGAACACCATGTTCATCAGTAATTATCAACACATCGGTCAAAGAAAAATATCACCCAACATGAACAATTGAAAACATTAACTAAACATCATACTACATAAAGAAGAACATCACCCCCACACTTGTTGTTCATGTTAATGTCACTTGTTCATATCTTTCAAGTTACACTTATTAGATATTTGAGTCTATGTGAACATTCACTGTGTGGGTGATGTTCTTTTATGTTGTCTTCATGTGCTTGTATGTTGCACAGGTTGATCATGTCAACTTTTAGGCGTTTATGTGTGATGGGTCGGTTGATTATTATCGTTTGGGAGTGATTTCTTCTTTATATATATATATATATATATATATATATATATATATATATATATATGTGTGTGTGTGTGTGTGGTCTTGGCTCAAAATAATGCAAAGTCGGAGGTCATTTGCTGAAAATAATACAAACTTTTAACCTATTTACTCGGACTAAACCGAAATCAATTTCCGTCGAATCTTGACTAGTCGACATAGTCATAAGATAAATTCAAAACCAAAATCAATTAAAGAAACACGTGCTCAGGCTGCCCAGTCAGTATTCCGACGCCGGAAATCGATTTCGGTTTAGTCCGAGTAAATAGGTTAAAAGTTTGGATTATTTTCAACCAAAAAATGAGTTTAGATTATTTTCAGCCAATGACCTCCGACTTCGAATTATTTTGAGCCTAAAACCCTATATATATATTAGCTCATTGCTCGCTTCCCCAGTCTCCTTCCAGGTGATTCTAGCAATCATGTACATGGGTAGGACCTTCCAATACAGTGACGGATCTAGACATTCGACTTAGGGGTGTCCAAACACTTTTGAAAAATAAAATAATAAAATTTAAATAAATACAATAAAAATTAAAATTAAAATTAAAAGATATATTCACAAGCTTAATAAAATGTCACATTATTATATAAATATGTCCACAAAATAAATCGAAATTTCACATTAACGAGAAATTTATATCTTAAACTTATATTGATATTCAATTAGCTAATTCATTGACTTACACTTTTTGTTTATAAAAAAATAATTTGGTATTCCTCCATCCCAACTAATTTTTCTAGTTTACTTTTTTCGGTCTTCGATGCAACACTTTGACCATTAATTTCACGTTTTATCTTAGCAAGACTAATAATATTGTAAATCTAATAGTGGTAATCTTGTCTACATATATAATTTGATAAATTAACGGTCAAAATTTAAAAATTTTGACATAATTAGTTAAACTTGGACAATTTATTTGGGACGGAGTGAGTAATATTTTAGGGTTTTTGGGTAACTACTAAATTGGACACCCTTATTTTGTTTTTTGGGATTTTTTTTTACGGTGTCCACTTGGTCCAATTTAAAAAAAATTTTCCGAATAATATTAGAGAATCACAAATTTTTCTTTGGCTAAGGGTGTCCGTGGACACCCCTACCAATCCCCATATATCCGCCCATGTTCCAATATGCTTGGTTTATCATCAGAAAAGAAAGCCATTTGTGCATCAATCAGGTACGTGGGTAGGACCTTCCATTGCTTTGTGTATCATGAGAAAAGAAAGTCAGCACTATGCTTCCCCTTTTCCAGATATTTGCCTTTCTAAGTCATGTAATTGTGACTGGCCGAAGACTATAGAATTGAGGTCTTGGTAAGTAGAGGGGATGACTTCGGCTATAATAGCACCGCTCTATAGCAAGGTTGTTAAAATCGGGATCCTAACTCGAAATTATGGGGAAGTTAGGATCGGAAATTAGCCCATGTAAAATCGTGGATCGTGTGTAAATTGTAGAATCGTAACAAGGATTTTGCACCATAAAATCGTAGGATCGTAAATCAGGATCGGGATTTTAATAACTATGCTCTGTAGGCGACTTATCTCGCATGCCTTGTCATATACCTTCTACATGGCCGGGGTAACGACCTCATGTGTTCGCTTTGTTAGGCATGGCTACATCTTGAACAAACCGCCACGCTTTATGTTCTTCAGGATCTTGGTCGCGTCACACATATACACACGCATACACACCCAATTCCATGTCGCACCTTCGCGCACTGCACTAGATGAGATTCGAAAAGCACCAATCAATATGTGTGTACACACACATATGCTAGTTGATTTGCATAGATTAATTCGGTTATCTTTGGTATTTTCAACTACTGGGCACATGTTTTGTTCTTTCCTAAACAGTAGACCTGTCAATTCGGTCGGGCGGGCGGGTTTCGGGTCGGTGGTATATCGGGTTCGGGTAAATACGGGTCGGGTGTATTTCGGGTTCGGGTCAACCCAACGGGTTATGATTGCGACCTTTTTCCACTTTTCCTTTTAAAAAAAATGGTCTCTAAATACTACTTTTTGTACAATATACATAATAAAATATTATTATCTTCTAGTAACAATAGATTAATGTAACTATTTTAACTTAAATTAGAGAAATAACAAATAAATAAGTAGCGCTTATAGTTTAACGTTAAAAATTACAAAGAAAAATCACAAATTCTAATAAAGTTGAACTTAAAAAATTAATTTTTCGGGTCAAACGGGCGGGTCGGGTTTGACCCGCTAATTTTCGGGTTCGGTATACTTCGGGTTTAGTTGAAAAAATCGTGTTCAAAACCCAGAAACTTCGGGCGGGTTCGGGTCGGGTCAGAAACTGCCAGGTCTACTAAAAAGGATTCTGGATCTAATTACCCGTATTTGTCGCAATTATCCTTTCTGAGCCTGTCAAATTGTGTTTACCGAACAAGTTTGGTGGAGTTGGACAACGTAATCTTGAGATATAGAATAAATCTTTGTCTGGGTGCCTCAGTTTGAGATATTGTCATGCGAAAGATATTTTTTGGTTAGATGGATTTCATGCCAAATATTTCAAACAAGTGACTTGGTGGGACTTCTCTTCCTCTTGGGATATTTCATGGTATTGGAAGAGACTTTGTGTGGTTAAAGAGAAGGTCACGTGATTGTACGGAGAATGTCCATAGGTATTGTAAAGTCTATCACAAAGGGAGATTTACAATCAACAACAGCTACAAGTTCCTATCGGGTTCATATGATACCACTTTTTGGCATCGGCTTGTTTAGAGTAAGATCTAAGTCCCTCGACACGTGGTCATTGCTTGGTTGAAGCTTTTAGGTCGTGCCCCTATTGCGACTCGACTTGCTTGACATGGTATTGAAATTGATACTTCGTGTGTTTTTTGTGGCACAAGGGGGTCATAAACCATGCTTTTGTTACTTGTCAATTAGTCGCTACTGTGAGGCGCATTTTTTGGTAGCTTGTTTGGAGTTCCAGTAGAGTTGCTAGCTACGTATTCTTCACTGTCATCATTTCTGATATATGGGAGACTCGTAACAAAATGTGGTTTAGCAACAAAAATTTTGATGCACAGTTACTCCTTCCAAAGGTTGAAAGAGATTCTGTATAGTGTGTTATATCTTGCAAAATTTTTACAGCAATTTCATATTTGCATAGATTACTTACTTTACTCGAAACTCTAGCTACACTAGCTATGAAGTTTTATAGGTTGTAATCTCGGGCCACCTAATATGGGTGCTCCCTTTTGGTATGCTAAGCTTTGCTTTACATTTAGTTATCTCCACTACTTATATTTTCGTACCCAATTTAACCTTATTTTACCTACCCAGTTTAACCATATTTTACCTACGGATTTCCCTCACTCAAAAAGAACAGAAGCTTATTGAATCCAACAAGTTAGATTATAATTCATATAAATGAATCGGGTCTAGTGGATCTAGTTGAGTCTAGGAATCATTCTCATCGCCGTCATGCCGAATGACTTGATCGATTATGGTCTAAAAATAACGGAAATTCAAAAAAAGAGAGACATGAAATGACTTTCCCCTACCAATACCATGTTGGGCGATCATAGCATGTGGTGATAACATCAGTCAGCAGCTGTATACATCACTCCATATAACCCGCGTTATGAGGAGAAATGGTACGTGTGTCAATGTAGGGATTAAAGAGTTATCTAAATATTAGAGATGACCTAACATTAAGATATTCAAAATTAAACATAATACAAAAACTTTAGTTAATTTGGCCCAGTTCTTTAGATTGGATAAAATGATGTTTGAATGGATTAGGTTGGATTGGATTAGATTGGATAAGTTATGATGTTTTTTCGGGGAATTGTGTTTTTAGAAACGATTTTTTTGGGAATTGTGTAAGGTTTGGATTGGATTGCATTGGATTGAATTGGAAAGAGTTACCAATCCAAAGATCAGGTATTAAGGTAAGCAAGTCCAATCATTAGATGGACTCCTACTGCAGCGTAATCTAATAAGGTTTAGCGAATAAGATTAGGTTAATGTGGCGAAAGTTGGGGACCACTTCACCAATATTTACTTATACTCTTCATATTCTATGCGTCTGGAGCATGTGCTTCAGATAGATATGAGAGAATAATTATGTTATTAAAAGTAAACAACGAGTAGGTAAGAGTGAACAATTATGCTATTGAGTGTGAACGGGTGGGTATCAATGAATAACTATGTTATTGAAAGTAATCAATAATCATATTTGAAGCACATGTTCAAGGAGCATGTAATAAATTGCATCCTCCATGTCATGCATCAAACCTTTGAAATGAGAGTAAAAAAGTGGAGCACTTCACTTGCCAAGCAGGTTAACACCTCCTCAACATAGTACCCTCCCAAATAGACCCACGTTAAACCTGTAATTTATTACATGCTCCATAAATATGTGCTCTGAATATGGTCATTGTTCACTCTCAACAGTATAATTGTTCACTTACCTACCCACTGTTTATTCTCAATAGCATAATTGTTCACTCATACCTATCAATTGTTCACTTTCAATAATATAATTGTTCACTCATACATACTCAGAACACGAACTCTAGGCACATATAATATGTATTGAAAGTTAAGCCTAACTTGAATAACCCCACTAGTGATCACAGGAAACGCGGCAGAGCCCACTAAAATATTCGCACAGGGAATAGCTATCCGGAGAGGAACTAAAAACAACAATAACCCAACACATGAATCTTGTCAAAATTGTACTTAAAAGATATTATTAGCACAATGAACAATGAAGACTAGTCACAGCCATATGAAGCTCTTTACTCATTGCAAATTAAACCAGTCATTAGCGAAGAAGAAGATTTTAGCAGCAATTTGCTGCAGTTTCTTAACCAACAAACTAGCATCTGGAACTGGGTTAAGCTTGGGAATTGGGGCTCAACATGTCAAGTGGGCAATTACAACCAATAAACCCTAAAACCAAAATCCAAGGGAGCCACTTGATGTCACACATTCCGACTAATGCAGATACATATCTCTGATCCCAAGAGTGGTTAATAGTTTCCCCTTTCTTTTTGAGGCAACTCGATGTTTTTATATTACCCTCATTGGCAATGACAAGAACCTGCACGAGCTAATTGGTTTAACCTTTTTTCAGAGATCTCAGCATATTCCTTGCTCCCATCGATGGTCACTGTTCAGTCGTAATAAACAACTGATAACACTAAGATTTCAATATTGGAAGGAATTTGGTGGTCCAGATGATGATCATCATATTGAGAGCATGTCCTGCTCCTCCTTTCACCAACCTGCCAAGTAGGTAAAGCAACCCCTTCACTACTTTTTATATGTAAACCAGTTCCCACCAGATCAACAAATGTTGATTCAAGTGCCAGGACAGTTCTTCTATTCCAGCATTTTGGCAATTCAGAAAATAGTCTGTTACTGGTAAATAGTTAATTCCAATTAACAGATGTTTACGGGGAAATAGTTCACACAAAATTTCATTCAACATGCTCTTCTAACTAAAACCCTTTAAACCTGAATCATAAATACTAAATAAACTGTACTCACGACCTATCTTAATCCAACTCTTTATTTTACTTAGCGCACCTGTGCTGTGCACCCTGGATGCCTGTGTAAGGGGTACGCCACTCGGTACTACAAATTAGAGTACAATGGAAATATGAAAACTTTATCTAGAAATAATATTGTCCAACAGTACACACTTCGCCATGTCCAAGTAACATAGCTCATGCCTATAGTTCATACCAGTTTAATGTTTGGCTGCTGGGATTTTTCTTTCAGATAAATTGGCCAGAAAAGTTGTGAAACCTTACTAAGGAATCAACAATCAAACACAGTTGTTAAACGAATACAGATAGGTTTTGCCGTGCACTCGAAGCATAATTTCCAAACATGGACCATATTGGTAACTAATAATTTAATATAATGACAACTAAGATGATGAAATAATCTACAACAGCAAGAGTTATATATATATATATATATACTGGTACCTCATGAGGGTTATCTACACCAGTACCTCATGTTCATGTAAGCTCCTGCTTCACTCTGCCTAGACCACACTGACTGTGATTCAGCAGTATGGCTCCTGATAATCTCAAAGTTTCGGAAGCACATCCTGAGAGCATGGACTTCCTTTCTCACACATGGTGCAACTTTGCAGTTCATGCTTTACAGTCTGAGTCTCAGACGCAATCACCAATCCTTCTCCAACACAGTGCAATGAAGTTGTTGCTTGAGGGTGACATGCGGCCCTCAGTCTTGGTAAGTTGTCCCTATCAAGAAATATTCTCGCTGTAGAAACACCAAGGCTTGTTACAGGGTTTTGGTTGAACTAATCTTGAACTATTGATATGCAGAAGATGGACAATAGTAAAAAGATGGATGATGCAGATTACATGAAATCCATACCTCCATGGAAATCCAACAATCTTAAGGTAATTGTTTACGGGCAAGCATAATCAGATGGAACTATGTGGTAGGGGTTATTGCTTCAAATTCTAAACTATGGGCATACCAGTCCAAGGCGAACTAGAATGCACACCAATCATTAGTTCTGGATCCCTTTTTATTTGGAAGTTCCAAAATGCATTCATATAGGCAACTTCTGGTATTTTTGCACATTGACATTCGAAATAGGTTAGCATATATGTTGAGCTAGCACCACTTAACTAAGCTACTCATAAAAACAAGCAGCATGATCATTTTAAATAATTTCTGGTTATTTTACCCATTTCTCTTATTGGATGTCTTCTTCATTTAGTCTTGGATATGGATGCAACAAGCAATGCACCCAGAATTGAATTACAATGCTGATTTCAAGAAGAAGTGGGTGAGTTCTATTCTACATACTATAGACTATTTGCTCCTCATTGACTGTTCAATGTAACTTTTGTGTGCCTTCTTTATATATCAGCAGTTTTCATGGAAGCTGAAATTTGGGAAAGGGTCAATAAAGAAATGGCTGAAGGAGATGAAGCAGAAGAGAAAAGAGGAAAACAGACTAGTGAACGCAGAAGTCCATGCAGCAGTCTCCATGGCCGGGCTAGCAGCGGCACTAGCTGCCATAGCTACAGAGAACTCCAAAGGGCAACTTGAGTACGATCCAAGCCCAGCTAGGAGAACTGCCCTGGCTTCAGCTGCAGCGCTCATCGCGTCTCAGTGCGCTTCAGTGGCACAGTCCATGGGAGCAAACAGGGATCAACTTAGCAGTGTGCTTAGCTCAGCTATGAGTGGGACCAGCACAAGCGATATCTTAACCTTGACGGCTGCTGCTACTACATGTATGTCCCATCTTATGTGATCACCTCTCTCTTCTAATAAAGTATCAAATGCTAAATAGTAACATGTGAAATGACAGCATTAAGAGGAGCAGCTACACTAAAAACAAGAGTAGGGTGCAAGAACAGGCTCACCGGCACACCTCTGGTTTTGCCAATTCAACCAGATCGCAAAAAGTTCGATGATGACTTCAACTTTGAGAAATGCAGATTGGCACTAGCTAAGGGTACTGTTCTCACCATTGAAACAGATGATGGTATGGAGATTACTTTTTGCTGTGCCTTACTTTTCCATCACAAGTTTTTCTTTTCCCCCTTTATTGAAAAGCCTATAATGCTCTCTTATGTGTCATAAACAGGAAAATGTGTCACAAGGGTAGTTTCCCTCTATCTGAACACTGAAGCAAAGGTTTGTTTTTAAATATATCGTATCCCTTGCAAATGCTGTTTTGCAATCAAAGAATCTGTAACAAAGAAAAAGCAAATCATATAGGATAGAGAAATTAAGGAAGAGCACGCCAAAACTAATTCATATGAACTAACAAGAAAAATAATTTCTCCAACATTAGAACAGAAAATCATTGAATCATATTCTGTTTTCACAGGTTATTCTGAAGATAATGAAGCGGAATATGCTGAATATCATTGCAAACAAGAAGGAATGTAAGTGCCACCCCCTCGACAAAAGTGCAAGTTTCTGCTCCATTGCACCCACCCCCCCCCCCCCCCCCCCCCCAACCCCCCCAAAAAAAAAAAAAAAAAAAAAAAAAAAAAAAGAGAGAGAGAAAAGAAAAAACAGCCCTCCACAATGAAAACCAATATCCCAGGAATGACTTGAACAATCTTGGAAATTGGTTTCAGGTCTTGTTCTGGATCTGCATGCTGAATTGTACAAGGATTCAAGAGGAGATGAATATGGTACATGTTATCAGATTGTCTTAACAACAGCAAGAGGTATGGTCAAGTTAGACATGGATGATGATTACGAGCGTTACAGGATGTGGGCATCAACTATGAGTCAAATGTTGATGCTCTCAACCTCACTTACAAAATATGAACTTCAGTTCTGCAAGTATTGAATGCTGTATACTACTTTATGCAAGCCTATTGCCTATGTATCCCACACTTCTGTATACTTATCAGCATACTATATAGAGTTCCTTCAGGAGACATCTTATAATTCCGTCATATTACGGTTCTCAAATAAATTAATCATGTGCTGCAGATGTTAATTATAAGCATTATCAACTCTTTTGTTGCTTATCATGAAGTAGAACTCCATCCTAGTTTAGAACTTTCCTAGGCTTCCTTTTAGGGGCCCGAGTTGTCTTTTCAATGTCGCTAAATTCTCAAAATACAGCTTATGGTCCTTTATATACCAAAGAGCAGTATAAAACAAAACATCTATGAATACACCATTGCAGCAGCACCTGTCAGATGCTCATGACATCATAAACAACGTATCAAGGCCTGCAACAAACCTATCCATCGCTTATCAATGGCAAGTTGGCAACCCAGGGTTTGTTAAACAAATAAATGATCACTGGCCGAAACTCACGACACTGTACAATTGAATTTGAAATACCTAGATGCTATGGTTTACAATGAAAACCTGCTTCTCAAGGAATACCAATGCATGGGTCTTTTACCTTTCAACATCCTTGCCAAAAAGACGAAAAAGCAAACTAAACCCTTGCCAACCTGTAAATTTGGAGCCGCACCCGATTTCTATTATTTATCCTGAGGTGTGCCACAAACTATGGAGAGACAAAATCTCATTAAGGATTCAGATTATCCTTCAGCTTTTCTCCCTACAGATCTACAATCAACTGCAGTGATTAAGAGTCTGAAGCTGCATGCTTCTTTAGAATATTAACAATAAACTATTGGGTCCACTCCAATTTCTTTTGTTTACAAAAGAAAAAGAGGAAAGAAAAACCTTAAACTTGAAGTTGTAATTCCTAAATTTACTCATTGGGAAACTACATTAAGTAGCAATGAATTCCCCACCATCCACATATCACTGTAGAATTTAGGGAGCAAACGTGAGAGATTCATCACTTCCCCTAACCAGTGATAAATCTGAGGCCTCTCTCCTAAGACTACTCCCTTTTGCACTCTTCCCCCACATGAACTGAGTCTATCACTTGCTGCACAACCGAATACGTTGACAGATAATTTTGTCAAAAAGTGAATAGTTGAGGCGATGAAATTTACATCAAAGATTCTAGCATACATCATTGCATCAAGTGTGATAGCTCAGTAAAGAAAAATAGGCCAAGAGGAGTAACGACATAGACCGGAAACGTTTTTCCCTCAGAATCCTTATGCCTTCAACGCCTGTGTTTGACATTCGCTACTTGGACAAAGCTACGAATACTTGATCGATCCTTGTGAAGTAAAAATTAGTCATGTCTATACTCTATACTAAAACACTTTATTCCAGCATGCATATAGCTGAGCCCAAGTAACACAGTGTTCAAGATGTCATCAGAAAATCATGAAATTAGTATCAAAAATAGCCAAGCAAATGGAAGATGGAACAAGGGACTTGGGACACCAGCCTCCTCAACGTTCCTTCACACAAGAAAGCCTTGCAGGGATCATAGTTAGGAATTAGATAGAGAAGATATGTAAGGACACAGAAAAATCGGGAAAAAAGAAACAATTTGATTGCTGAAATGAAACGTGTTACCTTGATCTTGTTTATTTCCTATACAGAAGACCCCTTATTCTTCTGCATTATTCAGATCGTCTTCTTAGTATCACTTTATGCTATATAACTCTTAAAAACTTTCACCACTCCACATATCTAGACCACATCTAAAGATATCTCTGTATGTGCAACGGTTTTAAAACGTGATTAATTCATCTAGTATTAACTCATACGTCTTGACAAAATTAAACTAATATTATCAACAATGATATTCTATTGTAGACTTCTCTAACCTCAACTTTATGATGATGAATGACTAATGACAATTCTACTTTGCATAGAAATATCTTTTAAAAAAAATAACTTTTCTTCTTAAGGAAAAAAAAGGATGTCCTAAACGGCAGAGTGGAGTGACATAAAAAAGTTGAACACCACTGAATACACGAATTACGGTAGTGATGAAAAGTTATGCATAGAAAATGTAGAGATCAAGACTTCTGGATGTCACATGTGCTGAATGCAACAATTTAACCCACCATCAGTGTGCTATAAAGCAGTACATTAGCATTTTCTTCAAGGTTCTAAAATAATACAAAAAAAATGAAAATATATACAAATTAAAAAGATAGAACACATGGCACAAAACAAAAACCTGAGTTTGACATTTATAAGTTGTATGGATCAGGTAAACCAAACCAGAGAAGGATTCTTTGCGGCCTCTTCATAGACCTTGCTCGCCATTCTGGTTCGTGCTTTTCATAGATGAACCCACTCTTCATGTACAGATTCTTTGCTGGTTCATTGTCAACAGCAACATGAACGTACAAATTGGTTACACCTGAAACACAGATATGTCCAACATCCAGTTATTTCATGTATGCAGTGATAGAAAAATCCGATTCAGGCTACAACGTATTTACTACAAATTCAACAATTAAATTAGCCAAACGAACAGTAGAGAAAAACAGTATGATGACACCAGACTTTCTGTCAAAAAAAGAACAAAAAACAAAGCGATTTACAATCACAAAGCAGGCATTACCATGATTGCTATCGCCCTAACATTAGTATGACAGAATATTCGATTTCGCTAATTGTTGCCTTTGGGGCAATAGATGAGCGCTTCATGGAGGGAATCCATTTGATTTTTAAAAATAGAATAAAATTTGATCAAATATTTCAGTGGTAATTGAAGTAATTTGAGTTTTCTAATAAAATTCATATTATCCATCTAATCCCAAAATTCAGATTCTTTCCTAAGCACTCGCTCCATCCCAAAAGAATTTACTCCAAACTGAAAATAGTAAATTTATTAAAAATCTTAAATTAACCTTTGAATTTAAAAAAATCAATCAAGGATGAAATTTGAAATGCTACTTTTAAATTCAAAATCAAGGTTGTTATTGATGTTTTGTCCTTTGTAAGGATTAATTGATTCATTCTCCTTAAAGTGCATGGCAAATTAAAGTGGACAAATATTTTCGTATCACACTTGCTTAACCCATGAGTGATTTTATTGGCGATGAATCACTCACTCCCCTCACTCTTCGTCTGAATTGCCCTGCTCCTCTGGTTCTTCTTCCCATTTCTCTCTGTGCCCTGTTTCCCTGCCTTTGAAGATGAAGCAGACAACATCCACATCAAATTCAACAAAACTCTCTACATTGTCATCACTATGAGTAGCACTAAGCATTGGGTTAGGCAATAACATCACTCCTACATGGAAATCCCATATCTAATTTCCCCAATGATTTTCCCTCCTCCACTATGCATATTCTGACCAAGTCAACGTTTCTGCAACTAAATTGCCCATCCGAAGCTCAGGAGGCCCTGAAGCCATAACTCTTCCCAATTCCAAAATCAGCAACCGGCTGTTAAATATGTTCCAAAAGGCTAGATTAGCAGATGAATTTTTTCAGTTTAAGAATACCCGAACCTAACTAATCCTAGTAATGGATCAAGAAAAAAGGTTCATGAGCGAATACATATATGTGGATGACTGCACACTGAATGCTACCTATAAGACATGTATCAAGATTGTTCAAGAGAGAGGAAAGAATCTGACTTTTGGAATTAGGTAGATAATATGAACTTTAATACGAAACTAAAATCATTCCAATTATAAACAAAATATCAGATAATATTTCATTTTATTTATACAATTTAGATAGATAACATTCCGTCTATACAAACCAGTTATCTGTCGCCCAAAGGGCGACGATTAGCGAAATAGTAAAAAGTTTAGGAAATATCTGTGCAATTTGATTGATTATATTTGTTAGAATAGTTGACATCGGGAAAAGCTAATAACCTACTTTTTAGAAATCTACATCCCCAGTTAAATACATCCCCAGTCAGGACATAGAATCCCCCCCCCCCCCCCCAAACCCCTTCTCCCTCTCAGGCTGTGGGCAGTTGGAGATAAACAGATCCCAGAAAAAGGGAAAGGGGAAAAAACATCGTGTTAAATCCAATGGTCTGGGCGGCATATATCTAATCTGATATGGCCTACAGGATACCAACCAATGCGTGCTTCTAGGTAATTCCCTCCTATGGTTGCAAAAAGGGGCCACGCCAGGTGGGTGTGAGTTGACCGGCAGGCCAGTAATAAGAAGCTTGGAAAAGGACAATTCTTGAAATGCCTAAGCAGTAGAAAGCACATTCAAGTTCAAGGACAAACACAAGCCAAATTAAGCATCAATATCATTTTTTTTTAGCAGGTAGGAAAGTGAAAAATCCTAAACTTCCTGGACTCAGATAATTCCTAAAACATCAGACGCCAATAAGATACGCGTGTGCATTTGCAAGCCTGTTTCCGCCGCCAAACCGCCCTCCCCCTTCCTCTTGTTCTCTAGACATCAAAGTACAAAGTTAAAAAAAAGAAAGTGGCAATCAAACCAATCAGCCAATCAGAAAAGGAAACAACGAGCAAGAATGAGATCATCTCCCTTCTTTGTTCCTTTTTTCTCAGAGAGGATGAGAACAGGGTGAGAGTTTGATCTCAAACCCTGGTTAAAGCTCTAAAAATCCCAATGGCATAAAATGTAAATAAAACGACACTAAATCTTAAAAAGAAAAGTACCCCATTCTTCAGCAACAGACTTTGCTTTAGAGATGAGGGCATAACCTAACCCATTTCTGTGTAATTCCTCGGCTACACAGACATTACTCATGTAAGCCCTCAAGAAATCAGCACCAATTCCCTGGGAAGTAAAAGATTGATTTAATACATTTAACAAATGCTTAAACAGAAATATAGCAGCTATCAATCAGGCAAAACATCTAATAGAAAATCAAGAGCGGCCCAAATTTTTCACGCATAAAGTAGTTGAGCTATCACTTGCTTTATCAGCTAGGGGTAAAAAAAGGAACATTTTAGCATTCCAAACTCCCTACCAACATCTAGATAAGATATCATGATACATTGTAGCTATGAAGATGCTATGAGCATTCCAATCAAATCAATACTTTATAGTTCAATTGACTAATCTTATGTCCATCATATCTTGAAATGAAAAATCATAAGTTTTCATCAAGAAATGCACTATAGGCGACTCAAACAATGTTCTTTATCTCAAAAAGAGAGAAAATTTTTCAATAAAGTATTATTATGTTTTGACGAGATGGTGTCCTTCAATTTGTTGACTAAAAGTCCAGAATTTTCTTACCTCGCTGTTTTTTCAGGAGTATGAGTTAAGAATTTTCTTATGTGTGAAATACAATAGTGTCCAAGGAAGAAACATATTTAATAATAGACTCAACATGGAGCGTATCAGATGGATGAATCCTTGAGTTGTAGAAGGATGCAAGACGAACGAAGGACGCGAAGGACGCGAAGAACACGAACCCGGATATGCTTGGATAAAGGAATCCACCACCAAGACCAACCAACCCACCAAGAATTAATAAAGGAAACTCCACCACAATTCTCTAAAGGATTAGCCGAGGCCTATCAAACTCATGGGTAAATCGAATTTACTAGCTTTTACCAAAATTTACCAAAACTTACCAGAAATTACCAAAGTTAAAAAACAAAAAAGAAATTAATTTGGATATATTAGGATAAATTTGACAAAAGTTACCAAAAATTACCAAAATTTAACTTTTACCCAACTATTTGTTACCCATGAATTTCACACATAAGCATACACCACCAAACATATAATTTCGATAAAGTAATTAGGACTTTGAGAGGGAGTTTGAGTATGGTCTCTATGCCCTCCATGTTCATTCATGCATTCTCAGCTTAATAATTGTTATTAGTCTCTCATAAGAAATTTCAAACGAAAGAGATAAAAAAAAGAAAATCCATTGTATTTGCCATTGAAGCAATCAGATTTTATTACTCACTGTAGTCTGAAACAGTCACTAAGCTATGACATTTGCCAATATGTTCCACATTGAAAGCTCAGTTTAAATTTCATAATCTACAAAATGGATACCAAAGATTCGAGTGAACACACAGTAAACAGAATGATCCTTTTCTCTAGTTGAGGCTGAATACTAAATGAGAAAACACCATCTTACTTTGCACACAGCACAAAGATCCTCTGATAAGGATAATAAATGTGACAAAGGAAGTGAGGCATTAATGCAGGACACTGTTCTGAAGCCCTCTCTCTCCCCTGCAACACGTTTTTTCAGTGCCGTAAACTCGCGATCAGCCAAGTATCTCTTGTGATCCTAAAAGAACTTGAGAAACAAACATAATATCAGCAATAATAAGGATGTCTAATCTCAATATTCAGAAATCATACATCTGGAAGCAACATATACACAAGCTCTGAAACGCAAACAAGCATCAATATAAGTAACTCTCTCAAACCTTATGTATAACAAATGCTCTAGTTGTATAGCGAACATTTGCACAGTCCAAACAAGACTGCAGCAAGAATGTGTGAAATTACCATAAAAATAAAAATAAAAAAAACACAAGTAATGAAGTAAATGTACATATCAAGCTTCTTGAAATAGCTTGTTCAATAATTCATTAATCATTTCATAGGTAGAAATGATAGGAGGAAACTACTAGGTTGAAGTAAGCACATTGTGGACCGAAATCTACATTTACATTAAAGATGAACAAGCCAAACAGCATCAATTTATTTAAGAAATTTGAGACCAAGATTAGGCAAACCCGCTAAACAGCATTGCGTCCATATGTTTCCTGAATCCCAATTTTTTAATTCACAGGAAAATTGAAGGTTTTTCTTCTAAAATAACATAAGGCAAAATTGTCTTTTAGTTAACATGAATAGGATGTTTTAATGTGTATCAATTGGCATAAAATTGTCTTTTTTGTTTGCCGGTCACACTTTGTCGATTTTTATCATAATTCATCCAGATCATGACTAGCCAGGCAGGATAAAATTCATTTCCCAAAGGTAGCTCGGCGTTTAAGGAGAAGCTTCATCGCTGGAAGTGCAGTGAGTGAGCGACCCGTAAAGGGGGTAGGGCTAAAACAAACTATTCCCGGACATAATTCCACTGCTCATGCTCAGTCAACCATTTGATAGCCCTGTTTTTGAATATACAGAACTAATAGAGCTCGAACCGATCTTACCTGGGATCGCAAATCCCAAGTTTGTCCGGCTTTTGCGGAGGATCGAGACAGGGTTGCTTGTTTTTTAGTTCTCCAAGAGATAGGCAACCCACCGTCAGTTACTAGTCGCTCCAGGTATGTAACTCGTTGGGATAAAGAGTCCGAATCTCATTCAACAAAATCGTCTTTTGAGAAAGTCTTGCCAAAGTTCTCCTCCGTTAAGAACCTCTTCCGAACGAAAGAAATGGAAATCCCTAAAAGATCTTTCCTTTTTTTTGATTCGGAACTCTTAGTCGAGCTGATGGCGCATTCTCAGGTCGGTAGGTTGATTTGGGCAACGGCCTGAACCTTTGGGTAGGCTCTGCGGGATCATCTACTTAACCGGTAAATACGTTGTAGCGGTAAACTACTATTATAACACCCTGAAATCAAGGAAGTTCTCGCAAAGAGAATAAGATGTTTCTCTCCTGAACTTAAAGACATCTTTCAGAGTAAGACTCTTCATGGGGGCTAATAAAGAGGCCTGCGATACCATAGAAAGACATCACGATCCCTTGTGGGAAAAAAAAGAATTTGCTGGGGGGGAAATAAAGATATCAAATTCCTACCAAGATAGCTGGAAATTCCAACCAATAAGAATCCTAATGAACCTAAAGAAAGGATAAATGCCCAGCAGAAAGAGCAAACCTTGGGTAAGAACGTAAGATAAATGTAAACTCATCTATATTCTCCTACTTTTAGCACTGACCCTGTCATACTTTTTCTCAATTTATGCATCCTCTTAATCCGTTTCCATTTCAGCTGCAAATATTTGGTTCATACTTATCCCCAACATTTTTTATACCAAGGCATACCAACTTCGGTATGAATAATAATCTATCAAGGATGACTTTTGTTAAAGTCACCCTTATCTTTGTAAAATGTGGCAATAAAAAAAATCATCTCACAATAGAATCTTTACAGAGATCAAGGATTCAATATGCCCTTTGGTAGTGAATTCAGTATGACTCTAGTCATAACGGGTGCCAGAATCGCAATTGTGTTCCATATTGCATTTGTTACATGGCAAAAATGTAGCTTCTAAAACTCTAAAAACCTCTCCAATTTTCAGCAAAGATTCGGAAACATCCAGTGGCACCTTCTATCTTAGGCCTAAAAGAGTGCAGATGAGCCGATATGCTTGGATGCTAGGATGACATTGAGAGTAGGCTAGGAACTCCACACATATGACCTTCCAATATCTATGCATAAGCTATGATCATCTAACCAAGTAAATGAGGGCCTTGCTCTTATCAATTGACAGTACCCCACAATACACTCATGCATAAGCTGGTTGTGATTCCACAATTCTCACATTTTAAGGCATTCCAAACATAGTCATATCTTTATTAGTTACCATTTTTTCAAATGCTTGTGTCTATTTATCATATTCTTCAATTATATTTATCTGACCAATCTCAAATGCATCCTCCATTGAACCATTAAGCAAAATTCGGACTAATAATTACAAATGCCGTAAGTAAAATTTGTAGAATCGAATGCCAGCACAGAGGCAGCAGAAGTTGATCATCATAACATAAAATTAAGATAATATACACTCGAAGAGTGAATTACTAACCTCAATGTCCGAAAACTCTTGCTTGAATTCGGTGAAAGTCCGAACTCGGAGACAAGCAGCAGCCCAGAACTCTTCCTCAGAGACCGCTTCATTGACGATGAGGGCGGATTCGTCAACAATGAAAGGCACGTCAGGAGCGCATACGTCTGGCAATGAAGCGCAGCGCTGCGAGCAGCGACGCCATGGAAGAGATGGAGAAAGGTTGGACAGAGAAAAACTGGATGAAGACGAACAAGTGAAGGAATTGGTGGGAGGAGAGACAAAGAGGTGGGAAGTGAATGAGAGCGTCGGCAGTGCCATCAGCTTGTGCTTGTGCTTGTGCTTGTGCCCACTCTCCAATGGCGCCGAATGGGATCAGATTATATACCAATTTCACCAGACTGAACTTACCAACTGTGGGACGACCAGTTTTTATTTTAATTTATGGAGTGCTCACATAAACTTGCCCAATTTGAAAATGTTTGATACAAGACGATCGATATATATAGATGGTTAATAATCATTTTATTTAGTTCTAGGATAAAAATGTCAATGAGGCCCTGTTCTTATATACGGTTGGCCGGTTGCGGTGCCACAACAAATTGCACTTTGCCAAAACTCACCACAACATACCAATCCACCACAATTTACCACAACTCATCACAATCAACTTTTTCACATTTATCAAATACAATTTACATCTAAAAAAAAGCAAAACCCACCACAACTTATCATAACCCATCACAATCCGCCACAATTCCACCACACCGTACCGCACTATACCGCAGCCAGCTGTATAAAAGAACATGCATAAATTATGCAAAAATTACAAATTTTTCACTCGAAAAAAAAATACTGAAAATTCTACCATAGTTAAATTCAACTATGGTAGTTGAAAATTTTATACCATTCATATATCAAAAATAAATTATATTTTTTAAAAATATTTATATCTTCTTAAACATGATTAATTATTGTATCATGTTACTTTGATCAACCTATATTAATTTTGAATTTTTATGGTAATATTAATGATCTTTTCACTTTTCAACTACAATAGTTGAAAAAAAGTCAACTATGATAGAATTTCCTTTAAAATATTCAATTTTATAAAAAAATATAACTTAACATATAGATTTACTTACTGTAACAAGTCTTATGGTGAATATATATATTAATTTTAATTTTTAAAGGCAAAAATAAGGGTGATTATGCATTTCAACTACCATAGTTGAAACTAAATTCAACTATGGTAGAATCTCCCAAAAAATACATGTCATAAAATTGACATTAATTTATGTTTAGGGGGACAAAAATGTCACTTTATTGAATGATGACCTGTTTTTGCCCGTTATTAATGTGTTGAGTGTGTTTATGGTTTAATTAGTATTTAAGTTACCCCCTCCCTCCATCAAGTACCCAATTAATTACCCCCACCCAATTTTTTAATGTATAAATTTATCATGACATAGTAAATTTATATAATGATTCTTTTTTATTTTAAAAAAAATGTGTCACATCACTACTATAATTAAGAAAATAAAAAATTTATAGGGACTTTTTAATTATTTCCCTTTTAATAATTAAGCAAATTTTTAAGAGCCTTTAAGAAAACATTTAAATTTTTTATAAATCTAAATTACTAGGCTGAATTCATATTTTGTTACTTTTTTTTTTACTTTGACAGAAAACTTGAATTGTTAGAATACTTTACTTATTTTAGTTTTCTAGGTTTCTTGTTTTTCTTTAGGTTTAGTTTGGCTCCTGTTGTATCCCTCTTTATATACTTCTTCTATTTTGTTTTTCTTTTGCATTGAATAACACGGTACAATACTTGCATACTTCTGTCCCATTACTTTTCCATCTTTTCCAGCTGCTGAAATTACCATTGTTTACATGGTATCAGAGCGTGGGTTCTTCTTCCCCTAGCTTTTCTCCATTCTTTGCCCTAGTTTTTCCTCCATTAAACTATCAACAACCAGAAACCAATAATGTCAGAAAATCTCAACATAGAAACGCCCGAGACACCAACTCCTTCCCCAAAGCTTCTCAGTCGAATACCAATTATCGATCCATGTGACCCATTGTATATCCACCCTTCAGACCAACCTGGGCTTTCGCTTGTCGCCGAGCAGTTTAATGGTGAGGATTTCGACACATGGAAGATATCGGCAACCATTGCTCTGTCTGCGAAGTACAAAATAGCTTTCGTTGATGGAACTCTCCCAAATCCAGGAATCGACTCACCTTTATTCCCTTATTGGCAAAGAGGGAATGACATGGTTCTTTCTTGGATTCTCAATTCTTTGGCAAAGAACATCAGAGACAGCGTTTTATACTCAACGTTGGCTCGAGATCTATGGCTGGAATTGTCAGAAAGATTTGGGCAAGCTAACAAAGCCAAACTTTATTCTGTGCAACAAGAAGTGTCTAAGTTATCTCAAGAATCTTTGGACATTGCTAGCTATTACACAAAGGCCAAGAAGCTTTGGGATGAAGTGGGATCTGTCACGAACTTTCCCAAATGCATTTGTGGTAAGTGTACCTGTGACCCTAGAATAAACAGACAAATTGACATTCATTTCGAGGAGATGAAACTGCTACAATTCCTTATGGGTCTCAACAGTAGTTACACTGCAATTCGGGGCAACATTTTGATGATGTCACCCCTTCCATCTTTAAGCCAAGTTTATTCAACTCTAAGCCAAGAAGAAAGGCAAAGACAGGTTCATGACAATAGCCAATTCCTGTCTGAATCTGCTGCATTTTTCACTTCAAGAAACGCCCAAAATGGAGCTCCAGGATCAGCAAAAGACCAACGAAAGAATGAGTCCAAGAAGGTTTTGTTTTGTGATTATTGTAAAAAGAATGGCCACACCATTGATCGATGCTATAAATTACATGGATTCCCACCTAACCATCCAAGGTACCAAGGAAGATAGAGGAAACAACAGAGCTATCCTAGAAAGATGGCCAATGTTGCCTGGAATGAACCCGAAGATACAGAACCAAGCACATCAGCATCAGATAAAACAAGTCCTCAGGGAAATACTACACAACCTACTTTCAATCTGAACCAAGAACAAGCTAGATAGCTTTTACAACAACTTATGAGCAGTATAAGTGAGCAGAACAATGGAAAGGCAGTCAATGACACAATGTCTGGTAACATTCCCTCATCTTCTTTACATTACCTATCCAATGCTGTTAGCTGTTCATGTGCAATTATTGAAGATAGCTTGGTCCTGGACTCTGGAGTCAGTGACCATATGTGCAGTAATAAGGAAATGCTAAATCATGTGACTGACCTTAAAATACCCATTGACATAACCATGCCTAATGGGAATAAAATTAGAGTAACCAAACAAGGCCAGTTGATCATATCAAAACATTTAGTCTTAAAGAATGTGCTATATGTCCCACATTTCAGGTTTAATTTGATCTCAGTTAAGAAATTGTGTCAAGATTTACATTGTCAGATAACTTTCACTGAAACACAATGTATTTTGCAGGGCCTTCTTGTGAAGAGGCCTTTGGTTCTTGGTAGAGAGGCATATGGTCTTTATTTCTTGGATAAGAAACTGATTCATGAAGCTGGGAGCAACACAGATATTGAATCAAATGCCCTAGTTTCTGTTAGCAATAGTGTTTGGCATCAAAGACTAGGACATATGTCTTTTGGTAGAATGAGATTAATACCTAATGTTGTTCCACATGATAGCCAAAACCACAAACATTTTGATTGTAATGTTTGCCCTAGAGCTAAACAGCACTGCTTACCTTTTCATTCCAGTACTATATCTACTGTTATGCCTTTTGAGTTAATTCATGTGGATACTTGGGGACCTTTCCAAGTCCCCACTCACTCATGACATAGATATTTTCTAACCATAGTCGATGACTTTACCAGAATTACTTGGACCTACCTAATGACCACCAAGGATGAAGCCTTAGGCATAATCCAATCTTTTGTCACTATGGCAAAGACACAGTTTGATTATAATGTTAAACGAATAAGATCAGACAATGCATTGGAAATTGGAAAGAACAAATTTGTTGTTTCTTATTTTTGTAGTCTTGGTATATTACATGAAACCAGTTGCACACAGAGACCTCAACAAAATGGAATAGTTGAGAGAAAGCATAAACACATTCTTGAAGTTGCTAGGGCCTTGATGTTTCAATCAAGTTTACCATTGAGATTTTGGGGTGAAAGCATACTCACTGCCACTTATCTGATAAACAGAATGCCTACACCTCTATTGAGAAATAAGACCCCCTATGAAATGTTGTTCAAAAGGATACCCACTTATGACCACCTAAGAACTTTCGGTTGTTTGTGTTATATGAGTACCTTGAAACAAGGAAGACACAAATTTCAGCCAAGAGCTGAACAATGTATCTTCCTTGGCTACCCTCAAGGAAAAAAGGCTTATAAACTTTATTCCATTTCAACACAAAAATTCCTTATTTCAAGAGATGTGATCTTCCATGAACATATTTTTCCTTACAATAAAGAGCAACATTCTCCTACTCTTTTTCCTCTCATTAATGACAATTATGTACTTCAAGAAACTAATGTCTCTTTCCCCTTTATGAATAATGATTCTGAGCAGGATAAAAGCACACAGAATCATAGTATTAAAGATGATACTAGAATTAGTACTGAACATCAGACAAATTGTGAGTCAGAAAAAGCTACTGATGGTAGTAATCTAAGTAATGACATTGTACACCATGACACTGGAACCATTCAAACCTTGAGAAGATCTGCTAGAAATCACAGGCCACTCTCTTATTTAGCAGATTATAATACTTGTTTCTCAAGTGTTACTAACCTATACTGTAAGCCCAAAGATGCCTTTTTGCCTGATGTTTCAGATTTCCAGAAGCACTATCTCAATGATGCAGAACCAGAAACTTATGAGGAAGCAATTCAACACAAAGAATGGAGAACGGCCATGAAACAAGAGCTGAAAGCTCTTTCTGATACAAACACCTGGGAGATTGTATCTCTTCCAAAAGGAAGAAGATCCATTGATTGTAAATGGGTGTATAAAATTAAAAGAAAAGCAGATGGAAATATAGAAAGATTTAAGGCAAGATTAGTTGTTAGAGGTTTCACACAAAAAGCTGGAATAGATTATAATGAGACCTTTTCCCCTGTTGTCAAAATGACAACAATAAGAGCTTTATTGGCTGTAGCTGTTAAGAAAGATTGGTGTCTTCAACAGTTGGATGTCAATAATGTCTTCCTTCGTGGAGATTTACATGAGGAAATTTATATGAGGGTACCTAAGGGGGTCACCACTGATATTCCTAACACTGTATGCAAACTAAAGAAATCTATTTATGGTTTAAAACAGGCATCAAGGCAGTGGTATGCAAAGCTGACTGAGGTTTTATATCAGCGAGGATATCAACACTCTGATAATGATTATTCACTATTTTATAGAAAAGATGCTAACAAGTCTGTTTACCTTGCAGTTTATGTTGATGACATTCTACTAACAGGAAATGATCATGAGGAGATAGCTAGTCTAAAGAAACACCTTGACATGGCTTTCAAGATCAAAGACCTTGGAAGAGCTCATTTCTTTCTTGGTCTCGAGATTATGCATACTTCACAGGGAATTATTCTTTCACAAAAGAAATTTATTAAAGAATTGCTTCAAGAATTTTTGAATGATTCATCAAAGCCTGTTATCTGCCCTATGGACACTAATGTCAAATTATCTTTTGATTTAGGTACACCTTTGGAGGATCCTAGAAAATACATAAGATTAATTGGGAAACTCAACTTTCTGATAAATACCAGACCCGATTTGGCCTTCACCATACAACATCTGAGCCAGTACCTCAAAGAACCTACAGACTTACATTGGAAGGCAGCAGTTCACGTTTTGAGATACTTGAAGGACATTTTGATTTGGGAATATTAATCCATAAGGATGATGATTTCACTCTTAGAGGCTACAGTGACTCAGACTGGGGGGCTTGCAAGCACTCACGAAGGTCGATCAGTGGCTTTCTTGTTTTTCTTGGTAACACTTTGGTCTCTTGGAAATCCAAGAAACAGCCTATTGTCTCCTTATCATCTGCAGAAGCAGTATATAGAAGTTTGCGTAGGCTTGTCACTGAATTAGCTTGGCTAAGTCGCTTGTTCAAAGAACTCCAAGTTGATTCCATCACTCCCATTCCTGTTAAATGTGACAACCAAGCAGCCATATACATTGCAAAGAATCCGGTCTTTCATGAAAGGACCAAACACATTGAGATAGATTGTCATTATGTTCGACAAAAATTAGCTGATGGGTTAATTACTTTGCAACATACTTCTACAACGTCACAGTTAGCTAACATTCTCACAAAGGCCCTCCCTGGAACTCAGCACCATTCATTATTGTACAAATTGGGGGTTCATCCACCTCCAATTTGAGGGGGGGTGTTAGAATACTTTACTTATTTTAGTTTTCTAGGTTTCTTGTTTTTCTTTTTCTTGTTTTTCTTTAGGTTTAGTTTGGCTCCTGTTGTATCCCTCTTTATATACTCCTTCTGTTTTGTTTTTCTTTTGCATTGAATAACACAGTACAATACTTGCATACTTCTGTCCCATTGCTTTTCTATCTTTTCCAGCTGCTGAAAGTACCATTGTTTACATGAATTTATTAGAGTTGGAACAAATTGAAACCCTTGAGTCCACCCATGTCGACTTGTTCATGATTCATTGTGGTTATATTAGGATTTGAGAGACTTTTCACTTGTGTTGGTTTTGTTCAATACTTATTTGTTACTGTTAGTCGTTTTGTGTTTGAGTTTGTGCTATATGTATCTAATTAATTATAATTTATAATTTCAACTTGACTAAACAGATTATTTAAGAATTTGGCTAGGGAGTCATTTTAAAATTAAACTCAATTTTGATAGTGTTTTGTGTTTTTCACCGTTATTAAATTTTAATGTTTTTAGCTATTTATTATTGACTCCACTGGAATTAAATCTTGGATCCGCCACTGGTCCACCAACCACTGTGAATTCAAGAATCTAGAAGAGATGTTGAGTGAAACTGGAGATATTCAACACCTACAAAGGCTATATTGATTGTTCGAAACTGTAACCTATGTACAAGACTCGTGACAATTGAGAGACAAAAATTCAAAAAAGTACAACCTCCTGCAGTGACATCAAATGGAAAACTGATGCTAACAAGAGATCAAGCAAAAACTAAGCAGTAGTTGCAGCAACGTAGTGATTGAGGGAACAAAACCAAGACTTGGTCCTTTCCGAATAGGAAGACGATCGCCTTAGGCTCATCATCCTGGCATTCAAGTGGTTTCTGAGTCTGTGATGGACCGACCTTGCTGCAATGATGGAGGGAGTAGTGTCTGACGCACCCCTGCAAAACCCCGTGTTGAGTTTCATGGAAGGAAATTTCCTGCTGCTGAGGGACCGAAATGAGGACCCTAGGGGGGAGACTCGCTTGGTGGATGTTGATGGTGGGGGTGGCTTGCAAAGAGGGATTGTCAGAGAGGTACGCTCTGGCCTCTCGCATGAACATGCACAAAACGAGAGTGAAAGGCTTGCCCTTGCTGCTTCCTTGCTCATCGGCCTTGTCCCTGCCAGCTTCGTGAAGGACACAATCCCATTGCGGCATAGAGGGCATGGTATTGTCCCTGGAGGTCCTTTGCTCACTCCTGAGTAGTAGTTGCTTGTGCACAAATATAGAGCACATCTCGTGCAGAACTCGTGGTTACACCCTGAAACAGTTTGACATATCTTATGTCTTGTGTTTGCTGTAATTGTTATGATCAATGCACAAAGTAGGCTGCTGGATGTTGGAAGTATGTACCTTGAGATGCTACGGTGCACTTGCCTTCAAGGCAGACAACACATGGATCTTTGGATGTCAGTAACATGTCTGAATTTCTCCACCCGCACTCTCTGTCACGGACAAATAGATGAAATCAAGGGCTGTTTTCACTCGGTCATCTTTCTCAAAAACATTGGTGTAGCTTATATCAGACCAAGTTTGCATACCTTGCAATTTTGATGATGCTCATCAGGGGGAGACAAAGATATGGAGAAGGCGCAAGAGGTAACTGGATCTCTTCTGGGTTTGAAAGCATTTCAATGATTGAATCTCTGTTCCAAGAACGTGCCACCATCAATGGTGTCCATCTACATCAGACAACATAAAAGTAACACGTCAAAAAGCCATTTAAAAGTTTAAGCCACCATCATGATGCAGAATATTTCATTACAACAGACGTGAGACGCCAAAAACAGATGTTTTCTACGTCAAAGGACATGAATATCCTAATGCACCTAATGACAGAGATTCCGTAAGGATGTCAAAACTTGTTTTTACACAGATAACTTCTTTTTTCATAGTTGCCATTTGGCAAGGTTGCAAGGAACACTCTTCTTATAACCTCATTCCCAAGAATCACAATTCACCTTAGCCCGTTATAAATGTGTAGAGTTGAAAAGCAACATTGTTATGGTCAGTCAGTTTCAGTGCTGAAGGACGCAGAGCCATGGAACAACATTGGCGAAAAGATTAGACATGTTCTAGATCTAAGAGGTGAACCTTGCAAGGCTATGAGTTATGACTTGAATATATCTTATTACAGCACGGTTCATGCCTTGGTTTAGTTTTCTGCTTTTCTTTCCTCTAGCAACTCACTTGATTCAAAAGTCGAGAGTGTCCTAAAAAGGGATTGCTACAAGGATACAGTCCATCAGCATTTATAGATATAAATTCTGGAAGAAGATCAATTTGAGACATGAGAAATAGAATCAGCAGAGGAGCACTTGAAAAAAAGAATTCAAAGGCAATCATACCCATTTGCATTTTCAGCCGTGAGACTAGCACCCCTAGCAATCAAAATCTGAACCATTAAACAGATGACATAGAGCTATCAGCACAGTTTCAGAGATGCAAGCAAATAGTTATCGCTCAAGTGATGAGAAAAGACCTTACTTGACAACATTGAGCATTACCACCACAAGCTGCATAATGGAGAGGTGTGCTGCCCGCTCCTGCAAAGTGAATAAACTTCATCGTTTGAGACGATGTTACATATGTCAAGTCAATTTAGTATATAATCTTGGCAGACTTTGCTATTTTTCGTCTGGCATGAATAATGCTCATTTACTTCTAATCTAAAACTCGATACTAACTGATCCCGAACTCCTTACTAATCCCCGTTCCCAACTGCCAATAAAAAAAGGGGAAAAAAATGAAAAGACTTGTGACCAAATCAGTCTTTCTCATGATCTGCAACGTTTCCAGGATCACCACGTCTAAAAGTGGACATTCCAATTAAATATGGAGGCTAGCTCTTGGAGCCTGCACAAAAAGTTACTTCACCCACTGCATCTAGTGCTCTGCCGATTATATCAAAACTTCGATAACCTACAGATGCAAAATGTTATTCTTTGGCATATTGAAATGTCTTTTATGTTTCACAAACGCCGAGAATGGAAATCTTTAACATCAATTCTATGCGTAACAATGGTTGATAAGCCCCTTTCTATTTCTTTACACTGTGGAAGCCATTATAAACAGACTACACATAAAAGCTTAGAGAAAATACAGGATCAGAACCGCTGATCCAGCCAGTAGTTATTTTTGTGTGTTTCTCAGTTTCTCTGGCACGCCTAAAGGCTGCGTGAAGGATTAATGTCCGAAAAGACAGCAAATTGCATGAAGTTTCATACAGTACACTTCCATAACAGTATCAATACTTCATGAGTGAAAATATGTCATCTTTCAACGACAGGCAGAGAACTCACCAATAAGATCGATTGTTGTCCCATCTTCCACGGTGACCTCAGTGACAGAAGCTCCAAGATCCAAAAGTAAATGCACGGTTTCAAAATGGCCATTCAACGCAGCCATATGAAGAGCTGTGACACCTCCATCTGCAGGTTTGTTGATCACCTGAAGAAGGGCACTGGTCCAAGGGATAAACAAGATTACATAAATGAAGTTTTCAGACCTTTCATAGAAAAACTAACTAGAATGCAATCAAACTATGAAAGCAATATGTGGAGGAGAGTACTTTTCATTAAATTCTGAACAACCCTCTTCCATTATCGACTTCTTTCGTAATATGTTCCATGTTTTGGGAATGCTAGGCACATAATCGGCAAGGAGAAGCCTGATACATCGCGTATGCCCATTCAAAGCAGCCAAGTGTAGTGCTGTGCCCCCATTAAGATAATCCGCCCTGTGAATCTACATTATCACCATGCATATATAGCAACCTTTAGCTCACCTTGTCTAGCTATGTACTAATCAAAACTATTCATCATTAGTTCAGGATCACTTTAAACAGCCAAATATAGAAAAGAGGGAAAGAGCATACATTGGCTTTGAATAGAATCAGAGTCTGAACAACCTCCCAATGACCATGCTGGCATGCTTGCATCAAGGCAGTCTGCTTACAAATCAGTTTCATAAATTTCCTTCTTTATTTTTCACTTGACAAACAATCATGGTGATCCCATAATATCACATTTACACTTAATATAACAGTTGCATCAAGTTAGCAGCAAACAATCACTAATTGAAGAGGAAAATTAACGACGAATTCATGGCGTTACCTGACCACGATAGTTCCTTAGATTAATATCAACTCCAGACTCGAGCAATAAGGCGACAATCTGAAAATAAGACAACCAATCTTCAGGAATCGAATCGAACGTTATAATACAACTTCTGCAACTAATATTTTTCCACAAACATATACCTCATGATGGCCTTGAGCAGCAGAGTAATGAAGAGGGGAATTCCTAACACCAAAAGTTGAATATCGAACGAGGCGAGGATTGTACTCCAACAATTCCTTAGCTTCTTGGAGATCACCATCTCTTGCAGCTGAAACTAGGCGTTCCCCTGAAGCTGAGCAGCCTAGAGAATTCCCCACTATGCTTAGGAATCTCATGTTTTTTCTAACCAAGGAAGATTATAATTATAGACTGATGAATAAGCAACCCCAATTCAACATAAAGGCAGTAGTAACTGATCACTCTCTCTAGAATTCTTGTTTGTACTCTGTAGATAGAAAGAGGCAAGACCCACCAACCAAGAACCAACTACCTATGGCATCAAAGTACGAGATTGTTGGTTGCAACACCCAAACTTAAAAGTCTAACCAAATGGTACATGAACTAATCAAAAATTGGAAACATTTCCACACTAGTTTATAATTTCAACATCAACAAACCAAACCCACTAAATAAAATCAAATGCTTTCTTTTTTTTACCAACCATTCAACTCCTTCTACAAGTTGCTTCCATATACCCACTTGATCATTTCTCAATCCCCTTCAATGCATCAAAATCTCCCTTTTAATGCATCAAAATCTCCCTTTTAATGCATCAAAATCTCATAAACTCCACGCCAAATTTGATGTTTCAAATCAAAATGTTCAGATTTGAGTTTTTAGCGAATACCCAGTTGACAAATCCCAGAAATATGGAGGAAAAAGCAGATATCTTGATGTGGGGTTGTTTGTCAGGAAACAGGGAGAATTTTTCCCAGCACTCAACAAGAGGTGTTTGTGATAGTGAAGAGGGGGAAACGACACCTCAATTGCATTGGAAAAACGGCGTGATGTCCGCAAGAACACGAAGAGTACTGTGGCAATTATGATGCTTTTTGTCTAATGGAACGCCCACAAACGATCGAATCCAATTATGCAAAGCTATTAAAATAAAAACAAAGTACGGGAATGTTCATAAAAAAAAGAGAGGAGAGAGATGGGTGGGATTTATACTGTAATGATCAAACCAAGGAAGGCCTGCACCGAAAATAGTGGAAATGATGATTGATGATTAGATATTAGTACTGTCCTCGGTTCCATATTAATTATCGTCTTTAGAAGTGATCAAATTTTAAAATTTTTACGATAAATTTCTCAATATATACTACCTCCGTCCCAAATTGTCTATCCATTTACCTAACTTCCTTGTCCCAAAATGTTTGTCCATTTTATAATTCCAATGATTGTAATTCCTATTATATCCCTAATAAATACTCTTTTGTTTCTTTTTTATTTTTCTTTACATGAAAAAAATAAGGGCAATTCTTGTACATTATACATTTTTCACCCCATTTTTCATGACAATTGGATTTTTAAATATAGTTGGATGGACAAATAATATGGGACAAATGTAGTACAATGAGTTGTTATATTATATGAAAATTTATCAATTAAAAAATAACATTAAAAACCATGAAAATTAAAATTATATCAATTAATATAGAAGGGATGGAATATTTCTTCAAGTCCATAGTCAACGTTGGTTGTTTGGATGTTCTTTTCCAAGCTCACAATTGGCTCACTCATTGTAATTTGTAAACTGCCCAAAAATTCATGTATCATTTGATTTTTTGAATATCTTAGTCTGTTTCTTAATTTTGGTATCCTTCCCTGGTGATAAAAAAATATTTGGTATCCTTCCATATTCGTGAATCGTGATACTACATTTTATTTTGGAAGTAGAGAATCAATTTTGGAATCCTTACCTACTCATCATACAGGTTTTCTATTTTCCTTTTTTAAGGAAAATTATATTTATAATAATCTCTATTTCCTTAATTATATAGAAAATATCACACATTTTGAGTTGCATAATAAAGAAAAGAGGCAAATTAAAATTTTATGCAAAAAATAAAACAATAATCTGTGGTCAATTGGATAAAGCAAATTATACTATATACAAATGAGCTACCATAAAAGAAGGTGCACCTTGATGATATAAGTAGTCATTTCAATCCTCTTAAATCACACTTTATTCATATATTTGGAATGTTACACTTACATGTAATTTAAATTGGTCGATTTATTATTTGATGAATTTTTATAATAAATTGATAAAATAACATATACCAATAAATTTTACAATAATTTTAATATATTTATGATGAATTTTACAATTATTTTTAGGATATTTTTTGGGTTAGATCACACATCTTGGTAATTATAATCTGCCCATGTAAATGCAACAGTGGCATTTTCATCAAGGAATACTTCAACAAGTAATTAGGCCCCTTTTTTGCTGCAATTGGTTGGGTGTGGATTTACACCGGCACCACACTTTTCAAATTTTCATCACAATTCACCACAATTAGCGCTGCCAAAAATTTGTCCGACCCGAATACCCGAATTAAACCGGGTTTGGTCATCAATTTTTTGTCCTAATTTTAAATTCGGACAATTCGGTCATGCCCGATTCAAAAATCGGGTCGGGTTCGGGTTTGAGGGAAGAAATTCAGACGCCCGAATTTTATGTCAAATTTGGGTTCAGACAAATTCAGACGCATTCGGACAGTGTCCGAATACTAGAAATCGGACAAAATATTGGAATTGTATATATATTTAGTGTAAATTCGGGTTTGGTTATATTCGGACAAATCCGGGTTCGGACAAATTCGGACAATTCAGGTTCGGGTTCGGACACCAAAAAATGCCTGAATCCGGGTTTGGGGATTTTGTCCGAATGTCTGAATTGTCCGAACCCGGTTTGACTCGAATCCGATTTTTTGTCACCGCTAACCATAACATATCATTTCTCTTTTTATTAAAACTTAAAACTTTCACCACAACCCACCTATCATAATTTATTTTTTCCAATTTCAAATTAAAATATAGCAATCCACCTACCATAATTTTCACCACAACCTACCACAATCCACTATACTTTTCAAAATTTCACCATACTGCATAATACCGTACCATAACCAACCGCATTATACCGCACTGTAACCAACCACATAAAAGAACGGAACCTGCATAAGTTTTACCTTGGAACACGTGCATTGGAAATGTAGCAACCAACGAAACGAGACAAGAAAAATGCCACAACGAGCATACCCCTTTTTTTTCTTTTTTAAATTGGTTGAATTGTTTGGTATGACAACATAAAAAGTAGGATATATATTTTAAAGTGAGCTCCATAAATAGATATTTAAAGTAAAAAACAATTAGGAATAAATTTATATTGATACATTTTTTTTTAAAGCAAATCTTCAAGATTAATTAATGCTCAACTTATCTAACAGTACATATTTGGTGTGGGCATGTCCCAATTCAAATTTGCTCATCTCCTATCGGTTCAACTCTAGCCAAGTGATGGGCCGCAAAGTTGCCCTCTCGCCTGACATGAGTCCAATAACAAAAATTAAACTCCTAACATCTACTAATAATATCATTTAAAATTAAATCAGTACTGCTAAAGTCCCTCGAATGATTATTGATCCTTGCTATAAGGGTTGCACGGTCTGCCTCAAAAATTGTTTGTCGGTATCCAAATCTTTCTGCCAGTAAGACCCCCCAGCATGCCGCTTTTGCTTCGGCTTGGAGGGAAGACCAATATGCCTTACAGACCTTCACAGCTGCCATCAGCACTTCCCCCTGAGAGTCTCGAATCAGCATTTCTATCCCAATGTTTTCTTTGTTATCCACATGTGCATCAATGTTCACCTTGACTACACCTCTTCCAGAAGGGTTCCATGTTGCTGTCATCATCCCACCTGAAGGTGTGACCCTCAATCTCCTTGTTGTTTGAGTCTCCCTTAATTGTTGAACCATCTGAGCAGCTCGGAGCTTCACTACTTCTGGAGACATCGAGCGACCATTATATATATGATCATTCCTGCAATATCATATCAGCCACGCCCGTGTCATTGAGACTTCCAACTGCTCCGCATCGAGAGATTTATTCCACGCCGTTAGCAGATCTCCTGGGCATTGATAATCCTCTTTTGAATTAATGTTGCTCCACCCAAGTCATCCCAGCACGATTTTGAAGCCGAGCAATCAAAAATTGCATGCCATTCATCCTCACTCGCCCCTTTGCATCTTTCGCATCTGTCCTCATCTGCCATATGCCTGAATTTCGGCAAAGCTTTCGTCGGGAGGATCCGCGCACACCACTACCGCCAAAAAGATTTCACCTTAGGAATTACATTTCCCCTCCAAATCATGGGCCAATGCTCAGCCAAGTCGGATTGTTCAAGCGATAATCCGAGCATATATGCAGATTTCACTATAAAAAGGCCTTTGTCTGAGTAGCTCCAAACCAGTTTGTCGGGTGGGAGCCGTTTGCTTAACGGGATAGCAAGTATAAGTTCCTTATCTCTTTGGTTGAAAACTTGTTCAATCAGAGCGACCTTCCATTCACCCATTAGATGATCGATTAGATCACTCACTCGAACTAGATCCTCTTCATTTCTTCTGGGTGTTGTTGCTGTTTTGCTTTCACCGTCAATGATCAGCTATCATCCCAGATTTTGATCTCCCGGCCATTACCCACTCTCCAACTCAGACCTTCTTTGAGGAGTGCCTTAGCACCCCAAATACTACGCCAACCAAAACTGGGATTGTATCCCGATTAAGAGTCCAGAAATGTTTTCCCCCGATAGTACTTGGCCTTCATAACTCTGCTGAAGAGGGATGTGTCATCCGTTAGCAATCTCTAGCACTGTCTTGCCAACAATGCATCATTGAACAAGTCAAGTTTGTAGAAGCTCATACCTCCTGCCCATTTAGATTTGTATAGAGCATCCCAAGATTTCCAATGAACCCTCTTTTTTTCCCGGGCAGAACCCCACCAAAAAGCAACACAGAGGCTGTGGATTTCATCCACCAATATAACTGGCAATTTAAAAAGGCTCATCGCATACGTTGGAATAACTTGCAGTACCAATTTTATGAGGATTTCCTTGCATGTTCTCAATAAGAAGGACCCTTTCCATCCTCTTATCTTCTTCCACACTCTATCTTTGATGTGGCCAAAAACATCCTTTTTACTTCTATCGATCAATGTAGGTGCCCTGAGATACTTTTGGTGTTTGTCCACCATTTTCATGTTTAAAATTCCTGCAAGCTCCCCCTTCTTGCTTTCCTGCACCCTTTTGCTAAAAGAGACTTTAGATTTCTCATAGTTTACTTTTTGGCCCGATGCTCTCTCATATGTGTTGATAATATCAACAATTTTGGAGCATTCCTGTCTCGTAGCTCTAGCAAAGAGTACATATCATCAGCAAAAAATAGGTGCGATATAGATGGACCATACCTGCTGGCCTTATATCCATGTATAAGGTTTTTGTCTTGGGCTTGTGCAAGCATTTCGGATAGTGCTTCGGCCACTATAATGAAGAGGTACGGGGATAAAGGATCTCCTTGGCGGAGCCCCCGACTTGGTTTGATCAGTCCTTGTACCTCCTCATTGATGCGTATGGAATATGTCACCGATTTCACTCATGTCATCACTGCGCTGACCCAGCTGGGTGTGAACCCCATTTTCCCCAAGATCTTTTCTAAAAACGCCCACTCTATTCTGTCGTACGCCTTACTCATGTCCAGTTTGATCGCCAAACTTCCCCTTCGGGCTTTCGATCTCCTCTTCATTGAGTGGAATAGTTCATGTGCAACAAGAACATTATCTGTAATGAGACGTCCGGGCATAAATCCGCTTTGATTGAAGGATATAAGTTGCGGTAGCCATGTCTTAAGCCTCATAACTATTACCTTCGACGCGATCTTATATATTGTGTTACAGAGATTAATAGGGCAATATTCTGTTATCAGCATTGGGGATTTAACCTTTGGGATAAGTAAAATCAAGGTTCTGTTTAGCTCCTCCATACCCTCCTCCCCTTCAACTATTCTCCTCACTATTTTTCCCACTTCTTCCCCCACTATATGCCAATAACATTGGAAGAAGGCTGCATGATATCCATCCACCCCTGGAGCCTTATAAGGCCACATTTGGAATGGGGTCGTCCTGATCTCGTCATCCGACAATGGTTTTGTTAGGGCCTCGTTTATCTCTAGGGTCACCCTTACAATTATACCCTCCAGAGCAGCTCCCATCTCCTGAGGGTTGGAAGTCTTGAAAAGATCCTCATAGTAATCAAGGATCAGTTTTGCTACTGATTCTTGGTCTTCCACCCGTTCTCCATCCCCATTACAGATTTGTGTAATCTCATTCCTCCTCCTTCTTTATGAGGCTTTACGGTGAAAATATGTAGTATTTCTATCTCCTTCTACTATCTCCTTAGCCCGAGATCTCATAAACCAATATTGCTCATGCTGATCGAGAAGAGTATCAAGGTTTCGTTGCAGTTCCTGTGCTCTTTGCAAAGCATGTTGTGATAGTTGTTGCATTTGTACTTCATGGAGCTCTTTTTCTATGTTCTCAATTTTGCGGCCCAAATCTCCAAAAGTCTTCTTGGCCCAATTATGAAGATCAATAGCAGATCTCTTCAATTTTTCAAGTGGGCCAGAAGTTGTTTCGGCCCAAACTTGTTGTACCACTGCTTCACGATCACCATGTTCGGCCCACATCCTCTCAAACTTAAAAGCCCGCCTGAATCTCCTTTTACCCGCCATGATTCCTGCTGTGTCCAAGATAATTAGACTGTGGTCAGACTTGTATAGAATCAGGTTCTGTACCGTTGCGTCCGGGAACCTATCATTCCAAGTTTCATTAGCAACAAATCAATCTAATCTTTCTCTAATGCACCTTGTTATGTCTCGCCCCCGCTGCCACGTATACCACTGGCCCATGTACCCCAAATCTCTCATTCTGACTTCTCAGAGAGCTTCCTGAAAGTCGTCCATACACCGTTGGCTTCTGATTGCGCCTCCCCATTTCTCCTCCAAAGAGAGTATTTCATTGAAATCCCCGCCAACAACCATTGGTATGATACAATCCCTGGCCCTCTCCTGGATGAGTTCCCATGTTTTCCATTTATTATGACCTTTAGGGCCATCCGTATAGACCCACAAATACCATTAATGTCTTCCCATCTCGCAGTATGTCTCCCTCGATGAAGTGGTCCGCACTCATCCTCAGTTGAAACTCAATATCCTCCTCCAAAAAATTGCCAAACCCCCTGCCCTTCCATGGCTATTGACTGCTATAACATTATGAAAGCCAAATTTTCTTCCCAATCGCTTTACCCTATCAGATATTGCCCTAGTCTCGGATAGGAAGACTATGTCAGGGCGGTGCTTCTTGCCCCAATATCGGAGCGCCTGAACCGTAAAGGGGCCGTCGCTCCTCTGATTCCGGCAAGATATGATTCTCATTTGTGCAGTGGGGTGGACCCCACGATCTCCACCATTGAATAGTTCTCCAGCGAGTTTGTGTCCACCACTCGGACTTTCTTTTCTCCCATTTGTGGACCTCGTACATCCATGCTGCTGCGTTTATAGAGGGAGTTGTTATCATGCATCTCTACATCCACTGTCCCATCATGCGTTCTACCTTTTTCTCCTCCTCCATGCAGTACCAATTTACGTCCACTCCCTTCCCCCCTTAGCTCTAGCAGCTTCCTCTTCTCTTCCTTCCACTCCTTATCTCCCCCCCTTCCTCTTCAGGGGTGATCCCTTCAAGCCCGGACCGTATGGCATTTCCTCCTCCGGTATCTCTGGATCATAGTTTGTACATGCCTTAAAAACATGTCCGATAATACCACACACATAGCAATAGTCAGGTATCTTAACATATTTTATTGCTATCCATTTCACCTCTCCCTCTACCTTCACCTTCACCTTCACCCCTCTTCTCAAAGGTTTGTTAATGTCTGCCTCTGCTTTTATCTTTAAGTATTTGGAGTGGGATAAAATATCTTCTTCATCTGCTTCAATAAATTTCCCAACCAAATCTCCTAAGTATTTTGCAAAAGCATGTGTCTTTTTTCGCATCGGTAGATCACAAAATTTAAGCCAGAAGCGGGCCATATCGAAACTTACATCGGAAGGGCTTTCGGATCCATCCAATTGCTTTAGTAGAAGCATTGCACCATCAAAAGTCCATGGCCCCTCATTCAAAGCCATATTCTTATCTTCCTCTAGAAAGAACTGGAAAGAAAAGAGGTTCTTGTCTAGTTCTTTCATAATTACGCCCTGCGATGGTCTCCAGATATTCCTCAATGTATTCATAAGGGCCTCTGCGTTGAAGGTATTCTTGGTGTGACGTTTTCCCACCAAACAAAGAGCGGCTTGTTTGTCTATCTTGGATTCCTCCGAATCGACAAAGTCTGCTATCACTTCCTCGTCTGCCGTTAGAGCCATCTTCTTCAGTCGCTCCTCTAATATAGAATTCATCATTATCATTTTCCAATTCAACGATCTTGAAAGAGAGAGAATTCCTTTGTAACCTGCACCAAACCCTACGCTGATGGAGGGACTCACGTCTACTTGACCCTACACTAACGGAGGGAAAGAACTCCGCACACCGTGGTAATCACCGGCCGCCAACTACTGGTGCTCCCAGAAGGTCGTCGGCTAGGGTTCCACTCGGGGAGAGAAAATATTCTTCCTTTGTGTATTGCTTATAAAAGGTAGTTTAATTTCTATTATTATAAAACAAATAGAATGGAACTCCAAAAAAATTGAATGGCATAAGATAGAGAAATTTACAATGTTGTTATTACACTTGTTCTTACATTCCAAATTTTCACAAACTTTCAAAGATGAGGCCTAATATCTATTTAAGCTACACCATGTGTCTCGTAGAATATCGGATAAAAAAATTCATGAAAAAACTCTCTAGCCCTACCTTAGGGAAGTATTTACTGAGTTTGACATTGAAATAATGAGCACCCAACATTTTGTCATCCACTATGTAAAACCTAACATAGAAAACTTAGTTAACATGAGAATGGAGAAGTCAACTTTTATAGAAAAATTGTTCAATCAAGAACACCATTAATGCTCATAATAAGCCGCAAATACCTCTGTAACTCAACGTCAATATCTCAAGAGTCCAGAGAGGGCCCATTCCACAAACAAAAAAAGGAAAACAAAAAGCCTACCATAAACTTCAATGGAAGATGTTTATGGAGAGAGGTGATCAATTATTGAAAAAAAAAAATCACCAAAATCTCCAGGGATCCTTGTATGGAGGGACGTAGTTTTCAGTGGCTGGGAGAAGTCGGAAAGAATCGACGGTTTTCTTCAAGATAGGTCCCATCTGCATCCAGTGACCCACAATATAATTGTGAATAAGCACGCCCAAAAGAGCTACTTCACTAATAAACAAAGCACCGAGAGACAACAGGTTGAGAAAGTTGTGCTTGAAAATCATTTATCAAATTAATCGTCAACTAAAATTTTTGGTTAAAATAGTTATTAAATGACTACGTTCTTTTATACGGTTGGTGCTGTGCAGTAATGGTGCGGTGCCGTGCCGTGAAATTTGAAAAAGTGTGGTGAGTTGTGGTGAGAGTTGTGGTAGATGGAGTAGGTGAGGAGATAGAGAATATGAAAAGTAGAGGAGAAAAGTGAGGAGAAAGAAAAGTAAAAATATATTGGTAATGATTATGGTAAAGTATGGTGAAATATGGTAGAAATTAAAAAGTTGCGGTGCGTTACCGCAACTTACCGTATAAAAGAACAAGCCATAATGTGATAGTTTTTCCTAAGCAAGAAGTCTCAACTAAGATTTTAGTCAAGATGGTTCTTACACTCACACAATTCACAATAATACTTTCCATTATTTGCTATTTTGGTTTCTACTATGTTGTCACCAAACACTTAATAATGTAAAACACAAGTAGAGGACCGAGAGCAAAGAAAGTTAGAGAGAATACCACATCCCACTGCTTGCTCAATGTTGAAGCATTGAGGGTGTACAAGTAACCTGCCAAACAAGTCATACATACATTAGAGCAGAGTTTGGTCAGTTGAATACACTACTCACTACACTGGGGAAGAAAGAAAACTTAAGGGCCAGGGGTGTGGCAAATTGTATAGGTAGCTAGTCCAAACCAACGAAAACAGATCGAATGGGGCTCAATCCACACCATGTGAATGGTGCCACTGCCAACTAACTAGTCATTTCCTGTGTGGCACACCCAACCGTAAAACACTCCTTTCATAATGAATGAAGGGATCATAACAAAGGTCAAGCTTATCAAGTAACCAAGATTCTATGATTACTCCTTTGCCACTTCCATTTGTTGCAGAATTTCACTCCGGTATTTCGTCTCCCCCTCCCCAATAGTCAAGTAGCACAGATAAGTATTGGGTCATGCAAAAAACCACACAATTTGCATGCTGTTCAGCCTTTCAAAGGATGTCAAATAAAGGGTGTACCATCGCGCTCAGCTGTTGAAGCAACGTATTGTCTATAATTTGTTGGCTCTTGTACCTACCAAATAAAATGCCAAATCTAAGCAACCAAGCACAATACAAAAGAATCATTATAGATAAAATTGATGAAAAGAAACATACAGATTTTGTGGGCGATTTCCGCACCAAGTACTCATATACCCAGTATGGTTCACCATCGACCTGATAATGTAAATATAGCATTAACGACTTACACAAGGATAAGAAAAACAGATTTCGACATAATTTTGAGGTCTTACTTCACTTGAATGTGCATCAATAATAGAACTCTCATCCAGTCGTTGACTTGATGTAACTCGCTGCGATGATTAAACCAAAATAATAAGTCAAGCTTATAAAAAAAAAAAAACAAATTGTTTAAGGGTATGTTATTCCCACACTTTATTAACATATATAAGCAGCAACTTGATGTGTCCTCCTCATGTCAAATATACACAACTGATTGTGTTTAATGGCAATTCATCTATCCTATCAACTTGCTATGAGAAAAATTATAGGGACCATTAGTTAATGGATTATTTCTTCTTCCCCACCGGCTTTTTGTTTGTTTCCAATACATAGAACTATAAAAACACTAATGAGTTAAGCAAAGGCACTCTTTTGAAAAGATTAGGATTTCTACTCTGAATGCGTTAACTTTAGATATCTTGATCCTACTCAGGATGGTACATTCTGTTCTAAGTAATTTATGCTTAGCTTGTGGGATCTTTTTACAACAGTTGGGGAACCATGTGGTCAAAAACAGACCAAAATCTGTACATGCATGCTCTTGGTTTTTCATGGATGAAGAATATGACTACAGGAGCAAGGAAGAAAAATACCAAGGCAGCTTTGTCAGATAAAACAGAATCAGCAACATCTTTTGCATTCCATGTACGCTTCTCTTTAGTTTTTATGAAATCCGGATTGGGAGGGCCTATCTGAATCAAGATTAAACCTTAGAAGCAATGGTAAGCGCAAGTCAAATATAATAATAAAACTACAATGTTCATGGGAATCACCGTGACTGAAATGACAACGTTATCAATGAAGTCAACACGCTCTGACACTATACGCAGCCTTGCATTAGCTTCATCAAAATGAAAACAATACATGATCAGCTATTCAGCTCCAAGTTCAGGTGAAAAGAATCAGTGACAGATTACACAATGAATGAATAAATACATGGTGAGGAAACGATTACACTATGTATGATTAATTGATTCCCTGAAATCTTAATGATGTCTCTTAATGAAGTGGAATTCCGTAAACTTACGAGAGAGGGGAGCAGCGGAGGAATATCTTTCTGGCTTTCTTGATTCAACCCTTAAAACAGATGAAAAGAGTCAGGTGCCTACATTAAGGAGAAAAGGTAGTGAATCCCAATAATGAAAAATGAATGCATGGTTGGAGCCTTGGAGGTAAAGAAAAAGAAAATAATTGTCTTGCAAGAATACACACAAATTTCAAACTTTCTTTAAGAGCAACCAAAGCGTTGAAATTAGTCCAAATCCAATACACCAAAGCGTAGAAATAGCCTTGCCAAAATCAGAAGTCCAATTCTTTCTTTTGCATAACATCATCTTAAAACATGGATCATATAAACATGAAAAATTGGATTGCAATAAATCAACTATAGGGTTTGGGATAATGGTAAGTCGAACTTTCGAAATGTATCACGGTAAATTGAACTATTGAACCTTTGGATTTCAGAGTACCACTAGGGAGTTGGTCTAAGTTGAACAATAGTTTGGACTACTATAATCCAATATATGATAGATTGGAATACTGCAACCCAATAAATGATAGTAGGCATAGGAAAACTACCCTCCTTCGATGCCATGCAGGAAAACCACCGAGTTGGTTTGAATCAACTCAGTGGAGGTGTACTGAAACCCAAGTGTTTAATAGTTCAGCTTATTCTCATAAATTTTTAAAGTTCAGCTTACCATTGTGCCAACCCCTATAGTTTCGCTAATTACAATCCAATTTTCTTATAAACATTTGAGTTGCATTGATGGAAACAAAATGACCCCCTAGCCAGCCTCATTAAGAGATAATAAAAGTATTGGTTGCGATACCCATGCTAAACCTAGAGGAGTCTCAATCGCCTAGGAAATAGGAAGATCAAGCATATGATAAACTTCCCTGTTACTGGTTGATAGTGTAACATTGTGGTAAATTATTGACTAGAATGAAAATCCCCAAGCCGCTTGGAGACTAAATTGCTGCCAACCACAATACACAACAAAAACAACAACAACAAACCCCAATTCAATCCGGCCGACGCGGGGTCTGAGGGGATCCAGATGTAGGCAGCCTTCCCCTCATGCACAGTACTATAGTAGTGCATGATGTGCCGCCAACAGTTACACTCCGCTATTTTCCTTACACTCCACACTTTTAGCGTAAATTTAAGTGTCAGTAACTTAGTTGAATGCCAGCCATTTCGGCTGTTGGGCTTGTAATTGCAATCCTGAAATTCCCCAATACCAGTATAAGTAGACATGAACAATCTATTTCACCCCAAGATTTACATCCGCACATAACTGTTGTCTCTAGCTAGCAATGCAACAATATGTTGGTAACATTTAACCATAATAGTACTGTAGAATCATTTGCAATCACTGACAACCAGAAAGCATAAATAGGTAGAAATATGAGGAAATTAAAACCATACCACTTGAACATAAGCTTCTTTGAAGGTAGTTCTGCTGGGTAAAGGTAAGTGTAGGCATTTACATCATCCACAAAATCAACCATTTTTACCTCCTCCTCCTCTCCGATTCCTACAACATTAGTTAATTCGGTGCTATTACTGATATATCCCAACCAAAAGCTGCTGTCTTTAACATTAACATACAAAATCAGGGGAATTGAAAAGAATTCACACAAAATAACAACTCTATCCTTAAACAAAAGACCAAGAATGTCGATAAAGAGCGAAATAATCTCACCAGGCGCAGGGAAAACTAGGGTTAGGGAAGCAGAAAAGCCAAGAAGCATCAACTCCCTTCTTTGAAACCCCATTTCTGAAGCGGACATCGAAGAAACGCGAGAATTCGCCAAGACTTGTTCCTGTGATCTGCATTTAACCTGGCTGATAGAGATATTAGTTTGATTTCTGATGCCCAAAATTGAGGTTGTTAGAGTAAAAATTGAGTGTTTACTAAGGAACAGGGGAGGCAATAATTGGGTTACTCACCGCATTTTCAGAGCCGCACTGTTGAGGTTTCTATTGATGGAGAAAGGGGCGCCATTGGAGGGCTTGAAGATGGTGTCGTGAGCAAGAGCAGTATGATGAAAGGTCGAAGTGGTTGCCATGGCTTCTGTTTTGCTTGTTTTTCAGCTCTGCTAACATTATCAGAGGCAGGGTCGAAGAGGGATAAGGGTGGAATATCGATACCGAATTACCGATGAGGGCCACGTATGAATGAGAAAAAAATCCACATCTACATCGTAGAGCAAATAGAATAATATTCCAAGATTTCCAATAAAAAAAGGTAAATATATATTACTTGCATCCGAAGCATGTGCTCCAGATATTTATGAGTGAACAATCATAATAACCAGAGTGAATAATCATAATAATCAGAGTTAATAACCTAATATATATGGGTGAACAATTATAGAATCTGGAGCACATGCTCCGGGTGCACTTAATAAATTACACCAAAAAAGTAATCTGATTTGGAAAAATTTATAGTGGTTGTCAATCATGACAATCACCACAATGAAAACAATGTTTTTTCATGCATTTGTCAACTTTTATTTTTGTCATTCATTTTTTTATTTAATACAACATTATAATATAGATTTTCTTAATTAAAAAACTTTAACGAAATTTTTTAAAATTTAAATACCTTAACTCTATGTTTTCACCTAATAAACAAGCATATTTTGAAAAATATTTTTTAAAAATAAACTATAATTTAAAAAATATTTTTTACAATTTATATTAAATAAAAAAGCTAACGATTAAGAATATACTTGACACGTGTGTGAGTAAAATTTATTTTACTTACGGTGGTTGTCATGGCTAACAGCCACCATAATTATATCTATTGTAATTTCCGAATTTTGGAACTTGATTCCATTTGGTAACTTATCCCTATATTTTTACTATAAAATATTTGTTTGGAAAATCTATTTTTTTATGGGAAATTGAAGTTAAATAGTCTAAATTTTGGCCTATAAGAGTATATCCAATGACATTCTCAATTTTTGAATGTATGTGGGGTTTACACTTTCCACATCACCCATCATTTTTAATTTTGGAATTCCATTTCATTTATCCTACAACGATAGGAATTTATTCCTACCTTTTTACTCTAAAATAATAATTTATGAAGCCCACTTTATCTTAATATAAATTTTTCCTTTTCTTCCCCTTATTTTTAAGGAGTCAAACAACATTATTTAGGTAAAAAAAAAGAAAAAAAGAGAGAGAAAATGAAAGGTGAGGGAACGCTGCAGCATTCAATGAATGAAGTTTCTTCAAATTAGTTCCTTGCTGTAGCAGAATGTATCCGACATGCACATATTCCTAGGCAAAAAAGGACCATTGCACTTGCTCTGATAGACTTGATAATCTGAATTTTAGATTTGTTTCCCAATAATCTAAACTTTGAACACCTTGGATTCCAATAGCAAGCCACCGAATTAAGAATTGAATAACTCGGTCAGTAGCACGCCACCGAATTAAGAATCGAATAACTCGGAGCCGCACTGACGTGGCGGCGGACGAGTGTGTGTTATCCTTTATTAATTGTTCGGTCAGCTTTGACTTGCCACCTCATCTCCCTATTTCTATTCTCTCTCTTTCAACCCTTTCTCTCTCCTCCCTCTCCTCTCTTTCAATCCAACCAAATTCACATCCATGACCATGACTTCTCCCTCTTCTCCCTCATTTTCTCTCTCTAATCCACCCTCTCCTCAAACAGATGCAACATATATCCACCCGTTGATCCTTAATGATATATCCACCCTTGTGGTTGATGGCTCCTTAGATCCGTCGAAGTGCACTTTAGCCCTAATCATAGATTTATCCCAAAATCCCAATACGAAGGCCAGGTAGCTAGAGAACTACCAACAACGTATCATGAACACCATTTTTCATTGCAATAACTTTAGCTACAATGACTAAGACTTCACCTAGGTTAAAAGTGGATACCTGAAGGATACCACCTTGATGACCCCTAATGATATATCCACCCGTTGTGGCCGGCTAATGACTCCTTGGATCCATTAAAAACTAGTGCCCTATTCCACTTTCTCTTTTGAGTCTCCATCCTCAGTACCATCCCTATCCCATCCAGATTTGTAAATTTTCGAAGCCTCCTCTTTCCGTCCTTTTCTTAAAATAATCTTGATATCTCCCCAAAGTGCCTTCCAATTCCATGAGTGAGCCCACACCGAAATCCTTCATCTTATTATTTCCGCCACCTCACCACCCTCTATCTAATTCTGCTCAAATATTGTCTGATTTCTCTACATCCATAGTGTCTATGTTGCTGCAAAGAAAGATGCAATCCATAACTTATTTCTTGTCTAATTCCTGAAAACCCTTTCCATCTGTGTCTCATACCAATTCTTGAAGGTTATTGTTTGTTGTAAACTCTAATTAAAATCCTTCAGTAACCCTTCTCATATGGCTCGTGAAAGATTGCAATGCAGTAATAGGTGACCTAGGGTCTCTCCTTGACTTGAACAAAAAAGGCATATGTTATACTCTTCTACTAGCATCCCTTTTCTCACAAGTTTGTCTCTAGTATCCAGTTTGTTTAATAGGGCAAACTACAACATGAGTTCAACCTTTGGGGAGAAATATGTTTCCAAACCGAACACAATACCCTCTCAACAGACACAATTTTCAGCTTCATATCATTTGACTTTTTCATCAGTGATTTGACACCGACAGTCGAACTTGCATTCCATTCTACTGTGTCCCTCTCCTCCCTTCTTGGGAACTTTGTGAAAAGGATTTTATTGACCTTAGTCTCTTCTCTTAATTCATCGATGCTTAGTTCGCTCTTGCAAGCAACGGACCACCTCCATATACAGCCCTCCAACTAGCTTATTTCAGTAATACGACATTTTTGTTGAGCTGATGCTGCAAATAACCTAGGGAATTTCTTCTTCAATTCTTCCTTCATTGCCCACTTATCCTCCCAAAAAAAATACCTACTTCCCTTCTCCAATTTCGGTATTAATGCACTCTTTGAAGGTCATGTACACCGTGTTGCTTTTCATTTGCTAATCTCTGGATATCTCTCCATGGTCCTTGAATCGTGGTGATTCCATGTTCAAGTGTCATCATGTGGTCTTCATCATGAATTAAGGCAATGATTCTCCTCTACAAAGCTCCTTTCTCTGTAGCAAACCTCCACCACCATTTGAATAGTAGTGCTGAGTTTTGCATTACTAAGTCCATTACCCCAAGTCCCCCTTTGTTCCTTGGTTTTGTGATGTCTTCCCACTTAATTAGTGCGTTAACTCTACTGCTTCTGTTGTCGGCCAAAAGAATCTCCTTTTGCAATCTTACTATTTCTTCACTTACTGCTCTTGGCATCTTAAATAGTGATAAATAGTAGCCTCGTAAGTTGGTTAACACATCTTTAATTAGCACTAATTTTCCCGTTCTAAAAGGCAATTCATCTTCCATCTCTTCAACCTGGTTTCAATCTTCTCAAGCATACCTTTCTAGGTTGCTTTTGTTTTCATGTTAGGGCCTAACAACATCCCAAGATAAGTTATTGGCAACTTTGTCACACAACACCCCAGCCTTTTAGCCACATGATCCGTCAAATTCTCTTGGGTGCTTATACCTATCAGTGTGGATTTGGTATAACTAACCTTGAGCCTCGAAAAATTTTGGAAGCTAGTTAGTGTCTTCTTGACTGCATATATGCATGACTCCCGAGCCTCTGAGAATATCAATTTGTCATCGGCAAATTTCAGATGTGACACCATTATCTTTCCTTTTCCTATTTCCAGCCCTTTATAGAAACTCATTCTATTTGCCTTCAACATTTTATTCAAAACTTGAGTCGTTAAAGCAAAGAGGAAGGGTGATAGAGGGTCATCTTGTCTTAGACCTCTGCCGAGCTTGAACAGTTTTGAAGGTGCACCATATATGATTATTGACATACTGGTTGTTATTAGGCAACTGTTAATCCACGACCTCCATCTTTTTCTGAATCCCATCTCTGCAAGCACCATGTCTAGACTACCCCAGTCGACAATATCATACGCCTTTTGGAAGTCCATCTTCATTCGCTATCATCGCCCCATCAGGGATCCGTCTCCCTACTACAAAGGTCGTTTGGGTTTCACCCACCAATGATGATATTACCGCTTTCAATGATATTACCGCTTTCAATTTGCATGAGTTTCTTTCAACAAAAGAGAGAATCACAGCATAAGCTTACTGTTCAAACCTCACATGGCGGCCCAGCCCCTCCCCATCTCTGTCCCAGGCTGCATTCCTTCCTCCCGGCGTCAGTCCTACACACGAGACTCTGCAGCAATGTTTCAGTAAGCTCATTCAATTTCACACTCATTTCACTTCGAGCTCTTGCTTTGAGCCTGGAATTTCTTCCAATATTCCTCGTCTTGTTTCGTCACTTTCGTCCTCCTGTATTTGATTCGGAGTATATTGATTAAGGCCCTGGTTAGTGAATTGCGAGTAATGATGAATGGAGAATATATTTGTGCTTTATCTGTTGAATTTGAGCAGTCACAGCTCACCCTGTTGGGTTGCAAGTTTGTAACTTGAATTCGTTTTCAAAATGGATATAGGATTTTGGGGGAATTCTGAAAACTTAGAGTGTGATTGGTTGGAAAGAAAGTGATACTGGTGAGCCATGTATGTTTAGAGTGATGGATTCGCTGTATGTTTTTCTAGAGTCGTGGATCGCCATCATCGTGATCTAATGATAGAGTGCTTGAACAAAAATGCGACTCAACTTTCCGTTTTAGTAAAAAGTGCCACTGGCTTTTAAAAACTGTTATTATTGCCACTCAACTTTCCAAACTAGTCAAAAATCATGGACGGTCGTTCTCGGCTGCAAAGTGGATATTCCTTGTGTTTTTGATATGTTTGGCACTTTGATGATTTTGTCTGACAGGAGGGTTGCCATAGATGATACAGTATCATGATTGCTCTTTGTGTATCTGTGTTTGGCATGAGTTTGGGAGTGTCTGAGATTGTTGGTATCAAACTTGTGTAGGATATGGATGCATGAAGTTGCAGAGAGTGTTCACACTTCTTAAGTAATGACAAACTTGACTTTGCTAGCCAAACTTAGTATAATGTTGCCTATAGTTTTATTATGTTGAAAGGGTGAGATTTCTTGCTAAAGCCTTTTGTAGATTGTTCTCAAGCTCTCATAGGTTATCCTTTTTCAAAGCATTTGAGACAATAGATTAAGTTTCTAGAAGCCCCACCAGATATCTCCCAGTGAGATAAAATCCTCTCAATCATTCAATATGCTGCCAGTAGGGGTTAGTTCTTTACGACGAGGCGGTCACTTAGCGCTGCCTTTGCTTTATTGGAAACCAGTTCCAATTTCTGCAATGCCTTATTCTATCCAAGTCAGTCATCTGAGTTTGAGGTGCCAAATCCGTAAGCTGTTTCAGCCTTTCAGGTGTTCCTCACGCCCAGCTCCCATTTTGCATCTGTATACATGTTAGCCTCACTGTTGATGTTATCTGTATATTTCCTCGGAAGCTTTTATGCCTTACTAGGCATAGTAAATCGCTAGAAGCTATAGGCTAAAAATTAGATAAGTCAAAAGTGATGACAAAATCCTGCCAGCATAAGAAATGGGAGCTTTGTGGACATTTGAATATTGATTTTATAAACCTTAATAGTTAATTTCTTTGTGGACCGAGTAAGACCAATTGTGAAGTGTATTGAAGTGTTTTGACAGTTAGTACTGTCAAAGTTTGTTACAAAGTTCGTTGTAGTTTGTTATAAACCTTAATGGTTAATTTTATAAATTGCTTATGGAATTGACGATTACGACTGAGAATTAGCGTTAAATATTGACTGAATTTCTCCACCTGAGAATATTGGCTTGTGTCTGAGCCCCCTTCCTGTGGGAATGGCTCTTGGAGTTGTAGAAAAGTAGGACTTGCTGCTCTCGGGGCGTGCTACATCAAAGTGATATATGTTGGACTATAAGCCTCCTAGAGGCCCTTTGATTTCTTGGTGACTTCAAAGTTTTCTAGGAACCTTCAAAGTCTGAGTTGTTCCATAGATGAAATAGTAAAAAGGGAATATGCTCAAAAGGAGGTTTAGGAAAAGGATTGAACCATTAGGTTCCTACCTCTATTCACATGTGGATGGAGTCGCCAAGATGAAAAATTCATTATATATGAAAATGAAGTCTTTGAGGAAGACCTTGCACAAGCCGAGTACCATCATGTTTTAGACACTAATGTTTCTGATTATGTGGGCGATCATATTCCTTAGTTCCGCTCTTGTGGGGATGAAATACTTATAGAAGAAACTTCGAGCCTCCATATTGTTGATGTAGTCCTTATGGAGGCAAATGAAGAGGACGCGCAAGCCAAAACTGTTTAGGAAATAGGAACTTCCATGAGAAGGTACTTGCATGTTTGAGGGAGTTTCTAAACATGTTGAATTTGTTCTACTGCATGATTTCTTTGAGAAGACAAAAGTTCATTCTATTATTTATGGTTATTATTGCTTGAAAGATGAAGGCATGAAGTTCATAACACCTAAGTGATGTTGAATTGGTTCTATATTCTTTACCTATAACCTTTAACATGTGTGAACTCGAGGTCTACTTTTTAGAATTGGGGGAGAATGATGCAATACAAAGAAGGTTTAAGATGATATGAATATATCATAAGGAAGTATTTGATATTTGTATTAATTTTTGTAGATTTCTTTTAATATATTTTTATATTATCTAGCAAAGGTATTTAGTATTTTACTATCAAGATTTATATTATCAAGATATATTTACGTGTTCTCGTAGGATAATGTTTTCTATGTTATATCTTCCCATTTAGATTTCTAATGTCAGCTTGTCTCTTTATTATAAATGCTCATTTATGTGACTCGAGATGGCAAAATATGGATGAATTTCGTGTTGAAAATTGAATGAACTATGTGAGAATATTGGGGTTTGTGTGAGCCCTCTTTCCTGTAGGGAATTGCCTTATAGGTTGTCCTACGCTACTCCCTTTGTAGGAATTGTTCTGAAAGCATCCTACAACATAAAGATACATCGATGCTACAAATGTATCAAGAAATCAGGTATCACATTCTATGATGATGATGATGACTAGTGACAAGGCTCAAGCCAATGTGTTTCAATGGTCTACCAAACAAAACTGAAGGTCATTTTTTATTATATATCTAGATGACAAATGCTTGCAATCTTGCCAATTACTAATAGCTGGCTTACTATAATATTAGTTACAATGCGTTCCCCTGTAATGAAAGTATATGTAGCTGTCTGTTACACTGTTACACATATTGCAATCTCTACTCTTCTTATAGAGGGTTCTCTTTCCTCAGATGGCAGCTGACGGGGAACAGGCAATCTATATTGTTCGTGCATACAACACAACGAGGTCAATCATTCCATATATTAGCCAATTCTAATGTATGCGATGAGGAAACTGCATATATATAGTTATATATTCATTGACTATGATTAGATGCTTTTATAATTTATGGTCAACTCAACTTTTCTAAATTTTAGTTTGGTATGGTTGTGCCCCCCTCCCCCCCCCCCCCCTCCTTTCCATCTATTATCAAATCCAGTCATGATATGGGAAAATACAAGAATTGGGTGCACTATTAGAACGTTTGGTTTACTTTCTGCTTTTCATTTTTTGTTGATTGATCTGCATCTGTGACAAATTTATGGCCATTGACAAGATGACTTTGTGGTCAGTATGCTGGATTGAATCATCTGCTTGCGAACTGTGCCTTATTCACAACATTTCGAGGTTCATTTTTGTTATTGTATTCAGCAGTGAACTTTTCTATCTGAGCCAATACTGTTCTGTTCTGAACTTTCTGTGTATTGATGAAAGATTTCTAAGTCAATCTGTTTTTTTTTTCCTTGCCTATTTCCCTATCCCTTATCTACCGTTTGTTTGCAAACTTTTGTCTACAACTTGTCCCGGTTCAACTAAGTTATTATATTTCCTGAGCTCTATGAGTGTTGATAAACAACTTCTAAATCCATGTTTTTTTTTTCCTTTCTCTTGCTCCTTTTGTTGTCCGTTTCTCTATTTCTTCGTCTTTTTCTTTTATCCAGTGGTCATAGCAATTGGAGTTGCCACTCGTTAGGTGCTACTTATTTTCTATTTATTTGCTACTCCCGGCTTCATTGTACGTTACTTCTGTGTTTTTTTTTTGCCTTCTTTCACTTGTTCATCACCCCCCCCCCCAAAAAAAGTCCACCCCTCCCCCAGCCACCAAAAAAAAAAGAGGAAACAGAAAGGGCTTCTCCCTTTCTTAATATTGGGTCAATAAATAGATGGCATGATACTTTGAATTCACCATCTCCAATTTTTGTAACAGGAATCTTCTGGGGACGGAACCTTGAATAAAGAAATTCTTATGGTGGATCCATTAGAGGCCAAGAGATTAGCTGCTAAGCAAAAGAAAGAAATAGAAGCAAAAGAAAGACTCAAGGTATGCCAATACGAATGATTAGTTACTAATTTTCTGCATTGAATTTTGAGGAGTTTACTTGACATGTGAAAGCCGTGGAAGTTTTGGAGGAGGGGGGTTTAGATTTGGCTTTGTATTTTACTTGATATGTGAATGTATGCTATTCTGGTATCACGTTTTGACCTGTGGTGAAATAGAGCTATGCTCATTGAGTTCAGGTTAACCATTGATTCCTAAGAGACCTTTGATGAAGCAGGAGCTACCAAGCCTGTACCCTTTTAAATCTCTCCAGTCTCTACTCTGCCCTGCTCTACTTATTTCTTGTTCATTCATAATTTGATCTCAGGTTGCCAAAGATCCTAAATATTGCTTTTGTGGACCATAAAATTAGCCAATCACTTCTAAGTGTTTGATATCAAACAAATAATTCGATGCGAAAATTTTCTAATTTTTCTGACCTTAACACGATCTTTGGTGTGGTATATAAGAATTAACAAATGGGAATTGATAAATGGGGGTGAGAATTTGTTCTTATTGATCAGAATTCATTCTTAGGGATGAGAATTCATTCTTAGGGATGAGAATTCATTTGTGGATTTTTATTCCCTTGTTTGGTATTGTGGGAGTTTGAATCGGGAATAAAATGGGCAAATTTTCAACAATGCCCCTTATAAGCGTATGACTTTATGATTTCATGACTAATCTAGTCTTTTTACTCTTATCCGCATTCCCGATTTCTATTCCCAGCCTCTTCTCATTGTAAACTTGAGGGAGTAGAGACTTTTTATTCCCAAACTCACTATGCAAGTTATCCCAATTCCTCAGTAACAAACATGATAATTGTATTAGCTCGTCTTATATTCTCATTTCCCCTCATGTATTACCTCATACACTATGCCTCATTAATTTTGAATTTTGACTTTCGAGCCTCAATTACATCTGTTGCATAGTGCTGGCAGCAAAGAAAGTGTTCTGCATTCTGCTAAAATGCCATTGATCCGACTATCTAGCAGAAGGAACAAGATATTAGGTTTTGTGTTTTGATTTTTGTAATTTTATTTTCGTCTTTTTAGGTTAGGGGTACTATTTTGGACAATAAGTTTTAGAATACAAGTCACATTAGCAGTACGGAAAGTAGTATTTAAGTTATATTAGCATCACGGAAAGTAGCATTTAAGTTATACTCGACTACAAGAATATCTCTCTTATCTTTGTAGGTGTTTTAGGCTATAAATACCTCTTTGATACTGCTTAATTTTCAGAGTAGAGTATGGAATAATATTGAGTGTTTAGTTTTGGAATGCCTTCTACGTGAAGAGCTAACAGTTAAGATTAGCTTTGTAATTTACTATGATGAATTAACTAGTACCATAAAAACATTAAAGGAGAATGGATAGTACAAGGGTTATTGTCAAAGAGTGTATACAACATTTGAAGCAAAGACCATTGACTTGTCATTCTGTAGACCTGGCATTGAGGGAAACAATTGTACTCAGGATCATGTTACTCACTTTCAGTTCTTCCAAATTTCGCTTAGGGGTGTGCATCCAATTTCACACTAAACACATATCTACACATGAACACATGGTGATCATGTCGGAGAGTATGTGATACACTTTTGATCGTATTATATCTAATTCAAGAGTAATAAGGGAGATAAGGAGAGAATATAATATACAGAGAGAATTCTTGTCATAAATTATCAGACATGTTCTCAGATCTCTCATTTACAATTGACTCTTTATAGCAACATAAATAATTGGTGGGAGACTGTGCAACAGCATGTAACTACCAAAACAGAATATGACAGTGTAGCAACAAACCATGACTCAACAAACTTGACAAACATTTTCTAGAATTCAGATGCAAGGCACATGCCTTAGCAGGAAATTAAAGTGTGGAAATGTCTTGGCAAGCTTATTATCCAAAACTCTGTTTTAAGCTCTCATTTTTCTGTGTTCATCAAATTCTAATTGTGCTTCTTCTCTCAATTCTGAGAAATAGCTGAGTAGGAGCTGTCCTGACATGCTTCTTGAATTGTGATATATGAAATACTAAAACCTTTCATTTGGTCTAGCCCTAATTGCCCTAATTACTTGACTCGCTATTCGTACTATCAAGGGAAAGGATCGAAGTACTCGGGAGCTATTGTTTTCCTAGTCCTTGAAGCCACAATTTACTGCCTGTAAGGTGGAAGTACAATATATGAGCTAATGTTTTCCATGTCCTTGAAGCCACAATTTGCTGCCTGTAAAGTGGAAGTTCAATATACACCAACTCTCCTATTTCTAGTTCTATCTCCCTCCTCTGCATCTGTTATGAACCGTTTCCAAATGAAACAGTGACATGGACATTTTTCTTTTGCTCTCATGCTCCTGTCTATTACCTCCCAGGAGCTATTACCAGTAATGTACAGTGCATGAAGGGAGGGGGGTTGCCCATATACTATTACTAATTTACTATCTAAAATGGGGTGGTCCCAATGACTGAATGCCAATTAGAATATATATCAAAAATACGATGATCTTTTTGCAACAGGGGATTATTAATAAACATTTCAACTCGAATTAAAGAAATAATATCAACGAAAAGTCACATATTCCAATAGAATGGAGCTCGAATAATAAAATTTCCGGGTCAAAGGGGCGGGATGCGTTTGACCTGCTAATTTGTAGGTCATCTTAGTTTCGTTTATTTTGGGTTTGGGTCGAGAAAATCGTGTTCAAAACCCAAAAGTTGCGGCCAGTTTTGGGTAGGGTTATCCAGCCAGGTCAAAAATTGATGGATCTAGTTGGGTCCGTCTTCTTTGAAGGCTATTTGAGATTCCTTCTTGCTTATGAGATTCTGCTCAAGAAGACAAGAACCCATTTGTAGAGGACAAGTTTGCAACTTAGCTTCACAAGATGTGTCATTTTGTGATGCCTCCATTATATGAGAGCAAACGATTTTCTTGTTAAGTATTCATTCAATTATTTGTGTGCAAAGTCCAAACCCAAGTTCATATTCCAAGACCACATCTTGCTTCACACGGTTTGTGGGTGGTATGATGAAAGAGCCTTAGTCTTTAAGTCATAGAATTTTGAAGACGTTTACTCTGTTGGGCACCATGTTTGAAAGAAATGTTATATGGATGGTACAGTGCTACTTCACAGCAAGGAAGCAAGCATGAATATTTTGCATTACTCTATATCAATCCAGATTCCCGGGTGAAAGCGTTCTCAAAAAAATAGGCTTTTTCAGTTGTCTACTTCGTGGACGGGCCTTAATTAATAGTGCCTTGTAGATATAAATCAGATGATAATAGTATGTTTTGGGGTCAGAGGAGGCGTCAGATTGAAGCAATAAACGGAGCATGGGCAACTATTGGACTTACAGTTGGTTTAGTCATTGAAGGTCATACGGGGAAGACTATTCCGGAACTGGTATGTCTTCCTAGTAGCAGTAACCGATGCAGAATTTTCTTATGATTATAGTCCCTGTATAGGGATGGCAATGGTCGGAGGTGAATCGGAGGTAGGTACCTTCACTTTCGCTCCAATTAATAATCGGAGGTGGAGATCCACCTCCAAATCCGATTAATCGGAGGTGAGAGGACCTTCAAATCCGAACTTAATCGGAGGTGCCTAACTCCAACTCCGACTCCGATTACCTCCGACTCCGACTACCTCCGATTACCTCCGACTCCGATTAACTGTTATACAAGTCCATAAAATGATTTCATTCGACTCCGATTAACTCCGACTCCGATTAACTCCGACTCCGATTACCTATTATACAATTCCATAAAATGATTCCAAAACCATCATAACTGTTATATATCAGAAATAATGTCTCAATCATCATAAGATTCCAAAACAATAAAACCTAAAATAAAAGTATTACATACCAATCATAATTCATACATAACAAAATACAACACATAAAGTCACACAAGTACATAACCGAATGTCCAATGTTTGCTTCCATTAAAAAAATGTCTAATGTTTGCAAATATGAAACTCTCAAAGGTACAATGCTTCAAATTCCATCAATCATCTTGAACTTGCACCTGTAATAAAAACAACAAAATTAATATAGGAGATTAGAATTCCATCTGGTCAAACTATCCAACTCAAGCTTCTTGCCTCCTCCAAGCTTATAGTACCTACAAGCATCTTCAAATTTTTCAACCCTTTTTGGAGTTGCGCTCCAAAAAGCTACTGCATCCCGAACCTTCTCAATAGCATTACCAATTACACTTAAACCATCTCGAACAATCAAATTCAATATATGAGCACAACATCGCATGTGCAAAAATTTACCATCCAACATAAGTGTTGTATAATCAAGCTTTTCCAGCAAATTCTCTATAACACCGTCATTGGTCGAGCAGTTATCCACGGTAATAGTTGAAAGTCTCTCATCCAAATTAAAATCAACCAAACAATCAAGCAACACTTTAGAAATAGTGACGGCGGTATGTGGACATGGTACATATGCATATCTAAATGAAAGTAAACAAATTAATCAATTAGATATGTTGTAAAATTCACAAGCAATGAAGAAAAAATACAATAAAAGAATGTAGGAAAGTTACTTACCGAATAATACGACTTTGTAAAGTCCACTCTTCATCGATGAAGTATACTTGTCACGCCATATACCCTTTCCTTCTCGATGCTTTGCGATCCACATATCGAGTAATGGCAACTCGTCCTTCTTGTGATGCAATTAGTCTTTTAAACATTCTCTCTCTTCCTTAGCGACCATGATATCGGACTTGAGTATTCCTTGAAACAACCTTAAAGTCCGGATTCAAGACTTTTGAATATCTAATAAATCCAATGTGGTCAACCATGCTAAGAGGATAGCCATGCAATGCAATCATATTACATAACTCATGCCTTGCTAAATCTTGATGAACTTGTACTTTCCCCGTAATAGAAGTACTATCCTTCTTAATTGTTCCTTTCAAGAAGCTTTGCGCAATGTCAACTTTGTTTGTGGTCTTTAAACATTTTTCAAATGTTCCCAAAAATGTTTAGTTACACTCATGCTACAACCAACATAATCATTTTTGCAACCTTTGCATAATGCCCTTTCCGACCTTTTATTGTAACTTTGTCAAAATATTCCCACACTCGATGTTGTCTTTCTCTTTCTTTCCGTCCATCGTATCTTCCCCTCGGTTGCATTGTTACCAATTTGGCACTGGAGTCACATTGCCACAATGGAGATGATTCCCCTTGCATAGATTCCAAATCGATAGCATTGGAAGGTCTGGTTTCATCAGTCATCTTGAACAACAGTCACTGTTACGACAATAGGTAAAACAAAATAAGAGGAGTAAGAAGGAATACTCTCAGACTAGGGCTGGGCAACGGGCTGGGTTGGGTCGGTGACCCTTTACCATATGGGCTAGGGTCGGGTTAAGACTTTAGAGACAAGGAGTAGGGCCGGGTCATGGGCCAACTGACCCTGACCCATCCATGACCCACCCATTAAAATCTGATTTTTTTTTGCTGAGTTTTTATTTAAATTTGATTTTTTTTTCTGCTGTGTTTTTTTTTTCTTGCCATTAAAATCGATTTATTTTCTGTTGTATTTTTATTTAAATCGATTTTTTTCTTGCTATTAAAATCAATAACAATAAGTCAAGAACTTATCAAAAATAAAGATCATTCCTTAATCGATGAAAAATTCAGCATATGAACAAGAACTTATCAATAATGTTCCTTTATTCGGTTGAAATTTTGAGAGTATCAAGAATCAAGAGATTCAAGACACAGTTGAAATTTGAAAGCGAACAACAACTCAACAAGTCTTGTCAATAACTTCATAGGAACTTCACTACCAGAGCACAACAATGGAGATCTACTTGAACAAAAATAAATCCCAGAAATTTACAACTCAAACAAAAATCTACTCCCAGAGAAATCTACTTGCTAACTTTTAGACTGGTATTCAAAGAAACCTACTCCCAGAGCACAATGGAGATCGATTTCGGGAGTATCAACTCAGCTCGGAACTTCACGGCCACAAAGAAGATGTAAGCAATTCTACTTCTAAGTAAATCCCAGAAATTTATACCAGAAATTTATACTTACAGAAATTTATAACAATCGAATAGGAAGAACGAATCAAACCCTAGATCGAGCGTACACTGCGTACCTGCTCAATCGATGGCGATGGCGATGGCGACGGCGACGACGAGTGGAGGGAGTGTCGACGGCGACAGCGAGTGGAAGGAGTGGCGACGGCGACGGCGAGTGGAGGGAGTGGAGACGGACGACGGGAAAGTGAGAAGACAGTGAAGAGAGGCTATGAGCAGAAGGGAGAGGAGCGTTGAGGGATGAAAATGTGAAGATAGTGAAGTGCAAGCCCTAATTCAGGTCTTGCCTCCTCTTTTCAATTTTATTTATTTTTTAATTTTTCTGGGTTGTGATCAATTAATTTTAAAATAAGGCCTACAAAAGATGAGAAATTCTAAAATAAGGCCTACAAAATAAGGCACTCAAACTTAGATTATATTATATCAAAAATATTATGAACATTATGTGTATTCTTAGTATCAATGAAAATACTATGACCCAGATTGGCATTTTGTTGTGTTGCTTTTGTCCAGCATGTGTTGTAATTTATTAAATCTGACATGTGTAAGGTAGGTGTATCATTGCAGCTTATTGATTCAGCAATCACTAGCAACATGTCAACGCACAGCTTATTGATTCAGAAATTAGAAAACTGACCTCAATATTGTCCGAGTGAGCTGCATGCAAAGAAGGGAGGCGAATCGCTCGAGCAGAGCAAAGGGAACTTAGCTTCGGCTTTAGCACCGAGCACTCGAAAGCGTAAGATCAGAGGAGTATGAGATCGTGAGAGTGAGAGTTGAGAATGAGAGAAAGAGGCGATCGAGAATGATATAAAAAAAGGGAATCGACCTTCACTCCTTCAGCTTCAATGAGCAGAGCACTCGAAAGGCACTGGCAGGGAGGAGACTGGAGAGGAGAGCGAAAGTCGAAGGAGGAGGGAGCAGAGCAGCAGCAAAGGTCGAAGGAGGCAGGCGAGCAGCGATTCTGTCTTAAAATTAGGGTTTTCTGGTTTAATATACGGGCAGCCGGGGCGGTCATTTTAATTTTTAGTTTTTTAATAATTTTATATATTAATTATTATAATCGGACTTAATCGGACTTAATCGGACTTAATCGGATTCGGACTTAATCGGACTTAATCGGATCGGAGGTGGTCACCTTCATACCCGCCCCAATTATAATCGGAGTCGGATTTTTTTAATCGGAGTCGGATTCGAAGTTTTTTTAGTCGAATTCGGACTCGGATTTTTTAGTCGGAGCGAATCGGATTTGCTTCGGATTCGGACTTGACTGCCATCCCTATCCCTGTATTTAAGTTCTCGTAACTGTCAAATGCGTATCATTGTGACAGCTGGGTGGATATCTGCGTGCAATTGCTCATTTCTTTGTCAAATAGATGGACTCCTACAAGTGAACATCAAGGTAACGATATCTGGTTGAGTTTGTACAACCCATAAGGATCTCAATTCTACTGAAATTGGCCTTCCATTGTACCCCCCCCCCCCAAATATGTTAGTTGATGTTCTTGTGTTTTCTCGTATCATGATCATAAAATGTCCGATCTAAATCACATTGGGTTTTTTAGAAAGGGAAAAAGTCCTTCCCCTGTTCAAAGTGTATGTGATTGTAAAGGATGTATATGTTGATTAGATTTCTTTACTAAACTTTATAAACTTGGATTTCATGGATGTTTAGTTACCACTTCAAGGCCCGGAAGCCCCGGTAAATGCAAAATCTGGAGTTGGTTTTGAGTAATGCAAAATGAATTGAAATGCATGAAATAAAATGGATTGTCTTAAATGTTAACAGTGCACAGGTATGTGTATTGAGTTTCAACTCATTTGCGAAAATGTTTTATATTTTGTTTTAAGGAGTAGTGCTAGTGGTAGCAAGCCCAATGCCAGTGATAAGTCAAGATCACCTCGAAGTAGAGGAACTTCCGGAGTTTTATGTCATGAGCTCGCACCCTTCGTGGGAGGTTACAGTTACGGATCATGATAATCATGAATTGAAGATATCAGTTGTTTTATGGCTTGATCATGTATTATTTGTACTTAAGGTTTAATTGGGGATTACTCCCTCCGTTCTTTTTTATCTGTCATTTACGGTTTTCAGTGTCAATTTTTAATCAATAATTTTTAATATAAATATTTTACAAAAAATATAATATTATACTTTTTAATAGTCTTTTTATTACGAATCTAATGACATCAATTTCGTATGATGAATCATTATACAAATTAAAATATTAACGGTAAAAGTTTTTGGCACAATTTCGAAGGCGACTGATAAAAACAAACAAAGGGAGTACTATTTGGGTATGTGTAATATTTGATTTTTTTTTTTATGGCAGTTGTGTTATGTTTTGAAGTCTTTGGTGAATGGTTATTAGCCTTGTCCATGGTTGTGGATGGTGATGAGATCTGCAGCTCTCAATGTCGCTATGTTAATCATCTGATTTGTGTTCTCTTAGTCCTAATCTGATGATTAAGGATTTGGGGGTGTTACATTGGTATCTTATCATTTGACTGATGCAAACAAAGATATACTTAATGCTCCCTTCTATTCATATGATGTTGAAAATGCAATATATCAAACTGGCTCTGGCAAGGCTCATGGGCCATATTGAGTGTCTCTAGGTTTCTTTCAACATTGTTGGCAGTAGGTTTGGACCGATAAGCGATAACAGTGTAGACACTGAAAAAAATCGTTGGGTGATGACTCTCATTGTGCTACATTAGTTGAGAATCGAATGGAGTTGCTTATTGCTTAAATTAAGATCAAAATTTTATATTAAATTATTAATTTCATTTTCGGATTCAAGGCATAAATTCATAGTTTAATTGATAAAATTCGAAATTATATAAGTTAAAATAAAGCAAAGAAATTAAACTAGAAACAGTCATTAAAGTGCATAACTAACCGAGCGGTCAATTTATGCGGGCCAGTGATAAGCCCAACTTTACAGCCTAGAGTCAAGTTCCTTCACCACATATTGATTGAGCAGTCCATCCAAGGAGGATAACTCAATTCTGATTTCAAGAATTAATTGAAAACTTACTAATTCAAATTTAAGTGAAATAATCATTATTTTCCAGTAAAGAATATGGAAAAAAAATAAACAAAAGAAAGAGTCGCTAGTTACTTTAAAAGATACATCCATCAACAAGCTATAAAATAGACTATGTTCTGCGAATCGAGATAAGAACTGGGGGGGTAAGGTTACAAATTTGAGATTTGATATCTTTGACCTGCTTGTTTAAGCAAACAATCTTTACTCAAAATCAAGTTATTTATTGGAAGACATAAAGAGATGAACTAAGAAGGTTTCAGCTTTGTTATTTGATGTATGCCGATGAATTAAAATTTGCATAAAGATTCACATGTTTCAAATTATACATGAGAATGAGAGATAATGAATTTACACGATGAGAGACATAATAATGAAAGTATTAAAATCTAACCTTAGATCAGCACAATGCAAGTAGCACACACAGAAGAATGAGAAGGAAGAACCGAGCATGGAAAGAGATCGTCCCATGAGGGAGATCAATAGACCAGCACGGTATACTGAAGAAGCCACATCTATGATCGCATATGCGCTGAGAGTCTGCAAAAGATTCATACATGGGAGCTGTATGAGTTGCCTAAAGGGCGAAAAGGTCTTACTGCAAAATGGGTGTACAAGCAGTAAGAAGGGTCATATAGATAGTGACTGTTGGACAAAGCAGAGGAATCAGAAGCATTCCACAGTGTCAGTACAAGCATTCCATTCCAGGGTCTGAAATTATGGAGGGTGACTTATATTTATAGTGGAAGAGGTGAGATCTTTGGAGAATAAAATAATTTGGAGAAAAAGAGAAAAGAATAATTAGGAAATAAAATTTGTATTGGATTTTGGAATTATTTGGTGAAGGAAAAGGAAATGGAATTGGATCACAAGAGTAGGCTCCAAGATTGATCGTTCGGTCAATGGTAAAGGGGGAATTTTGCGGAAACAGGTGAAAGGACACAAACACCCATCTGTGTTTGCTAAGATTGATTGCTTAGTCCATGATATGGGGGGAAATAACATTTGCACGTGATCTAGTTTGGGATGGAGAACTAGGTCGGCCTAGATGAATCATGCGTTGACTGCATGGTCAATATGTAGTGGCCCACTGCGCGAAAATATAATTTCATCATTCAGATGCCGATTGACCCAATTCAAAAGGCGTTGGAAATTTTATAGAGTGTACTTTAACATCAAAACAAGAAATTAGGTGAAGGAGACTTGTGGAAAAAATGAGATTCAAAATGGTGAGCATGTATGTGGAAAGGGTGGAAAATGGGTCAATTCGAGGTGAAAATGAAGGGAAATGAGAGACTTTTTTTTTTTTTTTTGTCAGGAGCTTAGAAATGGATGAGTAAGGTATTTTGTGAGGATAGGAAGATGTGTGTTATGCAAGTTATGGTGACCTACACTATCTATCAAATTACATATAAAACTAGTGACAAAATCTAATGTCTACAAACATATATCATTATTTCTCCCCTCAATACGAGGTGTTTTGTCAAGTTGATTAATATGATTAATATTGTATTTTTGAAGAAAGGGTCTCCATGCAAAAGCAATAGAAGATTTTCGTCTCATTAGACTTTGCAATTTCATTTTTCGTATTTTGGCAAAATGTCTTGTGAACCACTTAAGGTTGCTTATGAGTAAATGTGTTGGCTCATTTCAGAATGCTTTCATCCTTGGATGAATGATTGTTGATAATGCACTTATAATACATGAAATTCGTACATCTTTGAAATAATGGTGGACAGATAAATAGTTTCTTACTTTAAAAGATGATATAAATAAGGCATATGATAAGGTCCGTTTGGATTTCATGCATATAGTGTTAGAGGCCTAACTTTCCTCATAAATATGTTATTCTACTTTACATCGTGTGTGGCCATGCTTACTTACTCGTGCATTAATGTGGATAATTTGTAAATTTTCCATCATCCAAGGGGGTTGAGGCATAGAGATATGTTGAGTACTAATACTAAATGGTTTTTGGATTGCTTTTTCTTTTTTAGTTTTTTAATTTTTGCAAGATTAGGAAAGACGAGTATCCAATCAAACTCTCCATGACCATTCTTTAGGAGATTTGGAAAAATTTGAATGTCATCTTTTAGTTCCTCCTCCGCACACTTTAAAAAAATGTGGAATCTTTGTTACATTTTTTGTGGTTGGTTTAGAATATATGCATCAAGAGATACAAGATTACGGCTCATGTGTCACCAATAGGGCCCGTAAAATTATGTTAGTGTTTGTTGCAAGTTGCAACTAATCCATCGGTCAAGGATATTCATCACTAATGGTATATGGAAAAATTCTTTTTGCGCTGGTGCTGCTTCGATTTTGCTCCAAGAAGATTGAATGATTCAACATTCTGCTTCTTCCTTCCTAGCTTCCTCTGCCTAATTGTTGAAGTTATCACCATGGAATCAACCATTGAAGTTTCTTGCTCATGAAGGTGGGATAATATAGTCATTCACACTGACTCATTTGTTCTACATAGATTGTTTGTTGCTTTGTTAAGCCTCGTTTGCCTCTTTTGCATATGAAACTGATTGTAGGTGTGTGTTTGAACTTTATTTTACATTTTTAGGCTATTCAAATTATTAAGATTAAGTTTGAAGTTGATTCAACTCACAACCTAGCCATCTGGCTAGGAAAAAGTAAGCTAGTATATAAATTTGTTCTTTGTTACTCTTGTTATCTCTTTTGTCCCTCCCAAAAAGATTGACGCCTAATTGAACAAACATTTTAAAAATGAACCATTTGAAAATTGATAAAATATACGGCAACATTTGAAATTTGGCTTAAATCCTAATTTTTTTTAGAAGTGATTGTATCTAATATTTAATAACATATATAATACTTTATCTGTCTATTTGTTCGCTATTCCATTTTTGGATATCCCAAAATCAGGTTTACTTTCTTAAAATGGAAACTTTTATTTTATTAAACTTACTAAAATACCCTTAATTTGAATTTCAAAAGCATTTAAATATGAGAGGGAAAAGTATAAATAGTATTTTTGAACTAAAACTAAAGGTGTTATTGGTATTTTGTTGTAAATTTAGATTAATTTGTTATTTTTTCTTAAAATGCATGTCAAATCAATTCAAAGTTGATAAATATTTTAAGAGAGTACTTCCCTTCTTCCCATATTATCTATCACTTTAACTGACTTTCTTTTTTTTCATAATATCTGTCACCTTATAATTTCAATACCACATTAATTACTAATTTATCAAATTAACCTTATCAATTACATCTTTTTCTTCAATTTTTCTTTTTTATGCACCTTTTTTATTTTTTATTCATCTTTTTATTTATCTTTTTCTCATTCTCAAGGATGAAATTTAATGTAAATGGAAACTTTTCTAATTTTCAAGTATTTATAATAATAGATGATGAAGTGAAAAAGTAGGCAAACCAATAAAATTGGTTTAACAGAACCGAATTATATTTAACCGAACCGCAGTGACATTGAGACAGTGACCTTTTTAGCAAGGCTCTACCAGTGTGAACTGTGTGCATCCAATATTCCAATTTGGGCAAAAATTCTTACATTCCTCTCTCCAATCAATTTTGCTGGCTACCCTTTTTGTCTCTCCTCTTCCTGTACACCTACCCCGGATATCAACTTCCTCTTTCTATCCACCTGGGGTTTGCCACTGAATTACGCCTGAAAATCCCAACCAAGGTGGAAGATGAGCAAATAAATTCTGCCCTTTTTGATTCTTAGGGTTTTGGTTGCTTACTTTCCTCAGTTCCTCACTGGGAGGAACTTTTTTCACGATCGAAGTGCTCTTTTTTGGTTTCAAGATCTGCGCTTGGAGTAAAGTATCCTGCTCCCGCCATTTCGTCATGTTGCTGGGCTAATTGGGTATTAAGATTTAATGTGCTCTTGTTGATTTTTGATTCAATTTTTCATCAACATTCTTCCAATTAAAAGTTGGGGATGCTAGGGTTCTAAGGGAATCGGCATGGAGTTGAATAAGGAGAAGCTAGTCAGGTAAATTATCAGTTATTTGTTACTTTGTTTATTTGCTTATGCTTTGCTTTTGTTGATGTGATATACTCGTGTATGCATAATTGTGGGTGTTCATTTAACGTGCCTGATGTGGTATAATTATAGGTTTTATGCTGGTGGGAAGAAGAACCCTGAAGTAGTATTGCCAAAGACAGACCCTACAAGATTAGACAAGTCATCTTCTACTTATAAGCTCTCATCTGTTTACCCTAGTAATGGTGTTTTGGGGGCCAGTGGAAGAAAAACTGAACCTTTTAAGTTTGGTAAGGCCAAGGTTTTCCCAGAGGAAGAGGAGACTTGGAGTAGTAAGATATTGGATCCAGGGAGTGAGATTGTGTTGAAATGGAACAAGGTTTTCATTGTGGCTTGCTTGCTTGCTCTTTTCATAGACCCACTATACTTTTACTTGCCTGGCATTGGTGGAGATGATGGCAAGACCTCGTGTGTGAAAACGGATTTGAACTTGCGCGTCGTCGTGACCCTTGTTCGAACACTGGCAGATGTCTTTTACTTTCTACATGTGGTTATCAAATTCAGAACAGCTTATGTTGCTCCTAGTACTCGCATATTTGGACGGGGTGAACTTGTCAAGGATCCCAAGATGATTGCTCGGAGGTACCTTCGTTCTGATTTCCTCATTGATATCATTGCGGCATTGCCTCTGCCTCAGGTATTTTATGTTTATATACATTTTGCTTCATAGTTGACGAATTAACTCAGCAAAATGTAAGGGTGAAACTGAATATCCGACTTCTCCATACGTTGCCCTGTGGCGGGCTTTCTGAGTATGGATTTGAATTTAGTGACGAATCAACTCTAATTTAGACTCATATTCAACTTTTGCAGCACAGTTTTTGTTAGTTTAAGATAATTATACCGCGGAAGATGCTATCACTTTAGTCAGAACCTTTCCCTTTTACGATACTCATAGTCTCCTACCAGTGGTTTGCTTTACTGATTAGGTTTTAGCATTTGAGATAAAGAGTAATGAAAGCTTGCAAAATCAATTCCATAATTCCTGCACACAAGTATGGATCTCGGATTTGTGGCCATTTTACTGAATGCTTTCATTGCTTTGCAACTCTTAACATAGCAGTATAGCACTGCTCCTGCCTAAGTTGGTGTTGGTCTCTGCTGAAAAGCAAATAATGATATAAGGCCTGATGATTCTAGTCTAGAAGTTATTGGCAAATTATAACTTGTCACAATTGTAGACATGATTTTGGAGCTGGAACCTCGATCTCCTGTACTATCAAATTCATGGGTAAAAAATAGTTGGGTAAAAGTTAAATTTTGGTAAATTTGGGTAACTTTTGGTAAATTCTGCTAACTTTTGGCAAACTTACGCCAATATATCAAAATTTTTATTTTTAAATTTTTTTAAGTTTGGTAATTTTTGGTAATTTTTTTTTGGTAATTTTTGGTAAATTTTGGTAAAAACTGGTAAGTTTTGGTAAATTAGATTTACCCATGAATTTGACAGGGATTAAAATTTAGTTTCTAACAGTGTATGGCTAACATGCAAGTATTTAACTGAAAACACTTTTCTCTTAGCTGTTTGAATTCCTTGAAGCACTAAAGCCCTATAACTAGTTTCAATGCTACCATATATAATTAAAACCTTGAGTTTTACACGGCTTTATGATCCTGTTGATGTGAAATCTTTTCTATAAATTGCTCTCTTTTGTTGTTTTCCCTATATCACTATTCTGGATGTTTATGTTGTACAAGTCTATCTTTGCAGATTGTCATCTGGTTCATCATACCTGCTTCAAGAAGCCCAAGAACGGACCATAACAACAATGCTCTTGCTCTGATTGTCTTGTTTCAGTACGTTCCGCGATTATATCTGATTTTCCCACTCAGTTCTGAAATTGTAAAGGCTACTGGAGTTGTCACGAAGACTGCATGGGCGGGAGCGGCTTATAATCTGCTCTTGTACATGTTAGCCAGCCACGTACGTGTTTTGATATGTTTGTTTTAATTTTTGTGCTATGTTTCCTCGCTTGTAAATACTTGCTCAATATGGCAAGCATAGTTTGTTTACAGTGATACAAGTTGAATTATGGCAAGTTGACTATCACAATCAGTTATACAGTGAGCTTAATAGTGATTATAAGATGCAGTTACTTGTAAAAATACTGCAACTATTTATTTGTTTTTTAAAGGAGAGAATCAATAAATGAGGCTTGTCTGTTAACTTCTAGTTGGTTCCCTTTCCCTTTCCACTGTTCTTTTTCTGTAGATTATCCAGTCCATCATGCATCCTAAGGTTCATTGGTGTTGAACAGGTTCTGGGGGCATCATGGTACTTACTTTCAATTGAACGTTATACACATTGTTGGAAGTCGATTTGCAAAAAGGAAAATGCATGCACGCCTCACTATTTAGATTGCGATATCTACCATCGGTCAGATCGTGTAATCTGGGCAAAAAATACCAGTGTATTCAGCAATTGTGATCCAAACAACCAAGATATCAGCTTCCAATATGGCATTTTTGAAAGTGCCGTGGATAAGAATGTTGTCAGCTCCAGTTTCGTTGAGAAGTACTTCTATTGTTTGTGGTGGGGCTTACAACAATTAAGGTAAATATTTATGTTTCATTGGATAACATTTATGTTTAGTTTTCTGTGGGATTAGTGTTTCTTTATGTTACAGTTTCTAGAGCTTATTTTTGTCACAAATTAATTGGAATATCGTTTTGCATAGGGCTTTAATCTTTTCTGTTTTTTTGGTGGGCTGAGTGGGTTGTTTTTTTTTTTTTTGGGGGGGGGGGGGGGTTTGTCTAGACACATAAAACAGGATGTCTGGTTTGCTCTGTATAAACTTGCACTGGGGCAACTGAAACTAGTTTGCACTTTGCAGCGTCCTTTACCACAGAGCAGTGTTGGATTTGGACAAATTTCTATCTATAAACGGTCGTATATAAGATTTTAAATTTTTAATATGCCTTTTCATTTCTGTTCTACAGCTCTTATGGACAGAATCTAGACACGAGTACATTCATTGGGGAGACTTCATTTGCCATACTCATTGCAATCTTAGGTCTTGTGTTATTTGCTCATTTGATTGGGAATATGCAGGTACTTTCTGATCTTATTTGCACTCTATTTTTTGTCCTTTTTTGAAGGGGCGAAAGTAAGAGAAGGCACTGCCTCCTAAAATAGAGCATTTGCCTCCTCTCCATGCAATGCTTCAGTTGAATTTGCCATACTTCCAACATGGAGTCAGTGCCTTGTTTTCAAAGCCTTCCATGAAGAACCACTGATGGGGGTTGACATGAATTCATGAGGCTTTTATTTTGTCGTATAAATCTATTTAATAGCGTCAAACTCTAGAGTCTACACTAGTAGCTTCTGTCAGTGTTCAATCTGTTAGTATATGTTAGGCGTAAAATAATAGCAACTAATGCGGAAGCGCGTATGGGATGTGGAGAAAAATAAAGACAAGTATGATAAAGGTAAGATTCACCAACTCCAAATTTACGTGGAAACCCAAATCGGGAGAAAACCATGGGCTGCAAAGAGCACTAGAAATCCACTATAGATGAGTAGAGTACAAAACTTATCTCACAATGATTCGCCTAACTAAAAGAGATCTACAATAGGAAATATTATTTCACAACACTCTCCAACAACAACAACAACAATCTCCCAGGATAAGCACGCATAAGTGCGGTTGGGGGACCAGATGTAGGCAACTTTCCCCTCATGGACTAAACTCCAGGAAGAGGCTGATTCCTATGGACCTACATAAAAACCTTTCAAAAACCACTTCGAAAACTAATTTAGTTATACCATGAGTCTCGCAACACGCTCACTAAACAAAGAAGAGGAATATAAATGAGATAGGAATTTCAGAAATATCTCTATAATGTTCAAATGTTCAAAGGCATGAAAGGCACACATGTGTGTGTTTGTGGGGGGGGGGGGGGGGGGATAATATTCACACTTGGTGAATAAAAGCTACATTTGAGATGGTAGAGTAAACACCATATAAATATGTAGAGGTGGAAGGATAGGGAAAACTCTTGACTTGCTCCATCAAATAAAAACTGCTCCATAAAGAGGTCAAAAAAACCACAAAGAAATGATTTAATAATGGAGAATGAATAATGGGTGAATGAAATGATTCTTTAACTCCTTGATTTTGTTTTGATGTATCATGAAGCATTCCCATCAATTAGGTAGTTTAAACAGCAAGACCAAGAAGTTGTTAGAGTGCCGTTGCATGTCCTAAACCTAGGGATGGCAACAGGTCGCAGCCGGATCAGATTTGGGAACCTCCAACTCTGACTCCGATTAATAATCAGAGGTAAAATTGACCTTCAACTCCAAATAATAGAAGGTACCTTAGACCTCTGACTCTGATTATAATCAGAGGCAAGGGATCAGAGTCGGATCAGATATTGGCTATATTTTTTAGGGAATATTTTGTTTGTATCTTGCTATTTCATGATTGTAAAATTATAATGTTGACAATAATGTGTTAGAGAATGGTTCTTCCATCTGTCAAAATCTTCCCAAGAATTCCAAACCATAAACCTAAAAAATAAAAATCACAAGCTCCAACAATATGAAGATTAGGGTTTTTACTCTCAAGTGTTCACTGAGTCACGGTTGCATATATTTTCAGATTTTTTTTTCCAATTTTTTCTTAATTTTTATACTATAATCGGATTTAATCAGATCGAAGTTGGGCACCTCCAAATCTGCTCCAATTATATTCGACGTCTTTTTTTTAAAATTCGGATTCGGATTGATTTGTTTCTCGGTTTCGAATTGGACTTTTTTGATCTCGAAGCGATTCAGATTTGCTTCAGAATCAGATCTATGTGCGGTCCCTGACCATAGCCTAGACCACTGGTAGACTATGGTATATGCTGGAATACCAAAGATGAAACACTAATATGCAAAGAGTGTTCTTCATGATTATGATCATGACATGATCTCAGCTTCACCTCTATCAAACTTTAGTATAAAGTATGGACTTCAATGTGGTAACTTTTTGGGCAATGGACTTCAATCAGGCCACACCTAACAATATATAAAGGTGACTATATTTAATGTGGATATTCCATTGATGGCCGAATTAGTTGAAGCGGTTGAGCCCATTTGTGGGTTCATTTCACCAGACCAAGCCAGTTGAGTGGCCGAGCTTTTTCTGTTTGGCTTATTCAAGTAACAATCTGAACTAGGTTCAGGGTCACAGATCCATTGTTTTGTATGGTTGGACATACTAAGTTATTTTGTTGTCAATGGACTGGTTATTGTGTAGTTATGGCTTTGCTTATCCATCTCTCCCTCTTCTTTGCTTGCATATAAGCAGCCGGGGGAGGGACTTCAAAATCACATGAGGGAATGATCCATATTGAACTGCTCATTATTGCCTGTCACGTATAGTGCACTTCATCTATTGCGAGAAGAATGCCTGCAATTGACTTTCGAGGTCAAAGTTTGTCAAGACATTGACCAGTAATTTGTGAAATATGTATTTTTTTACAATATGATTTTCTATGGCTAGATTTATTTATACATTTGACGTATAGTTTGATAATATGGTAACACATATTGATGCAATTAATGGTCAAAGTTTGCTCTGGAGACCTTACTGTCAAAGAGATTTATAATAATTTGTTTTTTTTTTAATTTTTGTGTGTAGACATACCTGCAATCCATTACTGTAAAGCTTGAAGAATGGAGACTTAAGCGAAGAGATACTGAAGAGTGGATGAGACATCGGCAACTCCCTGAAGATCTAAAACAGCGTGTCCGGCGGTTTGTTCAGTATAAATGGCTTGCAACTCGTGGTGTGGATGAAGAGCTTATTCTGTCTGGCCTACCTGCTGATCTACGCCGAGATATTCAGCGTCACCTATGCTTAGACCTTGTTCGAAGAGTATGCTCCCTCTTCCCTACAATTATCCCTAAATTCCATTCATTTGCATGAAGTTTTGATTTGTTTATACTCTACGCTGCAGGTTCCTTTCTTCTCACAGATGGATGATCAGCTGCTAGATGCAATATGTGAACGTCTGGTCTCCTCTTTATGCACTGAAGGTACATACATAGTACGGGAGGGTGATCCAGTAACCGAGATGCTCTTCATCATCAGAGGAAGGCTTGAGAGCTCTACCACAAATGGAGGTCGAACTGGGTTTTTCAATTCAATCACCCTCAGCCCTGGTGACTTTTGTGGGGAAGAATTGCTTGGTTGGGCTCTTCACCCTAAATCCTCCCTCAATTTGCCGTCTTCAACTCGGACTGTAAGAGCCCTTGTCGAAGTGGAAGCTTTTGCACTGAGAGCCGAAGACCTCAAGTTTGTGGCTAATCAGTTTAGACGGCTTCACAGCAAGAAACTTCAGCATACTTTCCGGTTTTATTCCCACCATTGGAGGACCTGGGCTGCTTGCTTCATTCAGGCTGCTTGGCGAAGGCACAAAAGAAGAAAGTTGGCAAAATCTCTCTCTTCTCTTGAATCTTTCACATCTGAGAGAGACGATTATGAATTCCGGGAGGAGGAGCCCCTCTTTTCACCTCCTCAAGCTAAATCATCAAACCTAGCTGTCACATTATTGGCTTCCAAGTTTGCAGCTAACACAAGGAGAGGTGTTCAGAAGATTAAATTGCAGAAGCCTGAAGAACCCGACTTCTCTGCTGATGCCGATGATTGATCAAATCCTTTGATATACTTGTACAGCTACTTTTAATATAGCTCAAGGGTCCATGATCAACATGTAAAAGTTTAATGCAATGCTGGGTGTTGTAATAGTAGAACCAGCAACTAAAAGTTGGATATGCTGAACCAACTATAAATTGTTACTCTGTATTTCCACTGAAATGTGATGAGAGATTTTTGCAGTTTAAGAATTATGCATTTCTGAAAGGTGTCAGATAGCGTTTTGGTGGTGTAAACCTTTCAATCCTCGTCTCTCTGGCTTCCTAAGACCAATGCCATTGCTAGTTATGTAGTGATTGATTGTTTGAGTTTTGCCATGGGGATGTCCTTGCGTGTAGTTTTGATAAACGCTATGTAATTTTTATACCTAAATGGAAAATTGGATCGCAGTGTATTATATTTTAGACTTTGTAATTGTGGTAAGTTGAATTTTAAAATTATATCACAGTAAGTCAAATTTTAAAACCAACTCGGTGGATTGTCTATATACGCAAGTGGATAAATGATGTTGGCATTTTAATGTTTTTTTTGGGAATCCCATATATACTAACACGTCATTAAGAGATGATTGCACAAGATTGGGTAGCTGAATTAATTCGTGAAAATGAGAAATCGCTAGGCTTGAAGATGGAGATTGAATGACTCATAAGAAGATAGATAAGGAGAAAATGAAGAGATCCAAAGTAGATGATAAATTGAAGTTGGTGAAGGAGGAACTACTATGTCTAAAACTAAAAGATCCAAAGAAGATAGGTGTGGAGAAGTTGTTAGTGTATCTTTCAATTGTACTTTTGTGGTAGTTTTTGTGATGGAAGTGAAGTGAATTTGCGATGGAAAATCTTGTCCCTTCATTTAATTTGTTGGATGTATTATCTTAACTCTCTTTGAATGCTTTGATGACCGGTAGTGGTTCAAATTTGGTTGTAAGCAATAATGCTTCAAGACATGTATGTGTAATTAAGACTATTAAGTATGTTGAAAAAAAAAGGTTCCCTATTCTAACAGTCTCAAACTACATAGACATAATGGATTGTAGTAGTATAAATTATAATGTTTTGGATTGTAGTAGTTCTACTTTTTACTAAGTTGGATTGTAGTAGACCGTAGTATAATGTATTTGATTTTAGTGATTCTAACTTTTAATATGTTGGATTAGAGTAGGCAAAAAATTCACCAGTTAGATTTGAGTGCACCAAAGTATGACCAATTGGACTACTGTAATCAAATCTGTCATATTATAGTGTACTAAACTCCAAGTCATGAAATGTTCGGCTTATTGGAGTCCAATCTAACATACATTGATGCACTCAAATAGATTCCTGTCGACTCATTCCGAATCTGAGTTACAACCCGTTCGCAACCCAATCCAAAGCTCGTAATACTGCAATGGACGAGGAACAATTCCAAGAGACTCCTGTCCAAGGTGCTGAAGCTAACATTTTTAACCAACTTGAGGACCTTTATACCAAGATGCAGGGTTTGGTCTTTGCAAACTCTCTCGAATAGGAGCAAAAGATCTGGAAAAGGTTTCATGAACAACAAGAAGTGATGGATCACATGTTGCAAGACATCACCAAGATCAATGAAAAGTTGGGCTTAAATTATGAAGGAGATGATGATGGGGAAATCAATGGATATGAGTCCGAGCCCGAACTCGTCAAAACACCTGCAAGTGATGAGTCTGGAGGCTCAAGTTCATTCGAAAGGAAGTCCAAAACCTCTTTGGAAACTCTCAAAGTCGTGGAAGATCCTACTGTAAAGGACCTAGAACAAAAGCTAGAGAGTCTTACCAAGATAATAAACACTGTTCCACCATTTTCTGACAAATACACGGATGTAACTTGCCCATACATCCAGTCATGAAGGTGGCTGACAAAGTTGAAGTGCCCAACATTAAGTTCAGGCCTTCTGAAAATCCTACTCATTACATCGAGGAGTTCATGTGACTAGCACCTCTTAACATGATCGATGTCGAATTGTACTCTATAGTCTTCCCATCCGCTCTAGATGGAGAGGCCAAAATATGGTACCATGCCCTGTCATCTCAAGTCAAGGCTGACTGGAATGAGTTATTTAAGGACTTCATCAACCACTACAGTTGTATCCAAAAGAAGCAAGCCACCGTGGATGACTTGACTGCAATGAAGCAAAGGGACGATGAACCCTTGAATACTTCGAAAGGTGGCACGCCAAGCTGTCCCACATTAACGAGGCGATACCTTTGTTCCTACAACTATCTACTTTCAAGCAAGGTCTCAAGAGCAACTTGTCTCGTCACTTGGGTTATCATTAGTTCAAGAACTTTGACTACTTGAAAGATATTTGTGTACAACTCGAGACCATGAACATTGAGAAGGTCTCCGCCCAAGGATGGAAGAAGTCCAGTCCTAGTAGGAGGGCTACTGGTTCACCCAACCACCCTTCTAAGAGCGTTGAGGCTAACATAATTCAGTCAATAATTCCACCAAAGTATGACCATTACACCCTGCTCGACACCACTTACATTGATGCTTTGGCTCGTCTCTTAAGGAAAATCCTAATTGAGTTGCCTTTATCGAGACCAGAGCCAACAACGAAGTACCCAAGTTGGGATGACAATGCATTTTTCAACTATCACAGGTGCACAGGACATGACACCGAGAAATGTTGGACCTTAAAGCATAAGATTGAAGGTATGATCTGGTCAAATAAATTTTCCCTACCAAAAGCAGCACAAAAAGCCAACTAAAACAGAGCAATACATCCTCTAAGCGATCAGACATTTATATATATTCGTATATCCGCCTATGGGGATAGTGTCATAACCTGAATAAAAGAAAATTCAATACTCCAATTGAATTGAACGCCCTCTCCCACTGGTCGAGTAACTTGTAAGTACCTCTCCCGTATAACCGGTCGAATAACTTCGTTCCTCGCTGTGTGGGGTCTAGTTCAATCTCATGCTAGGTAATCGATTACGATAACATTAGACCCTCCAGGAATAGTCAATAGGAAAAGGCAACACCACAAGAGGGAACTTTAAAGTTAGCTAGGGGCTTCATTCCCTTGAACATTGTGTTTCAGAGTCAGTTAGGGATGACATTGAGCCGGTCTTTGATATGCTTGTCTTTTGAATTCAATAAGATGCATCTATTTGATTGTGATTGTCTGAGAATCTCGTGCTTGTACTCTTAACTTGAGTTGAAAAGCTCCTTCACCCATCCACTAGCCTTAACATCTGAGTCTGACATATCCATATGTCATCACCCTTATATACCCTTCCATTCATCACGTTTGTCATCCTACAAATCCAGCGTTTAAAATAAAAAATAAAGAAAAGAGAAAAAAAAAAGAGAGAAGACGATATGCATTCATCAAGCATGCTGGAAAAAAAAGAGAGAAGACCAAAACTACCAATCTCTTGAAAGTGGACGTCTCTATGCCCCGAGACCTACAGCTCAAACAAAATGTACCTAGGATAGGGGGCTACCACCACCCATATCACCATATATATCACCTGTTACCTTCTCATTTGCCCATAACATTTGTCCCTACTTATCACCTACATCTCCATCTCAAGTTCCCCTTCATTAAATCATCCATCTTCGCATCACACATAACAGTCACTGTTAGAAAACCCTTATCCTTGACCAACCCGATCATTCTCCTCATGACCACTCCATATCTTCCCTAAAGTTAAAAGGTGTCTTGTGACTAATATCATCAGAAAGGAGAACATGAGTCAATCTCATAAAGAAGAAAGTCGAAAAAAGAGAAAAAGGCAAAAAGAAAAAGAAAAACAAAAGACAAGAGAGAGAGAGAGAGAGAGAGAGAGAGAGAGAGTTCCTTATTGGTCCACCAACATGGGTCGGTATGAGTGGTATGACACTCATGTCCCTTAAGCACTTTGTTTGTGTATGGAAAAACATGCCCGTTTGGGCTGTCTATATCTCGAAGCTTACCAACAAAAAAAAGAAAAAGAAAAAAAAAGGAGGATAAGAAACCGGAGATAGAACTAGCAGTCACGCACACTGAAAAACCTCTCATAAACCTTTCGAATTACTCTGAAGCCTTATGCCCTAAGCCTTCACATCGTCATCACGCCTTAATTTGCATCCATAACCATCTTCAACCGTACTTCACCAAGCCCTTATTGAGGCACCAATCCTTTAAAGCTGCACCTTATAAACTACGACTGCCTTGATTCCACATCGGATACGTACGAGAACCTCATTAAGGCCCGACTACTAAAATTCACTTAAGGGAGCATCTTTCGTCCCAAAATTTGGTCTTTGACAAAAAAAGTTAGAGAGGCTAACTAGGAACCCCGAGCTACGCAAAAGGAGAGCGAGAGAACAAGAGAGGCTAGCTTGGAATCCTAGGCAAGGCAAAAGAGAGCGAGATAATGAGAGAGGTTATCTTGAAAATTCGTCAAGCAGGTTAGGCAAAAGGAGAGTAAACCCAACATTTTGAAGTTCTTTTCCCCACCATCATAACTCCTTAACCTTCTTCATGTCAGACTTGGACCACCTTCACATCCAAATAGCCAACTATCTCTCCTTCTACGACATGAATCCATATATGGTGAGTCTACCCTTTTTAACCATCAAGCCTTAGCTAAAACGTGGCCGTCTTCCAATCATCACATGCCCATATTCGACCTTCGAACCACAAGCTCACTTTTCACCAAGTTTTTCCATGAACTCATCTGGCTATTATCAGGCTTACATACCCTCTTTTTGCCAACCTTTTTCATCTTCCCATACCGCAAGAGCTTTTTGGCTTGGTCATTAGTACAAGTATGAGATTCGATATTTCGAGGCTCGTTCTTAGCACACCTGAGCGAGGCACATCCATCAACAAAAACTAGAAATTGGTTACATCAACATCTAATTGCAAGCAATATCCGACTCGGGAGAAGTTAAGGGTTCATTTCAATGGGGGGCTCCCCTGGCCATCATATAACCCTCATGTTTATTCAACGGGGCTCCACATATCTCCACAATAATCAGAGAAGGCAAGAGGACAAGACAAGTCGTCTAGGGAAATGCCTTCATCATCAAGCCTCACCTATCCTGCCCTGTCTTGAAATTGCACATGAAGTTGCTCTGGCACTGGGGTTGTCCGCATAAGGAGTCACATGCATTGTAAAATATCGTTCATGTACATATTCCCCTAGTCATTACATTACATCAAGTGGTCATTCATAAAGTCAATAGTCATGCATAAGTGCATCATTTATACATGTCTAGAGTCTAGAAAACCAAGTGCATGCGTGACCAATGACTATTGAGAAAAGAGGGAGAAACAAAGAAATTCACCTCACATCGAGACTCAAGCTCGGCTGCAAGTCATCAAGAGCAAGATTAGAGAAATCTCTTATCACACTCTAAATAACTTCTATCTAGTTTAAGCGAACTATCATCCAAAGCTCATCCTCATGATGATCTTTTAGTCAGCCAAAGCAACAAAAGTTGTTGCGGACGTCACTAACACAATCATCTGCCGCAGGAAAATCCATTGGGCATCATCAACATTGGTAAATTCCGATTCACCTTGCTAAAATCCGTTGGGCGCCATCAACATCGGAAAAATTTAATCTGCCTCGAGAAAATCCATTGGGCATCATCTGCATCGGGAAAATTCGATCCGCCTCAGAAAAATCCATTGGGCACCATCAACATTAGGAAAATCCGATCCGCCTCGAAAAAATCTGTTGGACATCATTTGCTACGGACAAATCCAATCCGCCTCGAGAAGATCCGTTAGGCACCATCAACATTAGGAAAATATGATCCGCATCAGGAAAATTCGTTGGGTATCATATGCTTCGAGAAAATCCGATCCGCCTTAGGAAAATTTGTTGGGCACCGTCAATATCGGGAAAATTCGATCCGCCTCAAGACTATCCATAGGGCATCATCTACTTCGGGAAGCTCCGATTTGCCTCGGGAAAATTCGTTGGGCATCATCGACAATATCATTGAAAAAGGAGAAGGAAAGTTCAGATAAGTTGCAAACTTGCAATCAATCTGTCAGACAAGTAATTCTCAATATCTCCCTTCATTGTTCAAATAAACTAACGTTTGCACTGGTTTACCGTAAGGGACCATCATCGACATCGAGAAATGTCGGGAAGTCATCATCCAACTTCTCGTCGCCGTTAAAAGAGCACCGACATCATCCATCTTTCGGTCACCGTTAAAAGAGCGTCGACATAATCCATTTTCCAGTTGCCATTAAAAGGGCACTAACATCTGTAAGCCCATCATCGGGCGTACAAAATACGATGACATGCCAAATTGCCGAGTATTCATGAAAAGGCAATCATCACCTCAGGCTACTTTGACCTTCGTCCAAGTCGGACTTGATCAAAGTGGAGGCGCTATATAGACACCGAGTTTTGTACCGGGAAAAGTGCACAAAACAAAATCGGGAGCAATAAGAAAAGAGGCTAGAATGAAAGCAATACCATTGGGTCTTCCTCAATCAAAATCCATTGGGCTTTCCTCAATCAAAGGCCACTGGGCTTTCCTCCAACCTAGAAGTCGAGCCCAAGCTCGACAAAAAACCCAAAGGCTCACTTTTTATTCACCTCATTAAACCCACCACAAAACCTTCATTTTCCACCCTTTTCACATACATGTGCTGACCCTTTTGAATCCTTTCTTTTTCATAAGTCTCATTGGGGTTATTTCTTTTTATGAGGGTAAATGACACATCATAGGATTTCCAACGCCATTTGATTCGCCTCAATTAGAGTTCGGATGAAATAGTTATGGCTTGTTGAACTTGAACTAATGTTAGAGTAAGGCCAAACGACCATACCCAGTTTCCAGGCAAGGCCCAATGGCCTATAATCCCTACCAAGGCCCAAAAGAAACCATTAAAAATTCAAAATCCGTATAGCCTTACTCCAATTCTACAAGTCGAGCCCAAGTGCAACAAAAGCCCATAAGAGCTCTCAAAAGCGGTCTGGCTTTGCTCGGCCCACAGACGGCCTGCGCACACTGCCACGTCACCAATCCTGTGAGGAGGCCTCCAAAGGCATCTGACTTTCCTCATTGCCATATCATCACTTTGCGCCCATTTTCCAGTTAAGATCCCATGATGCACGCCTCAGCGCCTTTGACCCATGTAAAGTCAAAAGCCACATGACTTTTGAAGGGGGATTAGGGGAAAAAAATGGTGTATCATGTTTGGTCCTTCCATCTTTTGCACACCCCCATTCACCTATAAATACCCTCATTCCATTCCACCATTCTGTTATCCAAGAATCAACCAAGAAATCCCCTTTTCTTCTCTCATTATTCTCACATAAAGTTTGATATTATCGTCTCATCGATACCGAAAGAATTTCGACGTATTGACTTCGGTTTTGTCCCATCACGAACCCCTCTTGCATGCTTTGCGTTTAAGCAAGGTTAGATTGTTCATTTATCCTATTGTAACATGTAATCCCTTTGTGTTTTTCTTGTACATTATTCTGTAAATAATCTTACATTGACATGACATGAATATAACATCATGAAACTCTTTTAAACTTTTCCCCGTTCTTTTTCATTTCAATATCGATTCTAGTAGAGTCTGTTTTCAAACAGGCGAGTCTGAGAGTTTTTTAACTCTTGGACTGTAACGTTATCCCCAGGCTCAGAATTTGGGTTCGCAGGCCAGAGTTTTTATCATGTTCTTTCTTGGTTCGTTGATTTTCTTAAATCAACTAGCGACTCCTTTTCAATCCTAACTTGTATGATTCATACTTAGCAACTCTCTCTTCTGTTTGACAGAATAAAGTGACATCTTTTCGGAGACTACACCAAGGAGCCAACCAAAAAAGGAAGTTGGGTAGAAATTGAGCAAGGCCAGACGACCTTGCCCTCTTTCTGGCTCATTTCAGAAGGAAGTGGGGCCCAGTAGACCACTAGCCTGGCCCAAGCAAGGCCGTTTGGCTTATTGGGTCAGTCCATTGGACTCGGTCTCCTTTTGGCCATGGTGAGGGTCTCGGGGTAGACACGGTTTATCACTCGTTAACTGAATAAATTGTCCTTAAATGAATATATGAAGTTAGGATACTTAAAGAATCGAAATGTTTTATTTCAAAGCAAAATATCCTTATTTAAGGATTAAACAACCTTAGTCGACTCCCAATCACACCTAAGTAGCGCAATGGGAAGAGTCCTTTCCACTTTTTTCGGGATCCTATACATCGACAATAATAAAAAGGTGGGATCATGACTTACCGACCCATTTTGGCACCCAAGGGTAATTCAGTCATTTTAAAATCAAGGAGGATCAATCCAATGGCATTTTGGGTCCTTTGCACTACTGGGGGTATTTTGATCTTTCAGTTGATCCATGGGAAGAATATGGAAGAATTCTACATCGGAGCTTGAAAGAGAAAGTAAAACAGCATAGGCGACACGTCGGTGTTAACGAACAACACGCAAGTGTTTTCTGTGAACACTCTGGTGCCCCCTCGTCCAAGCCAAGATGACACGCTCATGTCGAAGATTGACACACCCGTTTTGTCCGTCCAAGAGACACGACACTATCGTGTCGTCATGAATTCACACGACTACTTTGATTTTCTTATTTTTTGTGGGAGTTTTTGCTATCACCTATGCAATTCTCGATTTTTCCCTTTCCTTGGTAGCTGGATCCCCTCTATTATGAGACATTTTTATTTTAGTCCAAGTTTGTAATTAAGTTGGATCATTAAAGGGCTTTGTTGTAATTTTTCCTTTTCGGAAACAATCCAACCCATTGCCTATATAAAGTAAGGCATTGGCAAGGAAGGAGAACTTCGATGATTATGAAATATGAATATAGAAATGAAGCTTGCTGCTCTCAATCTCTCTTAAAGTGTTGTTTACTTTATCCATGGTTGCATTATGATGTTCCGAGCCAATTCTTTAAGAATAGTGGTGGAATCTCCTTTAGCTATTCTTGGTGGTTGTTGGTCTTGGTGGTGGAAATTTCTTTATCAAGATCATATCCTTTCATTTTCTTGTTCCTTGTGTTTGTTTTGTGATCCGATCAGTGATTAATCAAATGATCATCCATATCCGAACTCAAGCAAAATTCAACAATTACGCCGGAGACTCTCCAAAATTGTTACTAAAATGTCTAATATAACAACTCATATCATATGTACTTATCTCTAGACATTGTCATCAATTGATCAAATGATCAATCTGTCCTTCAGGGACGATAAATAAATTAAAGATATCTAGGTGAGATAAATCAGTGGATTGGTCATGGTAACATTAACATCTTCTTGCATAAAATTTTGTCTCTGTCTGCTTTCATTTGTTCTATTAGGACACTTAATATAAATTAATAAAGTACATAACCAATGACCATTATCTCCACAACGATAGCATGAACTCTTTGCAACATTTTTTTCTCTTTTGATTTTTCTTACATTCTCACTTCTGGTGGAGAGATTATTCCTTTAAAGTATTATTATAATTGATCACTAACATATTCATTGTCACCATTGTGGGCATGACCCGTTTTAGCTCATAGTACCTGGGGTTATATTTTACCACATTCACTTGAAGGAATGATATAGAATCAATTGGAAGGATATTAATAATTTTGATGGCTTATTTATCTTGACAATAATAAAATCATGCAGCTCTCCAAATAATTGAACTCACACTTGAACATATAATCATACTCAAACATAATAAGGCAAAAAATACGAACTTTAACAAGTCACATGTATTGGTATTAGGTATACTATATTTGTCCTTTAGTCGCCCATATAGCAAATTAACAATTATATACAAAGATTGGCTTTTAATAATACAACTTTGAGTAATTATGACTTTTAACATGACAATTCACACCATCATGATACTATTAACCGCTATAAGCCATTCACATGATAACACTTGACATATTAAAGTAATTATAATCTAATAAGCAATGACATGATTGTGGTGGCCACTAATCAAGCCAAGTACATGGCCCATTGAATAAAGTTACTGAAGCTAATAAAGTAATAAATATATAAATAAACACTAAACTTTAATATTAGTGGTGAAGTAAACTTCTCGTTCACTAACAAAATAATAATGTAAAGTTTAATATTAATGATTGGATGAACTTCTTGCTCACCATTAAGATTAGAAGAAAGAAAAGATTTCAGCATCGTAGTGAACTTTTGGTCACTAACGTAATCAAATGAAATTCTTAATATCAGAGTGAACTTCAGCTTCACTAATGGAACTGCATAAAAGTTTCGTTGTTGGAGTGAACTTTCGATTCACTAATTTTTTTAATGTTTATATATACATCTGTCATATATATTGGTTATACCAGTTCAACGGGTTGGGGACCCGCACAACCTGACCCGAAAAGATGCGGATCAAGGCCACTATTTTAGAAGATGATGCAGCTTGGCCCGAAAAAGTCGGGACTCCAAAGTATGGTCGGGTCGGGCTTTGGCCAAGGGTCTGTGAACTGGCCCGACTCGACGGCTCGAGTAAATACATAAATTTTTAAAAAAAATCCCAAATTAAGTTTTAGGTTTTTGTGACCTGACACGACCCGACGGCCCGACTAAAATACATAAATTAAATGTGTGAAGTTTTTAGCTTTTTTTGTATAGAAAAAATCCATCTTATAAAGTTGTCGGCCCGTTGACCCGACTCGTGACCCGTAAAGTTCAGGGCTTCAGTCGAGGGTACTGTACTGCTCGGTTCGCACGCCCAACGGTCAAAACTTCGCACGCCGTGGCTCAACTCGATCCGATCACGAATAGGTCTAATATTGATACACTCATGCAAAGGAATGTTTAATTGCCCATGGTCCAAATTTAGTCTTTTTTTTCCTCCCCTATGGTTGCAGTGGAGGCTAGGGGTGGGCACCATAAACCTAAACTGCAAATTGAACCGCAAAACCACATAAACCAAACCGCAAAATGCGATTAACCGAATTGATTTTTGCATAAAAGCGGTTTAGGTTAACCAAACCGCTATAAGCAGTTTAGGTTTAAGTTTTGGATTTTCATAAAACGGTTAACCGCGGTTAACCGCTCTCAATTAAGTTGAAAAAAATGAATTTATTAGTAATATGAATTTAATTTAACCGCGTATCGTCGTATCGGAATATGAATTTATTAGTAATATGATTGCATTTATTTGCATAAATGTTATTGTAAATTTCCAAAAAATCGGCTAATCATAAACCGTGTATGTTAACTGGGTAATTTTCAGATTTTAAAAGCCGTTAACCGGCACCGTTTCTAAATTGCGGTTTCGAGGTTTGGTCTAGGTTTCCAAATTTCAAAAGCGGTTAACCGCATATTACGGTTACGGTTTAGATTTTCAAAAACTAAAAACCTCAAAAGCGGCAAATGCGAGGCTACTATACTTGGCAAAGAAAACAGCAGAAAGGTCATTTTCAAAAAATGTTAGTCAAACAATCTTGTTCAAAGCCCTTGCCTTGCAAGTCAAGAAAGAAAACCCTGTTTGAGTTCAGCATTACCTCCATTTTGTTTGAGTTCATTATTGCCTTCATTTCATAATGAGTCGTTGGCAATGTACGTAAGTCACGTTTAAAATTTTCAAGTATTAATTAATTTTTACAGAAATCTTAAGAAAAAAAATAATATCTTTTCGATCTAAGGAAAATACACTAGATATCTATATAATATCGTGACAGTGTAACTTTTGGTAAAATATAATATTAAAATATGTAATGAAAATAGTATATTGGACACCATTAAAACAAAATCAAAACAATGTATATTATGGAAAAGAAATGTTTTTCCAAACTCAAAACTAATTTTTTAACATCCCATTCAAGTAAGTTACGAAGGATTTAGATATAGCAACCTTGCTACTAAATTTTTCCATTTAAAAACACTCGTTTTAATGGGCCTAAAATTTATAAAGCATTCGTTAATTATTCAGGAAAACAAAGTTGAATAAGACATTTCACTTTAATCTATTAAAATCTAACAAAAAAAAATTATTTTTCAACTATGTAGATTATGAAAGGAAAATGTATCAAAAATCATTTTTTTTAAAAGGATTTTTGGACACTATTATACTGAACTTTTGGGATATTGGACAATAATACAATGAACTTTGATCTTGGACAATGTCTGATACTTTGGGGTGTTGGATAACACGCATTCGAATACTCGGCGGTGGTTGACTCGGTGGCGATCCTACGTGGCAGGCCTGCCACGTAGGATCATCACCGAGTCAACCACCGTCAAAATGTTCCCGAGCGCATTATTGTCCAACACCCCCTAAAGTACAGTGTATCATTGTCCAAGATCAAAGTTAAAATTCAAAATTTCTGTTAAAAAAGAACAATGGTCAACGTGAGTAATACAATATTTTGTAACAACCACCCACCAGCTGGTTGTGGTGTATTATATTCTTGAATTTATCCTTATATGTCGCTTGCCATTACCCACCTAATCTCCATCCTACATATCAAATTACTAATCAACACTACTCTCTCTCTCTCTCTCTCTCTCTCTCTCTCTCTCTCTCTCTCTATTTTGGTGAATGGGTTGTTGTGAGTACATATTACTGGTACGTACACATTATATTGGCTTGATCATGATTCATCATATTTTAGCTATGAGTTTGATTGCATAATAATTCTCCTTCCATTTTTTTATCTGTCATTTAAAGTTTTCAGTGTTAATCTTTAATCAATATAAATTTAATAGTATTTTTTTTATTATGAACCTAATGACATAAATTTCGTATGATGAATCATTATACAAATTAAGATATTAACGATCAAAGTTTTTACCCGCGTGAGTAATTTTGTAATTCGTTTAAGTTTCCTGTTTATATTCTCATTATTTAAAATTAAAAGTGTACTGTTTGATTTTCCTGCGTTTGGTGTCATAACACAAGAGTCTCAAATTTAGGGCGATGATGATAAAACTATGGCTCGCTCGTCGTACATAATGGCATATTGAATTGCCTTGACGACATCACTGCTTTAGTTATCTGAGTCCTCACTCCTCAACAACACCTTGACACTTAGCATTATTCAGCAACAAACATTGTCTGTCTGATTTTTTAAATTGGATTTTTGGACGCTAATATACTGAACTTTTGGGGTATTGGACAATAATACACTGAACTTTGACCTTGGACAATAATGTACTGAACTTTGATGAGTGTTGGACCATAGTTATTAAAATTCCGATCCTGATTTACGATCCTACGATTTTATGGTCCAAAATTCTCGATACGATTCTATTATTTACACACGATCCACGATCCTACATGGGCTAAATTCCGATCTTAACTTTCCCATAGTTTCGAGTTAGGATCCCGATTTTAACAACCTTGTGTTGGACAATAATGCACTCGAAACAAGTTCAACGGTGATTGACTTGGTGATGACCTTTGGCAGACCGAGAAGATGAATAGGCTAAATAATATCTAAATTTATCACATATAAGTTAATCTACACAAGCAAAGGTGATTTTATACAACTACAACAACCGTCTCTCAACAGAAACACGTTTAAACAAATGTGATTTTATGTTTTCTTTTACTCTTTTTAAAGTTGATTCGTTTTGCTTATGTGTGGATTAGCTAACATGTCATAAATTTAAAATTTTTGGACCAATTCATCTCCTTTACCTGTTACGTAGGATTGCCACCAAGTCAGCCACTGTCAAAATTGTTCTGAGTGCATTATTTTTCAACACCCCCCAAAGTACAGTGCATTATTGTCCAAGGTCAAAGTTCAGTGCATTATTGTCTAATACCCCAAAAGTTCGGCATATTAGTATCCAAAAGCCCTTTAAAATTTTACCATAGTAAAAAAAAATTTCAAGTATGGTAGTTGAAATTTTCATAACTATTAGTTTATCAAAAATAAATCACATATATTAAAAGATTTAGATCTCACTAAATAGGATTAACTGTTTGTAATAAGTTACTTTCATCAATATATTTTAATATTGATTTTTTATGGTAGAGTTAATAATACTTACACTTTTAACTATGATAGTTGAAAAAAATCAATTTTGATATAATATCCTTCAAATATTAAATTTTGTAATCTCAACAAATATGATTATTATAACAAGTTCTTTGATCAATATATTAATTTTGACTTTCTTAAAGGTATATTTTTGTGTTATTTTATATTTCAACTACCATAGTTGAAAAAAATTTCAACTATGATAGAATCTCTAATCAATTTTATTATTCAGAATTCATGTGCGTTACTAAAAACTTAGCATATTTAACTTAATAAGCATCATAAAAGTTACCAACTATTTTGGGTTTCCAATAAGACTGTTCCTCTATCTTTGGAGTATATTTCATTAAAATATCCTTCGAAAATGCATCTTATTTTCGAGTTTGCCAAAAGTGTGCGTAATAATTTCTTATGTACTAGCTCTTGCACCCAAAATAATTTTGTACTTGTTATGAAAATATTTCATGTCTCATTTTTCGAAAAAGCTTTTGGATAATATTGTATATCTTGTACGGTATGTTTCATGTAGTATGTATCTTGTAATACAATAATTATGTGGCAGACATGTCTTTTTTATTATATAACTACGTCACCGGGATCGATATTTTAGTTTTCTTTATGGTATTTCCCTTTTGAACTTCGATTTTCCTAATCCATAATTGTGCTTAGTGGGAATCGTTATTGTTATTTGCATTTACTACTATTGAATAAATCAATCTAAAAATAAGATAACACGCTCTATATGGCATGAGTTCTAATATCATAAGTGTTTCTTCGAGCTAAGTCCACGAATCTGATCAGTAACTCATCATACTTTGTCCGGAGACATTAATATATATTCACTTACAACATATACGCCTCTTCTCCTTTCAATTCAGTATCCTTCTCTTTTTCTTTGACTTTTGTTTTTGAAGATTCCCATTAAAATTTGTCTCCCATTTAATGAACAATAAACATATTTATTTCTTATATTTTAAATTTTAAAGATGAGATTTATTATCAATTTTTTTTTGCATATTTTCAGAAATTTAAAGTTGGTGCAAATAATTTATGACCTACCATACTTTGTGTTATGTAAATATGCAAGTGTTCTATTTCGTTATGGATAAAGATTGTGTTGCCAATCATTATGGGTATAATAGTAGATGCCCGAGACCAAGTTACAATTATTTATTTTTCTGCTTTTGTGTTATGCTTATAATTTTTCTTAATAAATGATTCGCTACAAAAGGATATTTTTTTAGTAAACGTGTCACAATGAATTACTCCTTTTATTTTTTCTAAATGTAAAGACGAAGAAACTAATTCTATTTTCTTTCCTATTTACTATGTCGACGAATAATAAAATTATCGTTATATTTATTCCTTTTTCCACTTCTTCATCCAAGTGCAGGATAATCCCAAGAGGTTGTGTGGTATTTTCTACCAATTGGGGCCCTCCCTTAGCTTCACAACCTCCAAGGAGATGGTCATGGTCTAAAGATTCATAACTACTCCTCTTATTATAGGATGGTTACGTAGCCAACGGTTACATTCCGGGAGAATATTTCAATGAAATATCTCAACAATAACATTGTCTGTCTGTTTTATTACTCAGAATTCATCTCCGTTACTAAAAATTGAGAATATTTAACTTAATAAGTATCATAAAAGTTACCAATTAATTTTGGTTCCCAATAAAATTGTGAGAGCAAATAGATCAAGGAGCACTATACTATATGCTACCTACCCACTCTAAAATATTTAATATGGATAAGGTTGTCTTACTTCTTGTAGTTTTATGTGTTAGGAACTTAGTAATGAGTAATGGTTTGGTGAGTATGTGTTCAGGGTTGTTGTCTATGTAAACCTTCTTTGCTATTATTTCACTAATAGCAACTATGTCACGAATGAAGTGATACTTCACACTAATATGCTTGGTATTGAAATGATACGAATCGTTCTTGGCCAAGTGAATTTAACTTTGACTATCAAACATAAGTAAAGCCTTGCGCAACACCAAGCTCAATAAGAAGACTACAAAGCCAACTAGCTTTCTTCACACCTTCTATGATGTTCTCAACTTTAATAGTAGATAGAGTTGCAATAGGTTGTAAAGATGTCTTCCAAGATATAGCACCACCACATAAGGTGAAAATATAACCAGATATAGACCTCCTTCTATCAAGGTCTCTTGCATAATCAGAATCGACATACCCAACTACACCATTAGAAGCCACAATACTTATGTCAAAGACCAAACTATGATCGATAGTATCCTTCAAATAGCGAAGTATTCATTTAACCTCATTCCAACGTTCCTTCCCCGAACAATGCATATATTGGATCATCTTGCTAACTGTATGAGCTAAGTCCGGTCTAGTGCAGACCATAACATACCTAAGACTCCCAATAACACTAGAATAAGGAATTCCAACCATTGTATTAGATTCCTCCTTAGATCGAGGACTACAAGATGCATTGAGTTTGAAATGAGCACTGAAAGTAATAGAGACATGCTTACAATTGCTCATATTGAACCAAGACAATACTTTCTCGAGGTATTTCTTTTGAGATAAGTAGAGCTTACCAGCCTTTCAATCTCTCAAAATCCCCAAAGGATCTTATTAGCAACACCAAGATCCTTTATCTCAAACTGGTTTCTAAGTTGAGATTTCAATCTTTCAATCAAAGACTTATCCTTGGAGGCAATAAGCATGTCGTCAACATATAATAAGAAGTAGACCGTCAATCATCAATCTTTTGAAAATCCACACAAGAGTCATATATGCATTGTGTGTAGCCATAGGTCAACATAAAAGAGTCAAACCTCTTTTACAATTGGTGTGGAGCTTTTTTGAGGCCATAGAGCGACTTCGTCAAACGACATATAAGTTGTTCCTTCTATGGAACCACATAACCCTCGGGTTATATCATATATATTTCTTCTTCCAAATCACCATGTAGGAAAGCCATTTTCACATCCATTTGTTCTAACTCCATATCATCAAGAGCAACCCAAAGACAATAGAACATGAATGGAAGTGTGATGAACAGCAAGAGAGAGTACCCCATTTTAATCAACTTCCTCCTTTTGGTTGCAACAATGAACAACCAAACGAGCTTTCCATCTAACATCTTCAACCTTAGGGATTCCTTCCTTCTTCTTGTATATCCACTTAGCTATCAAGGCTCGATGTCCTCACATAGCTCCCAAGTCTGATTCTTGTGAGATTCTCCTTCTTTTTCTAGCATAGCCAAGAGCCAATTAGAAGCATTATGGCATGAGATTGCTTCGTTGTAGCATTATGGCTCGAAATCCATTGGCTTCAACAATAAACAGAGCATAGGCAACCAACCCTAAATCTTCATCTCTTGCATATCGAGCGGTAGCTATGATCATTCTCCTTAGTCTATTTCTCACAATAGAGTGGCCCACCACTTGAGGCTCAATTTCTCTTCATCTTCCTCTTCATGATCCTCATGATGCACATAAGGTGTAGGCGAGGGAGGTGTATCATCCCGAGCTTCATTAGTAGGTGTAAGAGCTCCACCTTGAGTTGTAACCATTGGAGTTAGGGGTGTGCATTATTCGATTTTGAACCGAATAAACCGAGAATGGAACTGAATAAAATCGATCCAAACCGAACCGATTTTATTCGATTCAGTTTTCGGTTTGGACTGTAGGCCTTATTCGGTTTTCGGTTTATTCTGTTCCGGTGAGAACTCATAATAATATATGCATTATTCGGTTTCGAAACTGAATAAACCGAGAACCGAGCCGAACCGGCTTTATTCGGTTCGGTTTTCGGTTTGACCTTTTCCTCTTATTTAGTTTTCGGTTTATTCGGTTTAGTTTTGAACCGATGAACAGCCCTAATTGGAGTATCCAACTCCACCTCCTTGCTAGCCCCATGAGAGGAATCTATATTATTAGAAGAAGAAGCAATAGACTTCTATCCAGAAAAGTACAACCTTCTCATTAAAGGTAATATCCCTACTTTGGATGATCTTCTTAGAGCTAGGATACCATAGGCAATAACCTTTAATTAGATTCAATTGCATAACTGAGAAATATGCATTTAATAGCTCTAAGAGATAATTTGCTTTTAGTAACATGAGCAAACACAGTACATCCAAAGGTCCTTTGGAAGGAGTAATCAACAATTTTACCTAACCAAACTTCTTCTAGGATTTTGAAGTCAAGAGCATAATGAGGACACCGGTTGATAAGATAACATGTCGTCAAATATGCTTCTGCCCAGAATTCTTGTCGTTGCCATAAGTTAGCATAAGATAGCATACAACGTGATCTTTCCAAGATGGTTCAGTTGATGTGCTCTACATTGCCATTCTATTGAGGTTTTCGCACCAATGTTTTGTGCTTAGCAATGCCTCTAACCGCACAAAACTCATTAAAGTCATTCTCAACAAACTCAAGACCATCACAAAAGTCAAGTTTTCCAGCACCTTGCTTGCCAAGAAGACCTTTCATGTCGAGTAATGACATGCCCTTTTCACTCATATGCCCCAATCGAGCATGTCACAATTGAGTGTGATCCATATTTGGGGATGAAGCTACTGTTGCAACAGAATCTGTGACTGTGGTGCCGTCAAGAATGTATAGGCTCCTGCGCTTATTTCCTCGCACGAGAACCATTGAGCCTCGAGACATTTTCAAGACTCCATCTCTACCCGTGTACTTGCAACCAAGGGACTCAAGAGTACCAAGTGAGATCAAATTACGCCTCAATTCAGGAATATGACGTTCATTGGATAGGGTTCTCACAACTCCATCATGTGTTTTAATTAAGACGGTATCAATCCCATGGACCTCACAAGAAGCATCATTACCCATAAGCATATCACCTTGATCTAAGGGTTTGTATGAAGAAAACCAGTCCCGATGAGGACATATATGATAAGTATAATCAAAATCAATGGCCTACGCATTCTCATGACAGTTATCTGAAGTGGTTACAAGTCATACATCACCTTCAGAGTTCACTACAGAAGCCTCTCCGTTAGGTTTATTATTTGCCTCATTTTCTTTCTTCTTCTTCAACTTGCAACACTCTAAGGCTATATGACATGGCCTTTTACAATAGTTACACCTTTTAGTTGACCTATGGCCTCTAGACTTAGATTTAGAGGATTTTCTACTACTACTCTTACCTCTGTCGGAGTTTCTATCCTTAGCAACTAGGCCTTCTCCTCTATCATTATTTCTAGAATCAAGGTCTAATTTTTCTTTGGACAACAAGGTAGCTTTGACACCCTTGAGTGTTGGTTCATTCAAAGAGATTCACCGATCTCCTCGACTCAGCTACGGTCCTTGATTCTGACACTTCAAGGATAACTACGGTCCTTTATTCTTAATTTACGCATAATCGGATGAAAATCAAGAATGGAATGGGAGTTTGACTTGATGGAAATTGGGAACATAAGTGCCTAGAAGATGAATGATTTTGCGAAGAAGACAGAGAAGGGGATATAAAGCCGAGGGAGCAAATTTTGTCAATTAGAGATAAATGGCAGTGTATTGAGAATAGAGCACTATTGCGGACATTGGCTATGTTGAATTTTGTTCTATTTCTGCGTAGCCAACGTTATACCCATTTGTGGTTAGGCTAGTAGTGGACAAAATCTATTTTGTTTTTTTTTTTTTTTGGGTCACAACGCCTTATCATATATCCCTTTAATGACATAATATTCGAAAAAAATGAGAGTTCACCGTTAGAACTATTTGGTCCACTTATGTTCTGTTTAAGTTTAATTGTTACGTTGACGTTGACCCAATCGAATATTCATATGTTGAAATAAAATTTTTATGATTATTGAGATTCTTTTTATTTTTTTTCTTTATTGACATTTATAATGAGCCTTGTGTCTCCCTTTAAAAGACGCGTAGCGCCCATCTTCCGCTAATACAAGATGAAAAGATGAAATAAATAGTATTATTCCGAAAAGTCGGGGCATTACAAGTCATTTGTTATTAATGGGCCATTTGTGAGGTATATATGAGTTAGATTGGATGAGAAAAAGATTACAAAAATTATATCCTTGGGTGGGAAAAATTACAATAACAACTCTTTTTATTTTTCTGCATTATAATTGGTCTGTTTTCAAATACCTTGTAATTAGTATCATATAAATATCGTAATCTTTTCGCAAAGGCAAAAGAAGAGTCATGCCCAAAATGTTGTGTCATTTCCATATCAAAATAAGTGTTTATTCATTGTGTCATCCATCAATACCCAATATAAATAACTTACGAGAGCTTGCATTAATTTCTAATAAAAAAATCATTAAAAAAATTCAAAGGCTCCTTGGTTTGCAACCATTATAGCAAGGGCAATCAACACACAAGCATTTCTGACAACAGGTGATACAACCTTCCAGACATATCTTCGGAGGTGTGGCCTTCAAGCATCGATAAGTGCAAATCGATGGGCATTCTGCATTTAATTTGAGTTTATTTAGATTGCTCATGATATTTTCCTTCTTACATTTAATTCGAAGAATATGATAATTAAAAGGATTTTTGAACGCTAATATACTGAATTTTTTTGGTATTGGACAATAATACACTGAACATTGACCTTGGACAATAATACACTGTACTTTAGAGGGTGTTGTACAATAATACACCTGGAAAGATTCCGACGGTGGCTAACTTGGTGGTGATCATACGTGGCAAGCGGCCCACGTAGGATTGCCACCAAGTCAGCCACCGCCGGAATTGATATGAGTGTATTATTGTCCAACACCCTTCATATAGTGCATCGTTGTCGAAGTCGATCGATGTATTATGTCGAGCTGTTCTTTTCTGCGGTATTTTGCGGTATGGTGTGGTGAGGTGTGATGTGGTGGAATTGTGGTGGGTGTGGTGGAATTGTGGTAGGTTATTGGTATGTGGGGTTGGTGAGGAGAGAGAATGTAAAAATTAGAGGAGAAAAGTGAGGAGAGAGAAAAATAATGATTTGTGGTAGAGTGTGGTGAGTTGTGGCAAACTGCGGTATCTTTGTGTACACATGATTTGCCAACCGATAAAAGAACGAGCTCAATCTCAAAAAATTCAGTATATTAACATTCAAAAACCCTAATTAGAAACTAGGAAAGTTTGTCATTTACCTTCTTGTTTCACTGAGTCAGCCTGTTTATTACCAAGGAAAACAAAAGTGAAAGGAATTATTATAGCTATTCAAAAATTGTGTTTATATGCATAAATAAATTTACAAAAGTACGGACCATTAACTTAAAATACTTACTAGCGAAACTTCGATCATCAACATCGACATGAACAAGAACAAGAACAGACAAGTATTTTTGTAGGCCATGCTTCAATTGGATTGGATATCAATAGATTCTAATCAACAATATTTCATGGTTTAACACCACATTTGAGGTCTCTTATATAGATGTGCGTTTCAACCTTAATCTGGATAACATCTTGATTTATTATTAATTTAGGAAGATACCTAGCTAATATGCAATAAATGAATAACGTATGATTAAGCATTTAGAAAAATAATAATGTCCTGTTCAATGAATCAAATATAGGTGCAGTGGAGGTAAATTAATAAATTATTGCTCTTAATAGGGTAAGTTATCATATAATATATGAAAAATAATGAATACTATATGATGAAAAATTTCCTTTTAAACTTAATATATCAAATTAACTATATTAGTTTTGATTCATACAATAAGCATGCAAGAATTTAAACAAATAGAAACACAAAATTGTAATTATGTATATGTATATTTTTTTTTTATAAATTTGTTAAGCTTGTCACAATTTAAATTGAAATTTTCCTCTTATTTTATTAGAAATAGTCCCAAATTAACAAAAATTTCATATAATAAAAATGGATAATTTATTTTAGACAAGGGATAAAATTAAATAATACATCATAATAAGAAAAAAAAAATTTGCAAAAGAAGGTCAAGTGATTCAGAAAATTATTTACGAAACTTCAATATATTTAATGTTACACTAAAGAAATTTAATTTTACTTAAAAATATTATAATAATCTATGTAAATATTTTTCTTTGTTCCTAATCATACTTATATTAATTTAAAAGTTTTTCAATCTTATACTTATATGTATTTTTTATAATACATCATAACAAGTGGTGCATATTGTTAATGAGGGTGTGATTTTGAGACTCGTCTTTTGGATTACTTTGGTTGTCATGCTAAAAGTGAGTGCGATGTAATGGGCCACAAAAACCCAAAATTGTTGATAATAATGATGCACCTTGGTCAAACATTAAGAGTGTCGTTATGTGGTATAACCCTACATATTTTGAATTAACCACTAATAATTTTGATGAGTCGGTTGATGATTGTGAAGTGCGATGTATGTTTGATGAAACTGATGTGGAGCTTGTGATTGAGGATCCTTCTATGTGCTTCAACTATGTTAATATTATATCCCCATCTCCCTTTCATGTAACCTTTTTTCCTTATCATCGTTCCACCTTCTCCCCCAAGCATGTGTGCCTTACTTCTCTATGTGATTATAGGGGTCTTAACCCGTCATATGATCCTGCTTGTTCATATCTTAGGAAGATGCCTAGAAAACTTGTGTGTTATACCTTCTTTGATCATGCTCTCAATTTTTCTATGACATTGGCTAGGCTTAAGAGAATACTCACATTGTTTGTTATACTGTTGTTATTGTTCTCTTATTTACTACAATGTGAGATACATGCTTCAGTGTATGATCGACTCTTATGAGCCTTAGCAACATTCGAGTTTTTTTTAGGTCAATCTGAGGACCTTAAGGCCCTGTTCTTTTATGCAGTATTCTGCGGTATGACGCGGTATGGTGTGGTAAAATTGTAGCGGGTTGTGGTGTAATTGTGGTGGGTTATTGGTATGTGATAAGAAAAAGATAGGAGAATGTAGAGAAAACTTTTCTTATTATTGCACAGACAGAAACAAGAGGAAGCAGGCCTATATATACAGATGAGGCAAAGGAACAAAACGAGAAAGAAGGAAAACCCTAACAACCCTAACAAACTGAGGAAAAATAAGAAAAAGAAAACTGGAAACAAACGGTAGGACTTGGACTATTCTAATACTCTTCACATCCCCCCCTCAAGGTGGATTAGGTGGAGAAGCAACCAAACCCATCCTTGAAGACAAAAGATTGTGTTGATATTCTGAAAGGGGCTTGGTCAGAATGTCTGCTAGCTGATCCGAAGAAGAAATGTGAGCTGTTTGGAGGAACCCAGCTTGAATTTGGTCTCGTATGTAGTGACAATCGATTCTTATATGCTTGGTGCGTTCATGAAAAACCGGATTGACAGCTATGTGTTGAGCTGCTTTGTTGTCACAATGTAGGGTAATAGGACGAGGGATTTGAATGTTGAAATCAGCAAGTAACTGATCAAGCCAGTCTAATTCTGATGCTGTGGAAGACATAGCTCTGTACTCTGCTTCGGTGGAGGACTTTGAGACAATCTTTTGCTTCTTGGTTTTCCAGGAAATGAGAGAATCTCCAAGAAAAACATAATATCCTGTGAGAGACTTTGCTGAGAACTTGCAGCTGCCCCAATCTGCATTTGCAAAAGCAATGAGCTGTAGTGAGTTTTGTGAAGGATAAAACAAGCCAAGGTGAATACTTCCTTTGAGATATCGTAGGACATGCATAGCTGCTGAATAGTGATGATCAGTGGGAGTTTTAAGGAATTGAGACAAATGTTGCACAGCATAGCTGACATCTGGTCTGGTTAAAGATAAGTAAAGAAGTCTACCAATGATTCTTCTATATAGAGAAGGATCTTGTAAGGGAGAACCAGTGTCAATTGACAGATTAAGCCCTTTGGGAAGGGGAAATTTTGCTGGCTTGGATCCTGTGAGACCAACATCACGTAGGATGTCAAAGATGTACTTTCTTTGATGAAGGAAAGTGCCTTCATTGGATCTGGAAATTTCAATTCCTAAAAAATATCTTGCGAGCCCTGGATCTTTAATTGTGAAAGCACTATGCAGGGCTTGCTTGATGTGAGTGATGCTTTCAAAATCATTTCCTGTGATCAACAAATCGTCAACATAAACTAGAATAAAGATGACTTTAGAACCTATAATTTTAGTGAACAAAGAGTAGTCATTTTTGGACTGCCTAAAATTATGTTGAACAAACAGTTTGGTTAATTCAATGTTCCACTGTCTTGAGGCCTGTTTTAGGCCATAGAGAGACCTCTTTAGTTTGCAAACCTATACTGTCTGGGCTTTGGTATAACCTTGTGGAGGGAACATGTAAAGTTCTTCATCAACAAAACCATGAAGAAAGGCATTGTTGATGTCAAGTTGGTGGAGATCCCATTTGTAGGTTGTAGCAAGGGCTATAAAAACTCGAACAGTGCCAAGCTTTGTCGCAGGGGAAAAAGTGTATTTGTAATCCTTGTCCTTGATTTGCAGAAAACCTCGAATAACTAATCTTGCTTTGTATCTCTCAACTGACCCATCAGGTTTGAACTTGACATTAAAAACCCATTTAGATGTAAGGGCGTGTTTGCCTTTAGGTAAGTGAGTGAGCTCCTAGGTTTCATTTGCTTCAAGAGCTTCCAACTCCTCATTCATAGCAGCAACCCACTTGGGATCATGTTTAGCTTGATTGTAGGTATAAGGTTCTGTGGTACTGAAAACTGCAGAAAAGGAGGAGACAAAATCAGGAGACAAATGAGAAAAATCATTAGGAGAAAATAGGGGATATTGTGTGTGTGAATGAAAACTGTCAGAGTGGGAATTGCTGTGCTGCATGGGATTAGTATAGTCTTTAAGCCAGACATGGGGCTGCTTTATTCTTGAGGATCTTCTGGGTGGGAGTAGTTCTTCTGGAGGGCTAGTAGGAACTGAAGCTGTAGATGGGATAACATCAGACTCTGGCTGGAAACTATCAAGATGTTGATCATGATCAAAGTCATGAACATGTTGATCAGAAACAGTATTGTCAGAAGCTGCAGAAATGTTAGTAGGTTCTTCAGTAAAAGGAGGGAGAACATCAGTAGCAAAATTGATGGGATCATCATATCCAAGTTGATAAGGATTATGGCCCTAGGATGGAGAATAATCCTCATCATTTCCATGGTTGGTCTGACTGTTCTGTGAAATGGAAAAAGGAAAGATATCTTCCTGAAACACAACATCTCTACTATGAAAAATTTTGTGAGAGTTTAGATCATACAATTTGTACCCTTTACATCCAAAAGTATACCCAAGAAGAATACATTTGATAGTTCTTGAATCAAACTTGTCTTTGTATCTTAAATCAACAGCAAAGCAAAGACATCCAATGGTTTTAAGATCAGAAAGATCAGGTTTTTTACCAAAAACAATCTCAGAACGGCTTTTCCAGTGAAGATTAGCAGCAGGTAATAAATTTATGATATGTGTGGCAGCTAATATGCATTCACCCCAGAATTTTTTTGGTAAATTAGCATGAAATCTAATAGCCCTAGCAGTGTTAAGGAGATGTCTATGCTTTCTTTCTACCACTCCATTCTGTTGGGGTGTATAAGGAGTAGTTCTTTGATGAACAATGCCAAGTTTGGAAAAAAGAGAGGTACAAGTATGATTAATAAATTCTGAACCATTATCAGTTCTAACAATAGTGACATGAACATTAAATTGGGTGGAAATCATTTTAAGAAAATTCTGTATAACAGTGCTGATAGTGGTCTTGTCAGAGATAAGATGAGTCCATGTAATCCTACTGAAATCATCAACAAAGGTGATAAAGTACTTTGAACCATCAATATTAGGTGCTTTGTAAGGAGCCCAAAGGTCTATATGAATCAGTTGGAAACAGTAAGATGTATGAATAGTGCTTTTATTGAAAGGTTGCCTGTGCCCCTTGGCCAAAACACAAGTCTCACAAAAAAATTTGTCTGGTAATTGATCTTTACAGTCTGATATGCATTTCATTTTGGATAGAGAAGAGTGTCCTAATCTATTATGTAAGATATAGAAAGAATTCAGGTTACTAGTTGTAGAACTCATAAGCAAAGGGACGGATGAGTCTGAATTCTTCAATCCTGGAGGAAGATCCACTGTAAACAGCCTAGCTGAGGGTTTGAAAACACCAATGACTTCTCTAGTTGTAAGCTCCTGAAAAACAGAATTCTGTATACAGTTTGAATTCTTCAATATGTATTTCATTAGGATAAAAATGAATAGATATGTTTTGATCTTTCATAATTCTGTATACTGATAAAAGATTGTAATGAAATTCAGGAATGTAAAGAACATTATGTAGAACAATCTTGTTGGTTAAGTGTACTGATCCTACTTCTTTTACAAGTTTCAATGAACCATCAGGAAGGACAACTTGTATAGGTTTATCAAGAGCATGGAGATTTTGCAAAACAGATTTATCAAAGGTCATATGATCACTAGCACCAGTGTCAATGACCCATGAAGAAGACTTACTGTCTTGCACTGAACAACAAATACTAAAAGGATTACCTGCAAAGTTGCTAGAACCTGCAAAGTGAGGGAAAGATTTGTCATTGGTGTTCTTGCAATATTTTCCCATTTCTTGAACCAAGGCTTGTATGAAACTGCTGTCAAACTTTGGTGAAGATCTTCCTTGATCTTAAGCATTAGTATCCAAAGGAGTATCTGTTTCTTATTCTACGATTTGAACATTTGCTGCTAGCTTGTAATTGTTGTCGATTCTTTTGCCAATATACCAATCAGGGTATCCAACTATTTGAAAGCATTGGTCAATACTGTGACCTTGTCTTTTACAATGATCACAATACTTTCTGGCCTTCAAGTGTGCTGTCTTTGGTATTTCTGCCTTGATTTTTGGCAAGAAAGGCTGGTGTGGTATCATCAATTTCATTGCCTGTGTTGTTTTTGACAACCTGAGCAGCAAAATCTTTAACAACATTGTAGCCTCCTGTGATTTGCCTCTGCTTCTCAACTCTTTGAACCATGTTATAAGCCTTATTAACAGTGGGTAGGGGATCAGATAACAAAATCTGTCCTCTCATACTATCATATTCTCCATTAAGATGCATCAAGAATTGCATCAATCTTTTCCTTTGGTCAATTTCCACAGTCTGCTTAATCGAAGGACAGGTCTTTGCACATGTACATTCTGGAAATTCAGAAACATCTGCCAGCTCATCCCATAACCTCTTGAGCTTGGTAAAGTACACAGCAATGCTATCATCATTCTGATATAACTCAGCTATTTCCTTTTCCAAATGAAACAACAATGGGCCATTAGATTGGCCAAATCTTTCTATCAAGTCTTCCCATAAGTTCTTAGCACAATCAACATACAAGAAAGAATCTGACAGATCAGGAAGCATGGAGTTTATCAACCAGCTAACAATCATAGAATCTACCTTAATCCATTGCTGATAAGATGTCGAAGAACTAGCTGGTTTGGGGCGTTTTCCATCGATGAAACCAAGCTTGACTTTAGTCTTGAGAGCTAATTTCACTGCCTTCCCCCATTTTTGAAAGTTAGAGCCATTGAATTTGAAGTTTATCAAAGGTATTCCAGGATGATCTGAGGGGTGTAGGAAAAGTGGGTCATTGTTGTAATCTTCTTGGTTTTGGATAGAAGTCTGGGGTGTGCTAGAAATCTCAGACATGATGGCAAGAATCAGAACGAGGGAGAAAGCAGAAAGAAAGAATCAGAGGATGGTTTAGGATATTGAAACCATAAGCTCTGATACCATGATAAGAAAAAGATAGGAGAATGTAGAGAAAACTTTTCTTATTATTGCACACACAGAAACAAGAGGAAGCAGGCCTATATATACAAATGAGGCAAAGGAACAAAACGAGAAAGAAGAACAAGAAAGAAGGAAAACCCTAACAACCCTAACAAACTGAGGAAAAACAGGAAAAAGAAAACTGGAAACAAACGGTAGGACTTGGACTATTCTAATACTCTTCACAATATGTTGTGGGTTTTTTTGTATATATTATATAAATATTGTATTGATAATTGTGAAAAAGTAACTGGAAAAAGTGAGTTGAAATATTATATTGTTTTTGGATGATAAATATTGTATTGGTAATTGTGAAAAAGTGAGTTGAAATATATATATAAATATTGTATTGGTAATTGTAAAAAAGTAATTGGAAAAAGTAATTTGTGGTGGATTGTGGTAAATTGTGATAGAATGATATTTTGTGGTGGGTTGTAGCAAACTGCGGTATGTTGTGGCACCGCAGTTTTCCAACCACAAAAAAGAACAGGGCCTAAATTAACGCTCCTTGGGAAGCAACCTAAGTTTACTCACTTTCTAGTTTTAGGTTTCTTCTTTTTTAAATTATCACATTTATATCGTATCCTTGCATTCACAATTGGAGGTAAGAAGATTAAAAGGGGTCATCGGTTAAGCATTTTAGGTAAATATTCTTCCCTTTTGACCTTTATTTCTTTTGACAGTAGTTTATTAGTGTAATAGCTTTTAAAAAAGGTGAAAAAATTGACGAAACTTCTTTGAACCTTATTGTAGCGTGGTTGGTTTGTTTCGAAAACCCATATTTTGTTCGAGGGGTGATTCTTAGTTGATGGATGTATTTGTATGCTTAGGAAGTTTGGCTTTGTTGGAGACAATGTGATGAACTAGTTGCATTCTTTTTTGGAGTGATCATTGGCATGTGAGTGACTTTTTTGCTCTTGATGTTCCCTTGTGCATGGTTGTGATTTTTTGTGATTGGTACATCAAGGGACCTAGTTGTTGAAATTGTGTTGAGGATAACCCATGAAACTTCTTTTGAGCCTTAAATACTACCATTTTTGTAATCTCATATTTATGTGTGTTACTTTTCCATGCTTGCGACTCTAGAACTTGCACCTTTTCTCTTCAGAATCGCACTTGACACATGCTTATTGACTAATATGATAGAGGCATTCATTTTGATAAGCTAGATGAACCAAATAGCCACCAAATGCTCATATCCTCCTTTTCAACCCTGTTTTGAGCCTTTCCGATACTTCTTGACCTTGCTCATTCACCTTCGGCCTTTGTATCATTCTACATCTCTAAGCCTTGATCGAGTTTAGCAATTTGTTTATTGGAAGCTCGTTGGGTGTTGCATAGTTGTTGGTTAAAGATCGTTGAATATCAAAAGGAGTAGTGAGTGAAGATCATGTAACTCGTTGGGTGTTGCATAGTTGTTGGTTAAAGATCATTGAATATCAAAAGGAGCAATGAGTGAAGATCATGTAAGTTGCCCATTCTTGCCTAGTTTATTTGTTTTTTTTTCTTGTTTCATTTTTCCAAATCCAAAAACAAAAAGGAAAAAATAGACAAAAAGAAAAATAAATAAGGAAAAACAAAAACCGAAAACTTAGAGATCAAATAAAGTCTTCAATAAAGTGTTTGAGGCAAGAATGGTGCTTTGTTTTCAAATGTCTCCTCTCCTTCACTGTTGAGGAGTGTCCCTATAGATGTGGAAAGTATTGTGCTCACTTTATTTGGCTTCTAAGCTTCATATTCCAAATACTTTTCCTCATGTCCCCTTAGCTGATGTCTCATTACAACCCTTAAAAACTCCCCCTCAATTGGAACAAACTTGCATGATTTGTCCCTAGTGACAGGGAAATCGAGAACTGAGGCAAGCCTATCCTAGTATGCATGCTTTGGGAAAGTTTTGACCGAATCTTCAATATCCTTCAAACACATGAGGGGAGTCTTCCACCTACCCTAAAGTAAGGTATTGCTGATCTCAAGTAGTTCGCCAATCACTTGAATGAACTTGAATCGCATATAGGGTCTAGATAGGGTGATTTGTTTACCACTTGAATTTGTGTTCTTCGAAATGAGTTATGTTTTGATATGAGTCTCTGTCATTTCTTAGCAAATCTTGCATGTTTTTACTCTTGAATGTCAAGTTTTATCTTTTACTCATATCGCCCCGCGGGAGCGGGGGGTGGTCCTCTAGATGTTTTCTTTTTCTCCCTGGTATTTCAAGATCAATCTTGCTTGTGAACAAGGCGGGTTTGCAACAGGGGTTGATAAACCTCGATTTTATTAGCTTAAACTTTAGTTTTCAATGTAATTTCGAGCTTATTTGACCCAATTTACTATAAGTTCGATAATTTAGCCCTTTTTGCTTGTTTTAGCTAAAAGTGTCTAATTTTCTCATTTGTTCGTGAATTTGGGCCAACTTAGGGCAAGATTGTGATCGTCCGACGCAAGGAGTTGAAGCCGCAGAGAGGCCAAAATGAGAAATAGGAGCAACATAGGTGCACAGAGGTGTGGGAGACTTTTGGAAGATTTACAATTCGACATGACTACCTATGTCCGACCAGCATGACCATGCGTCGATCACGTTCAACCAAAGACTTTTTAGTGATTTGGCACGGGCATCGTACATCCTAGCATGACCTTGTTAGGCTCTTGCATGAGCACTCATGCTGGGTCGCGTTCCCATGCCCACTTTTTACAACCTTAGGGCGAATTTTCTATCAAGCAAGGGTGCTATGGTGACCTGCATGGCCATGCCAAACACAACTCAGGCACCTGTGTCGTTTCGCATGGTCGTGCTTGTTTTCATGCCAAGTTTCTGTAGTTTCCAATGTGGCACGGGTGGCCGTGCCATGCTGGCACGATCGTTCCGAACTTTACGGTCACGTTTTTAACGTGTATTTAAGGATGAAAACTATTCGTTTTGGGGGATGCATTTTCTATATTTCATCTTAGGTTTTAAATTAGTTTTCTTTCAACTCTCTAGATTCCATATACAATTTCTCTCATGTTTAGATTGGATTTGAAGATCGAATTCGCTTAATTACTATATGTTACAAGTATTGTTTTTTTAATCTCCTGTCTATTTTCATTTATGTTTGTTCAATTAGAGTTTATACTTTATGCGAGACCTAGCCCCCTATAAAAGGCATTTACCTTACACTTTATGCGAGACCTAGCTCCCTATAAATATGACAACCGTACTCCATAAAATACAAACATCAACAGGTGGAGAACAAGTGAAGTAGCAAAGAAGCTCAACAAAGGCCTTGAAAAAAAGCCAACAAGCCAAGTGGGAGAACAAATTAAGTAGAACATGAAAAATATTAACCAATGTTTAGTTATGCATGCGAATAATAGAAAAATATTTTCTTTCATTCAATTAGTGCTGGGTTGCGCCACCTTTTCCTCCTTTGCCTCCACATTGGCATTCATATTCACCATCTTGTCCATCGTCACATTTTGCTCTTCAATGTTGCACCAGGAAGGTTGAAGAACAACATGCTGCAAAAGTAATTTCATTTTTTTGTTAAAAAATATAAATATATATTGGTTAAATTCAAACCCATATTGTGTATTTACATATATAATTTAATATTGCATGTCAACAATAATTTATTTTAAAGTAAAAGATTACTTTACTTTGTATTTTTATAAGTTAAATACATGTACATACATGTAATTTGTTGAAATCTTTGTCAAATTTTAAAAGGTTATTATATTTTTTGGTCAAACGATTTTTTTGTCACTTATTAATTTAAGGATTTTTGTATGTCAATAATATCAATTTTGGGAGTATTGGATACTAATAATACAAACTATTTTTTTGGACACTGACAGATCAACTATATATCGACTTATTTTCCTACAGTAGAGCACCATCGAATTGTTATGGTTTTAACTCATCGGAAAGATGATGTGGCTCCATAATGTGTGACGTAGGAGGCGGACTAGTGTCCCCATCGACTTTTTCTACACAAGCTCACACATTATGGACCCATGTCATCTTTCCATAAGTAAAAATCATACCAAATTAGGGGTGTATTCTTGGTGGAAAATAAGTCGATAATTGGTACTGCTAATGTCCAAGAAAATAATTTATATTATTAGTATCCAAAACCTTCAAAATTGATATTATTAACGTCCAATACCGCTAGATTTAAATGCTTGAATAACAATGTAGGTTTTCTATGAATTATGTGTATAAATTTTGAAAATTTTGTACTTATTCAAATAGATTATAGCAAGGAAAGATAACGAAATACCTTAATTTGTAATCTCTTGTAAGTATAAATAACATGAATGAGGTCATCACCGTCTTGAATGATGGCAGGGTAAGAGAACTCCATTCCTGGAGTGTGTTCAAGTGTTAAACCTTCAGTCCATGAATCACCGTCATCACATGACACTGAAATCTTTAGGGTTCCTCTTGAAGTTGTGTTGTGAACCACCAGAAGACGCCCATCCTTTAACTTGACCGCATCAATGGCTAGGAGCATTATACAATTACTTTAGTTTTGAACAATGTCGATGAGAAGACATAACTGACACAATAAAATATAGGGTTTTTTTTTTATAGGGTTTTTGGATGCTAATATACTAAATTTTTGGGGTATTAGACAATAATGCACTAAACTTTGACCTTGGACAATAATACACTGTAGTTTGGGGGTGTTGAACAATAATGCACGCAGTATGATTTTGACAATGGTTAATTTGGTGGCAATTCTATGTAGCGGGTGGAGGAGATGAATTGGTCCAAAAATATTTGTCTTCTCGGTCTGTCACGTAAGATTGTCACCAAGTTCACCACCGTCGAAATTGTCTCGAGTGCATTATTGTCCAACACCCCCCAAAGTTCAGTGCATTATTATCCAAGGTAAAAGTTCAGTGCATTATTGTCCAATACCCCAAAAGTTCAGTATATTAGCGTCCAAAATTTCTTTTTTATATTTTGGACCTTGAACTTTAAGATTATTTATTTTCTGAACCTTTGGTTTTCAACTTTAATTTTTTGGACTATTGAGTTTAAAGGTTGAAAAAAAATACCCCAAAGTTCGTGGGCTGAAAAAAGAGTTTGTTTTCCGTTTAGGGCATTGACATCCCCCTATCCTGTTTGCTATGAGACCGTTGGGTTAAGTGTACCCCTGAGATTGGGGATTCGACGTGTTGGTCTGTTACCCAATGAATAAAAAAAAAAAAAAAACTCGTTTACTATTCGTCGCCCCACTTTTACTAATGTCGCCCACTTTTTATCAATAATTTCCAATAACGCCCATGACCTTCACAATTTCACTCTCTAAATTTTTTCTAGTTTCTCTATCTAATAATAATAATAATAATAATAATAATAATAATAATGATAATGATAATGATAATAATAATAATATTTACAAAATTTTATTTAAAAAAATTAAACAAAAAAATCAGCAGTGCACGGTTGCCTGCGACGGCGCATAAATATAATTTGGGGGGGCGACAATAGTAAAAAGAAGAGCGACGTATAACAATGCCTAAAAGTATGCCCTGTTTTCTGGATTGGTTAAAATCAGGATTGGATGGATTGAATTGGATTGATTTTGATAAATTATGAAGCTTTTTTGGGTAATTGTATTTTTTAGAGATAATATTTTTTGGGGAAATGTGTGAGATTTGGATAAGTTTAGATATATTTAAATTGGATAGTTGAACCAATCCAAAGAACATGGCCTTAGAAATATTATAGTCACGTGAGAAAAAGGAGCTCAAAGAAAACGATTCGGAGAATTCATCAGGCCAAAAAAAACCCAATTTGTTTAGCCAATTCTTGTCTCAATATACGGGTTTTTTGCATTTTGGACCCCGAATTTTAGGGGTATTTACATTATGAACCCTTAGTTGTCAACTTTAACTTTTTGGACCCTAAAGTTTGTAGGCTGAAAAAAGGGACCCTAAAGTTTGTGAGGTGAAAAAAAAGCTCGTTTCCCGTTTTTCTTTTTCTTTCCGTGTTTGAATTTCTCTCCCGATTGGCATCAAACTTCAAGACTAAGGTTAAAACCGATATTAAAGTTATAATAAACCTATTTTATTCATGTTGGAGTTACTTAAAACCATTTACTCAGGGGTCTAAGTAGCCTCGACACGAATAAGAGAGGTGTATTATAGCTTCAATATTAGTTTTAACCATAGTCCTAAAATTTGACGTCAATCGGGAGATAAATTCAAACATGGGGGGAAAATAAAAAATGAGATAGGGGCCTTTTTCTTCAGTCCACAAACTTTAAGATCCTTTTTTATTCAACCTACAAACTTTAGGGTCCAAAATGTTAAAGTTGAAAACCAAGGGTTCAGAATGTAAATACCCCTAAAATTCGGGGTCCAAAATGCAAAAAACCCCTCAATATACAAGAAAGAGGAAAGAAAGGCATACCAGCATCAGCAGTTGGGAGTTGAGTTAAGACAGCAGGAGTCCAAGTGTTGCCACCATCTTTGGACTCCGACATACAAACTCGCCCACCAATTTCAGCGTGAGATTTCATCAGAAGGCGTAGGCAACCGTTCTTTGTCTTGTAAGGCACTGGTTCAATCACACTCATGTATACGTTCGGTATCTGAATTGGCCCCTTCCTCGTCCATGTTTTACCCAAGTCTGAAGTTATCTGAATTCAACCATATACATAAACTTTTATTGTCTCTGAGGTGCAAAATATTGATGTACAATGTATCTTATTATATATATGTATATGTTTGAAAAAAAGCTAATATGTAGTTGGTACCTCAACCCAGCAAGCCCAAGCATTCCAACTTTGCACTGACGATCCACACATTAATCTTCCATCCTCTAACAAAATAGGCTTCACACAAGAAAGAATACCATGTAAATCAAAACTATACAATTTACGATACAAATTTTAAGGTCACCATATACACGCGTTAATTAAATAAATACGACTGTTTTGAACATTTATCAAATAACGTTGACGGAATAGAATCTGTCTTTCATGACCATAGTTATTAAAATTCGATTCTGACCTACGATCCTGCGATTTTATGATCCAAAATTCTCGATGCGATTCTACTATCTACATTCTAATCTACGATCCTACGTGGGTAATTTCCGATCTTAACTGCCCCATGGATCCAAATTAGGATCTCGTTTCTTACGACCTTGCTTATGACTTTGCATTTAATGAACTAATTGACATACTACAAGGCATGGAACTTGGAAGAACAAGAGTGGTTGAATTAAAGTGGTAACCTTATCTTTGACAGGGCCAATTATACCAGCAGGGAGTTGTTCTCGTTCAGACCAAGTTAAACCACCATCAAAGGAACGCTTCATGCAACCAGTCCACCTAAAATTTCATCAAGAAAATACCGCAAATAAGAAAAACTTCAAACAATTTAGTTATACTAGTGAAAAAGATGATGTGAAGTAGTATTGAGAAGATTAAAAAGTTAAAAAGGAGTGGAGAAACTGAAACTGACGTCTGAAAGTCAGGACCAATTCTATAGAAGAGGAGGAGCTGATCTTGCACTTTGAACAGCACCGGACTCCAAACCGCAACATTCGGGCCTTCTTCAACCACAACAGGGGTACCCCAAGAGCCGTTCTGCCCCACATTACATATTAGTACATATTAACAACCAATTTCCTTATTAGGCGTTGTTCTTTTGTGCAGTTGGTAAGATGCAGAAATTGTGTGGTGTGATGAAATTGTGAAAAGTGTGATGTGGTTTGGAGAAATTGTGAAAAGCGTGGTGTGGAGTGGAATGATAGGGTGAAATTTGTAAAAAGTTTAATTTGGTTGAGTGATAAGTGAATATAGAGAATGTCAAACATAACTTTGGGCCACATTTTTTGGGTCCACAAAATATAGGGTCCAAAATACAAACTTTGAAATATGGGGTTCAGAAAATAAATATCCCTCAAGTTCCAAAAAATTGCTGAGGGGTGCCACACATCTTTTTTAACTGACTGGCGGGGCACAGCTTTTCTATAATACATTCCCGGGTGACATTATATTTAACTAAATGACTCAAGGGTGACATTCCGACTACTTTGGCTGAAATCCGGCGAATTATTTTGAAAAAGACGAAAATACACTTATTTTTCTTTCTAATTTAATTTTATCTACCCTTCCTCCATCTTCCTCTCTTTCGCTCTCCCTCTTCCTCCACCCTCCTGAAGCTCAGCAAACAATGGCAGCCTTCCAATCTCTCAACGCCACCTTCGACCCCTCCGATGACGTCGTTTCCTTCCACCTACCCTACAACAACTCCGTCGCCGCCAATGTCCTCCTCGTCAAGGCGGTGCCATACAACCTCTCCATCTTCACCATCGATTCCCTCCTCGTCCCTTCTGGGTTCGATCTGATGGCGTCGGAGGCGCGCCCTCCTCCGCCGGGGCTCAACATAACCCGAGCTCTCATCGGCGGCCATGACTTCAATGTCGTGGCGTCGATGCTGACGGCGTCGGGGGTGATGGATGAGTTCCAGGCGGACGAGGGCGGCGCCGGAATCACCCTCTTCGTACCCACCGACGAGGCCTTCGCGAATCTTCCGACAACGATGCAGCTGCTAGCTTTGCCGGCGGAGAGAAAAGCCCCGGTGCTCAAATTTCACGTCCTGCATTCATACTACTCTCTCGGATCCCTAGAGTCGATCGTGAACCCGGTTCAGCCGACGCTCGCCACCGAGGACAACGACGCCGGAAGTTTCACGCTCAACATTTCTCGGGTAAACGGGTTGGTGGCGATCAACACGGGTATTGTTCAGGCGGTGGTGACACAAAAGATGTTTGATGAGAACCCAGTTGCGATTTTTGGGGTTCCAATGTGTTTTTGTCCAGGGAGATCGTTGGAAAAGAGGGAGAAAGTGGTGTGAGTTTAGCACTTCTCAAGAGCCGCCATTGTTTCCGGCTGAGCTTCAAGATGGTGGAGGAAGAGGGAGAGGGAAAGAGAGGAAGATGGAGGAAGGATATAGATAAAATTAAATTAGAAAGAAAAATAAGGGCATTTTCGTCTTTTTCAACATAACTCATTGATTTCAAGTAATGAAATGTCACCCTTGAGTCATTTAGTTAAATATAATATCACCCGGGAATGTATTATAGAAAAGTTGTGCCCCGCCAGTCAGTTAAAAAAGATGTATGACACCCCTCAGCAATTTTTTGCTCAAGTTCGGGGTCCAAAAAGCAAAAAACCCATAATAATTGTGGTAAAATGTGATGAATTATGAAAAAATATTTAGTATAGTGAATTATAGTATTGCACCGCATCACACCGTATAAAAAAAAAAAAAAAGAATTATCAATTCACCATTCTTCATCTATTCTAGTTAAACTCATATTGTTATGATTTAATTCTTAGTTTGAATTCGCTCACCTTTTTATATCTCTGGGTATAAATTTTCACATCGGGTGCTCCCTCAGCCGAGCCAGCCCAGTAAGCAGCCAGAAAATGACCCTTCTCAACCTACAAAACTCGATCATGTTTTGGGGGGTTAAGTTCATAGTTGACTTCGTTACCAATCTCAAATAAACGTAAGTTAAAAAAGAAAGTAGACACTAATTTACATATTGTCGTGATAAATCAATCACCTCAACAATCGAAGCTGCATGGCATATGTTAAATGGACGTGAATCTTGTGGAAATGTGAACTCTTCTTTCACAACCCTCAACATGATGGCCTGCTTGCGATAGTTAAAGAGCTGCCACACAAACGACAGAATTAGGTGCCATTTGAATAATGGTCAAAATATTACTACAAAGGCACTAATCCGGACCTTTGATAACATGAGGTTTCTAATCTCATTCAATTTCTTTCCCCAAACAGCCTCTAAACAATAGATTTTTTGTTTTGATAAAAATGTCACTCAACTTTCCATGCAGATTAGTTAAAGTTACATACAAACATGTGGGAAACCATGTTGGGAATTGAAGTATTGATTACATATATGTTGAAAGCTTATCAAGTAAACATGTAGCCACCCAAGAAGCGAACAACTTATGGTTCAAGTCTCGTGAGAAATGTTCGTACTCCTAGGCTTCTTATGAGTGTTAGCCTAAGCTTTGAGCCTTGTTTGGTGTTGTATAGTATAGTATCTTATTTTCCTTCACGTTAACCTGTTGGGCTTACAGTACTCTGCTGAGGAGGCTCAATAAATAATTCAATTTAACATTGTTTTTTCTTAAAGAAAAAAAAATTAAACATGCAATTCATAGCTTCACATTGCACAAAACTAACAAGTAACAAGCAACCCCTTCATTTCTGGTGTGATTGATAGTTTCCTGAGAAAGACTTTCCCTAGGACCCCCTTGAAAAACGGTTTACTAAGCTTGAAAGTGAAATAGTGGGCTTCACACTAAAATTTTCTCATATATATTTGCCATAACCAAACATATGACCGTACTGGTGCTAATTTATAGAATCTCCAATCCACGTAAGAAGCTAATGTAGCCCAACTTGCTAGCAAAGGCTCGTACAATTATAAGCTTCTGTCTAAGTATTTATAATAGGCATAATATGTACATCTCGCAATAATACTCTTCAACATCTCCTATCCTCTATCAAGAGTATGAACACTGAACAAGGGTTCTCTCTTTCTGGCTTTATCATTATACAAGATAGTTGAAAAGCAATGACGTACAATTTTGTTACCATGTTCAGATTTTAAACTTAGAGTTTTAACATAAATAACTTTGAACTACAACATTTTAGAAAAGACCATGATATTTATATATCATCTAGCGATAATGATATATATCATGTATATGTATACATATAATTGAAAATCTCATATTCTCTTGTAAAATCCTCATAGTCTAAAGTTTTTATATGAAAACTTCAAGTTTGAAAAAGTAAGGTAAACAAATTGTGGTAGAAGTAGCAAGGTAAGATTGTAAGAGTAACTTAATTAGTGATACCTGAATCTAATCTCCAAACGCAGGATCCAGGCTACCTCGGATTAGTCAGATTGACTCAGATATTTGACAGAAGCTCTCTATCTTCAGAATGCGACGGACATCAATGTACATGTGCCCCTCGAGGACATTGCATTATATTTGAACTATATGAAATGTGCTTTTGGAGATAAGATCACATGACTTGCTCAGTTTTCTTATATTATTTGGTATACTATGCTGGGTCCCTTAACTGCTTTATTGTTTGGCTCTTTTCCATTTTCTTTTGCTTCCTTCTTTTTGGGTTAAAATATCATTTATGACGTGGATTACTTCCAAACAAAGCAAAGTGAGATTTGCTGATTTGCATTTGTTGATTTCATTATTTTGATGCCTTAGCATGCCGGGTATTTTCTTTGGAATTTGTCATGTATTGATTGTATGATGTATCTATCGAGGTTCTTGAGTTTTCCCATCATTTTATGGTGCGTTTGGTAGAATCTCAAGAAAATTTTTACTGGAAAAGTTTTTTTCATGAAAGTTTTTCATGGGAAAATTTTTCTTGGGAAAGTGTACTTCACTGTGTTTGGTTTACATCTGAAATCCTATGAAAATATGTAGGAAAGTTTTTGCAGTGTTTGATTGAAATTTTAACTTTCCTAAATAAAAATGTTTGAAATGTCTATACTACCCTTATTTATTTTCATTTCCCCACCTTTCTTATCATTTTTTGGGGGTATTTTGGGTAACTCAATTTTGTTGATACTTCCCACTCACTTAGGGAAGAAACTTTCCCACACACCCCCTTGGGAAAGTTTTCCCAATAGTTCATAGGAAAATAGTGGGCCCTACTTAAAAATTTTTCCAACCCATTTTTGCTTTCAAACATGGGAAAGTTAGTCAACTTTGGGAAAGTTGACTAACTTTCCTAGGAAAGTCCTCATGCCAGACACACCATTAGAGCATATGGAAGGTAGAACTCAAAGGAATGAAAAAAGTAGAAGAGAGAGGGTGACAATTGGGAGGGAGAAGATAAAAATTTCATTGATAGAATTTTGCATTGCACATGCTCTTAATAGCTATTTTACTCTGTTGGATTTTGAACTTTATCATGTAGTTGTAGGAACTTTAGCTATGTTCGAAAGAAAAGCAATGGAAACCGGAACTAAGGATCTGCTTGGAAGGGGTGTTAAACAGGAGGGTAAGAGTTCATAAGAGTAAAGGAGCATGAGAGTGTGAAAGTGTTTGTAAGGATAAATTATTTACTCTTACTTGAGAATTCAATTAGAAAAGCTTATAATAATAAGTTTTTAATTGACATATTTGCTCTTTAATATTATATGTAATACAATGACATTATGTTACACTCATACATTAGTTCTATACCCATTTTCTCTCTACCCCGTCCCTCTACTAGTGCTCTCTCTCTCTCTCTCTCTCTCCCCTCCCCCTTCCTCTCTCTCTCTCTCTCTCTCTCTCTCTCTCTCTCTCTATCCTCTATCTCTTTCTCTACCTCTCTTTCTCTACCTCTCTAGTGAGAGAGAGAGAGAGGGGGGGTGTCTGTGAGTGTGTGTGTGTGTGTGTGCGTGTGTGTGTGTGTGTGTGAGAGAGAGAGAGAGAGAGAGACAGAGAGAAAGATGTGTGTGTGCGAGTGTGTGTGTGTGTGTGTGTGAGAGAGAGAGAGAGAGAGAGAGAGTTGGAGAGAGAGGGATGGGTGTGTCTGTGTATGCATGTGTGTGTGTGTGTGTGTGTGTATGATGAGAGAGAGGGGGGGATGGGTGTGTGTGTTATGATTCAATTAAAATTAAGGTAATATGGTCATTTTCTATTTTATGTATGTTATGATTCAATTGCACACTTATTTACATCCCAAATTGGAGTAATAGAAAAATAAGAATCAAAACGAGACCTTACTCCCCCTATCACTCCCTTCCCAATAAAGGTAAACAGGAGTAAGCACTCTTCCGAATTCCCCCTAACCCCCCCCCCCCCCAAAAAAAGCTCTTCTCCCAAGTAGAATATAAAAAGGGATCTTCCAACGGTTCGTTTTGGGAAGGAATCAGAAAAGAGGGTAGGAATTCATAATAGTAAAGAAGAGTGAGGATACGAGAGTATTTGTAACAGTAAACTATTTACTCTTATTTGGGAACTCAATTAAAAGAGTTCATAAGAATGAGTATTTAATTGACATATTTGTCCTTTAATATTATATATAATATAATGACAAGGTATTACACTCATACATTAGCTCTATAGTCTATACTCATTCTCTCTACCCCCTCCCCCCCTCTCTACCTACATTCTCTGTACCTCTCTCTCTCTCTCTCTCTCTCTCTCTCTCTCTCTCTCTCTCTCTCAGAGAGAGATGTGTGTGTGTGAGATGTGAGAGAGAGATGTATGTGTGTCAGAGAGAGAGATGTGTGTGTGTGTGTGTGTGTGTGTGTGTGTGTGTGTGAGTGAGAGAGAGAGAGAGAGAGAGATGTGTGTGTGTATGTGTGCGAGAGACAGAGAGAGTGAGTTGGAGAGAGAGATGAATGTGTGTGTTATGATTCAATTAGGGCTAAGAGTAATATGGTTATTTTCTATTTATATATGTTATTATTTAATTAAACTCTTTGTTATACCTCTAATTGGGATGTAAGAAAATAAGAGTTATTAAAGGAGATAAATCTCACTCTTATTTACTTTCCATCACCCTGTTTCACTCCCTTTTCAAGCAGGAGTAAGTAAAGAGGAATATGTAAAGTGAAAGATGACTTTTAAATAATGTATTATTTTTACATTATAATGTATTTATTTATGATGTATTTATCTTTTAAGGTATGTACCTTACAAAATAGCAACAGTTGTACATTAAAATCCACTCACATAAAATGATAATCTTTTAATATTTTACTTTAACATTATATTAAAAATGAATAAATCTAACACACAGAGAGGAGAATCGTGGAAAAGGTCATATGAAGGGAGGAAACAAGCAAAAGTAAGTAAAGCTGACACAACAGGAGGAGAATCCACTAAATTCGAGCTCCCAAACATGTCAGCCTCTTTGAGGTGGAATATCTCCCAGTCACTAATCAAACAAAACTTTATGTTTTCAGTTTTAATCAGAAAAATTGGACTGTAGTAAGTCTAACTATGTCTCTGTTTTTCGTTGAGTTAAATCTAATTAATTTTGTTATCAAAAAAAAATCTAATTAATTTAATTTAACTTAATTTAACTTAATTTACCTAATCCAAATCCTTAAAAAAACATCTAAACTAAAAATAAAATTTAAATCAAAATGAAATTCAGAAAATATTATTTTAATATCAAATCAATTTATTTTTTCTAACACTTATAATTTTTAATTTTCATTTATTTAATTTCCCCAAAATATTCAAATTTTATTAATAAAATATTTTCATCCAACAACTAATTTAACTCACACATTTCCTGTCTTTTCCTTTCCTTTCCTCTCCTAACCTAATCAATATAACTTGAATTTAACTTGACCAAAGAACAACACCATAAGTATTAAAATAATGATAAATTAAATTTTAAAAATATACAACCGTATGTTAAATAATTGAATCATTGCATTAGTTATATGACATTAGAAGAGGTAGTTTTCTTATATGTCACCATACAGTAGCGGATCTTCGAGGTGATTTTCTTATATGTCACCAGTATATTGTGACGGATCTTCTTACATGTCACCAGTATATTGTGGCGGATCTTATAAGTCATTGGACTAAATAATAATGTGCAAAACAAATTAAAATTTAAGAGTATTAAGGCACCGTTTTTTTGTGCGTTGCGTTAGATTGTGGTAAGTTACGGTGGAAACAGTAAAAAGATATTGATAATTTACGTTGCGGTTAGTTGCATTAACGAACAAAAGAACGATGCCTAATTAGGCGACACTTAATTGTGTAGCTTGGGCCCCTCATAAATGAAACGTGCACTTGTTATCAGTGGTTTTAGTCATAGTTTCAGCATTTTAGAAGGAGATAGAATTTTTATGAGGCGTGTACTTGTTATCTGTGGTTTTAGTCAAAGTTTCAGCATTTTACAGGGAGATAGAATTGATTAGCATGTGGATGATTTTAGGAATGACTCATGCCATATATTCAGCCACACAGCCCAGACATATATCATTCAACTTAATTATTTATCATTGTTAGGTTCGATCTATTTTTCAATAATTTTTATGTATGACCGTTTCACCATAAATTTATTGTAAGATGTATAATATTTTGATGATTATTTATGAATACATGGATGACTAATAATTTATGTGAGTTGACTTTGATAAAAGTGATCGCTTGATAAATTATTAGTCACATTCATATTAAAAAGGGAAATTGGAGTCTAATAATACGAACTTTTGGTCATATAAGACTTAATAATATGAACTTTCGATTTAGTTATGAATAATACGAACTTTGACCCTCTGTTGCCCCCAATAACACGCCACCGAGTTAAGATTAACTTGACTCGACGGCGGTCTGACGTAGCAGCGGAGGCACGCGCCTGGTTGTTTTGACGTGGCCACGTCATCCACGTTGAGCTAAAAAAAATAATACGAATCTTACCTTATGTTGCTTTGAATAATACGAACTTTTTTTCTCTCTAAAAATCTCAAATCCCATTTTTACTTCTTCATCTTCTTCAATCCTCCCCCTCTCTCTCCTCCTCCATCGAAATCAAACCCAAAAAACCCCGCCTTCCCCTCTCAGGCCAGTCTGCCACCAACTCGCCGGAATCCCCATCCTCCGTCGCTGATCTCCCTCTTCGGTAACCTCCTCTCCCTCCTCTGTCTTTTACTCCCTCTCCCTCTATTGTTGTTGTAAACCCAGATCCATCCTGCTCAAACCTAGATCCACTTCCTTTTCCATCACCCTCCACCACTGATTCCGACCGATTCTTGCTGGAATCATCGCTGGAAACCCTAGCTTTGCCGAACCCCCTCTCGCCCAACCACCTTCGACCCTCCTCTCTGCCCAGAAACCAAACCCATCTCGTCCCTCGACCACCACAATTCCGGGTTCACAAGCGGGTTAAGGAGCATTAAACCGGGCACCAGAGGGACATTCATCATAGAATTTGGGGTTTTCCATCTTGAAAGTTCTGGGGGTGGTTCGTCGGGCTTTTCAGGGTTTGATTTCGATGGAGGAGGAGAGAGAGGGGGAGGATTAAAAAAGATGAAGAAGTAAAAATGAGATCTGAGATTTTTAGAGAGAAAAAAAGTTCGTATTATTCAGAGCAACATAAGGTAAAGTTCGTATTATTTTTTTTAGCTCAACGTGGATGATGTGGCAAAGTCAAAACAACCAGGCGCGTGCCTCTGCCGCCACGTCAGACCGCCGCCAAGTCAAGTTAATCTTAACTCGGTGGCGTATTATTGGGGGCAACAGGGGGTCAAAGTTCGTATTATTCATCACTGAATCGAAAGTTCGTATTGTTAAGTCTTATATGGCCAAAAGTTCGTATTATTAGAATCCAATTTCCCTAATAAAAATTCATTTCAATATCACTTATTAGTCATAATAAAATATTTGAAAGGTCATCCTATGAGAATCTTGTCTCACGATAAGTTTACGTGAGACGGTCTTATACTAAAATTTACGTTATTTTTTTGTCAGTTTAGGTTCAGATTAGGTTAGTTAAGTTATGATAAGTTAAGATATGATAGGATAGGAAAGGATAGGAAATGATATGATAGATTTGTGTTAAGTTAGTTGCTGGGTAAAAATATTTTATCAATAAAAGTTGAATATTTTGGGGAAAATAAATGAAAAAGTTATAGGTGTTAAAAAAAGGGGATTAATTTGATATTAAAATAATATTATTTGAATTTCTTTTTAATTTAAAATATTATTTTTGGTTTGGGTGTTTTTTAGGGAACTAGGTTAAGTTGGGTTAGGTAAGGATAAATTAAGTTAGATTAAGTTAGTAAGGTTTAACCCAACTAAAGAATAACATCTTAGTATATTACTCCCTCTATTCCATATTACTCCCTCCATTTTTTTTATTGACGTCCAGGTGGGTTGGGGTAAAAGTAAAAAAACCAAGAACCACAAAAACACATGGGTGGGTTAATTGAAAAATGTAAAATAAGGTCTTTAGACTTCTTTCTCTCTCCTCCTTTTCTGTCACTGTTTGAAGCAGATGAAGGACTCCATTGTTGCAAATGGAAGCTCAACAAGCATGGTTTCTCCGCTAACTTCAGTGAAAGTTCGAATTTTTCCGCCAAAATTATCAAGAAAATTTGTATGATTTCCTCCCAATTTTTTCCTATATATTGATTTCACCTTCCCGGTATGGAGTCAGAGAACAATTACGAAACACATGTTATCAAAATATTATTTGCCAGGAAATTCTTCACTGTCGGTCGATTATAGGTTAGGGTTTCTGCCATGGATGGGGAATGTGGTTCTTTCAGTTTTGTGGCCGAATTGTTCTCGCTGGGTTTGGGAATGGAGTTCTTCAGTTTCCTTGTGAAAGTAATGGATGAATATTAAAATAAAATTAAAAATAATTAATTACTAAGTGAAAATTAAAAAAAAAGTGACAATTAATGTAGTGTTGGAATTGTAAGATGACAGATAACATGAAAAGTGAAAAGTTAGTTAAAAAGACAGATTAAAAAAACAGAGGGAGTAATTGACACTTTAACTAAATTTTGACCGTTAGTTATTCACAAATTACAATGAGTTACAATGTGAAATTACATCCATTATAATTTTTAGTAAAGTATCTTTCTAATGATGGTAATCTCATATTATAACTCATTGTAATTTGTGAATAATTAATAATCAAAATTTAGTCTAAGTGTCAATTAATATGGAACAAAGTAAAACTCAATTTTGTATATTTGCGTCAAGTTAATTCTTCTTACCGAAGGTCATTAGTTAGGTGGCAATCACTCCATTTTCATGTATCTTACTAATGTTCAAGTTTTGATGGAAAAAAAAAATTGATAGTGAAAATTATGGAATTGATGGGTCATGTGTAATTTGGTCCCCGCCTAGCTAGGCCTATTCTTTAGGATGTTTGAAGAAATGCAGTTTGCATATAATTAAGTGCAAGTGCATGTTAATGTATATGAGATAATATAAGTGTCAGTTAGTGCAATTTTAGAAAGTTTTACTATTTTTGTAATTATCAAATTAAGATTTTACATCATTGTATATAAAAAAAAATAGAATTATTATTAATTTTTATAGTAATGTACCACTCGAGAAAATACATAAAAGTTCATATACTTTACATACGTCTAAAATACATTTGATCTAAAATACATTTTATAGTAATATACAACTTGTTAAAATTATATGGATTCGTCGTCACTTGTGCACTAGAAGCATTTTGTCTTTCAATATACCTTCCAAGTATTTTAATACTTCAAATGCCCTCTCAATTGTAAATTTAAGTAAAGAATGATAAAAATTGATATTCTCTCCGTCACGAATTAGTCTACACTGTTTTGAAATCTTGAACATTGAAGTGGACTCCACTATCTGTATATGGAGCTAAATGTATAAGACTATTGTATGTGCACAATTAGTTAAATGATATGTTCCTAATCATATAAAGTGGATATTAAATGATAGAAATTTACTTGAATTCAATTTGAAAAAGAAATGTGGGAAATTGAGGAGTTAATTAAGGTATATTGAAGAATGTTGGCATCTTGAGCGTAAACTTCTCATGGCATAGATGTATGTTATTATTCCCCATTCTTTTATGCGTTAACGTACCTAAACGTAACGCAATTTACTGCAACCCTACCGCAACATAACACAAATTACCATTACTTTTTAACTATTTTCACCGTAACTTAACGCAACGCAAAAGCAAACGCAAACGCAACGCAACGCACAAAGAACAGGGCAACATAATTTACAACTTTAGAAGAATCTTTTAATGTTATAATATATAAAGATAAAATTTATAAATTTATGAATATTAATATTTGTTATTTACTAACATATTAATTTTTAAATTTAGTGCATGTATATAGGTGGAGGTGAGTGCAGGTAAGTGCAGCTAAGCGTAGGTACGTTGGTACAAGTTTGGATGGCAAATGTTATAAACAACAAGCCCTAAGTTCCCTAATTACCTCTAAGATAGTAGCTCAATGAACCGGTCAAATTTAGTTGGTCTAAAAAAATTAAGTTAGTTACTTTTTAGATAAAAAAGTTAATTAATTGCTTGTTCAACAAAAAACAAAAGTCAAATTACAGATTGTTAAATACTTAAATGATATCTTCGCGCAAATTTAATTTATTATTTTATATGGTCCACCGTGATGTACCTACCTAGATATACGTATCATTTATATTAAAATTTTTAAAATTCATCAATATTAGCTATTAAATTCATCATAAATTTATTAATATTGTTATAAAATTCATCAATATATACATTTTAAAGTCATAAAATATTTATAAAAAATCATCATACAAAAAATTGATATATTTCAATATATGCGGTGTACCTAGGTAGGAACAACACAATGGACATAACAATTTCCAGCGAACTAGCTAGGGAGCAAAATGTGAAAATGTATTACTGATAAATACCTACGACTAAACTTTACAAATTAAGCGCATCATACAATGAGCTTTCCTATTGAATAAATACTTCAGTGATAAACGCAAATGTAGTCAATGAAATAAACTATAGAAAAAAATAATAATAAAACCAATAACATCTCCCAAATATTTTACACATGTCACCTTACTGTATGTGATAAAATTTGGATGGCTTAAGATTCTTTGTAACATTGAAGTATTGCAATGTCTTGATCCATTTCTCCTGTGTCTTCAAAAGATGGACAGCAATTGTGTCAGGCCAAAGTGGATGTGTGCACCCTGTGGGTGGCTCAGGATAGTTATACATAGACCACTTAGCATTGAACCTGTTCTTAGCCTTGTGTCCTTCCCTTAGCCACTGCCCAAACATCTTATCTTCTGGACCCACAAGATGTGATTTTAGAATGTCTGACTGTCTAACCCATTCAACAACATCCCATGACACCAAGTAACCCATTCCTGACATGTAGTGCACAAATGGGTCCATACTTGGACATGGGATCACATATCCATAGTATAAATCCTCCCTTGGTAACCCCTTTAGGGAGTTCACCAAATTGGGGAGTCTGAAATACGTGTCGTCGTCTGCTTTTGCCACGTAATGGTACGGTGGGTACGGTCCGTCGCTGCTGTTAAAGATTTCAGGGAGGGTGGAGAAGTAAGTATATGTTTTACCCTTGTCCATGTTTTCTTTACAGTCGAGGATTATGATGTCGTTGTAATGCATGATTTCTAATGACACCATGACCTTTTGGTCTTCTTTTGTGAGGTTGCAGAAGACGAACTTCAAATCTACTTTAGCCCCTTCGGGTGTTTGGGTTCCGTAAATCATTCTAAGGAAGTGTCGCTTGTGATATTGATCGGGCAATGTTAGGATTCCGATAAGAATCCGGATGTCTTCATCGGATTTTGAAGCGGGTATAATTGATGATGAAGAAGTTGACTTAGAATAAGCGCGTAGAAAGTTATCGAATGTTGTTTCACTGATTGAAGTTAGGGCGAAGAGGAAGAAGATGAGGAAGAAACAGAGGATGAATCTTCTGATGTTGGTGTGTTTTGTAGGCTTCATATTTTTGGTAGTCTGAGCTCTTGTGGGTGGAAGTAGTGGACAAGTTTATATATAGTTGTAGAAATAGGGATGGGAAGAGTTTGAAAGCATTAATATTTTAATGTTTGGGAGTTTTGAATAAACTACTACCTCCGTTTTAAATTGTTTGTCCATCTACATAACTCTCTTGTCCCAAAATATTTGTCCATTTTATAATTCTAATGATTGTAATTTCTATTATAATCCTAATAAATACTCTTTTGTTTCTTTTTTATTTTTCTTCACATAAGAAAATATGGGTAATTTTGGTACATTACACATTTTTCACCCTATTTCCTATGATCATTGGACTTTTAAATATAGTTGGGTGGACAAACAATATGGTACGGATGTAGTAATATGTTGACTAACTTGATGGCCAAATATGGGTTTGGTCATTTCTTGAGGTTGAATCTAACATCTTGACTTTGCTCATTTTGAAAATAAAGTTGGCAGAAAGGGTATTTCCCATTGCTTATGCGCCAAATTAGCCTTTCCCTTCGTCACAGCAATTAATTTGGCAGAGCTACAACCGACGCCAATTGTTTTATGGTGTACCGTTAGCATACCTAGATACATCATTGATATTAAATTTTTTTAAAGTTTCATCAATATTAATTATAAATTTATTAATATTATTATAAAATTTATTAATATTTATTTTAAAGATATCAAATATTTACAAAGTTCTTATAAAAAATCTGATATATTTCAATGTATATAGTGTACTTAGATAGATACATCACGATGGACCTAATAATTTACGGACATGTTATTGGATACAAAAATACAAAAGGTCTCAAGTTCAAGTCATGTTTATCGGCGCAAGGTTAACATCCTTACAATATTCACATTTTAAGCACAAAGATATTTATATGAGCTAATGTGTCCAAGTATAAAATTATCACTGAATTTTTAATTATCATATTAAACTTTATATTTTTTAAGACGACTTAATTAAACTTTTGATTAAGATTGTTTCATATTTACAATATAATTCTTCCTTCCTTTTTTTTATGTCACTTATTAAATGTCCAATAAGTATACTGTCTTATTAAAATTTACTAATCTTAAATTGGAATGATGCACGAAGTATAATAGAATAGTTATTTTAATTTAGAAAGAAGAATTAAATGATATCTGGGTATACAATTTAAAAGAGCAAAATATTGATCATATATATTGTCGAAAGAAAAGACAACATGATAAATTTTTCAAACGACAACTTTATTCAAACTAAGGATTATTGACCATGAGAGAGAGAGAGTCGGTTCTAGTTCACCTTTAATTTGAACATCCTAAATCAGAAGTTCAGAACCATCCCGTTTAGCATTTGATTTCTAACTGTGCACAGGATTTTCAAAACAATTTAATTTTGTTGATTTCCTGTTCGATTTGATGGTTTCACATTTTTTAAAAAGCCTTCGAGCTTGAACTCCCCCTCCCCGTGCCCTGTTCAATTTTACTAGGTAAGCCCTAAGATAGGGGTCTAGTAAAATGGGTCTAATTACCTGGATAAAAAAAAAATCATTTCTCATATTTATTAATTGTTGTAATTGTTGTAGTAACTTGACATATTGGGTTTTTGTAGGAAATAAGATATATTGGTAATAATTGGGTAACATAAAATAAAATACAATGGAATTTGGATTAAGAATAATAAAGTGGAAAAATTACCTCTTTAAAATTATGTAAAGGAAATGAAACTAAATAAATTAAAATTAGGACGGTAAAATATATATAGAAACCGAGACGTATAACTATTAGCTGATTCTCGGTAAATAAATTTATAACATAAATCGTATAACCTGAAATACTTTAACTCATTGAATGGGTATGTAAAGTAAATTTTTAAACCGATAATTCGACACCTTAGCCATCTCCTGCACGAGACTTATCACCGATAATAATAAATAAACAAGTAAATCAATAAATAAATAAAGGTAAACGCGAAAAATTTATAACGTGATTTAGGTAATTACTATGGTTAGTACGTAAATAATCATGATTTTGGGGCGGTTACACCTCCCCCGCTAAAAAGAAGTTTCGTCCCCGAAACTTGCGGTTGGATTGATCGCGAACGAAATACCTTAGAAAAGATGTGGGTAGCCTTCCTTCATTTCTTCCTCGGTTTCCCACGTGGCTTCCGAGGTATCTTGGTTTGTTCCAGGCTCTGGTCGCCTAGTCCTCTTGGGGCACTCGGACGCCCTATGATCAGATCCTCCGCACCATAAACAATTGTTCGTGCCCATCCGGCATTGTGCGGTTGAATGGTTCGTTCTTCCGCATTTCTTGCATGGTTCCCGGGCGGTAGGCGTCGTCTCTCCATGAGAAGATACATTCGGAACGATGGGTCGTCCCGTGATGAGCGGTGAGAAATGTAGACGAACTTCGTCCGCCGGTGGCGAAAACACGTGTGGTGGCGTGATTCCTGCGTTGGGAGGCGCTGGTAGTCCTAGCATCTCGTGGAGAAAGGGTCCTAGCTTACTAACGTGGAGAGTTAGCGACTGCGCGGCTTGCGTGATCATGACTTCCATTGCTATCTGGTTCCATGCCCCGATGTAGTTGAGGCACCATGCGTGGCGCCCTGGTTCTCATCGACGTAGTAGCCGATCTGCGCCCACGATGTCATCCACGGGCTCGTGGGAAAGAGTTGCTAGCAAACACCGAGCTCGACAAACATCGTCGTGATATTCGATTGTGGGTTCGCGCGCAATGTGCGTCTAGACGTCTTGTAAGGCCTTAAGGTGGTCTTGGGCGTTAGAATCGGGTCCATAAACATTGCGAAAGGATTCGGGAGGGGATTGCCGTTGGCGTCCATCTAAACCATACATAGAATGCGAAGCAAGGTTTTATAACTCGTATCATAACAAAAAGAACTCGTTAACGTAAATAGAAGAAACAACTTAGGACGAGGTTCGAGACTCAACCAAGGTAACACCTTATAAACGACTCATGGAGCTCTTATTTTGACTTTTGAACTTGCCTTAAGCTTTTTCCTTAACACTTTCTAGATTCCATATATTGTACCACCTTTCGGATTCCCTTACAAGTTCCTTCCATACTAAGATTTAGAGCTCATTTCCCCTTATACCAAATCCCACTTGGGACTTGCTTCGTAATCTTTTCACCAACTATTAAGGACTTTCAAGAAGACACCCTGACATACACCATGATTTCCCAATATACTCATAGCGTTACATGTGTAAACTACTAGGCTTTACTCACATTCACCTAGATTTTCCCTTAGAAATTTTGGCTAGACTTGCTAAAACCCTGGGAAAAAAAATTCGACAGCACTTCCCCTATAAATAGAGCTATCCCCAATTTACATAATCTTGAAAACCTGCAAGGAAAAGCAATTTACATTCTATATAAACATCTAGGGCTTCATGCTCTTCAACAATTCCCAACATAGACATCACTTAACGTGCCAACCATAGAGATACTTATTCTCACATGCCTAACTTTCTTTCTAAACCATAACACTAAGATCCATGTCTTAGAAAATTCTCTAATCCCAAATTCTAATTAACCACTGCTCTGATACCACAACTGTAACGCCCCAACCTTAATCACAAGATTAAGACTATACTTAGAATCCCAAACCTGTGATTAGCGCAGCGGAACACCTTAGGTCGAGGCATTACCGCCGTCTCCCAAAAGAGACAAGGCAACAACACTAAAGAAACTTCCAAAACCACAAGATAACTTACTAGCTTAAAAACCTTCATATATAAAACTTATACAACCTTTAGATAAACTACATAAACTTAAACATAGCTTAACAACTAAACGACTTCCAAAATCCTGCTCGCCCTAACAGGTGATTTCCTTAGAGAACTACCTGATACTGAATTACTTTGGAACCGACTTGTCCTTGCCTAGGAGCTCGAGCCTCCTAAAAACAAAACCATAAAACATCGCAAAAGTGAGTGGGGAAACACTCGACGTAAACCTCCAAAGACGTAAACCGTTCGAAAGCGGTTTTAGTGCGACATTTAAATTCATTTTGAAAGCGGGAAAAGGGGATAAAGCGATAACTTGCAATGATGTGCATAAAACATAAACATGAATAACATAGAATAGAGGTATATAGAAAATACGTGGAACCCTTATGATCGGTGGAAGCACCACACACGCGCATGCCCAAATCGATCTAGATTTGGATTGGGTGACTTCTGTGATGACATCGCAGTCTAGGACACTCTGATCAGGAGCATCTAAAAGGCTAGCACTTCACGTAACTAGCTAAAACATAAACATAGAATACATAAAATGGGTCCACTTTCGAACATAATGATATCATAAAACATAAAGCTTGACATGTCATAAATTGAATGAATCATGAATATAACTTAGATCGTAAAACCTGGACAATTTGCGTACCTTGGGACGCTAAAGATCTTAAGCGACATTTCGGCTTGGAGATGGCTTTGGAAGTTTGTCAACTAAGATGAGAATAAATAGAAATGAAGAACCAAATAGGGTTCTAAATTAGACTCATAAGTTTAGAAACTTAGTAATATAAATGAATTAACTTTAGGAAGAAAAAATTCAGGTTTAGTAAAATAGAGTTTAAAGCATAACTTGAGTTAGGAAAATTGAAACGAAGTAAAAGAGTACATCCCGAATAGGAAAAACATAATCTACAACTTTGTCAACAGAACCAGAAGCTAAAAATGAGTGGAGGGCCCCAAAATGGGCCCGGACAGAAGCTGTGCACATAAAACTTTGGAGTTTTCTTGGAAAATCACGAGAAATATGACGTAGAAGGTGATTCAAATAAAAGGGCTTGAACTTAGGACAATTAGCTTGAATTGATGATGAATAGGGTAATTATAAATTGGAAGCTAGGATGCGAGATAACGAGTTCGAATATGGTTTGATAATACGATATCGAACGAAATGGCGAAATGGAGCAAGATATACACGTCCAAATGTGAATAAAAGCAAGCTTGGATTAATGAATTATGAAATGAGGAATGAATTGAATTAGACATTGGAGGTTATCAAGCTAGAAGGAACTTTTAGCTAGAGCAAAGATATTGAACATGATACTTAAAGAAATATGAGAGTCACGATACATTACTTAAACATACTAGCTCTTGAAAGGTATTCTTAAGACTTACTTAGGACTCCAAAAATGGTACTCTTAGCCTTAAACACATAACTCTATAATTACAATATATAACCATGACACATTTATACCTAGAACCCCTTATTGGGTTGGTTTGAGGCCCAAAAGACATTAGTTCACAAAGGTTAATTTGAGCAGAATGTTGTTCTGGACAGCCCGGTTTCCCGGGATCGCAACTCACGCTCCCGATATCGGATGACTATGAACCATACCTTTCCGGAAAGCTTGCAGCATGGCCTAAAACTTTCATGTTTATCACAAAAACCAAAGAGGTCTCCAAAGGGACGAAAAACAGCCCTCAAAACACTGACTCAGAAATTCGTATATAAAATCGTGAGGTTACGGTTTTGGTCGTAACTCGGGCTATACATGTCGGAAATTTGAAATTCCAAAACCTATGGTTTGCTAACACCTTAAGCTATCCAATGGAGTAGAATTTTGGGCAAAAATACCACTTTTATAAATCTGTAAAATTCCAGAACCGAAACAGCAGCTTAAAACACTCAAAAACCCATCTTTTAATTGGATTTTTCCACTCTTAATCATATTAAAACATAACCAAACTTCATCTAACCTTAATACACTATATTTCCAGAATATAAACCATGAAAATCTCTTCATCAAAGGCCTTAAAACCCACATGCATTCATGAATTAAGCATAAACTCAACATAATAAACATGTTCTTGAACTCTTGCATAACAATTTCATTAATTCACCCAAATTAAACATGATAACACTTAATTTATAATTTCACAACATAAACTCAGCCCTTAAACACTTAGAAACTCTCAAGAATCCACATGCATCAACACTAATTCATCATCCACCATGAATTCAACTCTAAACCTCACAAAACACTTAGAAATCAACATGCATGTACTTCAAAACTTAACCCTAACTTAACCAATACAATTATATACTTGAATTCATGAATAAAGAGAGTAAAAGAGATGGAATTTATAAAAGAAACATATATATAACATGAATTTTCAGATTAGGGCATAAAAGATATGAAATTGGGGTTTGAGAGATTACCCTTGGGGTTAAAAAAAAATGGATGAAAACACAAGAGAGAGGAAGGGGGTGGTGCACGGTGGCCGTGGCTGGCGGCGGCTGGCCGGAAAATGGCGGCTGGGCTGCTGGTGGTGGCCGGCCGAATGGAGGGAGAGGGAGGAGGATGGGAGCCTTGGTGAGTTGTTTAATTTGAGAGTGAAATGAAAATGACTTAAGCCTCCCCCTAACTAATACACATATATACTACCATCTAATTAACTAATACTAATAATAATTAAAATAAGACCTTAATTAAAATAAAATAAGAGGATAACAATAGGATAAAATATATTGTAATTGTTGTAGTAACTTGACATATTGGGTTTTTGTAGGAAATAAGATATATTGGTAATAATTGGGTAACATAAAATAAAATACAATGGAATTTGGATTAAGAATAATAAAGTGGAAAAATTACCTCTTTAAAATTATGTAAAGGAAATGAAACTAAATAAATTAAAATTAGGACAGTAAAATATATATAGAAACCGAGACGTATAACTATTAGCCGATTCTCGGTAAATAAATTTATAACATAAATCGTATAACCTGAAATACGTTAACTCATTGAATGGGTATGTAAAGTAAATTTTTAAACCGATAATTCGACACCTTAGCCATCTCCTGCACGAGACTTATCACCGATAATAATAAAAAAACAAGTAAATCAATAAATAAATAAAGGTAAACGCGAAAAATTTATAACGTGATTTAGGTAATTACTATGGTTAGTACGTAAATAATCATGATTTTGGGGCGGGTTGTTACAGGAACTAAAAAAAAGGTAAAAAGGGGGAACCACAAAAAAAAAGACTGACTGAAAAAAGAACATGACTAATTGTAGCCATTACCAACAAGCTGACTAAAAAAGGAAAACCACTATATTTAGCCATTACCAACAATCCCCCACTAATGGCTTACAAAGAAGTCAAGAAAAGGAAAGGAAAAATTGGGCAAAACAGGTCAGATACTTAGGTGTCAATATCTTTCGATTTGAATTGACACATTAGTGATGTGAGGCAACAGTCAATAATCTAACAAGTGGACTAGGCCTTGAACTTGGAAGACTTTGATTGAGACCCTCACAACACGTATCAACCTACAGAAAAACATACTCCGCGATAACAACATTTGCGCCTTTATGGCCATGCGCACACCTTGGGACTCATAAGTGCTCTAGAGAGATAGCCCAAATTTCTCATAGAAGGCGGCCAAACCTTCACACTTACGTAGGTAATTACATCAAGTCTATCTCAACATAGACCACCACAAATGTGAATATGGAATTATTAAGAGCAATTAGCTCATCCTTACAATAAACAATCGGTGAATCCTTCAGTGCGTCTCACAAGCACCCCCCACAAAGGGCGTGGATTCATTAAGAGAATAATCTCAACCTTAGAAGCACTACTTTGCACCATAGGGATAAGGATGTAGTGCATCTCGAATATTAGTATAGTTTCGTTGGACCAAATAATTGGTATCCACCATACCTCTTCAAGCCATAGGCTCAAGCCCTATCCCCCTCGATGCCTCTAAAACAACTCGTCTAGTCAACCCCTTAGTGAGAGGATCCGCCAAATACTTCTCGGATCTCACATACTGCAAGGATATTACTCCATGCTTTAGCAATTGTCTCACTGGACTGTGTCTAACACGGATATGTCTCCTTTTCCCGTTGTAGACACTGTTATGAACCACTCCATTTGCTGCCTGTGAGTCACAATGTATAGAGATAGGTGTCTCTTGTTTCCCCCATAGTGGCACGTCTGCTAAGAGACTTCTAAGCCACTCTGCTTCTTGACCTGCCAACTCAAGAGCAATAAACTCAGATTCCATGGTAGAGCGGGCTATGCAAGTCTGTTTTGCAGACTTCCACGAGATAGCCCCTCCACCCAAGATAAAAAAAACATAACTACTAGTAGAACTAACTTCATCATTATCAGAAATCCAGTTTGCATCACAATATCCTTCTACAACAGCAGGAAATTTATTAAAGTGTAAACACCAATCCATTGTACCTTTTAGATACTTAAGCAAACGGTGAAGTGCATTCCAATGTTCTTGACTAGGATTATGAGTGTAGCGACTCAATCTACTCACAGCATAAGCAATATCAGGACGAGTAAAGTTCATCAAAAACATTACACTTCCTATAATTTTAGCATACTCAGATTGAGACACACTAAGACAGTTGTTCTTCTTTAAAGATATACTGGGATCGTAGGGAGTTCTAACAGGTGTCACATCAAACATGTTAAATTTCTTTAACACTTTCTCAATATAGTGTGACTGACACAAAGCATAACCAGAGTTGGTTTTTCGAATTTTAACCCCTAAGATCACATCAGCTCCACCCATATCTTTCATTTCAAACAAAGAAGACAACAACATTTTAGTCTCATTGACTACAAGCAAATTTGTACCAAAGATCAGCATATCATCAACATATAAGCATATGAGCACACAATCTGATCCTATCATCTTGGAATAGACACAAGAATCAGACAAATTTGCAACAAATCCATTTTTCACAAGAGAACTATCAAACTTCTCAAACCACTGTTTAGGAGCTTGCTTTAGGCCATAAAGAGATTTTCTCAATCTGCATACTTTATTCTCCTGACCTGGTACTTCACAACCCTCAGGTTGGGTCATATAGATTTCTTCCTCTAAGTCACCATTAAGAAAAGTTGTCTTTACATCCATTTGAGGCACAACAAGATCAAAAATCGCAGCTAACGCAATCAGCATTCTAATGGTGCTTATTTTCGTAATAGGAGAATATGTGTCGAAATAATCTATCCCTTTCTTTTGGTCAAAACCTCTAATGACAAGTCTGGCTTTATATTTATCAATTGAACCGTCAGACCTCAATTTCTTTTTGAAAATCCATTTACTACTAATAGGTCTACAACCCTTAGGCAAATCAGTTAATTCCCAAGTTTTATTAGACACTAGGGAATCTATTTCACTTCTAATGGCTTCCTTCCAAAAGGTTGCATCAATAGACCTAATAGCCTCAGCATAGGTTTTTGGATCTTCATCAATTAGAAATAAAGTCACAAGAACCTCAGTCAAAGCATCCACATCATAATGATTAAAAACTTCAACTAGGAAAGCAGTAACAAAATCAGGTCCAAAATCAGTTGTAGTTCTTTGTTTTTTTACTTCTTCTAGGCTCAATTTCCACATTTCTAGTACTAGAACTAGCAACAGGCAAGCTCACATTTTCAGGTACTACATCAGACACAACATCAGTTACCACATTAGGCACATTCTTTTTCAACGGAAACACATGCTCAAAAAATTGAGCATCTCTATATTCAGAAATTGAATAATCACTCAAAGACATGAAACGATAGGCATCACTATTTTGAGCATTTGCAATAAAAACAGCATCAAAGGTCTTTGGGCCTATGTTGGTACGCTTATGACTAGGTAAAGCCACTTTAGCCAAGCACCACCACACTTTCAAATAATTCAAATTCGGGGCATATCCTTTCCAAAGTTCAAATGGGGTATGATCCCTCTTTTTATGGGGAACTCTATTGAGAATAAAGCAAATCAAAGCGACTTCCCCACATGTTACCAGGCAATCCAGAACTCGGAAGCATAGCATTCATCATTTCCTTAAGAGTACGGTTCTTACGATCTGCTTTACCATTTTGTTGAGGGGTGTAAGGAGCGGTAGTCTCATGAATAATACCATTTTTCTCACAAAAAACAGCTAAAGAGGTTGAGTCAAATTCACCACTCATATCAGACCTAAGCCTCTTGATTTTCCGGTCTAGTTGATTCTCAACTTCTGCCTTATATTTTAAGAACACTTCTTCAGCCTCGTCTTTAGACCTCAAAAGGTAAACTTTTGTATATCTAGAGAAGTCATCTACAAAGGTAATATACCATTTCTTTCCTTCTTTGATCATTGTGTTCTTAAAGTCGGCTAGGTCTGAATGAACAAGTTCAAGCAACTGAGTTGATCTCGTAGTTACTGACTTAAAAGGTTTCTTGGCAAATTTCGCCTCAACACAAACATCACATTTAGAACAACTTTCTGTATAACATTGAATTAATTTCATGTTCTTTAGTGCATTTACGGAAGCATACATATCCAATTCTACCATGCCAAAAGTTAAGAGATTCAGCAATATAAGCAGAAGTAGAAGCATTTCCATTAGCATCTGATGCAACATTGAACATATAAGCCATCACTACGATACCCTTCCCAAAAATACCCCATTACGAAGGATAACAATTTTTCCAAATTTTGGTTCACCTCAAAACCGAAACATCAAGGAGGCTATTAGAAACTAGATTTCTACGAAGGAAGGGACATACAACACATTGTTCAAGCATAAAGGTTTTCAGTAAATTTAAGGAGAACTTTCCCTTTACCTAGTAATCTTTGCGCGGTGGAAGAATTGCCCATGAAGACATGTTCACCATCGGAACCTCTTCAAAGTCATGCATCGATTCTTGTTGGTGCGAAATGTCTAGTTGCTCCATTGTCGAATCCACTCGTTGTTGTTAGCTTGAGATTAGCTTCCTGATTCTGCGCAGAATACTTGGTCTCCTCGGTCAGTTAGCTTGATTACTATTACATCGGTGAGTTTCGTGGGTTTGAACTCTCCTTTGCTCGGTGCATCGATATGCCTTGTGGCGGGTTTGCCACGGACATAATGAGAGAACATACTACGGATTTTATTATTAGGCTTGTTCAGTTGTTTCTGATGCTTGGATTGCTTCTGATCCTTCTTATTCTTTCCTTTGAACCTGTCTATATTAGCATGAACAGAAGATTCAACCAGGTTAGCTTTAACAGAATTCAAAGAGAGAGAAGACATCTTATCTTTCAAAAGATTTGTTTCCTCAGTTCTCATGTGGTTGATTAATTTTTGAAGGGTCAAGTCCTTCTTCTTGTGCTTGAGATGATTCCTATAGTCACTCCAGGATGGTGGTGTTGGTGCTTCTGGATCTTCAAGATGAGGTGAGGACAACACATAATCAATCTCTAACTGTTCCAGACACAGCAATAACTTTTGGGACCATTGTTTGAAGTTAGTTCCATCGAAAGGCTCAATTTTGTAGATATCAACGAGGGTTTTAGGAGGAGCAGCCATTGATAGTAATCGCTTTCAAATTGTTGGAAAAATCAAGGCTGCTGAGAAAGAAACGAATCAAGGTTGTGGAGAACACAAGAAAACTGAGCCATGGAAGAACCACTGCCTTGAAAGCGATTATGGCCCGACCTCGGTGCCAATGGGTGCCGTCGCTCCCGAGGTTAACTCAGTTATCACGGGACACGTGCACTCGTGGCCAAGGATATGGAGTATGAAAACTGCAGCCAGAAAGGGAGAGGAGAGGAGAGGAGAGGAGAAGGGAATTGTATTCGATGATGAACACAGTCCTCCAGAGGCTCCAATTTATAGGAGAAACTGGAAGTCAACAGCCACAAAAAAAACAGGAACTAAAAAAAAGGTAAAAAGGGGGAACCAAAAAAAAAGACTGACTAAAAAAAGAACATGACTAATTGTAGCCATTACCAACAAGGTGACTAAAAAAGGAAAACCACTATATTTAGCCATTACCAACATGATAATCTAATTTGCATCAACTATCACATAAAATACATAATTTATGTGTGATTCTACATTCATAAAAAATATATAATTATTAATAGATTTTAACTAATTTATTAATTGCATAACCCATAAAAAATAAAAAATATATGTATAAAAATTCAAATATTCATAAGTATATATTTTTTTGAATCATTTAAAAAAACTAATAGTTAATAATCTAAAATAAGACATCTATAGTTCCCTATTTAAAGAGAGAAAAGTAAAAAATAATCTAAAATAAGACATTTATAGGTACTGTTTTTTTCTGCGATTGACAAACTGTGGTACCACAACATACCGCAGTTTGTCACAACTCACCATACTTTAACACAAATCATTACTTTTCTCTCTTCACTTTTCTCTCTCCTCACTTTTCTCCTCTACTTTTTATATTCTCTCTCCTCACCTACTCCACGTATCAATAACCTACCACAATTCTACCAAACCCACCACAATTTCACCACACCATACCGCAAAATATAGCAGAAAAGAAAAGAGTCATAGTATATGAAGTACCAAAGCATTTATACGGGCGGCTAGATCATCTCTTTGGGTAATTGGGTTGGTTTGCGGTCCAATCCAAGATCCAAAGAAAACGGGAAGCATGCAGGAATGGGAAAGCGGGCCCATTTTAGAAGCTCCACGTATCCTCACAACATCCGAGACATCAACAACGGGTGAACACGTATCCCCTCAACCTGTACCATCTGTTGAACCCCCAACGCATGACATGATCTCCCTACAAAAACCTCCCTGCTCCATTACTCCTCTACCTAGTAAACCTCAACCTGCTAAAAAATGGGGCCTAAACCACCATCATCATCATCATCATCATCATCATGGTTAATCACTTTATCTCTACTCATCTGTGTGACGGCAGGTGCCCAGAACAGCACCGATTCCAACTCCATGATCTACCAGGTGACCGGGAACCGGAAGCTGGTGGGTGCAGAGAGGCAGTTCGTCCGGTTCATGAGGGACTACGGTAAGGAGTACTCCACACGGGAGGAGTACGCCCACCGTCTCGGAGTGTTTGCCAGGAACTTGCTGAGAGCGGCCGAGCATCAGGCGCTGGACCCAACTGCAGTTCACGGGGTTACGCCCTTTATGGACTTGACCCAGGAGGAGTTTGAGTCCACTTACTTGGGCCTCAGGCCCAGTAATCCGGAGGATGATGGCCCACTTAATGACTTGGAGGAGGCTCCAAGGTTGGATGTCACCGGCTTGCCTAACACCTTTGATTGGCGAGACAAAGGAGCTGTTACTGAGGTCAAGACTCAGGTAATTCTAAGGAAAATATTATTTTATGCCCTTATATTTTGCTCTGGTTGGATATCTAATTATAATTGGGGATACCAAACTAATGAGTTGGTTTATTAAAAATCTTAACATCTTGCATGTGTTATTATTTTTCTAAATCACTTATAAATAATTTAATAATAATTATTTATTTATATTTATTTCATAAATATAAAATTATGTATAAAATGTGCATTTTTTATTATAATTGATAAAATTAGGCTATTATTATATTTTTTTGACCGGGTTAATAAATATTATATTATATTATTATAATTGATAAATATATATAACTATTAAAGAAAATATTAATAAAAGTTATAAAAATGTGAAATATGAACAATTCAAGATGGTCACCGTGATCCTACTTTGATATATACTTGTTCTCCTTAAAAGCAAGCTGTCAGGAGCGCTTGAGTCTCTGAAGAGAAACTAACACTCCAACAAATGTCCTGTTTTCATGAATGTTAATGCGTATTTATGCGTGTGTAGGTTACATTATGAATTGAAATTGAGATTGTAGTGATGGTGAATCAGGGTACATGTGGATCGTGTTGGGCTTTCAGTACAACAGGAGCTATTGAAGGCGCTAATTTTGTTGCCACAGGAAAGCTGCTAAATCTCAGCGAGCAGCAGCTTGTTGATTGTGATCACCAGGTTTGCTATTATTAAACCCTCGATACTTAATACAACTCATTACTCTATTACAGTTCTTAAATTAACTGGTATACATTGTTTGGTTGGATGGTACTGGTGTAAAGTGTGATGCAAAGAAGAAAAAGGAATGCGACAGTGGGTGTCATGGCGGGCTGATGACGAATGCATACAAGTACTTGATCGAGGCAGGAGGATTAGAAGAGGAGAAAGATTACCCGTATACCGGAAAGCAGGGGAAATGCCAATTTGACCCTAACAAGGTGGCTGTTAAGGTTACCAACTTCACAACCATCCCTCTTGATGAGGATCAAATTGCAGCCCATCTTGTCCATAATGGTCCCCTTGCAGGTAATTCATTCAGGTCTTTCGATGATTGTGTGCTTATATACCCTGTTTGGTAACTAGCTGTTAGCTTATAGCTGCTAGATGATAGTTGTTTGAATTAGGCCTTGTTCTTTTTTGTAGTTGGCAAACTGCGGTGCGACAGCATATCGCAATTTGTCATAACCCACCACACTTTACCCCGAATACTTACTTTTCCCTCTCCTCACTTTTATCTCTCCTCACTTTTCTCCTCTACTTTTTACATTCTCTCTCCTCACATACCCTACATACCAATAACCCATCACAATTACACCATAACCCGCCACAATTTCACCACATCATTCCGCGCCATACCGCAAAATACCGCAGAAAAGAACAGGGCCTTAGTTGTTTGATTCTAGCTGTTTGGGTTAGCTGATTGTAGGAAAATTGTTCGATAGAGTAGTTGTTGGTGAAAAGCTATTTCAAAAAGCTTCATTAGTTTTCTGAAAACTAGTTTATTGAGTCTAAAAAGCTAATATAAAAAGCTACTTATTATACGCTTTTAAATAACTTTTTAACTTTGGTCAAAATGCTAAAAACTACCTAAGGGAGCGAAACACTCCCATAATGTGGCTAGTAGCTTGGTATTGAAACACGAATATAATACTGATGTGCACTTGTTGTTGACAATTATGCAGTTGGGTTGAATGCAATATTCATGCAAACATACATTGGAGGAGTGTCATGCCCTCTAATATGTGGGAAGAGATGGATAAATCATGGAGTTTTGCTTGTGGGATATGGAGCAAGGGGCTACTCTATCCTGAGATTGGGTTACAAGCCATACTGGATCATAAAGAATTCGTGGGGCGAGAAATGGGGAGAGAATGGGTATTATCGACTTTGTAGAGGTCATGGTATCTGCGGAATCAATACCATGGTCTCTGCAGTCGTCACACAAGCCTCTTGATTAACTAGATACTTTCCTGCCTCTTGATTATTTCCAGCAACTCTTGTACATATTTTCAGTTCACGTTCCTCTGTGTTGTTAGCTACTTTTAGAAATACAGCAATGTAATAGCAACATAGTACTAGGTGGTGACCGATCAGTAGGTACTCTTACGAGGTCGGTCTTTCCTCATGTTTTTGCATATTTTGTTTCAATGTTAGTTTCTGGCTGTCTGTCCTACTTTGGCAAAAGCAGATAGAGGCAGTAGTGATATCAATTTAAGCAGTTTTATCTCGAGATTTGAGAGCAATTTATGGGGTGTATGATTAAAGTTGTTAGAATCGGGATTTTAATTTGGATTTATGGGGTACTTAAAATTGGAATTAACCTACAAAATATCGTGGATCGGAATGTAATTATTTTAATAACTATGTGTGATGAGAAACAATCAAATGGGCATGCATATTTTGAATAACTCTAGCCTCCTCTCTACAAAATTTTAGCCTCCACTTCCTTAAAAGGGCTGCCATCGATTATTTTGTCGATGGTAAGCTTCAATTTGATTGATTTCTACTATAATTGTTAGTTTGATTTTACGTTTACGCAAAGAAGGTTAGTATCTTCTTTTGTAAAAGTTTTTATTGTACCCTTATGTAGGGTTTTCAGTCTCTTTTTAGAGTTTTTATTGTATCCTTATTTAGGGTTTTTAGTCTCTTTCTAGAGTTATTGTTCAGTTGGTGTGATCTAATACATTGGATGAAAATCTACTTTCAAATCGCTATAGCACGGGTTGTGAGGTTCTCCGTCAATGGTAAAGATGAAGAGTCATGGAAGAAATCGGAGTCGAACGTCAGTAAGATTAGTATTAGTTATTTGGAAGTTGAATTTTATATTTATGTTTTAGATACAATTATTTAATCACGATTTTCATTGTAAGCGTCATATGACTTGCTATTAATAAAATCATTATGTTTAATTTCAAAAAAAATTGGACAATCGGGAATTAATTGATCTCTGATGATCCTCGTGCCGTAAGAATAGGATTCTGTTGGGCTTTAATTGATGGCACAGAATCAACCTCCCACGGTCTACAGAATTACAAATGGGCTTAATCTAAACAGGTCCATGGTACCCATTATTTGGGTATCGTCTAAGATGTTGGAAGTTGAAAGTGGAAAGTTTTGGGTGTGGTCTTCTTTTTTTTAGGTGGATTGGTGGCACAGATAGGATAAAGTAGATAAAGTGAGTAGGATAATGGAGATGGAAATAAAATGTGGTACTTAGATAATGTGGATAAAGTACTACAAAATAAAACGGTTGTTTTTTTTTTAGCGTAGACAGAATACAGAAAATAAATACAACATTAAGGAAGGGCTCGTTTTTTAGTCCTCTTGGCTAGAGAATATGCTTTCTTAATGTTAGTTTTTTTGTTAAGGGTAAAACAAACATCTAAAGTAAAAGGACATTTCGATGAAGGATATCTTGGTCTTCGCACAACGACTTCGATCTTCTGGCGCCCTTGTCATCCATTTTGAGTCGTCGCTTCGGTTGGACTTCGGTGACCTAGAAAGAACTCCCCTCTTGCATTTTCCACTTCATCCCTATAACACATTCCTTAAAACCACTAGGAGTTGATTGTCAACCCTTAGAGAACCGTGGACACCTCCTATATGCATTGTTGCTTCCTCGAGTAGCAATAAACTGTAAGTAACTGTCACTTTGATGTGGCTGTTGAGATGTTCCTGCCAAAGGACTTTGTGTATCTAATGAAGAATTCACCTCCTCGTTATTTGTGAGTTCTGTTGCTCCCTCATATTTTATCTCCATAGATAGTGACGAGGCATTGTCCACTATTATGTCCTCCACTTCTCGATGTGCTTGAGGTTTAATTCTCACTATCAAAAAACCCATACTCCTTGGGTCATAAAAAGTCAAAGGCTTCCTTCGTAGTTAGTAGAATCTCTTGATAGGCGTCTCTAGAGATGGACATAGGATCTCTCATGTTTGATTTCTTCCAGAATTTCAGAATTTGAGTAGTGTCAGCTTTGTCCCCTATCATTTGACTGATTGCTGGAAATTGCGTGGTTCTTTGGTCGATCCCATCCTCCTTGCTTGGCATGATATTGGAGTAGGAGACAGTAATTGGGTATTCATAGACTCTCTCCCAAATCCTTCCTCCTAGTCCTTAGAGTAGCCATCTCCTACTCTTATTTCCCATGCTACCTTCGTTGTCTTAGATTGAAGGTTTGCCAACTCTGTACCCAGCCCTTGCACCTTGTTGGAGCATGCTTGTGCTCTACTTAGAGAACCCATTTCCCTTTTTTTACAATACTTGGGAGTTGTCTTCCTCTCCTCTATCCTTGGTTTGAGTTAGCTCATTCCTTACCTTCGAATTGGATGGACTAACCTCGAGGGCTCTCGCTAACACTTTGCTAACCTCCTCCAATTGTACCATCTTAGTTAGAGCTACACCACTTCTATAAAGAGCTTTGACATTGTGGGGGTCAAATTTTAGCAGATACCAACAATGTTCAATGGTTTTCTGAAAATTTCCCAGTTTTAATTCACACGCTGCATAATTGAGGTTAATCGAAATGGCCCAATTCCACAAAAGCAAGGAATCGTCTTCACTCGTAGGTAGACTTGCACACGCAAACTGCAGGGCTTTTACATACAATTTGGCAATGGAATCAACCTGTCTATCGAAACAACTTGTTTCCATTCTCTTTTAGTGATTTTGCTTTGAGGATGGCCTCACGACGATGATCCATTTGAGCCAAAAGATTAATGAAATCGTCATCAAAGTTCGCGTCCATAGACTTCAGCATAACTGACCATGGAGTCATCTCATCCATGTCTAAAACCTAGGCAAAACCCAATCACCCAAGGTAGAACCCTACAACAGGCAAAGACCAAGGTCCTAGACTACAAACAAAGAGAGAAACCAAATGAACCTACCACTACATACCACCAACACTTAACATACAACACGCACTACTTACTAGAGCAACCAACCACTCTACATCCAAGCTAGAAGGAGATCATGAGATCAAGCCTCCCCAGTTCACCAAATCAAACGAAAACAAACTTACTAGAAACTGAAGTCGACCATCGTCCCAACCTCTGGTTTGGCAAACCCGATCGAATGCCCCCTTGAGAAGCTTGCTCGCGGCCACAGGTGACCTCTTGATTGAAAAAGAGCTAAAAGACGAGACTAAATCAGAAAACCAATACTACCAGGGTTGAGTAGACCGGAGTACGGTGTTGCCGACAACGGTCGTTAACCGGCCATCACAGGCATCGGTGAAGAACTTAAATGGTGTTTGCAATGGTGGTTGGGTTTGGTTTCGAGAGAGAAATATTTCTCTGCTCCTTGCTTTTATTACAAGAACAGGTCTTAGCACAGATGCGACTCATGCATTTTAACCTTGATGATTGACCAATTTTAACTGAAGTTATATGCAGACCCCGTCCTTTTTTTTTTTTTGTTATCTTTTAGTTTGGCCTTGTGTCCTTGTCTTTGCTAGTTTAGTTGTCTTGGTTGTTTTTCTTTGATCAAATCTTTCTTCAATCAAAAACCGTTTTTTGCTTAGACTTGGCTCGAATAGTGAGAAAATTGTGAACAAGACTCTTTGCTCCTTAGGAGACCATATTAAACCCATGCTTTACTGCAGCTTAACATTACTCATGGTAACATCTAACAAAAGAACTAGGATTTAAATTTTTAGATTCAAGTGATATCCTTCAAATAAATCAAATCATGAGTCTTTAGTCCTGGTGCATGTTATGTGTGTTGTAACTGTTGTTAGTCATTCATATTATGACAAAAAAGCAACCACTACTATCTCACAACTTGAAAGGTACGAGCTTTATAACATAGGAACATGTAGCAGAACTAATAAAACTTTGAATTATTTTCTGCCTTATTTTCTTTAAGGGGTATGTTTAATTAGCTTCATTTGAATGATGACGATGACAACGCTGATGATAATAGTAATAAAGATGGTGATGGAAAGCAATAATAAATAAAGTTCAATTTTTTTTTATTATTTTTATATTCATCAACTAATCTATCCACTAATTTTATATTCATCAACTAATTTATTCACTAATTTTATAATCGGATATATTCTTTGTAAACAGCCACATAAATTGCTATTAGTCATTCGTTAAACTACAACAATTATATCCGCTGCCAAAACTGAAAAACGATCGTGATCGGGTGCACGATGCTTTGTGTGCCCGGACTTTGCTTTTTCCTTTTTTAGTTATCGTTTTTTTTTTTAATTTCACACCTTGCCTTTGTTTTTTTTTTTTGGTTATTTCTTTCCTTTTCTTTATAATAGATCTCAATCTAATTATAAACCCAGCACCAATTTATAGTTGCATGTCAACAATTATTGCATTTCTTAAGAGTTTCCCAATCCATTCAATTTTTACTTTTTTTCAAAAAAAAAATGAAAAGTTTTCCAATCCAAGCTAGTCCCTAAAATTAATACTAGTTTATATGCATTTTTCTATTAGTTTATAAGAATTATAGTTAAAATTTATGAGCATTCATTTAGTAGTTTTATGACCATTTTAATACCATCACAGAGTGAGCAATGTATGATTTTATTTGTGAACATTGATTAGTGTTTTTATGAGCATTATCATAGAATTTTTATGAGCAAATTATGTCTCATTCCCTGTTCTTTTCTGCGGTATTTTGCGGTATGGCGCGGTATAGTGTGGTGAAATTGTGGCAGGTTGTGGTGTAATTGTGGCGGATTATTGGTATGTGAGGTAGGTGAGGAGAGAGAATGTAAAAAATAGAGGAGAAAAGTGGCAAGAGAGAAAAGTAATGATTTGTGGTAAAGTGTGGTGGGTTGTGGCAAATTGCGGTATGTTGTGGCACCGCAGTTTGCCAACCGCAGAAAAGAACAAGGCCTAAATTTTTATGAGCATTGTAATACATTTTTACAAATATTTTCATGAGATTTGTGAGCAATGTAATAGAGTTTAAGAGTAATGTATGATTTTGTTTGTCAACATTGTTTAGTATTTTTATGAGCATTATTGTTGAATGTTTTCTAGGAAAAAAAATTAAATGAAAATAAAGAATAAGAAATGGAGAGGTAGCGCACACAAAGCATTGTGCGCCTAGACTCACTATCATAGCTTTGTGTCAAAACAGGTATCCATTACCAAAATAGTTATGAAACTGGTACTTTTATCGAAAAGAGCAAAAAAAAGTGAAATGTTGAATTACATTCCAACCTTATTCCCTTATCTAGACCTTTCCAAATAGTGTAGAAAATACTAGGTTCCCCATCCAAATGATGTAGCAATTAACATGGCAAATTGGCAACCATTTGCAAGCATCAACATCATTACATAGTACATAGACCACACTTGGAAGGAAACCTACCCCAACTAGAAGCTTAGTATATTCATCTTGTTTTTAGAGTTGAACCAAAGAAAGAAAAAAAAAAAAAAGTGAGGATGACCAACTTTTCAATGCCATTCACCCAATGCCTTCACCTACCACTTGCATCATGCATCCATCATCATTTAACTCTCTCCCTCTCTATACTCACACTTAACCAAAAGTTACTCGCTTCAGATTTTTTTTTTCTTGGGCTGGTTTAAGCAAAAGTGAAGCTGCTCCTTTGTGATCGTTGTCAATTGAGAAAGTATTTTGGTTGTGGTTAATCTTTGTTGTATTGCTTATGTTTAGCTATTTCTTCGCAGGCATGTATTTTTTGAAGTGGAATGTTTGCTGTTTGTATTGCGGTTTTGCTGTATTCTGTAAACATTTAAACTTTTGGCTTGCAATAATCGAAAAAAGAAAAGGCAAAAGATGGCATTTAAGTAGGTCGTTATCAAAAAGCTACCAAGAAAAGGAAATCAAAACTTGATTATCAAGACATTAATATTGCTTGATTGGTATGTGTTAGTCCACAATGCACCCCTAGTAAACCGTAGGATTACTGCTAAATGATGTGGATATCGACTCTTTACGGTAGCACAAATGCAAATTATATCTATAAAATTGACACGAATTAAAATGATGTGCATATGCATCCCTAATTCGACTTGAGAGTGAACAAAATTGGCAGCACAAATGGACAAGGGTCCCTTTTTTTTTTGGGTGTCCATCTATCACATCCATATATTTTCCTTCCCAATCAATATAAACAAGCCCTAGATATGCCTATGACTATATGTGTAAAAATCTATATAAGCCACTTCGCGTCCTTAAACATCAAGCATTATCAGGTCCAGCATTAACAAGGCCTAAGAAGGCTTCACAAGGACCGTGTACGAGTGTGAATGAGTGAAAATGGCATCTGAAGCCACTCGGAGTCGACATAAACACTTGCCAACAATATTAAACATTTAGAGAGCGCTTGGTAGAAACCTTAGGGAAATTTTTCCCAGGGAAAATTTCCCATGGGAAAAATTTCCCTTAGGCCCCCCTAAGGGAAATTTTCCCTAGAAAATTGTATGAAATGGTGGGCCCACCGTAAAATTTTTCTCATAGTCAACCTATTTCCAAACATGGGGAAATTAAGTCAACCGGGAAAATTGACCATTTCCCCGGGATTTTTGACCAACCAAACGTACCCTTAGGTTCAATAGTACCTTGGCGCTGAAGCAACAAAGCCACAGTAGTCTTCAGGAAATTACAGAGGCATTTGCCCAGCAAATGATGAACAAAGCACCTCTATATTAAGTCAGAGTGTCAGACATCCTAACGATAATTTCCTGAGAATGGGAAGCCTGCTCAACCCACCATACAATACTCAGATGTAATTGCTGCAGAAATTCGCCTTCTGGTTAAATTCGGGTCGGCCAAATCGGTCATTGTGAAAATTTAGATGAGAAAATTTTGTCAACCCAGTTGTTTCCGGATCAGATCGAGGCAGACAGACCTATATTCAGGTCACAATTGAGTTGACAATAAAAAAAGAGAATTATTATATCCGAATATTCAGTCAGATTAGTCAATGTTAAAATTCGAACGAAAAATCTATGACCGTATCCGATTTTCCCGAATCGGACAAATTCAAATATACGAGTGGGACAATTTACTAGCCCTACTTTACATACCTTTCTGTTCACTTCTGCTGTAAAGGCAGATGTATCAGCAACAGGATGGTAATTGGAATTATGATCATATCGAAAAGGGCATCCTCGGCCTACTTTCTACATAAAAAGACACTAGTATTAACTATCTTATCTTTATGTACTGCCTCAAAATGAATGGCAATTGTATTGACTTTCCAACCACATATTTAAGGATACATTAAGTACCGAATATTGGCACACCGGTGAATTCATGAGCTGAATTGCCCTCCTTAAACACTACCTAAATCCATTGTGCAGGTGGATAGTGACAATTTTCGACTAAAGATGTCAAGTTCTAAGGAAAACAACTAAAAAAATGCCCCCACTTGCTTCCAGTAGCAAGTCCTTGTGTTCAGCTAACATAAAAATGCCGAGCTTACTCTTTCCTCTAAAGTTCATTGGAAGACATAAGATTGCAGATCAGCCATTCAAAAAAAAGACAGTTGTTATAACTTATAAGCATTGGTACTCACCTTTGGAAAGACAGCAGCTGACAATTGTGAGTATGTCTCCAAACATGGATAGCATCCAAACCAATCTCCGTCCCGTCCAAACATTAAACATCTCTTTCTCCAAGGATCAATCATCTCTTAGTGTGATCACAAGTTTGAACTACCTGAAATACAGTAATCAATTAATCAAACCAATCGGTGGCAGGATCTATGTCAACTGTATGGCTACATCATTGGCAATGTGGTTAGGATATTTAGCACTTGTAATTAATGTTTATCAGCTTGCCTTGTCAGACCCAATAGTGAATAATGCCTTTCAATTTTATGTCACTGCCAGTGGTGGTTACTGCAAGTCATTTTCGCTTTCATGGGAAGATCATATGGTTAATGCACCGCTTCAATTGAAGATCGTTATTTCTTTGCATTATTCTGCTGCAGCAGTAGACAAGCATGCTCAAATGCTCAATTCTGAATCTGAATAGAGTTGATAGTTCACACACCCAATTGGAAAGAACTGCTAAACAGCTAACTCACAAGTCTTAAGTAAGGGATAAGAAAAAGAGTGACCTAAACAGTGAAATAATTACTTACTTTTGTCAATTGAAATGCCTACCCAGTAATGGATGTCATCTGGTATTTGTGCCAATTCAGATCGATCAATACAAATAATCTTCTGATGAGTTGCTGCTCTTCCCCACTCTATTCACAGTCTTGGAGATGCATTACGCAAATCTGCTAACTTCATTTGGTTTTACATCAAACAAGGCAAAAGCACATTGAACTAGACCAGCTATATAATAGAAAGAAACAATAATCAACAAACAACCGGATATATCAAAGATAAGATTTTCTTGATTTCATTTGAAAACTTCAATCCTAACCAATGCAATTCTCGTCTTTACATCTATCTCACTTACGGTAAGTTCAGAAGGAAAAAACACATTTCTTCCATTCTCATAATCACAAAACTGACAGCATGAAATGAAGGGGATGTTGGGCACAAATGAGGAATACAAATTGGGGACCTACAAAGTGTCTGAGACAATGCTAGATACCAACTGCCCCAGATTTTTACATACTGGAGTAATTCCTAGAGCTAGATTTGGGTAAACAAACGAATTGATGAGAAAATAGCCATATTTACACCGGCAAAAATACTATCATGAAAATTGAAGCCAGTAGGCCTAATTTCCTCCTCTGTAATTTCTAAATTCATAAAATGTCATTTGTAAGGAGTACTGACAAAGTATTTCAATACAGCAGTCTACCTGTCTTGGGCAAACTGGTACTGCCATCAACTCCAAAAATCCCTTCCCGGAGGATGTTAAACTCACACGAAGATGGTGGCAAATGAGGCGCGAAAACGACATGTATGTATCTCTTAGTCCTTACACGAACCAAACTGTTTCCATCTTCATCAACAAACTCACTCCGTTCACCCGAATAAAACTCATCAGTTCTCGACAGAAACAGCCTCATATTAATACAATTAGCCCATGCCAACCCAAGGGCAGGACAAACCCGCCTCCCGGAAGTATACAAACACTCCAGATTTCCAATTCTCACCCCATTCACCCCATCATTACTAGCTACAAAATCAACCACCTGATTGGTTACAACTACTGCCAATCCAAACTTGACCGCCAATTTTCTCAGCCACCCAGATATCTTAAAGAAAAACGAAGCCCTCTTCCTAAGATCACCAGGCGTGTTATCAAACTCAGACCTGAAAAGGGCAGCAATTGAATCGATTACAATGAGCCTGACAGGCCAGTGGGTGGAGTTCTTTCTAGGAAGAAAGCAATCCAAACGCCGCAATACGTCGAACAGGTGGTGTACATCATGAACAGCACTGGTTAGGACCCGATCCAGAGGGTCATAGGAGGAGATATCGAAATGGGTAGGGTTGGAATGGAGGAAGGAGACGGAGAGTTGCCGGAGACGGCGGCCGGGGAAGGGGAATTCGGTGTAGAGATAGAGAGATGAGGAGGAGAGACCGCCTTCTGAGATGGGGAGTTGGGCATTCAGAAGGAGTTGAAGACACAACTGAGTTTTGCCGGAACCACTCTCGGCGACGAGCTCCGTCACGGAATTACAGGGAATTCCGCCGGCGAGGAGCTGATTCAGAATTGAGCATCCAAGTGTGAGTTTTGGGGCAATTATTGGCCGGTTTTGACCGTCGACAAGCTTTGAGGGTTTCATCGAATGGTAAAGTTAGCGCTACCGCTCCAGTGACACTGAGGGAGAATCGCTAGGGATGCTTACGAGATTTCAAGGTAGTGTGTGTAGCTTGAGAGAGAGAGAGAGAGAGAGAGCCTTGCATTTTAAACCTCCACTTTACTTAATTTGGCACCTATTTGAATCTACATTTTTGGTATATTTGGATAGAAAGAAAATTAGCAAGTAGCTGTTAGCCGTTAGTTGTAGGCTTGTAGCTATTTGGATTAGCTATTTAACTTTAACTGTTTGAATTAGTTGGTTGTATGAAAAGTGTTTGGTAAGGTAGTTTTTGTGAAAAGCTAACTCAAAAAGTTTTATCAAGTAGTTTTTTAGAAACTAGTTTATTGAGTTCAAAAAGTTAAAATAAAAAGCTAGTTACCAAACAACTCAAGTAAATAGCTTTCTAACCTTAGTCAAAAAGCTAAAAGCTAACCAAAAAATTAAAAGTTATCCAAAAAGTTGGGTAGCCAAACACTCCTTATCTTCATTCCAAAATGTTTGTCATTTGACTAAATTTTGACAATTGATTACTCACAAATTATAATGAGTTATGATGCGAAATTACCATCGTTAGAAAGATACCTTATTAAAAATTAATTACAATGACGGTAATTTCATATCGTAACACATTGTAATTTAAAAATGTTGATTAAAGGACAAACATTTTAGAATAGAGATGGTAATTTTTAGGATATTGTTTTATTAAATAAAAAAATGTTTTATGTCAAATTTCTCTTGGTGATTAGGAGGGAAGTCATTTTCGAAAAATACATATGAACATGTGTCATATACATTATTAATCAAATAATTTTAAGCTCAAAATTATTATTTAAACTTATTTTAGTCTATCATTGCGTACTATAAAGACATAATCCAAAATTATTAAAATTGAATTTTATTACTGAGTTTAGCTAATTTTAGCGGTCAAAATGTTTACATAAGTGGTGATATGTATATAAGATGAAATTATTCGGAGCTTAAAATTCACATTTAAATTTTTTTGCTATACCTTATCATATTATAAAATTTGATTGGAACCGTTGAAATTGAAACTTTTTTTCTTAAATTTCAGTTTCAGTTACTTTTATCCGCCAAAAATATTTACATAAATGACAATATATGTTACAAGTGAAAATAGTCGGAGTTTAAATTTCATAATTCATATTTGCACATTTTTCAATGTGTCTTAAGTAGGGGTGGGAATTTGTACCCATCTATTGGGTACCCACCCTTACCCACCCATAATGGATGAGTAATACTCATTAAGAATGGGTAATGGGTAGGGTGGGTATATTTTACCCATAGACAATATGGATATTCATTGGGTAACGGGTATCCATATATCCATTAATTTAATCAAATTACTCTTATACCCTTGCATTAAATTTGATTTTCAAACTGTGTTTCTGAATTCTGACTTTCTAGTTTCTACGTTGCTTGATAAAATTCTTCTCTCTCTACACTACTACTCTCTCCCTCTATAGTTTCTCAATCTCTATATAAACTACTATCTATAAACCCTAATTTTCGATTGTAGAATTCAATTCGAGCTTTCGATTGATTCTGGGCTAGTAATCGGAGTTGGAATCGCACAATCCAACCAAGACGACTTCGAATTTCTGGGTTACTCGACTTCGAATTGATTCTGGGCTTGTCCCCAACGCTGGCAAAGACGAGTGGACGACATTCTGGTTCCATTTCTTGAAGATTTCTTGAAGATTTCGATACTCAGCCTAACGCAGGTTACCTAATTACCTTCTTCTCCCATTTTTTTCAATCGGGGTTTTATTTTCAGTTGTCATTCGATTCTGATTTGCAACCCTAAATTTAGGCATTTCAGTCGTAAGTCGATTCTGATTTGCTAGCTTTTTGGGTTGCGATTTCGTATTCTAGTAGCTTAATGAAATCAGACATTCCCCATTTTTGCTAACAAAACTAGGATTTGCCCTACATAAAACAAGACATTCTCACAGAAGAAACATGATATCTGGTAGCTTAATGAACTCAAGCTCATATTTTTTCTTAAGAAAACATTCTAATTTATTTATTGTTGATAATGTCATGTTCTGTTTTGTTCTAATTAGTAATTACAGTGTTTCACTCCTTATTGTTTTTGATTTGCTCTATCTGTTTTGCAACCACAGGGATAGACATTAATCTCAATATGTTTTAGCTTGATTGTTGGTGAATTGTATGGGTACATTAAATCATTATTCTCAAAGTCTCAATCTGTTTTAGCCTTTTAGGTCCATCTTCTGGGTCTTCTTGTTTTGCTCGTAGTTGTTTGATTGTTGATTGTTGTTATTAGTGCTTGAATATTGAGTTTCCCATTTTGTTGCATTTCGGGCCTTTTATGTCATGGACTTTAATGTTCAAGATATTAGTGATAGTATATCTCAAATCCAACCTTCTATCCATCATCAAATAAATGACCTCACTCAAATGATAATGATGAGTCTAGTGGTAAATGTGTTTCGTAAGTTTGGAAATACTTTAGAAAAGTAAAGTTGGGTAGTGAGTTGAAAGCTTTGTGTAACAATTATGACAAAGCACTTAGCGACAAAAAAATCATGGGACTAGTCACTTGTGGTCACATCATGATTCATATCCTAAAAGGGATCAAGCTTTAGTCGGTACTCCCTCACAAAGATCAAGGACAAAAGTTACCTTCAGTCAAGAGGAATCTAGGAGAGAATTAGCCCGAGCTATCATCATGCATGGATATCCACTTGCTATTGTTGAACATATTGGATTTAGGAGGTTTATATCTTCTTTGGAGCCAAGATTTAAGATGGTTTCTAGAGGAACCATAAAAAGGGATTGTTTGAAAATTTTTTATTATGAGATAGATAAAACATTTGAGCTTTTACAGTCCAATAACTCTAGGATTGCTATTACAACTTATATGTGGACATCTAGTCAAAAGAAGGGCTTTATGCCTATCACAACTCATTTTATTAGTGACTCTTGGGTTATGGAAAGTCGCATTATTTCATTTGCTTATGTTCCTTGTCCACATACAGCAGAGGTTCTTACTGATGTACTTCATGAGTGTTTGTTGGAATGGAAGTTGGATAAGAAAATATCGAGGCTTACCCTTGATAACTGTAGCACAAATGATTGCATGATTGGTCTATTGTTGGGTAAATTGTCCTCGAGCTCATTGATGCTTAAAGGGTTATTCCTCCATATGCGTTATTGTGCTCATATTGTCAATTTTATTGTGAAGGAGGGGTTAGATGTGATTAAAGATGGGATAGAAAAGATTAGAGACAGTGTGGTCTTTTGGACAGCTACCCAGAAAAGGATAGAGACTTTTGAAAATACATGTCGACATTTAGGGATTGATTGTTCTAGAAAACTCTCACTGGATTGCCCTACTCGATGGAATTCTACATATTTGATGCTTTTGGGTGCTTTGGAGTATAGAAATGTCTTTGCCTTGTTGAAATACTAGGATCAACATTACAAGAGTTTACCTAGTGATATGGACTGGGAATTTGCTGGAAAAATATGCAAAAGGTTAAAGTTATTCTACAACATGACATTGTTATTCTCTGGCAACTAATATCATACAACAAATGTTTTTTTTTCCTCAAGTTTGTGAAATTCAATTGACATTAAATAGGTTGCTATTTTGTGGAGATGATCTTATACATCAGATGGCCTCAAGAATGTTGATAAAATTTGATAGATATTGGTCTCAAATCAATGCTATATTGGGCATTGCAACTATCTTGGATCCTAGGTATAAGTTGAAGATTTTGGAATTCTACTTCCCTCTAGTAGTTCATCACATACATTGACATATGATGATTCAGAAATGACTATTGAAGATCCCTTGGCTAAATTTGATGCTTTTGTACGAGAAGGAAGTAGTACAATGGTTAAATCAGAGTTGGATCTTTATTTGGAGGAGCAGAATTTGCCTAGGACTCCCGATTTTGACATTTTAGCAAGGTGGAAGAATCATGGGGGTCTAAAATATCCAACTTTGCTTACCATAACTAGAGATATATTGGCTATACCCATCTCAACTATCGCATCAGAATCTGCGTTCAGCACTAGCGGTAGGTTGATTGGTCCGCGTCGTAGTAGTCTTCATCCACAAACTATATCAGCATTGATGTGTGCACAAAGTTGATTACTTGCGACGTTAGATGGTAAGTAATTATTCTATGGTATTAAATTTATTTGTTCTAATTTTAATTGTTGTGTATAAATTTAATTTTTTTATGATTGTTTTTTACTTTAGACACAAAAGCGGAAAAACATGCACGTGGTGACATTTTTGGGGATTCTGATGCGGAGGAGGATGGTGGCGAAGAGGAGTTACCAATTTGCCAAGCTCCTAATCTTGGTGTAGAACATGATTGATGGTATGCAATTTTTGAGTTTTGTACTTAATTGTAGATATCGTGTTTTTCGCCTCCTAACTCTCACTTTTCCTTTTTTTTTTAAATTTCAGGTAGTTCGCTTTGAGTTGCATATTTTGAGTACTTTTGATGTGTTAATTTGTTTGTATTTGGAACTAAGTTGAAATTCTCTAGTATGAATGAGGAGTTTGGTTACCAAATTATTGTAATATTAAGTGTTACCAAATTATTGTATTTAGTTTGATTACAACATTATTTAGTTATTTGCAAATTATTGTAATATCTTAATTCATAGTAAATGTAAGGTTTGAAAATATAACTAAATATGCATCCAAATTAGTGATCATAAGTTTAATAAAACAGAAAATTTGATGGTGAAAGACAGATAGGAGGGAAGTCAAAAATGGACCCAAAAATAATAATAATAATAATAATAATAATAATATATTATTATTATTATTATTATTATTATTATTATTATTATTATTATTATTTTGCATATATACAAGACATGAATACCCAAATTTGTTGTTGCTCAACAGTGCACAGTTGCACAGACTGCACAATACAAATTTGTTGGTTCAACACATTTAAGTATTCTACCCATGAATACCCATGGGTATTATCCATGTGGGTAATACCCACATGAATAATACCTATGTGGATATTGAAGGCCATGGGTTGGGTTTGGGTAGGGTAGTTTGAACTATGGGTAAAATGTGGGTATGGATGGAACTCATCCATACCCACCCAATTCCCATCTCTACCCAATTTTAAGGGAACTCCATTATTCTCAATTCTCATTTTTGGGGCAATCAAGATTCATTCCATTTGGATATCAAAATTTAATAGTTAAAAAAAGAAAAAAGAAACTTTCTATCATTACTTTTTCTAGATAAATACTATTTTCTACCTCAGTCTCTCAATCCATCAGCGAAGAACCCTAGACTTGCCCATGTGAGAGTGAACTGGAGGGAGGGTTCAATAGCCACCAACACGTCGTTGGAGAAGGAGGATGTTAGGAACACTGACGCAAATAACCTCCATTTATCATCTCCCCTTTTACAATTGAAAACGCTTAAGAATCCATATTTTTGGATTTCTTATTTCCCGTTCATCAGTCAAGAACTCTAGATTTGTGATCCATATTTCCCGAGGGTCCTTATCATCGAAAAAAAAATAATGAAAGCGGGTTCAAGCTATTTTCCTTCAAGTCAAGCTCGAGTCGCTTTTGGAGCCTCAAATCGACTACTTTTGGAAGCAAAAGGAATCTTGGTCTTTTCACAAGGATTGGGGTCAGATTCGTGGAGCATCAAAAAAGAACACTAGAAAAACGAAGTCCAATGAACCAACAAGAAAGAAGATGGGAAGTCAAGAAAGGAATATTAGAATGAAGAAAATGAAGAATTAGGCAAAATTGTGTATGAGAAAAATATATAAATATCTTCACTCTTTTGATCATAACTCCTTCATTATAATTTTGATGACCACCAAATTTGGCAAGCTTATAGTACACAATGAGAGCTTTCTATCGATATATAATAAACTCAAATTGGAATTAAAACAAAGAAGTTATGCGCGTTGGAAGTCAGCTGACGCTGACAGGCACTACCCGCGCCTAGGGGACGCTGGCAGCGCCTCTCTACGCTGCTTGCCGCCCACTTTCTGGAGGGGACGCTGGCCGCGCCTAGGGGATGCTGGCAGCACCTCCCCTCTTTTCATCCCAGCATGTGTTTCTTCCGCCTTTTTTAGTTGTTTTCTTTTTCCCCCTTTCCTTTATATGCATGTCCTCCTTCCCCTCCCCCCCCCCCCCATTAGAGTAGTTTTGAAGCTTTTAGGAATTAGACTCAAAAATCCTCTCACTTGGAGAATTTGTAATTATGGGTTTTCAAACCCTAATCAAAGAAAGCTAATCCTTTGGGTGGAAATGGCTTGGTGATTTCTCTTCTTTGTGAGTGGGTGTTTTTCCTCCACTCTTTGTGAGATTTCTTGGGTGTTTCAAGACTCTATACTTGCGGAAGATCCTTGTGCAAGTGATTGAACATCTTAGTTCAATTAGGTGAGTGATTACTCTTTACAATTATCCATATCCCTTTTAATTCTTGTTGTATTTGTTGTTCATCATAAAAAATAAAAAAAAAAACCAAACCCTAAAAATAGAGTTTGTTCTTGATTTCTAATTTGGGGTTTTCTCATACCATAAGTAGTTTGTGGATCATTGGCCTCTCATATTTATCTATTCTAAGGACCCCCGGGTTTCACGGATCATTTGGTATCAGAGCAAGGATTAGAACTCATGCTTAGTGTACCAGCGGCTTGTAAGACCTCGGTTTTGTCGTTCTCTCTCAGGGAGCTGGCAGCCTTGGTCAAAGGAACTAGGTCAATGGTCGGGTTGAGATTGCTAAGGTAAGGATATTGGTCTGAAAGATCACAAAGCAAGAAATAAAACTAAGGTCGATCAAGGAATGGAAAATGGGCTTCGGAGGCTTTTCGGGATGCAAACGAGGATGAGGAAATGAGTTTTGCAACAAGCGAATAACAAGGAGGGATAATCAAATGGTAATTCCATTGGAAATAGCCCACCGAGCTTCCTCTCTCGAGGATAGCCCGGATTGACTTCACCACCGAGCTTCCTCTCTCGAGAATAGCTCGGATTGACTTCCCCAGAATCCATCGACAGACCCGGGGAAGTTAATGAAACAGAATTTCCTAGTTAGTTTCTATTCGCTCTCGCGAACTAGAATACTAACCATCCCAATTCCTACCTTCCAACACAAGTGTTGGATGTATTCGGGATGCTCGCACTCCAAATACATCCCACTGAGGGAAGGATAGGAGTGGAAATTGATTTCAAACTAATTACTCACTAATATTGCTAACTCAAACTTAATCACCCATTCACACCCTTAATTACCCCTAACCCATAGGGTTTCTAGCCACTAATCATGATATCTACTAAGCTAACAACATCCATACCAAACCTACACATGATTTCTAACATCAAACAACCATAAACAAGAAAGAACAATGAAATAGCAAGCAATGCAATTAAGAACAAGCAAAGTAATTAGCAAGGTAATTAATAAAAGAGTTAAGGGAAGAGAATACTTATCAAAATGTTGTAGATGAACAATGGAAAGCAATAAAAAGATGATCCAACAATCTCTCAATTGATTGAATCCCCAAATCTTCAATAATAAACTCAAATCTCCAAAACCCTAGATTAATCTCTTACTAACTCCCTCTAAAATCTACTAATTACAAACTGAAAATAAAATCTCAGTCTAAACCTAGATGCCCTAGCTACTCCTAGATATCTCCCTAGATTAGATAATAGCCCCCAGATTCATGCCCCAAGACGGGCTATTTAAACAAAAGGGGAAGAAGGGCCAAAACACAGTCGTTTTGGCCTAAAATTATGCTGGAAAAAGGGTCGTCGCGACCGTTACGGGCATCGTAGCGTTCGCTACGACCCAAGACAGGCGAAAACTCTAACTCTCGGCAGCTCCAAGGCGTTCGCTATGCCCAGTGTCGCGACCCAGTCAATGATCCGTAGCGAACGCTACGAAGGGCGTAGCGAACGCTATGACCACACCGGAAAATCGGGAAATTGGGCTTTATCGTAGCGTTCGCTACACCTTCGTAGCGACCGCTACGGTCTTGGCGAGAACTTACGCACACGCTGCGTAGCGCGTTCGCTACGCCTGGCGTAGGGAACGCTACGGTCTTCAATTGATCTTCCAACCAAGTAAAGGGGCGTAGCGGTCGCTGCAATCGTTGTAGCGAACGCTACGAACATGGATGCCCCCATACTTAGCCTTTTGGCCCGAACTCCCTCTCTTTTAGGCACGATTGGTCTCCTATGCTTCCCGGGTCTTCACCACGGCATCAAATCAGCTCCAAAGATCTCGGGATGACTGAGTTATCGCCCTTTTTCGCAACTTCGTCCCCCTTTTATTATTCTCCGAACTTAATACCTAAAAATCACAAAAAACGTAATAAATAACCATTTTATTAGGAAACGGCAATAGACTTGGGCGTAAACGAGTGGTATTTAGCCCCTAAAATGGGACTAAACACCCCCCCCACACTTAGACTTTTGCTCGTCCCGAGCAAAACTAACCGAAAGAAACCTAAGAAACTAGAAAACATAAACACCTAACTCACTTTCGCAGGAATCGCGGATGCATTTAGCATATGCATCAAGCCCTTTAAACCCCCCGGTAGCCCGGGTGGACGAGGTGGACTCGTGAGGGTTTGTAGCAGCTGTGCCCACAAAAGCCAAAGAAAAAGGAAAAGGGGAAAGAAAGAGAAGTGAAAACCGAAGAACAAAGTCAAACAAAAACAAAGAAAATACTCCCGTCCCCAATCATGCACCTAGTTCCCCAACCCACCTCAACAATCAATTGGAAGAAACAAGTACAAACAAATTAAGACACGAAGGTTAGAAAACTGCCAATCTTTGAGATTTTGAACCAAAACACTTCCTGCTGAGCAAGACACCTCGTGAATATGTGCAAGTGGGCTTTAGTCGGTCTTTCCTATCCTAAACCAGACAATCAGAGTTGTTCTCATGCTCAAGCTCGGAATTATCTATCCTACTTCACTCTTGGTTTTTCTTTCAACCACTTTTTTTCTTTCTTTTTCTTACACCACTCTATTCTTTCTTTTTTTCTTTTTCTTTTTTTTTTCCTTTTCTTGCTCTTTCTTACGATTCTTTTGCTCAACTCTTTTTTTCTTTTTCTTGCTTCGCTCTTTTCTTTCATAGCAAAAACTACACTCTTTTCTTTCCACTCAATCCGCTTTGTGTCTTTTAGAGTGTTTGCGTCGGGTTTTCATGGGATTTAAGCACCGCCTCGCAAAGGGCTACCCTCCCTGCTGGGTTTCTCCATACGTGAGTCATTGCACTTAAGGGGCATAGGGTGCCGATCCACCCAAACCAACCCATGACGGTAGGCCCGACAGTTATTTGATTAATGTATTAATTAAGAGCTTAAGCAATTGAACAACTAAACCGCCTAACTTAGGTAAGAAGACACAGTCAAAGCGTGTAAGATTTGAGGATTACGCTTTCCCATTCCATGTAGAGGTCTAAAAGAGATAAGTCATGGCAAAAATCCTTCCTAAGATCTCTATTTATTCATACCGGCCGCTTCCAACCAACTGAATCGGCAAATTAGACAACTATCTACAAAACTGTGAATGGAAACATCTTCAAAAAAAGAAAAGAAAGAAACTTTTGGGTTTTTCACAACATTTCTCCCCTTTTTTCTCTTTCACACAAAAAACTTTTCGATTTTTTTCTTTTATCTTTTAGCACTTTTTCACTTTTTTTTTCGAACTTTTCTAAGAAAGAAAAAGAAACAAAAAGGACTCAAAAAGACTAGGTGCTCTACCCAAAACATAATGATCTCCCCCCCACACTTAAAATCCACAATGTCCTCATTGTGGGAAGGTGTCACAAGAAAAAGGGTAGAGAACCGAAAAGAACAAACAAACAAGAACAATTAGCAAACAAAAGTGGTGGCGACCCGAGCCCACACGGCTCCAACAGCACTACACCCCAACATAAACACTCAAAGGGGTTCGCCACCCAAAAGGAAATCAAGCATGCAGCATGGATCATAGGATATTCAACTCAAAAAGAGAAGAGCGGAGAGATATTACCTCGAGTTCTTCAAAATAAATGATTACTCAATCCGCGATCCGTGATAATCGAGCAAAGGGTTAGGATATTCAAGTAAAAACAAGCAAAACTCGTAAGATCCACATGCAGAATTAGAAACAAGAAAAAGAAACAAAAGAAAAGAAATTAATCAAAACGGAAGTATGGGTTACCTCCCATGTAGTGCTTGTTTTAGGTCCCTAGCTTGACCTAAATACCCGTTTGATTCTTGAAAGACGGGGTGAACAAGATAGGAACATTTTCCATCTCTTCCACCATTTTCTTTTCCTCCCTTTCCAACAATTCCCCACTTTGCAAGCATAAAGGTCAAGATGATCTAACCAGTTTGTAGTTGGCCTCGGGCGAAGAAAGCGATGGCTTCTTATGTTTCTTCCACCTTCTTTTTCTCATCTTCTTCCAACATCTCCCAACTACCATAGTAAACCAAGCAAGTTGCTCCTCCGGCGGTCGAATAGAGTGGAATAGATGAGGAGGCAATTTAAACTCCACTTTACTTATTTGCCGGAGTTTTGGAGCCTTGGGAGCAAGCATGAGTTGATGACAGTCATCTTCCTTCGAGAAGTCTTCTTCCTTCTCAACCCCTTCTTTGAATTCTTCTTCAATGAAATAATTCGAAGTGATCGGGAAGTACTCAAACTCTACTTGAGGAAGGGGAAACTCCAAAGATGCTTCATCATTGATAATAAAATCATGGACCTCCATACGCTCAAATAAAGGTTCCTCCAAGGGAACATCCTCCACCTCTCGAGTATATGCCTCATCAGTAAGATTAGTGAGGAACACGACCTCACTACCATCGGGCTCAACGTGGATAGGCTCAAGAAAGATCTCCTCCAAAGGACGCTCACATGAAAGCTCCAAAGTATAAGGTTCTATCAAGCACCCACCTATTTCCTCATTGAATTCTTCTTCCTCACTCAACTTCTCCTCATTCTCACTTTCAGCTTCTTCAAGAAACACCTCCCTTTCTTCATTCATCTCCAACTCACTCGCTTTTTCTTCTTCTCTCAAACATCCCTCTTCCGCAAAATTTGATACTATCGCTTCCCCTTCACTCTGGAGGGTAATAAAATTCACCGGCTCCATTGGAGTAGGTTGAGGTTGTATGGGGACGGTTTGAGGGATGTAGTCTATATGAGCCGTTTGGGCCCATTGATTTTCAATGTTCTTGAGGCGAGCCCTATCATTCTCTTGATTTTCAACAATTTGCTTCAGCAACTTCTCTATGTTGGACCCTTGAGATGGTTGGGGTTCTTGAAGATGAGGAGTAGGTTGGTGATAAGTGGGTTGCCAAACTTCTTGGTTTTGGTGGTTGGGTGAGAAATATTGGATGTTTTGGGTGGAGGGTTGGGTCTCCTGCACGACTCCCAATTGGTTGGTTGTTCCATTAGATACCATCTTCTGTTGCATCTCTTGGACGACGCCATAAGGAATTTGATAGTAAGTTCGCTCCAAGGAATAGCCTCTACTTCCTAAACTCCGACTTCCCCAAGAAGGAGAATGTTGAAATAGCTCGTGAAGGAAAACATTTGCTTGATGCTCGGTCTTCATAAGGAACATTCCTCCCGATGCAATATCAATTGAGTCTTTAAGATCGTCTTGAAGCCCATGGTAAACCGATGTAACAATAACCAATCCTAAGATTGTGATGTGGACATCGCCTTTGAAGAAGTTTAAACCTTGCCCATGAATCGAAAAGAGTTTCTCCCGCTCTTGCTTGAAATTCAAGATAGCCTGTCGGCTTCATGCGTCTCATCACCGAAAGAAATGGTGAAGAAAATCCCGCTCAATGATCCCAAGTAGTATATGTACGGTGGACAAATGTCGAGCCACATCTTAGCTTTTCCTCCCAAGGTGAGAGGAAAAGCTTCAATTTCAAAACTCAAGATACCTGCGGCATATGCACAAAACCAATCCGGTCTTCAAATCTTCTAATATGATCGATAGGATCCTCAAGCCATCTCCATAGAATTGGTTTCTCTCAAAAGCGCCCAACAGCATGGTTTGAACTTGAATGTTGCGGTGGGTGGTAGTGGCGGTAGGATGATAGGATTGCCTCCGCACTGGCGATGGAACGGCATATGATAGAAGGGTACGGGTGAATCACTGCTTCTCCCATTAGGACTTGAAACCTCCTACGATGCTCGGTAGAACATTAGGCGCACCTACATGCATCAACAAGAACCGATAGAAGCATCAAATTCATTTGGATTGGCACAAACTAATTTCTAGCGTGAAAGCAAACTCAATTAACCAAAGACCAAGAAACTAAAACTAGGTGGCTCCAAGAACGGCGCCATTTTGTGTACCACGGCCAGTAAGACCTCGGTTTTGTCGTTCTCTCTCGTGAGCCGCGGCCTTGGTCAAAGGAACTAGGTCAATGGTCGGGTTGAGATTGCTAAGGTAAGGATATTGGTCCGAAAGATCACAAAGCAAGAAATAAAACTAAGGTCGATCAAGGAATGGAAAATGGGCTTGGAGGCTTTTCGATGCAAACGAGGATGAGGAAATGAGTTTTGCAAATGTTTAATAACAAGGAGGGATAATCAAATGGTAATTCCATTGAATAGCCCACCGAGCTTCCTCTCTCGAGGATAGCCCGATTGATTTCACCACCGAGCTTCCTCTCGAGAATAGCTGATTGACTTCCCGTAATCCATCGATGCACTCGGGAAGTTAATGAAACAGAATTTCCTAGTTAGTTTCTATTCGCGAACTAGAATACTAACCATCCCAATTCCTACCTTCCAACACAGTGTTGGATGTATTCGGATGCTCGCACCCAAATACATCCCACTGAGGAAGGATAGTGGGAAATTGATTTCCAAACTAATTACTCACTAATATTGCTAACTCAAACTTAATCACCCATTCACACCCTTAATTACCCCCAACCCATAGGGTTTCTAGCCACTAATCATGATATCTACTAAGCTAACAACATCCATACCAAACCTACACATGATTTCTAACATCAAACAACCATAAACAAGAAAGAACAATGAAATAGCAAGCAATGCAATTAAGAACAAGCAAAGTAATTAGCAAGGTAATTAATAAAAGAGTTAAGGGAAGAGAATACTTATCAAAATGTTGTAGATGAACAATGGAAAGCAATAAAAAGATGATCCAACAATCTCTCAATTGATTGAATCCCCAAATCTTCAATAATAAACTCAAATCTCCAAAACCCTAGATTAATCTCTCACTAATCTCCTCTAAAATCTACTAATTACAAACTGAAAATAAAATCTAAGTCTAAACCTAGATGCCCTAGCTACTCCTAGATATCTCCTAGATTAGATAATCCTCTATTCATGCCCCAAGACGGGCTATTTAAACAAAGGGAAGAAGGGCCAAAACACGATCGTTTTGGCCTAAAATTATCGGAAAGGGTCGTCGCGACCGCTAACGGGCATCGTAGCGTTCGCTACGACCCAAGACAGGCGAAAACTCTAACTCGGCAGCTCCAAGGCGTCCGCTATGCCCAGCGTCGCGACCCAGTCAATGATCCGTAGCGAACGCTACGGGCGAGCGTAACGCTATGACCGTCGGTGGAAAATTGGGAAATTGGCTTTATCGTAGCGTTCGCTACACCCTTCGTAGAGCGACCGCTACGGTCTTGGCGTAACCTTCGCTCGGGCTCGTAGCGTCGCTACGCCCGGCGAAGGAACGCTACGGTCGTAGCCACGCTACGCGTAGGCGGAACGCTACGGTCTTCAATTGATCTTCCAACCAAGTAAAGGGGCGTAGCGGTCGCTGCAATCGTTGTAGCGAACGCTACGAACATGGATGCCCCCATACTTAGCCTTTTGGCCCGAACTCCCTCTCTTTTAGGCACGATTGGTCTCCCATGCTTCCCGGGTCTTCACCACGGCATCAAATCAGCTCCAAAGATCTCGGGATGACCGAGTTATCGCCCTTTTTCGCAACTTCGCCCCCCTTTTATTATTCTCCGAACTTAATACCTAAAAATCACAAAAAACGTAATAAATAACCATTTTATTAGGAAACGGCAATAGACTTGGGCGTAAACGAGTGGTATTTAGCCCCTAAAATGGGACTAAACACTTAGGGAGAAAATTTCCAAATTTTTTTGGGTTTAAGTTCTTGAAGTTTTGGGTTTGTTCTTGTTGATTTTGGATGAAAAATTTATGCTTGATGAATGGTATTAGTCCCTTTATGTGTTAGGAGTGTTGGGATATGGTTTTTATCATTTGTGTCCAAGTATTTGTTGAGTATTGAGTTGATTTTTGAAGTTGAACTGCCCAGAATTTTGTGTTCTATTTTGAGTTTTTGTTGGAATTTGGCATGTTTGGGTTGAACTTGTTGTGATATTTGGTACCGAAGTGAATTTATACAAGCCCTCTTTTTGTCGGAAGTGATTTGTTGAGAAATTTCAATGTTTGGAGTTGATTTGGGTTGCTATTTCGGAGATTGAATATTTTGGGGTTTGGTGTTTATTCATACTTCTTCCATTGATGAAAATGGTTGACTTGGATGTTTTGTTGGATAATTTGTTGTTGGTTATTTGAGAATGAGGTGGTCACTTGGTGCTTGCTATTCGCATTGGTGATTATCACTGGTTTGGTCAATTGTGGTGCATTCCTTTTGCCGGATTCACCCTATCTTCCCCCACAAAAAAATGGCCTCGCAAAAACTTCACAAAATTTTCTTAGCCACAAAAGAACCTCGAAGCCTCACCCGAATGTATTTTCCTTAGCCTATTAATCCCCTCAAACTCCTCAAATGGCCCCGTCGTCTAGTCAAATGGGCGACCGAAAATTCCCTCCTCAACCCAACTCCCCTTCTGAAACCACTCTTGATATGGCTCTTCAACATATCATAGATAATCAGGAAGTGATACAACGTCAAGTGAGCGATTTGAGCTATGCCGTGGTAAAATTGCGAATCGGTTCCTCGAGAAGGGTCCATGATGATTATGGGAGATCTTATGGAGAATATCAAAGGTCCTATGTTGAACACCGTCGTGGTACTTCTACTCATGGGCTTAGAGTTGGTGATCCTCATGATTAGGAGAAGAAGGCTCAATCATGGTCTTCTAGCAAGGGTCGTGCTCACTCTCGGTATGAGATTCTGTCCAAAGAAATTCGATCTTTCAAGCCATTCAAACCATCTATTGAAGCTCACATGGATGATGTGGATGCCTTAGAAAGCTCAAGAGTAGAAAATGCTTTAAGTGTAGAGAGTATGGCCACTAACAATTTCAATGTGCTACCAAGATAATTGAATCGCCCCAAGAAAGTGTGATGGATGGTTCAGAATCCTCTAAGCCTATTGTTGAGACTTGAAACTCAAGTTCAAAAGGAAGAGGCCTTGGCTCCTAGGCGATCCCTAGTCATGACTAAGGATCCACGGGATGATTCTTAGCGGGAAATGCTCTTCCATACCCGATGCACCATCAACGACAGAGTGTGCAAGATAATCATCTATAAGAGGAGCTATACAAATGTAGCATCTACTACTTTGGTGGAGAAGCTTCAATTGCCCGTTCTAGCTCATCCCCAACCTTATAGCTTGCAAGGGCTTAAAGATGGTGGTTATCTTCAGATATCTCAACGAGCCTTGATATCTTTTTCTATTGGTTCTTACATAGATAATGTTCTTTGTGATATCGTTCCCATGGATGTTTGTTATTTGCTCCTTGGAAGACCTTGGCAATATGATAGACATGCTATTTATGATGGTCATGAGAACACTTACTCCTTCTTGATGGGAAAAAGACGGATTGTGCTCACACCCCTCTCACCTACCCAACTCCATAAAATTCAAACCGTGGTGGAAAGTGAGAAGAGAGGCCTCCTCTACATGAATGAAACACGGGATGAGAGTGCTTTGAGCGAAAGGATAGTTGGCTTTACTTTTGCGAAAAGGTAATCCTAGTGAGGTTTAGAGATTCATAGCTCCTCAAAATTTTCGTATCTCCCTCCCTTGTCCCTCACCTTCACCCAAAAGGTCTCATTCCGAGCTCTACACCATGATTGCAAGCGTTGAGCCATGTCCGACCATGTCTGAACCATAACTTGGAGACGGAATGCATATCTGCAAGTCCATAACCCCACACCCTAGCTTGCTTCCTCCCGTATCAAGATCGACCAAGGAAGAGGCATCTTCTACCGATCTTGACCTTGACATCTCTTATGACAAATACGTTGTAGCCTTCAATAAAATGATGAGCGCTAGGCATGTGAAGGTCTCTCTTGATGGTGAGTTAGTCCCTTTTTCCTTTTGAAATTGCTACACTTATACTGAAACTGAATTTGGTCGTAAGTTTCAATAAGATTTTACAGCAAAAAATATTGACAGACATGGAGATATATGTTACAAATGAAAATATTTGGAGCTCAATATTGATATTTGAGCTTTTATCACTTCATCCTATCATATCATAAAGTTTCAACTCAAACAGCTAAAATTGAATTTTGCTCTAAAGTTTCAGTTAGTTTTAGCAAGAAAATATGTTGGCACATGTGGTCATACATGTTATTACATAAAATTATAAAGCTCAAAACTCATACTTGAGTTTTTTTTAATCAATTCAATTTTATTATAAAGTTTTGAGCCAAACCATTGAAATTGAATTTTGCTCTTAAGTTTCAAACACATTTTGCAGTTGAAAATGCCGACACAAGTCGCATTATATGTTACAAATGAAAATATTTATTCATATTTGAGTTTTTTTTTTTCACTCAATCCTATCATATCATAAAGTATGGGATCTAAAGTATTGGAGCGGTGCAAGTATTAGCATTCAAGAATTTGAGTGCCTAAGTCAACAAAAGCAAAGACAGGTTAGCAAGTGGAGCCGTGTAGGTATTTGTCTAAAGTATTGGATCTTGAATACTGAAAAATTACAACGTACCAAGTTGTATACTCCGTAGATACTATTATACTAAATTATTTAGGGGAAAAATCAGTAACCAAAGCAGTATAAATTATTATCCACATGATTGACGAAGTCTAAAATTAATCACGCGTCATCATAATTTGCGGTGAATCCATGTATTTGTGTTGTTTTGTGTCCCATGTGCTACGTCGTAACTCAAAACCTTAGCTTCTTTTATCCTTTCCTTTCTTGTTCCACTTCCCCTTCTTTAAAATAAAAATATGAGGTTCGAAGTGTGGCCTAATTGGTAGCTCCCATATGCTATATATATATATATATATATATATATATATATATATATATATATTTATATTGTTTAATCAATTTCTATCCAATACAAAATTTGCTCCAACATGTTATTTTTATAAGTTGATGTTGAAGCAATGCGCGGTTGTTTAATTATTTTTATAAGTTGATTGTCCATATGTAGATTATATTCATTGTTTAACTCAACAACTTCAATTAGTTCTTATTGCGGTTGTACACCATTATGATGATATTGAGTGGTTCCGTGGTTTGGTTAATATTATCTTGAATGCAGCTGATGGCTCCTATAAATATAGAGATGAATTGCATTCAAAACAAGATCAAGAAGTTGAAGAAGCTTTACGTTTAGGTGAATCACGGGTTTAAACCAAGAACTTGGACTTGCAAGACTCGAGGACAGTCGATGGAGATCTCATTATAAAACATTTGCTAATGAGTATCATTTTTGGTCCTTACATTGAAGTGTTTGATGCTATTGCAAGTCATGGAAACCAGACATATGACAAAATCACAACTCAAAGTGCTTTAGATGGAGTGCAAATATTTGAGTTTGTTTTTTTTTTTGTTGCATTTGATGAAATTGGTGTTAGGTATTACAAATGCATTAAGTAAAACATAGCGAAGAAAAGATCAAGATATTAACAATGCTATAACATATCTTGCTGCTGCTAAGAGACACTTTAAATGACGAGGAATGAAGGTTGAAATGATTTACTTGATTGTGTTTTTTTATTATGAATGAAACATGATATTAAAATTTCCAACATATCATTCGATGAAATCCAAGCGTAGAGTTTCCCACGTGACAAATGAACTTTATTATCGCAGTGATGCGTTTTATACAATTCTTGACATGAAAATGTTGGAGCTTATTAGTCATTTTCCTGAAGCAAACACCGATTTGCTTATGGGTGTGACTTGATTGAATCCTATAACTTATTTGCTAACTTTGACAAGGAAAAGATGATAAAGATGACTCACTTATATCCAGATGACTTTGATGAGTCTGGCATTGATGCACTTTCTTATGAACTTGATGTTTTCATATATAATGTGCATGATGATGAGAGAGTGCCCGATATAACAAGCATTGTTGATATCTTTGCAAGAGTTTGGTTACTACTAAGAAGCACTTGAGCCTACCTCACCAATAACGACTTCTGACTTTAGCATTGATTTTACCAATTTCCATGACAATTGTTGAAGGAGCCTTCCCTGCAATAAAGTTAACAAAGACCGCACTGCGCAACAAAATATCAGATGATTTTTTATGTGATATTATTGTCATCTGTTTTGAAGATGATCTTTTTGATAAAGTGACCAATGAGGAAATCAAGTTTTACTATCAAAATATGACTACTCGTAAATGACAACTTTAGGGTTAAGATATGTAAAAAGGGGAGTAATCACTCTCGAGGTACGACTTTATCCAAGGAAAGTCAATTTCTCAAGCTAATCAAACCATCCTCCTGAGCTCAAATAGAAGTGGAATATCTTTGAAAGCTCAAGGGTAGGAAGTGTTTCCAATGCCGAGCTTATGGTCATTACCAAGCTCACTGCCTTATGAAGATGGTAGCTATGCCGGAGGTTCCAAGGGCCGATGTTGAGGTGCATGCACAAGAAAGGGAGAGCTCGACTCCGAGGCGATCCTTTGTCATGATCAAGGATTCCCGAGATGACTCTTAATGGGATTCCATATTCCGAACTAGGTGCACCATCAACGGTATTGTGTTCAAGCTAATCATCGACAGTGGGAGTTGCGCCAACTTGACCTTTACTATCATGGTGGAGAAGCTCCAATTGCCGGTCTTGCCTCATCCCTAATCGTATAGCTTACAAGGGCTAAATGATAGCGACGATCTCATGGTAACTCAACAAGCCTTGATCTCTTTCTCTGTTTCTCATTACCGCGATAGTGTTCTTTGCGATATTGTTCCTATGGATGCCTGCCACTTGCTCCTTGGGCGGCCTTGGAAATTTGATGGGAGAAAAGAAGATCAACCTCGCTCCTTTACCCTCGACCCTAGCCTATACACAACAAATCGGGGTGGTTAGTGAGAAGAGAAGCCTCGATGAGAGTGAAACACAGGATGAGAGCGCTTTGAGCGAAGGAAAGCCACATCAGGTTTTACTTTTGTGAAGAAGCGGTCCTAGTGAGGTTGAGCGATTCTTAGCTCCATAAAAATTTCCAACCTCACTCCCTCGTCCCTCACCCTTACCTACAACTCCTACCGGGCTCTGCATAGAGTTTCCAAGAGTTGAGCCACACTCAATCACTCCCAAGTCTCGTCATGGAGTTGAGTTGCATGTTGGCGCATCCATGATCACTCATCCGAGCTCGATTCCTTCCACGTCGAGAATGAACGAGGAAAAGACATCCCTCACTAGCCTTTGCCTCGATCTCTCATGTGATGATTTCCTTGTTGCACTCAACAAGTTGATGAGCATAAGACGTGTACGTATCCTTTGTCACAGTGAGTCGGCCCCTCTTTCCTTCCAAAATTGCTACACCTACATAAAGGGCAGGTCGATGAGCATTAGGGATGACAATGGGGCGGGGAATCCCCAAACCTGTTGGGGTCCCGCCCCGTTCTGGGGAAAAATCCCCGCCCCTATTGGGGATGGGGACGGGGACGGGGACGGGGACGGGGACAATTTCCAAAATCCGCTCGGGGACGGGGCGGGGATGGAGACAAAATTTTCCCCATCCCCGTCCCCATTTCCCAGCCGGGGTGAATTCCCCATCCCCATCCCCGAACCCCCATCCCCGAAAATACTAAAATTACCAAATAACCTTTATTCTAATTTAATATATATATTAATGGGAAGGACAAAGTAGTAATTTTCCAATTTATTCTTATTTGTTGATGTATTATTGTTTGATTTTGATGTATTATTACTTGAGCAAGTTAAATACGTTGTATTTTGAACATGTTAAAAATCGAGTTCGATTAAAAATCGGATCCGATTAAAATTTAGTCAAATTTAGGATATTTTTAAAAAATTCCTGTTGGATCCCCGTTGGGGATGGGGAATCCGCGGGGATGCGGATGGGGCAAGAATCATTCCCCGAAGCGGGGATGGGGACGAGGATGGGGATGAGTTTTGGGAGCGAGGATGGGCACGGGGGTATACTCCCCTATCCCCGATCCACCCCGTTGCCATCCCTAATGAGCATCACCTTACTCCGGTTGATGGAGTACTTTTGGTTTCGCACGGGGATGCAGAAGTTTTTGAACTCCCAAGAGTTGAGGACAACTATTTTTCAAGAAGGGGAGTATGAAGTGTATTGGGTCTAGCCTGATTTCATTCCACCTATGGTTTTCGGTTCGCTTAATGCCACACTCATCTCTCCACGGTACAAACCCGGCGCCCAGATTCATTTAAAGGTGCATCCGGGTGCTTGGAGGGCCTTTAAGATCATTATTGGGGGCGATGTTCATTTCAAGGAAGACTCTGGGGCCATAGGTCATGGTTTCGGGCCCCCTCGGGATCCGTGTCAAGTCTTCTAAGCTGCCTTGGGATTTTCAGCAAGAATAACGAGGCGAGGTGGAATTTGTAGCACAAGGCAAGCAAGGGAGAAGAAGTGACAGCAGGGGAGTCACGGTCATGACATTGACTGTCACGACCGTAACACCCTCCACGAGCGTGAGGTTTGAGGGCAGCGTCGCGCCCATGACACGTCTTAGTCGCGCCCATGACACCTTCAATTGGAGAAGTCATAGGGAAAAAATTGTCCAAGGTCACGGCCGCAACCTCCCACGTCACGGTCACGACAGTCATCCTGTCACAACCATGACCATGGGGTCGCGCTCATGACCTTTCTGCTAGTGTTTTGCCCAAATTTTCCCAGCACGGGATCACGCTCGTGACACTTTTATGTCACGCCTTCCTCCTCTCTTCGGTGAGATTTCTTGGGTGTTTTAAAACTCTTTACTTGTGAAAGATCCTAATGCAAGTGATTGGACATCTAAGTTCAATTTGGTAAGTTTATACTCTTTAGAATTGTCCATATTTTTTAATTTCTTGTTTGTCCTAAAAAACTCCCAAAACCCTAAAAATAGTTCTTGTTAATATGAGTTCTATGGGTGGATTTCTATCATCCATGTGAATTTATGTAGACCCTAGGTCTGAAACTCTCCAACAAGACCAGCACGGGTCGCTGCTGGTCCTAAGAGTTTTTAAATAAGCTCCCTTGGCTCAACACGGATTGTGGTGCTCCAACACGAACTATGGTGCTCTAACATGGACCATGGTGATCTCACCACGGACCATGTTGAGGTCCAGGAACTGCTTTAATGCTCCAACAATTATATGATCTTCTCCATTAAGTCATAATTTCGATTTTATATTAGATTTAAGTACCCAATAGGTATATCCTCATTATACCATATGGTCAATAGACTTAGTCAAGGTCAAGATACTCATTAAAGACCTTAATTAAGTCCTTTGACCAAAGGTACGAAAAGGGGGAGAAGTCTCCTATAGATATGAGACATTCTCTAGCCATTTGAGCACACCATCATATAATCATATCTTCTCATTTTTATCTAGACTGCAGATATACTAGAGTGTTTCAAGTGAGAAACAATATTCTTGAGTGTGCTAGGTGCTAAGTTTTATCTATTTGAACATTTACTGTATAGTAAATAGTTCTTAAGGAAAATGAATTCGTCCACGACTGTTAGCGATAGCCTAAGTGAGTTTACCATTATAATCTATACCATTACTCCTTTTTCTCCAACAGTTATCAGACTTGATTGTACCCCTTATGGATTTCAAAAAAGAAAAACAATACAAGAGACTCCAAATTATACTGTATCCCAAATCTTGAAAAGAAATTACTAAATATTTAGGTGTAGAGGTGAAATTTGTTTTCATTTCCGTGTGATAAACTTTTGATGATACATGAAAATGACAAAGGAAGAAGAGTGCAAGGACGCCACACAACAATTCCTGGCCACCAACTGGGCACGAATGAGAAACCATGGTTTAAAAATTTAGACAGAAACACATTACATTGCAAATTCATACTTTATTTGGTGTTAGGTAAGTTGACCAGTCATGAATCCTTCTCTTTGGGGGGGTTGGTGGCCGTTGGCTCTCTCTTTCTCTCTTCATCTCCAAATCTACCCCAGTGGCCCCACTTGATTATTAGCGCCTTCATTCTTTGTATCTCTCTCTCTAAACACACCATTATTAATACCCTTCAAATCCCCATTTCTTCTCTCTTCTTCCTCAGGAGTCTCTCCTACCCCCACCTCATTTCCAACCACACACCCACAGAAAACTAAGAGAGAGAAAGAGAGAGGGAGGCTCCATTCTATCTATAATTTCAGCTTCTGCGCATCATTATTTCGTGAAGGGTTTCGAATTTTGTTTCTGGGTTTTGAAATTCGAGTGATTTTGGATCTGGGTTTACCATGGACTCGAATTCTGTCAAGGTTTCGCCTTTGGATCTAATGACTGCTATTTTGAAGGGGAACTTTGAGCAGTTAAACGCGTCGTTTGAAGACTCTTCTGCGGCTGCGATCATCGTCGAGAACAGGGAGGTTCTTATGGTTGTTACTACCTCAATTGCTCTGCTAATTGGGTGTGCATTTTTGCTGATTTGGAGGAAATCCAACGGTGGAAAATCGTCCAGGGCTGTAGCGGAGGTTCCTAAGCCATTGATTTTGAAGGAGGAAGAGGTTGAAGAAGATGATGGCAAGAAGAAAGTCACCATCTTCTTTGGGACTCAAACTGGTACCGCTGAAGGTTTTGCAAAGGTATTGTTTCTTTTCTTTAAAAAAATATTAAAAAAATCAATTTTTCCTCATAATCCCTGTTTTAATTTTGTTTTCTTGTTGGTCGATTGTTTAATCAACTTGTGTGTTTTGGGGTTGGTAGGCGTTAGCTGAGGAGGCTAAAGCAAGATATGAGAAAGCGACTTTTAAAGTTGTTGATTTGGTAAGCTTAAATTTTCTTTCTTTTTGCTTTTGCACTTAGGATTCTCAAACTGGTGATTAATTTATTTGGAACTATGCTGTAAGAATAAATTGTGTATGGTTTAATCTAATTGTATTTGTTGTTTGTTCAAATACTGAGTAGGATGATTATGCTGCGGATGATGATGAGTATGAAAGGAAAATGAAGAAAGAAAATTTGGCTTTCTTCTTCTTGGCTACGTACGTTTTCTGGATTCTTTTTCTTTGTGTTATTTGTCTTGTTTTAAGTTGTTTTGAGGTGGATTAAAGGGTTGAATCATTGCATGGTTTAGATATGGAGATGGGGAGCCAACAGACAATGCAGCAAGGTTTTACAAATGGTTTGTTGAGGTAAGCTTATGCTCTGTATTTGTGTAAGTTAAATTAAATTGTTTGGTGCCTATTGTAAGAGTGCTGCGTTGATTATATGTTCCTTTCTTCCCCCATGGGAGGGCCCATAAGTTTGTCCAAATTTAGGACATCTAGTGATTGGTGATGGTCGATATTTGAACAAATAATTCACATGATTTAATGTTAATTGGCTGTGTTATTGTAAATTTGAGCACTACTATGTGCAGCCTCGGATGCATAGAAAAGTCTATGATCAGTTTTTGATTGCGTGTATGTGTGTGTGTGATGTTGTCATAGGGTAAAGAAGACAGGGGTGAATGGCTTCAAAACCTCCAATATGGAGTTTTTGGTCTCGGCAATAAACAATATGAGCATTTCAACAAGGTGTGTCTCTTCATTCGTGTAGCGTTTTTCTTCTTGTTACAATATGGTTCATGCATAGTGTATCCTGAAATATTCTTTTATCCTTATTTCTTTTTCTATGATGAACAGGTTGGCAAAGAGATAGATGAGCTTCTTGCGGAACAAGGTAGCCTTTTTATTTGCAATTACCTAACTTTGTTGGCCTAAATTTGATACTCACAACTATGTGATAATTGAGCTGTCCATTAGGTCGCTCAGGTGTTATTGGCAATGAAAATGATTGATTAATTGTTTGTGAGTTACTTGTCTGGCCTAAACATGTTGGAGTTCCTTGTGGGGGAGATTTTGGGAATATCCATGAGAATTCTGTTTTTGTCCCCTTTTGCTCTGTTTGAAATTAGAAATTTTACGAAATAGGTTGACTTTGACGTTACGATATTATTTAGTCAATTCATCACCTCACCTTGTCCGGAGCTGAATATTATGTGTCCAAGCTTGCTTTTCCATAATAATACCTTCTTTAGTTTCGGTGAAGTGTCGCATTTCTCTCCATTGATCATTCAAGTTCACTGTAGAATGATTTGTTATCAGTTGAAGCTATGAAGGAATTCACTAGCTCGAGCAACATAATAATATAACAGTTTTAATAAGAAATTTTCTGGATAATCACCTCAGAAATTTGAAGTCTTATGGTGTTGGGAATAACACGTACAGTATTTCATGTATGTTGCAGGTGCAAAGCGCCTCGTTCCAGTTGGTCTTGGGGATGATGATCAATGCATTGAAGATGATTTCTCTGCCTGGTATTTCATCGCTCAAACATGCCCTGAATTTTAAAGTGTAAGCAGTGCAATGAATTCAATATTTTTAATGATTCCTTCTTTTACGTAACCGCAGGAAAGAATTAGTGTGGCCAGAATTAGACCAGCTGCTTAGAGACGAGGATGATGTAGCTGTTTCTACCCCATATACAGCAGCAATACCAGAATACCGAGTCGTGTTACATGATTCTGCTGATCTGGCACATCAGGACAAGAACTGGGCCAACGCTAATGGACATGCCGTCTTTGATGCTCAACATCCTTGCAGGTCAAATGTGGCTGTGAGGAGGGAACTACATACTCCTGCTTCTGATCGCTCGTGTACACATTTGGAGTTTGACATATCAGGAACAGGACTCAAGTGAGTTTTACATCTTTAGTTTGTGTTATCATCTTGATTTAACGACGTGGTTTTGTGGTTGATTATGATGTATGTGCTTATTTCCTACCCCAGATATGAAACAGGAGACCATGTTGGTGTGTATTGTGAGAACCTCTCTGAGATTGTAGAGGAGGCGGAAAGACTACTCGGCCTTAAACCCGATACTTATTTCTCTATCCATACTGATAATGAGGATGGAACTCCCGTTGGTGGAGGATCTCTACCACCACCTTTCCCTCCATGTACTTTAAGAATGGCTTTGACTCGATATGCCGATCTTTTGAACTCTCCAAAGAAGGTATTTCCTACTCTTATTTCTTGTGTTTTTGCTGTAACATGTTGATACGTTGTTCTGGATTCTCTGTTCTAACACTTGTTGTGTTTTGCAGTCTGCTTTGCTCGCTCTAGCAGCTCATGCTTCTGATCCAAGTGAAGCCCAACGGTTGAGACATCTTGCATCTCCTGCCGGAAAGGTGGTGAAGCTCCTTATTACTCGTGGGTGTGAGTTATTCTATGCCGATAGCTATTGACTTATCTGATAAAAAAATTGAATCTTTCTGCAGGATGAGTACGCCCAGTGGGTTGTTGCAAGCCAGAGGAGCCTCCTTGAGGTCATGGCTGAATTCTCTTCAGCTAAGCCACCACTTGGAGTTTTCTTTGCTGCCGTTGCACCAAGATTGCAGCCTAGATACTACTCCATATCATCCTCCCCACGGTCAGTACTGTTTCTATGTCTCTTTTATGTTATATTGACTTTGTAATGGCACCATGATGGACATACTCAAATGTTCCAAGGTTAGACAACAATTAACGAAGTTGTTTCATACGGCTATGTTCCCGCTGCTAGGAGAAAATGTTTTTCTTGGCTCTTCGATGACTACGGACCATTACATGTAGTTATTTGTGATTCATGAATTTGCTGACTGCTCCAAATACATTATGTCGAAATATGTAATTTGGTTTCTGATAAACAACTGTTTGGAAACTTCATCTCTCGCTCCACCCCCCCCCCCCCCAAAAAAAAAAAAAAAAACCCTCTGAGTGTTGATCATTTTGAAGAAATTTACCTTTTTAACAATGATTATAGCCTTAACATTTTCATTATTTTACTTATGCAGGGTTGCACCAACAAGAATTCATGTTACTTGTGCGTTAGTTCATGAGAAAATGGCAACAGGGAGGGTTCACAAAGGAGTGTGTTCAACTTGGATGAAGGTATATAATCTGCCTAGGACTCTGCCTCACCCTACTGTTAACCTTTTTTGCAACTTGGATATTTTTATCCTTTTTCTGTGATTCATTGTTTTGGGTGGGTGGGAAATCTTGGTGTGTCCTATCTTTGTATGTTACTTGGTACCAGGACTTGAAACATTATCGTATAGGACATTGTGTTTAGTAGAGATGATCAATGGTATTGTTGTATTAGCTTCTCATGCATTCATTTGCTCGGTTTAGAGAGAGTTATTTACAGATGTGTCATTTTAAGGACAGCATGGCCAAATTGTTTCAGTTAATAGGTTGTTGGAATGAATGGCTATATTTGATTATGAATAGGAGTTACATTGGTGTGCATTCATGTAAATAATGCTTCTGACTGGTTTGTTGTTTGTTTCAAGAATGCCATTCCACAGGACGAAAGCCCTAACTGCAGCTGGGCTCCTATTTACGTAAGGCAGTCCAACTTCAAACTCCCAGCAGACCCATCGGTTCCAATTATAATGATAGGTCCGGGGACCGGATTAGCACCTTTCCGGGGCTTCTTGCAGGTTCGTTGAATAACCTGATTTCCCTAATAATTTGCCTTCTTAACTATGAACGTCGCTTACCCTTAACCTCTTTGGATTTCCAGGAAAGGTCTGCTCTGAAAGAAGACGGAGTGGAGCTTGGGAACGCAATATTGTTTTTCGGCTGTAGAAATCGTAAAATGGTAGAGAGATAATCTCCTTGCTCGTTTTATTATGTTCAAATTCACTTCAGTTGTCTGGGTTGGATAGATACGTTACTTGCTTCACAATTGATGGAATAAACCGTACATTATGCAGGATTTCATTTACGAAGAGGAGCTCCAGAGCTTTGTCGAAAATGGTGCTCTTTCCGAACTAATCGTTGCTTTTTCACGAGAGGGGCCCACGAAAGAATACGTTCAGCACAAGATGATGGAGAAGGTACGCCCGCTAACTTTTGTCTGTTATGATACTGTTCTTATAAATAAATCCAACGCAGGAATTTGACATGTGCTGTATTTATACTTCTTGGATTTTTGCATTAAATTTAGGCTTCGGATGTATGGAATGTCATTTCTCAAGGAGGGTATATTTATGTATGTGGTGATGCCAAAGGCATGGCCCGGGATGTCCACCGAACCCTTCACACAATTTTACAGGAGCAGGTATGTCCACACCATTCCAAAACTTTTCGTGGCCTCGAATTTTTGGCTGATTTGTTGCTTTCTTGGCCTTGAAAACACACTTATCTTTCATGACCATTCATTCAGATGTCTTGTGTGGTTAACTTCTTTGCTTTAAGGAGTTGACTCTTCCTCAAATTTGCTATTTCAAAGTTTCTTGAAAGAATTTCATGTTAATGAAACTTTACCGAAATGATTCATGCTGGGTTCATTGGTTTACAGGGTTCGATGGGAAGTTCTCAGGCAGAGAGCATGGTGAAGAACTTGCAAACTACTGGTAGATACTTGCGTGACGTTTGGTGATTGAGATTTTTTAATTTTTAAGATTCAAAAGCCATATTATACACAGATTGGATGTTTGTTAAGGGAGAAAATGAAAGGAATGAAAAAAAAACCACATTGCAATTTCCATCCTTGAAATTGAAGAGGATGTGTGATTGTGAGCATGAATATTTGTGTTTTCTCCCTCTCAGATGATATTTGTTTCTCTTGTTCTATATTAATTTATGGATCAATTCCTTATATTTTGAATTACAATAATGGCATCTGTAAAGTGAATGAGCATTGAGCAAGGAGTTTTAAGGAAATGTAAACCATCATCATTTTGACTTTTGAAGAGTAATCAGATTTAAAGCAAGCCTTATGGTAGTAGTATATGCAGAATTTTGTTCTGATTGTGTCCACACCTGGGTTAAATTGGTGTGCTTAATCATGCAAACTGAAGCTGTTCAGTTGGGTTAACCTCATGCTTCAAGTGTTCATACAAATTGTTGAGCACCGACGTGCTTCTTCAACTGAGACATATACTGAGACACATGAAAAGTTGGAGCGATCCTTGCTGCAGGCTTGCATCTTAAAGGGACCAAAATACCTTTTTTTTCCCGATAATTTGTAAGCCAAAACAGACTAAGAAGGCATCAAAGATGCACAAAAACTGCAACAAGAACAAAACACCAAGAGTACAGCACAAACAGAAACAACACAACTCGATACAACGAGAATAAAATACAAACAAACAACCAGCTATCTAACAAGACTCTTCTTTCGTTCCAACATATCATCTCTGAAAGCCTTTGTCACAGTCTTCTGATCATCACGAGACATTTTCAAACACCTGCACAACCCAAAATACCATGAAGCCAACTTGTGACAAAGTCTGTGCTGCAGTGAGCTTTTCCTGTAGGGCTGAAGCTTAACTAACATACACCCAATTTCCCAACTCATATGACTTCTCTGTTATAGCTTCATTATCCTGCAGCACCTTCATCCTATTCTGAGCTCTCTCCAGCTGAAACTTGAACATCTTTATGACCTTCTTCCTTGCACTCAAACTCCTGTCCACTCTGTAATGTAAGCTACATGCACACTTGTGAGGGTTGTCCATATACAAACTGATAACGAGAAACACCCCCTGACCAGAAGAGTGAAGCCTGGTGTTATACAACCATTCAGCAAGACGAATCCATTTCACCCACTCGTCGGACTTCTACCTAATTATACACTACAGATAAATCTCTAGACACTGGTTCACAGGTTCTGTCTGCCTGTCAGTTTGTGGATGAGATGAAGTAGACATATAAAATAAAAAGGGGTGCTACAAGCTGCTGAGGAAGACCTCGTGCTTGTGAGTTGAAAACTTGCTCAAAGTGGACTTAGCTACACTCATAGCAATTAAAGGGGTGAGCTAAGGGAATAGGCTGAGTTTGTTTGCTATACATGTCCAAATTTACGCAAAACCTTCCTATATGCACCATAATTTACCCAATAGTCGACATTAGAGAAACGTGATTGCCAATTGAATTGACAATTTCTATAATTTTGAACGGTTTAAACATTTTGCATTAATTAATATCTAAGAACCTAATTAATAATTTTTTTTATTGTTTAAAACCCGAAAAACATGCAGATACCGCAACAACAAAGCCAGATTAGCATAAAATAAACTACAGCAACACAAAACAAAAACGTTCAACTACAAGCAAAACAACAAAAATGGCAAGATATGATTAAATCTTCAACATTGCCTTCTTTTTTTCCCTAGAAAACATCTCTAAATTTCTTCGCAATTGATTCTTCGTCATTGCGAATGACACCCAACTTACACCTAACCTTTGCAACTCTGCAAACCTCGTCGTCCAATCTATCCAGCATAACTCCCTAGGAACCTCTAACCCTTCACTGCTGGAATCAAAACCATCCACACTATTGGCGTCATTCTAATTAACAATTACATTATATTTTTCAAGGTCAAGCAAATATAGAACCATATGCCAATATGCAACTTGCAATAACAAAATTAAACATAAATTTGGACAGTGAGCTCTATTAATACCATAATCACCAAATCTAGAAATAGAATCAAATATAATTAGACAAAAATAATAGAAAGATAACAAAGGATACGAGTTTCTTGAGTGAGCATGCTCAATGGAATATCGTAATAAAAGTATCCCAAAACCCGGGGGCGAATCTAAATCTTCTAATTGGGGGTGACTATTACACTATTATATTCATCAGATACACATAAAATTCATATTTTTTTATCCCAAATTATATGAATTTTTTTTTACTGGTGGCCATGGCCACCTGTTGGGTCTGATGGCCCAAATTTTAATTAAGCAATTCCGACGCTACCCTCTTGTCCATGACGCTACCAGCGTCTATCACAGAACCACGATCTCGACAAACACGACCAACATCTTTCCAGCGATGCCAGCGCCTGGGTTCAGGATCTCGTCCGCGGCAGATTTTCTTTTGTGTTAACTAGGTTTTGTAATATTTAACCTAGTTTTCTTTTCCTTCATTCTACTATAAATATAGGTTATTATAAACCTACACATACATACAAAAAACACAGAGAGCATTTTTCACCTCTACCTATCCATAGGTTGTGAGAGTATTTTGAGAGTTATTATTTTGCCTTCAGATTATTCCCGTTGTGCTATTAACCGTTTGAGATCTTTCCTTCTTGATCTCGTTGTATTATATAGCCGCTTGGGATATTTCTTGTAATCTCTCCCCTTATACTAGTGGATTATTGCTCCGTTGTCGTCCGTGGTTTTTTCCCGCTTTGGGTTTCTATGTATAGCTTGTGTCTTTACTCTATTTTAATTACTGATCTTGTCATATTTTTCCCAATTTATATATCCTGATAATTTTCTCCTCCGCTGCAAATAATAGACATTTTTACCTCGATCCTAACACCACCCTTAGCTTACACCGAGATAGTGCAAACCCCATGCCTATTGCAAATGTAGATAGATTATCAAGATTGAGGTGTGTGGAAGTGGAATTGTGAAGGCAACATAACCATTCCATGCTATGCTGTTTCTAGACCTTATTACTGATCTTCAATGTCTGACCTGCTGAACAAAGATAGATGAACACTGCATAACAAAAGTTTAAGCTGATGGTTGAAGTCTCAGGAATAGTTTTATAGTCTAACAAATACACATGTGACTAATTACTTGTACACAGATGAGAAGAAATCAAGTGGTATTCATGCTTAACACCAAATAGCCTTGTACACCACATAAAAAAGCTATTAGGAAATAAAGCACACTCTCTTGACTAATTACTCATCCATTCTGAAGTTGCTAGTGTTTTGTTGGAAATAGACTCTCTAACTTGTCATACTCAAACAACTGCCCCCGTACCCATAATGCTTTCCCAAACAAACTTAAAAAGTGAACGAATAAATGATGCTTTGCTTTGTTGTTCAATGGAATAAGAGATTGTATGTGCAAAGAAGCAGGAGAGTTTGAATTATATATATATTTTTTTAAACTTGGGTAAACAAGAACCAACAAGAATTTAGGGAACCCTTCTATCAAGGCATCTCCCCAAGTTATCAGCATGAATAATAAAAGAAAAATCCTCCGCGGGGCTACATATCCAAAGACCGGCAGAGTATAACGAATGACCCAGGTTAGCCATCCAATATGCCGCTGAGTTTGTTTCTCGATAAATGTGACGAATAGTAGAATCTTCCAACTGCCTGATTAAGTGTTTGATATCTCTGATAGTCATATCATTGTGTCAAGGTGTGTGGATGGTCCCTTGGATAGCCTGGATGAGAATAAGATTATCACCTTCAATCTGAATTATTAAAAAACCTTCCGAAATAGCTTGTTGAAGACCAAAACGGAGAGCTAAGGCTTCTGTCAACAGGATGGAGTTTGAATTAACTGGCATAGCACCAACTTTTCGAATACGACCATGGTGATCACGAATGACGAATCCTACTGCTGAGCCTTGATGGTTTAGGGAGCCATCAAAGTTCAACTTCACCCAACCGAAGCGCGGCTGTTTCCACCCTTCACGGACAATATTTTGACGACGCTGCACCTGAGACCGAGGATGTTGATGCTGGTTAAGATGTTGATCTTGGTAAGAGAATCTACTTCGTTCTCGCCATTCTGAAAACTTCTCTTGACTCGGATGATGACCCTTGTGGCGTTGAAGACGGAGTTGTTGAAGATACAATCATTACGCTCCTTCCAGATGCTTCAGATGAGGTAGAAGGCTCTTAAAGCCTCGTTGGGGGGGGGGGGAATTTTTGATAGTTTGAAGCAAAATGCTACCATTACTGTCAGTAGGGCAATTGACAACACAAGATAGTCATCTATGGGATTTTGCACTATTCCACACTTTTTTTGTGAAATGACACTGACATAACAAATGGCAGTCAGTCTCCAGATCTTGGAGGCAAATAGGGCAAGAGGGGTCCAAGTTGATACCCCTACGCATTAGATTCCCTCTAATTGGAAGACCATTATGAAAAATCAACCAGAGAAAAAAATTTTAACTTTTGGTTGGATATCAAGCTTCCAAGTCCAAGCTCCTTCCCAATGAGGCCCGCACTGTAACTCATGACAAAGTCATGTTGCAGATTTGGTTGAAAACTCACCATTGCCAGTTAAACCCCAGCAAAGTTCATTCTGTTCCCTAAAATTAGGAATATGGGTCTTAAGAAACACTTAAGAAATACAACGATTTTTTTTAGGAAATTCCATTTGGTAGGCTTCAACTTTTGCCTATTCCAAATTGTCAACCATTTTTGAAAATATTCCAAGTGAAAAGGTTTATTTTGAAAGTTATTCCAAATAATAGACATATTTTGAAACTTTTAAAAATTATTCTAAGTTTTCAAGCACTTTAAAAACTATCAATCTCACAATCAACTTACTTTGAATAATATCTAAAGCGTTTGACAACTAATAATAGTTTTTAAAGTGCTTGAAACTTGGAATAATTTTTAAAATTTTCAAAATAAGTTTTCAGCTCCAGCATCACAAACCTCATTAAGAAGAAAAGAGAATAAGCCACTTTAATGGAATTAAAAAAGCACACCAACATTGATAAAAAAATTTTTAAAAAAAAATTCATTGATGGAGCAAAGAGTAAAGCTCTTTAGACCTAACATTAATCTCATTTGACTTCCTCCGCCTTCTTTGAGCAGCAGACCTAGTCAGACTTGTTAAACATCAATAAAGCTTATAATCAACCCTCATTGGCCCAATCATGTACTCATCACAGTCATCACACTTGTTAAGCATCATATCCGAAGTTACATCACACTTTTTAAGCATCATAACCAAAGTTATTGAAGTACTGGTCACCAAACACAGCCAGAATCCTGACATGAGACATAATGTAACTTAGGGTTCGCTTGGGAAGGGAATTAAAAAGGAGGGTATGAGTTCATAAAAGTAAAGAACGGTGGGAGTATGAGAGTGTTTGGAAGAGTAAACTATTTACCCAAACTTGGGAGATCAATTAAAAGATTCATAATTAAGAGTAAGTTTTTAATTGACATATTTGCTCTTTCATATTATATGTAATACAATGATACCCATACATTAGCTTTATACTCATTCTCACCCTACCCCCTCCCCTTCTCTCCCTATTCTCTTTCTACCCCCCTCCCCCAACCCTTTTCTCTCTCTACCCTCCCTCCCCTCTCTTTCTCATGGGGGAGAGAGAGATGTGTGTGAGAGAAAGAGAGAGGGGGTACAGAGAGAGAGAGAGAGAGATGCGTATGTGTGTGCGCGCGAGAGAGAGAGAGAGAGAGAGAGAGAGAGAGAGAGAGAGAGAGAGGTGTGTGTGAGAGCTAGAGAGAGTTAGAGAGGGAGATGAGAGAGAGTGAGAGCGAGAGAGCAAGAGAGGAGTACTCCACACTCATGAGTCTCCCTCGAGAAGGTCCAGAGGGAGACAATTTTTCATTCGAGGTGTACCATCGATGATAAGGTGTGCGATCTAATAATTGACGAAGGAAGTTGCGCTAATGGATTAGCTGATTGAAGGAAACATATTTGGTAAACTAGCTTTTTGTGAAAAATTACCTCAAAAAACTTTCTCATGTAACTTTTTGAAAACTAGCTTATTGGTATGGGTCCACAAAGCTAATATGAAAAGTTTGTTACCAAATACCTCAGGTAGCTTTTTCACATTGGTTAAAAAGCTAACAATGTCCAAAAGGCTAAAAGTTACCCCAAAAAACTGGCAGCCAAACATCCCCATGCATGTTATGAATATAGTGCATTACATGGCCTAAAAGTCTATAGTGTGTTGGAAATGGAGAGTCTAAATATGACAACAATAGCATAATATATGTCATGTTCTTTAGCTTGGCAGGATAAGTTTATCCTTATCTTACATTATTTTACTATTCAAAAGAATATGATTATACTTTTAGATAATTTATATTTAAAATTTTTTATTCAATTCACAAATTTTATTTAAAAATAAAAAAAGGTGATATGACATTTATATTCACCATTTTCCTTACCTATCTTCTTTTCCTTATTTATCTTACCTTACCTAATGTAATCCTACACCCTTGAAGAATGGGGCCATATAGTGTTGGGATTGGGGAGTCTTCACGTGCATGTATGAGTGTGTGTGTGTGTGTCTATATATATATATATATATATATATATATATATATCGATTCGGGGGGCGGGTTACGGGTTGGTTGTATATCGGGTTCGGGTAAATACGGGTCGGGTGTACTTCGGGTTCGAGTAAATGCGGGCGGGTGTATTCCGGTTTTGGGTCAACCCAACGAGTTATAACTGCGACCTTTTTCGCTTTTTAAAAATTTGTCTTTAAATATTTTTTTTTGTACAATATACATAATAAAATATGATTATCTTCTAGTAGCTATAAATTATTGTAAATATTTCAACTTAAATTAGAGAAATAACATATGAATGAATTGCACTTATAGTTTAATAGTCATGAATTCCAACGAAAAGTCACAAATTCTAATAGATTTGAGCGTAAAAAATAAGGTTTTTGGGTCAAATAGGCGGGTCGGGTTTTACCCGCTAATATGTGGGTTGTCCGGGTATGGTATAATTCGAGTTCAGGTCGAGAAAATCATATTCACAACCCAGAATTTTCGAGCGGGTTCGGGTCGGGTTTTGGGCTGGGTCTATATATATATATATATAATTAGAGGTATAAATCAAACAAAAATAAAGGGTTCACACTTGTAGGTATTGCTTTCAAGTTTCAGCTAATATATCGAACACCCTACTCAAATAATCTTTTTGCCGGGAATAGCTGCTTCCTCAGGCTTTTCCCTCCATTTTACACCGACCCACCTCTTACACTCAACAGATTAACATATGCATTTCTTCCTCTTCCATCTTCATTCGTTATTTTCAAATGAATCCTTCCTGTTTAATCCAACTCAAATAAGTAATTTGAAAGTGTAACTTCTATACATAAAATGGCAGGGCCTCATATCTATTTCCGTGTTTTGGATGGTTGTCCCTGTGTCCAACACTCGCATCCCGAGTATTGGTATCATAGCTTACAAGTTAGACCTTCAATGTTGCTCATGTACACATCTATCTCGATCTTAAGTAATTTGAAAGAGTAACTTCTATATGTAAAATGGCAACCACCCTAATGATCTAACATGATCAGAACTGAGTTCCATCAACAGATCTATTCAACTCAAGGGACGAAAGAGAAGCTTGGAGCTCTATCCAAAGCTAGCCAAACCTTCTTGGTAGTAAGAAAGACCATTCATTGGCATACGATCGACAGTCTAAGATTCAGATAGTTGAATGAATCACAAGGGTGAATTAAAAACATGCCAAATAAGCCATATCAACCATATTGATTAGCGAAAGCAACGTAATTAAGGGATGCAGCAAGAGCATCAGCTGTTTCAGTTCTACTTACACTGAAACTTAACTATACAAAAGGATGATAAACACTAAGCCTGAAATCCCTCCAAGTATTCACAAGGATTTGTTACACTTAATAACTTCTAGGAGTAGCACACTAACCAAGACCTACCACCATCATCAATGAACAAAACCCTCAAAAACTTCCACAGCACCCACTGATCTTCATTCCTCCAATTACTGTCACTGCAAAACCATATAATCACCACATGATGAGCTAATAATCAGAAGAATTGACAAACAAAATGCTACCCATATTTAGTGACAAATTAAGTAATATATGAGTTTGACAATCCTGAACAAACAAAGTCCTGACAAGCACCCAATGAGATTTACTGAAAATGCCAACCACCTATGAACTCTATTTCTAACCAAAAATGGAAAAATTCCAAACAAATTTATGCTCAACGTCAAAATTTCCCAAATGTGAATAACTTCAACATTGGGGTTTTGATGGAACTCCCATGGAATTTAGATGATTTAAGAGCCATAAAGTTTCTACTTCAAGAACCAATGAAACTGAAATGCTCAAATTTGGTGTGATGTGAACCAACGCAACGATGGAATTCATATGATCGCATATAATCTAACCCAAACCCAGATGAGTACACTGCAGATACTCCATTAAATTTCAAGCAAACATCAAGACCTTAAATTTCAAGCAACCCAAATGATCAATTGTGAAGATACAATCACAAGACTTACCTTTCCATTCTCAGGGTTGTCATTAACTTTGTACATATCAGCATTGACCTCCGACAACCACAATCCAGGGAAAAGAGTCTGCAAAAGTTTCAGAAAGAATCAATCAATTCAAAGTTTCAAACCCAAATCCTTAGACTCATCAATCATCATCAATCAAGTAAAATAGAAGATAAAAAAAAAACTTACATCCATCTGCCTTTGAACATTACGAAGCCTCTTCTTGGGCTTCCTAGGGGGCTTCTTCCCAGCCATCTTGACGAAGTCATCCTCAATCTCCTGCCTCGAAAGCGCCACCGAAAACTTCGCCCGACCGCCATCGCCGCCGCCTCTCGCCGGCGGCGGTGCCTTCTTCACCACCGTCTGTTCACTCCCGGACTTGGACGACTGACCCACGGGCTCCTTCGAGACGGGCTTCCGAGCGCGGAGATTCCACGGCCGGAGTTCCGTCGTCGGTGCCGGCGGCGGCGGTGGGGGAGGGGTAGTATGGGAATTTCCGAGAATAGCAGCGCGCATCTGATCGACTTCACAGCGAAGGTCGATGATGAGCTTCTCCCGGATAGATTCGATTTGATCCTCGCCGGGACCCAATTCGCGGTAGATCGAAGCGGGCTTCGGCCGGAACGACGCTTTCTGGGTCTGAGTATGGCGGCGTTTTCGGTCAGGAGCAGAGACTGAAACGGCATCGTCGTGGTCGTGTTCATGGTCGTGCTCGTGGTCGTGTTCGTGGGTGAGCTTTGCGCAGCGGAGGAGTTTCTGGTTGCCCCAGTTCAAACGCGACGGAAGTGCGAAGTTGTGGAGGGTTTTAGATTTCTCATGAGCCATCGCCGCCATATACCAAATCACCAACTTCAATCAATCGATCGATTCTTCCCCTTCAAACTCTCTCTCTGATGGATCAAATCACGCCATTGACGAACTATTTCACGCCATTAATCTCTCTCTAACTCTTCAATCTTCAAAATATGAGCAGGGTTTTGTTTGCGATGATGTACGTCGTAATCTGACTTCACTATTTCTCTCTCTACAATTTTGGGGGGAGAGAGATTGCTCGGCGGCAACCACCGTTTGTTTATAACACAGAGAAACAGGAGAGAGAAGGGGGAGAGGGAGAAGAGAACCGATTTTAACGTTCGGATTACTTGTTGGGGTTTTATTTTTATTTTTCTTTTTTTGTTGTTTTTTGTTTTTTCGTACTGTTTTTTTGTTAGTAAAATGCAGCGGGCCTAATGGTGCGCATACGCCTGCTCTGGCGGGGCAATAAAGTTTGGGTACTTGTTATTTTTTCGTAAAATTTTAATTTTAATTTATGAAATTCCCGGGTAAAAGAGTGTTCAGGGGGCTGTTTGTATTTACAAAGGAAAAAGAGAGAGTTGCAGTTGCCATTTTGGGAGGATTATTTTTATTGTTTGAATTTGGAATTGCAGACCACATTAGAGACATGTTAAATTTATTATCAGTTTTTATTAAAATTTATCAAAGTTAAAAAATAAAAAAATTAATTTTCGATATATTACGATAAGGCACCGTTCTTTTATGCGGTGGAATTGTGGTGCGGTAAGATGCAGTAAAGTACGTTGCGGTGAGTTGCGGTAAGTTGCGATGAAAAATAATAAATGGGTTTGATATTTAAAAAGGTAAATAGAAGATTGCGGTGAATTGCGGTTTATTGCGGTAGATTGCGATAAATTGTGGCGCGATAAGTTGCGGTACCGCATAAAAGAACGGTGCCTAAATTTAAAAAAAGTTAACAAAATTACCAAAAGTTATCACAATTTTAACTTTTATCCAATTACTATCTCCGTCCCAAAATTTTTGTCCTACCTCTATTCCAAAATATTTGTCCTTTAACCTAACTTTTTGTCTCAAAATATTTATCTCATTTACAATTTCAACAACTATAATTACTTTTCTACTCATAATTAATAAATTCATTTTTTACTTTTTACCATTTCAACAACAATTATCTTCAATTAAAGTATGAGTATTTTGAATAAGTTAAAAACTTTTCACCTCAATTCCCAATATACATTAGTCTTCTCAAATTAGATAAATTGATAAATATAATGGGATGGAGGTAGTACTTTTTACTCATGACCCATGAATTTGACACGTCCTAGGAGGGGAAATTTTTATCAAATTTAGAGATCCATTTTATGATTTCGTTTTTTTTTTTTAATGTTTGTGAATTTGGTGAGAGTTGTTTATTAATGTTTGATTTGATTGGTTAATGATGACAATGATTGAAATTTCATTGGTTCATATTTTTATCCCAAAAATATTAGAATGATGATGTACTATATGTTTTTAATAAAATAAAATAAAAGAAGAAGAAGACGTTAAGAGAATGTTAGGGGAACTCTTTTTTTGATGGATGGAAAAGAGAAAATGGCAGTTTTCGAATTGGAATGGAGTGGGTGAAAATTGTAAGTAAAGGCTTGACTCTTGAGTGTTTGAACCTTAACGTGTGCGGAATTAGTGATTCTTTGTTTTTATTTTTTACTCAATGGACCATTACATGACTAGATGTGTACGAACCTCTATCACAACTATTAAAATTTATATTTGAGAATATAAAAATGTAAAAATGTTAGCACGATATAGTACAAAATTTGGTTCTTAGAACTATGTACTTGCAACAATTACAACTATTAAAATTTTAGTTAATAAGAAATTAAACTCACAAAAAATATGTAAATTAATAGGTAGCCTCAACTCAAAACTGCCCAATCTATTTACTCAAGATCATAACTACGATTTTCTTTTATGTATGGAAGCTTTATCGGCTATTTTGAAGAAGAGTTAGGGAAGGAGAATATTAAAGGGGTGTTGTGGCGAGGGGAACCCCTCAGGTGTCACATCTACTCTTTGTGGATGACGCGCTCTTCTTTTATGAGATGGAGGCATCTTCATGCTTAGCTTTGAAGAACACTATTGATAAATATGGCTTTGCTTCTAGTCAGGTGATTAATGTGCGTAAATCGTCCATGTGCTTTTCCAAAGGTATCTCCTTATATGAAAGGGAAGGGATGAAGGTTATTTTTGGGTACTCGGAAGGGAGTATTTTCAGACTTATTTGAGGGTATCAACTAAGGTGCCTAGGAATAGAGTTGAGCACTTTGGGTTCATGGTGGATGATATCAAGAGGAGGTTGGAAGGCTGGAAATTCAAGCTTTTGTCTCTTGCTGGGAAGTTGGTCCTTGTTAATGCACTGTTGTTAGCTTTGCATCAACATGTTTTTAACATTTACTTAATACCGTCTGCAATGGTAAATAGGATTAATTCAATCTTGGTTCAATTTATTTGGGGGAAACCCGATGGCACCAGATCAATCCATTGGAAGCACAAGGAACAACTTTTTAAACCTAAAGGGGCGGGAGGCTTAGGTATAAGGCATGTGTAGGGTGTTATAATAAGGCACTACTTCTGAAGCAAGCATGGAGAACTTATTATAGTAAAGATCTGCTAATTTCAAGGATCTGGAGAGCAAGGTATGATGTCACTTCACCAATAGAGAAGGATCAGATATACATGGCACCAACAAGCGGATCGATGACTTGGAAAGGGTTGTCAAGTGTAGTCGCCAAAGTTAGACAGAAGTTTAGGTGGAGTGTTGGTAGTGGAAGGTCTATCAGTGTTATGGATAAAAGGTGGATCCCGGATGGAGATATTCAGATACGATCAGGGCAAGATTTGGCGCAGCTGAGGAACTGCACAGTTGATTCATTGGCTACAATCTCAAACGGGGGAAGATCAATATGGAGTTTTGATTAGCTGAATCAAGTCTTTAGTCAACAAACTTTGGGGAAGATTGAAAAAATAAATTAATTGAAAAAACAAATTAATTTATTAGAGTAAAGATTTAACCATATATCATGGATGTTACAGTAACACTACCTCCTTTGCGACTATGGTGAGATCAAAGCGAATTAAAGACCATCTGATTAACTTCTGCTTGTTTACAATTCGTAGAACCATCCAAGGAAGATCCATACTCCTCTTCCGATTTCTTTAGTTCCTTCCAAATAATTTTATTGTTTGGTTCAAACTTAAGAGCTTTCTGCAAATCCACTCTAGCATTTTCCACCATTCCCCTATGCAAAAAAGAAAGATCCCTCCTGTAATGTACTTTAACATTGTAAGCATCAAATTTCATAGCAAGATCACAATGAGTTTTGGGCTAATTCGTATTGCTCCAATTTTAGCCAACAAGTTGTCAAGTTAGAATTGAGAGTAACCCCCAATTCAGACATTAGTTGTGCTGCAAATTGGTATATTGATACATAAAAATTGGATAGCCCTTTCATGTATATATTTTTCCATGATTTAATGTATCTCTCATATATACTTAATGAATCATTTCTGTTTTTAATGTAACTCTTTTATAATGTATTGTTTTTACATCATAATGTATTATTTTCATTCCAAGTGCGATTTTTTTTTTTCCCAAAATGTAAATGTATCTTTTATTTATATGCAATCTATCATTTTTATTTTTCGATGTAGTTTTTGTGTAGTGTATCATTTCTATGTTATAATGTATTTTCATGATGTATCTTTCCCATTATTTAATGTATCTTTTACCGTTCAAACTTTGCAAGGAACTAACGGTTATATTATATAATTATTGAAAGCCATAAATGCATCTTTATATGTATGTAATGTATTATTTTTGTTTATCAATGTAGCTTTTACATGATGTATCATTTTTATGTTATAATTTATCTTTTATGATGCATCTTTTCCATTATTTAATGCATTTTTTTCACCATTCACACCTTGCTAGGAATTAAGGGTCATATGGTATAGTTTTTGTTCAACACCCATGCTCTCTCTCACTTATTTCTCTCTCTTAGTTCACCAGTCTCACAGAGTGTTTGGATAAAAATGTCATCCAACTTTCCATTTTAGTAAGAAAAAATGTCGGCGATTTTTAAAAACTATTATTAATGTCACTCAACGTTTCAAAAAAGTAAAAAATGTTACTTTTATTTTATAACATGTTACGATGAAATTTAAAACTTGTCACTAGTATTTGGGTAAAACTATAACTCAATTTTTCCAAAAAATAAAAAAGGATTATTGGATGATAATACACTGAACTTTAGGGGTATTGGACAATAATGCACTGAACTTTTTTCTTGGACTCTAATACACTGAACTTTGAGGGTATTGGACAATAATGCACTCCGATCAATTCAATTGGTGGTTGACGCAGTGGCTGTCCTACTTTGAGGTATCGTTTTTCTATTTTTTTCCAAAAAAATATGTTAGTCATCCTGCTTATGTGTACTTTCTTACACGGCAAAAGTTTTTTCTAAAAAAATAGAAAAATGACACCTCTAAGAAGGACAACCACCGCGTCAACCACCAGCTGAATTAGTCTGAGTGCGTTATTGTCCAATACCCTCAACGTTCAGTGTATTAGAGTCCAAGAAAAAAGTTCAGTGCATTATTGTCCAATACCCCTAAAGTTCAGTGTATTATCATCCAATAATCCAATAAAAAATGTCACTTCATTTTATTAAAATTGCAAAAAGTATCACCACTTTTAGTTCATTTATTAATATATAAAAATACCAAAGTTTCAAATGGAGATTCACTAGAAAATAAAAATTTTATTTATAATTTAATGTTTTAGTTAGAATTTTATATAGCAATGTCAATTTTTTAATGTTTTCTTTGATAAATTTTGTTTTATTTTTATTTCTTATTTTATGCTTAAAATATTATAATAATATTATCTCTATAACTTGCGCTCTTAGGGGGCGTTTGGTATGTGAGAGTTGGGAGTAGGGATGGCAACGGGGCGAATCGGGGATGGGGGAGTATACCCCCGTCCCCATCCCTGCTCCCAAAACTCATCCCCATCCCCGTCCCCGTCCCCGCCCCCATCCCCGCGGATTCCCCATCCCCAACGGGGATCCAACGGGAATTTTTTAAAACTATCTTAAATTTAACTAAATTTTAATCAGATCCGATTTTTAATCGAACCCGGTTTTTAACATGTTCAAAATACAACGTATTTAACTTGCTTTAGTAATAATACATCAAAATCAAACAATAATACAACAAGTGAGAATAAATTGGAAAATTACTACTTTGTGTCATTCCCATTAATATATATATTAAATTTGAATAAAGGTTATTTAGTAATTTTAACATTTTCGGGGATGGGGATTCGGGGATGAGGACGGGGAATTCACCCCGGCGAGGAAAATGGGGACGGGGATGGGGAAAATTTTGTCCCCATCCCGCCCCGTCCCCAAGCGGATTTTGGAAAACCGTCCCCGTCCCCGTCCCCATCCCCAATTGGGGCGGAGATTTTTCCCTAGAGCGGGGCGGGGCTCCGACGGGTTTGGGGATTCCCCGCCCCATTGCCATCCTTAGTTGGGAGGTGGTAATGTGAATACATAAATAGGTAATACAACTCCCATGTTTGTTTTATGGGAATAAAAAAAATGAGGAATTGGGAATGGGAATAGAGACCCTCAACTCCCACCAATCTATTACTAGGGGGAGGGGTGGTAATTCATACTGGTAATTCATAAATCATCTTAAATACCAATATTATCCTCGTACTTAATTAATATTACGAATACTACCTCACTCTATTCAAATTAATCAAGGATATTTTAGTAAATGTGCATTTATTTCCAATTCCACCTCTACTTTGAATTACCATGTAACAAATGAAGAGTTTGGGTGTTCATAAATTCATTTTTATTCCAATTCCACTAATAAATTCTCATTCCCATTGTTAATTCCAATTCCCATTCTCATTCCCATTAGATACCAAACGGACCGTTAGTTTTATATATTAATTTAAATTAATTAAAGGGATGGTGATACTTTTTACAATTTTAATCAAGGCAGTGGTATTTTTTATTTTTTGGGAAAGTTCAGTGACAGTTTTATCCAAATACTAGAGACATTGTGACAAGTTTCAAATTTTATCTGTAAATTTGTTATAGAGGATAAAAGTCACATTTTTTACTTTTTTGAAAAATTAAGTAACATTAATAACAATTTTTAAAAATCAATGATAATTTTGATTAAAATAGAAAATTGAGTGACATTTTTGTCCAAGCACATGAGTCTCACATCCTTCAATCTCCTGTTGTAGGACCCCAGAAATCCAGATCCTATCACTTGGTTCTAGTTTCTCCTTGTTTTGGGGGCTACTTTTTTCTGTGCATTTTTGGCTTTTTACTGTTGATGATCCATCACAACTTCACAAATCACAAGTAACCATTGTTGGAATCTGCAGAAGCATTCCCACAAACATATATTGATCTTCATGTTTATGTTTAATTATTATGTGACTTTGATATTGTAATGTACTATCTCCGTCTCTAAATGAAAATTAATTTGACTAAACTTTGAGTTATTCATAAATTACAATGAATTACAATATGAAATTATCATCGTAAAAAATATATTGTAATAAAAATTAAAATGTTGTTAATTTTATATTGTAACTAATTATAATTTGTAAATAATGAACGGTCGAAACTTAATCAAATTGAAACTTATTTAGGGACGCGCGGAGGGAGTAACATCCATGTTAATTATTTGATTGTATAAAATACTAGTTAGAAAATTATGTTATTAACAAATCTAATGTAGTATATGTTAAGGAATTGTTGTATTCAAATATATGTTAGGAACTTAGGGCATATTTATATTGTAGTATTAATGAATTTGATTATTTGAAGGATTCAAAATAACTATTTGGTATAAGTAACCCTCAAATACTAATGATTTCATTATGTAATCAAGTAATAATTAATCAATATTGTATGAACCATCATATTTAAACAATGAAATAAAAATATATGTACAGAATGGTAAGAGTGAAAAACGCATAAAGGAAAATTTTAAAATAGCATATCTTTTGTTATTGAACTTCCAAGTTTTTCCTCAAAGAATAAAATTAAATTACTTGTAAAGGTTTACATCAAGTATATGCTATCTCTTATTAGGTGTTCTTATATATAACGGGAAAAATAGATATGATATTCATAAACTAAACCATGCATACTCTAAGAAGTCCATAAACTTGAAATACTTAGTTTTAGTATCCCAATTGTCTCTTTATCCCAAATAATTATTGGCATTTTAATTAAGTGGATTTTTTTAATTATCATCAACTACATAAATAGACACTATCATTTTAATTAGGGGAATTGTGTAAAACATATTTCATTAATCGGACGGTTTCCAATTATTGTCATATAAACTATACCTAGTTTATCTATGTTCATCTATATATGTTTAAAATATTATTGGAAATATAGGTAAAGATATTTAATTAAGTGGATGATTTTTGATTAAAAATCTTTTTAATTACCACTTTAATTACTTTTTAAAACCTTTTTCTTTAATGAATGTAATAAATTTTCGGTCAATATAAAAATTCGGACGGAAATTCTATGACCATACCTGTCTTTTTCCGGATCGGACTGAACCGGATTTTCGGATAGGACATTTTTTTGATAGCCCTAGTCTTTATCTGTCTATGGACAATTCCAAAGGCTTTCATAGTGTTACACCAGCAATTAATAAAACAGTCCAACAATTTTGGGTTTTTGGCTGGGAAAAATCTGTACTGAGGGCAAGTATTGAAAGTTATCTCATCAGGATGACACCCGTTCCTTTTCATGTCGTTTAACAACTTTTCAACATCACGAGGCCTCTTAGCATGGCACAACCCCAACATCACAACTGTATAAGTTATATTATTCGGAGATATCCCTCTCTCAGTCATTTCATCGAATAGTTGGAGTGCATCCGTTATCTCCCCACTTTTACACAAACCATGCAACATCGTAAACCAATCCTTTCACAAGCATGTCGGCAATGAAATCTTTCAGCTTCTAAGTTTCCAAGCGCCTCCTTTTCATTGCCCAGACGAGGAATCGGAAACCCGATTGAGGGGTGGGTCGATGGTCAAACACCAGTCGTCAGAAATTCGGGTCGGAGAAGGTGGGCGACCCGGTTAAGGCCGGGTTCAATGGGGTACGATTTCTCGAGGATGGAGATGATTTTGTCTACTCCGAGAGGCTTCTACACAGTGACTAACTTGCTAGAATCGAACCCAGCTGAAGAGGAAAGTGCTCTGGTTGCCACGTCAGCATTCCGGTGCCGGAATTTCAATCTGGGATGCTACGAGAAAATAATGAATAAATATAGACTGCCATCAGCCAAAAAGTCACTTTAGATTTTTCTCGATCACAAGGCCCTCAGTACAGATTTTTCCCATCCATATATAGAATTTTTAAAAAATGATCTGGCATGCTTTTAATTAAAAGGGCATGTGCTCCGGTTGCCACATCAGCATTCCGGTGCCGGAATTTCAATATGGGATGCTACGAGAAAATAATGAATAAGTATAGACTGCCATCAGCCAAAAAGTCACTTTGAATTTTTCTCGATCACAAGGCCCTCAGTACAGATTTTTCTCAGCCAAAAACCCAACAATTTATTATGCACTGTCATTCAACTACATATAAAACATACTTGATAAACAAGTAATCTAGTTCAAATATGAGGTATATTGAGGCAAGTAGTAATTGATCTCAAAACCCGTTGGCATTCACAAACTTCAATAGTTTTGCAAATTCCAAATAATACAGCTGGTTCAGAAAAAAGGCGTATGTAAAATGTCCATTGAACTCAGAACTCTGGGGAGATTTTGAATGGTCAAAGAATCGATTGTGTATGCCAACTCCATCACCCTGTGCTAAAATATGCTTTTGAAATCATTCTGTGAGCTGACAGAAAAATGGTGAAACATTCTTCTAGCTTGTTGGAGCATCTTCGAAAGGAGGCAAGCCCCATTCGGCTGGGTTGAAGTCCAATAACGATTTTAGAACTTGGTCGGCAACAGCATGATATGAACTGTCCAGCCTTGGATCAGGAACCATAACCACAGACCTGCATAACCCCATTTCGGTTAACAGTGATCAGATTAAGGCTACCGTACAGATTAGCATCACCAAAAGCTTCACTTACCGGGTATGCAGCAAATAAATATCTACTAAGTTTGCTGCTAATGGGTCATTTCACAATCACAAGGATTACTACTAGGCAACCCGATGAAACCAAGAAGAGATTTTGATATGAGAAATACAAGTGGGAAAGGCATTACATATTCTTTGAAAAAATATAAAAGAAATACAGCAAGTCTACAAAAAAAGGTCCATGATTCAATGTCAGTCAAGATAGCAAGCATGTCATATTGTCCTCCAGTAGCACCCAGAACATTGGTACCGACAGGAAAGAGCAAGTCCTTTCAAGTCCTCTCTCCCCATCTAGCGAAAATGCTAAGTACTAGGATTAGCTTTTGGAAGAATGTTGGAGTCCTACCATACATTTGTACTAATATCGACACCCCAACCAGAGTCTTTTCAAGCATACTCTCATAATTCATATACCCAAGGCAGAGCATCCACGCAATTGCTCAATTTTAGGACATACGTTTCATTAGCCCCACACACACCTACATGCTGCTTCTAGCATGAAGCAGAAAGATAGACTTATGTGGGTTCTTACTTCTTACCTAGGTTTGGCAACCCTGATCAAATTAAAAGAAAAAATATATAATGTTATAAAGTTAGAAGCACTTACATTCCAGTGTTTTTAGCAGCCTGCACCCCAGATGGGGCATCCTCAAATACAAGACAATTCTTTGGATCTATAGGTCCACCCTGCTCACACAGGTAGAGTTGACAAGCCAATGATTAAAATAATATCTCGAATATGAGCTTAAATCCAAGTTGTAAAGACAAAAAGGTTACTCATTTGTAGCTTTACCTCAAATCTTCTAGCAGCTGCCAAAAATCCATCAGGTGCTGGCTTTCCTTGCTTGACTTCTGGGTCATCACCCATAACAACATGATGCATCAAGGAAATTAGTTCACCATGTCTCTGGGTTTTCAGCTCAAAATGCCTTTTGTGGGAGCTGTTATCATGCAAATTGTTCATCACATTCTGCCAGAACTTCCTACTATTATGTTCTAGAATCTTGTGTGAAACAATAAGCATCCAGCTAATTTTTAAATGTTCCATGCACAAGAAGTCTACATGTCTAGTGTTAGTCAATAGAATAGAATGAACCTCATCGAGGTTAAGCTTGCATTTTTTAAGAATGATCGACCTTAGAAACTGCCATAGCCCATAGGCAAGGGCCCTGTGCATTGGTTGGACCCTAGAAGGCATGGCATGGTTTTCAATTGAATTATGACCTGTTGATATAAACTTGACCGATGTTTATCTATAAACTCTGCATCATTTAATATTCATTTGAATATTTCATTATCATATGTTTTTTTGAGTTTCATGGTGGTTGCATCATTGCATGCATATCTACTTGAAGTTCAATGTAGTCAAGACACACATTGTAGAATTACTCAAATAACAGGAAAAGAAACTTGGGGATCAACTGCTCCCCCAATCCACCTACACCTTAACCCCCGTGCGCGGTAAAAATTGAGAGAGAGAGAGAGAGAGAGAGAGAGAGAGAGAGAGAGAGAGAGAGAGAGAGACACTCATCCCTTTCCCACATCAACCCATGTCCAATTGGACTCTTCATTTTGCCACAACTACTAGTGTGAGGCAATTAACAATAAGACATGGCTTTGGATTTTTGATCCTTCATTTTAGATAATAAGACATGGCTATGTACAAATCTTCTCAAAAATTTGTTGTATCAAACACAAAACGTGTTGAACACTCACACTAAAACATGGATGTCGTCGAACTTAAGTAACACATGCTTTGGTGCTTTCTAACATCCTCACAGGACATGCAGGTGACCACACTACAGGACCATCCATCATAGGCTCAAAATTGTGAAGTCCAGGTAGTTGAAAATTAGAGCATTAACCCAAACCAAACAAGTCTGGACTAAAACAGTAGAGACTAGTAATTCTGCAGGCAGCCAGGCAGATAACTGTATTAAAAGCAACTAGTTGTTAAGAGTCATGATACGCACTGGTTATTGTAAATTCCTACTTGAAAATTTATAATTGATTTAATAAATTTTCCCTTCATAGTACATCTCTAAAGACACCAATCGTTATTGCAGCGTAATAAACAATTATAATATATAAGCAGTTCAGATTTCAGAAAGCTCAATTAGAGACAGAGTCGCAAGCATATTCTTCATCACTTACACCGCAAAACTCAAAGTTTAAAGTATGGAAATAGAAGTCTACCCTGTGGCTATGCAGATTGGTACACCCTTTGCATGCAAATGCCTGAGCAACCGCCCGGCCCCTGTATCCAAATAACAAAATAAATGCGTCTGGATCAGCAGGTAATAAAGGAAAGGGAGAGGGGGACATAAACAATAACTACAGAGACAGGACATGTTCAACCAAGTAAGGGAATTGGATGTGGAGTACAGAAGGTAAGAACAATATCACCCATCAAAGATTGACTAAACCAGTAGGAAGAATATCGTTGAGGTGAATTTTTTTTTAACAAAAAAAAGAAAAGAAGATGATTCCGCTGTGTAGAATAGATAATCAAAATAGGGAGAATCAACTTTGAAAGAATACCCTTATCAACTATCAGCAAATATATCATGAGTGATTGCATGGAGAATAGATGATTCCGCTGTGTAGAATAGATGGTCTTTTTGAGGGTATCCCATTCCATTGCAAGTAACATTATCTTCACCTACTCTAGATTTCCCAGAGGACTACTCAGTTCGTTCCACACTATATTGTATTTGTTGCGATGCAACCAAGGACTCTATAACGTAACAATCACATAGAGGAAATTCAATACACTACAGTCATTTGCACATAGCATAAACCCTAAAAAATATATATATGCAGGTGAACCCCTCCCCCTCAAAAGCATGATCTTAGAACAACATGCCTACATGAAGGTAGCTAGGCTTCCATCTTCATACAGCTTCCTAACTTAAACTTCTAACCATATAGTCTTGCTTGCTAGACCTACTTGCCCCAAAATAATGACTTAGACTCCAAAGTTAATGTCTTGAAGGATCCAAGATACCAATTTGAGTATGCTAAAAGATGCAACTTGCCAACACAGATGTATAAGAATGAAGACTGAAACTGAGCAATGTTCAAGGTTAGAGATTGAATGGAAAAATCAAAACAAAACAAAATTACTGTGTGAGGGAAACAACCTGGCATCAGCTCACTTGTTGGGAACATGCTCCGCAGCATAGCCTCCCTTTCTACAAGAAAGTCTTCTGCTGAAAGTGTGTCACTAATTCCAGTCTCTTCAACAAAGACCCTAGCAGCTTCTATTGCCTTTTTACCCATCATTTTGGCTTTGAGAGACCAATCGAATGTTTTATTGTATCTAGCCAGTATCTTTTCCTGAACTTCAGTGTAAAACTTCTCCGTGTCTGCAACAAATGAGCACAACAGCAGAAGTTAATTTTACATACTTCATTGGCTGTTTAGTTACCTTCTCCAGTAGGACAACAGAACAAGATCATACAACAGAGCCAGGAAGATCTTTGGGAAAGAAGAATACCACTTCGGTTTTATAGCCGATGTCCATTCAAAATTATATTTTTAATAGCATGGTATATAATGCAAAACAATTATAGTTGATTCTTCCAGTTGGTATGCTATAATCACTTCCCATGTCTTCTAACTAAGGGTTTGTCAAATTCATGAGTAACTTCAATTTATCAAAATTTATCAGTTTTGGCCTAAATTTACCAGAGTTTAAAAAAATTTAAAAAAAATTGATATATTGGCGTAAATTTTACAAAAGTTAGCAAAATTTACCATAAGTTACCAAAAATTACCAAAAAAATTGAACTTTTATGCAACTGCCATGAATTTGACATACTCTAAGTGGCATGACATCCCCAAATCGCCAATCTCATAGTTTGCTTGCTTCCAGTTCCAACCACAATTCATCCACACTCAAATCCGATTTGTCCCCTGCTGCTTCTAAATCATTTAAATGACTCCTTCCCAAATTCTGAGTCCCATTGGACATTTGGAATAATCATCTGGTATTACACATTTAGCCAGACTTGAACCATACTAATGTTAAAAGGCACCATCAAACACCACTTCAATGTATTAGCACTCAGTCACTCAAGCATTTGAGCAATATTAAACCCCCAGAACCCTACTGCCAAATCTAAAGTCAACCCTTAAAACCCACATAAATCACCTCAGCCAGAAGAAGAAGCAATCAACAAGAAGCAAGCATTACAATTCACTATAAGTACTCATTAAACTGCAGAAAAATCAGCAGATATTCAAATTCTTCGATGAGAAATAGCAAATGAAAGAGAAATTGTGGGGTGCATTACCTAACAAAAGACCATCCATGTCGAATATAACATGAGTGATGTTGGGTCTGGAAGGATTAGAAGCGGCATAGACGGTATCATTTGCCATCGAAGGAGAAAGATGTTGAAATGCTGCAGAGTGATGCACGACCTCCACACTATAAACGTTACTGGGGATGAAGGATCAGGATCTTTAACTTGTACGCAAACTTGGGAATAATAGGAGAGGAGTTGGGACTTCGGAACTACGCTGTTCCAAAAAAACACCCAAAAAAAAAAAAACGAATCTGAAACTATGAATGACTGAACCCAATTTTTTATTTATTTATTTTTTTTTTTTTTTTGTAGAATCGGCTACTCGAACCAAAAAGGTTTTTGGGTAATTGATTTGGATAACCGGATACAGATCAATTCGGAATTCCTTGGCCTTACTTTCAAATTTTTAATCAAAAATCTTGAAGAACCAATTTTGGGCAGTGGAAAAAGAAAAAAAACCGAATCTGAAACTACGGATGGATAACTGAATCCAAAATTTGTTTTTTGTAGAATCGGCGACTCGAACCAAAAAGGTTTTCGGGTAATTGATTTGAATAATTGGATACGGATTAGTTCAGAATTCCTTGGCCTTACTTCCAAATTTTTAATCAAAAATCCTGAAGAACCAATTTTGGGCTGTGAAAAATTAGGTTCCAAATTTTTAAAAACAAATTTTGGGCAGTGAAATTATACATTTTTAATTAGTTTCTAAATCATGACACGCTTCATTTAGTATCAGAGCATTCAGGTTATCTCTTGCTTGAGTTTTCATGGTTCTTTGGATGATTATCGGTGTTCTTGATCATGTTAGAGGTTGTTGGAATTGTAGGTGTTGATACTCATTGAAATTGATTGATTTTGGATATTCGATTCTTATTAATGGGGTTTTGATCCTACTCCTCTATTTTCGTATCATTAGAAGTTGGGTATTGGGCGTTTGTGATTAAGTGTAATATACTTGTTAATGTAAATTGGGTACCCCTATCCCCTGTGCAAATTTGAAGCTTTGGTGTAGGATTGTTGTTGGTGATTGGTGTGTTGGTGAAGTTGTGTTATTTGGATTCCCTGGGAAGTGATGATCATTTGGATGATTGAGTTGTTTGTGTTGTGCCACTACTTATTGTGATTACCTTGCCTCTCTTTGCATTAAACCACAAAGAACCCCCAAAGCATAACACAAAAACCAACCACAAAAGAACCAAGGACCACAAAATATCCCTAAACACAATCCGTCTTTCACCCTTCTTTTGGATATGGCCCCTAATCCGAGTTTTGAGAGTCCATTCTCAAACATTGAAAATACTCTTGATGCTTTGTCGAATCATCTTGAGAGAATATCTGCACGTCTCTAAGGCCAACCTCAACTTGGAGGAAGAAGAAGAGATGATTCCTTCCAGAACAAACCATTCCAATATTCCCCACTAAAGGCATTTTCATTCGAAAAGTGTACCAATTGTAGGCTGTGTGGAACATGATTCTATCCAATGCCCACAAATGGCAATGGTTAGAGTTTAGATTAAGGAATTTTTTTGGTGTGGAAAAGCCTATGGGTGGCGAGGTGGAAGAAGTTGATGAGTAAAACCTCACTTCCACATTTGGAGGATTTGAGGGAGTTGAAAAGGAAGAAGGTTCAAGAGATGAGGTGGTGGCCAATAAAGGAGAACCTATTGAACTTTATGGGACCATTGAAGATATTATGGAAGTTACATGCCAAGAGGAGGATGAGAAGATTGACGTTTATCTTCCCCCCATCCGTATTTAAGAAACTCAAGAAGAAGCACCTTTATTCATCTCAAATCCATCAATTGAGGAGCCTAGCAACAATGGAGTTGGCTCCATCATCTCTTATGACTTTGTCACTTTTGATCTTCCCAATGGAAAGAATGAGGTAACTAAAAACTTTTCTATGAAGTTCATTGAGTCTTGCTTGGATGTTTGATGGAGGTCCTCCATCAGAACCAGCATTAGGAGCAGCGACGACCTCACCAACTTCAGCATTGAGGTCATCATCAACCACATCTGACACTGACATCCAGCAGTGCTTTATGATGGTCCAACAACTCATGAGGTCGTCCAACAACAGCAGCATCATCACCAACAGCAGTAGCCAACCAGTGAGGCTATTTCTCAATTCCATATCTTTGGAATGAGGTCCTCACCAGTGCTTTGAAGACTTCACTCTAGAGCTATTGAGGACTTTCCAGCTCAGTGAAGATGTTTGCCAATTCTGAGGCCCTCTTTGAAGACATCACTTCTGGACTGTTGAGGATTTTCCAGTTCTATGAGGTGATCCTGCATTGAGGTCCTCCATGAAGACTCACTTCCGAGCTGTTGAGGCCATTTCCAGCTTGTGAGGTCATTTAACCGTTTGTAATAAAGACAACGCGTTTGTTAGGTTTTATTTCATTTCATTTCATTTTATTTTGAAGTTATCCAGTTTGTAATGAGGTTTAATTAGCTAGCTAAGTTAGTTAAGTAGCTTAAGCTTAATTAGTGAGTTTCTTGAGCAAGGGGAAACCCTTAATCATCCAGCTCAACCCTAGGTTTAAATACATTGTAATCGGCAGCTTGAGGTCATTATCTATCAGTGAATTCAATAGCATTTTGAGTGCCTTAATTGAGCCTCTTGTTTGTGAGTGACGTTAAACTCTCATCTCTGGTTAATTCTACTACAGTAGCAAGGATTTGGCAATCCTTGTGGTGGGTGTAGAGCTTGATAATCTCGATGGTGGTGTGTCTGTATCCATTGAGGTCATCCAGTCCATTGCCCTTGATGTTCTAGCTGTGGTGGGTCTGTATCAGCTTGACCCTCAAGACTATCTTGGTTACTGTTTGATTGTAAGTTTGTTCATCCGATCATCATTTAATCAAATCCATTTCATCCATTTGTTCATTGGTGTTCATACTCTGTTTTGGAGGAGGTTGTGATTGATTTTCTGTGTGAGGTCTGTTTTTGGTGTGTTTGTATTTGATTCTCTGTTTTGAGGCCAGATTGTGTGCGAGTGGTGTTAATGTGGTGTATTGTGAGGTCAATACTCTGATCTTAGGATCTTGCATACATCATAATTGGTATCAGAGTTGAGTAACATCTTGGAGGAAGTTCTGTTTGTGTTATTTGTGTATTTGATAATGTCGGGCTGTAGTAAAACACCTCAGGAAGTAGTAGAACAAGCCTTGAGGGAGAAGGAGGAAATGGAAGGGAAAATGAAAATTATGGGAGAACAGTTGCAATATTACATGAGGTCGCACAGGAGAGGGATCAATGGAGAATCTGATGTGGAGTCTGAAGAAGAAGAAGAAGAGGAGAACCCTTTTAGTGAATCTGGAGGGGGAGGAGGAAGACCTAGGAATCATAGAAGAAGGAGGAATGTAAGGAGATCACCTAGGAGTAGTGTTAGTGAATCCAGGAGTAGGAGTGAGAGGGAAGAAAAAAGGGAAAATAGAAGAGTTAAGAAATTGGATTTCAAAATAGATATTCTAGAATATGGAGGAGAGTTGGATCCTGATGTATTTTTGGATTGGTTGCAAACAGTGGAGAGAGTGTTTGATTTGAGGGAGTTGTCTGATGAGAACAAGGTGAAGTTGATTGCATTGAAACTGAGGAAATATGCATCTACATGGTGGAATAACTTGCAAAGGAGGAGAGAGGAGATAGGAGATAGATGAACCTAAGGTTAGTACATGGGCTGAAATGAGGCAGAAGCTCAAGGAGAAGTTCTTACCTGAAAGTTACATGAAGGACAATTATTTCAAGCTTCAACACTTGGTCTAAGGCAGTAAATCTGTAGAGGACTACACCAAGGAGTTTGAACATTTGCTGTGGAAATGTAACATGAAGGAGAATGAAGTTCAGACCTATGTGAGGTATCTTGCAGGATTGAATGAAAACATCAAGAATGTTGTTGAGCTACAGGTGTATCATTCACTTGATGAGCTGAGTTCTTTGGCTCATAAGGTGGAACAGCAGAAGAAGGCCCAAAGGAAGGAGTATCGAAGCAAGTATCCAGCCAAAACCTACCCTCAAACCAAATCAGACCACTATACCAAATCCTATAACCCATCTCAAAGAACCTATCCAACACCACAACCACAAACTAGATATCCAGCCCCTAAACCACCTCAAACACAAACCCAAAATCCCCCACAAAGAAACCCAGTCCCTACTAATCGACCATTCCCTGAGAGGAGATGTTTTAGATGTCAAGGTCTTGGACATCTAGCCTCAGAATGTCCAAACAGAAGAGCAGTGACCTTAGCAGAATATCAAGCAGCACTGTTTGTTGAACCTGAGTTAGTTGTTGAGGGGGAACAGTTTGAAGAACCTGAAGGAGACCCTGTGTATGATGAAGAGGAAGTTGAGGCCAGACCTGATGAAGGTGAAATGTTGGTGATCAGGAGGGTCCTTAGCAGTACAACAGTTGATGAGGAAGCTGAGCAGAGGGAGAATATTTTTCACACTCGATGCACTGTTCATGGGAAGATATGTTCCTTGATTATTGATGGAGGCAGTTGTACCAATGCAGCCTCACAGAGCTGAATTTGCAAACCTGTCCTCATCCAGCACCTTACACCATCCAGTGGTTGAATCAAAGCAAAGGTATCAAAATTTCATCTAGATGCCTTGTGAATTTTTCAATTGGTCCTGTTTACAAAGATGAAGTGTGGTGTGATGTTATACCTATGGATGCATGTCATTTATTATTGGGAAGACCTTGGTTGTTTGATAGAAGTGTTAATCATGATGGAAGAGCCAATACATATTCCCTTAACCTAAACCACAAAAAAATGGTTCTCACCCCACTTAAACCATCCCAGCTCACAAAAAGAACCAAGAACCTGATTGTTGAACCATCCCTTGATGTGATTTTACCTGCTGAATATCATGAGTTCTGTGAACAGAAGGAGTTACTTTTGCTTGATCTTGATGAAGAACCAGCCTCACAAAATGAGCCAGCCCCACAAAATAGCTATCTTTATTCCAACCCATCCTAAACCAATTCACACATGTTTTTTCAGAAGAAATGCCACCAGGTTTACCCCCAAAAAGAGACATCCAATATAAAATTGACCTCATCCCAGGATCTATCTTACCAAACAAACCAGCCTATAGAATGACCCCAACTGAAATCAATGAGATCCAGAGGCAAGTTGATGAGTTGTTCGAGAAAGGAATGATCAAAGAGAGTTTGAGCCCTTGTGCAGTGCCAGCTTTGTTGGTTCCTAAGAAAGATGGAAGTCAGAGGATGTGTATTGATTGTAGAGTCATCAACAAGATTACTATCAAGTATAGATATCCTATACCAAGACTTGAGGATATGCTTGATGAGCTCCATGGCTCAACTGTGTTTTCAAAGATTGATTTGAGGAGTGGATATTACCAAATCAGAATTTATGAGGGAGATGAGTGGAAGACAACCTTTAAGACTAAGGGAGGTCTGTATGAGTGGTTAGTCATGCCTTTTGGTTTGACAAATGCACCTTCAACATTTATGAGGCTTATGAACCAAGTCTTGAAACCTTTGATTGGGAAGTGTGTTGTTGTTTATTTTGATGACATACTCATTTATAGCAAGTCTGAAGTGGATCATGTGAAACACTTGAGGAGTGTTATGGAGATCTTGAGTAGAGAGCAGTTGTATGGGAACCTCAAGAAGTGTCAATTCTTCACCAGCCATGTTATATTCCTTGGTTATATTGTGACATCAGAGGGTATTCAAGTATATGAGGAGAAGGTTAAAGCCATCAGAGAGTGGCCAGTTCCAACATCAATCCAGCAAATCAGAAGTTTTCATGGTTTAGCATCTTTTTACAGGAGGTTTGTGAGGAACTTCAACACTATTTTGGCTCCTATGACTGAGTTAGTGAAGGGGAAGAGCTTTACTTGGACACCAGCTGCACATAAAGCTTTTGAGGAGGTCAAAAGACAGTTAACCTCAGCACCAGTGTTGGCATTACCTTGTTTTGCCAAAGTCTTTGAAGTGGAGTGTGATGCCTCAGGTGTGGGCATTGGAGCAGTGTTGACTCAAGAAGGAAAACTAGTAGCTTATTTCAGTGAGAAACTCAATGAGGCCAAGAGGAAGTACAGTACCTATGATAAGGAGTTTTATGCCATCATTAGAGCTTTGCAACATTGGAGGCATTATCTTATCGGAGCTGAATTTATTCTGCACAGTGATCATGAGGCCCTCAAATTCATTCAAGGGCAGCATAAACTCAATACTAGGCATGCTACTTGGGTGGAGTTCATGCAGCAATTTCATTTTGTGATCCATCACAAATCTGGGAAGCTTAAAAAAGGAGCTGATGCATTGTCCAGGAGGTACTTATTGTTGCAAGTTTTGAATGCTAGAGTGCTTGGTTTTGAACAGTTGAAAGCTTTGTATGAGAATGATGAAGATTTTGGAGAGTTGTACCAGAAATGTCAAGGACACCTCAAAGTCTATACCATATAGACCAGGGATTTCTTTTCAAAGGAGCAAGGTTATGTATTCCAAGGAGTAGTTTTAGGGAGTTGTTGATCTTTGAAGTTCATGGAGGTTGCTTGGCTGGACATTTTGGTATTGAGAAGACCCTTCTTATGCTGAAGGAACGTTATTGTTGGCCTAAAATGAGGAAGGATGTTAGCATTGGGTCAGGAGGTGTGCTACATGTCAGATTGCAAAGAGTCATAGCTTACCTCAAGGGCTATACACACCTTTGCTGGGCCCAAACAAATCCTGGGAGGACATCAGCCTAGACTTCATTATTGGTCTACCAAGAACTCAAAGAGGAAAAGATTCAATCATGGTAGTTGTGGACAGATTCAGCAAAATGGCTCACTTTATTGCATGTCATACAACTTTTGATGCTGTGAGGATAGCTTAATTGTATTTCCAGGAGGTAGTGAGACTCCATGGTGTTCCCAGGAGTATGGTGTCTGATAGGGATGTCAAGTTCCTAAGTCATTTTTGGGTTATTCTTTGGAAGAAGTTGGGTACACAATTGAAGTATAGCACAGCTTGTCACCCCCAAACTGATGGGCAAACAGAGGTCACAAATAGGACACTCGGAACACTATTGAGGTCACTGATATCCACAAACAAAACAGGATGGGACACTCTCTTGTCTCATGCTGAATTTGCTTTCAATAGAGCACCATCCAAGGCAACTGGCCTTTCCCCATTCCAGGTTGTCTATGTTAGAAACCCTATAACTCCATTGGATTTATCCCCACTAACAAATTCTGTGAGGTTTAGTTATGAAGCAGGTAAACATGCAGAGGACATCAAGAAGCTTCATCAGCAAGTCAGGGAGAAGATCATCAAGTATTCTGAGCAAGTTTCTACATAGCAAACAAGCATAGGAGGAAGATGGTTTTCAATCCAGGAGATCTAGTGTGGATTCATCTAAGGAAGGACAGATTTCCAAGCAAGAGGAAGGGAAAGTTGACCCCAAGAGCAGATGGACCTTTTGAAGTGCTAGAAAGGATTGGAGACAATTCTTACAAGTTAGACCTTTCTAGAGACTATGGAGGCAGTGCTACATTCAACGTTGCAGATTTGAGGCCTTACTTCCTAGAGCATGAAGACCTTCCAAGTTTGAGGACAAACTTTCCTCAACCTGGGGAGAATGATGGAGGTCCTCCATCAGAACCAGCATTAGGAGCAGCGACGACCTCACCAACTTCAGCATTGAGGTCATCATCAACCACATCTGACACTGACATCCAGCAGTGCTTTATGATGGTCCAACAACTCATGAGGTCGTCCAACAACAGCAGCATCATCACCAACAGCAGTAGCCAACCAGTGAGGCTATTTCTCAATTCCATATCTTTGGAATGAGGTCCTCACCAGTGCTTTGAAGACTTCACTCTAGAGCTATTGAGGACTTTCCAGCTCAGTGAAGATGTTCACACTCGAGGCCTCTTTGAAGACATCACTACGGATGTTGAGGATTTTCCGGTTCATGAGGTGATCCTGCACTGAGGTCCTCCATGAAGACTCACTTCCGAGCTGTTGAGGCCATTTCCAGCTTGTGAGGTCATTTAACCGTTTGTAATAAAGACAACGCGTTTGTTAGGTTTTATTTCATTTCATTTCATTTTATTTTGAAGTTATCCAGTTTGTAATGAGGTTTAATTAGCTAGCTAAGTTAGTTAAGTAGCTTAAGCTTAATTAGTGAGTTTCTTGAGCAAGGGGAAACCCTTAATCATCCAGCTCAACCCTAGGTTTAAATACATTGTAATCGGCAGCTTGAGGTCATTATCTATCAGTGAATTCAATAGCATTTTGAGTGCCTTAATTGAGCCTCTTGTTTGTGAGTGACGTTAAACTCTCATCTCTGGTTAATTCTACTACAGTAGCAAGGATTCGCAATCCTTGTGGTGGGTGTAGAGCTTGATAATCTCGATGGTGGTGTGTCCAGATCCATCGAGGTCATCCACCATCCATTGCCCTTGATGTTCTAGCTGTGGTGGGTCTGTATCAGCTTGACCCTCAAGACTATCTTGGTTACTGTTTGATTGTAAGTTTGTTCATCCGATCATCATTTAATCAAATCCATTTCATCCATTTGTTCATTGGTGTTCATACTCTGTTTTGGAGGAGGTTGTGATTGATTTTCTGTGTGAGGTCTGTTTTTGGTGTGTTTGTATTTGATTCTCTGTTTTGAGGCCAGATTGTGTGCGAGTGGTGTTAATGTGGTGTATTGTGAGGTCAATACTCTGATCTTAGGACCTTGCATACATCAATGTTGCATGTTGTTGCATGAGGTCCTTGAGTGCATCATGTATAAACTGTGAGAGTGATTGTTGGCATGCTGAGAATCTTGGTATTCATTTGGTGTTTAATGACAAATTTGGACTTTGTGATACCTTGATTCTAGTTCACCCAATAGCTAAGAGCTCATCATGTTTATTGACACTCAATGAATATTATTTGAATTGGAATGTTGATTATAGTGTCCAGAACTCATTGGATGTGTCACACATGCTCTTTGGTAGACATTGGTTATTAGAGGAGTCTATTGGGATGTTGATTGGGTCTTTGTCCAATGCACCCTTGATACTTCCACTACCCCGGGGCTATATTCATGTCCTTATGCCCTTCATTTGGTATTTCCTACACCTTGTTCTCCTAATTCCTTTAAAACCACCATTAGCCTACAAATACAAAAGCATGATAAGAAGTGGGTTGAGCAACCTCCCAACGAACAAAACACAAAATGAGTGTGCTCTAAGTGAGGACAAGCGATCATTAGCTTTGTCTTTGCCTCGTAGCAAACCTAGTAAGGTTGAGCATTCCTAAACTCCACAAAAATTTTCTATTCCCTTCCATAATCTCATACCTCCGCTCAACAAGCCACCAACTCTTATTTTATTTGGATGATGGATACATCATGGGGTTTGATGATAGTAGCGTGCCTCGTGTGATTGCTCATGGCGGAAGGGATGTTCGAAGCTCTATGGTGCCAAGTTATGGAGGGCGCCTCGGTTTTTACTCTCAAGAGTTGAGGGCAACTCTTTTTCAAGAAGAAGAGTATTTACCATATCAGGCTAGGGTTTAAGCTTCAAAATCCATGGTCACCAAGCTTTCCCGTAGCCTCTTTGAAAAACACGACAAATACCACTTCAAGAAAAGGTGTGGAGTCCATTTTAAGGTAGACCCGGGACCATGGAGGCCTATTTGGGTCATTAGTGGGTGTGACATTCACTACAAATAGGATCCCAAACCATTGGGGTGGATCTAGTGTCCTTATCGGGACCTACTTCGGGCCTTTGAAGGGGCTCAAAATCTTTTGGCAAGAATAAGCGAGAAAGGTCAACCTGCAAAGCTGAAAAGGATATGTCTTCCCTCTTTCGATCATAACTCCTTTGATATAGCTTTGATGGAATTCAAATTTGAGAGCTCAAAGTAGACTTCGAAAGTTATCCATTGATATATTATGGGCCCAAAATGGAGTCCAGACGAAGAAGTTATACGCGTTGGGAGTCGACATAAAATCTGCCCAGAAGGCAGTCACGATCGTAACGTCAAGGGTCACCCCCCACAACGTCCCCGGTCCTAGTTTTTTATAGGCACCTATGTGATGACCATGGCCTTTGGGGTCACGACCGTGACGTCATATGTCACGCCCGTGACCTCATGGGTCAGACCTGTGACATCCTTCAGGTCCAGTTGCCCCTTGCGCGATTCGGACTTCATTTTTTGTTATCTTCCCCTCTTTCTATATATACCCCAAGGCTATCTTTTGTAAGCAACTTTTTGCTAATGAAGATTATGAGTGTATTGGAAAGGCTTGAAGTTTTCTTCCCTCTCTAAAATCTTGTTTACATTATCCATTTGTTATTGGTGGTGTTGCAAGTCCCTCCTTTATTGATTTTGTGGTGGATTTCCTTTAACAAATTCATGATGGATTGTTAGTTCTTGGTGGTGGTCTAGCATTTACCCAAGTTCATATCAACTCTTCCTTTGGGTGTTCAAGCTTGGAGTAATCTTCTTAGTATTGTTATTATCTTCTTCAATCAAGACTTTTGTTATTATTATTATTATTATTATCAACAAGAACACTATTTTCATCCTTTATCCAAGTCTGTATCCAACGTCTTTAGTGCTCTTTGGGTTGTGATTATTATCCTCACTCAAGTTTATTATTTTCAATCAAGAACATTCTTATCATCATATTCAAGCAAGGATCTTTTCTCTCTCATTCTCCCACGGTGACACGCTCCAATAATTCACCACAACTCTAGAAGAGGAAGACTTGCATCACCACTATGTCTCCGTGGATAAAGTAAAACAAGATTTCAAGGGAAAAAGCTCTCAAGCACTCGGTTTTCATTTCTTCATTCATCAATAATCAAAATCTATCTTCTCCCTCCCAAATGCCAAGTATATATAGGCATTGGAGTGGAAGAAACCTTGGGGCCTAAATTACAAAAAAGACCCAAACATACATACACCACCCTTATTGATCCAAACCCGAAATATATATGACTTGTTTATTTACCTGAACTCGATGTATACTCGATCCATATTTAACCCGCCTATCCAAATTGGTAGGTCTAGTTACTCTCCTTTGTGGAAGTATGATATATTGTATTTGTGTAGAAATCTCCCTCCCCAATGGGTTGGTTGACACATTAGACTCCACTTGAGATAGAAGACCCAATGAGTGGTCCAATATATCAAGGTAAAAAAAAAAAATTATTTACCGCTAGTCTAACCTATTTTTATCATAATTATTTTTTAAAAATATTTCTTATTTATTTAATATAAATAATCTTTTTACAACATTATATCTACAACATATAAATACAATTACTATTATCCCAATCCGTTATTTCTATGTGTTAAAAGAAGTAATTTTCTGAGATGTTATTGAGAACGAATTTTAAAAATATAACATTATATTTTCTAAAAAAGTAATTCTTATTAAAAGTTTAATTATATCATAAAATGAAAGATTTTTGGATGTCAATAATATCAACTTTGGGTATTGGACACTAATAATATAAATTATTTTCTTGAACACTGGCAATACCAACTATAGACTTGTTTTCCCCCAACAGTACTGCCATGTTGTTATGGTTTTAACTCAACGGAAAGATGACGTGGCTCCATAATGTGTGATGTGGAAGGCAGATTAGTGTCCACTTCAACATTTGAAGAATCTCAGCCTTCTATGAGGACCTCATCACAACTGACAGAGAGAACCTCCAGCACCAACATGATTATTTTGTTTGAAAGATTGCTCAAAATTAAATTAGGGAAGTATCTCCCTAAACTGAATCTTAATCCTTCCTTCCGTTTATAGGTTGATATAATAACAGTTCATATCTCTTTTTCAGACACCAAAGGAAAGGAAGGAAATCGCTGATGGGGCAAATTATTTGGAATGTTGAAGATCAATCCAAGAAAGGAAACAATCCTCACTGAAGGAAAGAAACCGTTGCTGCTTGAAGCTCTCCAATATATATACACGATCAACCTCTTCCATAGAATTGCGGATTTCCAAGTAAGTAAATCAGAGTAGGAACTTCGGCTAGAAAGTTCTGAGTTGTAGGAATATTGGAGTGATAATATTCTAAGTTGTAGCCACTATATTAAGTGGTGAGTTTTGTAGCCAGTGAGTGTTCTGGTGAGGACCTCTAAGGTCGTGTAATTAAAGTGAGAAAAGGTTCTCGCTTTAAGACTGTTCCCCCCTTTGTAATTGCCTCTTCTGTGAGGCCTCAAGTGCAGAAGACAACTGTGAAGTCCTATGCTCCCGTAAGCCAATTGAGGACCTCACGATCCTCAATTGAGCTGAGTTGTAACCTCCCTCTATTTTAAGCACTTTATATTCAATCAATAAAGAAGAATTTTTCATTTTATAAAAGTGTTATTAACCAAGTTGTGTTGATTAAGTGCAGATTTCTTATACAACCCTATTCACCCCCCCCCCCTAGGGTTATTTCAATTGGTATCAAAGCAGGTCCACAGATCTAAAGAGTTTAACAACTCGTGGTAAAGATCATGGCCGGCCTCAACACAACCGAAGCTCCTCAAGGACGCTCGTGGACAAGAGCTCCATTCCTCACTGGCGAAAATTACAGAATGTGGAAGAGGCAGATGGAAATATTCCTCAAAGATCAGGATGAAGACCTTTGGGTGATAGTCACTGAAGGAAATTTCCCCACACCCACAAAGAAGAACACTACAAACCAGAATGTCCCAAAAGAAAGATCTGAAATGACAGCTGAAGAGCTCACAACTTTGGAAAAAATATATTCGTGCTCTAAATTTGCTATATTGCAGTTTGAATTCAAATGACTTCGAACGTGTTTCTAACTGTGAAAATGCCCAACAGGTTTGGGACTATTTGGTCACCTCATACGAAGGCACAAGCCAAGTTAAGGACATCAAGTTGGACATTCTCGTCCAGAAGTATGAGGCATTCAAAATGGAAGAAAATGAATCCATTGAAGAGATGTACAAGAGATTTAGCAGCATTGCTAACCACCTCAAGTCACTTGGAAAGAACTACTCCAATGAGGAACAAATCAGAAAAATCCTCAGATGTCTGCCAAGAAGAAAGTGGGGTCCAAAAGTTACAGCCGTTGATGAAGCTCAAGATCTTAAGGCCCTCAAAATGGAAGAACTCATCAACTGCTGGCCCATGAAATTCAAATCAGTGACCTCACATAACCTAAAGGAATTGCCCTCAAAGCAACTCGTGAATCTGATGATGAATCAAATAAGGATGAGGAAGAAACAATGGCTATGCTAGCAAGAGGGTTCAGAAGATTATACAAGAAAAATCCGACCTTTCGAGGTTACATCAAAGACGGACAACACAGAAAGACAAAAGGTAAGACCTCTATGAGAGAAGAACCTGACCCTTTTACTTGCTATGGTTATGGCAGCTCAGAGCATTTGGTCAAAGACTGTCCTCACGCCAGAAAGAACAAGGATAGAAGAAACATGAGGCCCAAACAACAACAACGTAGGGTAATGCTTGCAACTTGGAGTGATAGTGACTCAAGTGAGGATAGCAGTGATGTTAAAGAGGTCGCAAATGTCTGTCTGGTGACTCAAGTAAATGAGGAACCAGAAACGTCCTCATCCCAAGATGAGGTAAATATTGATGGCCTACTCAATCTTTCACCATTACATCTTGCTCATAAATGTATGCATCTGTTCAAGTATTCTAAGTCCTTGATAGAAAGAATCAAACACCTTACCAAGCATGTTCAAAGTCTCAGTGAGGCCATGGAAAGCCTGAACTCTCAAAATGACCTCATGTTCACAGAAAGCAATAGACTATCTCTTGAGGTCAAAGACTGCTATAAAACCATCACTCAATTATCTAATGAGGCAGCCACAAATTCTCATCCTTACCAAAATAAACTAGCCTTCACAACTCCTCCTTTTCAACCTCGAACCAAAAACCTCACAAATCATCCTCCCAAAGGACCTCTTCTTCCCACTCCTAACCTGACTCCTCACAAAAAGCAACATCACAAAAACTGTCCAGCTGCTCACACTCAAAAGACCTCTCGCAGCATCTCTCCCAAGCCCTCTAAATCCTTAAGGTTTTTTCAAGTTGGCAAAATCTGGATCCCCAAACCTAATGTCATAACTTGTCTGTTAAAATCCAAGGAAGGTATAATGTCCTCTGATGCAGGTATGCTTCAAAACTCACAGCGACCTATGGTATTTGGACAGCGGTTGCTCTCGCCACATGACCGGAGATCCAACCAAATTTTACGAGTTGAAAACCAGCAAAACAGGGAAGATTACATTTGGAGACAAAAGCCAAGGCAAGATCCTCGGCATTGGGAAGGTCGGTAAGGACCTCAACAATTCTCTGAATGATGTATATCTAGTAGAGGGTCTAGAGTATAACTTGCTTAGTATATCTCAGTTTTGTGATAAAGGTAATAGAGTCAGTTTTGATAAAAATGCATGTGTAGTGTCTTCCGAGTCGCATCAAATCATATTGCATGGTCATCGCATGAATAATGTTTATGTTATAGATCTAAGTGAGTCTTCTGAGGACCTCTCCTGTCTTAAGGCTGGAACTGAGGAAACATGGCTTTGGCACCGCCGCCTAGGTCATGTTAGCATGAAAACATTATAAAAGTTGCATAAATCAGACCTAGTTCGAGGTCTCCACCTCATAACTATGAGAAAGATCGGGTTTGTGATGCATGTGGTAAAGGTAAACAGACAAGATCATTCTTCAAACCTCTCAAGTCTATGACCACCTCAAAATGCCTTGACCTCCTACACATGGACCTCTGTGGTCCCATTCCTTACAAAAGTATTGGAGGTAGTTCATATATTCTTGTTATAATAGATGATTTTTCAAGATTTACCTGGGTGTTCTTTTTCAAAAGCAAAACAGAAGCCTTTGAGCATTTCTCAAAGCTCTACAAACAACTCAAGGTCCTCACAGGAAACTCTGTCAAAGCTATAAGGACAGATCATGGCAGGGAGTTCGACAACAAAGATATGTTTAGAGCATTCTGTGCAGAAATGGGGATAACTCATAATTTCTCCGCACCAAGGACCCCTCAGCAAAATGGAGTTGTTGAAAGGAAGAATCGCACCCTGGAGGACATGGCAAGGACAATTATATGTGCCAACAACCTTCCAAAATTCCTTTGGGCAGAGATCATCAATGCATCAAACTACATTCTGAATCGGTGCACTATCCGATCCATTCTGAAAAAGACCCCTTATGAGTTATTTAAAGGAAAGGCACCAAACACTAGTTACCTTAAGGTCCTCGGCTACAAATGCTTTGTTCACATCAATGGAAAGAGGACAACTAGCAAGTTTGATGCTCGAAGTGAAGAAGGAATTTTCGTTGGATATTCATCTACAAGCAAGGCTTACAGAATCTACTTCAAAACCTCAAAATCTGTAGAAGAAAGCATCCATGTCGTTTTTGATAAGGCTGCCTCTGTGGGACAATCAAATATGTACCCTCCTTTTAGTGACAGTGAAGATGAGCCTCCTCCCAAGCTCTCTCCTGCTCCTTTTACTCAAAACATCCCACAAGCTTCACCACCTCCTGAGGCCGCATCCTCACCTCTGGCCTCACCGTCACCTCAAGCCTCATCATCACAGTCCTCCCCTCAGGAGCCCTCACATCAGGCTCCTCCAGAACCGAGATCTCATACAAGTTTGAAGCAGCTCACCCAACTGATAATCTCCTCACAGATATTAACTCAGGTATACGTACTAGGTCCTCATTAAGAAATTTTTGTCCTTTTAATGCCTTTGTCTTGCAGATTGAGCTAAAGCATCATAATGAGGCGCTACTGGATCCCAGTTGGATCAATGCTATGCAAGAGGAGTTAAACCAGTTCAAAAGAATAAAAGTCTGGTCTCTAGTTCCCAGACCTCACCATCATCCAGTCATTGGTATCAAATGGGTGTTTCGCAACAAACTGGATGAAAATGGCGCCATTACCATAAATAAAGCCAGGTTAGTAGCCAAAGGCTACAACCAAGAAGAGGGCATCGACTATGATAAAACTTTTGCCCCTATTGCTCGTCTGGAGGCCATCAGGATCTTCCTCACTTTTGCATCGTCCAAAAACATCAAGCTACATCAAATGGATGTCAAAAGTGCATTTCTCAATGGAGACTTCGCTGAAGAAGTCTATGTTGAATAACCACCAGGATTTGAGGACATCACACACAATGATCACGTCTTTCATCTACATAAGGCCCTCTATGGGTTGAAACAAGCCCCAAGAGCATGGTATGAGCCCCTCAGCAAGTTCTTCCTCCAAAATGGTTTTACAAGAGGCAAAGTAGACAAGACTCTCTTCATCAAGGAAAAGAATGGTGAATTCATCATTGCACAAATCTATGTTGATGACATCATTTTTGGTGCCTCACATTCCTCTCTTGTTGAAGAATTCTCTCACCTCATGAGTGTTGAATTCGAGATGAGCCTCGTGGGAGAATTAACATCTTCCTTGGCCTACAAATCAAGCAATCACAAGACGACATCTTCCTGAATCAATGCAAGTATATCTCAGAGCTCCTAAAAAAGTATCAGCTTGACCACCTCAAGCACTCATCAATTCCGATGTCCTCCACTCTCAAACTTGATTCAGACCTCACAGGTAAGCCTGTCTTAGAAAAATTATATAGAGGTATGATTGGTTCACTCCTCTATCTTACCACAAGCCGTCCTGATATTATGTTCAGTGTTTGCTTATGTGCGAGCTTCCAAAGCGCCCCAAAAGAATCTCACCTCTCTGCTGTCAAGAGAATTTTGTGTTATCTTGCAGGAACCAAAAATTTAGGCCTTTGGTACCCTCGACAGCCTGACCTCCACCTCTGTGGCTATACCGATGCAGATTTTGCCGGATACAAAGTTGATAGAAAAAGCACCACAGGAGGATGTCAATTGCTTGGAGCCTCATTTATCTCACGGCAATCCAAGAAACAGATCTCAGTGGCACTCTCTACTGTTGAGGCTGAATATGTGGCAGCCGGATCATGTTGTGCTCAAATCCTATGGATAACACATCAAATGGAGGACCTCGGCCTACATTTTACAAATGTGCCCATCAAATGTGACAACATGAGTGCCATCCAGATTACAAAAAATCCTATGTAATATTCTGGACAAAGCACATTGAAATACGTCATCACTTCATCCGTGATCATGTTGAAAATGGAATTCGTCCCAACTCACCATCAATTAGCTAATATCTTCATCAAACTTCTGCCAGAGGATCAGTTTGCATACATTCGACGAGAACTCGGACTGCTTCAACTTGATCCGTAATCCTCATGGCATGTATTGAGGGGGAGCTATCTCCCCTGAGGTCCTCATATGACTTCCCCAACACCATCTGAGGGGGAGCCTATGACTAAGGTCCTCAAACCCATCAGGTATGCCTTTTCTCCCTTTTGAACGACTGATGTCCTCATCAGATCGCTCCCCTCTCGCACCAAAATAAGTAAAATTGGCCTCATCAATGAACTGAACATATTTCCCATATATATTTCAGTCGTTGATTTTTTTTTAAAAAAAAATCTGCCTTCTTTTCTAAACCGTTTCCTAAACTTGATCATTTTCCTTATTTGACTCTTCAAATCTGATTTCAAAAATCTTTTTCAAATTTTTACCTTCCCTAGATTCATTTCACCTCTCTCAACTTCCGTAATTAATTCCATTGCCATTATTATCTGTCTCATCTGTCCCATCTTGGTTAACCCCCATCCTCCCTTCGTCAACTTCCCATCTCTAACCCTCAACTGCCCTCCGCCTCATTTAACCTCTCTCCGTCTTCTCTTCCTCGTTTCACCATCTCTATTTAACCCAACTCCCTCTTTTTACCCTTTACCATTTACAAACTCCCTTTCCATTCTCTCTTTCTCTCTGTCCCTTTCCAGAATATTCTCCATCTCTCTTCACCCTTCCTCCACCATGACTAAACGATCCTCCAAACCTGCCGCAACCTCCACTGTCGCCAAAAGGCTTCACTCAAGTAAGCCTCCAGCCACTCCCGACACCACCTCCACCAACTCGTCCTCAAACGAGTTAGCCCTCATCCCTCGTCCCTCTCTGACCAGCGCCGGATCTCAAGAATTTCTCCGCAAACGGTTGGAGTCCATCAAACGCCGACCTCTTCTTCACTGTGACAGAGTCGACATTGACAACCTTCGAGGTACAAATTTCACCTTTCTCTCCACCTTGTCCACCCTTGGCTGTGATCTCTTCTTTGATAGCGAAGACTTTTGCTATCCAAACCTTGTATTTGAATTCTATGCAAACCTTGAGGATGTTTCTCCTAACTCCTCAAGCCCACCTACAAAACAACTGTTTCTGGGAGTGAAATTCGTCTGGCCCCCCCTTCCCTTGAACGCTTTCTGAGAATGACTCCTGATCCCACCAAACCTGCTCTCACTGACATCAAAGACGCCCGCCTTGAACTACTCATATCGTTTGGCAAACCTTCCACCGCCAAATATCCCCAATACACAAACCTTCTATTTGAAGCCCGATGTCTGTACTTTATTCTGGTTCGCACCATCCTCTCAAGGGGTACCTCCAAAGAAACAATCAATGAGCCTTGTGATTCATTTCTGTTGAACATTCTCAACGACTGCCACCCCGACATGGGTGAGGTCGTTCTCAACCACATTGTCAAAGCTGGCTCTAGTTCTTCAGGTCCTCTTCCATATTCCAACCTTCTCAATCACATCTTCCGAAAATTTCACATTCTTCTTCCTGATGATGAAAAAGTCCCCATCTCTGTTTCCACCATCAACATTGTTGTTCTGGAATCCCTGGGTTATTGTCCTCAACCGTCCGGGCATTGGATGCACTCTGATGATCTCAAGCCTCTCCAAGCCTCTTCCTCAGCCCCATCAACCACCGAGGCCTCTGTTCCTCTTCAGTCTCAGCTTGACCTCCTTCACGCCGACATTCAATCTCTGAAGTCTGAAGTGCGCAATCTCCAGGACCTCCAACACGCTCTTCAAGCAAATCTCCTGGTCAGCACTAATATCTGTGCTACTCTGAAGGACCTGGTCCACTAGGCAGAAGCTATTCTAGGTCCTCGCACCCCATCCTACGCTGCTGCTGTAGAGGCTAATGTTGATGATTCCAATGTTGATCCCCCTCCCCAAGAATGTTTTCCCCTTCCCCCTCGATTACTGCATTTTCAAACTTTTTTTATGTTGTTTTGAACTATTTTAGCCAAACATCTTCCTTGGTTTTGTACTCTCCTGTTTCCTTTTTTGTCTGAAAGACAAAAAGGGGGAGAAGTTCTTGGTCTGTAATTGCAACAAATTGTTGAACCCGTTGCTAGAAATGCTGCTACTACTATTCTGCTACTATATGCATGTGTTGTTACCTTTATTCCTCTTGCTCTTGCTACTGAAAATAAATGTGTAGAGCTACCCTGGAACTTTGTCTTTCAAACAAAAAGGGGGAGATTGAAGAACCTCAACCGTCTATGAGGACCTCAGCACAACTGACAGAGAGGACCTTCAGCACCAGCATGATTATTTTGTTTGAAAGATTGCTCAAAATTAAATCAGGGAAGTATCTCCCTAATCTGAATCTTAATCCTTCCTTCCATTTATAGGTTGATATAATAACAGTTCATATCTCTTTTTCAGACACCAAAGGAAAGGAAGGAAATCGCTGATGGGGCAAATTATTTGGAATATTGAAGATCAATCCAAGAAAGGAAACAATCCTCACTGAAGGAAAGAAACCGTTGCTGCTTGAAGCTCTCCAATATATATACACGAACAACCTCTTCCATAGAATTGCGGATTTCCAAGCAAGTAAATCAGAGTAGGAACTTTGGCTAGAAAGTTCTGAGTTGTAGGAATATTGGAGTGATAATATTCTAAGTTGTAGCCACTATATTAAGTGGTGAGTTTTGTAGCCAGTGAGTGTTCTGGTGAGGACCTCTAAGGTCGTGTAATTAAAGTGAGAAAAGGTTCTCGCTTTAAGACTGTTCCCCCCTTTGTAATTGCCTCTTCTGAGGCGCCAGTCTGTAAGACAACTGTGAAGTCCTATGCTACCGTAAGCCTATTGAGGACCTCACGATCCTCAATTGAGTTGAGTTGTAACCTCCCTCTGTTTTAAGCATTTATATTCAATCAATAAAGAAGAATTTTTCATTTTATAAAAGTGTTATTAACCAAGTTGTGTTGATTAAATGCAGATTTCTTATACAACCCTATTCACCCCCCTCTAGGGTTATTTCAACATTTTCTATACAAGCTTCGATTTTCACATCACAGATTATGGTGTTACGTCATCTTTCCACGAGTCAAAATCATACCGTATCAGTAGTGTACTGTTGGTGGAAAATAAGCCGATACTTGGTATTGCTAATTTGCTATCGTCCAAGAAAATAATATGTATGATTAGTGTCTCGTACCCCAAAATTGATATTAGTGTCGTCCAAATGGTCCTATCATTTTAAAATAAATCTATAGTTGGAATTTTTTAATGTTAACATGAATTATACGATACCAACTAATATTATGTAAGGAAGCAAGTAGAAATGTAGAACTATTCAAACATACTACTTCCAATCCACGCTATATTTTCAAATCTCCCCCGGCACAATTTGACCCCACTTTTCTCCATATATAAATACACATTCCGCCCCCCACCCCCCCCCCCCCACCCCACGCCAAACAAAGAAAAAAAAATCTGTGGTAACTACCTCCCATCAAAATGGAGGACCCCCTGGATCGTCTCTCTAGATCAACGGCTGAGAACGATCCATCAGATGATCAAGAAGAGTCCCTCTCTCTCCGCGATCTCCCACTAACAACATCTCCACACTCATCCGCAGCCGTGGATCCTCCTCCTACAGTCAATCACAGCCGTCGATCTTCCGCCTCCGACTTCTTGTTTGAATTCCAAGTTAACGACGATTCCGTCACCTCGCCGGCGGATGACGTCATATTCGGGGGACGCCTCCTCCCGTTCGCTCCTCCGCCTCCACGCCGGTCGCTTTCTCTGTCCTCAGCCTGCCGCCGGTCCGAGTCAACTCAGTCGGCGATCCGCCCCAGCCGGTCGTTGCATTGCCGGAAACTTCGCAGAAATTCGAGTTCGAAGCCGGAATTACTACCTCGAAACTCGTCGAGTTCATTCGCAGGTGTCAATTCTGATCACTGTGTGGCGGCGGCCATGAAGCCGCCGTGGTACTGGATGGTGTTGGGACTGCCGGCGAGGATTCCGGCAGAGATGGAGATGAAAGACATAAGAAGTCGTCAGATTCGTCGTAGCATTTCGCCGGCGGGATCTTTCTCCGGCGACCGGTGCTCCTCGGCGTCGTGGAGAATTCTGAGCGTTTTGAGCTGTAAAAGCCATGCGAGCGTCGACGTCAGGAAAACGACGCCGTACCATCTGTAGTTCCGGAAATTCGCATTAATTTAATTATAATTATTATTATTATGTAGGTAATTAGTTAAATTAAATTAAATTAAATTGTGAAGGGAAAATAACTATAGGAGAGAAGAGTGACTGAGAAATAGAGACAAAGTGTGAGGGGTTGCAGTGATGAATTAGTACGATACTACATGATGAGCCATGCAAAAAGAAAGAGAGGCTTGGGAGAGACGATGTTGTAAAACAGGGAGCATGCAAGGTTTAATTTACACGTCTTCTTTTCTTTTTTTTTTTCATGCTTTATTTCTTTTTTTGAGAACCATACTTTATTTTTAATCATAGTGAAGTGACTAGTGAGTGCCTTTTGTAGAATTTGCAAATAATATACCCACTGTATGTATCTCAATTTATTTATCATAATATGACAGATTTTTATGTCATTTTTTATTTGTCACTTTATAATTTCAATCATTGTCATGTTCATTTCTATCCTAATAAATAAATTTATTTAGAATTTTAATATTTTTATTTTTATTTTTTTTTATGTGCAAAAGATTTTGAAATACAATTTAAATAACTCGCAAACTTTTCTGCCAATGCCAATATATCCTGAAAGTAGTTGAGGACAAATTGTGACAGAAGTCAATAGTGAAAGATTACTTATAATTCCTTTTGTCTTGTTGTATAATACTCCCTTCGGTCCTATTGTTTAATGTTTACTGCTATCATGCATTCTTCTTTCACAATTTTTGATTAATAATTATTGATATATATATATATATAATAATAATTTAAAATATGAAATTAATATCATTAATTTTATCATAAAATATAATATTTTCAAATATATTATTTTAAAATTAAAAATTAATTGAATATAAAAAATTTAACTTAGCGTGTAAGGATATGAATATATCAGCCTTATGTCCTTTTCGCAATCGAGAAGAGGAGCAGGAGTATGCTCACGAAGTAGGTCTATTTCTCAAATGTTTCCTAGTATTTAAGATGGTATTGAGGATTTTTTTTTTTAATAGAAATGCAAGATGAAAGTATCTAAATCCAATTTTGATCGTTTTACTGCTCTTCCTTGGAGTATCTGGAAATCGAGAAATATTGTAACTTTTAATAATAGGTCGATTTTTAGTGGATGTAATCTACTTCAAGCAAAACGTGCCTCAACAGAATGGAGGATCCGCCACAAATTTACGGACTCTATGATGACTCCTGTCTACTCGTCTGCTCAACATCGAAATAATAAAGAGCTAGCCAATGTGGGTTAGTTGGGCTAAACCTCCCCAAAGAATGATTAAAATTAACTTTGATGGGTCCAAAAGTAAAGGAAATGTTGTGGGTGGTTATTTTGTTCGAGACTTTAAGGGCCAAGTCATTCAGGCGTCTTCCTTTAATACAGGGCGTCCATCCTAGTTGTGGAAGCTACTGGTATGGGTAATGGTGTCATGGATGTTGTGCTTGCTGTTCATAGGAACATTTTTGGTTGAGGGGGGTATATAATTTAGTCCTTATCGATCAATGCGGTTAAGGGTACGTTTCATGTATCTTGGAAGATTTCTATGTTGGTCTAAGATATTCAAGTATATATGAGAATTTGCAATGAGGTTCATACCTCTCATATTTTTCAACAAGAGAATAAGAGTTGCTGATCAGGTGACAAAGCATTATCTTTCTATTCAAAATTTTGTTGTTCTTAATGCTAGTTGCTATAGTGACAGTGAGTATCAAGCGAGCAAGAAGACTAGAAGAGTTTCTTTTAACATATACTGACACAAGTATATGGTGACAGTGAGTAGTGAGTGAAAGGTATGTACTAGGTGCCTGTTGAATGAAGGTCACGGGACCCTTGTTCGACTACATTAATGGGTTCACCTAATTCATCCTTTCCCTGTTATTCATTCATTTGATCATTTCAAACTCTTTTTTTTTTCTTTTTCTCTTTATACGAAAAGAAAAAGGAAAATTGGATTCTACTAATCCCTAATATCACCAATTATATAACAATAATCTCTACTTTCATTTTAAATTCTAGTGGTAAAAAATAAAATAAAATTGGACTCTTATGGGACACCTCTGACAGTATGCCCTAAATATTATAGATTTTGAGTTGCATTTGATTCAAAACTTATGAATTTACAGTGTCTCTCACAATTTTTTTAATTTTTTTACGATTTACTTTTATTCCTTTAAAAACAATCATAATAATTGTTCGGATTCGCAAAAACATAATTTTAAAATTCTTTAAGTAACTACACTTTTTTTTGGGGGGGGGAACAAGTCAAAATTTATATTGCTAATTTGTCCGACAATACATAAGGTTCAATCATCGTTAGACACACTCCCAACCAAACCTGTTCTTCCCCAACGGGGTTCACCCTTGCCATGTTATGAGCGGCTAGATAAGTAACTACACTTTATTACATTTCTGAGGCCAAAATGAAAAAAAAATAAAAACAATATAGGGTAGAAAGGAAAAAAATAAAAAGAATGTGTCTACCATTAAACCTTCCCAAAATAAACAAACATAATTAAATTAAAAAAGTATTCATTAAACGGTCACATTATAACTAATCAAGTTAGTTAACCAAATCTCTTAGAAAAATAAATAAAAAAAACTCCCTCATTCCTTTTTATCTATCATCTAAATTTTCGTGCAAAGTATTTTAATTTGTATTTTTTAAATTTACAAAAAAGTATACCCATCAAATAGGGTTCATTCCATTAGTATATTATTTGTAATTGTTGACATAGTCAACATATTCCAATAAGGATTATTATAATCCAATTTTCAAAGAAAAGTTTCCCTTTGTTTTTTTTTAATTAAAATCCAATTTTTCTTGTTTTCAGTTGGATTATTAATGATAGATACTTCATGCATTGCTTAGTATTTTTTTTTTTATTTTTCTACTATCTTTAATATAAGATTTTTATCATTATTCTAACAATATGTTATTGTAAAAATTGTAAAATTATATTCTTATAAAAAATATTTTTTACTATCAATCTAATGATATTAGTCTCGTAATATAAATCATTATATATATTGAAAAATTCACAATCAAAACCTTTAAAACTTTACTGCACCATTTCCCAAAGCCACAACGATTGAGGAAAGGAAGGTTAAATTAAAGTGAGATTATTTTTCTTTAATTTCATCTGTCATCTATTGATAGCCGGCCAATTTCTTCACACTTCAAAAAGAAAAAAAAAGGTAGTCACTGTTAATAATCCAAATACCCATAATGGGTTGGAAGATGTGGAATGGAACTTTATATCTAAAGGTATCAAGTTCCTTTATTTTGTGTTTGCTTGAGAATTTAAGGAATTGAACTTCATATCCATAGGAATCAAGTTCGCCCCATTTGAGAGGGACTTGATACCTCTCCTTCACATCTCATTCCTTAAATTATCAATATTTATTTTCAAAAATAAAAATAATTTATACCAATAATTTTATTTTCATATTTTCCTTTAGTTTACCTTTGAACCCATTTCCAATAAAAATAAAAATAAAAGAAAAGTAAAAATAATAATAAAATTAAAAATTAAAAATTATATATTATAAATTAATTTTACAATAATAATAATATTATTATTTATTATTTAACTTCATTCTATATTTAGATCGAACAATAACAATGATATTGATTTTTTCGTTACGAATTTAATGGTGGTAATTTTATATAGCGAACTCATTGTATATATTGAGAAATTTATGGTCAAAATTTTTGAAATTTGATTGCACAATTTTCAAAGACGGCAATTAATATGAAAAAATATAAAATTATCATGAACTTAAAAAGATTATTAGGAATATAGTTATCATTTTCTCATTTCTGTTCAGAGTCTTTTTCGTATGAATTCAATAGTATTGATGACAATGGGAAATGTTTAGTACTTTTGGGAGGTCTAGTGAACAAAAACCACAAAGCTAAAGCAAGTAGCATGGGAGGACTTTAATGGATTGAATTCATTGCGAATTCGAAGTGAAAGCGATGCGGATATATATATGTGATGAAAAAGCTAAAGCTAAAGCTAACACCATACATGCTATGCAATCAAATACAATAACCAATGTAAATGGGAGATGTTGATTGCAAATTTGGTGGATTCTATGATTTCGGAATGCCTTGATGATTTAGAATGCATTCCTTATCAAGCAAACCAACAACTTCTTGCCACTTGTTGTCATTCATTGATTAAGATCATCATAACTTTTAACTATCTCGTAAAAGGATTATTGGATAACAATAATACGAATTTTTCGGGGTATTAACCGATAATAGTACCAACACTTTTGTTAGGAATTGACAGTATCAACTATGAACCTATTTTTCAGTAGTAGCACATCGCCAAGTTATTGGCAGGTGTTTAACTCACTACCAAAAATTGGTCATTTTCCCACTGTAAATTCAGTGGGAAAAGTAAGAAATTCAGTGGGAAAAGACTGTTTCCCATTGTTTTCCCACCACTGAAGTCAGTGCGAAATCAGGTAGTAGGTGATTGTAGTTTCCCACTGTTTGGAACTTTCAGTGGGAAATTTCCCACTGTTTTACCCACTGTAAATTTCAGTGGGAAATTTCCCACTAAAATAGTTTCAGTGGAAATTTTTCCACTGAACTATTTCAGTGGGAAATTCCCCACTACAATTAGTTCAGTGGGAAATTTCCCACTGAAATAGTTAAGTGGGAAAATTTCCACTGAAATTATTCCAGTGGGAAGTTTCCCACTGAACTAATTGTAGTGGGAAATTTCCCACTGAAATAGTTCAATGTGCAATTTCCCACTGTATTAATTTTCAGTGGGAAAATTCTCTTCACAAAATTTAACAATGGGTCCAAATTTCTTTACAACATCAACCTAGAAATATATACACATTTCAAACCAAAATACATATCATTCCCAAAAGTGGGGATACTTGAATAATCAAGAAGTACCAAACTAGCTAAAATCCCAAAGTTCCTCCTTGAATTAATCACTAGTAAACTTGTTGCATGGCAACAATGCATCCAAGTATGCCAAAAACACATTACATGAGTAAAGAATGATGTCAAGCCATCAAATGTTGTTCCAAAATATACAACTCCCAAGTATATCATCATGGTTGAAACAAAATGTGAGATAATATATAAGCAAAAGATTCTTAAACTCATGCAAGTGAAACCTCAAGCTAGTCATCATCATTCTTCATCACTTTCACTTTCACTTTCATCCTCACTCTCATTAGTTGAGCCTTGCACTAAGTTCGGGATGGAGAGGTTAGGACTAATGCTCTTCAAAATTGAGAATAGTTGTGACATTTGAGCTTGCATAGCTTTGGTGGTCTTTTCATATTTCTTCGATTGTTTCTTCCTTCTAGCTTTTTCCACCTCCAATTTGGTTTGCATTTCATCCAAAACTACCTTTTGTTTTTTGTTTTCTTCAACCAAAGTAATAACAGTGTCATTTGAAGTTGTAGCCTTACCACGAGTTTTGGTTGAAGATTGGCTATAAGCATTGCCTTGTTCTCCAAAACCGCACAAACGACCTCGCTTTGACTTCTTATTAGCATCACCCCAAATTTTCATTTGTTCACCAAAAGAAGGCATAGTTGAGCTTAACGAGGTAGAACCATCAATTGTGGTTTGGTCAGATTGAGTAGCTTGACTTTCAGAAAGCTTGTTCATATATTGATCCTAATCAACGAAAAAATGTGCATTAAGTACACATATTAAAATTGAAATTTTTAGGAGAAAAGTATCTCATAACTTACATGAAAGACTCTTGCTTTGGCATCAACCCATTCGCTACCTTTGGTTTGATATAAGCGAAGAAATAAGTTGCTCACAGTAGGTTCTTGGCCTTCATCAACCTAAAATTAAAATAAAATATATATAAGACCTTACCTTAACATCTTACTGATCAATAAGAAGATGATCCAACACAAAAAGAAGATTAATCAAAAGAAGTTTAGATGGTCATTTTCTGTTATCGTAGCAGAATATAATTGAAAACATATATACAACTTCATCAAAATGAAAAAAAAAAAAAGAGTAATATAGAAAAGAGAAGGTACCTATCTAGAGAATAAGATTACCAAATATATTTATACGTTAAAACAAAAGAGTAACATAGAAAAAAAACTTGCAAATTGTTCCTTTGTTCATCTTTAGATATATGCAAGTTTAATCATCAACTATGTATATTATTAAGCATTGCAACAGTACTAGACCTACTTCTCACTGCCTCTCTTTGTTTCTTCTTGCAAGTTTAATCATGCCAAATACAAGGTATTAATAAGTCAAAGGATTGCCAACCATTTTCTTGAGATGCACATTAGCCGGGATAGAGCCACCAGCATGAAGAGAGCAACCAACACCATCCGTTGAAGCACGATTGGTTTTCGCTTGGTCACACTTATCTTGGAAAGTCTTTGTATTCCAATATTGCCACAACTCCTTCCAAATGGATTCACTAAGCCAGAAAGGGCGCTTCGTAGGATCTTTTCGAACCTCTCTAAAGGTGTCCTTTAATGTGTTCGCACCACGTTATTCAAAGATGTCTCTAATCTCATTCTCAAAGTGATCCTCCCACCAATAGCGTTTCTACAAATTACAATAAATGAAAATTCATAAATTAAGAAAACATATGCTATATAACTAAATAGCATAAATATAAAGTTTTAATGGTTCAAATATGCTTTATAACAGTACTTACATTCAGCTCCTTAAACCACAAATCACGAGCTTGTTTTGGAACCTTTCTCCATGAAGGCCACGCACCATCAAATTTTCCCTTGTAGATAATAGTCATGTCTCGGACTATTTCTACATGATGCTCTGGACAAAACAATCTACAAAAGAATTAATTATTAGTATACATAATGTTTATAATCCAAGAATCAAATTATATTAAAATCACGAGATTGAGTGAAATGACCCTTTCTTGCCATCTGGCCAAATCTGAATTTTGCCCCTTCTTGATATGTTCAACTCTGTAGTAGTAAGAATATTCTGAGGACTTTCTTCTGGTTGGGTTGAAGAAGGGGTAGGTATGGGTTCTTCATGTGGTTGGGGTGATACATTAGAATTAAAAACTCGTGTTTGGACGGGTGGGGATAAAGATTGGTTGCAATGTGAACTTGGAAGGGTGGTAGAATTAGTGGTACAGTTAGCAAGGATTGAGTGAGGGGTAGGTGTTGAAACTGGGGGAGCGGATTGGGAATTTATTATACGCACAACCTTACGACGCTTCTTACCTAGTGAACTTCCTGCACTTGTGCCTGACATTTTAACTTAAAAAAACAAGAAACTTAATCACATAAAATAAAACAAATCACAATAACATGCCACTATATTGAATCAAAAGTACAAAAGTAGCACAAAACATAAGAGGAAATGCACACATGCGAAATAAGATAATGGTACTAGTCTACATCACAACATTAACACACCAATTGCATAAACTTAAAATCTAAAACTACACATAACACAAAGAATCTAAATTACTCATCATCCTCTTCCTCACTATCATCTTCCTCACTATCACCACAACATTATCCAAGACATTTATCATTTTCGTTTATAAGTCACCCCCACTCAGAAAATCTAAATCCGCATAGGCCCATCCATTACCCAAAAAAAAAAAGTTCGGCATTAATAAGACTGATTCTGCTAGTTTAGAAACTAAGGAGAAGGATGGGGGTCGCTAGGTCAGAAAAGCGAAGACGAGGATCCTTTTTAATTGTTAGTTCCAAATTGGATATGAATTCGAATAAGATTCTATAACTCTTACTTTCAAAGTTAGAATCCTGAATGGGGTAATCTTCACTGACATTCCTATCTATGTACTAGTTTTTTTTTTTCACAAAAGGAATGATTTTGAATGGTAAAAAGAATTTCAACCTCTGGACCAAACCCATCATCTAAGATCAGAAATTACAACTTTTTACTTCAGATTTTCATAGACCGCCACAAAACTGAAACAAGGTACAACAGATTTATTTACAGTATTACTTTCACTTTGGATCAAACTCTATAAATAGATTTTTATTAATAGTAATACGAGCACTATATACAAATTGCCATACATGTTTTTAGTACCAGAAAGCTTGGCTGAATTACAAACTGGAGAGGCAAAACTTTACTTTCATCCTAACCTCAGGGAGAAAAAAACAGTAAAAAAAAAGAGGTAAAATTCCATCTTCAAACACCAAAATTTGCTTGGTTTTTAAATCATTTCCTACTTCATTAATACACCAAAAAGAAAGCATAATGATAATCTAAGTTTGAGGATGGAATTTTCAGCCCATTATGCGTTGATTATCAACATTCAACCCATTAATACACCAAACAGAAAAAGCATTAACATATATATAATGTAGTATGATATTCTAAGTTTTGATGACAGAGTGTTGTTTCTGCAATTGTGTTGGATATCCGAGTCATTTGACTTGCTCAAACACCACTTGAATGTATTTTTTTCTTTCAAAATAGTACTTTAGTTATATATTTCTTTCCAACTAATTGAATACAACCATAATTTGAAAATATCAACACAATTGCAGAAACAACTCTAAAATTCAGCAAAGTATGAATAAATATGGTAGGGAAAGAGCTACCTGATATTTTGTGACAGATAGGGCAGGAAAAGAAGAGGAGAAAACAGCAAAGCATGAATAAATATGGTGCATCTTCTTTCTACTTACTGTGGTGGTTGCAGATCTATTAACTACAAACACTGCTCGATCACACATATACATGTATTACACAATACCTACCTTAAGCGGTGACAGAGGACTAAGAAGAGATCAACAAAGCTGAAAATTACACAAATCTAGAGTGAGAGAGTGATTAGTACCTCTTATTAAAGTAGCCAGAAGAGGAAGAAAGGGGGTAATAAAGTAATTAGGAGGAAATAATCTGGATCTCTGGTGTTCTTGGAGAAGTTCTTGAGCTTTTGGAATGGATTCAAGAAGAATCGAAGAAGAGGTGGTTGCTTCAAAGAAACGAAGACCTGCGAAATGTGACAAAGCATTGGTGGTGAGTGAAGTGTGAAGAGCTTAAGAAGGGGAAGTTTGTGCGACTGATAAACAAGGCGAAGAACATCTGACCGACGGAAACCACCGGCGACGAGCAACGGAATCCACCAGGTGGCGCGAGCTGAGCAAGGCATATCCGGGCGAAGCAATTGTTGGTGTGTGCTGCTGCGTGTGTTACGTTGCGAAACATGGCAAATGTTAGGGTTTTGGAGCTGTTATGTTTGTGTTTTCAACCCATATACAATGGGAGACGTTTTGGGTTTTTATTTTTGGCTCTCTTTGGAAATTTTGAAAGTTAAAACATTATTTGGTATTGGAGGGAATTTTTTAGTATTGGAAATTTCAACTCAAAAGGTTAGCGGGAAAAGTTTTGGGTTTTTTTTTTTTGGTCTCTTGTTGAAAATTTCGAAAATTCAACATAATTTGGTTTTGGTGGAAATTTTTTAGTTTTGGAAAATTCAACCTAAAAGATAGTTCAAATAATATTTTAAAACTTAAAATATTTATATTGGTGAAAATATTTTAATTTTGGAAAATTAAATCCAAAAAATATTAAGAATAAGTTAAAATAATATTTTAAAACTTTACTTAAAATAATTATGTTGGTGGAATATAGTTGGAACAAGTTAAAAAAATATTTTAAAACTTAGAATAACTATGTTGGTGGGAATGTGGTGGGAATTCAGTGGAAAATTTCCCACTGTTAATGAAGTAGTGGGTAAACAATGGGAACATCTAAACAGTGGGAAAATGGTGGGAATTTTGCCATTGGCTTTTTTCAGTGGGAAATTCACTGATTTTTGGTAGTGACTCGACGAAAGCTCAACGTGTCGGTTAATTGTGTGAGCTTGAAGCTGGAGCAAGTGAGAAAATGTTTATTATCACTTTTTCGCCAACTAAGGAGCATTGATAAATTCAGCCAAAAAACAATTAAATTTTTACTTCTACATAATTGTATAGCAAAGTTTATTAATTTTGCTTGGTTGGCAAAAAAATGTGGTCGCTAATGTTTTTTCAAGTTGTTTTGGCCCCCAGCTCATAGAATACAGAATTTTCTTTTCTATTTAAAAATTCAAAAATCTTACAAGTATGATAGTGCTTTGACATGGTGTAAAGCCTATAATATTACATATAGAGTTGAAAAGAATATACTAATAAGTTATACAATATTAGGATTAAGTGAATATATATCACTCGAGTTCTTATGCACACTAAATTAATATGTGTTTTTGAATAACACATGTGTTAAGTATCTTGCCTAATGGTGATATTTATACTAATACATATTAAACTGAAAAACAATAATAGATTTAAATTTTATAATTACAATGTCGAACTTTGGGCCATTGACATCCTTGCTCCCGTTCCGATATAGGCATTTGGGTTATTCTCTTGAGATAGGGGCCCGATGAGTTGGACCATTTACCTATATAAAAAAAATCATCAAATTTTATTTTTCATTTCAATAATTGACATATATCTATGTAGTAAGTCATTTTCTATTAGTGTTTAATTTCATACATTAAAATTCTTTACATTTTTTCTCATTTTTTATCCGTTGGAATATTTCAAGAGTTAGGATGCTAAGGAAACCAAGTTATAAGCTAAGGGTTGACCGGAGAGGTAAAAAAAAAGCTTATAAGGTGAAACTCGTCCAACACGGACCGTGTCAAACATGATACAAGTTGTGTTGGTGTCTAGAAGGTCAAATAAAGGCAGCATGGGTCAATAGGGATCATGCCATCTCAGTACGGGTCGTGTTAGGACCAACACAGTCCATGTTGAAGCCCAACTATGTCGATTTTGAAAACCCTTGATTTTAGCCTCAAGAAATTGACTCATGGGGAATCTTTTGGGGATTATTCTTGAGTGATCTTCTTAGTCAATAATGACCCCTTGATCATGGTCAAAATCCAAAGGACAATGCCCCTCAATCATGCTTTGTGATTGACAAATTTAAATGCTTCTAATTACTATAAATAAAAGATGAATTCCATTCATCCAAAACACCACAACACTCTTCCTTCTTTCTATAAAGCTTTAACACAACTCCTAAGGTGTTGAACTGCAGCAACTTCTTAAGAATTCTTGAGAGATCTTGTACTTTGCTTATAAGAGATTAGGTTTTACCCTTAAGTATATTCACGGTCTTGTGAATAAGTCTTAAGAGGAGACGAGTTTGACCATCAACTCCTAGCTACCCAAGTGATCCCCTATCTAGTGCAAGTGACCGTGTTGCCCCATATTTCCAACAATGTTAAGACTTATCCACGATGTCTCATTCCTTGAAAGACATGACCAACAACATCCAAAAGTTGGACAAGTTCGAGGGGATCGATTTCCGAAAGTGGCAAAAGAAGATGCATTTCATGCTTTCCACTCTCAAAGTGGTGTACATGCTCACTCAAAAGGTTCCGGTGGAGGGCGATGGCGAGACTCCAGAGCAAACAAGGCGTCGGCTCAATATGGAGAATGACAACACATTCTCGTTGGTCACATTCTCAACGGGATGACGGATCCACTCTTCGACGTCTATCAAAATGCTGTATCCACCAAAGAGCTTTCGGAGATGCTCGAAGCTAAGTATATGTAGGAAGACGCCATAAGTAAGAACTTTCTCATTAGCCAATTTAATAATTTTAAAATGGTTAGAAAATTCTTGATCAATTTCATGAGATTCAACATATATTAAGTAACTTTAAACAACACAAGATTGACGTAGATGATGCCTATGTTGTTTCTTCAATTATAGCCAAACTCCCACCTTCATGGAAAGAAACCAAAAGGACTTTGATGCATTCTAAAGAATCTATTACTCTTGAGGATTCGACTATCTATCTCTGAATTGAAGAGGAATTGAGAATGCAAGATTAAACTAAGGAGAATCCCTCCAAGGTTCATGTGGTTCAAGAGAAATCAAAGGGAACAAAGAACAAGAACAAGTATGAGAACAAGAGCAACACGAAACCCGAAATGCTATGTTGGGAATGCGGCAAGCCGAAAAACTCCAAGAGAGAATGTCCGGTTTGGAAGAAGAAGCACGGGCTCACGAACATCTCTAAGAATCATGGTGGTAAGGAGTTGATCAATGGACCCTTCGTAGCCATGATAAAGGACCAAATCAATGTCGTATCAAGCGACGATCTTTGGTGGGTTGATTTGGGTACGACAAGGCATGTGTGAATCGAACGCTATTTGTTCAAGTCTATCTAACCCGCCGTAGAGGGGAGGAAGCTCTTCATGGGAAATAATTCCCCGGTCAAGGTTGAAGGGATAGGACAAGTTGAACTTGTGTTTTCTTTCGGATAGACACTTGTTTTGAATGATGTGTACTTGGCATTGAAAAGAGTAAGAATCTTTTTTTGGGTTTCCTTTTATGTAAGCATGGTTTCAAACAAGTGTATGAAGTGGATAACTATATACTTTCCAATGGAGGGACTTTTGTTGGTAAGTGTTGTGCTTGTGGGGATATGTTTAAGTTGAATGCTTCAAGTGTAATAAGATAAATGTTTCTGTTTATATGCTTGATTCTTGCTTGAATTCTTCTCTATAGCATTTGAGACTTGGAAATGTTAATTATAACAAATCAAAGTACATGTCTAATCTTGACTTAATTCCAACTTTGGATGATAAAGTAGAGAACTGTAGAACTTCCATGTTTACAAAGATCACTAAAGTTCCTTTCCAAGCATTATGCGAAATTCTAAATTGCTTGAATTGATTCACAATGATTTAGGAGATTTCCATAGCACTCCTTCTATAGGAGGTAAAAGATACTATGTGACTTTCATTGATGATTTCTCTAAGTATTGCCAAGTGTTTCTTTTGCATTCAAAAGATGAGACTTAAGACAAATTTCAAATATATAAAGCTAAAAGAGAGTTACATTGTGAGACCTTAATAAAAGATCACTAAGATCGGATAGAGAATACTATGGCCCTAATATTTCCAAGAATGTGGTGTGGTGCATGAGACCACAACGTCTTACACATCACAACAAAATGGTGTGGTTGAAAGAAAGAATAGGACCTTAAAAGAATTGGTTAATGCCATGTTGTCTTTCTCCGGATTAAGTGACGGTTTTCAGGGTGGAGCCTTGTTAACGGCTTGTTATGTTTTGAATAGAGTTCCTTGTAAGAGAAACGTTAAGACCCCATATGAACTTTGGAACAAAAGAAAACCTACTCTAAGTCTTCTTAGAGTTTGCGGGTGTCGGGCCATTGTAAGGGTTCCGGAGTCCAAGAAAAGAAAGTTGGGTGAAAGAGGAATTGAGTGCATCCTTTATAGGTTATGCCTTTCAAAGTAAAGCGTATAGGTTTATGGTTATTGAACCAAATGACTACATAACGGTGAATACCGTAATAGAGTCAATAGATGCAATCTTGATGAGATTCGGTTGTCTCAATTCCTAAACCCAAGGATGTCATTCATGATATGGTTCCAAAGGATGTTATTCAAGATAATCAACATAATGTTGAGGAAATAAGGTAGAGTAAGAGGGTAAGGAAATCCAAGTCTTTTGGCTCATACTTCTTTGTCTACTTAATAGAGAGAAATAAGAACTATATCGAGTATGAGATTTCCTATATCTATAATGTAGATGAGGATCCTAAAACTTTTAAAGAGGTCACGGAGTCACAAGATTCTTCCTTTTGGAAGGAAGCGGTACAAGATGAGATAGACTCCATTAAAGAAAACAATGTTTGGGTCCTAGTTGACTTTTCACCGGGATGTAAGTCAATTACATCAAAATGAATCTTTAAAAGTAAAAAGAAAGTAGACGATACCATAGAAAGGTTTAAAGCCCGGCTAGTTGTAAGGGACATTACACAAAGGTATGGTATTGACTATTTGACACTTATGCACCTGTGATTAGGATTGCAACTATAAGAGTACTTATAACTCTTAGCCTTAATCCATAAGCTAGTAATCCATCAAATGGATGTCAAGATGACATGCCTTAATGGAGAACTAGAAGAGGAGGTGTATATGGAACAACCCGAGCGATTTGTTGAGGAAGGTCATGAGAACAAAGTTTGTAAACTCATTAAGTCTTTATATGGTCTAAAGCAAGCACCTAAGCAATGACATCACAAGTTTGATGAAGTAGTGCTTGGATTTGGCTTCAAGATCAACGAGTCGGATAAATATGTCTATTCTAAGTTTGAGAATGGAAAGGGTGTGAACATATGCCTATATGTTCATGATATGTTGATCTTTGGGATCGACATGGAACAAGTTGAGAAAACTAAGAGTTTTCTATCCGCCAAGTTCTCTATGAAGGACTTGGGAGAGGCGAATATGATACTTGGTATCAAAATCATTAGAAATAATGATGGAATAAGCCTAACAGAAGCCCACTATGTGGAAAAGGTGTTAGGAAATTAAAGTTTCACAAGGACTCATATGTGGCAACTACCCCATTTGACTCAAGCCATAAGTTGAGTAAAAATGGTGGTAGGCCGGTTGCCCAAATGGATTATGCTAAAGTCATAGGAAGCTTAATATATGTTATGTCTAGTATTAGGCCGGATATAGTCTTTGCGGTAGGAAAGCTTAGTAGGTACATTAGCAATCCAAGCAAAAAGCATTGGCGGACCATAAAAAGGATTTTGGAATACCAGGACTCAATAGCTTGCACTTCAAGGGAGAACCTTCGGTCTTAGAAGGATACTCGGATGCAAGCTGGATAAGTGATAAGGAGGACTGCCCCTCAACATCCGGTTGGGTGTTCCTATTTGGTGGATGCGTTGTTTCATGGGGCTATAAGAAACAAGCGTGTATCACATATTCCACCATGGCTTCCGAGTTCGTAGCATTGGCTGCCGCTTGTAAAGAGGCGGAATAACCACGAGACTTGAACCGTGTCAAGTTCGGCTCGTCATTTGTCGGGGAATGAGGAGGCTCGGGTTTTGCTTCACCGGCCCCGGAGGCCTCGGGATCGTACCAGGCCGTCCTGAGACGAGAAACTACATGGTATCGGGGTCCGAGAGTGGGTTTGAATCAATCAAGCATAAGTGGAAGGAGGAGCAGAACAAGGTGGCCTTGGCAGTAGGCCGTCGCGCTCGCTATAGAGGAGGGAGCGCCCGCCACCACCTGAACAAGCGAGGTAACGCCCGCTACGGTGGAGGTAACGCCCGCGACACACTGCTATAGGCGAGCTATGGCTGGGCATCATCAACAGGCGCTTCCAGCGTCCGCTCCAGGAGCGCCAGTGTTCAAGCCGAGGGAAACCGCTGCCAAAACCCCAGAAACCACTGCCAGCACCTAGTTCCAGCATCCTTTGCCAACCGCCTGTCGCGCCCGTGACATTCCCCTGCCCAGATGCCAGCGCCCTGTTCCATTCGCCTGTCGCGCCCGCGAAATGGAGGGTAACACCCGCGACCGTCGCTGCTCGGAAGTTGTTTTGCTGCGTCGATTGCCTGCAACGGTCGCGACCGACCTGTGCCGCCCGCGACGACCGCTGAATTCTGCGCGTGATTTGTGTTAAATGCTGAGTTTTGTTTTAATTTTCCCCTTAGTATAAATACCCCCTAGCTCGTTTTAAATAGACTATTCAGACTTGATGTTATGCTTATGCATGTTTTAGGGTTCTCCCTAGTTTTCTCTCAAAAATCTTGTTTACTTTATCCAAGTAATTTGGTGGTGTTTCAAGTTATTCCTTTAGTGATTATTGGTGGATTATTCTAGATAATCATGGTGGGGTGTTAGACCTAGGGTTGTGGTTCTCCTTGCCCAAGGTCATATCCAATCCTTTGGGTGTTCAAGGCTATTGTTCTTGTTGATTGTTGATCTCCATCATTCACTCAAGCTAATCTTCATCCCTCCACGCGACGTAATGCTCTAGGACTTATTATTGGAGATTCCATTATAGGGAAAGGCCATGCCTCCAATAACATTATATTGTGACAACAATGCCACAACCGCAAGTATTTATAACCGTGCCTACAATGACAAGTCAAGGCATATTGGGTTACAACAAGCTTTTGTCCATCAACTAATCAAGGATGAAGTTGTGGCGGTGAACTATGTCAAGACAAGTGAGAATTTAGCAAATCCCTTTACAAAGGAATTGACTAAGGACTTGGTGGTAAAAACATCAAGGGGGATGGGAGTAAAGCCCATTCACGAAATTGTCATCAATGAAGCTCCAACTCACACTTGACATATGTGGAAGCCCAACTGTGTAAAGGGATCGGCTAAGGACTTCACTCCCGTCCCCCTTGATGTTTTGAAGACCAGTTGTGTCGGTTTTGAAATTCCTTGATTTTAGCCTCAAGAATTAACTTGTGGGGAATTTTTTGGGGATTATTCTTGACTGATCTTCTCGGTCAATAATGATCCCTTGATCATGGTCAAAATCCCATGGACAATGCTCTTCAATCATGCTTTGTGATTGGCAATTTTGAATTCTTCTAAGTACTATAAAAAAAGGATGAATTCCATTCATCCAAAACACCACAACACTTTTCCTTCTTCCTACAAAGCTTCAACGCAATTTCTAAGATGTTGAACTACAACAACTTCTTGAGAGCTCTTGAGACATCTTATACTTTGCTTATAAGAGGTTAAGTTTTACTCTTAAGTATACTCACGATCTTGTGAATAAGTTTTAAGGGGAGACGAGTTTCACCTTCGACTCTTAACTACCCAAATAATCCCCTATCTTGTGCAAATGGTCGTGTTACCCCATATTTCCAACAATATGTCTATATTATTTCTTTTTCTATTTATTCACTTAAACAAAAATTCTGTTCGAAAGAAGGGGCAAAAATTAGTATAATGATAAATCCCATATTTTAACAAAATTTTCAGAACAATAATCATTCATCAACAAAAGACGAAGAAAAGATGAACATCACTAGTGCCTGGGATAAAACTGACATTGAACTTTCCTATTTAATCAAATTTGCCATTAATCTTTCCAAAGTGTCAAAAATGGCATTGAACTATCCAAAATACTCAAAACTGTCACTGTAACCTACAATTGCAGGTTACCACCGGTTAAAGCATAGATTTTTTTTTTGAAAAAAAATTGAAAATGAAAAATGGAAGGGGAATAAGGAGATGCAGCAGGAGAAGAAAAAGAAAAGAACGAAGAAGAAGAGGATGCAGCTCCTACTCTGTTTCTTCTTCTCCTGAACTCTACCATAACCACCAAACACACCGAAAACTTCACCTCTCTCTCTCTCATCTTCTTCTTTGCATCTTTGTTTCCCCGAAACAACCAAACAACTCAACCACTGAACTCCTTATCATTCTTCACCTTCGATCTGCATCTTTCATCACACCCCTTCTCTCTTCTCTGATTAATACCCGAGAACACCAAAACACCCCACACATCCGACCTTATTCATGATTTGATCTTATTTCCCTTGGTTGATTTGTTTGTTTGAAATCTCTGTTCTTTAGTTTTTTTTTGTGTTGAATTTTGGGTTCTACTCTTTTTTCTCGATCTGGGTTGTTAGGGTTTGGATATGTAACAACCCGCCCCAAAATCACGATTAATTAAGAACTTAATTACCGTAATTACCTAAATTACGTATAAATTTTTTTCTTTTACTTTTAATTATTTATTACTTCGGTGCTAAGTCTCGTGCAGGAGATGGCAAAAGGGTATCAAGTTACCGGTTTAAAAATCCTGGATTTATTCATTTCACTCGTTAAGTCAAACTATTTCGGGTTTTACCGTTACGTTATTTCTTTAACCGGAAAGGGGTTTAATTATTCTACTTCTTAACGTTTATATTTTATTACCCAAACCTTAATTTATTTGGGTTATATTTATTTTATTTAATCACAAGTAATATTTATGTCCTACTTATTTAATTTTTCTAATTCAAGTCCTATTTTATTTTAATCAAATTGTTAGCAACTAATTTTATTTAGTACAAACTAATTATTTTAACCCAATACATTTACAATTACTTTAATTAGTTTAAGATTTCTGATTTAATTTAGCCTAATTGTTGTCTTAATTTAATTAGTTGGGTATATATTAAGTGAAGGGGGAAAGGGGGGGTTTATTTTTACCTCATTTTATTTTACAAACACTCAAGTCATTCTCCCTCTTCCCTCTCTCCCTTGTTCTGCCGTGCACAGCCCCCTATCCCTGGTGTTTTCCGGCCACCGGCGCCGGAAACCGCCGGCAGCCGTGGTGGCATCCGGCCACCCTCTCCTCCCTCTTGTGTTTTCATCAAATTTTTTTCCTCAAAGGTAACCTCTCAAAACCCCCAATTTCAGTTTCTCTAAACCCTAATCTGAAAATCCATGTTTTATATATGTTTCTTTTGTAATTTCTATCTCTTTTACTCTCTTTTATCGTGAATTCAAGTATATAATTGTATTGGTTGAGTTAAGGTTTAAGTTTTGAGTGTATGCATGTATGTTTCTAAGTGTTTATGAGGTTTTATGGTTGAATTCATGGTGGATGATGATTATATGTCAATGCATGTGAATTTCTTGAAAGATTCTGAGTATTCAAGGGCTGAGTTTATGTTTTAAGATTATGAATTAAGTGTTATTATGTTTAATTTGGGTAAATTAGTGAGGTTTTGATGCAAGAGTTCAAGAATATGTCTTTTATGTTGAGTTTATGTTTAACCCATGGATGCATGTGGTTTTTAGGGTCCTTGATGAGTTAATTTTCAAGGTTTATATTCTGGAAATAGGGTGGATTAAAGTTTAGGTGAGATTTGGTTATGTTTAGTATGATTAAGGGTGAAAAATCAAGTTAAAAACTGAAATTTCGGTAAATAAAGTTTCTGGTTAGTTTCTGGAAAATTTCCGAGACCTAAAAGTAGGATTTTAGGCCAGATTTTTACTCCATATGATAGCTCAAGGTGTTAGCTAACTATAGGCTTTGGAATTTCGAATTTCCGACATGTATAGACCGAGTTATGGCCAAAACCGTGACGATGCGTTTTTATATACGAATTCTGAGTCAGTAGGTTGAGGGCTGTTTTTCGTGCCTTTAGAGACCTCTTTAGTTTTTGGGGTAAACATGAAAGTTTTAGGTCTTAGTGCAAGCTTTCCGTAATGGTATGGTTTGTATTTATCCGATATCGGGAGTGTGAGTTACGAGCTCGGGAATAAGGGCTGTCCAGAGTGTAGTTTCTGCCCAAATTAGCTTATGTAAATTTATATCTTTTAGGCCTCAAATCAACCCAATAAAGGCTTCTAAGCATAATATGTTATGGGTATAGGTTATCATCCTAGAGTTGTGTGTTTAAGGCTAAAAATATCATTTTGGGAGACTTAAGTGAGTCTTGAGAATATTTTCCAAAAGCTAGTGAGTTTAGCCAAGTATTCTTTTCCCCCATCATTCTCTAGCATAATGTCCAATGTTTTTAATCTAGCTAAGAATTCTTCTAACCCGGTAGCCTCCAAGTTCTCAATCAATTCAATCCTTGTTACTTAAATCACCAATCCAAACTTGTTCTCATCACATTCGGTCATGTACGTCTTACTCCGTTTCATCATTCACTTGCTACCACTTCATCAAACCATATTTGAATCCATCATTCTCATCCTAGCTTTCAAGTTATAATCGCCCATTCACCATCAATTCAAGCTAATTTTCTTAGATTCAAGCCCATTTACTTGAATCATCTTCACGCCTTTATTCTCATGTTTCTCGACGATTCAAAATTCTAAGGTTTTGTTATGCACAGCTTCTGTCCGGGTCCATTTTGAAGCCCTTCCACCCATTTTTAGCCTTCGGCCCTGTTGACAAAATTTAAGATCATGGTTTTCCCTATTCCGAAATGTACTCTTTTACGTCATTCCGATTTTTCTAACTCAAATTATACTTCAAACTCTATTTTTATATAAACCTGAAATTTTATTCCTAAAGTATTTCATTTATATTACTAAGTTTCTAAACTTATGAATCTAATTTAGAACCTTATTCGGTTCTTCATTTTTATTTATTCTTATCTTAGTTGACAAGTTTTGAAAGCCATCTCCAAGCCGAGCCATACGCCATTAGGTCTTTAGCGTCCCAGTACATAAATTGTCCAACTTTTAATCTGTTTATTTATCCTTCAACACAATTATCATTGTGATATTATGTCTACATCATGAACTAATATCTCATATTTACTTATTATCCAATGGTTATTATTATCTTATCAAGTCATGAACTAATATCTTATATTGAATTATTTTCAAGCGGTTCCGCCCCATCATATTCTAGCTAGTTACGTGAAGTGCTAGCCTATACTTTTAGATGGTTACGATCGAGTGTCCTAATGACTGCTTGTCGATCATTGCCTAGATCACCCAATCCAAATCTAGATCGGTTTGGGCATGCGCGTGTGTGAGGTGCTTCGGCATCGATCGTAAGGGATACCGCTCATTCCTAATTATCACAAGTCCATTTCAGTTATTTATATTCATGTCTTATACATATACCAGTTATTTATATATATATATATATATATGCAACAATTCAGTTTATTTATGTTTATCCCCTTTCCCGTTTTCAAAATGAATTTAAAGGCCGGCACCGAAAACCGTTTTCGAACGGTTTGACGTGTTGGAGGTTTGTGTACTGAGTGTTTCCCCACTCACTTTGCGACTGTTTTCAATGTTTTGTTTTTAGGGGTTCGAGCTCCCAAGGCAAGGACAAGTCGGTACTAAAAGTAATTCAAGGCTCTTGAGGTAGTTCTTTAAGGAAATCATCGGTTAGCAAGGGCGAGCAGGATTTTGGAAGTTGTTTTAGTATTTAAGCTATGTTTAAGTTTATATACTTTATCCAAGGGTTGTATAAGTTTTATATGTGAAGGTTCTTAAGTTAGTAAGTTATCTTGTGGTTTTGGAAGTTTCTTTGGTGTTGTTGCCTTGTCTCTTTTGAGAGACGGCGGTGACACTTCAACTTAAAAAGTGTTCCGCTGCGCTAATCGCGGGCTTAGCTTCTCTAAGTAGAACCCTGTGATTAAGGTTGGGGTGTTACAGGATATTCATTTTTGTTTGCATTTCTTGGTTTAGCTGCTCGAATGTTTATGGGTTGATTCATAGGAGATTGGTTGTAGTTGACGTTTTCCTATGCTGATTGAGGCCAAAAATTGCCACAACTGTTTTTTCTTCTGCTGCTGCATCATCTTCTTCTTCGTCCTTTTCTTCTTCTTCTCCTGTTGCATCTCCTTATTCCCCTTCCATTTTTTAATTTCAATTTTTTTCAAAAAAAAAAAACCATGCTTTAATCGGTGGTAACCTGCAATTGCAAGTTACAGTGACAGTTTTGAGTATTTTGGACAGTTCAATGTCATTTTTGGCACTTTGGAAAGATTAATGACAAATTTGATTAAATAGGAAAGTTTAATGACAATTTTATCCCAGCACTCCACTAGTGCCCGAATTTAATGAAGCGTCTAGTGATGCATTGACCGGCCGTGACCTGTTTAGCGCCCACGTGAGCCCAGCCCATTCAGGCCCAGTGAAAACAATACTCAACCCGGCCCGAACCGGCCTGGCCCGTGTGCAATCGTGCTGGGTACAACTCCTTCACACTGCAACCCCGTATTAGGGCGGGAAATCCTTGAAACTGCAACTCCCTTTTTTTCTCCTTTGTGTTCTTGTTTGCTCACCCATTTGCTTCCATTTCATGATCCTATATTTCTAGGGTTTCAAATATCTCTCTCGTACCTGCGACTGAAGCAGTTTGATTCTCACTTTTGCCCAACAGCAATGTATGCCAGTCAATTCGACGGCAACGCCGCTTTCTCTGGCGGTGGTTTCATGCCATCTCAAGCCACTCAATCTGCTGCTGAACCGTCCTTTACTCCCTCTAAAGTACACTCTCCTTCTTTATCTAATTTGGTCCTTGTTTGATGCTAAGGTGATGTTGAACTTTTTTTTTTCCTAATTAGGGTTTTAATTTGTGTCGCAGAATCGTGCTGAGGCTTTAATCCCTTTGACCGTAAAACAGATAAATGAATCACTTTTAACTACTGGTGACAAGTTCAATTGTGTTGTTGACGGCGTTGATGTCAATAACGTAAGTGATTTTATGTGCATTAGCGTTTTTTCTTCTGTTGTTAATGATCTCAGTGATTAATTGGACGCTTTTCGGGTTAGGTGACAATTGTTGGGTTGGTGTTCAACAAGGTTGAAAGGGTTACTGATGTTGGTTTTGTACTTGACGATGGCACTGGGAGGATTGATATTCATAGATGGTAAGGGTTTTATTTAAGCGCTGTTCCGAATTTGATGGAGGGAAGTATAAATGTTGCGAATTGGATGTTTGTCAGGGTCAATGAAGCTTATGACACTAAGGAAGCCGAAAATATAAGGTTGGTGTAGTTGATATTCTGCTCTTGCTGCCATAGATCTCTTATAGTACTCTGCTTTTCATTAATATCACTCTAATTTTCATTATTATCACAAGGTATCTCTGAGGCCATTTTCCCCATTATGTTAGGTTTGAGAAATTTCTCCACACATGGTTGCATGGAACCTTTGTCAAATTCTTGCTATTACAATCCTGCATATTTCAAGAATTGCTGACCTTGTATTGTGCTTGGATTCAGGGATGGCATGTACGTACGTGTTTTTGGTAATCTTAAAGTGTTTCAAGGTAAAAGGCAACTTGTTGCTTATGCAACCAGGTATGCTTCTGGTGCTTTTTGTACTATTATGTTTTGTTTGTGTGTTCATTTAACAACTTAAGAAGATTTAATAATCAGACAATGAATTGCTGAGAAAGTTGCAGGATTTGTTTTCATTAAGTAACTTTTTTCAAGAAACGCTGAAAATACCTATGATAGACCTTTTTGATGTTCTTGCTCTAACAATAAAGCCATTCCGGATTGACAGCTCTTGGATGATCCAAGTATAGTAGCTTCCTTGAGTTGACACCATATTCTGGCTTTAGATGTGTGATTCCAAAGTAATACCAGACCATGCATTATGTTTGCATAAATACCCCCCCCCCCCCCCCCCCCCCCAAGATGTATTGGTTGGACATGGAATTCTGAAGAGTATCTTGAGGGTTGATACCTTGATAGGATACCATAGTGACTGTTTGATTCCTTGTCAGAACTTTTATCCCATAAATCTCTACCATGCATCCTAATAGCATTCATGTGGGGTAGTATGATAGGCTATGTGGTAGAGAGCAAGCAGATAAATTATGAATAAACATAAGAATTCAACTTTCTTGTTCCAGATTCTAGAAATGATTAGTTCATAACCAGCAATCATAATATTCAGTATTGAATGTCATGAATCTGTCTAACATGGGCTAGCACATTCCTTATCTATAACAAAGTAACAATCCTAATGCTAAAGCTAATAGAAATTGGAAACTAGCGTAACATTCCTATTCAAACTCAGAAACTATGATATTCCTAATTTGAATGGGAAACCATAACCGCCTCCAGAGAGTTTGCATGATGATACACATCCAAAATAATTAGGAGCTAGGCAACAGAATAGGTCCTTTTGAATCCTGGGAGTATCAGGAGGATGGCATGTCCAACGAAGCAGGACGTATTTGGAAATCACCAGATGCAGTGCAAGAAATCTCATTGGCAAGAATTGGTTCAGTGTCATGAACAATAAAGGGCACGACATGAGGTAATTAAATACAAAAACAAAAGAAATTGCTGAAGCACCTGCGAGTGACATAAAAACATTGTAGGCTTCAAAGTACTATGGCAAAGTGTCAGGTCCTCAACAATGAATATAGGACTAGACAAATCAGGTGGTAAGTCAAGTAAGCATTGAAGCTATTTCGTTTTAAATTACGAAAAGATCGAGCAAAGTCTTTTTGAGAAGAATGCTTTGCAATCCTGTGAGGTGAATATGGACTCACATAATAATCAACTTTGTTAAACTCTTAACTCCCTGCGATGCACATTAGCAAACAATAGCAACAACTACTACAAACCCCCATGGAAGTCCCGCTAAACCCAATGTATATGGGAGTTCAGCAGCCTTCTCCCATGCACGGGAATGCATGAAGAGGCTGATTCCGACGGATCTAGGAAAACCTTTTGAAAATCCATGAAAACTAAAACGAAAATCATTTGAAACTGCTTTGAAGCCAAGAGAATAAGAGAAACTGAGTGAAAGAGAACTCCATACCTGTTTGCACAAAACAATGAGGATTTAAGTGCCGAACAAGACGAAACTAAAAAACACAAACACAAACACAAACACATGAAGCACATAGATAAGACAGAATAAGAAGTCCTACCGACAACCATTCACCTCTCCTTGAGCGACTACGTTGATCCTAGCCTGCAAAACAATCCTATCAAGTATTGTGTCCTCCTCTATTCCTATGTGCCTCAAATCATTTCTACTCACTTCCCTCATAGACTTGTTAGTCCTTCCACGCCCATGACGAAGTGGTATTCGCATGTGCACAACATGGCGATGCACACAAGCAACAACCTTAAATTTTCATTATTTTGTGGAACTTTTATTTTTTTGTTGAACATGGGTATGTCCATGGATATGCTTTGTTTGAATAAGTTTCAGCAAAGTTAACAGGATGAGAATCAATAGTCAATGTCACTAAATCAATAGGAAGTCCGGGAATGACACCAAGCACATAAGCTAGATTCTCATGGGTTGACTTGTTCACATAAGCTAGATTCGCATGTGCTCTCTCTTAGGTTACTTCTTTGCCGGAGGTGCTTTACATTTAGAAGTGTTTTGCTTGTTATGATCTCCGTGACGAGCACACCAAAGAAGTTTCATCTTAGTTAAGCGAATTCTAGGAATGTCAGCCACGCCATACATCTCAAAATAACTCTCTAAACAACCTATCCATTTAGTGTTTGAGGACATCAACCTAGTCGCATCGTGAATGTCGTCATGGTTGTACTTCTAGGGAGATCGTACGTCTAGGTGAAGTATAGCCTGGTTGGGTGGTTGTCTTCCGTATCTCTAGGATGATATGGATGCATGTCATGAAAATTGCTAGAGTAGTAATCTGATCCTCATAATCATAGTGATGGTAAGTGTATTGCGTGATCGGTCCGTATTGGAGTCTTCATTACGCTCTCTAAGTATGAATCACTTTAAGCTATGTACATCATGCAACAATCAGGCTCTAGGAGCAAGGTTTGTCACATGATTATCAGGTACATAGACAAATTGGACCGCAACTTTTGTCCCAATTTAGTGACAATGATGTGGATACCATCTAAAGTGTTTTCGAAAGTCATTATATAGTACATTCTCCATGCTTGACTCCACTTGTGACCCTATGAATTGAAGTGACTTTCGAATGTCATCTATCCTAAAGGCCACTTTTTGAAATTTTCTAAAGGATTACCCTCAACCCCCTGTTTAGTGTTCCCTTCCTTTCATCTCTTCTTTTATCACATTTTGGAGTGCTTATCTCAATCCCATGGACTCTTTCTTCCAAAGGCATTGCTGTTTTGATTGGCATGCAAGTTGAAGGTAGATTTTTTAAAACACCAATATACAACACAAAACACACTAAGTAACCTGATTAAAAACTACCACTAATGGCCATGAGTAGGCAAAGCAACTGAAAGAACTATGTTAAAATACAATACATCAAAGTGTTGCTCAGCACGAGGTGTTCGGTGGTCTAATATAGTGGTGTAAGGGTCTTACCCGTGAATTAAAAAATTGAAGGAAACTTGTTTTAATTCACGTAAGATGTTAAAATCTTTAGCTACCTTTTACATCATGCAAAAGATGTAGTGGAGATTTAGAGAGCTGTTTTGCTTTAATTCATCATAATCTGTGCAGAACAATTTTTTTTTTCAGCTATGTAGGTCGACGTAACGAAGACTGCTATGCGACTATACTAATCATGATTTTTTTCTTCTTCGAAAATAGAAAATTATTATAAAGCTCCAAGCAATTTTAGTAGCATTAATATTTCCTAAAATTGAAGCGGGAGTTAAGACTAATACCAACAAAATTGACCTCTTCACTTTGTCGCAATTGCATAGTCACCATGGTGTCCATATGACAAAGATTCCCTGGCCGAGCATGCTTCCTGAAACAATAGAGTACAACAGCAGCAACAGCAGCAACTAGAAAAACAGATACCTTGTAACGTTTCGAGGTACAATGACCGGTGTGGTAGGTGATGACCCTGGATCGTCGGGAATAAATTTTTGACCTTTGAGAATGACTGTTGGCATGAAGTCCAACAATTGATGGAGGAAATCATGATGAGTTAGTGATTGAGTGAACGAAAGAGCACCCAATCGAAGGCCAAATCGAAGCGACTTCAATTGTGATGGGGCTTAGGGATGAAATTAGATTGATATGTTAGTGATAAGATCTGATTGGCTGATTTGTTTGGAGTAATTAGGGAAGTAGGGTTTTGGGTTTAGGCCAAAGTGCGCTTGAGATTTTACAGTCTTAGGTTTTAGGGTTCCGGTGAAGTTCAGTGAGAGTGTTGGTGGTAGTATTGTGGGTGTCAAGTGGTGATGAGGTGTTACCAAGGTGGTTGCTGAAGATGGGTGACACTTGGGATGAATAATGGCTCAAGTTTGGTGATTTGAGTAGTATATTTTAGGATTGGGGTCGAGAACTTGCTCTGATACCAAGTTGATATGAAACGGGACAATAATAAGCATTCCTAATACTAAACCTAATACAGTCAAAACAAACATAATATTCCTAATAAAACTTGGAAACTATAATATTCCTAACTAGAACAGGGAGCAAAAGAAATTTATTAGTGTAACGGGCAATTTTGCAATTAGCAGCAAGTTGTGATGATTAGATTTAGGCTTCCAGAGTTGCAAGAATGGCATGCTAAAGGTCTATGACTGCGTTAGATGGCTGAACATCAAACCAAAAGGCTGCATAGCATTGTTAGATCCACAATATTGTTGCCATGTTGGCTGGATTTGTAAACTATAGTGGTTTTTCCTAGCTTTGCGTAGTGTCATGGTTGCCACCAATTTCATTGAGGCCTGGCCCGAGGGTCGTGCAGCTGTAAAAGTCTACCCTTATCAGATCATAGACCATGTGACCTTCAACACTGACCACATTTGTAACTGATGTGAATATAGTCTTATGAGGTGGCTTACATTGCAATTAATTTACTATTTTTTTTGAAGGGAGTAGTATTACTCTCTTTTTGAAGTCTGATTAGCAGCGGCTTTCCTAAGTCCTGCTTTTAGATTCATTATGTTTTTTTTTAATGTTTACTGCTAAGTGGTGGGTCCATTGATCTAGACTCTATATGATGCAGTTTGTATTTGCATACCACCTCCTAGTCAACAATGTCCCCTGGGAGTTGTGCTAGTTAACTATGTGGGTGGGGAACTATAAGCCCCCCCCCCCCCCCCCTGCTGTCTTCTTAATTGGCTCAGCCTGCTTGCACTTCAGCCTACTCATATTACTGACCTATATTTATTCAATGGTTGTTTTGTTTTCTTCTTTCTCCTCCTTGCTATTGTATTTTTCAAGTGATGGGGTAGAGGCCTGTGGATGGCTAGCTTATGCTTAGGAGTTAGGATTGAATACAAGAATCAGCAGAGTGGGGTGTTTTCCGGAGAATCTATTAGCTGTTCATGTTTTACATTGTTCTATTCTACTGTTTTTATCTAAAAGTGATTTCATATTTGCTATGATTGGTGTGTCTGGTCTTGTCTTGTCAGATCATTCACGGGATCCTATATTAAACTACAATTGGTATTCTTGTTTGCAGGCCTATAACTGACTTCAATGAGATTGTGTACCACTATTTGGAATGCATATATGTTCACGTACACAACACCAAGTTGCGGGTAATGATCTTACATTCGCATATTCATGTACAGACTTTTTAGCACGTTTCTACAGTTTGCTTATCTTGTAATATTCTCATTGCAGGAAGCTGGCGCTTCAGGTGATGCTCATGCTCCTGCTCCTGCAAATGGTACTCCTTTAAGAGGATACCAGGGTGCACAGCATAACCAAGTAATGCACCAGTCTTTTGGAAAGACAACCCTCCCCACCCCCAAACCCAAAAAAAAAAAGTTTTTCCTTGCTTTTGATTACTGCTGATGCCATGTCTTCTTATATTGCAGTTCTCTGGACAGTTTGGTGACCTTAAGGGTCTTGACCAGATGGTGATGGACTATTTGCAGCAACCTGTAAATCTGTAAGTTCATCGTCATTGGGGGACATGGCGTGTTTGCATTTGTCACTCTTGATTACTCATATTGCCTCTTCATCACATATTTCTCCACATGTTTTCACGCTTATGGTTGTGCGATGCAATATTCTTATTCTTGTAGCAATTGGAAGTATAGAATGGTTGCTTTTAAAAACATGTAAAATCAGATATAGGCTCTTTGAATTGGTGAGCAATTCTTAAACGAAGCAATCAAGATAATAAATTCTGGTTGAATTACGTTTGGGTACATAGAGAAAATATTTCTGCTCTGATGTAGCTCATCTCAACTGTGTTGTGAGGAAAGACCTAGGAGGAAGGATGCAAGCGGTATAAGACTTGGCAATCAAAGCTGTTCCTTTTTAAATGACCCATTCTGGTGTAAAGGGATTTGTTCAAATTGACAGGCTGGTCCCCAGTCTGACTTCTATGTTATACAAATACCTCCGGCCCATAATTCATGATGTTTTGGGGCTTATGCAGCAAATGAATGCAATATGTTAGTTATTTGCTTTTCACCAGTATTCTCTCTTTATGTTTAAAAACTGAACAAAAAATTATTACCCTCCTCAAAGAGGCTAATCTATGTTTAAAAAGTGCAGTAATTAGTTGGTAAAAAAGTGTTGGGACTACAAAACGATAGATATTATGGGACAAGATTAGTTAATTAAAGCGATAAGTATTATGGGGTGGAGGTAGTAGGCTAGTAGCTGTCTTCATGTTTAATATGCTAATACATGATTCTTTCTTTGATGCAACTTTTATTACCCATTCAGGGCAAAGGAGAAGGGGGTTCATGTGGGGGAGCTTGTGCAGCGACTTAACATTCCACTTGAAAAGATTATGTAAGAGTTTCTAGTTCTTGTTTACTTAGCCTGCTATGCTATGGATGAAGTAAAGTTACTTGCTGTAAAACCTTGTAAATTTTTCGGTGATTGACACTTGACAGGTCGTCCATAAAGGCTTTAGAGGATGAAGGCCTGGTTTATTCGACAATCGATGAAGAACACTATAAGTCCACTGGCAATGCTTGATCTTTCAGATACGTGCTAGCCAATAGGGGAGCTTCAGTGTTCTAACGGATTTCAGCTACTTTTGTAAATTGGTGTTGATTAGGGAGTGTCTAACTTGTGCCTTTGGCTGAAACATTAGTAAATAGGTGAAACTTTCTGCTATATATTAGTTTTATGCTCATGGTTTACATGGATTATTTTCATATCTATCATGTTTTAATTATTATCAAGTTATAAATTTAATCTCCTCTGATAAGTAAATGTTGTTGAGAAGGGAGCTCAAGGTATACTTGAAAATAATATTTCTCTTATTATCACTTTTAAGATATACAAGGGCAGCCTCCACAAGATCACACAAACACTCAAAGATGTGTGGGATACTTCACTTGCTCTCAAGGACCTCTTTAATTCTCAACTTTGTGGAATGCCTCTCTCTTTGTGCTACGCTTACATAAGTAGCCTGAACTTATATTTATAGTTATTTCACCTTCTTAATGTGTGGTGGATATTAAGCCACATGTCATTACTCTAATGACATTCTAAATATTTCTATTAATATCTTAGATAATTACTTAGGCACTAGAATTATCTAGGTAAATATCTAGATATCATTTAGACATATATCTAGATATTACTTTGTCTAGATTTTTCTCTAACAATATTTTGCTTCTAGTATTTTCATAGATATTATTTTCTAGATAATTCTCTTTGAAGAAGTGGGGGATGATTTATTTTAACAAATATTTCTTAAAGTTACTGGTGTGGCCAGCGGGTGCGACAATTACAAATATAAATTTTAACACAATAGTAAACATCTACAATAATTAAAATAAAATCAATATAACTAAAATAAATATTTTGTTTGGACCTTTTCTAGAATATTTCATATAAATACATGTCTAAAGTTAAAAACATTACTATTTAATGACTAATAATTACGTGTTTTAACTTTGGGTACTATATAAGCATGGATTAAAGGTTTTTGTAATCAAATAACATACATAACATACAAGTTTTTGTTTGTGAGTCTAAAAAGGTTGTCTTTTATGTACAAAATCATTATAAATTTAGGGGATATTGATATAAAAATATATTTACAATAAATATAGTCATATTTATGTTGAATAATTTCCAATGGAAGAACAACATATTAATCGATGATTATTGTACCAGGAACCTCTTGGTGGCCTTGGTGGCTACAACCTTTCCACACTAAATTGTATTCAGGTACCCATTTTTTTGGACTCAGGTATTTGGGTTTTTTCTTTTTTTTTTTTGCTCACCCCTAGGGATGGCTATACCCTGTATATATTAAATTGTTTTCGCTTTTTCTTTTTCTTATGGTGCATTTGATTTTTTCTTTGGAAAAATGTTTCATAGAAAATTTTTCTCCGAAAAAGTTCTCTGGGAGAGAATAATTTATAGTGTTTGCTTTACATTTGAAAATATGAGAAAATTTGTAGGAAAATTTGTTTGAAATGTTCAAACTACCCTTACATATAAATTTATAAATTAGTTTTTAGAGGCAATATGAAAGTAAAGTTATAAAAACTTTCCCTTTTTCATGAGAAAAAAATCTCCCCCCCCCCAAATGGGAAAATTTTCCCATCCACCTTGGGAAAATGATGAGATCCAATTTAAAACTTTCCTTCCCTCATTTTACAAGCAAACATGTAGACAATGGTCAATTTGAAAAAGTTGACAAACTTTACAGAGAAATGGTTGTAACCAAACACTCCCTTAGAATAAAAACAACAACCCATCCTCATTATAGTTTTGTAGACGTGGTGTCTAAGGAAGTTCAGATGTAGGCTGTAACGCCCCGGCCCCTCCCGGGTCGCGGACATTACCGATAAATGCTTCAAGGATCGCTGACTGGCCCCACAAATCACCACGAGTCTTTCCGGCGTGCGGATGAGCTACCATAAAAGAAGGTGCACCTTGGTGATATAAGTAGTCATTTCAATCCTCTTAAACCACACTTTAACCACATATCCGGGGTATTACATAGGCGCCGTCCCCCATGCACGAAATATAGGAAAATGCACGAAAACACAGGGTTTGGGAAAATGATGGAAAAGTTCAAATGAAGAGGCTGATTTCGAAGGACCCAAGAGATAAAATCATTTGAAAAGCGAGCCCAAAACCGTTTCGAGAACCAAACATAAAAGTGAACATGGAAGACAAGAGCAAGAGAGAAAGGGAGGAGTGGGAGGGGACCAGACGTTATACCTTAGTACTACAAGCAAACTGAAGATAAACGGATGGGTTGGATGCACCTAAAAAAATAAATACAAGAAAAATACTAGAGACTACGAAAAAGAGACAAGCTAGTAGCTACTGACAACCTCTTGAGCCTCACATTCGACTACCTTAATCCTAGTCAGCCAAACGCTCTTATCAAAAGCCATGTCCTCTACTAAGCATACATGATTCAAATCGCCTTGACCTTCGCCATTGGTTTCCAATGCCTCTCGCGACCACGCCGAAAGGGCGAAAGAGCAATGTTTTCATATCTTCGAACTGATCATCCACACACTCCTCCTGTGTACAGGACCAAACCATTTTAGTTTATTTTATCGCAGCATATCTTCAATAAAGATCACCCCTAATTTATTGCGGCATACATCATTCATGATCTTATCCAACTTAATAAACCACGATCGAATGATCTTCATTTTTGCCACACTTAACCTCTGACAATGAGACTTCTTAGTTTGGCAACACTTTGAACCGTATAACATCGAGGGTCTAAATACCATCCGCTAGGCCTTACCTTTTACCTTTCCCCAACCCTATTGTCAAAAACTTTACATAGGACGCCTTCTACTTTTACCAGTCATCCTTAATTCGATTGCTTTATATTCTGGTTAAGATTTTCATCACTTCGCAAGATAGATCATAAGTAAAAAAAAAACTTTTCACCCTTAGGATGATGCCCCTCTAATGATAATTACTTCATTATTGTATTTTTGATTGACCCCACTAAAATTGCACCTTATATACTCTATCTTTGATTTACTTTTAGAATAGTATGATTAATATTAATATATTTACAATATTTCTATTATATGACGGAACATAGAACGAGTGAAAAGATATGCGAAATATTAAAGCTGAACCGATTTAAAGTTTGAAAATCGAGAGAAGTGCAAACATATCCCAACAAATAGCTATGAAATTTATACCCACTCATTCTAATATAATATTTCAAAGTATTTTGTAAGTAAGAGCTAAATATTTCATTTATCCAATTTGACCTAATCCAAATTTAGGCTATGTTATTTAGAATGGTAAGTTAGGTTTATCCTATCGCCCTTCCCTATTTTACCTTACCTGAACCCCTAAAAAACTTAAACCAATGTTTTATTTTATTTCCTTTATCTTTCTATTACTTACTAATCTTACTTTACCTAACTTAATCCTACCACTCTAAAGAACATAGTCTTATTCATTTTTACTCATATTTTCACTAGAAGAAAGTTTGCTTCTCTCCACTCTTAATTTAGCTACCAACTACACTTATAAACGTGGAGACAATAGTTGCCCACACTTAATTTTACCTTAAGGTAACAATCAAATTTTTTAATGGTTAAACTTACCCAACCTAACTTTACTCAATTTCACCTTAACCTCTCTAATATACTATGGCCCCATTCTTTTATACGGTACCGCACGTGCGGTACCGCAACTTACAGCAAGTCACCGCAATTCACCACAATCCACCACAACTTACCATTTACCTTTCTAATAAATTTCAAAAAGTTTTACACAAATTTATTATTTCCACCACAACTTACCACAACTAACCGCAGCTTACTGCAGTCTACCACACTGCAACTTATCACACCGCAGCGATACCGTATAAAAGAACGGGGCCTATATCCAAGAAAAAATGAATGACAAGTAAATAAAAAAGAGCTGATTTTTTTTTCCAAAAAGAAGAAACTGCATGTATTCTAATTGGTAGAGCTGGCAAAATTTGACCAATCCAAATATTCAAATTCGTCCAACCTGGAAAAAATTTGAGCCCAATTATGGGGTTTCGTTGAATTTTAATATTGACCGATTTGGCTGAAAATTTGAACATAATATTTCTCATATTTCTATTGACTAAACCAGATTATAAGTCGCATTTACGTTTGTCCGAATTGTACTAGCCCGTTCCGACCTGAAGAAAACCCGATAACGATCACCAATCTAACCTCAGCCTAAATGTTTGCCAGAGATATTTATTGGTTTAGGGTGGCGCTCCTTCTTCGTACCATTTCATGTTTGAATGCTAGCAAATTAGTGGTGATGCTTATTAACCTTTGGATCGAACAATGCATCAGCTAGCTTCCTACAGAGGAAAATATTGGGTTCACCAACACATAAAAGCTAACATAACTCATCCCATTTTAAATTTCGTAATCAATTCTTCAGTTTCGTTTTCCCCCTTTTATAGGTGTTGTGTTTTGTGAATTGTTTTAGCTCTTGACAACTGATACGATCTTCATAGATGGTACATAAAATCTTTTGGAAGTTTCAATGAAGTTGAATTGCCAGAATACATGCCAAAATTGCAAAGACAAATCTAGCGGCGCTCATGAAACAAATATTAATACGACCATCAAAATTTTCAAAGTAAAATAAAAGACTCTGGTCCTATTGTTTTTGTATGTAGGTATTGGTAGGGCTGTTGAAAATCCGAGTCCGGGTCAAAAATTCGAGTTCGGATCAAAAATTTGAGTCCGGGTCAATCAGGGTTCGGTTGAATCGGACATCAGATATCGGACAAAAAATTAATGTACAATACCTAGTTTTTGGAACATTTTCGGATCGGACTTAGGTCAGACAAATCGGACATACATAAATTCGGGGTTTAAACTGGGTTCGGACAATAGAAAATTGGAAAATATTGTGTTCGAACTTTCGGTCTAATCGGTCAACATAAAAATTCGGACGGAATTTTTATGACCATACCCGCTTTTGGTCTGAACCGGATTTTCGAACTGGACATTTTTTTGACAGCCCTAGGTATTGGGTAGGTTAGATAGGATTAGTAGATTTTAGATGATATAGATGATATAGATTGAGGTAGAGATAGAAATTGTAGATGATATAGATTAGTAGGTAGAAATATGTATTGTGTAAATTTAAATGTTATGAAATTAGAAATAAATTAATGGTAAAATTTTTTACCATTAGTTTATTTGTTTTTTAAAAATATTATATCCTAATTTTTTGTTTTTCTTATGAGCTGAATATTATGCTTAATTAGGTGACCAATAGTTAAGAATGTAACTAGGAAAACTTGAATAATAATAAGTTACACCACCATTATTGCCCCTTGGTCTGGAATGTTTAAGTGAAAACACCACTATTAACATTGATTAAGGAAAGTTAATTGAAGAATATTGAATGTAAAGTAGGTAAGCTTCATCGCTCTATTGTGCTTTGAATAATCGAAAAAAAGTAGGTAGGTTTCGTTGGACAATATGGGCAACAGTTTTGATAAGCCTTGCTCCAATATTTGCCCCTCATCTTCCTCTTCATATTAGCTATTCAAGTTGTCGAAGGAGAGGGCAATTGTAGAAAAGATCCATGAGTTCACAACAAGATTCATCATTTTCCCCTTCCCATTGGCTCATCCCTGCTCCCCTGGCTACACCTTAAATAACAATTCAAACCACCATCGATGGAGGGTGACTTAACACGATAAGAATTCAGTATAGTGTGGTAGCAAGTGCAAGCTTTACAGGGAGTTGTTGTCTCTACTTTGCATAAATGCAGATATATAGTTTTGAGGTCTTTGCTATAAAAACATCATTTTTGTCCGAAAATATGGTGTTAGAAATATGTTTCTACTATGGTGTTAGAAATATGTTGCTGCAAATTATCTGATGCTAATCACCTCTTTCCCATTTAGTTATAGCGTGGTATTGACAAGTTGGATATGTGTATGTATTTGGTTGTTTTGGTTGCAAATTGTTGAATGAATAAGATGCTGAAGTTGGAGAATCAATCATGGGCCTATATCTTGAAGTAGAAGGAGGTCGAACGGGATGATAATGATACCTAGTGCCTACTAAATAAGACTCTGTCCCATAAGTTGTGTACTTTGACCTTGCAGGCGATTTTGTAATTATGACCATTAAGAAATTGTGCCATAAGTTGCTCTTGCAACTGTTGGGTATCACGTTTCATCAAAAGTCGCTCAAACTCTCGAATATACTTCGACACATTCTTAAACCTTTCCTTGAGTGAGAAGAGTTGATTCTGAAGATCTTGTTTATAGTTTACTGACACAAGTCGACGCTCCATACACTTTTTCAACTTTCACAAGTGTGGATCCTAGACTTGCCATCCTTTTCTAGTTGCTTCTTGAGGTTCTCATACCACAATGAGGCGTACTAATTAGTTAGGTGCAATGTTGGAATCTTGAATTATTTAACCTCATAATACTCCTTAATCTCGAAGAATTTCTCCATAGCCCAAACCCACTGAATGTAGTCATTGGGATTGGACCTACCATTAAAGATGGAAGACTCAACTCAAAGGTCACCCAAGTCATATTGGACCTATGAATAAAGGAGCCTCTTCACAAGAGGTATCATCTGAGTCTTCATTCCACCATTGTTACCAAAATCAATGCGAGCTCAAGGGCCTTGAGGTGGAGCATCGTCGTCGCCTCTAAGAGAAGGGCGGAGAGACCCTTTATCCCTTCTAGGAATTTGAAGGCGTAAGGAATCCATAGCTTCTATGAAGTCACTCATTTGACGTTGCAACACATTTTTCCCTCTTATGAGTTGTGTTGGGTTTTGTGGCCATTATCTTCAGTGGGGTCCAGAACGAGAGAAGAATCGATCTCACAAAAGACGACTTGAAGCTGGCGCTACCAATGCCTCGCAACACAAGACGCTACTCCCTACCTTTTGCCCGCTGCCAGTGGGACCTCCAGAAGGCTCGAAGTGTTGGACGCTGCCAGCGGGGGACAGATGCTCCCAGTGTCTTGTCCCGATCCTTTTTCAGCGGCGGCGGATTGTTTGTCTATGTTATTTAGGTTATTTGTAGTTTAACCTAGATTCATTCTCTCATTATTAGTATAAATACTATACTTGTATCTCCTCCTAAACTACACCAGAGCAAGAGAGAAAGATTGAGAGTTGTGAGTGAGAGAGATTTGTTGTTGTAATCTCCTCTGTTGTGGATCGCAGCACACCGTGTGATAGTGATCAGGTTGTACTCCTCCTTTCTCATAGTGGATTGTTTTTCTGGCTGTCTCCGTCCGTGGGTTTTTCTCCGAGTTCTTCGGTTTCCCATGTAAACCTGGTGTTCTCATATCGCTCTTATTTTTGGTTCCTGAATTTCGTCGTAATTTCCGTCATCTCAATTTATTATTATTTTCGCTTCCGCTGTTACCTTGCTATTTTCTCTAACAAGTTGTCTTGTCCTTCCGTAATTCGATGTAATATATGCTCGAGGTTATCATGGGATTGGAGAGTAGAGTGTGGAGGGGTTTCTCATTCGCCCATTTGACTAGACGTCAATGTCAATTGAATTTAGGGATTATCAGGGCAAGTGGAATATGATTGGATAAGGCTTGAGTCCTTTTATAGCTAGGAATTTTTCTTGGGTGGAATTTCGCGAGATTTTTGTTGAGGGAAGATGGGCTGTTACTGACAATAGAAATGCACAAAATCCAAGCACCAAATAATTTCTAAGTATCACAACAATTGCACAAAAACTTCCCACACAAAATTAAGCCTCTAAACCACCAAAATCATTCTCCCAATATATCTTTCATGGCTTTCCAGAACATAAGCCAATAAAGCCACATTCAAAATTCCATGACAAGTTCAAATCAATGGTAATCAACACCACAATAATACCACAACTTCATATAACCATAATACTCCCAAATCACTCATAAAGTATTAGTGTTTGATAATTAAACGTCTCCAAAATAGCATCATTAATACAGAGGATACAACAAGTTCCTAATCAAGCCAAAATCATAAGTTCTATACCAAGCTCTGGTACCAAATGATTCATGAGAGGGATGGAAGAGGTGTTGATACTATTTGAAAGCCGAAGGGTCTCTAAACAACCACAAACAAGCTAAAACCCTTGTAGAACTCACAACGCAAACATAACAATTTTTGGGTGATTCTTGAATGAAAATAACGACAATCAACAAATGAAATGTTTATAAACTTTTCAATAACTTTCAAAGACTTTGAGGAGGTGCTTGACAAACTTCATACTTTTCCCATTATATTTATTAACTTTACTTGCATAAATTACTAGGCTTAACTTAATTCACCTAGATTTCCCCTTAAAGATTTTGACTAATAACTTTCTAAAAAAAATTCTGAGAGAATTTCGGCAGCACTTCCCCTATAATTAGAGCTATTCCCAAATTTACATAGTCTTGAAAGCCTGCAAGGGAGAACAATTTACATACTAAACCAATATTTAGAGCTTCATGTTCATCAACAATTTCCAACATACCACTTATCATACTTATACTTATCATAAAGAGGCTTGTACTCACATGCCTAACTTTCTCCCTAAGCTCTGATACCACAACTGTAACACCCCAACCTTAATCACAAGATTAAGACTACACTTAGAAACCCAAACCTGTGATTAGCGCAGCGGAACACCTTAGGTCGAGGCATTACCGCCGTCTCCCAAAAGAGACAAGGCAACAACACTAAAGAAACTTCCAAAACCACAAGATAACTTACTAACTTGAGAACCATCACATATAAAACTTATACAACCCCTGGATAAAGTATATAAACTTAAACATAGCTTAAAAACTAGAACAACTTCCAAAATCCAAATTACCACGACCCATGATTTCCTTAGAAAACTACCTCAAGAGCCTTGAATTACTTTGGAACCGACTTGTCCTTGCCCTGGGAGCTCGAACCTCCTAAAACAAAACATTAAAACATTGCAAAAAGTGAGTGGGGAAACACTCAGTACGTAAACCTCCAGCACGTAAACCGTTCGAAAACGGTTTTGGTGCCGGCATTTAAACTCATTTTGAAACAAGGGAAGGGATTAAACAGGACTTGAATGACATGATCATGAATAAATGCATAAACATGAACAAATGAGAATAGAAAGTAGGTGGAACTTACGATCGGTGCAAGCACCTCACACACGCGTATGCCCAAGTTGATCTAAACTGAATGGGTGATCGCCAAGCGACATCGCCAGTCAAGGCACTCGATCAGGAGTGCTAAAACATGAAAGTAAATAGAAGCATAGAATGCGGGTCCACTGTTAAATATAAAGTCATTGTAAACCATAAAACTTGTCATGGCATAAATTGAATGAATTATGACTATAATTTAAATCGTAAAAGCTGGACAATTCGCGTACCTTGGGACGCTAGAGAACTTGATGGCTCGCTTGGAGATGGCTTTTGAAACTTGTCAACTAAGATAAGAATAAATAGAAATGAAGAACCGAATAAGGTTCTAAATTAGATTCACAAGTTTAGAAACTTAGTAATATCAATGAAATAACTTTAGGAATAAAATTTCAGATTGTCTAGAAAATAGAGTTTATAGCATAACTTGAGTTAGGAAAATCGAAACGAAGTGAAAGAGTACATCCCGGAATAGGGAAAAACATAATCTACAACTTTGTCAACAGAACCAGAGGCTAAAAATGAGTGGGAGGTCCCCAAAATGGGCTCGGACAGAAGCTGTGCACATAAAACTTTGGAGTTTTCGGGTTGGAAATCACGAGAAATATGACGTAGAAGGTGATTTAAATAAAAGGGCTTGAACTTAAGACAATTAGCTTGAATTGATGATGAATAAGGTAATTATAAATTGGAAGCTAGGATGCGAGATAACGAGTTCAAATATGGTTTGATGATACGATATCGAATGAAATGGCGAAAAGGAGCAAGATATACACGTCCACATGTGAATAAAAACAAGCTTGGATTAATGAATTATGGGATAAGGAATGAAATGAGGAATGAATTGAATTAGACATTGGATGCTACCAAGCTAGAAGGAACTCTTAACTAGAGTAAAGATATTGAACATTAGACTTAAAGAACGAAGGGAGTCACGATACATTACTTAAACATACTAGCCCTTGAAAGGTATTCTCAAGACTTACTTAGGACTCCAAATTGGTACTCTTAGCCTCAAACACATAACTCTATAATGACAATTTATAACCACGACCCATTTATACCTAGAACCCTTTATTGGGTTGATTTGAGGCCCAAAAGACATTAATTTACATAAGCTAAATTGGGCAGAAACGTTGTTCTGGACAGCCCTACTTCGCGGGCTCGTAACTCATACTCCCGATATCGTATGACGATGAACCATACCTTTCCGAAAAGCTTGCACTGAGGCCTAAAACTTTCATGTTTACCATAAAAACTAAAGAGATCTCCAAAGGCACGAAAAACAGCCCTCAATATAGTGACTCAGAATTCGTATATAAAATTGTACCTTCACGGTTTTGGTCATAACTCGGGCTATACATATCGGAAATTAGAAATTCCAAAGCCTATGGTTTGCTAACACCTTAAGCTATCAAATGGAGTACAAATTTGGGCAAAAATCCCACTTTTATACTACTGTAAATTTCCAGAATCGAAACAGAGGCTTTAAACACCAACATCACAGCTTTTAATTGAGTTTTTCCCACTCTTAATCATATTAAACATAACCAAACCTCTCCTAACTTTAATCCACTATATTTCCAGAATATAAAACTTGAAAATTTACTCATCAAGGACCTTAAAAACCACATGCAACTATGGATTAAACATAAACTCAACATAAAGGACTTGTTCTTGAACTCTTGCACCAAAACCTTACTAATTCACCCAAATTAAACATAATAACACTTAATTCATAATCCCAAAACATAAACACAGCCCTTATATACTAAGAAACTTATCAAGAAACTCACATGCATCAAGGATTATAACAATATCCATCAAGAATTCAACAAGAAAGCCTCAAGAACTCATCCAAATACACATGCACATACTCCAAACTCAAACCCTAACTTAACAATACAATTATATATTTGAATTCATGAATTAAGAGAGTAAAAGAGATAGAATTTATAAAAGAAACATAGATATAACATGTATTTTCAGATTAGGGTTTAGAGAAATTGAAATTAGGGTTTGAGAGATTACCCTTGGAGTTAAAAATGGATGAAAACACAAGAGGGAGGAAGAGGTGGTGCACGGTGGCCTGAACCACCGTCGGCTGGCCGGAAAATGGCCGGAAAATGGTGGATGCTGGCTGGGAGGGTGCTCGGCCAAGAGGGAGAGAGGAGGAGTGGTGAGAGGTCTCTTGAGTTGTCAAATTTGAAATGAAGATGAAAATGAATTAAGGCCCTCCCCACTTAAAACATATATACTATCATCTAATAACATTAAAACTAATAACAATTAAGAAATACACTTTAATTAAGTAATAACAAGATGATAACATTAGGAGTAAAAATATTGTAATTGTTGTAATAAATTGACTTACCAATTATCATCCCATGACTTCCGAACAATAATTATTACTTAATTAAAGTGTATTTCTTAATTACAATATTTTACTCCTAATGTTATTATCTTGTTATTACTTAATTAAAGTGGTATTTCTTAATTGTTATTAGTTTTAATGTTATTAGATGATAGTATATATGTTTTAAGTGGGGAGGACCTTAATTCATTTTCATCTTCATTTCAAATTTGACAACAAATTTGACAACTCAAGAGACCTCTCACCACTCCTCCTCTCTCCCTCTTGGCCGAGGACCCTCCCAGCCAGCAGCCACCATTTTCCGGCCATTTTCCGGCCAGCCGACGGTGGTTCAGGCCACCGTGCACCACCTCTTCCCCCCTCTTGTGTTTTCATCCATTTTTAACTCCAAGGGTAATCTCTCAAACCCCAATTTCAATTCCTTTAGGCCCTAATCTGAAAATACATGTTATATCTATGTTTCTTTTATAAATTCTATCTCTTTTACTCTCTTAATTCATGAATTCAAGTATATAATTGTATTGGTTAAGTTAGGGTTTGGGTTTGGAGTATGTGCATGTGTATTTGGATGAGTTCTTGAGGTTTTCTTGTTGAATTCTTGATGGATATTGTTATAATCTTGATGCATGTGAGTTTCTTGATAAGTTTCTTAGTATATAAGGGCTGTGTTTATGTTTTGGGATTATGAATTAAGTGTTATTATGTTTAATTTGGGTGAATTAGTGAGGTTTTGGTGCAAGAGTTCAAAAACAAGTCCTTTATGTTGAGTTTATGTTTAATCCATGGTTGCATGTAGTTTTTAAGGTCCTTGATGAGTAAATTTTCAAGGTTTATATTCTGGAAATATAGTGGATTAAAGTTAGGAGAGGTTTGGTTATGTTTAATATGATTAAGAGTGGGAAAAACTCAATTAAAAGCTGTGATGTTGGTGTTTAAAGCCTCTGTTTCGATTCTGGAAATTTACAGTAGTATAAAAGTGGGATTTTTGCCCAAATTTCTACTCCATTTGATAACTTAAGGTGTTAGCAAACCATAGGCTTTGGAATTTCTAATTTCCGACATGTATAGCCCGAGTTATGACCAAAACTGTGAAGGTACAATTTATATACGAATTCTGAGTCACTATATTGAGGGCTGTTTTTCGTGCCTTTGGAGATCTCTTTAGTTTTTATGATAAACATGAAAGTTTTAGGCCTCAGTGCAAGATTTTCGGAAAGGTATGGTTCATCGTCATACGATATCGGGAGTATGAGTTACGAGCCCGGGAAGTAGGGCTGTCCAGAACAACGTTTCTGCTCAATTTAGCTTATGTAAATTAATATCTTTTGGGCCTCAAATCAACCCAATAAGGGGTTCTAAGCATAAATGTGTCATGGTTATAAGTTGTCATTTTGGAGTTATGTGTTTAAGGTTAAGAATACCATTTTGGAGTCTTAAGTGAGTCTTAAGGATAGCTTCCAAAAGCTAGTAAGTTTGGCAAAGTACTTTTTTTTCCCATCTTTCTTTAGCATAATGTTCAATATCTTTACTCTAGTTAAGAGTTCCTTCTAGCTTGGTAGCATTCAATGTCTAATTCAATTCATTCCTCATTTCATTCCTCATCCCATAATTCATTAATCCAAGCTTGTTTTTATTCACATGTGGACGTGTATATCTTACTCCTTTTCGCCATTTCATTCGATATCGTATCATCAAACCATATTTGAACTCGTTATCTCGCATCCTAGCTTCCAATTTATATTACCCTAATAATCATCGATTCAAGCTTATTTTTCTTGGATTCAAACCCTTTATTCAATCGTCTTCACGCCATTATTCTCATGTTTTTCCGACCGAAATTCTAAGGTTTTATATGCACAGCTTCTGTCCGAGCCCATTTTAGGGACCTCCCACTCATTTTTAGCCTCTGGTTCTGTTGACAAAGTTGTAGGTTACGTTTTTCCTATTCGGGATGTACTCTTTTACTGCTTCGATTTTCCTAACTCAAGTTATGCTATAAACTCTATTTTCTAGACAACCTGAAATTTTATTCCTAAAATTATTTCATTGATATTACTAAGTTTCTAAACTTGTGAATCTAATTTAGAACCTGATTCGGTTCTTCATTTCTATTTATTCTTATTTTAGTTGACAAGTTTCAAAGCCATCTCCAAGCGCCCCAAGGTACGCGAATTGTCCAGCTTTTTACGATCTAAATTATAGTCATAATTCATTCAATTTATGCCATGTCAAGTTTTATGGTTTACAATGACTTTATATTTAAGTGGACCCGCATTCTATGCCGATTTACTTTCATGTTTTAGCACTCGATCGAGTGCCTTGACACGTTGTCGATCGCGCTCGCCACCCATTCCAAGTTTAGATCAACTTGGGCATACGCGTGTGTGAGGTGCTTGCACCGATCGTAAGGGTTCCACCTACTTTCTATTCTCATTTGTTCATGTTTATGCATTTATTCATGATCATGTCATGCAAGTCCTATCTTAACCCCTTCCCCGTTTTCAAAATGTTTTTAAATGCCGGCACCAAAAACGTTTTCGAACGGTTTATGTGCCGGAGGTTTACGTACTGAGTGTTTCCCCACTCACTTTTGCGTTGTTTTATTGTTTTGTTTTAGGAGGTTCGAGCTCCCAAGGCAAGGACAAGTCGGTTCCAAAGTGATTCAAGGCTCTTGAGGTAGTTTTCTAAGGAAATCATGGTCGATGGGCAGTCGATTTTGGAAGTTGTTCTAGTTTTTAAGCTATGTTTAAGTTTATATACTTTATCCGTGGTTGTATAAGTTTTATATGTGAAGGTTCTCGAGTTAGTAAGTTATCTTGTGGTTTTGGAAGTTTCTTTAGTGTTGTTGCCTTGTCTCTTTGGGAGACGGCAGAATGCTCGACCAGGTGTTGCGCTAATCACAGTTTGGGTTTCTAAGTGTAGTCTTAATCTTGTGATTACAACAGTGCATCGTGAGCACAACAGAACGCCCAACCTTAATCACAAGATTAAGACTACACTTAGAAACCCAAACTCGTGATTAGCGCAGCGGAACACCTTAGGTCGAGGCATTACCGCCATCTCCCAAAAGAGACAAGGCAACAACACTAAAGAAACTTCCAAAACCACAAGATAACTTACTAACTTGAGAACCATCACATATAAAACTTATACAACCCCGGATAAAGTATATAAACTTAAACATAGCTTAAAAACTAGAACAACTTCCAAAATCCAAATACCTACGACCCATGATTTCCTTAGAAAACTACCTCAAGAGCCTGAATTACTTTGGAACCGACTTGTCCTGCCTGGGAGCTCGCACCTCCTAAAACAAAACAATCAAACATTGCAAACCGTGAGTGGGGAAACACTCAGTACGTAAACCTCCAAAGACGTAAACCGCTCAAAACGGTTTTGGTGCCGAGATTTAAACTCATTTTGAAACAAGGGAAGGGATTAAAACAGGACTTGAATGACATGATCATGAATAAATGCATAAACATGAACAAATGAGAATAGAAAGTAGGTGGAACCCTACGATCGGCAAGCACCTCACACACGCGTATGCCCAAGTTGATCTAAACTGAATGGGTGATCGCCAAGCGATGACATCGTTGCAGTCAAGGCACTCGATCGAGTGCTAAAACATGAAAGTAAATAGAAGCATAGAATGCGGTCCATCGTTAAATATAAAGTCATTGTAAACCATAAAACTTGTCATGGCATAAATTGAATGAATTATGACTATAATTTAAATCGTAAATGACACCGCGCACTGGGACGCTAGAGAACTGGCAGCTTGCTACTGGAGATGGCTTTTGAAACTTGTCAACTAAGATAAGAATAAATAGAAATGAAGAACCGAATAAGGTTCTAAATTAGATTCACAAGTTTAGAAACTTAGTAATATCAATGAAATAACTTTAGGAATAAAATTTCAGATTGTCTAGAAAATAGAGTTTATAGCATAACTTGAGTTAGGAAAATCGAAACGAAGTGAAAGAGTACATCCCGGAATAGGGAAAAACATAATCTACAACTTTGTCAACAGAACCAGAGGCTAAAAATGAGTGGGAGGTCCCCAAAATGGGCTCGGACAGAAGCTGTGCACATAAAACTTTGGAGTTTTCGGGTTGGAAATCACGAGAAATATGACGTAGAAGGTGATTTAAATAAAAGGGCTTGAACTTAAGACAATTAGCTTGAATTGATGATGAATAAGGTAATTATAAATTGGAAGCTAGGATGCGAGATAACGAGTTCAAATATGGTTTGATGATACGATATCGAATGAAATGGTAAAAGGAGCAAGATATACACGTCCACATGTGAATAAAAACAAGCTTGGATTAATGAATTATGGGATAAGGAATGAAATGAGGAATGAATTGAATTAGACATTGGATGCTACCAAGCTAGAAGGAACTCTTAACTAGAGTAAAGATATTGAACATTATGCTTAAAGAACGAAGGGAGTCACGATACATTACTTAAACATACTAGCCCTTGAAAGGTATTCTCAAGACTTACTTAGGACTCCAAATTGGTACTCTTAGCCTCAAACACATAACTCTATAATGACAATTTATAACCACGACCCATTTATACCTAGAACCCTTTATTGGGTTGATTTGAGTCCCAAAAGACATTAATTTACATAAGCTAAATTGGGCAGAAACGTTGTTCTGGACAGCCCTACTTCCCGGGCTCGTAACTCATACTCCCGATATCGTATGACGATGAACCTTACCTTTCCAAAAAGCTTGCACTGAGGCCTAAAACTTTCATGTTTACCATAAAAACTAAAGAGATCTCCAAAGGCACGAAAAACAGCCCTCAATATAGTGACTCAGAATTCGTATATAAAATTGTACCTTCACGGTTTTGGTCATAACTCGGGCTATACATGTCGGAAATTAGAAATTCCAAAGCCTATGGTTTGCTAACACCTTAAGCTATCAAATGGAGTACAAATTTGGGCAAAAATCCCACTTTTATACTACTGTAAATTTCCAGAATCGAAACAGAGGCTTTAAACACCAACATCACAGCTTTTAATTGAGTTTTTCCCACTCTTAATCATATTAAACATAGCCAAACCTCTCCTAACTTTAATCCACTATATTTCCAGAATATAAACCTTGAAAATTTACTCATCAAGGACCTTAAAAACCACATGCAACTATGGATTTAAACATAAACTCAACATAAAGGACTTGTTCTTGAACTCTTGCACCAAAACCTTACTAATTCACCCAAATTAAACATAATAACACTTAATTCATAATCCCAAAACATAAACACAGCCCTTATATACTAAGAAACTTATCAAGAAACTCATATGCATCAAGATTATAACAATATCCATCAAGAATTCAACAAGAAAGCCTCAAGAACTCATCCAAATACACATGCACATACTCCAAACTCAAACCCTAACTTAACCAATACAATTATATACTTGAATTCATGAATTAAGAGAGTAAAAGAGATAGAATTTATAAAAGAAACATAGATATAACATGTATTTTCAGATTAGGGTTTAGAGAAATTGAAATTGGGGTTTGAGAGATTACCCTTGGAGTTAAAAATGGATGAAAACACAAGAGGGAGGAAGAGGTGGTGCACGGTGGCCTGAACCACCGTCGGCTGGCCGGAAAATGGCCGGAAAATGGTGGCTGCCGGCTGGGAGGGTGCTCGGCCAAGAGGGAGAGAGGAGGAGTGGTGAGAGGTCTCTTGAGTTGTCAAATTTGAAATGAAGATGAAAATGAATTAAGGCCCTCCCCACTTAAAACATATATACTATCATCTAATAACATTAAAACTAATGACAATTAAGAAATACACTTTAATTAAGTAATAACAAGATGATAACATTAGGAGTAAAAATATTGTAATTGTTGTAATAAATTGAAGTATCGGGTTTTTGTAGGAAATTTAATACATTGATAATAATTTGGTAACATAAGAAAAAAAATAAAATACAATGAAATTTGGATAAAAAGATAATAAAATGGGAAAAGTTACCTCTTGAAATTATGTAAAGGAAATGAAATTAACTAAATTAAAATTGGGACGGTAAAACATATATATATATATATCGAAACGTAGAAATATTAGCCGATTCTCAGTAAATGAATTTATAACGAAACGATAACTCAAACACTTTAACTTATTGAACGAATATGTAAAGTAAACTTTTAAGCCGATAGTTCGACACCTTAGCCATCTCCTGCACGAGACTTGACACCGATATCGATAAATAAATAAATAGATAAATAAAGGTAAACGCGAAAAATTTATAACGCGATTTGAATAATTATTGTGATTTATAGGTAATTAAACATGATTTTGGGGTGGGTTATTACATCCTCCCCCCTAAAAAGAAGTTTCGTCCCCGAAACTTGATGGTGGTTAAAAACGTGATTGGTTACCTTAAAAGAGATGAGGGTATCGTTCTTTCATGTTTTCCTTGGTTTCCCACGTGGCTTCCGAGGTATCTTGATTTGCCCACAGTACTTTGACTAATGGAACTTCTTTCATGCGTAGTCGCTGATTCGCCGATCCAAAATTCGAATCGCTTGTCGCCAAGGTTAGATCTTCGCCAAAAGCGGCTCTTCCACTAGAACATGCTTCGGGTCCGGCACATACTTTCGGAGCTGCGATACGTGAAAAACGTCGTGGATCCTTCCTAAACTAGAAGGTAACTCTATTCGGTATACTACCGGGTTGATCTTTTCTATCACCGGATATGGCCCAATAAAACGTGGGCTTAATTTCCCTTTGATGTTAAATCTTCGAACTCCTTTCGTTGGAGAAATCTTAAGAAAAACTTGATCACCCACTTGAAATTCGAGAGGTTTTCGCCTCCTGTCTGCATAACTCTTTTGCCGACTTTGAGCAGTCTTGATGTGCTGCTGGATGACTCGGATCTTATCGGTCGTGTCTTGGATTAGTTCCGGACCTATGACTAACGCTTCATCTAATTCTCCCCAGCATAACGGGGTACGACATCTCCTGCCACAAAGAGCTTCAAACGGGGCCATTTTAATAGTGGCCTGGTAGCTATTGTTATATGAAAATTCTACGAGTGGGAGGAACTCATCCCAATTCCCTTGAAAATCCAGAACACATGCACGCAACATATCTTCTACACTTAAGATTTCAAAAGATGGCTAGAACTTATCAAGGATTATGATTTAGATATCCAATATCATCCTGGCAAAGCAAATGTAGTGGCCGATGCCCTAAGTAGGAAGACTCGGCATGGGAAGTCGACCTGTCTAGAGGTTCACCCAAAGCTGCAACGGGAGCTATGGAAAGAAAACATTGAGCTAGTTAAGCAAGGAGAAGTGACAAGGAAGCTAGCCACCTTATCTCTACAGCCATCTATTATTGAGGAAATCAAGACAGAACAGGTGAATGATCCTGAACTCAAGAGAATCATGGATAATCTTGTCATAAAAGGGATGCCGGGATTCCTAATTCAAGATGATGGAACCTTAAGACTTCAGAATAGGTTGTGTGTGCCCAACAGAGGAGATTTAAGGCTGAAGCTTATGGAAGAAAGCCACAACTCACTATATTCAGTGCACCCTGGAGGTACCAAAATGTATAGGGATTTAAAGGAAAGTTTCTGGTGGCCAAACATGAAAAAGGACATAGCCAATTATGTGAATAGGTGCCTAACCTGTCAAAGGATCAAGGCTGAACATCAACGACCATCAGGAGAACTCCGACCTTTGGAAATTCCCACGTGGAAATGGGAATCAATTTCTATGGATTTCATCATGGGTTTACCCCTCACCATGTCCAGGAAGAATGCCATCTGGGTGATTGTGGACCGCTTGACCAAGTCGGCACATTTTGTCCCTATCCACGAAGGGTGGAAGGTAGATAAGCTAGCAGATATATACATTCAAGAGGTTGTCCGTTTGCACGGAATTCCAAGAGAAATAGTATCCGACCGGGATACCAGGTTCCAGTCGAGATTTTGGAGCGCGCTGCAGAAAGCTTTCGGTACACGACTCAATTTTAGTAGCTCATACCATCCGGAGAGCGATGGTCAAACCGAAAGGGTTAATCAGATTGTAGAAGATATGTTGCGTGCATGTGTTCTGGATTTTCAAGGGAATTGGGATGAGTTCCTCCCACTCGTAGAATTTTCATATAATAATAGCTACCAGGCCACCATTAAAATGGCCCCGTTTGAAGCACTCTATGGCAGGAGATGTCGTACCCCGTTATGCTGGGGAGAATTAGATGAAGTGTTAGTCATAGGTCCGGAACTAATCCAAGACACGACCGATAAGATCCGAGTCATCCAGCAGCACATCAAGACTGCTCAAAGTCGGCAAAAGAGTTATGCAGACAGGAGGCGAAAACCTCTCGAATTTCAAGTGGGTGATCAAGTTTTTCTTAGGATTTCTCCAACGAAAGGAGTTCGAAGATTTAACATCAAAGGGAAATTAAGCCCACGTTTTATTGGGCCATATCCGGTGATAGAAAAGATCAACCCGGTAGCATACCGAATAGAGTTACCTTCTAGTTTAGGAAGGATCCACGACGTTTTTCACGTATCGCAGCTCCGAAAGTATGTGCCGGACCCGAAGCATGTTCTAGTGGAAGAGTCGCCGCTTTTGGCCGAAGATCTAACCTTCGAGCAGCAACCGATTCGAATTTTGGATCGACGAATCAAGCAGCTACGCACGAAAGAAGTCCCATTAGTCAAAGTGCTGTGGGCAAATCAAGATACCTCGGAAGCCACTTGGGAAACCGAGGAAAACATGAAAGAACGATACCCTCATCTCTTTTAAGGTAACCAATCACGTTTTTTAGCCACCATCAAGTTTCGGGGACGAAACTTCTTTTTAGGGGGGGAGGATGTAATAACCCACCCCAAAATCATGTTTAATTACCTATAAACCACAATAATTATTCAAATCACGTTATAAATTTTTCGCGTTTACCTTTATTTATCTACTTGTTTATTTATTGTTATCGGTGTCAAGTCTCGTGCAGGAGATGGCTAAGGTGCCGAACTATTGGCTTAAAGGTTTACTTTACATATTCATTCAATGATTTAAAGTATTTCAGGTTATACGATGTGTATTATAAATTTATTTACCGAGAAACGGTTAATAATTGTCCGCCTCGATTTCTATATATATTTTACCGTTCCAACTTTAATTTAGTTAGTCTCATTTCCTTTACATAATTTCAAGAAGTAACTTTTCCCATTTTATTATCTTTTTATCCAAATTCCATTGTATTTTATTTTTATGTTACCAAATTATTATCAATGTATTAAATTTCCTACAAAAACCCGATACTTCAATTTATTACAACAATTACAATATTTTACTCCTAATGTTATCATCTTGTTATTACTTAATTAAAGTGGTATTTCTTAATTGTTATTAGTTTTAATGTTATTAGATGATAGTATATATGTTTTAAGTGGGGAGAGCCTTAATTCATTTTCATCTTCATTTCAAATTTGACAACTCAAGAGACCTCTCACCACTCCTCCTCTCTCCCTCTTGGCCGAGCACCCTCCCAGCCAGCAGCCACCATTTTCCAGCCATTTTCCGGCCAGCCGACGGTGGTTCAGGCCACCGTGCACCACCTCTTCCCCCCTCTTGTGTTTTCATCCATTTTTAACTCCAAGGGTAATCTCTCAAACCCCAATTTCAATTCCTTTAGGCCCTAATCTGAAAATACATGTTGTATCTATGTTTCTTTTATAAATTCTATCTCTTTTACTCTCTTAATTCATGAATTCAAGTATATAATTGTATTGGTTAAGTTAGGGTTTGAGTTTGGAGTATGTGCATGTGTATTTGGATGAGTTCTTGAGGCTTTCTTGTTGAATTCTTGATGGATATTGTTATAATCTTGATGCATATGAGTTTCTTGATAAGTTTCTTAGTATATAAGGGCTGTGTTTATGTTTTGGGATTATGAATTAAGTGTTATTATGTTTAATTTGGGTGAATTAGTAAGGTTTTGGTGCAAGAGTTCAAGAACAAGTCCTTTATGTTGAGTTTATGTTTAATCCATAGTTGCATGTGGTTTTTAAGGTCCTTGATGAGTAAATTTTCAAGGCTTATATTCTGGAAATATAGTGGATTAAAGTTAGGAGAGGTTTGGTTATGTTTAATATGATTAAGAGTGGGAAAAACTCAATTAAAAGCTGTGATGTTGGTGTTTAAAGCCTCTGTTTCGATTCTGGAAATTTACAGTAGTATAAAAGTGGGATTTTTGCCCAAATTTCTACTCCATTTGATAACTTAAGGTGTTAGCAAACCATAGGCTTTGGAATTTCTAATTTCCGACATGTATAGCCCGAGTTATGACCAAAACCGTGAAGGTACAATTTATATACGAATTCTGAGTCACTATATTGAGGGCTGTTTTTCGTGCCTTTGGAGATCTCTTTAGTTTTTATGATAAACATGAAAGTTTTAGGCCTCAGTGCAAGCTTTTCGGAAAGGTATAGTTCATCGTCATACGATATCGGGAGTATGAGTTACGAGCCCGGGAAGTAGGGCTGTCCAGAACAACGTTTCTGCTCAATTTAGCTTATGTAAATTAATATCTTTTGGGCCTCAAATCAACCCAATAAGGGGTTCTAAGCATAAATGTGTCATGGTTATAAGTTGTCATTTTGGAGTTATGTGTTTAAGGTTAAGAATACCATTTTGGAGTCTTAAGTGAGTCTTAAGGATAACTTCCAAAAGCTAGTAAGTTTGGCAAAGTACTTTTTTTTCCCATCTTTCTTTAGCATAATGTTCAATATCTTTACTCTAGTTAAGAGTTCCTTCTAGCTTGGTAGCATTCAATGTCTAATTCAATTCATTCCTCATTTCATTCCTCATCCCATAATTCATTAATCCAAGCTTGTTTTTATTCACATGTGGACGTGTATATCTTACTCCTTTTCGCCATTTCATTCGATATCGTATCATCAAACCATATTTGAACTCGTTATCTCGCATCCTAGCTTCCAATTTATAATTACCCTAATAATCATCGATTCAAGCTTATTTTTCTTGGATTCAAACCCTTTTATTCGAATCGTCTTCTACGTCATTATTCTCATGTTTTTCCGACCCGGAAATTCTAAGGTTTTATATGCACAGCTTCTGTCCGAGCCCATTTTAGGGACCTCCCACTCATTTTTAGCCTCTGGTTCTATTGACAAAGTTGTAGGTTACGTTTTTCCCTATTCCGGGATGTACTCTTTTACTTCGTTTCGATTTTCCTAACTCAAGTTATGCTATAAACTCTATTTTCTAGACAACCTGAAATTTTATTCCTAAAATTATTTCATTGATATTACTAAGTTTCTAAACTTGTGAATCTAATTTAGAACCTTATTCGGTTCTTCATTTCTATTTATTCTTATTTTAGTTGACAAGTTTCGAAAGCCATCTCCAAGAAATTATCACCAAGGCCTCTAGCGTCCCAAGGTACGCGAATTGTCCAGCTTTTACGATCTAAATTATAGTCATAATTCATTCAATTTATGCCATGTCAAGTTTTATGGTTTACAATGACTTTATATTTAACAGTGGACCCGCATTCTATGCTTCGATTTACTTTCATGTTTTAGCACTCCTGATCAGAGTGCCTTGACCTAGCCAGTGTCGACTGCTTGGCAGTCACCCATTCCAAGTTTAGATCAACTTGGGCATACGCGTGTGTGAGGTGCTTGCACCGATCGTAAGGGTTCCACCTACTTTCTATTCTCATTTGTTCATGTTTATGCATTTATTCATGATCATGTCATGCAAGTCCTATCTTAACCCCTTCCCCGTTTTCAAAATGAGTTTAAATGCCGGCACCAAAACCGTTTTCGAACGGTTTACGTGCTGGAGGTTTACGTACTGAGTGTTTCCCCACTCACTTTTGCGTTGTTTTAATGTTTTGTTTTAGGAGGTTCGAGCTCCCAGGGCAAGGACAAGTCGGTTCCAAAGTGATTCAAGGCTCCTGAGGTAGTTTTCTAAGGAAATCATGGGTCAACAAGGGCGAGCTTGATTTTGGAAGTTGTTCTAGTTTTTAAGCTATGTTTAAGTTTATATACTTTATCCAGGGGTTGTATAAGTTTTATATGTGAAGGTTCTCGAGTTAGTAAGTTATCTTGTGGTTTTGGAAGTTTCTTTAGTGTTGTTGCCTTGTCTCTTTTGGGAGACGGCGGTAATGCCTCGACCTAAGGTGTTCCGCTGCGCTAATCACAGGTTTGGGTTTCTAAGTGTAGTCTTAATCTTGTGATTAAGGTTGGGGCGTTGCAGTTGTGGTATCAGAGCAGTCTTTTGCCGACTTTGAGCAGTCTTGATGTGCTGCTGGATGACTCGGATCTTATCGGTCGTGTCTTGGATTAGTTCCGGACCTATGACTAACCAATTAAAACTAATAACAATTAAGAACAAGGGAAGGGGATTAAAACAGGACTTGATGTGCTGCGCGATTTGAATAATTATTGTAAGTTTCAACCCTCCTCTGTAGGGCTATCATACCTCAAGTTTATTATTTAAATCAAGCTTCACCTGCCACTCATATTGTACATTCCCCTCCTAAATTCACTTTTCATCGTCGTAAGATAGCAATCAACTTCGTCAATTCTAATCATTTCCCATTTTCAAGAATTTTTAGGAGAACTTGTCATCGTTACCGACCAATCATTTTAGCTCCTTAATGTTATGCCCACACCTTATTGGCGACTCTTTCTTTTCTCAATTTCCTTTTTGGATAAGTGTCTTTATTCTAACAATAATCTACTCGTACATCCAGTGGTGATCGACTACACTTATTCTATTGTATTTCTTATTTGATCATCTTTTCTCCTCCCGAAATAATCATCATTCTCAACAACATCTACAGTTCATATCCAAGATTTAGCTTAAATACAAGTTACTATTCGGCCCATCTCATCAGCTTACGCCTTGCATATCCCAAGCAACTTTTGCCAAATCATTCATGCATCCCCGATACTGATTTTCCTAATTCAAGATTCTTGACATATTTACCCAAAACCTTTCTCTCAAGCTTGAAGGTTTTCTTGCCTCTGACAACACTAGAGACTCCATGATATTTCGAAAACATACATAAACATCTCCCAAACCTGATTTGATTATCAAAAGCTTACTCAAGATCTTCTCCTTCATATCAAGCTCATTTCAGCATCTCTTATGGATTTCCTTATTCATAACATCATTATAATTCTTATCCCCATCAATTGTATTACCTCTTATTAACTACCAATATGAGGAGATAAATCTTAGACTAGTAAAGCTTAAACCTTTTTAGAATAACCAATGTTTTGCTTAATTTATAAGGACCCAACCAAGATAGAGGAGATTCCAGTGGTGCGCGAGTTTCCGAACGTTTTCCCCAAGGAAATTACGGAATTACCCCCGAAGAGGGAGATTGACGTTGAGATTGAATTAAATCCTGGAACTAGGCCAATATCCAAATCGTCTTACCGAATGGCGCCAGTAGAGCTTAAGGAGTTGAAGATACAGCTGGAGGAATTATTAAGTAAGGATTCATTAGACCCAGCGCATCACCCTGGGGAGCACCAGTGCCTTTCGTAAAGAAGAAGGATTCACGACGTTTTTCACATATCGCAACTCCGGAAATATGTACCGGACGCGAAGCATGTTCTAGCGGAAGAACCACCGCTTTTGGCCGAAGATCTAACCTTCCAGCAGCAACCGATTCAAATTCTGGATCGACGAATCAAGAAGCTACGTACGAATGAAGTCCCCTTAGTCAAAGTGCTATGGGCGAATCAAGACACCTTGGAAGCCACGTGGGAAACCGAGGAAAACATGAAGAAACAAGACTTCATCTCTTCTAAGGTAAACAAACGCGTTTAATGACCATCGCCAAGTTTCGCGGACGAAACTTTCTTTTAGGGGGGGAGGATGTAATAACCCGCCCCAAAATTACGATTAATTAAGTACTAATTACCGTAATTATCTAAATTACGTATAAATTTTTCGCGTTTACTTTTAAATATTTATTTTATCGGTGTCAAGTCTCGTGCAGGAGATGGCAAAGGGTATCAAGTTACGGGTTCATAAACCTTTAATTCACTTTAATTACCCGTTAAGTTAATTTATATCGGGTTTTACCGTTTACATTATTTCTTTAACCGAAAGGGGTTTAATTATTTTACTTCTCAACGTTTATATTTTATTATCCAAACCTTAATTTATTTTATTTTAGATTATGTTTATTTTATTTTAGTACAAGTAATATTTATGTCCATTCATTTAATTTTATTAGTTCAAGTTCTATTTTATTTTAACCCAATTGTTACCAATTAATTTTATTTAGTGCAAACTAATTTTATTAAACTAGTATTTGTTTACAATTTATTTTACTTAATCAAAATTCAGACTTGTTAAGTATTATTAGTGTTTTAATTAAGTGGAGGGAAAATATACTACTAATGGGTATTAGTAAACCCATTTCCTCATTTTAATTTCTCAAACACACTTCACTTTCTCTCTCTACCTTCCTCCTCCTCTCTGCCCAGCCAGCCACAATAGCCCACCGCCGGCCATTTTTTCCGACCACCGGAGCCAGCCGCCGCCGCCACCTCTCGCCGGCCGCCACCTCCTTCCTCCTCTCTTGTGTTTTCATCAAATTTTAACCCCAAGGGTAATCTCTCAAACCCCCAAATTCAATTCTTTTAAACCCTAATCTGAGTTTTATGTTTTATATGTGTAATTCTTGTAAATTCTATCTCTTTTACTCTCTTTAATCATGAATTCAAAGTTATGATTGTATTAGTCAAGTTAGGGTTTGAGTTTAGAGTATGTGCATGTGAAATTTGAAGTGTTCTTGAGGTTTTCTTGATGATTTCTTAATGGATGATGATTTAATCTTAATGCATGTGAGTTTCTTGATGAGATTCTGAGTATTAAGGGCTGTTTATAAAAGTTAAGTTTGATGTTTAAGTGTTGTTATGTTTAATTTGGGTGAATTGATGACATTTTGGTGAAAGAGTGCTAAATTAAGTTGTATATGAAAGAATGCATGTTGAATCCATGGATGCATGTGAAATTTAAGGTCTTTGATGAGCTAGTTGTGAAGGTTTAATTCTGGAAATATGGTAGATAATAGCTTAAATGAAGTTTGGTAAGGAATTAGTATGAATTAAGAGCTTTAAAACATCATTAGAGTTGAGTTTAAGTGCAAGAAAGATTCTGCTCAATTTCTGGAAAATTACAGGGACTTGAAAGTTGGATTTTTACCCAGATTTTTACTCCATGGGATAGCCCAAAGTGTTAGCTAACCATAGGCTTTGGAATTTCTAAATTCCGTCTTGTATAGGCCGAGTTATGGCCAAAACCGTAACGTCACGTTTCGGAATACGTTTCTGGAAGTCAGTAGCTTAAGGGCTGTTTTTCGTCCCTTTGAAGATCTTTCTAGTTTTTGTGGTAAACATGAAAGTTTTAGGTCACATTGCAAGCTTTCCAGAAAGGTATGGTTTGTAGTTATCCGATATCGGGAGTGTGAGTTATGAGCCCGGAAAGAAGGGCTGTCCATCTTGAAGTTTCTGCCCTGTTTATTCCTTATTAAATTTCATCTTTGGGGCCCTAAACCAATATCAATAGAGGATTTTAAGCATTGATAAGTTATGGTTATATGTTGTAATCCTATATTATGATTTTAAGGTTGAAAAGTATGGTTTGGAAGCCTAAGTATATCCTAAGGTCATCATTCCAAGGGTTTATGAATCTAACACAAGTTATAAGTTTTCTCCTCATGGACTTTAGCTTAAAAGCCCTTTATTATTGATCTAGCTAAGATTTCTCATCTAGCTTTATAACCTCCAAGCCCTAAGTAGCTTCAAGTCTTTTTCCCTCTAAAGTACCAACTTAAGCTTGCCTCTCAATCACGTTCGAAAACACATACCCCATGAATCATTCTCACTTCATTTTTAATCTCATTATCACGTCTTCGCATCATCTTTAAGTCCACGATTTCCATTCTAACCTTCAATCTTTAAGTCCCATTCTTCATCAATTTAAGCTACCTTTCCAAGATTCAAGTTCCATCTTCTTAATTCACCTTTCTATGTCAATACCTTCATATAAATTCGACACGGAGTTCTTAATTATCCGAACCCAGTTTCTGTCCGGGCCCATTTTGGAGCCCTCCCTCTCATTTTTACCCTCTGGTTCTGTTGACAAAGTTGTAGATTATAATTTTCCCTATTCCGGGATGTACTCTTTTACTTCATTCCGATTTTCCTAACTCAAGTTATACTATAATCTTTATTTTTATACAACCTGAAATTTTCTCCCTAAGTTATTTCATTTATATTTTCCTAAGTTTCTAAACTTTTGAAACTAATTAAGAGCCTCATTCGGTTCTTCATTTTTCATTATTCATGTCTTAGTTGACAAGTTACCAAAGCCATCTCAAAGCCGAGACGCACCGCCAGGGACTTTATCATCCCAAGGTACGCAAATTATCCAACCTTTATCGCCGTAGTGCGTACATTATTCATGTATTATCAAGTTTTATGCTTTATGTAATCTTTTATGTTTTAAAGTGGACCCGCCTTATATTATCATTTATATGTACTCATGTTTTAGCACTCCTGATCAGAGTGTCTTGACTGGCGCTGTCGCATCGCTTAGCGGTCACCCAATCCAAATCTAGATCGATTTGGGCATGCGCGTGTGTGAGGTGCTTGCACCGATCATGAGGGTTCCATATATTTATTCATCTATCTTTACTACATTGTTATTCATGTATGTTATGTATGTACTTCATTTCAGGTTATTGGTTTTACTCCCCTTCCCTTGTTTTCAAAATGAATTTAAATGCCGGCACTAAAACCGTTTTCGAACGGTTTTACGTGTTGGAGGTTTACGATCGAGTGTTTCCCACTCACTTTTTGCAATGTTTTAATGTTTTGTTTTTAGGAGGTTCGAGCTCCCGAGGCAAAGACAAATCAGTTCCGAAGTAGCTTCAATCGCGTGAGGTAGTTCCTAAGTCACGTTAATGGCAGGAGAGCCGGTTTGGCAGTTGCTTGGAAGTTCTCTTATGGTTTTAAGTTTATGTATCCATAAATTCAAGGATTGTATAAGTTTGTACTTATGTTTTGGGTTTGGAGTTTAGCATTTTTCTTTCTTGTGGTTATAAAGTTTTGGTGTGTTTGTGCCTTGTCTCTTTTGGGGACGGCGGTAATGCCTCGATCTAAAGTGTTCCGCTGCGCTAATCACAGGTTTGGGTTTCTGAGTAGGATTTTAATCTTGTGATTAAGGTTGGGGTGTTACAGTTGTATGATCAATCTGTAAAGTGTACCCACGAAGATTGATCTTAGAGAACCCACATGATTGCATAAAAGGGAACCCACCAACACCCACTTGAATAACTCATTGCAAAATCCCCACCAAGTCGATGGAAAGAGATTACCCACTAATCAATTCTAAAGATGACACTCAAATTCACCACTATAAACATATATGGATAAAGAGAGATGAGATTTGTGAAAGAGTTTGGAAATACCCAGCTTAATCTCCATTCAAGAGGCAATTGTTTCTGATTACAATAAAAGAAGCTATATATACACTGGTCTTAAGCCCCGTCTAAAACCCTGAAACCGGGCCGGTCACGGGTGTGACCAATGGAGATCACGACCGTGACTCACTATTTCTAAGAGAAAAGCTAAAAACCCCTGTGTTGGGTACGAGCGTGACAAGCTTCGTCATGGTCATGACTTGCCTCGAGCCTCCTAAGGTCATGGTGGTCACGGTCGTGACATAAGGTGTCATGCCCGTGACCTTTGTGCTGGAAAAAGGACTATAGGGAAAAGAGGGGTCACATATCTGACCCTAAGGGTCACGGTCGTGACTTTATTTACGTTCTCTTACCTAATCTTATACTCTGTTTTCTTGCAAAGTAAAATTTTACTTTACCTTACCTTGCATTGTGCTATCTTATCTTATCATTCGAAATAACATGACCATACTTATACGTAATTTATATTAAAATTCTTTTATTTTCACATAATTTATTTAAAAGAAAAAAATAGGTATGATTTTAATAAGTATAACTTACAAACAACAATATAAATATTTATAATTTTATATGTAATACTATATTTATTTTTCAAATACAATGCACTCAAATTTAGTTTGCATGCTCATAAAATTATGACACTTTAAAAATTAACTCAGGTTAAAACTTTTAGATTTTTCTATTGTCAAATATTATCCAACCTGTAATTACTCGAATTCGAAATATACCTGGCCTGTATTGGCCTACACTCGAAATACACTTGATCCATATTTACTTGAACTTGAAATACACCTAACTCATGTTTGCTCGAACTAGAAATATACCGGGCCCATATTTACCTTATCTAAATATATTCCCGACATGTATTGAACCCTCTTCCCGAATTGATTGGTTTGGACATAAAGATTTTTTTGATGCTAGACTCCTTAGTTATTGTAGTTATTATATGGGAAAAAAAAATCATCCATCTTTCTTCTAACATCATTTCTCAAATAAAGAAAGTGTGAATACAAGCTATAAGGAAAACTAGTAAAGTAATAAGGTTGGTTGTTTATTATTATATTCGAAGACAAAAAAAGTAAAATTTTGTGTACACACAAACTACAAGGCAAGGTGGTGAAACTACCAAGTAGCCTACTCATTATTATATTCAAAGACAAAAGAGTAATTCGAGTGTGAATACCAACTATAAGGTAAGCTGCTAAGCAAGCAGGTCAAACTATTTTTCATCCGCCACACCAATAAGTAGGGATGACAACGGGGCGGGGCGAGTGCGGGGAGGTATATTCCCCGTCCCCATCCCCTCACAGGCACCCCACCCCCATCCCCGCCCCATTACCCGTTGCGGGGGAAAAATGTTCCCCCATTCCCATCCCTTGCGGGTACCAAAACCCAGCGGGGATTAGATTAAAACAAAAACTAAGACAATTATGGAGTGAGAATGATCGAGGAATTATAGTTAGAGAAAATAAATTATCTATATACCCTTAGATTTTTTTTTTATTAACTAAAATTACAAATTACCCGAAACTATACATATAAATTTATTTAATATAGGAAGGTTATTTATGTATTTTAAAAGAAATTGAGGACGAGGAAGGAGAATATGTGGTGGATAATTTTATTGAGTGGGAAAATGGGGTATGTGGGGATTTTTAATTCTTCGCCCCATCCTCATCCCTATCCCCCATCTCCATGCTCATCGGGAGCGGAGATTTTTCCCAGAGCGAAGTGAGGCTTTGGTGAGTACAGGGATTCCTCGTCCCACTATCATCCCTACCCATAAGCATCTTTATATTATGCATAGATATAGGGTCAATGAACAATAATAATAATAATAATAATAATAATAATAATAATAATAATAAATAATAATGGAGGGAGAGTAGAGGAAGATTAGAGGCAATGGTAATGGAGATTAACCTGATAGAAGAGTAGGAGTGTAATTAGGTAAGATGAATGATGGGCGTATTATCCTCCTCGTAGTCATAACAAACCCAAAGATGATAGGAGGCTTAAAAAGGAGTCGATTAAAAATAAGCAAACTCACTTAAATAAAATTTGACCAGAATAGGAATACCTTCATGGTTAGCCAGTAGATGATAACCAAGTGTTACTACAACAAAACAAAACCAAGAGACGAGAAACCGCCTCGATGACCGTGCATCGCATTGCACATTTGCACTGCATTGCAACAAAGCCTTCCCCTTGCCTGCCTGCCTGCCTGCTTTCACACCCACCGCCTCTATATCTGTGTTGTCATCCTCACCCTCTTTCTCTCTCTATATTCAACTTTCCATTTCCCAATAAAACTATTTTCATTTTCTCAAACCCCCCCCAGAAACCCTCCCACAACAACAGAAAGAGACCAACAATTTGACTCCCAGTTATAAATATAAATCCACCCCCCTCAACTTAACCCACCAAATTTCTTCAGATTTTTATTTTCTGGGGAGAAGAAAAAAAAAGTGAACAAAAAAGAAAAGATTATCAATGGATTCTTCTTCTGGTGGTTCCCCAGATACAGATCATAGTTGGCTTGCTTTCTCTCTCTCTAACTCTACTTTTAATCCAAACACTTCTCACCCTCCTCAACCCCTCTGCCTGTTCCAACCCCTTCAGTCATCTCCCGGTAATTTTCTCCCTCTTTCATTATTTTTCTTTTCTGAAATAGTCCACTAAATGTTTATTTTATGATGATAAATAAAAAAAGGTGACGTAGGAGGTGATAATGGAGGAGGTGGTGCAAGTGGTGGACATCATCAACATGGGTTATCCTTCCTTGGCGGCGGAAGCGGTGGGCTTCTGCAAGTCGGTCTGTTTCCTACGGCGGAGTCTGGCGGCGGTGGCGGCGGCGTGTATGAGTCTCCCGGTGGTTTCCTCGGAGGGTTTACTACCCAACAAAATCAGCCGGAAAACGTAGCCCATGCTATCAACAACCCACAACAACAACAACAACAACAACAACAACAACAGCAACAGCAGCAGCAACAGCTTGCTATGGTTTCTCCTCCATCTTCTTCCAGTAATAATATTGCTAGTAAGAAATCAGTTGAAGGATTTGGTCAAAGGACTTCCATATATCGGGGTGTTACTCGGTAAGGATCTTAACTACTAGTTCAGTTCAGCCGTACGGATCAAGTCATTTTTGGTACTCTATTCTCCATGTATGTAAGTTGTTTAGATGACAAATCGTGTCATTTAGGGTTAATTTTTTTGGTAGAAGTGTGTCATTTTTAGAAGATTTGGAGTTTGGAATTTCCAACGCAGGTTTCTATCTTCCTCTCAGTCTGCCTCACATGTGTTGCATGTCTAACACAAGTGTCAACTTAGGTCGTGTTCTATACTGCGGTATTTTGCGGTGAGGTGTGGTGGAATTGTGGTAGGTTATTGGTATGTGGAATAGGTGAAGAGAGAGAATATAAAAAGTGGAGGAGAAAAGTGAGGAGAGAGAAAAGTGAAGAGAGAAAAGAATGATTCATACTGAATGTGGTGTTGTAATAAATCACAGATATACAAGACCGCAGTTTACCAACCGCAGTATAGAACATGGCCTTAGTTTAACTCATAATAAAACTCTGCTAATTAATATATACTCTCCTTTCTTTAATAATTGTCGCGTTTGAGTTTAGAGAAGTTTTAGAAGAAAAAATAGCGTTGAGAATGATAATTGCATTGATAATGACAAAAATAATAATTTCTATTTTAGTTATACAATTATATTAGTAATGATAAAAGTAAGAGTTACATTTAGAAAATTGTTATTAATATTGTATTAGAGTTTTAAAGTGACAGATAAATAAAAAATTAGTTAAGGTATATGGTTAAAACCCATGAGTATAAAAATGGGATATATATGATATATGTACTGTTTGTATTTCAACTTTCAAGTGGTGTACTTTTGTAAATATTGTCTGTTGATTTTGAAATTTGTGTAAATATTTATGGTTTTGATATGAGAAAATTAAAATTGATGCATATGTAATGTAGGCATAGATGGACGGGAAGATATGAAGCACATCTATGGGATAACAGCTGCAGAAGAGAAGGCCAAAGCAGGAAAGGCCGTCAAGGTAATATTTACTTTAATTGTCTTTTATTCTTTTTAGTTTTCTTTCTATTTTTCATCATTAGTTTTTTTTTCCAGTAATTTTTATTGTTTGGGAGTGAGTAAAAAAAATTACATGAGCAGAATCTGTCGGGAAAATCTTGAACAAATGGAGAGGCTTGTTCATTGATTGACCTTTTTTGACCATGCTCATTTTAAAATTATGACCATGGCTATGTTCCTCGTATGGTTATGGTATAAACTATAAAATGTATAAGATGCCCGGTAAACAATTATATCTTAGAGTGCGTTTGTTTAGTCAAAAATTCTGGGGAAATTGTCAATTTTTTCGAGTTGACTTATTTTCCTCATGTTTGGCTGTATATTGACCTCGGGAAAGTTTTTATAAGGAGCCCACCATTTGCTAGGTTTTCTTAGGGAAAATTTTCCTTAGGGGGGTTAAGGGAAATTTTCCCAGGAAAATATTTCTAATGGAAAACTTGGTTTCCCTGAAATTTTTTTTCCTAAAAATCTTACCAAAGGCACCCTTAAACTTTGGACTTATTTACACAACATTATCCTCATCCATAGTGGTATAAACTTAAATTAAAGTAGTGGACCATCAAGAAAACTTAAGTTAAACTATTTGTCAATTGGATTAATGCCCATTTGTTTTATGCAGTAGGTTGTGGTGCGTTACCACACCGCATTGCACTTTTTAATTTTTCACTGCACTTCACTGTATCACATCACAATCATTATCAATATATTTTTTCATTTTTCTCTCTTCTCACTTTTTTTCTTTACTTTTCACTATCTCTTTCTTAATTTACCCCGCCTATCCCAACTTTCACCACAACTCGCCACATTTTTCAAATTTCACCTTACCGTATTATTATTATACCAGGAACGGAGCTTTACCCTTTAACCACTGGATATCATTTGAATTTTTTTTTTTTTTGACCCTTGGGCAAACATCAAATGGATGTTTGCATTTGGAAAAAAATTGTGATAAAATATAGTAACCAAAAGGAAACGAAATATTTAGTGAAATTTCATTTATACTCTTTGTTAATAATTTAATATCATCTGAATCAATTGTTAACTGATAGCATTTTATGTAATTGGTGAAGTCTTGGCTAAAACAATCAATTTCTAAATTAGCTATTTCTAATGCCTTGTTCTTTTGTACCCCTCAATATTCTTCAACACTTTACCATAAAATATCATACTTTTCCTTAATTATTACCAATATATCTCCTCATTTTTCTTATGCTTCTTACATTCTCTCTCATCACCTACCAGTACCACATCAACCACACATTCCACAAATTTTATCATACTATTCCACACTTTACTGTACTTTCCACAATTTCATAACACCATACTTTTACCGTATTTTACCAACCTCACAAAAGAACAGACTTAAATATTAGTAAGTTTTAAAGTGGCTATGCATAAAAAATAAAAAAAAAACCACTAATTGCGATTGTCAAATACTGACATAAAGTTGAAATCATAGTTGATGGTTGTAAATAAAATGTGTGCAGTTGAAGTTCTTGTTGCCTTTATTGGAAAAGTTTGGGTTAGATTTGATGTTTGGTGATAGATCATTTGCTATTTGAGGGGATTGTTTAAATTTATCAACTTTCCTTTTTGGAGTCTAGCATGTCACTTACAGTGGAGCAAGCAATTAATTCTTCTAATTAAAAGCTACACAAACACATCCCAATAGATAAATGAACTCTCCTTTGGGTCATGCTGTGATATTTTTGTTAACCTGTGAATCTTCCTGTTGAGTTCCTATTTCAAATGTATACTCCCTTTCTTTCACTTACTTTAAACCTTTTCTTTTTGTTTTACAGTATTGGCCATTTTATACTTTCAATAACTATTACCTCTGCTCCGTGTTATTTGTCTGGCCAAAATTTAGAAAATCAAAGAAATGAGTTAGTTAAATATTGTGTTGTATGAAAAGTTGTGAAATATTAGTATTAAATTGTATGAATATTTTTTTCTCACACTTTTTATATTTTTGTATTAGAAAAACTAAAAAAAATGTAGTTAAGTGGAAAAAATTGCATTGGAGACATAAAGTGATAAGTATTATGAGACAAAAAAAGTTAGTTTAACTGACAATTATTGTGGGACAGAGGTAGTAATTTATCAATTTTACCCATTTAACAATTAATCAATTTTTAATGCTCTAGCTTTCACTCAATAATTTATTTGGTTCATTATTCCTATTTCTCTCTCCTCGCCCATTAAAAGCAGGGGTAAATTTGTCAAAATATTTAGTATTTAGTACATGTATTCCATCTCATTTTAATTGTCACATTGATTTACGTGTCTAAAAATTGTCAATTATTTTCTCAATGTATACAATATTATGATTAGATTTATAACCACAAATATTGTCTAAAAGTGTACTCCCTCCGTCTCATTTTATTTGTCCACTATTCCATTTTTAGATGTCTCAAAATTATGTCCACTTTCCTAAAATAGAAAGTTTTATTTTATTGAAATTACTAAAATACCCTTAGTTTGAAGTTTAAAAATATTTGAATATGAGAGGGAAAAGTATAAATAGTAGTTTTGAATTTAAACAAAGGGTATTATTAGTATTTTGTTGCTAATTGAGATTAATTTGTTGATTTTCCTTAAAATACGTGCTAAATCAAAGGGGACAAAATTTTGGGACGGAGGGAGTACATTATAAAAAATTTTCAGTCAAAAAAAATAAAATATTGGAGACCTTATAATATTTATTAAGTGAAAGTAAATATCTTCTCATAAACTTTAGACATGTAATATGAAATTGATGGAATGATGTTGTAAAATAAAAGGAAAAGGGGAGAACTACAAAAGGGTCAGAGGTTTTGAAGAGGAATCTTAAGTAATTGTACTAGCAAAAGCTGTAAGTTTGTATGATAAAGGGCTTAGATCGTATTCATCCTTTTTCCTTTTTCAGGTCAATTTAAATGTTTACCCCTACAAGTTTTATGTTTAGCTAGCCTCATCATAATTCTATACTGCTGCATAATTTTTATATCTATATATAAATATTAAACAATGAATGTAGAGTAGAATGAGTGAATAAATTGTCAAAAAATGGCACCAGAAATTCTGATGAGGGTTTCTTGTTTTGTTGGTTAATTCTTTATGGCTCCTGGTGGGGATTTGCTGGGCCTGCCAAATCATTGCTGAAATGGGCAAACATGTTTCATCATTTGCTGCTTGTACAGTGTACTTAGGTGAGTTTATATCTCTTGTGTTCAGTTACTACCACTTGCTTTATTTAATTTCTTCTCATTGTCAATTTTGTACTTAATTCTTGACTTTTAAAAAATCATTTTTATTTTTATTTTTCATGAAAAAAAAATCCTTGTATCATGCACCAACATAACACCTATTTAGTGTTTCGCAAAATGATAAACATATTGATGCAAGATGGTACATAATCATCTTGTATTTCACTTAAATCACTCATAAAGTTGAATGAAAGTATATTTAAATCATTGTAAAGGTATGTTTTATTACTTTGAAGGTTATAACAACTTATAAATAATATAAAAATAAATTATTTATTTATATTTTTTTATAAATATAAAACTATTTATAAAATATGCATTTTCTACTATGATTGATAAAATTAGAGTACTATTCGTACTTTTTGACCAAACTAATTAGTATTATATTCTTATAGTTGATAAATATATATAATTATTAGAGAAATTATTATTTAAAGTTACAAAAATGTGAAATATAGATAATTCAAGATGATTAATTAATAATCAACTTTAGTTTCTTCTCACCATGACTTTCGTATTACACTTTTGTGGTTTTTACAAAGTTTGCCGTAATAATGAGGATGCACTTATACTGGTTATCAATCATGATGACGACTGTAAGTAAAATAAATCTTACTCGTACATGTGTCAAGTTTTATCTTGACCGTTAATTTTTTTATTTAATATAAATTATAAAATATCTATTTTTAAAATTAAGTTTATTTTAAAAACTTTTAAAATAAATATTTTTAAAAAAAAATATGCTTGTTTACTTGTGTCAAGTTTTATCAAACATGCTTTGCAAGAACAAAGACATATTGTGGGTCATCCCAATAATAAGATTGCAAAATAATTCATTAATAATAGTTTTGCATGGATCAATCAATCATTTTTTGTGAGTTGTTTTACTAATATGAAAGCAAATGAATAAAGAGAAAAAGATCTGGTCTCATTAATTCAGTTATGATCGTGATACATTCCTTTTTTTTTTTTGCACTTTTTTTCCTCCAATAATTAGGTGGATATGATAAGGAAGAGAAGGCAGCAAGAGCATATGATTTAGCTGCTCTCAAATACTGGGGTCCAACAACTACCACAAATTTCCCGGTACACTATTATTGCTATTATTTTATTATTATTAGGCTGCTTTTTTAAACTTTGGACAAAAAGAAAGTCCCTTACTTTTCTGTTCTTTACTCATTTTCCCTTCAACTTTTGAGATTGTTAAAGTCATTTTGGCATCTAATTCATTTATTTACTGATAAAGTTCCTCTTTGTTCTCAATTTTTATTTTATTTTTGGTACTGTATTGTCGAAATTATCAGATATCTAACTGTTTTTTTAACCCAAAAAAAAAAAACAGATATCTAACTATGAGAAAGAGCTGGAGGAAATGAAGAATATGAGCAGGCAGGAGTTTGTAGCCTCACTCCGAAGGTATTTTCCTAATGATTGTGTAAACATTTCATGCCGAGATTTGTCAAAATTCTAAAAGTCGAAATCTTGATAAGTATTGATCGCGGAGAAAATATATTACAGTCAATTAAATTTCATATATGAGATCACTTGCTTAATCACATACTCATACTTTGGATGTACTGAACAGGAAAAGTAGTGGGTTCTCTAGAGGTGCATCAATCTACAGAGGTGTCACCAGGTATTGGTTTCAGCTTCTCTTCTGCTATAAAACTGTTAGCTGGTTTCATGTAAGATTTATTCGTACGTCCAAATGACTTTTGTACATTTTTATTTTACGTGTCGCAGGCATCATCAGCATGGAAGATGGCAAGCAAGAATCGGTAGAGTGGCTGGAAACAAGGACCTCTACCTTGGAACCTTCAGTGAGTTGACAACTTACATAGTTACATTGCATATGTTTTGCAGGAGTCCTGATTATATATAGGGTTAGTGACAATGTTTGTGAGATTAATTTGTCGATGTGGTTCAGGCACCCAAGAAGAGGCAGCAGAAGCATATGACATAGCAGCAATCAAATTCAGGGGCCTGAACGCGGTGACCAACTTTGACATAAGCCGATATGATGTGAAGAGCATCATGTCAAGCAACCTTCCGGTAGGGGGAATGTCGAACAAGTCAAGAACAGGTTCAGATGTTTCAGTCTGTGAGGATGTCAAAGCCATAGAAGGTGTGAAACCCGACATTCGGCACCAGCTGCCCTCATGTATACCCCTCATAAACTCCCCTCGCCAAGGCCTAAACTTTACGCTAGCAGCAAAACCAGAGTCATTGCCCCAGAATTACTTCTATCCCAGCCTTGCCCTTTCGGACAATATTGGACCAATCAGGTTTGCTTTTGGCGGCGGGGATACTGCCATTGAATACATGGAGCAGCAGCCTGTAGTAGGGGGTGATGCTGGTGGGAGTACTGGTGCTACTACTGGTGGTGGCATTGCTGATGATAATGGAGGAAACCAAGGGTACAATGGGTATGATGAAGGGGGTGTAGGTGTAGGGGGTAGTGGTACTACAAGTGGGAGTAACAGTAATAATTGGAATAACATTGTTTCACCAAGTTTGCATTCATTGCAAAGCCCCAAACCAAGTCTTTCAGTGGTGCAGACACCAATTTTTGGCATAGAATGATTTCAAGCTTTAGAGAAAGAGGGTATTAGAGGGAGTGTGAGGGAATCAGTGCAAAAACAATTGATGAATGGTAAGGTAGTGGGGTTGATTTCATTTTGCTTTTTAAGGGGTCTGGAAGTTTTCTATTTTGGCAGGGACTCAGACTGACATTTGGGCCAATTTCTTGACTCTTTCTCTTGTCATGTTTTAGGGCTTATTAGATTCAGTATTGTTTAGACATTATGTTCTGTTTTCTTTAACAAAAAAAAAAAGTTACTATTAGGATATTGTAAGTGAAATGATATCTATTATCTATCTACCCAATCAAATATATTTATATTTCAGTATATATGGATTGTTGCAAGTGTTTGAAATGGTATCTGGATATGTAGGCATATCCTGGTAAAATGGTGGGGACAACTCACAGTTTTCTGACTTCTGACATCGTTCAGGTAACAACCAGATTGATTGGATGTTTGCATATTTCCAGCTGAAGATTGAAGATGCAGTAAAAACATGATTAACCAGCTCTTCATATTTTTTTACTAACCCACAACCCACATTATGGTCACCATTTTGTTTTATTCTGATAAAATCAGCTGAAATGTGATTAGCAGTGGGTGTATCTTCAAAAACTGTGTAAAACAATTCACAAGTGTTTGACATCCACAGTCTCCTACAAAGGCACAGGGTAAATATCTGTAACAGTGTTTAAAAAACATGGAAATGGTGTTATACAATCAGTTGGCATCTGTTTATGAACAGAATAATAATTGGTAAATGGCAATTGAAAGTGAAGAATAGAATCCTAAGATAATCCAACAGATTTCAAAGAATCAGCATGACCCAAATCTACTTTTGTTAGCTTCTGGGTCAAAAATAACTTGAATGCCTATTCTGCTTGGAGTTGGTAAGATGTGGTGGAGTGGGTGGGAAGGAGTTAGATGTATCCCTGAGTAGTTGGAAAGAACAGTAGATATATTAGCGTCCCCGTTGTTCAAATGTCAGTGCCAAAGCTTCAAGCAGAAACCCGGATGGACCATTGATGATCTGGTGCTTGATACTATTTCATTGAAAGTATCTACAAGTTGTTCAGCAAGGCATGCAGGGTCATCAATTAGTGTATCAACAAATGCCTTGACGACACGAGTTTCCTTTTCGGTTGCCCTAATGCCGTACCAAGTCAAGAACTTCTGCCTGAAACTCTTCTCGATATGTCCTTCGCACTCTAGACACCGGATAACCTTTATGTAATATTCTAGGTTTTCCTCAGAAGGGGATGGCTCATCTCCAAGACATTCCTCTTCTTGGCATTCCAACTTCCTTTTCTTGGATTTTCTTTTATCATTCTCACCGTCCACCTTTCCCGAGCAGCCATCCTGGCCCTTTTGGGATTTGGGTCCCCCTTTTTTCAAGCTCATGTCCTTGCAGCTTTCCACCCGGCAAGGAGTTATTGGCAAGTTAGTAATCGGGTCAGTCTTCCTTTGATCATTTGGAACATTGCCATTGCTCATTGCTTTGCCTGTTTGAACATCTGGTGCGTGTGTACTCCCAGATTTTAGGGCATCATATTGAACCATGGCCATGGAAGTGTTCAACTTACTGTAGGGTGTGACGTTATTTGTTTCATCTTCCTCAGAAGAAGGATTAGAGAGGCTACTGCAGTTGGTTTGTGGGCTTTGGCTTCTTTCCAATGTCTGGGACCGAGTACCATTCTCAGTAGAAATGTTGGTTGTGACTCGGACTTCAGATGAGCTCAACTCTTGGGAGTTCTTGAATGCGACAACCCTTAAGACATACTGTGTCCCCGGACTAAGACCTGAAACTGTGAACCTTGTTTTAGAGGGCACTAACATACAAGTTGGTTCTGTCATTTCCTTTTCATTAACCTTGTGATGCCACAGTGTATAACCCACATTGCTTTCAGGTGCAGTATCAGGACCCAGTATCACAGTTATAGACATCAGACTAATCTCTTCCACTTTGATTGCGTTAGGAGCTATCGTCTTTGATTCTGACAATGACATAACACCACATACAGATACAGACAGATGTTACTCTCCAGCCCTTATTAGTTTTAGTACCTGGGTGAAAATAGTTTTTACGTAGTAGGTCAAAGAAATCATAAACGACGGTAAAAATAGTTTTAGTACCTGGGTGAAATTCCACGGAAGAAAACATGGAGTCAAAGGATGCCACTGCTGAAGCACAGAGTCTCTGAACTTCTTGGCCAGAAGACAGCCTGTTGACTATGCCTCTGCCAATTGTCTTAGCAGAAATCCCAGCTAAGGTACCCACTTCTGCTTCAAGCTGCTTGACTGCATCATCCACCATTTCAGAGAGCTCCTTGTATTTCTTTGATCCTGCTAGCAACTTCTGGCTCAGAGCAAGGCGGTAGCATAAGATGTCCACTCGTCTGGTGTCCTTTGCAACCATTAGCTGTTTTCTCCACCACCTGGTTAAAGTTCAAACATGACTAGTTCAATGTTAGTATACGACGTTGACAATTCAATGTTAATTACTGAGGAACCAAATCAATGCTGGACAACTTTAAACAACTAAATCCAAATGTTCTGCATCTCTTTCAATAGGAAAGGTGGTGTATAGGACCTCACTAATCAGTTGGGGAGAAAAAAAAAACGCGGGGGGAGGGGGGGGGGACAGAATGGGGCCCAAAAGAATTAACTATGCTTAGATCGGTCTGTCCGGTATCCAACAGTGATAATATGTCAAACAGAAAAGGGCTACCCCGACATCATACTGGATGGCAAGCAAGAAGATGAACTTGTCGACAGACAAGGAAATCCATTTTCTTCAAGGGTACGGAATATTGTTCAGCCGTAATAACATAGGACCAAGCATATTGTATTCAACTATTGTACATGAGGTGCTCTTGGGCAGCATTCTTCGCCAGCCTTATACTTGAGTATTTTCCCTAAATCATTTATTTTCTATGAGACTATGTCTGTACACAACCATCATCCCTTTATTTCTGAATCGAAGCTGGTGGACAATTTATCATCAAATAGAAGCGAGTCACTAGTCAAAAGTGTACCAAAAAATTCATGACCCCAAATTGCTATTCAGCAGCTAGTATATTATGCAAAAGAGAAATAGAGATAACATGGGCAACATCCCCTAAGAGATTTGCAAGGGCTAATAATAGGCATTGGTGCGGAAAACCCCAAGATAATGAGCAAATCAACATTAGGTGGAAAGAGTGACATGAAATGTATCTGAAAAGCCCAGGATTACATAGTAGTGTTGACCACTCTAATATGGAAGAGTTTAGCTGAGGGCAGTGGACACTTTTATGTAGTCACACTAAGGGCAGTATCAATGGCTAGTTGGGGTCGTTATGGTTTCTTTAGTGTCTGGTCCCGTCTAATTGCAGACTTCCACCCAGAAAACCATCAATGATCCCCAGTATTATCGACCGAAAGTGTAAACAAGTGCACTCAAATATGCTGATCATGAAGTACTAGTCCAACCAATCTAGCCCTATTAATTCTTGGCAACGGTGCGCTTCTGCATACATCAACTTTTACATCCTGTAATTTGTGAATTTTCAGAGCAGGATCAAGGGAAGAATCTTAATCTTTATAAAGTGAACATAACTCTGAGTGACCTTGTGAAAGCTTTAAGCAGAATCGTAACTCAGGATTGTTACGAACACGCAAAAAAAGGGTTAATAGCCAAATTGCAGAATCATTTAACCACATCTTAGTGAGAAGGATTAAGCCCCTTAAATCAAAAGTGAAAACTATTATAACTTATATAGACTGACATGTGATCAGAAAATCAATTAATCAGGCTGGCATGTACAGTTGATTACCGAAACAGATTTTTCTGAAGTAGGAAGATAAAACACCCTTGGTAATAAACGAAAGATTAAAAGACTATTCATTTTTGCGAACAAACCCAGAGAAGGACGAAACAGGACTCAAACAAAGAAGCTGCAAGTTCAAACTCTAGTCTCTAGTTACTGAATTGCGAAAAACAGAGAGAGAAGAAGAAATTGACAAAAAGCTAATGAAACTACCTCATTAAATCATTCATCTTCCCACATGATAGACAGTAAAAGCTCCCATCAAGCTGTGCAGTAAGACCATTTTTTGCAATGCCAGATCTTTTATGTTTAATAGCGCACTCAAGATGACAAGACACCTTACATGAATCTTCAAGAAAAGGTGGGTCTGAGCCACAGGTCAACCATAAACTTGGATCTTTGTTATCGTCGTACTTGTGACAAATACAGCAGGAGCACCTCTTGCAGAACCGATCCTGTTCGCTTTGTCTTGCCTTGCAGGCGGCATTTTTGCAAAATGTTGCAGCGCCTAGATCATTATTGTTATTGCTGATGGTGGAAAGGTCGGTAAGAGCGATAGGGAGGTGTTTAGGATGATCAGATTTCCTTGGTGCCTTCAAAGCCTTATGGACAACCATATGAGAAGATTGTGGTTCAGAACCTCCACTTTTGTTGCTCCCTGATCTCTTTTCAGATACAACTTTTAGAAGATGCTCTATGATTTTCAACTTTGTCAAACCCGTATATTTTCTCTCCTTGCCCATCTCTGAGCACAAGATTTGCAGAATATCTTGCCTGCTCCATGATTGAAGCATTTCTGGAGCACCATGTGTCCAATTTGCTAATTCATAAACAATTTCTCTCCTCTCCTCCATACTCATCTTCCCGCATTTTACCGGATCAAGCACTGCCCCTACAGTAAAGATGGATCAAAGAAGAAAGTTATGCAACAAGTGCCAAAGCAAGGATATCCACATATAAAATATCAAATGCAAGTTAAAAGAGTCACAAATAGTAACATTCATTGGACTTGTAAGAATTTCAATCCAAGACTAGCAAAAAACCTACACATCTTGGTGAAAAGCTTCCCATGTACATAGAGACAATTGATCAATTTCACGAGTCAAAGGTTCGAAATTTCCTCACAATAAACTACTACCCAGCACGAATTCCATCACGTCAATTCAGGGAAGAACATGCTTAGACTGACCATAGTTACCAGGAACGCTTCCCGGGTCCTTAGTCCCACAACGCGGGTCGCTAACTTTTACACAAATTAGTCTAGTTTTGACTTCAGAACGCTTGTTCTCGAAACGCGGGTCGCGGGTATATGTAGCGTTCCCGGTAACTATGAGACTGACGCAACCAAGTATTAACTAACAAGCTCAAAATAGCTGGAGGATAACACCCCAAGGTATATCCGACAATGCAAATTGCCGAGAAAATATTATTGGAACATCCGAAGAGGTTAGTAAGTAACCAACTATCTAATGCATATATGGCAAAAGTCATCCACTCAATCTACCAAACCTAACCTAGTTGACCACATTAAGATGCCAATAGGTAGATAGATACCCCCATAAACTAGTAAGCTAATTCATGTAGGGCCACAACCACCCTAGATGCCCAAAGTGACCTATGATTCATGATCTCTTGTTTTATCAAATAAATTAAAACGACATGATTGAATATAATTTCACAAAAACAAAAGGCAGTCAAATGCAAGGTATAGCTAGCCTCTGATTCGAGTATGTATTTATAAATGTATGTGGAGTGCAAAAGTAAAAGCAGAGAAAAAGGTTCTTCCTTGGTGGGGTTTGATGATTATTCAAGAATGAGGTACAACAGACTGTACATATATTTGGCAAAAATTCCAAAATATAACACCAAACAGACAATGGCGAGGGACAAAGAAACCCACATCAAGGAAAATCACAGGCATACATTCATACTCAAAAAGGTAACATAGATAACTCTAAATCCAGATTTAACCAAATAGTTGGTCAAACAACCTAAATCAAGAGTGACGATCAATCTAAATCTAGCTAGGAAACAGCATTCACCAGAAAACAAGGACAATCAAAAGTAGAACAAAATGGTGTTTTTATAATGCAATAAACAAAAAGGAACAGTATTGAATCTTGTAATGGAAGGTTAATAATTGAGTGCAAACTATTGAAACAGAAGATTTACCCTGGAAAGGAGAATCCATCATTTTTCAATCACCGCAGCACTTGATTAGATGTTGTCTGTATACACAAGGGTTAAACCATGAAAAAACCCTCATCAGCATTAAGAAAAAGATTGAATTTTTCATAATAGATAGAGAGAGGAGAATGCAAATGCAAATGCAAATGGAAATACCCAGATGGAAGGAAGGTCAGGAATCTGGGCACAACAATGATGGGTTGTTGTTCATGGGGTTATAGGCAAATCCAATCAAGGAGCTCTCAATGTAGAGAGAGAGAGAGAGAGAGAGAGAGAGAGAGATTCAGGGAATTTTTAGAGTTGAGACACACTACTCATGAGTCACGAACAGACAGGCAGGCAGAGAGAGAGAAAGAGAGAGCACATAGGAATGCAAAAGGGGAAAACTGAAAAGAGTACAAGCAAATTGAGGAGGGAGTACTACAAAAAATAAAAGCGGCTGCATGTCATTCTTTTCTCTTATCTCTACCCTTCACGTTGAATTTTCTCATAATTTTGCCAACAATCACTTTTATTAGTAGGGTTCATCTTTAGTTTAGGCTATGTTATTTTATGCAATGCCATGCACGCAATGTGAAATCATGCGTTTAGAAAAATTGTGCGCTTTAGAAAAATCAGAGCGTTTTGGTTTTAATAATTATAAATGTGTTGGAAAATGTGAAATTATGGTGGGTTGTAGAAAGTTCAACTTTTAATAAGAAGATAAATTAAATTAGAAAACGTAGATTGTGGTGGGTTGTGATAGATTATGGTGGATTGGTGGATTATGGTGGAATATGACAAGTTGCGGTAAGGTGTGGCACCGCAACCAGCCAGCCGCATAAAAGAACAGAGCCTTAAAATGAATGATGGTGATCTACATAATGAAAATCAAGTCGCTTTTATGTAATCTAGGGCTTGTCAAATTCATGGGTAATTCTATTTTACAAAAATTTATCAGTTTTTGATTAAATTTACCAAAATTTACAAAAAATTTACCTATGTTAAAAAATTAAAAAAAAAATAATTTTGATATATTAGCGTAAATTTATCAAAAGTTACCAAAAAAATTTTAACCAACTGCTTTTTACACATTAATTTGACACACTCTTAAACGTCCTCATTGTTTACAATTTTGGTTCGAGAAAAAATGTGGTAGTCAATTTTTTTTTCAACTATCATAGCTAGAACAATTAAACATTGATTTATATAGATAGAAGAATCTTAACCATTAATTTGATTTTTATTATTTTATTAATGTATCTTTTAATTTGATTTTTATTATTTTATTAATGTATCTTTACAAATAATCTAATTTTCATAAACCTTTAACAATATTCCGAAAGATTATTGATTTTCCATAAAAGAAAGAAATATTGCAGTTTTATATATAAGAAAACATTGTGTATTTAATTAGAGAATAAACATTTAGAAAGTAGTTCATTGTTTTCGTAGTTGTAATTTAATTCCGAAAATGTAAACACAAAAATTGAAAAATATAAAATATAAAAAAAGGTATGACCAGTGTTTATTTTCCACAATTTGAGCATGAAATATTTTGGAGATACTTTGTTAGATTACAAGATTATCTTGCTCAATGTGAATCATATGGTGTCCCCCTTGCAAGATTAGATATTCTTTATATTGTGAATGAGTGGGTGTATTGTGAAACCCATGATCTTTTGGAATACTACGGGTTTTATAGTTTGGGTGAAGATGATGCATGAGAATTACTTGAGTGGTTGTCTAGGGATTCTTATGAATTTGATCAACAAAATGCAATTCCTAACTCCCAAATTTCTTATTGTGCATCACTTTATGAGACTGTAGCTAATGCCATCTTGTGACACTTCTCATATTTTGATGATCAATCCGATGGTGGGGAATATGTGATAATTCGTGTGATCCTTCTCGATGTTCCAATATTGAGTCTCTTCCTTTTTGTGTTGTATGTCAGTCTTTGGATCATTTATTTGATGTTTGCCCTCAGTACCCTTCTTCCAAAGCTTTTATAAATGGATTTGAACCTGCTAGACATAAAATCAAAAGTAGATTGATACGCCGCAAGTGCACGGATGCTCGTATAGCAAGTATCAAGGTCGATCCCACAGGGACTTTGCTAACTACGCACCGAACTAGCCTCCTAGGTGATTGCTAAATCAATCGGGTTTTGAGATGGATCAATCTATAAATATTCTTAATCGCTAAAAAGGTCAAAACAATCAAATATTCACACAATTTTCTGCATTAATCTATATGAGAAAGACGTTCAGGAGATAAAACTTAAGTCAGTTTATGAATCAAACAAGTGGATTGAACATGTATGTCACTAATTTGGTACATTTTAGGATCGATAATCGCATAAATTCTTCCGTAGCGAGATTTTGGCAATGAAACAGATTGCTTAGTAAAATCAATCACCTACTTTCGTGGTTATTTCAATTTTATCTAAGTTAAAGATCGAATTATCTAAAGACCCCTAATTACAAAGTCCTCTATGTCTAGTTCACTTCAGAACTAGTTTAATCCTAAGGATTTCGATTATTGAATTTCTCCGTTCGGTACTTCATTCAACGATCTAATTTCATGCTAATGGTGATCAAGCAAAATCAATGACATACATAATCAAAGGATAAATAAAATGCATTCAAACTAGATAAACAAACTTGTTCAATCCAACAATATTCAATTCATAAGAGAAACTAATAAGTGTTTATCCCCCAAACTAAAGAAAACTACTCACTACTCATGTTTAAAACACAAAACATATCAAAATCTACTCTAGAAAGCATGAAAACTATAAGAAAGAGGAATAAACTGAGTTGGAATTCAATCCTTGCTTCAATGATGATCTGCGGGGACTTTTGCTCCTCCACTTATCTCCAATTCTTGAGAACCGATCTTCTAAAACTCAACCAATCTTTCCATCTTCACTAGCATGAACGTGGGTGGAAATATGGGTGAAGGGATTGATGAATGTAAAGATGATGATGATGAGTGGGAGTGAATGATAGCAAAAACAGTCGGATACATCAATTATATAGCATTAAGAGCATACGAAACAACATTTTTACATTTAAAAGGGCCAACACGGTCCGTGCCAGGCCAACACGGATCGTGTTGAACTCAACACGGATCATGTTGCCATGACACGGGCCGTGTTGCTCACTGGAGTGATATTCTGCCTTCTCTGGACCATAAAACGAACCGTGCTTGTTACCGGGACCCGTGTTGACTCTGGACGGTATCCAAGGTCATCTTGGGCCTGGGTTTAGGCCTTGGGGTGGATCTCTATCTTGATTTGTGATCTACTTAGACTTCTTCAACTTGGATTTGAGCTTGATTTGATCCAAATTGCTCCAAATTCCTTCAAAACTATATCAAACTCCAACCAAGCATAAAATAGAGAATTGGATATAAAAATAATACATTCATATCCAAATCACTCAATTTAACTCTAAATAACCCTTGATCATATATATATATAATACACTTATCAGAGATCATAAGAATGCATGTTTGATCCATCAAATGTTGTTAAAGATGAAAGTTTTACATTACCCAATACTTAATTTGGGCATCAAACTAAACTCTACACCAAATACCTCCCCCCCCCCCCCCAAATTTTCACTCACATTGACAAACACCCAAGAGTCCAAACTAATCTGAACCTCACCCAGGTTCTGTTGATGGGGGTTGACTTTCCAAGCTCTCGGGACACCTATCGGGTCAATGTTTGGACCTGAGACATCCAAGTTCTCATGAGGTATGTCTGATCCTTTGATAATGGCTCAATCACCTTCTCCATGGCCTCCCAGGTCACCCAAAGGCTTCTTGAAGACAGGGGGTCGGATTGACATCGGCTTAGTAATCTCTAACTCAAGCTCGAGCCTGATTTTTCACCATCTAAGACCCTGGCTTTGATTCGAAGAGATAAGAACAAGAGTAGGAGAAGAAATATAGGTCCATAGTGTTGGGTTATGGGGGTTTAGTAATAACTAGGCCATAAGGGTAGTGGGCCCAATCTAATCAGGCTTACTCAATCTAGGGGCGGAAAAATTCTAACCCTTAGGACTTCACCTAATCTACTCTAACCCAAAGAAATAACAACATGAAAGAACACAAATAGCAAGAGTTGAGTTATTTACCCGATCTCCTTGGGCGTTGAGGATCTAGGGGACCTGAAAAGACTATGAGAAAGGCTATTAGAGCATATTTGAAGCACCTAGGCATATCAGAGGACATGACACTAGTTAGGTAAGTTTGCAGGATTACACTAAGTCGACAAAGTGAGGTTGGTCGGTAGGATAATGTACTCAAGCTTGATTTGTTGTCTTGGTCTCCTATTTGATTATGTTGGTCATGTACATTTAGTTTTTACTCAACTGCATGGACTGTACATGTATGGATATCTTTTCTTCCAAAAACTTCTTGATTTCTTGGTCTTTCATTTGGTTTTTCAAGGCTTTCAAATTAGGTTTATTTTAGTGCCTAGTTTGATTTTCAAAGTGATTTTTTTCGAAAGGCTTTCATGAGTCTGCATAAATTATTAGCCTCTCCATAAACATTAGTTCATGGTAGGAAAGTTGCTCACATCTAGATTCCCAAATCGCACTCAGACGTGTTTTTCTTGAAAGTTTGTTGTTGTTGTTGTATTGTGGAAGTTGTTGTATTGTGGAAGAATAGTGATATATCATATTCCCGCCAAAATTGAGGGGTTTTAATTCATTCCATTGGGGATCGGGGGATTGGAAACCTGAACGGATTTTGATCCCATTCGTAGACACCTTTACTATACATAAAATAAATAAATTAGAAATCTTATCATTTTTTTTCATCTTACTACTTGGGCTTGTAAGTTGAATTTTACTTACCATGTCTAGCTTTACTTACCATACATATTCTTGCACTATTTTATTTACCTTACATTATATATATATATATATATATATATATATATATATATATATATATATATATATATATATATATATATAAAGTAAGCAATGTGAACAATGTTACTTACCATGCTCACAATACCTTATTAAAAATTTATATATATATATATATATATATATATATATATATTCAAAATCCATATATTTAAGTGTTGTAACTGATGTGATTTGGTTTACTTATATACGTTAAGTTCTACTTCTTTTTTTTTTTTACTTGTCATACCTATTTATACTAACCTTACCAATCATTAGTTAGCTTACTTACCATTCCTTTCACTTACCAGCAAAAACTATTTTTTTACTTGTCATACCTATTGAAGACTTGCATGGCTGCGTTGGTTAATGGTGGAGGCGCTCGGGAGATTTCCGTCTCCAAGAAGAATAGCACTCCTCCTCATCCTTTTTGTAAGGGGTCAAGGAATGCACGAGAGATTGATGATTTCATTTGGAATGTGGAGTCATACTTTGAGTTTAATAACATACTAAACTAATGGAAGAAGGTAAACACCGTTTCCCGCTACTTTAAAGATGTTGCCTTAATATGGTGGCGGCGCAGGTGTGAAGATGCCACCACCGGCATATCTCATCCCATCACTACTTGGGATGAACTTAAGAGAGAGCTTAAGAGGCAACTCTATCTAAAGGATGCCGAATTCGAAGCTCGAACTGGGCTTTGACACCTCCAACACAAGGATCGACGTATCCAAGAGTACGTCAAGGAGTTCCTAGAACTCATGCTGGAGATCTCTGATATGAGTGCCAAGGATAAGTTGTTTATGTTCCTTGAATGATAACAATCGTGGGCTAAGATGGAGCTGAAGTGACAAAGGGTAAATGATATCGATTCAGCAATTGTCGTTGCCAACACCCTGCCCGAACATAGGCGAGAGTTCTTTATGGGACCAAGTAAGATGCCAAGTAATAATGGCAAAGGTGGGGGAGATCGAGACAAGTTTCCTTAGAAGGATCGACCCTTCAAAAGCTACGAGAAGGACAAGAGAAAAGGCAAAAAGGATGATGTTCCGAGAAGGTACTCATGCTTCTTATGCAATGGGCCTTATCGGGTTGTCGAATGTCCTATGAGGGGAAAGATTGACTCCCTCATAAGGGAAGAAGAAAAGAAAGAAGAGGAGAAGAGGATATCTTCTCTAAAATTCCTTAGCGTCATCCAAGCTAAGGTCAAGGAAGGATCCCATGGCCGCATGTACGTAGAGACACACATCAACGACAAGCCTCTGTAAGCGTTGATGGAGACAGGTGCAGACGTTATATGGCTAAAGAACTTGTCGATGAGGTGGGTCTCTTATACACCAAAACCAAGGGGTTTGCCAAGGGAGTAAATGTAGAAAAACTCTCGATATATGGAGTTGCAAAGGTACACTCCCATTCACATCGGGCAATGGGAAGGTAAGGATGATATCATTGTCACTCCCTTAGATGACAAGAAGTTCTACTTGGGAATTGATTTCTTTGTCAAGGCGAAGGCCTTCCCCATCCCCTTAGCCAACATTATGTGCATCATGGAGGACAAACAACCATGTGTTGTCCCGGTAAGGATGAGCATTGATGAGGGAAGGATGTTATCCACCCTTCAGCTTTCCAAGGGAGTGAAGAAGAAAGAGCCTACCTACTTAGCCACTCTTAAGATGGAAGAGGGAGACAAAAAGGAAGCTCAAGTACCCAAGGCCGTCCAAGAGGTACTTCAAGAGTTCAATGACATCATGCCCACAGAGTTGCCTAAGAAACTGCTCCCAAGAAGGGAAGTAGATCACGAGATCAAGTTGGAGTCGGGGCCTAAACCACCCGCGTTTGCTCCCTACCGAATGGCACCACCAGAGTTGGAGGAGCTAAGGAGACAACTCAAGGAGTTCTTGGATGTTGGGCACATTCACCCTTCCAAGTCTCCTTATGGTGCGCCAGTCCTATTCCAAAAGAAGCATGATGGGTCACTTCGGCTATGCATCGATTATAGAGCGCTAAACAAGGTAACCATCAAGAATAAGTACCCCCATTCCCTGTATTGATGATATATTCGATCAACTTGGAGAGGCAATGTATTTCACCAAACTTGATTTAAGGGATGGGCACTCCTAAGTTTGCATATTTAACGGAGACGAGGCGAAGACGGCATGCGTGACCCGCTATGGATCCGATGAGTTCCTAGTCATGCCATTTGGGCTCACAAATGCCCCAGCCACATTTTGCACCCTCATGAAAAGATTACCTGCTCCATTCCTTGATTACTTTGTGGTGGTTTATCTTGATGACATTGTCATATATAGCAAGATTATGGAAGATTATGTTGGGCATTTAAGGCAAGTGTTCATGACACTTCGGAAGAATGAGCTTTATGTGAAGAAGGAGAAGTGATTCTTTTCCCAAGAAGAAGTACCATTCTTATGTCATATTGTGGGAAAAGGCAAGCTACATATGGATTCGGGAAAAGATCAAATTGAAGCGATCCTTGATTGGGAGCAACTAACCAAGGTCACTGAGCTAGGATCATTCCTTGGCTTGGTGAACTATTACTGGCGGTTCATTAAGGGATATTCTGCTATCATCGCTCCTCTCACCGACTTGCTCGAAAAGGGAAGAGGATGGGCTTGGAGCGAAGAATGCCAACAATCCTTTGAAATTTCAAAGAAGGCTATCACGGAAGAACCCGTTCTAGCACTTCCCGATCATGGCAAGCCATTCGAGCTACACATCAATGCTTCCGACTTCGCCATTGGTGGAGTATTGATACAAGATAGCCATCCCATTGCTTACGAGTGTCGAAAGTTCAATGACACCTAAAGGCGGTATATGGTACAAGAGAAGGAGATGACTGCAGTTGTGCATTGCCTTCAAACTTGAAGGCACTACTTGCTCGGTAGTAAGTTCGTTATCTTAAGACGGACAACGTTTCAACGATCTACTTCCAAACCCAAAAGAAGCTCATTCCCAAGCAAGCTCGATGGCAAGACTTCTTAGTAGAGTTTGATTGTATAATGGAGTAAAACCTGGGTTGTGCTAAGTTGGTAGTGGATGCTCTATGTAGCAAACGAGATCTTGCCGACATTAGCCAACCTCAAAGGAGTCTACGTGATCGAATCAAGGAAGGACTGGAGCATGATTCCTTTGCGAAGACCATCTCCAACCTAATCAAGGATGGCAAGACAAAGATATTTTGGGTAGAAGATGGGTTGATTCTCACTAAGGGAAGGCGAGTCTACATTCCTTCATATGATGGCCTTAGAAAGGAAGTCCTAAAGGAATGCCATGACAGCAAGTGGGTCGGGCATCCAAGTATGCACCACACACTAGCATTGGTAGGCGATTCATACTATTGGCCTCAGTTGAAGAATGATGTTGAGTAAGGGTGGCCATCTCAAACCTAAACCAAAACTTGAACCGCAAAACCGGTAAAAGCGGTTAACCGAATTACTTTTTATGTAAAAGCGGTTTAGATTGACCAAACCGCTTTTACCGGTTTAGGTTTAGGTTTAGGATTTCTCAAAAACAGTTAACCGCGGTTAACCGATTTTAACCTTTAAAGGAAAAAAAAACCTATTGAGTCTGACTGCCTTTTGTGAGTGTTACCGACTGTGCGTGCGTAGCTTCAATTAAAATTTGTGAATTTATTTATTTTTTATTTTTATAGTAATTTTAAGCGGGAAAAAACCCACATTTTGCCCACCATATCTCTCAAACGTTATGCTTGTCAAAGAATGGATGGATGAATCATGAATGTATAATATAGGAAAAGTGAAACAGAGAAGGGGGGGACTGGGAAGTGGGAACTGCTAACTAAGTGCTAACTATAATTATATGAAATTATGAATTGCTAACTGAGAGCTAACTAAGTGCTAACTATAACTGGGAAGTGGGATGTCCCCTTTTAATTTGTAATTACTTTGTTTTTAGGGTTTGGTTTAAGTTTCTTGATTTTAAGCTAACTAAGTGCTAATTATGAATGCGGACCGAACCGTGTAAATTTCAGTTTGGTTTAAGTTTCTTGATTTTAAATGCGGTTAACTTTTTCCAAATTGCGGTTTTGAGGTTTGGTTTAGGTTTTCAGATTTCAAAAGCCGTATAATGCAGTTTCGGTTTAGGTTTCCAAAATCAAAAACCTCAAAAGCGGTTAACCGCAACCGCGGTTGAGGTTAACCGGTTTTGGCACCCCTAATGTTGAGGCCTATGTCAAAACTTATTTTGTATGCCAACAAGACAACATTGAGCAAGGAGTACCTGCAAGACTCCTCCATCCACTCCCTATTCCTAAGAGACCGTGGGAAAGCATTTCCATGGACTTCGTCGTGGGGTTATCCACGAGTGAAGGATATAATTGGATCCTTGTGGTGGTGGCCCGATACTCGAAGTATGCGACCTTTATTCTTGCCCACAAGGAATGCACCGCTGAGTAGGCCGCCCAACCCTTTTTCAAGCATGTTGTGAAGTATTGGGGCTTGCCTCGCTCGATCATGAGTGATCCAGACACTCGCTTTGCGGGGAATTTTCGGACTGAGTTGTTCAAGCTCATGGGTTTCGAGCTTAACTTCACCACCAGCTTTCATCCTCAAGTGATGGACAAACCGATAGAGTGAATGCACTTTTGGAGTTATACCTCCGACATTTCGTGAGTGCCAATCAAAGGGATTGGGCAAAGCAACTTGATGTAGCCCGACCCAGTTCTCCTACAACTTGCAAAAGAGTGAGTCCAGGGCCAAAGTCCGTTCGAGATTGTCACAGGGAAACAACCGTTGACACCAAGTACTATTGATACGGGCTATAAGGGTCGAAGTCTACTCGCATTTCAGTTTGCCAAGAATTGGAATGACCAACTTCGGGTGGCATGAGCTTATTTGGAAAAGGCTTTTGAGAAGATGAAGAAATGGGCTGATAAGAAGAGGCGCCCAAAGGAATTTCAAGTTGGTGACCTCGTGCTTGTTAAGCTCTACAATCACACAAGGTTAAAAGGGCGACATCGTGCCCTACTTTGAAGGTATGAAGGGTCATTTCCCATTATCAAAAAGGTTGGAGCACAAGCTTATAAGGTAGAGTTGGCTCCCGAGATCAACTATCATCCTGTCTTCCATGTAAGCTTACTTAAACCTTACCATGGAGACAAAGATGATCCAAGTAGAGGCATATCCCAATGGACACCAATGGGTATCAAGGTCAAACATGACAAACAAGCAAAGAAGATTCTTGCCAACGGAGTAGTGCGCCGACCAGGTCTACCTCCAAGCAAGGAGCTACTTGTCAAGTGGAAGGGACTTCCAAATAGTGAAGCAAGTTGGGAGCCTATCCAAAACTTATGACAATTCAAGAAGCTGATCCAAGCATATGAAGACTCAAAGGCTACGAGGACGTTGTCGGATTAGGTGGGGGAGAATGTCATGGAATTTTTTAGAACCATTTGGAATGTCTCGAAATGTTCTAGAAACATCCGGAATACTCCTTATTTTTCATGAGACCTCTAGATTTCTCTATATTATTCTAGAATTTCCTAGAATTCCCTATAGTTCTCTAGACTATTCATGAATGTTCTAGAATATTCTAGAGTCCTCTACACTTGTATAGATTGTTAGATACTTATATAGAAGGATCTATAGACACAATATGGACCGTTGGATCAGATCAATCTCTCCACCGTCCATTGAGGAGGTGAAAATTCATAAATACCCCCTTAGAGTCTCATGTGTAACCATCCATCATTTGTAAGGAATACTCAAAACATTCTCTCAAACACACTCTTGTCACTCTTCTTTGTCTCCAGAGCTTTCTTAGTCTTTCATAGTCTAAGGGTATGTTAGAGAGATAAAGAGGAATGGAATAAGAGTGGGATGAGTTCTAGTTCCTTATTTTGGTGTTTGGAGAACATATTATGGAATGGAATCCCCATTCCATAGGATTTCTTATTCCTCCCAAATAGGGGAAATTAGATACCTCCCAATTATGAGAAGAATAGATTTATATCCCTAAGGGATAGATATGAATGACTCTATTAAAGAAATTAAAATCAACACAATTTTTTCCACAACCATCATCATTTCATCATCTCACCCATTTAACTCTATAGAGAGACGGATATAAAGAGAAACACATCTCCATAGCTGCCGTCATCCCTACCACCACAGAATCTCAGGCGCCGACACACCGCCAAAAGCCACCGCAACCCCAATCACCAGCAACATACGCACGTCGTCTCACCGCCATCACCAACACAAACCACAGCCACCGCCACTTCTCGAAATAACTTCCAAATCACCATACTCATTGCCGAGAAAATCATACACCATGGCAATCACCGCCTCTTTCCCACAAAGCGTCGACAGCCACTATTCAAGCGTCGTCAGTCTTCGGCGCCACCCACGGTAACCACCAACTTTTCTAACTGTCGATACACCTCAGCGATCTCATCTCCCTTCTTTGCCTACACCACCGACTAGTCACCCACATCTTTCAACATCGTCGCAAATTCCGATCCACCGGTGATAACCCAACACCCAAACCCACCACACACATATAAAAATCTAGATGAATTAGAACTGGAAATGTGGGGGAAAAAAAAGAAGAAGTGAAAAATTGGAAGAAAAGGAGAGTAATTTGAGGTTGGATGTTACCATTTCAGATGAATTAACAATGATTGAAAGTTTGAAACATGAATAATCTTATCTTTGAATTTCGCTTTATTTAACTTTTTCAATTGTCTGATACGAATGGGGGGAGGAGAGAGGAATTAAAACAGAGGTAAGGGATGAGGAAAACAAACTTTCTAGATGTTCCAGTAGCTTTTATAGTTTTCATACACCTAAAGGCATGCATATCGTTTCATAGCTCACCAAACAGTATAAATACTGGCTTGAAAATAGAAAAAGTTTCTCATAATCAATGAAAATAATAAATTTTATCACAAATGTATAACCTACTCAGAAGGTTAGGATGACTAGGCATGAGAACATGTTGGAAGAGGACAATCTTGATGATATTGATGCTGAAATTGACGGAATGACTGATATTGTTGGCAATGATATATGCGTGCGAGCCCTCGATGACCAACCAAACTGAAGTTATTGATCTTGCATCGTGATTGAGAAGTGAATGTTTCTTTCGGTTGTTGTGGCCGGAAAGTTCTTGTTGTGTTAATTATATTTGGTTGTTTGGCTGTAACCTTTTCTTGTGGAGGAGATTGTTTGCTGTTTTGTATGCGGTGTGTTGCTTTTATGAACTTTTAATTCTTTTGGCTCTCAATAATCGAAAAAAAGGCTTAAAAATAAAGGTAGATTTGATTTCGTTCCATAGCTCACCAGATAGTAGAAATAGAATTTGATTCCATTCTAATTTTTCTCCAAACAACTTCAATTATGATATTTAATTTCCATACCTAATCTCCCAGGGTTCTAGTCTCATATTCATTCCACACCTAAAGTCCCTCCAAACAGGCCCTAAGTAAAGCTTGTGAAATGCTTACTAGCAAACTTATAAGATAAAGTCGGGTTAAAGTTTGCTAGCGCCGCATGAATGTTGTACAAATTAAAGTCACCCTGTGACATATAACATATTTGATCAAAAAAAGTACAACATTATATTTTGATGATAGTATTTTTCGTTATTAATTTAATGATAGTATTTTCATGTACTAGAATATTGTAGTCCCTCGTTCCTTTTTAAATGTCATTTACGGTTTTCAGTGTCAATTTTTAATCAATAACTTTTAATATAAAATTTTTATAAAAATTATAATATTATATTTTTTAAATAGTATTTTTTATTACGAATCTAATGATATCAATTTTTTATGTTAAATCATCATACAAATTAAGATATTAATGGTCAAAGTTTTGAATACAATTTTTTAGACGACATATAAATAAAAACAAATGTAATATATGTTTAAAAATTAATAACATCAACGTATAATTATTATGGAACAAAGGTAGTACATAAATAAAGAAAAAAGATTTGAAGCAATAAAAACCTCATTATCATACATAGGATGATAGGACCTTAAATTGGAACAATGTAAACATCATCATTATTTACTACCTTCGATTGTCTAAACAATGGCCATTGATTCTTCGTGACTACGATGAGTTCTGATATAAAATTATCACTATTAGAAAGATATAGTACTAAAAATTACAATAATATTAATTTTATATTGTAACTCATTGTAATTTGTGAATAATCAATTATTAAAATTTAGTTGAATTAACAATTATTTAGGGACAAGGGCAATAGTTAACTAATACTGGCTCTACTTTGGCTTTTACATCAACTGTACTTTATTTATGTAGCGTTATATTCCATGTCAATCACAGTCTTCGAAAAAGCTGAATCAACTCGACATTGATGCACTTGCACTTCTTTTTTCGAATTCTATTGAAATACCCTTGCTAACTCGGCAAAAGTGTGCATTCACTCAAAAATTAGATAAATATTACGTCCATTTTATATTATTATAATTTTAATTTTTGTGATTTTTTAAATTATTTTTTAATTGATAATTTTTTATATAATATGTTATTGAAAATTATAATGTAATTTTATATTTTTATGATAGTATTTTTTGTTACAAATTTAATAACAGTAATTTTATTTAACAACTCATTGTATACATTTGAGAAATTCAAGGTCAAAATTTTTAAAATTTGACTGTACGATTTCTAAAACGACAATTAATATGAAACGAATGGAGTATTATGTTGTTTTAAATGATTTTCTTACATTATGATCTTTCCTAAATTCTATGTTATTTTTAACTCCTTCTGAGCTCCGTCCCAAATTAATTGATATTTTGATTAAATTTTGATTGTTAATTATTCACAAATTACAATAAGTTATAATATGAAATTACTTCTATTGTAAGTTTTATTGAAATATTTTTTTAATGACAATAATTTCATAATGAAACTCATCTATAATTTATGAGTAATTAACGGTCAAAATTTAGTCAAAATGTCAATTAATTTATGATGGATGGAGTACATTATGATTGAGGTAGTTGCTAGAGTGTCAATCATGCCCCTTTTGATCCAAACTAACATCACCACATTAATAAAAAGAACAGAATAAAGGCAAAAAAAAACAAAAAGAATCTTCTCATAATTGAAACTCCAAATAATAGGGTACTAAATTACTAATGAAGATTATTGGAGAGCATCATACAATTTTGGTAGTGATTTAAATAGTAGCCGAGCTCCTTAGGCCATTATTAATAGTGGATGAATTTTTACCCACTTATCTAATAAAATATCATAAATATGAGTCATGATATGATTTAAAGTGCGTTTGGTTGGTCAATAACCCCGGGAAAATGGTCAATTTTTCCGGGTTTGACTTATTTCCCCATGTTTGGATACGGGTTGACTTCGGAAAAATTTTCACGATGGACCCACCAATTTCTCCATTTTCCTAGGGAAAATTTCCCTTAGGGGGTTAAGGAAAATTTTTCCCAGGGAAATCTTTCCCATGGAAAATTTTCCCCGGAAAAAATTTCTCTGAAGTTCCTACCAAACACTCCCTCACTTAAACTCAAAAGAATTTTCGGGTGAAATCTAGCTCATCCTACAATTAAAATATTATAAATAAATGTAAAAGAGAAAAAATTATAATTAGTTTCGTTCTCTTCTTCTCCTTTCTCATTTAGTAGTGCAAAAAACAAAAAAGTACATGGAACCCACATAATTTCTTCTTTGCAAACTCACCTGTGATGGATGAAAAATATTTTCCTTACCCACCATACAACTTCCTTCACCATTAAATGCATTTTTGTCATCCATGTATAACTTGACTTGTGTGCAAGTGAGAAAATTCTCATCGTTAGTAGTGGCCTTATAGGATTGACATTTGAGGTGCCCGTGACGGCATGATTGCTTTAGCCCAAAAATAATTAAAATTTTAATATAATTCATAATAAATTTATATAAGAATTTTGGACGCTAATATACTGAATTTTTGGGGTATTGGACAATAATGCACTGAACTTTAACCTTGGACAATAATGCACTGAACTTTGACCTTGGACAATAATGCACTGAACTTTGGGGGGTGTTTGACAATAATGCACTTGAGACAATTTCGACGGTGGTGAACTTGGTGACAATCTTACGTGACAGACCGAGAAGACAAATATTTTTGGACCAATTCATCTCCTCCACTTGCTACATAGGATTGCCACCAAGTTAGTCATTGCCAAAATCATACTAAGTGCATTATTGTTCAACACCCCCCAAAGTACAGTGTATTATTGTCCAATGTCAAAGTTCAGTGCATTATTGTCAAATATCCCAAAAGTTCATTATATTAACATCCAAAATATTTGAATTTAGGGTTTATGCATTCAGTAAATTAATGTAATAATATATTAGTCACTTTTAATTTGAATTTACATATGTGATACTGGGTTTATGGGTTATGCCCCATTTTTTTATGCGCTGCGGTGCCACACCGCACCGCAACTTTCCATGTTCCATCGCAACTCACCACAATCTACTACATCCTGCCACAATCTACTTTTTCTAATTTAATTTACCTTTATATTAAAAATTAAACTTTCCATATTTCACCGTAACCCACCACAATTTTTTTTAACCCACCACAATCTACCACATTTCCTTCACACTGCACAACACCACAACCAGTCATATAAAATCACGAGACCAAAAAACAAACTTCAAATTTTAGCCAAGCATCATAGCTGGGAGTTGCTTTCTTATTTCTAATTGTGTATATTTTGCCAAAATAATGATGAAAAGAGAAGGAAAAAGTTTAACAATAGGAGAACGAAAATTTTAAAAATTTCTTAAATTTGATTTGATTATTGTACAGCTTTTAACGAAAAGCATTAATTTTTGTCGACTGGACACCTCCCTTCCTTCGTGAACAGTACCCCATTCTCTCTCTCTTTTTCTCCCCCTTCTTTCTGCATTTATAAACACCAACTAACAATACCCAACTCAAAGCTCCCTTCTCTTCCCTTCACAAACCCCATTCTCCCTTTTCTTTCTCTATCCAAAACACGAAGAAGAACAGGCAATAAAAACAACAAAACCCCATTTTACTGCTGTTCTTCAAATCAATGCTGTTGTTCCCTTAAACCCTGACACTGTTCATAAAGATGAAGTACATTCGATCCGGAAGCTTCAAACGCCTCTTCTCACTACGACGTCGTAGCACCAGCTCCACCTCCGACGACTGCTTTGATGTTCAAGAAGAAGCTGATTCGACAGAATCAGAGCATTTTCAGAAACCCACCTGGAAATGCTTCTCTTTCGATGAAATCTTTGCTGCCACAAATGGGTTTTCTTCAGGTGGGTATTTCAAATTCTTTGTCCATTTTCTCTTTTTGAGGAGTATTTTAAATTTTGAATGGTGGGTATGCAGAGAATTTGGTGGGGAAAGGAGGGTATGCAGAGGTGTACAGAGGAGAGCTCAGAAATGGAGAAATGGTGGCAGTTAAGAAGCTGATGAAGGCAGCAAATGAGGAGAAAAGAGAGAAAGAGTTCTTGACAGAGATTGGTACAATCGGCCATGTTTGTCATCCAAACGTGTCTTCTCTCTTAGGCTGTTGCGTTGACAATGGCCTTTACCTTCTCTTCCCCTTCTCTCCCAGAGGCTCTGTTTCTTCTATCCTCCATGGTAACTACATATTCTCTTTCTCATCTTCTATGTGTTTGTTGGTTATTGGTATATTAGGGCCATGTTGTTTTGTCAGATTGGTTCTAACTCTTCTAATTAATCCTAACTTATCCCAATTTAACACAATTCTCCATAAAAACATCCACTTTAAAAACATAAATCACCAAAAAAAACATTCTAACTTATTCTAGTTTATTCAAACCTAACTTGAATAACTCGAATAACTCATCTATATTGGTCGACATATGACAGGTAACTCTATAATAATGTACTATTTTGTATCTTAATTATACTACATTATTCATGATTTAATGAGCCCATAAGTTAGAAACTACTAGGGTCGATGTATAGCTAGATGACAAATTGAGTACAAAAGTAGGACTTTATTTCCATATGGAATCTTGAGTTTGTTACTGGTTGATTTTCAGTACAAACTTAACAGTAATCATTTGATTCGGTGGATGTAGATCAAACTGCTCCTCCAATGGAGTGGAAAGTGAGGTACAAGATAGCAGTTGGGACAGCCAAGGGCTTGCATTACTTGCATAAAGGCTGTCAAAGGAGAATTATTCACAGGGATATTAAAGCCTCCAATATTCTTTTAACCCATGATTTTGAACCTCAGGTATACCTTATCAATAATGTACCCTATTATCTCCATTATAATTTTTAATAAAGTATCTTTTCAATAACAGTAATTTCATATTGTAACTCGTTATAATTTATGAATAATTAACGATTAAAATTTAGTTAAAATGTCAATTAGACCCCATTCTTTTATACGGCTTGTTGCGGTGGGAAGAAATGTGATGGATTGTAGTGGGTTGGGAAAAATTATGGTGGATTGGGGAAAGTTACGGTGGATTATGGTGGGTTGGGAAAAGATTAATTTTTAATAAAAAGATAAATTAAAATTGAAAAAATAGATTGTAGTGGGGTGGTGGATTGGGGAAAGTTATGGTGGATTGGGAAAAGTTTAATTTTTAATAAAAAGATAATTAAAATTGAAAAAATATATTGTAGTGGATTGTGGTAGATTGTGGTGGGTTATGATAGAATATGGAAAGTTATGATGCGGTGTAGAATCACAACCAGCCAGCCGTATAAAAGAACGGGGCCTTAATATGAAACAGAGGGAGTACAATTTTTATCCTCGAAACGAATTTCCCAATGAATATTCGATCTTTCAAACAAGAAAATTTTAAATTTTAACCAATTGTGAAAAATGGTCCAGATTTCAGATTTTGGTCTTGCAAAATGGCTCCCAAGTCAGTGGACTCATCATGCCATAGCCCCAATTGAAGGGACAGTAGGGTGGGTTACAGTAAATTTCTCCCCCTAAGTTCATGTTATGTTTGGTCTTCATGGCCAGGAAATTATTTCACAACATTTATTACAGTCACTTTTATATTTAATGATAAGATTTTTTTTTTAAATGGGTTGCAGGTATTTGGCGCCAGAATACTTCTGTAATGGAATAGTTGATGAGAAAACAGATGTGTTTGCATTGGGAGTATTTCTTTTGGAGCTTATTTCTGGGAAAAAGCCAGTTGATGCCTGTCATCAGAGCTTAAGCAACTGGGTAAGAAAGAAACCAAGGGTGCATTTGGTTGGTCAATAATATCGGGGAAATGGTCAATTTTCCTGAATTGACTTATTTTTCTCATATTTGGAAATAGATTGACCTTGGGAAAAATATTACGGTGGGCCCACCATTTCTTACATTTCCCTAAGGGGGCGTTTGGTATGTGGGAGTTGGGAGGTGGGAATGGGAATACATAAATAGGTAATACAACTCCCATGTTTGTTTTATGGGAATGAAAAAAAAATGAGGAATTGGGAATGGGAATAGAGACCCTCAACTCCCACCAATCTATTACCAGGGGAGGGATGGTAATTCATACTGGGAATTAAATAAATCATCTTAAATACCAATATTATCCTCGTACTTAATAAATATTACCAATACTACCTTATTATATTCAAATTAATGAAGGATATTTTAGTAAATGTGCATTTATTTCTAATTTCACCTCTACTTTGAATTACCATATAACAAACGAAGAGTTTGGAAGTTCATAAATTCATTCTTATTCCCATTCCACTAATGAATTCTCATTCCCATTGTTAATTCTCATTCCCATTCCCATTCCCATTAGATACCAAACGGGCCATAAGGAAAAATTTCCCTTAGGGGGACTAAGGGAAATTTTTCCCATGGAAGATTTCCCATAAAAATTTTTCTCCGTGAAATTCCTACCAAACGCTCTCCAAATGATTATCCTTTATTATGCTTGCTAATTGGTGAATGAAGATTGTCGATCTTGTGTCTTCAGAGGTTTCTTGCGGGTTTTAGCTTGCTTCCAATACTAATATTATAGTTACTACATTTGACCTAAATTGTAGCATGTCTCCTAGGTTTAGTTTTTTATACTAATTAATGTTGTTTGGTGAATGATTATTGGGACAGGCAAAACCTCTTCTTCAACGAGGGGAGATTGAAAAACTGATGGATCCAAGACTGGATGTAGGCTATAACGAGCAGGAAGCCAAACAGTTGGCTTTGGCAGCCTCTCTTTGCATTCGAGCTTCAACTGCTTGGCGCCCTACTATGACTGAGGTAATTATCCAACTTCCTTAGCCCTCACTAACCTGACTTAATCTAACTTAATTTAACTTATTCTTACTTAACTTACCTTAACCCAACTCCCTTAAAAATACCCAAATCAAAAATAATTTTTAAATAAAAAAGTTAAAATAATATTATTTTATTGTCAAATCAATCTATTTTTTCCAACACCTACAACTTTTCATTTATTTTCCCCGAAATATTCAAATTTTATTAATAAAATATTTTCACCCAATAACTAACTTAAGGCCCCGTCCATTTATACTGTTGGTTGCGGTGTGGTAATGATGTGGTGCGGTGAAATTTGAAAAAGTGTGGTGAGTTGTGGTGAACGTTGTGGTATGCAGGGTAGATTAAGAGAAAAAATGTGAAAAGTAGAGGAGAGAGAAAAATGAAAAGATATATTGATAATAATTGTGGTGTGATGTGGTGAAGTGTGGTGGAAAATTAAAAAATGTGATGTAGTATGATATCACACCGCAACCAACTACATAAAAGAACGGGGCCTAACTCAAATTTATTCTATCCTTTCCTAGCCTAACCTATCATATCCTATCTTATTCTAATTTAACTAACCTAACTTGACAAAAGAATATACCCTCCCTCAAGTTTCATCCAAAAACTCAACTTCCTTTCTGTTCAACACTTTTGCTATCAACCAAGAGGATTCATGTTGTATGTTCGCAACTTGAATATATAATATCAAACACCTACTCGGGGTGGGAACTTGTAAAATACCCATCTTGCAAGAATAGGGGGTTAGTTTAAGGGGATCCATCAGTCTCATTGCACATAATATTAAATGAATATTGATATTGTGTTGAACAAATAAATTAGTCACCTACCTAACTGGGTTCTTCGAAATTATACTGCCAAACATTTAGGCAAGAATTTCAGTGGATGACAGGGTGGTGTAAAAGTTGACAAGACATTACCACATGACACGAATCTAATAAAAAATTAATAATATTTACAATAGTAAAATTTATATTAGGTGCTTAAAAATTACTATATAGCAAAAAATTTAGGCAAGATTTTGCAGAGCACAAAGTGTTGAAGTGATCTATGGCATCTGCCATGGACTGTGGAATTCTCGTTCTCTCTCTTCTCCAAATTTCCACTGTGTCACTGTCATTAGACTTGACCGTGTCTCACTAAAATATAATATAGTTTTAATTTTTTTTTGGGACTACTAATTCCGATATTAATAAAAGAGGTGTATAATAGCTTCAATATCAGTTTTAACCTTAGGTCCTGTTGTTTTCTGCGGTATTTTGCGGTATGATGTGGTGAGGTGTGGTGGAATTGTGATAAGTTATTGGTATGTGGGGTAGATGAGGAGAGACAATGTAAAAAGTAGAGGAGAAGAGTGAGGAGAGAGAAAAGTAATGATTTGTGGTAAAGTGTGGTGAGTTGTGGCAAACTGCGGTATGTTGTGGTACCGCAGTTTGCCAACCGCAGAAAAGAATAGGGCCTTACTCTTCAAGTTTGACGCAAATTGAGAGATAAATTCTAACATAAGAAGAAAAAGAAAAACAGTACACGGATCTTTTTTTTTCAAACTACAAATTTTAAGGTCTTTTTTTATTCAACCATAATTTTAGGGTCCCAAAAATAAACAATGAAATCCAAGGGTCCAAAAAATAAATACTCCTATATTTCGGGGTCCAAAATGCAAATAACCCAAACTGTTATAGTAGACTTGCAGTGAAATAGGCAACATATCATATGTTTCAGATGTGGAGAAAAATAATCCAAAAATAACATAAACAAAATAGATAAGATTTAACGTGGGAAATCAAGAATTGGGTGAAAAACCCAAGGACGACGCAAACATGAATAAACTCTACTATTAAGGTCAGAGTACAACGACATATCTCTATTTTTTCTACAAATCAATAGAAGAGATATAGATCTACCCTAGCACGTAGACCAAATTACATGAGAAGAATATCACTCTCAATACTCTCACTATGACGACTCTTCAAACCCTAATGTTCTCTCCTCAAAGGAGACGATTCATGAAATTGTCAGTCTTTCTGCTGCAGTGCTCTCCATGAAACACGCATGCATGATACCTTCAATATATATATATATATATATATATATATATATATAAGAAACCAAATCTTGGCAACCAATCCAATTAGATTTACCAAATTTAGGCCCTGTTCTTTTATGCGGTACTTTGCGGAATGGTGTGGTGAGGCGTGGTGGAACTGTGGTGGGTGTGGTGGAATTGTGGTAGGTTATTGGAATTGTAAGAGAGAAAAGTAATGATTTGCGGTAAAATATGATGGGTTGTGGCAAACCGCGATAGACTGTGGCACCGCAGTTTATCAACCGCAGAAAAAAACAGGGCCTTAATATAATAAAAAAACTCAACATAATAAGAGAATCTAAATAATTTCCTACCACTAGTAACAAATATATTATGACCAACTTATGAAATTTGAATACACAGTATTCCTAACAATAGGTAATTTGATAATTGAAATGGAAGGAGTATTTTATAGCTGTACGTCAGAGTATATATGAATGCGATCATATATGAAAGGATGATGATTGCATGCAGTATTGGATAAGTTTTCAAGAATGATGATTGCATGCAGTATTACCGTACAAAATTTTAGGATTCTGGTGAAGTAATTAATGATGGGCTAATTAATGCACCTGTTCTCCATCAGATAATTAGTACTATCGCCGTTTCAAAATATTTATCCTTTTACCTAATTTCTTTGTTCTAAATTATTTGTTCAATTTACAATATCAACAATTATAATTACTATCTCTGTCCCAAAATATTTGTCTTTTGACTAAGTTTTGACCGCTGATTACTTACAAACTATAATGAGTTGCAATATAAATTTATCGACATTGTAATTTTTAGTAAATTATCTTTCTAATGGCGGCAATTTCATATTTTAACTCATTATAATTTATAACTAATTAACGGTCAAAATTTAGTCAAAGAATAAATGTTTTGGAACGGAGGTAGTACTTTTTTACCCATAATTAATAAATTTATTTTTCACTTTCTACAATTCCGATAACTATTATCTTCAATTAAAGTAGGGATATTTTAGGTAAATCATAAACTTTTCACCTCAATTCTGAATAAATATTGATATTCTCAAATTACTTAAATAAACAAATATAATGGGACGGAGGTAGTAGCTAAGCTAATTCCCATTTTGATTAGGTAGCTAAATGACGTGCTAACCCCAACCAAAATCTCCGGTTAACTCAAGTAATTACATATTGGATCAAGTACACCTAAACTATCATCTTGTCGGTTACATTATTCCTAAACTGCCCCCCTGAATAATTTTGTGTACAAAATGACAGGTGTTGGAGATAATGATTGGAGGGGAAATAGACGAAAGGTGGGAAATGCCAGAAAAAGAAGAAGATCAAGAGGAGTTGTGGGATTTTGAAGATCTTAAATTTGAGTATGATAGTTCTTCTACATCAATTTCCACAGGGAGTTCTCACATTCAGAGAAACAGTGAGGACATTGAAGATTGAAAATTGGGATAATATATACAAATATTCAGGGTTTTTGTCTCAAAATAAATGGAAGTTAGCGGTGAATGACTGAATGAAAATAATCTAAACCGATTTTTTGAGTGAGGATGTGTCAAACTTTTAGCCTGTTTACTCTTACTAAATTAGAATTGAATTCCGACGTTACAAAACTAACTTGGCGCCCTTGAAAAGTTCGTACTTGATAATTGAAAATAATATAAATGGAATAAATCAGATATTAATCCATTACATCTTTGAAATTTTTAAGGGTGTCAAGTTAGTTTTTTGAAATAAGAATTCAGTTCTGGTTTAGTCAGAGTAAATAGGTTAAAAGTTTGGTACATTCTCACCTAGAAAGTCAGTTTGTATTATTTTCAGCTATTTACCTCTGACTTTGGATTATTTTAAACCAAAAATCCTAATATTTATGGGCAGATTATTATTTTTGTTTTTCCGGGTAGGGGTGGGGTTTTAAGAGGCATATATGCGTACTGGCTCAGGGTAATTGGGAAAAAAAAAAGGATTTGGCTTAGAATGTAGACTAGATTAGGCACTTCATGTCTATATCTTTGCTTCTAAACCTACAATTAGTTCATGTACAGCAACAGCTAGAAGCTTAAAAAATTTAAAACTTTATTCTTTTTATTGGTCCACTTTTTTTAATGGATTTTTGTTGGGAAAAATCTCTAATGTAGGCCTTGTGATCGAGAAAATATTATTATTTTCTCGTAGCATCTCAGATTGATATTCCAGTACCGGAATGTTGATGTGGCAACCGGAGCACGTGCTCTTTTTATTAAAAGTATGCCAGGTAGCAAGAGAAACCGGTGCCGCAGCTAAACTTTGTCACTCTGCGCCGCATGTCATCCGAACTATTAAAAAGGAATTCGAAGACACCTCAACTAAGTCACCCCTTAGGAAATTGTCTTAAAATCACCCAATCATTTAATTCTACAATTATTTGTTTCTTGATTATATTAGGATACTATGTGAGATATTATATTTGATATTATTTTGAGATAATATTTTTTGATATTATCTTTGGAGTGGGGGTCAAAGTAGGTTTAGAGGGAAATTTTGCCTATAAATAAAGTGTTCTTCCACCTTGTTTGGTGTGGCGAAGGTTTTTTTTTGGGTTTTTATTTTGGCATTGCCTCCTTGCATTTGTTTGTGCATTGGCGATGGCTTGGTGGCGCTGGCGATGGCTTGGTTGTCAGAGCAGTTGCTAGTGGTGCTGGGATAGCATGGGGGGCGGTGGTCGGGTTGGTGGTTGTGAAGAATAAACGGACTGAACCAGATATTAATCCATTGCATTTTTGAAATTTTTAAGGGTATCAAGTTAGTTTTATGAAATAAGAATTTAGTTCTAGTTTAGTCAGAGTAAATAGGTTAAAAGTTTGACACATTCTCATCTAGAAAGTCAGTTTGTATTATTTTCAACAATACATCTTTGACTTTAGATTATTTTAAACTAAAAATCCTAATATTTATGGGCAGATTATTATTTTTATTTTTCCGGGTAGGGGTGGGGTTTTAAGAGGCATATATGCGTACTGGCTCAGGGTAATTGGGAAAAAAAAAGGATTTGGCTTAGAATGTAGACTAGATTAGGCACTTCATGTCTATATCTTTGCTTCTAAATCTACAATTAGTTCATGTACAGCAACAGCTAGAAGCTTAAAAAATTGAAAACTTTATTCTTTTTATTGGTCCACTTTTTTTAATGAGTTTTTGGTTGGGAAAAATCTGTAATGTGCGCTTTGTGATCGAGAAAAATTCATTATTTTCTCGTAGCATTTCAGATTGAAATTCCCGCACCGGAATTCTGATGTGGCAACCGGAGCACGTGCCCTTTTTATTAAAAGTATGCTAGGTAACAAGAGAAATCGGTGCCGCAACTAAACTTTATCACTCTGCACCGCATGTCATCCGAACTATTAAAAAGGAATCCGAAGACACCTCAACTAAGTCACCCCATAGGAAATTGTCCTAAAATCACCCAATCATTTGATTCTACAATTATTTGTTTCTTGATTATATTAGGATACTATGTAAGATATTATATTTGATATTATTTGAGATAATATTTTTTGATATTATCTTTGGAGTGGGGGTCAAAGTAGGTTTAGAGGGAATTTTTGCCTATAAATAAAGTGTTCATCCACCTTGTTTGGCATGGCGAAGGTTTTTTTGGGTTTTTTTTTGGGCATTGCCTCCTTGCATTTGTTCGTGTGTTGGCGATTTGATGGCGCTGTCGATGGCTTGGTTGTCAGAGCAGTTGCTAGTGGTGCTGGGGTAGCATGGGGGCGGTGGTCGGTGTTGGTGGTTGTGAAGAATAAAGAGAGAGAAAGATATGATGTTGCGAAAACATAGGAGGCTCAGGGGTCCTTCTCCAATGACGAACAATGCCGACGACAATGGTACTCCCTCCTAGGTGGTCGACGCTATTCGTGGGTTGTCGTGGATGGCGCTCGGCGATTGTCTGGGTCGTTGGGAGATATTACGGAGTCGTTTGAGAGGGATGGAGCGCGGTGGTCTCTAGGGTTTGTGCTTGTGGTTTCTGGGTGTTTTTCCGTGACCGTCTTATGTGGTGGTGCTCAGTGTGCCGGGGGGCAGTGGGCGATGGTGTGGTGGCCTGTGTTGGTGCGTCGTGGTGGTGTGGTGGCCTGTGTTGATGATGTTGGGCATTTGGGGGGGGTGTATGTGAGGAGAGAACAAACTGAAGGGAGGGTAATTCCTAATAAAAAGTTTCATATCTGAACTTCGATTCTAACACATATTTTTCCAAGAAAAAAACTCAAATAATCCGGAACACTGGGATCTGACTACATTATCACCTGATACAACCATTGGTTCATATTATAGTCTAATAGTTCCAACTCACTAGAAATTTCTTATAGTGCCAAAGGTACAATATATATTAGAGCACACTAGATGCATATATGTACAAAAATTTGCTTAGCTGGGATGTTCAGTTTGAAGGGGAATAAGGGTATCCAAACCAAAAACGTCATGTACAAAATTATTTAATGGAAAGTAGGCATTAGGTATCCCCAACACACTGGTCTGTTTTTAAAAATATATGATAGTAATTATAAATTGTTTAGAATAATTGAAAAGGACACCTACTTAGATAAGATCATAAGAACATATATTTCTTCTGGTGAAAACTACCGAAAGCAAGGAACGTCACCCTCCAAAATAAATAAATGAACAAATACAATGAAAACTTAAATGATAACTGAGTTTAGAAATTTCTCAGACATCTTGAAATTTACTTCTGAAAGTATACTTTTTATTATAAGGTTTTGCTAATCGTCACTCTGAAAGCAATAGTTAAGAAAGAATCTTATTCACTTTTATTTTGTATATCTTATATATAATAATAATAATAATAATAATAATAATAATAATAATAGATTATCTTTTTAAGAAAACATATTTATTATCTAATCAAATCTGTATAAATCTTATCATTATCTAATTAATTTTTAAATGTAGAATTGAAAATAGCATATAAAATTATTATATTAATTTTTTCTAAAATTAAAAATCTGAGCAAATAATAGCTCTCCACAAAGGAGTTGCAAAATTTTGAAGTACTATGCCCTGTTCTTTTTTGCGGCATGGTGTGGTGTGGTGGAATTGTGGTGCGTATGGTGGAATTGTGAGCAAACTGCGGTATGCTGTGGTACCGCAGTTTGCCAACCGTAGAAAAGAACAGGGTGGGGGAAGTTTTGCTAAATTACAGCCCAAACCAACCGCCCTCAATCAAACTTACATAATCACATGTTAATGCAGAGCAAAAACGATATTAGTAATACTTTGTCTAACAGTAGAAAACCATAAACTCCTAAGACGATCTGATTAATGTGGTACTCCAACACTTCTCCTTTCCTTTTTCCCTTTTTCTTTTCTACGCAATAGATTGCCTATTTGTTTCCAATTCTATTGTTTTTGTGCAGTAACCAATTCAATGTTGTTGTCACCTTTGCATTAAATTAGATTACACGAAAGACTCCAAAATAATTAACTTAGTATATGTTTTTCTTTTCCTTAAAAACTGTACGTCAAAATAATTGAAAAAAATTAACTAGGTAAGGCTAAGAATTTGTAGATTTTTAGATAAAAAAAGATTTTGTAGATTTGATAAGATAACCAAGTATATTCTAGTAAATTAGATAAAATTTTATACGGTTTTGCTAATCGTCGCCCCCCAGGGCGACGATTAACAAAGAATCTTATCCACATTTTTATTTTACAAATCTTACAAGAGATTTTTTTAATAAAATATACTTTGTTATCTAATTAAATCTACATAAATCTTCTTATTACCTAATTAATATTGAATAAACAAACACAACTATTATATCGGTGGACCCATGATTCTTCTTCCTTTTTTTTTCCAAATACCTATCGATCGATAAACACTTCATATTTACCATATTTCTATTCTTTTTGTCATTCATTTCAAGCTTCTGTTTTATTGTTCCTGTTCATTTCAAGCTCTTCTTGCTCATTTGAAGCGTCTGTTCGACTTTTCCTATTCAATTCATGCTCTTGTTCATTTCGAGCATGTCGAACAAACGTCTATGGCTTATTATTAGGCACTCCCAGTCCAAAGCTCCCAATTTATTTTTTTTTCATTCAAATGTCTAATCTCAAAGTTTCTTAGAAGGGAAAAAAAAAGGTAACCCAACTTAGGACAACTTTGGGAAAAAGGTTGGTCTTTTGGGCACGAAGTCAAGTTAATTAGTTTTCCTCGATCCTAATCTAATGAAAGAACAACCCAGATCGATTAAGTGACCCGATTCATTTGTTATTAGATCTGTCAGGAGAATGAAAGAGCAAATCAAGCAAAGTTTTGGGAGCAATTTTGCTCAATTGATTTGGGAGCAATTTTACCGGCTGTGAGAATACAATATAATGGCAATTGATTTGATTAGATATAATGGTGGTTTGATTTGATTAGATATAATGACTATGAAAATACGAAACTTATACATGTTTGATTTATGGCAGTTGATTTGGACGACAATGAGCAAAACTCCATTCACACTGTCTTTTGCAACTCCTTTAATTTGCGTTGAATTATTAGTTTCTTTGATTTTGGAAACCACAATATAATCAACTTTGTGTCGTATTTCCAAACTTACATTTAAAAAGATAATTATAAAATGTTAATTAGGTAATGATAAAATTTATGTAGATTTTATTAAATATAAGTACTATATTTTATGATATATGTATACATATATATAAGATTTACAAAATAAAAAAATAGATAAGATTCTTTGTTAACCATCGCCCCCATGGCGACGATTAGCAAAACCGAATTTTATATTATATCCTTAATTTTATGAGATATAATAATAATAATAATAATAATAATAATAATAATAATAATAATAATAATAATAATAATAAAAAGTGAATAAAATTCTTTCTTAACCATCTCCTTTCTTAACCATCTCCCCCAAGGCGACGATTAGCAAAATAGTATTCCATAAAAAGTAGAAAAAGGAGTGCAACATGAGAACTTTAACGAGATCACCATCTTAGTACTACTTTCTCCTAACTTTCCTCTCATTTTTGAAAGGAAAATATTTTATTCTTTCTTTCCCTTAATTTTCTATGCAGTTTTCCAACTATTTTTTTTTATCATTCCTTTTTCTTCAACACTGTATTCCAACAAAGGAAACATTTTCATTTTCCAAATTATTTTTTTCCATACTGTTTTCTCAGGTCCAAACAAACTCTAAAAGATGCCTTAATCACGTTATTAAGCTGTGAAAGGCTTCCATATAAACGGATAAAGGTCCTAAAGCCGCTAACTAATGAAATCGACCTAGTAACAACACAGGGTGGAGCCATTCTTGGCTAAAAGCCAGCAAGAAAGATGGATCAAAACAAATATGGTATAGCTAGGAGAGTGAGAGCAAGCAAGGCCCTTCAACTAGTGCATGTATACAGTACAACAATATTTCACAACCTCACAAGAATACAAAATGTACAGGCCAACTGCAACTACCCAACCAACATAACCCTAAGCACTGTAACAGCATCACATATTTGCTGTTGTTTCTTTTATTTCCTCCAAGCTGATAGTCTGCACCCAAAATCACATCAGTATTAGAGACAGTTAAATACAGTTATGACAGTCTGCCATTGTCTCCCTGGTGAGCAGAGATTAAGATACCTAGAAAAACATACTGAAAACTTACCTGCTCCTTGCCAGCAAAATCATTGTCAGGGGTCAGGAAAAGCATGCAGTGACATTCCTTCCTGTCAAAATTGCAAGCAATAGGTGAATGTTCTGTCGCTAGACTGTGAGAACGATGATGCCCAAGTGAAGAATAGATGAGACGAAGACTACAGCCGAACTGAGTATATTATTGCTACGACATGTAAAACTCCAAAACAAGTCCATCTGGGAAAAAGTACAAAACAATTGGATTCATTCGATTCAGGTTTTATACCATCCAGCTACAGAGATATATCCTAGGCATAATAAGCCCACCACTGCAAAGATAAGATAATCAAACTAGACCATAAAACATCCAGAGACCCCATTTGATTCAGGTCATACAGCTAAAAACATTCAGAGACTTAACAAGTGGGTCATTCGATTCAGGTTTAGATCAGTCCACTTTTTGGCTGGGATGACAGCAAATTGACAGGATATTTAGTTCAACAGGCTTTGGACTTTGGACTTAAGTACAAAATGAGTTTGCTGAACCAGATTGCCAAGGAAGTGCACGATACCCATTCAGCCAAGTTCCTGGTTGGCACATGATGGATTGACATAATCTTTGGTTCAATCAACACCATACCCTTACTTCAGGTCTAGTTTATGACCATTACATTTGATCAGATTGTATATTATGGATTAGTTCTGCCAATACACACCAAAGATCCTCATTCAACAGGGGTCTGCAGTAGTGGTCACTTGTCCAGCCTAATATATATATATATATATATGTATAATTGAGATAGCAAGCAGGGCGAAGCTTTTTCTTTTTTAATCTCTTTTGGCACAAACAAGATCAGGCAATCTTAAAAATCTTAGAGTATCTAGCAGGCCAAACTTTTCTCCAGCAAGCAAGGAAGAACCCAAAACTCCATATTTTGCAACCCAGGAGAGTAACAAAACCTCAGATAAAACCAGTTGACAAACAGGAATATCACCATGGTTTTCGCAGGCCAAGATAGATACTCTTTCAAGTGAAGATAGGTGATGAAGCAATAGAATACCTCATGATTTTCTTCCAGTCAAAATTTTTTTGGCCTATCCAAGATTTAGCATTTTTGACTAGAAAAGATTAATTAAAGGATGCTTGTGACATGTATGGCCTAATAAGTATGACTCATGAAACACTTTGATACCAAAGAATATTAGTCATTTCAACTAGACCATCCACAGAGGTAAGCTACAGAACCATTTCTGAGATCTCCATTATATAGCTAAGCTAGACACCATATAATGGTAAGTTGCTTTGGCTATGCAAAATGATTTTCTACGTAATCCTCCGGTCATGGATACCCATCACCACAAGGATTCCCTCCTAATGTCCCATTTATACAGGACCTATCAGGACACAGAGTCTAAAATAAAGTTAATAAAAAGTTAATAAAAATACTTAAAAGAAAGGGGGCTGAGGAGGCAGAGTCTATAGCTATTGGATTTGGAATCTAGGGATTCATCTTAACTGCAGACAGAAAATAGCAAGGTTCACTTTGCCATCAGAACCCCGTGACATTTTTGGTTCAATGGCTTAGAGGCATTTAGGTTTTTTGCACTGTGGCTTATATGGGAATTTTTCAATCTAAGAGTCGAGCTTCTTGGTTAGATCTTCAACTGTGGCAATCAATCAATGGTAAAAGCTCTTGTATCCACAAGATGGCCCTGATGATTACATACATGTAATCAAGAAGACATGACATTAATAGAATGGGGACAACACAGAGAACACCAGTGGCAGTGAGTAGTCAAAATGGCCAACCAACTCCCCTTTATTTCAGAAAGGCAGCCAGAGCCACTAACAGATCAAATGTTCCCTTGCAATCCTCAACAACTGACTGTCAGTACAGTTTATTAGGTTCCTTGCATAGATTGGATTTTTACATTCTGCTTATTTTCTAACTTTGGGTCAGTCCATCTAGATCACCCTGAAACGATTGCAAAAAGATCAAACACCCTAAGCCCTACTCCAGAATCTGCTAGCAATTGAATCCTAAAACACAAACAAGCAATATCACAGTGAAAGGATAGACTAGAAGGTGAGTAGAGAGAGTCAAAACAGACGATAAAGGAAATAAGGAATGGCCTAAGCAAACCTCGTAGATCTTTTTAACTCTTTTTAAAGAAAAACATTAAATTACTTTAAAGAAAAGGATACAAGAAAGAAGACAACACCCAACACAACCATGCATGCATGTCCTAAGAAGCCATAAAAGAAAGGAAAATTGGATTGTAGTAAGTCAGCCTATGGGGGTTTAGGACAATAGTAAGTCGAACTTTAGAAATGTGTCACAACTAACTGAACTATTGAACCCTCGGATTTCAGTGCACCGCGCCCCTGAGTTGGTCCAAGCTGAACATCTTTGACTACTACAATCCAATATATGATAGTTTCGAATACTACAATCCAATATATGCTAGTTTGGAGTAATACAACCCAATATAAATTTGGGAATGCTACAATACAAGTGTCACGTAGAAAAGCCACCCTCTTCCGGTGACATGTTGGAAAACCACCGAGTTGGATTGGACCAACATGGTGGTGGTGCACTGAAATTCAAGCGTTCAATAATCCAGCTCATTGTGATACATTTTTAAAGTTCGGATTATCATTGTCCCAACACATACTGTTTGACTTAATACAATCCAGTTTTCCTAAAAGAAACATAATATAAAAATATGAAATGACAAATATACAGAAGTGTATAATGCAGAAATTTCACTGCAGGTACATGAAAATAGTGTTATGAATTCTAATCACATGCATTGTAAGATGCATTTGTCACAAATGACAGGACATGCCAAGGGTGTGGGTGTATTAGTCGTAAATACAACAATAACAATAGAGGAAAGCAAAGCAGACAATACACTGCAAGGTTAGAAGGTGACCAAATACTTATGTGAAATGCGGTGTTTCATCCAAAATCTATGTCTCCACGACTCTCACCTTATTACCAGTTATTATACCCTTTGTTGAATTTTCCATGGCACAATTCTAGGGATCACCCTCTAGAACAAGATACTTCACACAAGAACTAGCATTGAAAAGACATTTCTGTGACCCAATGTAGAAATTATTGTGAACATGGGAAATTGCATTAAAAAATTTTTGAAAAAGATACGAACTTTGTATCTACCAATTTAATATCAACCACACATAGAAACCAAAGGAAAGTACTGCAAAGCTATATAAGGATCTATATTCTAGCCTCAGCACTGCCCTCGATAGACAAGTGGCAGGACACCCCAATTCTCAAAAGCTGATTAACCAAAGTGAACACGCTGGCCCTGGTTTGTTCATTTTGTTAAAACCTACCAATGTACCAACCAAAGTTACCGAGCCTAGATCATTCTCCTTAACAAAGAAACACACGAAAATCCTTTCATACTGCACAATGTAATAGAATGTGTGGAAATCACCTCTGCAACTATTTAAGCGGAAGATCAAGGATCCTCATTTCCCATGGGCTATTCACAAGTCTAAAGAGCACTGAGTCCATACCTTTTGTTCATTTGTGTTCAGCTACACGTCCAATTTCACATTTTCCATATGTAACGAATTAAAGCCATATAGAATTTGATTACTGGACCCATACAAATTTAGTCCATACATCCTCTAAATAGAAGGGCCAAATCCTCCTTGCTTATAAGTTATATTAGCTCTAACTTTGCATATGGGCCAAAACCTAATGCAGGTAGCTGGACTGCAAAGTCAAGAAATGCCTCCATCTCAAACACGCCACCAAGAGCAGCAAAGATGCATTGCTTGCCAACTTGTGGTACGCTCTATGGCCAGAGAAACAACGGAGAGTGATACCTAGGTATGCTTGATTTGGCCCACAAGTTATAATTGATTTTTTGGTGCTTAAGCCATGAATATTGAAGGAACAGAAGTGACAGAACTTTACACTTAGCACAAAAGGGCCTTTGTCTGACGTTTCTGATAGCTATCAGCTCAATTGCTCAAACCATTTAGTCTATAGAGTATGGACATTTTGAGGTCCAGCTGTGAAAGTAAAACAATAGATGTGGCACTCATGGCCTAGGACTAGCATAAAAATACAGTTTTTGGTCAAGATTGTTGTAAGGGCCACAGTGTAGCATATCCGCTAGGACCACTATAATGGAGCTATCACATAGTATGTCGCGGTTGTTGCACATATGTCTAGCAAGTTGTGAAACCCGAGCATGGTCAGCTGAAGTTCGGATAGTGTAACGTATTGGTCAACAACGTTCCAGGTCGTCTCAGGTTCAAGCATTGACCTTTGGTTTGGATGGAGCCAGGGAGCTGATTTGATCTAATTAGCTCGCCTTGCAATTAGCACCAACTTTGTACAAAATATGGGTAGGTCAATTTAAGTTTCTGATCTAGTTCCGGATAAATCTATTAAAGTGTCAAGTTGGGTCTGGGTATGCCTGTACAAGTCATCAACTCATGTTTATGAGATCCCATGTAAATTTTGGGAGGTCTAGACTCAAAGTGAAAATTTGCTTTGTTTAACTTGAAAACATTTATCTAATGCAACCATTTCCATAGGAGAAAACCAAACAATGTAGCAAACATACCACTTCCCTACACAATAGTTAAATCAAGTACTTTAGGATCTGATATGTAAAAACAACCTAATACTAAAATCAACAATAAGATGAACACTGGAGAACATACTTTCATAACTAAACCGACCCATCAGTACATATTATAGGCCATAAATCTCTCCCTCATTGTCAGTATTAGCAAACCCCATAAGATGTGTTCTTAGCACTTTACAATCTCATCAGCATTGTCAGTAGTTATTGAATTCATGGACTTTGGTCTACAGTTACAAGCTAACCAAGCATACACTTGAAAGAGACTCATACCTCTCCCTCATTGGCACACATGGACAATTCCAAAAGCCCTGACCTGCTTCAGCAGCTTTATCATCATAATGCCTGAGACCCCAAAAACCCAAAAAAAAAAATGCTCAAAATCAAACTGAAGCAACTTAGCAAGATCAAGAAAACATCCAGAAGTGGGAATGAAAAGCAGGGGGGACTAATACTCACCTGCACGGGCAAAGTGGGGCACCTAAATTGTCCTTGTGCTCTGCCAATCCCTGTTTGAACCCACACACACACACACAAGGTCACAAAGGGGTTTAGGTAATGGTTGGATAATGCATCATATGAAAAGAACAACAATGTAAGAACAATCTCCAGCTCATCACTGTTTTGATAAGTAATCAAAAGATAAATTGCAAGGACACTAAGGGGATACTACCCATTTACAAAAGGGGCATGAACAGAAACACTCATAGTGACTCGTGCCCTCAAGATCTCATCAATAATATTATGAACAAAATCCAAAAAACTCAAGTGTCTATCACAATTAAGGCTTAAGCACCACAATCCAACTATAGAAAATTCTACAAAGTAGAGCCTAAAATTATCAACAGAGAATTTATCCTTGAAAATCTATACATTTCTTTCCTTCCAAGTGGCCCACCAAATGGCTAAAGGAACAAAATTTCACATACCATGAGCCCAACCTTTCTTTATCCTTCTCCACCAACACACCAACACACCCTTCGCACCACCCACTCAACGAAATACCCTTCAACGAATCAAGGTTTCAAAGCAAAGAAGCAGCCCACGTATAAAGGTTTCAAAGCAAAGAAACCCACGAATAATGGACAAGTAAATGATCCACAAACTCTTCCTCCTTACAACACATAGCACACCTATTAAGACCGCTAAAATTATGTGTTTGAGCGTGGCTTCCATAGATATCTTCCCTTTGGTGGCTGCCCAAGCAAAGAAAGAAGTTTTAGGGGGCCCTCAGGATTCCAAATAGACTTTGCAGGGAACTTCACTCAATTCTGATCCCAAAAAGAGTACTAAAAAAGCTCCTAACAGTGAAAGACCCTTTAGAGTGATGAGGCCAAACAAGCTCACCATTACCCTCATGCAAAACCACCCTCTCAGCCAATACTGCCAGAAAACTACGAATGTCATTTCCAAAGCAGAAAAGACAGCTCAGTTGAAATTTTGGTAGATTTTGAGAATAACAGCGCAACCTTACTGGCATTAAAAAATCATAACAAATCCAAGTCTGAAGTTAGAGTGATTGAGTGATATACTGATATCATTACATTTAGGCAACCGCCTAGAGAAAGAGAGCAAAATGAGAGGGAGGGAGGCTAGGGTCAGTCGACATTTTGCTTTCATTTAAAACAGAACAACTTTTATTTACCCTTTTTAATCACAGAACTAAGGATGGTGCACTTCACTCCGAAAGAACCACAAAAACAAAAGTGCAAAAGAGCCCACACTTCACTCCCACCTGCGCTCTGTGCTTTTTTAAATTAAGTAGGGGATTGCAAGTAACGACTTTGGAGAATGAATATCGTAAAGTGTTTTAAAAGTCCGTAAACTAGAATGGGAAGGAAGAGTGCACATGCACGCAAAAGAAAGTGATTGACAGAGAAGAGATCCACGACCAATGTGCCATATCTCTCTGATATGAAAAGCACCATAAATTTACTATCAGAGCAGGAGATACTGTATTTGACAATGACCATTCTAGGCCTGGCAAAATAATAAACTCCGCCCCATAGAAAAACATATTTTCCAAGTCTATCTCAATTCGTCAGTACGAAGGTTATATAAGCAGGGAAAATCTTGCCGACCTTCTCTTTTCCCGTGTGTAGCAACCAGCGGTGGCTAAGTCATAGTTGCTGGATCAAAAAGCAGATAAATCCAAGCAAAATACTGGCCTAACAGTGAACAACACGAGGCAATGTAATACTGTAATAGTAGTTTCAAGAAGAAGAAGAAGAATACCTTTATAACAACAGAGGTTACAGTTTTATCGACACAAAAATATGTTCCTGACTTGCGCGCATACTGCTCAGAAAACTTCCTCATTATTTCAACAGATTTGTCTGAAGGTTCCACTGAAGAACAAGTTGATGTGTAAGATAGGTGCATGGTTGATGAGGAAATAAACAAAAACATAATCAAATTGATAAGGATAATAAACATCAAAGGAGGTAACATGAGTTGCATCTTAAGGACCAACTACATGATTGGTAACCCAATCTGCTTTATATGAAGCATCTGGAAAATACATAACAAACTTTGACAGCAGGTTCTACATGTTTAAGTTCTTAGACAACCCCATAGCGGATCCACATAGTACTAGGTTAAAATCATAGTTCAGTTATCTAGCAAACAAAGTGTGTGTTCACCAAAGAAAATAAATTATTCGGCATCCCACATGTCCACTGAACTATTACAATTCATAAAGACCATTTAGATAGAAAGCTTTGACGAAGCAACTTCCCAAATTCCTGCTTCCGTACATATAGTTGCATCCACCCCCAAAGCAATGTAAAACCCCACCCCAAAACACATGCATGCACACACGCACAAAGGAGGGGGTGATTAGTGAGGTTTTGTGCAGCTTGATTCTTCAAACAATCTATTACAAAAGTAAATTAAAGAAAGGTCCAAGATGATCTTTGCCAGTTCAAGATTCCACCTTATATGCACTACTCTTGCCACACGACAACTCGATTATCCAGACTAAATCTGTTGTTATTCAAGATTAGAAACTGAAAGAGGTCCAAGTTAGACAGCTTCATTAACCTTTACCACCGAGGCTAACACCAACAACCTTCTCCAAACATCCATCAACCCCCCCAATCCCTTCCTCTTAGAACACTACTATTAACTTGAGGAAACTGGAAATACGATTTTAAATGCAAAATTCTTAATCAAAGAACTTTAAAAGTGAATTTCTCTAGTCAATACAAGTTCAAATCACAAACAATTACCGCGTGTCAACATTCAAATATAGCACAATAACCTTCATCTTTCGCATACCCCCAAGTAAATCTTAAGTTCAGAAACCTTGCAAATTCGAGAAAATGGTTATCGTATGTTAACATTCCTACGTAGAATTGTGCTTCCCCAACCTACAAAGCTTAGATTCACACGCCTTGCACATTCAAGCAATATTATTGAACACAGTTCACAAGCGAAAACACCGCAATTTAGCATTCCACAGAAGTCGGAAATATCCAGTCATCTGCTCAAGCAAAACCCATCCAAATTAACTCATACCAAGCAACAATTCGATTAATTTTACACAATCCTCAGATACTGTTACTCGTTTCTGAGCAATAAAAGACTCAAGAACAAACAATAAGATCAATCGAACATCACCTTTAGCACGGACGACACATTTCTGATTGTGGGGGCGGCCAGAAAGAGTTGGGACAGAAGAAATTCCAAAGCTGTAAGAGGTGGAAGCTTGAAGAGTTTTCATGGCGATTTGCAAGATTCGTAAATGGCGATTAGCAAAAAAAAAATCTTCAGCAAAAAGTAATTTCTTTCGTTTTATTGATTTTATATGAATTCAGCACGAGTAACAGGGATTTATATTTTGGGGTTTGGGAATTTTGCAGTATTTAATTGAATTGGTTGTTCACTGCCCGCCACTTGTTGGGGAATATCGATTTGATATTTTTGGGTTGGGTTTGTGAAAATTACTGAGCCACTCGGTTTGGCTTTTGTATTTTTGGATGCTTGGATTTAAGACGTGGCATATGTTGTTTTGTGCAAATTATATTTTAGCCTAAGTCTGTTTAGATTTGTCAATCTTTAACTCGACTCGAAAACCCGATTCCAACTCACTTGTAAACTTTGTAGTTTGAACATAATTTTTTCGACTTGAATTTAAAATATACCGCATTGGAAAACCCCAAAAATTAGCGGGTCAAACCCGGCCCGTCCGTTTGACCTGGAAACTTTATTTTTTATGTTCAAATCTATTAGAATTTGTGATTTTTCGTTGGAATTCAGGACTATGAAATTATAACCGCAACTCATTCATATGTTATTTCTCTAATTCAAGTTGAAACGTTTACAATAATCTATCAGTACTAAAAGATAATTATACTTTCTCATGTATATTATACCAAAAGTAATATTTAGAGACAAATTTTTTAAAAGAAAAAGCGGAAAAAGGTCGCAATCATAACCTGTTGGATTGACCCAAACCCGAAATATACCGCGTCGTATTTACCCGAACCCGAAATAAACCCGACCCATATTTATCCGAATCCGATATACGACTGACCCGTAACCTGCCCGCCCGCCCGCCCGAATCGACAGGTCTAGTTGGCATTGATCTAAGATGATAAGTGACGGTAATAGAGAGAAAGCAATGAATCATTTAAGAAAAAAAAACGGAAGAAAGACGAGAAGATTAGGACAAAACACTAATCTTTAATATTAGTTTTTACTTTTTTTATCATAAAGGTACATGGATAACAAAGGTGGACTAACAAGTTGTTCTCACAAGATATTTGCCCACCCTATACAATATGTTATTAAACTCTCTATTCTATATATAGCATCATCTTTAACCTGCTAAGCTGCTAGAAGGTTATGACTTGATTTTGAAAGCTAATTAGTTGCATCATTTACTTCCTAGAATGTGTAGGTTACTACATCAGCTTCCTAGAAAAGAGTAGGCAGTTATCTGATATCCTGGATCAAACGTTTGATTTGCCACGGAATCATAAAGTTGCCCCAAACCACCTGAATTGCCATCAAATTAACCCCTTCAATGATAATGTGAGTATACCCTGCTTTAATTGCTTTTACAGGACCATCCCGAAGAGCTCTAGCCTCTGCCACAATGTTGGATGTTTCATCATAATTTGCAGCCCCGCTTTGACAAGAATATCACGCCAGTCACGAAGAAGAAAACCTCTTACCACCGAATGATTGTTGTGGGAGCTGTCTAAATTGAGTTTAATCGCTCCCTTGGGCGGTGTTTGTCATCTCACCAATGAATTTGAGATGCGGCACCACTAAGATGTGTACCTAGCCTCCACGCCCATGCCATCAGTAGACTTCCTAATTTTCCACTCAGTTGCAATCTTCTTTGATTGAATAAGGGTGTACATTGGACTAAAAAACTTATTTTTAGAAACTATTTTATTGCAATTTTTCCAAATCCACCAAAGAAGGAAAGAGCCCCTCAAAACAGTATTTATGCCAGTCGACTATCTCGCACCCATTAGAAAATTCTCTATAAGTAGCTCGGACTCACCGGGGAAAATGGTTAATTCATTGATGTTGTATCGCAAGGAGCTACACCCCTTTCGACGTCGAGCACTCTCAAAAAATGTGGTCACCAAATCCAATCTCTTCTTGATAGAGAGGACAAACAAGATCTACATTAATCCCTCTATGAAGCAGATTCCCCCCGATTAGGGAGAGCGTTATGAAGATTTTTTCAAATGAATACATTGATTCTTGGAGGAAGATCGAGTGTCCAAATCCACCTAAAATCCGAATTATGGGATGTCAAAGTACATTCTTATGTTACTCGGGCATCCATCTTGGTGGAGAAGGCATTGGGGTCCCTGATAATCTAATGCAGCTTTGGGATGTCCCTAGATTTGTCGAGTACAATGAAATTACTATAACAATTCCTTCATCTACCATCTCAACACCTTCAAAGTTAAGTATTTCAAGAAGATTATTGTTATCTAACCATTTGTCTTTCTAAAATATTATTCTTTCCCATTCCCAAGTATTTAACATATACGTTTTACTAAGGTGGGCGGGTTTTTAAATACTTCTCCACATTGGCGAGTCTTGGCTTTTACTTCGACAATTGTAAAAACCCATGTTTTCTAAGTTTTTTTTCCTCATTATTTGCGTCCATTAGCTACTCTCATTTATGATTTTTTTTTCATGCTAATTTGTATTGAAATGCAATGTTCACTAGCCTTCGCTCGATGGAGGCCCAACCCTCAAAACTCCTTTGGAGTATAAATTGTGTCTCAAGCCACCATGGGCATAAGTAGTCAGTCCTAAGATTTGTATAGTTTGAAAATTTCAAATGTTGCATAGTATGGGTTGGTAATGTGACTTGGATTAGAATAATCCTCCCAGCTTTGGAGATAGATCTAGCCATCTAGAAGACCATTCTATCAGTTTCTTTACCAATGAGGTCTATATAACTATTACAATTTTCATGGCCATGATCATTTGGCACCCAAGATATTTTTCCAATAGCATCGACAATAGGGACATTAAAAATAACTTTACTACTTACTTTACAATGTCTAGAAAAAAATATCTGAATGGATTTATGAAAATTAATCAATTAAACAGAGATATTGCAAAATTGGTGCAAGATTCTTAATTTAGTGCTGGTTTCCACAACAGCTTTGCAAAATAGAAGACTATCACCTACAAAAAAAGACACAACAACCCTTGGCGTTTGTGGGGATAATCTTATTCCTATTCTTGTTTCTATTTATTGGATTCTCGTTCTAATACATACATGAGAAAATTCATACACATGATGAATAAATATGGGGAGAGCCGATCTTTTTGTCTTAAGCCTCTCGTTTATTTGGAAAAAAAACTGTATGTAGATCCATTTACGATCGTTTGAATATGTAATTGTAGATAAGCATTCTTCAATCACGTGAATCCATTTCTAGTCAAAGCACATCTGAGCAAGAATTTCCAACAGAAAGTCTCATTCAATTCTATCATAAGTTTTCTCCATGTCTAGTTTCAATGCAATCCAGGGTGCATGTTTTACACTTAGTTATCTTAAATCTATGCATTATTTCATGAGCAATCAAAATATTATCATGTGTTGAACACTCTAGAACAAATGCACTCTAGAAAGGAGAGATTAATTTCCCTAAAAGAGGGCGTAGTTGTGTGACCATAATTTTCATAACAATTTTATAAAAAAGTGTTGCACAGACTGATAAGTCTAATGTGACTAGTTTGTGTACAGTTGTCTATTTTAGAAATTAACGTAATAAGCCTATGATTAAATTCTTTCAAGATCTTCCCTGAGGAGAAGAAATCGTGCACACCTTTGGTAATGTCCTCATGGATAATTGGTCACATCTTTTGGTAAAACCTCACACCAAAACCACCAAATATGGGAGTATTAGAGGGATCAATATCAAAGACTACATTTCTAATATCTTCAATAGAGGGAATAACTAATATCAAGTACTTGTTTTGGGGCGTTACCATTGTTGGGATACTAAAATTAAGCATAATATTGTCGCTTCTTTGGGAATTAAACCTACTTGTATAGTCTGCTACAAATGTGTATCTCATCTCTGCTTTATTATCAAGCCACTTTCCATTCCCATCTTTAATTCTAATGGTGTAGCCTTTTCTTTTTGCATTAGCTATTCTTTGGAAGTAACACTTACGATCTTCCTTTACTAGTCATTCCTTCTTTGAAAGTTTTCCCTAGTAATTTTGCTTAAAGAGAAACATCTTTTCTCTTTGTTTGATCATTCTTCTAAACCATGAATTTAATCTTGAGTGATTAAGATCATCGAGCAACCGATTTTCTATTTGCTCGACTTTCTCAAAGTTCTTTTCTAGCTTATTTTTGTAGTGCCCATTTTGAGTTTTTGACCAATTACGATGTTCTTATTTTGTTACTTTGAGTTTTTGAGCTATCAAAAACATATTGGTCACTCTATGGGAGGTGTTCCAAGCTTCCTTAGTGAGTGAGATCATTTGGTCATATTGACCCAAAAAAAATTTGGTATTTGAAAGGAAACACTTTGCTCCCCTACTATGTTGGCAGTTTGATAAAATGATAGGACAATGGTCCCAAAAAGTAAACGAGTCATGAGTCATTATAGCCTCTAGATATAATTATGCAAAGTCCCTTCTTAGGATGACGAAGTTTAATTTCTCAAAGATCCAACAACCATTAATTCCTTTTTTTTTTCCATGTGAAGGGTCTACAATTAGATAAGAATGCATTTAATATTTGTAACTACTTGATAGAAGGAGGTGTACCTCTCCTTTTTTCTAGTGCACTTTCTACTTCATTAAATCTCCGATTAAGCACCATGGGAGATACAAAAGACTCAGTGAGAGAAGACAAGTTATTCGAGAAATTTTCCTTTTCTCTATCTAGGTTGAGCCGCATAACTCCGATATGATGCAATTTCTTTAGCTACTAGTATCAAGAACAAGTAAATAGATAGCTCCATTTTCTATAGCTATTGTAGCTGCATGTATTTCATTACTATTCCAAATTGCCCATATGCTCCTAGAATGGTTTTGGGGAACATTGTAAGCAAAATGGTTTAAACCAAGATTATGAATGTTAGTTTCATTAGTTATGATTTCAGTGCCAAAAAGAATGTTGGGGCTTTGTTTGGTCTTGATAACTTTCAATTCCGCTAAAATCCGAGCTCTTTTAGCTCGACAAACATTCCAAGCAACTGTTTTCATGTGGGATCATCTAGAACCACTTTTCCACCTATTTTTTTTTTTCATTTTGTTGATTTTGAGGTTAAACATTAGCTAAATTAGGACACTTGAACTTTTCCTTCCATGAAAGATCATGACTTTTCTAAGAAAGACCTTGATGAGGCTCCTGAAAGAACCACCGCAATTGTCAAAAGAGAGGCGCTTTGGTGAGACTCCCAAAAGAAACCACCACATACACCAAATGAGACATATCTACTTGAGGATCTTTACAATTACATTTTCACGAGTACAACTTGACCAAGTAAAATAAGTGAGCAAAATGGATCGTTGAAACCTCCAGATACTTATAAAGAATATAGAGCCATGGAGTAGGATCACCCAAGTTCCCAACGCATAAGTGACAAGACTTAGGGCTTGTAAAATTCAACTAAGTGGGAGGAGTGGTGAATTTTTTTTTTCCCGAAACATATCACTATTTATCAATATTTAAGTAAAATTACATGTTTATCATTACTTATTCCCCGTGTTACTTTATTTGAAAGCAACACTTTTTCGAAAATTACCAGAATTTATATTTACTAAAGTCTAACTTTTATCATTTCATACATTTACTAACAAATTCATCAAGCACTTAATCTAAAGCTCGAATGTCTAGGTGACACCAAATGTAAGCTAGTTAAGGCCTTGTAATTTATGTGGTGAAATTTGGTAAAATGTGGTTGTTGTGATGAGATTTAGTTATTTGTGGTTAAATTTGTGGTAAGAATAGTTGGTGTGGTAAGTTGGTAGGTGGGTCTAAAAAAAAAATGAAAGGTAGCAAGAAAAGTGAGGAAAAAGAAAGTTATGGTTATTGTGATAACATGTGGGTTGTGTTGGTTTCAAAAAAGGTTAAAAAAGTGAGGAAAAAGAAAATTGAGGAAATGGAAAGTTATGGTTATGGTAGAATGTGGTTGTTGTGGTTAAATGTGTTTATTTGTGATTAGTGTGGTAAATTGTTGATGGTGTGGCACCATGCAAAAGAATAGGACATAACTAATATAAAAAGTCATGTGCACTTGCTCACGTGGACGACCTTGGTACCCGTATGCCTATTTTAAAGCATTCCCTTTCTTCCTGTGCTTGTAATATGTAGGCCTGCATATCATGACCGCTTTGCCAAAAGATCAGCGTAATAAACTTTCAATTAGTTTTCTTTTAGTGATGACCTTCTGATCTAGGTTACATAAGTGTTAATGATTGCCACCATGTCATGTACGTTTAACCTTGTTTTATGAAGATTTCCTCATTGAATTATAGAGAGAATTTATGGATTCCTAAAGAGTGATGCTTGGCATAGGAAAAACTAAAAAGGATGTTCCATTGGATCTTATAGGAAGCTCAAAATGAGAAGTACAAAGGCCCCAAAAAGTAAATAGTGAGAATATGTATGCAAGCGAGAAGCAAGCCACATATATACCAACATATACAACCTGATGTACCACGAGGTGTTTATGAGGTAATCTTAGGTAAGTTTAAACTGATTTCAGAAGGGCACCAAATGCCTTAAAAAGCTATTTAAATATTTTGTTTGATGTTATTCCATTTAAACAAGGATAAGATTTAGTAGCACATGTGGCACGTGAGTATAATAGCACAATTATTTCGCCACAATTTCCATGGTGTGATTTATTGGTATTTATGTGAGCTCCTTGTGGACCTACTTTCAAGGTTAGATTTTTTTTAAAATCTAGATTGACGTTTATGTTACCTTACTCCCCTGCCCATAGGCCATAGAGTATACACCATACATGTAGAGGGGCAGTTACGAAGTCACATTAAGTCTAGGGGTGACAACTGACGATACTAACCCCTATATTTTTTTAAAAAAAAAATAAGCGTCCATTTGAAGACCTAACAAAAATATATATAAGATTATAGAAGAAAATAATAGCGATCTAGTTCGACTTGAGTGGTAGATGACCTTGATATTCCTTACTAAACGTGGAACCCATAGGAATTGGGTTTGGTCCTTGGTACATGCCATTTTGTTTTATTTTGACACCTAAAGTGGAAATCATGGCTTCGCACTGAGAGAGGCCAATTGATGGGCCTAGTATAATGATTATGTTACTACATATTACGTTGGTACTACATAGGTTTAGGGTAAAACAATTGAGTAAAACAACATACAATAGGTCACATGAGAGGCAGAAACCAACTTCAACAATATATCACAAATATTATCTCTAGCCCTAGACTTAATACTACCAAATGGGCACTTGTTTTAAAAATAGGTCCGTCAATGAAAACATGTACTTTGCTAAGAAAAAGATATAGTAAATAATTTTGAGCGTTTGTTTTGAAACTAATGGGCGCGTGGGTTTTAATTTCGGACATTCACTCTATATACACTCGGTACTACTTCATAATTTGCGAAGTGTAAGGAGTTTTGAACGCAAGCAAAAACGTTATCAAAGCACGAGGCTTTCCCACCATTAGCATACCAAATGAGCTAGCAACATTTAAGCAATGTGTTAATTAACTTATAGAGAATCAGAATAAAAACATAATGTAAATGAGAATCAAAGCGCTGCGGAAGTCCCATAAATTACACACACTCGTCTTATGGTAATATTACCGTAAGACCGTCTTAGGTTAGAATTTTCCAAAGAAAAAAGGATAGAAAATTAATCTTACAATTAAAATTGAAAATGAAGTTAATGAATCCTTACCTAAAAAAATAATGTAACCTAATTTATTTGTCTTGAAACTAGAACTACTTCCTCCATTCTATATTAATTGTCATAATTTTGATTTTCACGGTTTCCAATATCACTCTTAGATTGATAATTTTTTACACAATATATTATTAACAATTGTAATATTATACTTTTATGATAGTATTTTTCGCTACGAATTTAATGGTGATAATTTTATATATTAACTCATTGTATACATTGAGAAATTTATGATCAATTTTTTTTAAAATTTGATTGTATAATTTTTAAAAATCACAATTAATATGGAAAGAGGGAGTACCCTACTGCATCCCGCGAAGAGGAAGAAACTGATACCCCTTATATTCCCCCTCTTCGGTCTAATTAGGAGATTAGACTGTTAGATAATTAAATGGGTTGGAGGCCCATCTGCTTTCAACTTGGCATGTAATTACCAAAGGGCTATCCTTTTCATCAATCAAACAGGCCCATTTGTTCATTAATAAAAGGGTACTAGGAAAGTTCAAGTTAATTAATTTCCTCTGTTATGCACTTGTGCGTATTGGCAAATGGCAATACTAACTTCACATGTGGGGCATCAACTGCCAAAGACTACAAGCCCAAATAAGTAAAGCTCTATGCCATTGCAAGGGCTATGTGGAATGACATTCTTAGTTGTTTTTGCCTCATATTTTTACAATTTATAGTCAATTTAATTTAGTAACTACAAAATAAATAAAAAATATTGGAATCATATTATTACATAAGTTAAAATACTACTATGTAAATGGACGTGTAAACATATGTAATACGGAGTATTTCGATGCCAACAAGCGGTGATCTTCATCCCGAGTTTGTCAGTCCAATGTCACAGAACGATGGCTACCAATTATGAAGCAATCGAAATATCCACACCCCAAATCCTACACTTTTTTATAGTGGTTTTTAGATAAACGACATACTAATTTCTTTGTTGTATTTTTCTCATATATATCACATAAGTATACATACACACAGCAGGTTAGGAGATCAAATTAAACTTGTAAATTTAATAGGAGTTCAATTAAAGTTATTGATCTTACATCGTGTTTGAGATGTGAAGGTTTCGTTTGGTTGTGGTACACGCGAAAGTCCTTGCTGTGTTAGTTTAGTTTAGTAGTTTGGTTGTAACCTTTTTCTTTTGGTGTTGGTTATTTATTGTTTTGTATGCAGTTTGCTGTTTTCTATGAACCTTTAAGCCTTTTGACTATCAGTAACAATAAAAAAATAAAAAAAAGAGTTCAACTCCGTTATAAATTCATTTCCCTAACTCATCATAATTCCTTCTTGTCTAAAAACTATATTCCACACAAATACGAATTATTTGTTAGAGTATAAAGTCATCATTGGACCTACAACTATCAACTTAAACTTTTGGTTTAGATGGTTCCACATGGTATCAGAGCCAAATCTTAGTAAGAGGTCTCAGGTTTGAATTTCAGCACGCTCCATATTCATTTGTGCAAGATGTGTTAGTGCATGAAGTCATCATTGAGCCTACAACCATCAAATTTGAACTAGTCGAATGAATGGAATTGCTTTTGATCATGTTTAACATCAAATATTACAGCTCCCCAATCAATCCCCTACCAAATACATTGATATCAAACATAAAATAGTGAAATTAATGTCACGTTTAATCACGAGACCATGGCTAGCTTGATAATGCACTGAAGCCAAGAGACCTGAGGCAAGCTTAAAATAAGGTTTAAACTGGGTGGAAACTCGTGAAGCCAACTCATACTGTCCATGGAAGCCTGCAAATCTACGTAGGAAGGCAAAAGAGGAGGGAATTTAGTGAATCTGTCTCTGTGGTTAGCCAAGCAGGGAACCCCGTGTCTCCCCGTTGTCTGTTCTCCTTCATGTGCTATTTATAATCTATCCTAGCTTCAACAATTTAATTACATCTATGATGATCTATCTGTCCATGTGGTTAGCTATACTTGGGCCCTTTTTGCGCAAATTATATTGGATACCATAACTCCATAAGGACTTGCTTAGGTATTTGACATATGATTTAAATTTGTAAATTTATTAACTAATTAAAGTTTGCATGAAAATTAATAACTTTTTAATATATCTATAAATTTTCAATTAATATTAATAAACTTATCAAAAATTTTAGGGTGACAAAAACATTGATCAATTCCCTTTTACAATATGCTCGCTTTGTTATATATATGTATATATATTATTCTTTTATGCGGTAAATTACGGTACGGTATCATACCGCACCGCACTCATTAATTTTTCACCACACTTCACCGTACCACACCACAATCATTATCAATATATCTTTTAATTTTTCTCTTTCCTCACTTTTCTCATCTACTTTTCACATTCTCTTTCTTAACCTACCCCACCTACTACAACTTTCACAACAATTCATCACAACTCACCGCACTTTTTCAAATTCCACCGCACAGCACCATTACCACACCGCAACCAACCGTATAAAAGAACGAGGCCTAACTGTCACTTAATTGACTATCACGATTTCAACATCATCCTTTGTTTGATAATTTTTTTAAATAATATTTTATTAATAGTTATAGTATTATAATTTTTAGGATAATATTTTTCATTATAAATCTGATCACAATAATTTTATATAACAAGTCATTTTATATATTTCAAAATTTATTGTCAAAATTTGAAATTTTTAACTACATAATTTCTAAGATGACAATTAATATGAAATGCAGGAGTAACTACTTACACGATCTATTTTTCATCTCTAATCACTGGCAGATCCCATGTATGTTGAGGATGGCCACGACTACCGTTATTCCCCAAAAAAATTTAATTTAATGTAATTTGAGATAAAACTTATTATATGAATATAATAATATATTGATCACCCATAATTACAAGGCCACTAGATCCGCAAAAAATTGCTGGGAGATGCCACACATTTCTAACAACTGACTAGAAGGGGACAACATCTTCAAAGAACTGATTGTTGGGTGATTTTCCGACTATTTTGACTGAATTCCGGCGATTTATATATGAAAAGACAGATATACCCCTATACATTTCTAAAAACTGACTGGACGGGGACAACTTTTTTCACATCTCTTCTCTGTACTTTCTATCTCCTCCTCCAATTATTAATACAACTCAACCAATCAAAACCACAAACAAACTCATCTTCTTCTTTTTCTTCGTCCATCACCACTACACCACCACCACTTCAGCGCTCAGCCAGTACCGAGAACGACAATGACCATTTTAAATCAAATCTCAATCTAAGTTTGACACAACCAAACATTAATCTCTCTTCTCATTCCCTGCTTCAAATTGAATTCAACACCCACACCATAACTACCAATCAGACTCCATTTTTGCATCCCTAATATCACCAGAAAAAGTCAATCTAGTCACCCAAAATCACCCACAACCACTTGAACTCAATCATGGACCATCCTCGTTTCTCCTGTATTTCGCGCAACCAGACATGCAACTGCCGCCGAGGCGGCTGCCAGCGACCTATGTTGACCGACGTCCAAAGCCATGACAATCAAACGCCGCACCAGACGCCCTTCCTCTTTCCTCTCTTAGCTTGCTTGATATTAGGTCTTGATGGGTTGACTTAAGACCCAAAAATAAAAATAGATTGAGAAATTGACATGATGATGGAATGAAGAGAGGGATTTATGCTTGGTTGTGTCAAACTTAGATTGTGGTTTGATTTAAAATAGTCGTGGTAGTTCTCGGTGGTGGTTGAGTGCCAAATTGAGTGATGATGGTGTTGTAGGCGGTTGGACTGGTGGTTGTACTGGTGGACGAATGAAGAAGAAGGAGAAGAAATGGGTTTGTTTATGGTTTTGATTGGTTGGGTGAAAAAAGTGATCCTCGTCTAGTCAGTTTTTAGAAATGTATAGCACCTCCCAACAATTGTTTGATAAAACATAGAGGTATTTCTGTATTTTCATATATATATATATATATATATATATATATATATATATATATATATATATATATATATATATATATCGTCGGAATTTAGTCAAAATGGTCAAAAAATTACCCAGCAGCCAGTTCTTTGAAGATGTGGTCCACTTCGAGTACATTAAAAAAATGTGGTCCCCTACTAGTCATTTATTAGAAATATGTGGCATCTTCTAACAACTTTTTGACTAGATCGGTCACTGTCTTTAATTGTACCCTCCTTTTTCTCTCTACTTACAACCATAATGTGACCGTACAAATGATACGGGTTGTTTCACGTATCCATCTGGATTACTCAATGATTTTGATTAATTTAATCTCACCAATGCCGGCCTCATCTACCTTATAATTATCATTAACCGAATAAGGAAGTGCCCAAACGGGCGGAGGGGACATAATCGATCAATGTGTAATGTGCCACCTTCTCAAATGTTGTCTTGGACTTTAAGTTGTAAAATTTATGTAACCTATATTTTGTGACAATATGTGTTAATCTTTATGTTTATAAAATCAATTAAAAATATAATGTATAATAATTTTTTTTAACATTGGTAATTCGAGCCACCTACTGAATCCCTCATCTCAGAGAGAACCCAGTAGTTTGGGTATACTACTTTGAGGTCCACAAGGAGCCTCCCAAAGGCACCAACAATTCCTACTAAGGATCGAACTTTCATGCCACTTGAGTTAAAACTCATTGGCATATAATGCGTAATGTATGATGTATTAATCTTTATGTTTAAAATAGGTACTGTTTTCGAATTGAAAGCACGAGGGTAGTGTAAGTAAAACACAAATTATAAGATGTTTTTAAAAATATATGATCAAATCAACTCAAAATATGTACAATGCATTAGGATAGATATTAATCATCAATAGGTAAATAGTATTGTAAAGAGAGGATAAATATTGTGCAGATTAGGTAAATGTCCCTATGAACCATATCCATATGCCATTTACAGACAAGAGTATGGGCAAAGAATGCTCATGCTACTCTTCCACTCCTACACAATACATTAAGACGCACGCTTTTCAAGTTTTGTGTTAGTCCTGAAGAGTTTCTTTACGGAACATTGTGTCAGCAAGAGAATCGCAACCTTGTATTTGTTTGCTGAGGTAGTCCAGTTTCAAGGAACCCTACCTAGATACTGGCCCGGGGGGGTTTCAAAAATTTGAGTCCGGATTTATCGCATTTAGTTAATTAGAACGGTTGAGATTCACCCACGAGTAAAATGTCCAACATCAGAAAAATAAAGTGAAAGGGCATGGTATAAAAGTTTAGTGGGCTACGCCTCTTAAGATTAATTAATTTTAAGATGAAACTTCACTTAACTTGTGTACCATAGACCTTGGTTGAAGTGGACTCCGACCTTGATTCTCCCCAACAAGGATTTTATTGCATTTGGTTAATTAGGCTATTCGGATAATCAGTTAAAATCCCCAAATTTGGACCCAGCTGAATTTTAATTCGGACAAAATACTTAGACTCGAACCCAATTCTAAATCACTGAATTTGATAGAATGATTGAATTGAAATTTTTTGTCAAACTTAAAAATTAACTAATTAGAAATTTGGATATAATTTAATTTAACCAATTGACCGGATAACCAAATTTGTCTGAATGTAAAAATTGAGCTTCTTAACATGAACCATTAACGTTTTCCTCATAATCGAGCTTAGTAAACCTGAATCCAAATGACTGAATCTAAATTTCAAGCAAAATTCGGTCGACCTGATTCTGGATGCAAAACTTGAACCCAACTCGACTTTTAACTTGGGCATGACCAAATTTAATTAAATTCAGTAAAAAATATATGTTCAAAAATCTTATATTTTTCGGATCAATCAGACTCAATCATTCAGTTCGGTCAGATATTTGACACCCCTAGCTAGCTAGGCACAAAATGAATTAATTGCCATGATTTTAATTTTGATATTGATAGATAAAAAGCTCTATCTACAAGGATTTACTATTCTAATTTTTGAGTACAAGGAAGATATGTATGTAAGGTAATGTAAGTTTACGTAAATAAAGGTAAATAATATAGTAGAGGTAGGTAAATATCACATAAACTATTTCTTTAAGGTAAGGTAATACAAAGCAAGTTAATATGCAATATTATCCATAGTGATATAATTAACATCAGCTATTCTAATTTTTTTGAATGATAAGACAAGCTAATACAAAGCAAGTTAATATGATATGCATACAATGATGGATTTAACAACTTTGAACTTTAGGGTACTGTCCCAGTACATATGCAATATTATCCACAAGCATATAATTAACACCATTTAGGAAGTATATGCAGTCTTTTTTTTTTTTTTTTCTCAGTAACATTTAAATCTAACTTGCCATGGCTGTGTTGCAAACCATAAATAAATATGATTAAACAGAAGGATGTTGATCAAAAGCTTGAAATCAAATAAATATAATGAATATCCATATATATAGTTTTTTTTCCCCATAAAATCCTACAAAACTGCTTTGAATTGGGGCATGGCCTAGATATAGGTACATTTTTCCATGATCCAACTAACACAACTATACAATTACATGATAACTACCTTTCCTACATCATATCCTTTTCCTAATCAATTTCAATGAGTAAGAATGTTCAACAGAGAAACTCTGTTCTCAACCAAGCATTTAGACACACACTCAAGCTCTCCCTCAACAATCCTAATACTGGCATCAAGTGCTTGCAACTTAGCTTGCACAACTTGCACCTGATCACTGTCTGCAACATTATGCAGCTCACAAATTGCTGCATCAACTTCAGCAACCTCGTTAACCATTCCTTGCTCAACCGATGACGACTTCTTGGTCACTAATCTCGAAATCAACGACCACCCATTGCTCATCGACGTCTGCTTCGCTGATAGGAACAGGTACAACTGTCGAAACACGCAAACCGTGACCTGATAAACCTCTCCCAACACCCTGAACAACATACTCGAACAGGGGTCCTCATCGTTTTCGCTTTGCATCTGGTACTTGTTCTCATACTGCTTCAGGGTTTTTAGGCATTTCGCGACATCCCTGGCCAACTTCTTTCTGAAGCTCGAGTAAGCACGGGCCTCAGTTTCAGCACTGGCAGTGCATCCCTTTCGACGTAGCACAGACTGCATGTCACGGACATGCTCCTTGAGCCTCAAGACAAGGTCTCTGGCAGCGGTGCATGTGTCAATCAGCCCAACTGACCCGTCCAGGAGTACTTGTTCCGCGAACTTCGACTGCCTCAGAGCGAGTTGATTAGAAGGCGAGACGATTAAATCTTGGACATACGCGTATAACTCCGCTAAGATAATCATACCCATCTGGATGTTTTCACCGGAAATCGAGCTCGATGATGATGGGGAAGTCTCCAATGATCGTAATTTCGTGATGCATTCTTCGACTTTGAGGGAATTTGGGATGGATCGTGGTGGGAAACTAACTGATCTAGCAGGGTGAAATGGGTGAGAAGCCATGTTTGTTTCTGGGTTGTTTTAATTTGTGAAGAATGTTACGTTTAGGTTAGACTTGGTTGAGACTTGAGTGTGTGTATATATAGGTAGGGAATTTAATTAGGCATGTGAATGAAGCAGACAACAGTTTGGCCGACAAGTTGCCAACCCAAAGAGTTTTGTTTATCATTTAATGGTGATGATATGAGCAACGATGGTCTCCCTTCAGCTTACATTTCGGTAAAGATTCTCATTGTTTTGTTTTAATTAATTAATTTCTCCTTTGAGTTTTGCCTCCTCCTTTAAGCCAATCATTAGTTTGGTAGTCATGGGAATTTTTATTTGCCGATGGAATTAGACGGACGCTTGGATTTTATGTGGAAAACGAGGTTTATTTGATGGATTAGATGTATGGAAAAGGGGTGGAAGAATAGGTAGAGAATTTTAGTAAGTAAATTAATTGAAAAGAAATATTAGAGGATATTTCGTTGAAATGAATAATATGAGCCATCAACCCTACGTAAGGTACAAGTAACCCTCTTTTCTTGTTTTAGCTTCTTGCATTAAAATTAGAAGTGTCATTACTTTCAATTTTGGCATTTTTTGCCTCCCTATCCTAAACTTTAGATTTTTTTTAGACTTATTCATTTTAATAATTTAAATAATAATTAATTAATTAAAAGCATTTGGTACTGCATTGCTTATCCATTTTCAACGCTCTTAACCACTAAATACTCTCTAATTGCTAATAAATGTTGATAATTGATAATAAATATTACATTCCTACTTTTCTTATTTGATTTTTCAACCATTTTTCTCGTTTCATATTATTTATCATTTTATAATGCAATATATATTAATTAATACTTTTTTATTTTAACATTACATTCATTGAATTGAACCAACACAAAATTTTATTTTAATTAAGCATATTTAATTAATTTTCTCATTAACTACCTGTAGATTTTTGTGATATTAGTTTTCCCCTACTATATCCAAAAGTAAGATAAAAAGAAATAGAAACAGTATAATTTAAATGTCATTAATTAAAAAATTATATATATATATATATATTTTTTTTCTGGGTACAAATGGTGAAGAAGGAAATATGTGAGTTCTAACAAGGCATTTTGGAAAATCTGTAATAGATTATATTTATTTTAAGAAATCATATAATCATTAATGAGTCTCCATTAATATGTGAGTTATTCAATTCACTACCTTCGTCCATTTTTATTTGTCCAATTAACTAATTTCCCTGTCCCTTTTTATTTGTCTAATTACGTACCTAACTTTTACATTTCCAATAACTATAATACCCATTTTATCCCTAATAAATGCACTTTTTACATTTTTTCAAGGGTATTTTCAAGGACATTTTTGGCAATGTATAAATCATTTGCTCCATTCCATATATTTCTTGGTTTTGTGAAAGTAGTTTTTGGGATAATTAATCAAGGACAGAGGTAGTACTTATTAATTGTTGCTATTTATAACAGTTACCAATCTTAAATTATTTACATTTTTAGTGCTTTATTATCAAATTTATTTATGTTTAATGGTTTGATTTTATATTATTAGTTTTATGAATATGAAAGGATGGTAGATTTTTTTTCTTCATTTTTTTGTTGTATTTCAGCTCAACTTTCTTACATTCTTTCTTTTAATTAAATGTTGATTTCTATGGTGTTGGTTGAAATTTTATTATCATAATTAAAAACAAGTCTTGTAAAAAACAAACGTTTTTGCACCAATGTTGTAACGATATTACGAATGTGTTTAACTTTACATTAACAATATGTGTACTTTAATATTATTATATCGTACAACACACGGGTCTAAATAATAATATATTATATATCATATAGGACTTCTCCATATATAATTTGAAAAGGTCAATTACTCAATTTATTAGCGGATGATTGTAACAAATTGGTGAGTCTATTTGCAATAATAATTAATGATCGATATATTTATTATGATGAATTGAATCTGTAACAAATATTAATGACTTTCTTTTTAAAATATTAGAGGAGTTAGGTAGATATTTCAAGTAGTACAAATTGTTACATATTATAAAGCACGGACACTTCTTTCAACCCGGCCCGCGTATCCGTGTCGGACACGTATCGGAAACTGACACTCTCAGACACTCCTCAGATACATGTCGGACACGCGAAAAACCGTGTTCTCTATATAATTATCAAAATGAACATCTGACGACACTTGGAGGACTTATGATAGACACGGAAATCTCATCCTTTGGACACTTCCGAATCATTGATGGGCACATTTTCAGCTAGCCTACCTCCATGAGACATCCTCAACCGTGATATCATTTTTTCAATACATCTTTGTTCTTGCCTGCTGCTTTATCATCTTACACATATATTTGTCCCTCTTTTATATAACTTTGTCGCTTTTTTTACTATTTAGTTAGACTTTATATTTTATATAAATTTTTACGATTCATAATTGTAGGAGGTAAAAAATTGTCGGCAAATCAGAAAATTACACGTGGAAAATAAATTAAATTTATTTGGCTAATTATTGTCCGCCACGTGTGAAATTAATTACGACGGTCCATTTAATTAAATTTTAAATGGAAATGTACCCTGGCCAATACCATCGTGACACGTGTCAATTATGATGCAGAAAATCATAATTATTTCTTTATTTAAAAATTAAAGGAATAATTATTAATTTGGGCCCAAGCCCAAAGCCGACTCAAACTCTAGGCAACCCTAGGCCTCCAAAGCCTATAAATAGGGGTCTTCTTCCTCATTTTCAACACACACTGCAGGCTACCCCGGCGGCATTCGACATTCTGCACTCCAGAGGCTTCAGAAGATCAAACTGCCAGCAGTCTCCAGCTACCAAGCGCCAAGGATCAAAATCTGCAAAAGCTCAAGATCGAGTCTCCAAGCCTCTACCGCGTCAAGATCAAGAACTGCTTCAGAGTTCTTCACCAAGACCTGCAAACCCTTCAGAAGATCGAACTACAAACGACCTCCAACTACCAAGCGCCAAGGACCAACGTCTGCTAGTTCGACAACTTCTGTTCTTCACATCAAAGACTGCAGTCATCTCCTTCGTTTGGTTCATCGATCGAGATCAAGCACTCAAGCCCTCGCATCCAAGAACCTGAAGAACTACTGCTTAAGATCTTCAGCTATCAAGCAAGGATCAACATTCAAGACCTTCACCAAGAATCGCTACAAGAGTTCTTCACTAGACTGCATTTGAGATCGAGATCAGCGTCGCGCTTCTACTCACCCAAATTTCAGGAGATTGAATCAGAGGACTACTTTATTGTATTTAATACAGAGATTGTACCCAAAATTCTTTGAAATTAATACAATTATATTTGTTCACTAATTTCTTGTGTTTATTTATTTTATTATCCCGAAATTTGTGTTTACAAATTTGGCACGCTCGGTGGGACATCTCTGCCTCTCATCTCTTTCTCCAAGAAGTCAAATTCGACCTTCGATCCAAGCGACATGATGGATGTCAACATGGAAGCAAAGATAGCTGAACTTGAGGCTATGTTAAACATGCTCGCTAGGGAAAGTGAAGAGAAAGACAAGAAGATGAGCGAACAAAATGAACAGATCACAAAATTGACGAAGAAGATAGAGAAACGCCCATAACAAGACTCCGATAAAGGTTCTGACAAAGAGTCTTCCAAAGGTGATGGCGATGGGGAAGACAAGAAAAGTAACTCATCTTCAAGATCACTAACTGTGGAGCAGATTCAAAACTTGGTGGCAAATGCAGTACGGGCTCAACTCAAAGTGGGATCAACCAAGAGTCACTTGTATACAAAGCCATACACAAAAAGGATTGACATTCTTCGAATGCCACAGGGATATCAACCCCCAAAGTTCAATCAATTTGATGGAAAGGGTAATCCCAAACAACATGTTGCTCATTTCATCGAGACTTGTAGCAATGCCGGCACGGAAGGAGATCGACTAGTGAAGCAGTTCGTTCGATCATTGAAAGGGACAGCATTCGACTGGTACACGGATTTGGAACCCGAGTGTATCAACAGCTGGGAAGAAATGGAGCGAGAGTTCCTAAACCGGTTCTACAGCACTCAACGTGTTGTTAGCATGACGGAGCTGACGAACACCAAACAGTGGGAGGGCGAGCCAGTACTTGACTATATCCATCGTTGGAGAGCTCTTAGCCTTGAATGCAAGGATCGCCTCACCGAAGCTTCAGCTGTCGATATGTGCGCTCAAGGTATGCACTGGGATTTACTTTACGTCCTCAAGATGGTCAAGCCTAAAACCTTTCAGGAGTTGGCGACCAAGGCAATGATATAGAGATCACCATAGCAAGTCGACGGGGAAGGTCTTCATCTGCATTTGAATCAAGGAACGGAGCTAATGGGTATAAGAAGAATGACAAGTGGCCAAAGACTTCAAAAGAGGAGTCCATGGCTATTTCAATGTGTGAAGCAGTGAGAATCTCTGCTAAACCTAAACCTAAAAGGGAGAAATTCACTTCCTCAAAAGAAGCCGAAAGGAAGCGTCCTACACTGAAGGAGCTTCAAGACAAGAAGTACCCGTTTCCAGACTCGGATTTATCAGGAATGCTCGATGACTTGCTAGAGACAGGAGTTATTGAACTCCCACAACCAAAGAGGCCAGAAGAAGCGGGAAGAACTTATGATCCAAGATATTGTCGCTATCATAGGGTAGTTAGTCACCCTCTTGAGAAGTGTATCACGCTCAAGGAGCGAATCATGAGGCTAGCTGAGGAGGGGAAAATAATATTGGACTTGGATGATAACGTCGAAGCCAATTATGTTTCAGCACATCCAATTCCAGCAAGGAGAAACAAATTCTTGATGATTCAGTTTGGCTGCCAAAATCCAGTTCCTCTTGCTGTACTAGTCCAGGCCCCTCAAGATGAACAAAAGCAAGTTTCGAAAGCTTTTGGTGAAGACGAACGGTGGAGCTCGGTGGCTCGAAAGAAGACTGGGGGCAAAGGGAAGTTCTAACACCACCACCCCGAAGGCATCAAAGGAGAAGAAATAACTCGCAACCTTCGATAGAAAGGAAGACGCTTGAAGTCATCAAGAAACAAGAAGTTGGTTCAACTGAGTCGCTTGAGCGAGGCCCTAGTGCTCCTGTCATGCTAGAGGAATACTTTCCGAAGTACTTCTTTGGAGAAAATAATAATGTTGCAGTTGTGAACATGGTCTCCTGCTTCGAGATCAAAGAAGATGATAATGAAGGAATGGAGTATCAGCCTAAGCCAAAGCTCTCCGTGTTTGATAGGTTGGGACAACCAGCTTCCCGCAAACAAGCATCTGTCTTTGAGCGAATAGGGTGTCCAGGAGAGCGCAAAGCCTCGGTCTTCCGCAGGATCAAGGATGGTTCAAGACCAAAGTCTTCTGTATTATCAAGGATCAAACAAGCTGAAGATGTGTCAAGCTCAACACCCCGCCAGGAACAGAGCTCCGCATTCAGCCGCCTTGGGGTCATCAACGAAGTTCAAAGCTCCATCCCATCTCGCATGAAGCGTTGTTCAACATTGGAGGTCAAGACTGAAGGATCCTTGAGAGTGAAGAGACGCACTGTGATTTTCACCGGTCATCAAAGCAAAAACAATGATGACGAAGAACTTGAGCAAGAGGAGACATTTTCTTCTTCCCAAGTCAAAATCTAGGACAGTGAAGATGTAGCTCCCGAACAAGAGCCTAAACTGTTCATCAAAAAAAAAAAAAAAGATTTCAACTTTAGTTCCTTTCATTTTCATCATTGTAATACTCCTGGCCCGCAAGAGTATAAACTGTGAACGGCTAAATTAATAAATAAAATCTCCATTTCTCCTTCTTTAGATTTGAACTACGTTTGGCTTGATCCTTATGGGTAGCACATCTATTAAGGTACGTGGGCAATTCGATTCTAGACTCAGATACAACCATACTTAAAAAAAAAAAAGCTCCTTCAGAAGTCAAAATGCAAGACTTCCAAGTCATCCAAATTAAGACTCACAAGTTAAAAATTCAAGACTTCCAAGTCATCCTCATCAAGACTCACAAGTCAAAAATTCAAGACTTCTAAGTTATCCTCATCAAGACTCATAAGTCAAAGTTCAAGACTTTCAAGTCACCAAAGTTAAAGACTCCTAAGTCGAAATTGAAGACTTTCAAGTCAAGGACTCCCAAGTCAATCAAATAAAAGACTTTCAAGTCAACAAATTTCAAGACTCTGAAGTTACCAAATTCACTGACTTCCAAGTCAATAAAAATTAAAGAATTCTAAGTCAGCAAAAAATTCAAGACTTTCAAATCAATAAATTTCAAGACTCTTGAGTCACCAGGTACCTTGACTGCCAAGTCAACAACAAGACAAAGACTTCCAAGTCAGTCAAATCTCGCATCAACAAGTCTTCTGACTCCCAAGTCGATAAAATGAAAGACTTACAAGTCAAGCAAATTCAAATCAACAAAACACAAGGACTCACAAGTCAAGAAAAAAAATCACGACTCCCAAGTCAATAAAGTTCGAGATTTCCATGTCAACAATGCATACGACTCCCAAGTCAGCAAATCCAAAGACTTTTAAGTCAACAAACTTCAAGACTCTTAAGTCAACAAACCCATCGACTTCCAAGCCATCAAAAATTGAAGACTTTCAAGTCAGTCAAATTCAAGACCACCAAATCATCAAAGTCAAATTTTAAAGACCTTTACGTCATCGCCATGAAGACTCTAAAGACAAAAGTACAAGAAATAGACCGACTTCCAAGTCATTATGATTGTAGGCTTTCAAGCAGCACTCTAGCTTGCCAAGATCATCATGTTAGTGGTTGGCTTCAAGTCAGCACCATCAATGAAATACTCAAGCTGACAACTTCCTTCAAGCAGGCAACGTAGGGGCATCCTAGTCGTGTTAGTTGAATTCTGTTCCAAGACAACGCGATCGCCCTTCAAATCAACGGCGCACTCCTTTTGCTAAGTGGTAAACTCTTTCAAGTTAATGAAGCTTTAACATCTCATATAGAGTCAATGTTGGGGGCAAGCTAGCGGGCGATGTCCTCGTGTCTTTCCATGACGCTCACAACCAAGAAAATGTTTAGCTGACTTGTCATGGATCTTCAGAAGAAAGTCAGGTGGCTCATCATGACTCGATAGAGAATTCAATTACTCTCTTCATAACCTATAGACGGCGGAAAGTCCAAGAGTAGTAAGCCAGGCGATGAAGCTGTCGACTCAGTTGGTTCTGAAAAGAGACACCTCAAGATGTCAAATACATCAGAACATCACTGAGGAGTACTCCACTTACAATGAGGTCGTGACTCCGTCGACGTAGGTCAGTTCTGAAAAGAGACACCTCAAAGATGTCCAGTACATCAGAACGTCCCCGAGGAGTAAACCCGATGATGACTTCCGTGACCCAAGTCAGTTCTGAAAAGACACACCTCAAAGATGTGTAATACATCAGAACATCCCCGAGGAGTGAACCCGATAATGACTTCCGTCGACCTAGGTCAGTTCTGAAAAGAGACACCTCAAAGATGTCTAACACATCAGAACGTCCCCAAGGAGTAAACCCGATGATGACTTCCGTCGACCCATGTCAGTTCTGAAAAGAGACACCTCAAAGATGTCTAATAGATCAGAACATCCCCGAGGACTGTTCCACTGGTGACGACGCTGTCGACCCAGACAGTCCTGAAGAGAGTAATTAGGATTACTCTACGTCAGTACGCTGAGGAGTAGCCCACGGAAGCGGAGATGGCGACACTGTCGACCCAAACAGTCCTGAAGAGAATAGTCTAGAACTATTCTACGTCAGCACGCTGAGGAGTAGTCCATGAAAGTAGAGATGGCGACACTGTCGACCCAAACAGTCCTGAAGAGAATAGTCTAGGACTATTCTACGTCAGCACGCTGAGGAGTAAGCAAGACACTGACGATGACGAAGGACAACTTCAAGTATACGATGATAATTAATCTCAGTCCATGTACCAGAAAGATGGCAAAAAAAAATGAACAAGAAAAAGAAACAGTCATATTATATGGGGGAAAAAAAACAAGAAGAAGAGGAAGAAAGAAAGAAAGAAAGAAAGAAAGAAAAAGAAGATACTATAAAACCTGCAAGTTTGCAAATTCAGGGAGAAGACAAGGATGGAAGAGGCGAGGAGGGTGCGTTTATATAGTATCTGATGGGCCAAGTTTCAGGATACTACTAGAATTCTCAATTGAGTCTCCAACTCCATCTCCAACTCCCACTCCAACTCCAACTCCATCACCATCTTTAACTCAAACTTCAACTCCAACTCCAACTCCAACTCTATCTCCATCTCCAACTCCAATTCAAACTTCTCCAATTTTATCTCCTATTTCAGATAAAACTCTATCACATAGAGTTATTATTCTAAAAGAATTAAAAGTAGGGGCCTGAAGAAGAGATTGAAGTCACGTCAAATTCATCCTAGAACTCCATTAAAAAAAAGGAGCTACGTGGGAGCTACACTTTGAGGCCCAAACAAAAAGGTGATCCATGTTTTTACATATGAAACTTAATGGGTTATCACCCAATAAAATTGAACTAATGATCAGCTTAACCCATGAACTCATCAGCTCTGGGTGGAGGGGAATTTATTACAGGTGCATTTACTAAATATTCGAGACCCAACCGCTTTAAACACTTTAAGTTCGTGTCCGCGGTTGACTCTCGAAGGGGGCATCTGTAGGAGGTAAAAAATTGTCGGCAAATCAGAAAATTACACGTGGAAAATAAATTAAATTTATTTGGCTAATTATTATCCGCCACGTGTGAAATTAATTACGACGGTCCATTTAATTAAATTTTAAATGGAAATGTACCCTGACCAATACCATCATGACACGTGTCAATTATGATGCAGAAAATCATAATTATTTCTTTATTTAAAAATTAAAGGAATAATTATTAATTTGGGCCCAAGCCCAAAGCCGACTCAAACCCTAGGCAACCCTAGGCCTCCAGAGCCTATAAATAGGGGTCTTCTTCCTCATTTTCAACACACACTGCAGGCTACCCCGGCGGCATTCGGCATTCTGCACTCCAGAGGCTTCAGAAGATCAAACTGCCAGCAGTCTCCAGCTACCAAGCGCCAAGGATCAAAATCTGCAAAATCTCAAGATCGAGTCTCCAAGCCTCTACCGCGTCAAGATCAAGAACTGCTTCAGAGTTCTTCACCAAGACCTGCAAACCCTTCAGAAGATCGAACTACAAGCGACCTCCAGCTACCAAGCGCCAAGGACCAACGTCTGCTAGTTCGACAGCTTCTGTTCTTCACATCAAAGACTGCAGTCATCTCCTTCGTTTGGTTCATCGATCGAGATCAAGCACTCAAGCCCTCGCATCCAAGAACCTGAAGAACTACTGCTTAAGATCTTCAACTATCAAGCAAGGATCAACATTCAAGACCTTCAACTCAAGAACTACTAAAAGAGTTCTTCAGCTAGACCTGCATTTGAGATCGAGATCAAGCGTCCGCGCCCTCGGCTCACCCAAATTTCAGGAGATTGAATCAGAGGACTACTTTATTGTATTTAATACAGAGATTGTACCCAAAATTCTTTGAAATTAATACAATTATATTTGTTCACTAATTTCTTGTGTTTATTTATTTTATTATCCCGAAATTTGTGTTTACAATAATTATTAGAGAAAATTTGTTTATCAGCAAACATTTTTAAAATAGAAGTTGATATTTTATGAAGTACTAGGTAAACTTAGGGCACGTGTCAGACTACGTGTCGTGTCCTTATTTTTTTCAAAAATTGTGTGTCCCCGTTTCCGTTTCCGTGTCTTTGTCGCATCCGTGTCTTGTGTCCGAATCCGTGCTTCTTGCCTTCTTAGGTTACATGTAACCGGTAAACTTTTCTAAGGTTGATAGCAACTAACCTTTGCTAAACCCTAGTAACTATTACTGAAGTATTGTTAATTTACTCACTACTATTGTTAGCTTCAAAAATAAAGTAACTTACCTCTCTTTCTTTGACTTGTTGTTTCATCTTTTCATCACACAAGAAATACTTTGACTAGTTTCTCAAACAATATCTTTATTCGTTAAGAATATTGTGATATTGATTAAACGTGTTTTATAATTTGGGCTCAAAATACCATTTGAGCTGGGGAATCCATATTATACAAGTTCGGTCAATCATTTTTTATCCGAGTGGTAAGATGTCCTCCTCTTATCCCTTACTTTCAGGGTTCGAATTCTAGGGGGCATTCTCCCTTACCATTTCAGATAATATTGCGAATAGGAGAGGGACCTAGCTTTGGGCTATTGACATCCTTGTTCCCCGTCCATTATAGATTTGTTGGGTTATTCCCCTAAAATAAGGACCCAATTAATTGAACCGCTTACCTATATATATTATTCAAGTCCGGTTAGTTGCCTCTGTTATGTTGTCATATTGCCAATTTGTGAAATGAAAACAAATTAAAATAAGAGGCACCGTTTTTTTATGCGGCTGATGAGTTGTGGTGTCATATCGCACTGCAACTTTTCATGTTCCACCATAATCTATTTTTTCTAATTTAATTTTTTTTTTAAAGTTAAACTTTCATTTCACTATAACTCACCACAACTTTCTCCAACCCGCCACAATCCACCACAACTTTTCTCAATTCATCACAATCCACCACATTTCCTCCACACCGCACCGCAGCTAAGGATATGAATATGTCAATTGAGAGTAGCCTTTCTTAGTTGAGATAAGAATTATATTATAATCTACATAAAGTTCCTAAATCTGAGAAAGATTGTAATGAAGGACGGTTGGAGAACAGAAACAGTAGTTAGAATGGTTCAGAAAAATTCATGGAATGACGATGAATGTGGAAGCAACCGATTGAAAAGCAGCTGAACAAGTTATACTCTTTTGGGGACAAACTGCAGAAAGACAGACGGAGACATTTTCTTTTTTTAATATATAGACTTCATCAACTTCATACGCTAAATAAACTTCCAAAAATGGATTCCTTGATCATTTGTTTTTTAAGAAAAAAAAAAAAAGTTTTTGGATGATAATATATCGACTTTTAGAGGTGTTGGATTGTAATATACAAACTTTTATTATTAGACAACAATATCTCTGACCTTTATACTTAGGTGACATTATTATACCAACAATAACTAAGGGATTGGTGAATCGGTCTCCATGCTGACGTGGCTAGCGAAGGGAAAAAAAAATGTCCAAAGCCAATAACCCCTTTGTTTTTTTCACTAACCCATATTACAAGACATTGGTTGATTGTGTGTCACGTCAGTACGAAGACCGGTTCACCACCCTGTTAGTCACTGTGTTAGGGCCGATTTGTTTTAACATGAGTTAGTGAGAAAAACCGAAGACGTTAGCGGGGTTACTGGGCAATGGTCGGTGATTTCCCTCCGACTGTCACGTCAGAACAGAGACCAGTTAATCAGTCGCCACTCTCTTAGTCACTGTTGGTATAGTAATCTCACCTCAATATAAAGGTCAGTGATATTGTTGTCTAATAGTAAATATCGGTATATTACAATCCAATACCCAAATATCGGTATTTTGTCATTCAATATCGAAAAAGAAAAAAGTCTTTTGCTTTAAAGGCAATAGTATACTAGCTAGGAGTGGTTTTGATTGGAAGAGAGGAGAGGCTTTTACTTACAAATGCAGAGAACACTGCAAATAGAAGCCACTCAGATTAAACAGAAAAATTCCAGATTCCTTCTCACATGCTGACATGCCCCAGTTCCATGTCAGACCAATAAAATCAATATTCAATGAAGAAGGGGATTAAAAATAGTCCATGTGGAGACATGTTCAAGGCCAATTCAAGCATCTCCATTTCTCTATCACTATTACCTGCACCATTAGGGGTGGCCAATGGGCCGGGGCCTCGTAGAATTAAGAGAGGCATGCCCTAAAATATAAGAGTTGTCAAAGGGTCAGGTCGGAGAAGGATCGAGTCGGTGAAAAGTCGGCCATTCATAACGTTAAAGGGTCAGTGAATCGACCCGACCGAGTCAGCCTACGATAACTCAAAATAAATAGTTTTTGCTATTATTTTAAATGCTAACTTCATTTAAATATATTATTAATATTCCACATTAAATAATAATTAGCATAATTACTTTTTTTTATATAAATACATTTAATTTTAACTTTAGAATCAAACGGACCGACTCATAGGTTGACCCATATTTTTACTAAAAAAACCCTAACCCGACCCATTACTATGACAGGTCGACCTTGACCCTACATGACTAGTGGATCGACCCTAATCCGACCTAACTCGGCCCGTTGTCCAGCCCTATGCACACCACCATTCCACTGTGTATGTGATTTTTATCCCAATCAAGGAATTTATTTAGTTAATGTTAGAGACGAGTTCTAAAATCATATATTTTCTTGATAACGTAATTGTTGATTCTTGATTGTATTTGGATATAATTAAGGTTTCATATTATATATGCTTTGTTTAGTAAATGACTTATTAAACACCTACTGTCAAATAGACTATTCATATGTTTGGTAACTCACTTGGTTAGCTGTTTTGCTCCAGTCAATCAATTTTTAATAGGATAGTTAAAATAACTTATTGAGAATGACTTATTGTGGAAAAGACGTTTTAGTCCAAAAATTGTCCAAAATTACGTAGATGTCATCCTAAAATATTATTTATAAAGGGTATAAATGAAATTTCAACAAATACTATTTCAGAAACAGTTAATTTTACCAAACACACTTTTTTCAAATAGCCAATACAAATAGACAATAATAAACAACCAATGGAAACAACTAACATCCAGCAATTGTTTACCAAACAAGGTCTGTATTGAGTTTTTTGATTGTATCAGATTGTTAATTTAATTGATGTGAGATTAAGGTAGCTTTTAAATGTAGATTGGATATATATGTATGTACACAAATCTCGAGTCTAAAGTAAATAAAGACAAGAAAAATGAACTAATTTAATTTGATTTAATATTTGAAAGTTTGTGGGTACAATCTCTATATTAAATATAATTATGACCATCCTCTGATTCGATCCCCTTGAAACTTAGATGAGTCGAGGGCACTAGTGCTTAATCTCTATCCTAGATGTGGATTTAGTGGATGAACTCTTGTGGTAGTTCTTGAGTTGAAGGTCTTGATCGTTGATCCCCTAGGCTTTTGATATAAAGGCTGCTCTTAACTTGATTGTTTGAATGTTGACTTTATTTGCAATTCTTCATGTTTCTGGATGTGGGCTTGAATGCTTGATCTCGATCGATGAACTAGATACAGAACACGACTACAATATTTGATTTGAACAACAGAAGTTGTTGAACTAGTTTACATTGATCCATGTCGCTTGAAGTTGGAAAGTGTCTATAGTTCGATCATCTAGAGGGTCTAAATGATGTTGAATGTTTGATGCAAGTCTACCGAAGAACTCTGTTGTAGTTCTTGATTTTGACGCATTGATGATTCGAAGCTGTGATCTTGAGTTTTTATAGACTTTGATCCTCAACGTTTGGTAGTTAGAGCATGCTTTAAGTTTGATCTTCTGAAATCTCTGGATGCCGAATGGAGAATCCCTTGAAAATGAAGGGGAAGACCTCTATTTATATGCTTTAGAGGCTTAGGGTTTGAATTGAACTTTGGGCTTGAGCTGAAATTAAATCATTATTCCTTTTGTTAAGTAAAAAATAATTATTATTTTATAAATATAGAAATAATTATTATTTTATGCATCATCTCTAACACTTATCGTTATTTTATTGGCCAAATTATATTTCCATTAAAATTTAATTAAATGGGTCGTTATAATTAATTTAACATATGTGAGTTTATAATTAGCCATATAAAATTAATTTATTTTCCATATGACATTTACTAATCAAAATTTTGCCTCTTACAAATGCCCCATTCGAGAATCAGGCACGAACGCGAATCTCAAGTGTTTGTAGCAGGTGGGTCAAGAACACTTTATTGGTACAATTAACTAAGGCTTTGGGTGCACCCTTGGTCAGCTAATGGTAAACTTTTATGCTCTTAAATCCAAAAAAAAATATTTGATCATTTTGATCACTAGGTCTTTGAAATGTAGACTTTCACAGACTTTTTTTCTTTTTTCTTTTCCCATATTTATCTCCATTTTCTCTTTTTTTATGCATGTAAATTGAACTAGGTGTCCATGACTCCCAATTTTCTTAAACATTTACAATATGTTGTCTTCTGCTTCCCATAATTGAATCAATTTCTATCCAAAACTTAATAGGATAGAATGCTTGGTAGCAGAATCAGAGTGAGACTCTGAGACTTGACCGATCAATTCCTATATAAAGGGTCCTTCTTCATATCTTCCCTCATCCATCTGAAGCTTTCCTTCTTCCATGTCTAATTATTTCCCTTGTTTCACCAGAACAAATGTAGGAATCACCACGTCTGACAATTCTTCAACATCAATTTTGGCGAATTCAACATCGGTGAACTTAGCAACCATGGCATGAACAACTGGCTCCATGAACTTACAAGAGTTGCACTAGGGTGCCGCAAAATCCGCAACCAACAACTTGTTTGATTCTTTGCACGATAAGAAGTGAATATGCCAACTATTGGCAGAGTCAAAAGAGATGACCCAAGCTTCCAATGATCCCTCCATTGCATCCTCTTTAGTGTAGGCGGCGCCGCCTCCTTACAGAGATGACAAGATTGGCCTCTTCTCCTTTGTTTTCCTTGACGCAGGCGTTAAAGTGAGACTGGTAATTACCTAGGTAGATAGAGGGGTAGAAAGAAAATGCAAAAAGTTGGAATTATAGAGTTGACCTCCATGGTTGCTCTATTTTATGTAAAACGAGAGTCCACTCTATTCAATTATGGTGGGGGAGATTTAATTGAAGTCAAATTGGCTTTGAGGGTTGGTATCCAGAAGTTGCATCAAAATAGAATTGTTTCAGGGAGGTTTCTCAATCAATGAAATCATGCAGTGCCTATATATTGTACTCTTCCGTTGTGTAAATGGTTGGCCCCACCGTGTTCAAAAGTTGTCGCAATACGCATGAAATTGTACCATGGGAAGAGGGAGAGAAAATGAGAAAGAAAAGACACAAACACACACACACACACACACATACACACAGAGGGAGAGAGAGAGAGAGAGAGAGAGAAAATAGATAGTATGAGCCTGACATTTTGATGAGAAGGATGGACATCAAGTATTGCAGATATGAACATTAAGTTTGCATGGTGACCATCAGAGAGACATTAACTATCCATGCAAAACTCGATGCCCATCTCTACAATAATAGATATTCATCTCTGCAATACTTGATGTACATCCTCTGCTCACATGTAGGGGTGTGCATTATTCGGTTCAAAACCGAATAAACCGAGAATCGAACCGGTTCGAACCGATTCAAACCAGACCGATTTTTATTCGGTTCGGTTTTCGGTTTGCACTTTAGCCTTTATTCAGTTTTCGGTTTATTCGATTTGACTCCTTCTGGTGAAAGTCCCGTATGAATGTGTGCATTATTCGGTTTTGAACCGGATAAACCGAGAACTGAAACCGAACCGATTTATTCGGTTTTCGGTTTTGAACCGATGAACAGCCCTACTCACATGCTCACCAAAATATCATGCTCATACTATCTGGTCTTTTATATATATATATATATATATATATATATATATATATATATATATATATATATTAAATGAAGCTTGTAGCCCCTTTGTCTGATCTAGCTTCACACACAAGGCATGTACTTGGAAAAGACCAACTAAAATGTTGCTCCAAAACTATTTCCAAAAGTCAACTACACACACACATACACACATATACATACAACATACATATATATATATGTGTGTGTGTGTGTGCGCGCGCGCGCGCGCGCGTGTGTAACGCCCTGAAAATTCAATTATGAAAAAGTCAAACATTGACTAAAGTAAACTGCGTAAGTCACATTTTTTTATTTGGCCGTTACTGTCGTATTCGCGAAGGAATACAATGCAAGAATAAAAAGAAACTAACAACAATAACTATTACTTCAATTTAACAACCAAAGGAAACTTTCAAATTCTGGAGACAACATAAACTAAACATTAATTAACTTCAATTCTAAAACATAAACTAAACTTTATTCTTAAACTTCTAACTTCAAAACTATCATCCTCACTTCTAGTTCTCGTTCCCATCACAGAACTCTTCACCTGAAAGCAAAATATTTTAAAACATGAGGAGGACTCAATAATGTCTACCTCTAATCGTCAATTCATTTCAATTCATTTTAGGGGGAGATGTGAACAAGTCAAATCATTTCACAAACTTAGTTTCCCAACCATCCATAACAATCTTTCACAGATTTATTAAGCGAGCAGAGCTTGCTTATTTGCCCCTCAAAGTCCAAGACTTTGCATATAATCATATCTCATCACAATCTCAATCTCAATCCCAATCACACGGATGACCATCCATTTCACACACGCGCGAACACGTAACCCCGGAGAAGTAGCACTTATTAGGCATCCCTGATCTCTTGACAACTCCCCTGCAGGATGCCGCGAACCTGGTCTCTGGGGACGTTGCCTGAACCCGCATTTACGTCTCATTTGAATTATTAGTCAAGTTTAATATTTTCACACCTTTCCAAGTCTCAATCAACCAATCCTAATTTCCAAAATCATTGCAGAATCACACATAAAGGACTATCCACATTTAACCAGCTTAAAGAATATAATTCGACATCCAAAATAGACAGTCAATTTTTAGCATAAAATCCCCTTTCGGGATGCAATCATGCAAATTTCAAACATATTAAAAACCATAAAACATGTAAAGTACATCCCAGTGGAGATTAGAACATAGACATTACCTGAAAATCTTCTCTTCACTTCCACGAATACACTTGAACTCACTAAAATGGACGATCTAGATCGTGCCTAAAATAAAATAATTTCTATAATTAATACGCGTCATACGGAGTTAGCACGATCTACTTTCTACCAAACCCACCATAGGAATGCTATAAGGTTCCCATCATTCATGAATTAAGATATTGAAACTATTCAATGTATTTCAAATAACCAACACATCTCAAATAACAATATATTTCAAACATCAACACAATTAAAAACTAGGCAGATTACTTCGCATGCATTGCAAAGGTCATAACTTAACTTTCCGGCACCCTATGAACCTGATCTTACATTTTCTGGAAACTGCGGGATGTCTACTAAAAATTTCATGTTGACCCCAAGACCTAAAACACACTCTAAGGTTTCCAAATACAACCCACACTAGGGGTGGGCATAACAGGTTAACCGCATATGAGGTTTTTGGATTTTGAAAACCTAAACCGCAACCGCAATATGCGGTTAACCGCTTTGCAGTTAACCGCTTTTGAAATCTGAAAACCTAAACCAAACCTCGAAACCGCAATTTAGAAGCGGTGCCGGTTAACGGCTTTTAAAATTTGAAAATTTACCCAGTTAACATACATAGTTTATGATTGACCAATTTCCTGGAAATTTACAATAATATTTATGCAAATAAATGCAATCATATTACTAATAAATTCATATTCCGATGCGACAATACGCATGCGCCGGCACACCGGCCGCCGGTACTTGCTGCCCAATCTAGCAGTCTGCTGCCCTTGCCTTTGGAAAAACAAATGACCAACATGTCATCAACCAAACATCCAAGTTTCCACACTTCCACACAAATTTTTTTTTCAACTTAATTGAGAGCGGTTAACCGCAGTTAACCGTTTCATGAAAATCCAAAACCTAAACCTAAACCGCATTTTGCGGTTTGGTTAACCTAAACCGCTTTTATGCAAAAATCAAATCGGTTAACCGCATTTTACGGTTTGGTTTATGCGGTTTTGCGGTTCAATTTGCGGTTTAGGTTTATGGTGCCCACCCCTAACCCACACTCAAGCTGGTCCAGTTCTGACCTATGTCTGGTAATTGGGTCATAACTCGAATTACATATCTCGAAAACTCAATGCGTAAAATTTCTATGAAAGCTAACATCTTAAGGAACGTCTAGACTGAACAGTTTAGCTAAAGCTTGACTGCACAATTTATTAAATTAAATAATATGTATACATGTTACCTTCATCACTTTTATTATGTTCTCAACTTTTCTTCCTTTTAGTTAACGTCTACGCTAATGGTTTCTTTTGCCTAGATGTCCTTGACTTTGTAGTTCCTATCTCTCCAAGTGAGAGTACTGCCAGAGGCATCCTCAAATCAGATGTCCTCATTTGTGACATGATCTATGTTTTTTCTCTAGTTTCTACTATCACTTTTACTTTTCTAAACAATGTCATTTTTTCATACAAACTAAGTTTGACTCACGTTTTACACTCTGATGTTACTCTTTACAATGTAGATTGCGTACTTTGAAACTTACCTTATGGAGAGATTTCGCTGAAGTCAAAGGCGAGTCTACTTCCAAACATTTATCACAAAAAATGTACTCCTAGCTTCTAGGCTAATTGTTTCATGTTATAAAGATATGAAAATTATTATTCTTGTATCTATTGTTTTTTGGGAAATTAAATTCTAATAATATGAACTTTTGGCCATAGTAGTCTAAATAATATGAATTTTAGATTTGGTTCTAATTAATATGAACTTTTACACCATAGTAGACTAAATAGTACGCCACCGAGTTAAGTTGAACTTAACTCTGTGGCGGGATGACGTAACGGCGGAGGCACGCGCCTGGGTCTGTTGACTTTGCCATGTCAACTTTAACTTTCCAGATAAACCCCCATCTCTCTCTCTCCCTTCCTTCCTTTTCATCATCCCCACTTCTTTTTTCTCTCTCTAAAAATCTCAGATCCCCCCTTTTTGCTTCTTCATTTTTTTCAATCCTCCCCCTCTCCATTTCCTTGCCATTTCTATGCCATCCATGAACCCCTTGATGTGAAGAAGATTCTTCCCAAACATGTACAACTCAAGAAGGAAACAATCGACTTCAAAGTCACTCCAGGAGTCGGTCGACAAACCAGGAACTAGGCTATACACATTGCTGACGGGCATCTAATTACAAGCATTGCTTTTGCCATTGGGTTTTTCTTCTCTGAATTCAATGCTGTGATTTCAGAGCTCAATGGCATATTTATAGAGTTTATCATCTCATCTTTAACCTAGTTACATACCCACATCACTAGTATAGAAAGTCCCATTATAAATGAATGAGAAGACTTAATTATGCCTTCAGGGTCAACTGGATTCATCATCAGATGAAGAAGCTCAGATTCACTTAATATAGGAGGGATCTCCACCTGATATTCATCACCTACTCGAGGATGAACAAGTGGGTCGCCAAATATTTATGGGCTTATTTATAGCCATGAGTTTGTGAATCTCTTCGCTAACGCTTACAAATCACCAAAAATTCAACAACCAAACCCCCCAAATTTTCCAGAAAATCCAAATGGAAGGGGAATCTACCTTGTGGGTCTTCATCTTATAGCCTTTGGCGGCGAAAACAGTGAGGGAAGAAGGCCTGGAATGATGGATAGGAGAGGAAATTATGTTCTAAAGGGCAAGAGAGGATGAAATGGAGTGGGAAGAGGCAAGCTTCAAGTGCAGGGAAGGTGTTTGTGTTGAAATGCGTGAGAGAGATTCCACGCGGCGCAGAAGAGGAAGAAGAGATGGAGAGGCAATTGAAGGAGAGCATCATGGTGGTTATGGCGGAAGCCATAGCCATGAGCTTCGAAGTGGTGCTCGAAAGAGGGAACGAATGGGAAGCAGAGTTTGTGAGGATGAACAAGGGATCTCCACCTGGAGAGACAAAGGAATCAGAAAATGTTTTTGGGCTCCTGGGCTTCTTCCTAGGTCAGTCCGTAAGTACCAAGTCCTAGACTTGGAGCTTCTTAACGCTTCTTGTACTCTACCATGAATGGTGGACATGATTTTTGAGTAGTAGCTAGAGTTAAGAAATGGAGAGGGGGAGGATTGAAGAAGATAAAGATGCAAAAAGGGGGGATCTGGGCTTTTTAGAGAGAGAAAAAAGAAGTGGGGATGACGAAGAGGAAGGAAGAGAGAGAGAGATAGAGAGAGAGGGGCTTATCTGGAAAATCAAAGTTGACATGGCAAAGTCAACAGACTCAGGCGTGTGTCTTCGTCGCCACGTCATCCCACCACCGAGTTAAGTTCAACTTAACTCGATGGCGTACTATTTAGTCTACTATGGTGCAAAAGTTCATATTAACTAGAACCAAATCTAAAGTTCATATTATTTAGTCTACCATGGCCAAAAGTTCATATTATTAGAATCCAATTTCCCTTGTGTTTTTTTTTTTTTATTGTAGTAGATTTTCAGATATGTCTTTTTTATCTTTAGGTAACCTTTTTTGTAGGAGCCAACCTTCTGATTACACCTTAAGGCATATAGTTGATTAATCCTCCCATCAAAGATACTTGCATGTTTTAGGCTTGGTATATACATCTAACAATATTATTTGATATATTGACATTACCAATTTGTTAAGCATAATAATACAAGCCTCCTTATTCGATTTTGATCTATTAGGTACATTGACAATGGATGTGTTAGATTTTATTCACCGTCAGCGGTTGCGAATTTATGACTTTGGAGAAGTTGTTGTTGTGAAACCAATTTGTTAAGCATAATAAACCGATCGTTTAAAATTTGAGTCCAGATTTAATTTTTGTCTGTCTTCTTCCACTCTCTAGTCCAAGCCCAATTTTTAGTATGAAAGAAAACCCTAATTTATGTTGTTGGCGTTGCTCAGTGCTTGCTCCAAATCCTTCAAAAAGCGGCAAAACCACGCCCGTTGTCTCCACTCTTTCTTACTTTCTTTCTCTCTCACTCGAAATCGACGATTAGACTCCTCTCACTCTCTTAGTCTCTAACTCTTTCTTACTGGTAGTGGTAGACAATGGACATAATGGTTGATTTCCAAATTTATTATTTGGTGTGGCTACTAATTGAATCAATATTAGTATTTCTAGTTAATTACAAATTAAAACTTAAAATTGGGAACTTATATAATTATAATTAATTGGATTTTTTGGTTAATCAGTATCCGCCTAAACTTTCTGACGCATTTTCGAAGCACCAAAATTTCGATTCATTCTGATTCGAGGGTTTGTCCGCCCCGAATTTTCGGATGCCCGAAAAAATTATCCAATCGGTTCGGGTACCCGCCCCGTGAACACCCCTACCACAATTCTACCACACCGCATCGCGCCATACCGCAACCAGACGTATAAAAGAACATAGTCTTAATATCTTATCTTAACTATGTACCTACTTGACTTACTTACAAAGGTTATTCAAGAGTTCATGTCTCTTCCCTAAATTTATCATATTATGAATGTCGAACTCCTACCAATTTATTTGAACCAATCTTTGTTTTTTTGCTGGCGTCAATCTTGACTTTTGGCATAATTCTTCCCCTTTGACCACTAACTTTTCCCATCTTTGCAAAAACTCTCTTCCCCATTTCTCCTACACTTTAGCTTCAATATCCCCCATGATGCAAAAGTTCTTCGCCTACTCTCTTTCTTCTTTAGAATACATTAGTATTGCTCTCATAATCATGTACAGTAATTAGACCCAAAACACCATCTTCTTTGAATCAATTTCTAAGTTGCCCTGTTTACTTTCTCCTCATTCCCATCTGCCTGATCACCATGGCCGATTCAAGCGCAACCCAATCTGTCATTTTCCTCGTAACAACAGCATTGCTTATTCCCCTTCTCTCAGCAACTCTGTATTTCTTCTGGGTCGACCCGTTCGACCCAGCTCCGATTCCCTCGCACGAGCTGGTTCTCCACAAGGGACCCGCGATCGCCCCCAGGGTGAACGGGCGGATCCTCCGGCACTAGGAGTTGATCGGGTCGGGTCGAGTGTCGGGTCCAGAGGACTTGGTGTATGAACCGAGTTCAGGGTTTGTGTACACTGGGTGCGAGGATGGATGGGTGAAGCGAGTGAAGGTGGGTGAAGTGGTTGAGGATTGGGTCAACACCGGTGGACGTCCCTTTGGGCTGGCTGTTGCTACCGATGACGCTGGTATTTACGTCGTCGTAGCAGATGCACACAAGGTAAGTTTGTTAAGTTTTGTGTAAATTCAAGTACTCTACATTTACGTCTGTTGCTTTCGTGAGATTGTTACTTTGATATGGTCCCGGAGATGGGGCATCCAACTTGACTGCTATGAATAGGTAGGTGGTGGTGGTGGTGGTAGTTAAACTGACAAGTGACAACTATCTATAGTTTCAGCCTTTCTGCCAATGATCATTCTGGGTAGATATAAAAAAATTTAGATGTCAGAAAATTGTCAAGTTGATACATTTAATACATATATAGGGTATTAGGGTTTTTGGACTTAAATAACCCGAAGTCGCACCTAATTGATCAATAATAATACCAACTTTTCTTGGACATAAATGTTGTTTTATACATACGATGCTACTCAATATTCTTCCAAACTTCATCACACTTACCACAATCATTACTAATATATTTACCCACTTTTCTCTCTCCTTACTTTTCTCATCGACTTTTCAGATTCTCTCTCCTCACCCACCACGTCAACCACACTTTTCACAAATTTTATAAAATTATTCCACATCTTACCGCACTTTCCACAATTTCACAACACCACACCATTTGCAGGTCTTACCAACCGCACAAAAGAACCAGACCTAATGATAGCATATCCCTTTGCATAACATTGTGGATTAACTTGGATGTTGCAATAATCTAAGGAAAGTGTATAACATTGAACTGAAGACCACTATGATACGATTCACTTTTCATGCATTCAATTTACCCAATAATGACTTTTACCCTTTTTTGGCCACTGTCCATAGTAGGGGACCTACTGCTTAGATGGCAGGAATATAGTTCAGCTTGCACAAGGGTGCAAAGGGGAAATGCCTGTGTGTTGAATCATAGTAGGTAGTAGCTAGTAGTTGCAGAGTTTAGATTAACAAATGCAACATGAAATAAGTTCGAAAAGTATGAAACAAACTAACAAAGCTAGCATTCCAATCTACCAGGGCTTGCTCAAAATAACCCAAGACAAGAAAATCAAGCTGCTAACAGACGAAGCTGAAGGCCGAAGATTCAAGTTAACAGACGAAGTTGTCATCGCGACTGATGGAATGATTTACTTCACAGATGCTTCGTACAAGTATTCCTCTGAAGACTATTTATACGACATTCTAGAGAGCCGTCCCCATGGCAGACTCCTGATGTACAATCCCAACACCGGAGAAACCAAAGTCTTACTACGAGACCTCTACTTTCCCAATGGACTCGCAATCTCTCCTGATCAAAACTCCCTCATCTTCTGCGAAACTCCTCTGTATGTCCATGTCTTCGAACTTTCTACTCGTAAGTAGTGATCTTTGGGATACTGAATTGGGTTCGAAAATGCAGGAAAAGATGCAAAAGATACTGGCTGCAAGGTACAAGAATGGGGTCAGTTGAGCCATTCATTGACAATCTACCGGGCTTCCCAGATAACATACATTATGATGGCCATAATGAGTACTTGATCGCGATATCCTCTGTAAGATTCTGCCTCTTTATTCTCCTGCAGCAATTGTGTCGCATTGCATATGCACTGCTGAAGTATGAGTATGATTAATGACATTTTTACATCCTTCCATGAATGACAGTGGCCGTCCCCTTATCTGGAACGAGTAAGGAGGCACAAACTAGGCCGCAAGAGCATGGCTATACTGAACAGATACATTAGCCTAGGATTTCTACAGAAGTATGGAGGAATATTCTCTGTGGATTTACAAGGAAACCCAACTGCGCATTTCTATGATCCTTCAATGTCACTGATTTCAAGCGGTATCAGGGTTGATGATCGCCTGTACATCGGCTCTCTGAAATACCAACATATAATCAGCTTCAATTTGAGCAGCCATGATTCATGAGAAAGAATTTTTGTATCTGTACCACTTTTCCTTTATTTTATGGTTTCTCTGTAACAAATGAGCTCAATTCAACAGCCTGTAACATCAAAGCTGCTGTTTGGCTTTGCTTGATGAAGAGAGGCTTCCCATGGCCTTTGCCTTTTCTCTAAGAATGAACTTCTGTATCTTCCCGGTTGCAGTTTTTGGTATCTCGTCAATGAACACAATGCTCTTTGGTGCCATGAAATGAGGCATGTGATCCCGACAAAATGTGATGATGTCGTTCTCAGTAGCTTCATGGCCATCCTTTAACTTGACAAACGCACAAGGAGTCTCGCCCCAATGATCATCAGGCCTTGCCACAACAGCTACTTCAAGAATTGCGGGATGAGTGTACAGCACGGTCTCCACTTCAACAGTGCTGATATTCTCTCCCCCAGAAATGATTATATCCTTCAACCGATCCTTCACTTCAATGTAATCATCAGAGTGTTTCACAGCGAGATCACCAGAATGAAACCAACCCCCTTTGAAAGCTTCCTTTGTCGCATTCGAATCCTTCAAGTACCCACTCATCACTGTGTTCCCTTTGAACATTATCTCCCCCACAATTTTACCTGAGCAATCATTGATTGAGATTTTCGAGCAAAAAAATTTCAAAAGTACACAGAGATGACAGATAAATGTAGAGTTGAAAAATTAATTACCATTAGCTGGAACACTGTGCATCGTAACTGGATCTCTGACATCAACATCTTCCAAACCAAGATGTCTCACACCTTGTCTCGCTTTGAGCCTGGATCTCTCACCATGAGTAAACGAATCCCACTCAGGCTTCCCAACATTATACGTAGCAGGCCCATATGTCTCTGTGAGGCCATATATGTGGGTCACCTCAAAACCTAATTCCTCCATCTTGTAGAAAATATGAGCCGGCGGTGGTGACCCGCCAGTAAGCACGCGCACTTTATGGGGCAAGGGCCTCTGGTCATTGACGGGAGAATTCACAATCATGTTCAAGACGGTAGGGGCAGCCCCCAAGTGGGTCACCTTGTGAAGCACAATGTTGTCAAAGATGGCCTTGGGGGTCACTTTTCTAAGGCAAATGTTGGTGCCCCCTTGAGCCGCCACCCCCCAAGGGAGACACCATCCATTGCAATGGAACATGGGGACGGTCCAAAGGTACGTTGGCATTGGACCCATTTCATGAAGTAGAAAGGTGGAAATGGCATTGAGGTACGCACCTCGGTGATGGTAAACAACTCCCTTGGGGCGGGATGTGGTGCCGGAGGTATAATTCACACTGATTGGATCCCATTCATCGTTTGGATGTATAGGTTGGAAGTCAGTGTCACCAGTAGCTAGGAGGGTCTCGTATTCGTACCCAACTGATTTGAGGACAGTTGGGGATGTATCAGAGTCTGAGATTAGGACGAGCAACGGAAGTTTTAACCCTTTGTTAGATAAATGGTTGAGTGCTTCGTGAGCAGTTTCGAGTAACTGATGGTCAACAAACAAGACCTTAGCTTCTGAGTGAGCAAGCAATGTCGAGATGGTGGCTGAATCAAGGCGGGTATTGAGAGCACAAAGGATCGCTCCAGCCATAGGCACTGCGAAATGCAGCTCGTACATAGCAGGCACATTAGGAGCTAAAGTAGCAACCTGCTCAAACAGGAAACAGAGTGAATAAAAATGTAAGTGCTAGCCACAGTGCAGACCTTCAAGTCAGTGCTGTATGTAGGCAAGGTTGTTAAAATCGGGATCCTAACTCGAAACTATGGGGAAGTTAGGATCGGAATTTAGCCCATATAGGATCGTGGATCGTGTGTAAATTGTAGAATCGTTTCGATGATTTTGGACCATAAAATCGTAGGATCGTAAATCAGGTTCGGGATTTTAATAACTATGTATGTAGGAGAACAAAGTATGTTTGATTGACGACTTTTCATCTCTCTGTTTCGCTTTCAGTAAGTTTCAAACAAGATTCATTCCCAATACTCCTACTTTTTTGGTCCCCAAATCATGCAAAATCATCAGCAATTGGTACAAGATTTTCAGCTTATGTTCTGTCATATACTCATGTCTTCATACCTCCATGGAGCTAATTCAGGAGAACTAAAGCCCATCTCAGTAGCTAGATCAGAGGTTGCTAGTAACTCTCTAGTCTTTGGCAAACAACAATTACCACATTCATTATGAATAACAAATCCACTAAAATGAAACTTTTAGCTTACAAAAGCACCAAATATTGTGTTAGTGTGTCACTATGTTTTCAATTTAACTTCCAAAATACCACTGAAGGATAAGAATGCGGAGGTAAGATGGGATGAAAGTTAACAGTCAAGTGGCACTTTCAGAGTTGAATAAAATTTTGGTGGCACAGGAGGAATTGAAAAAGTATAATAACAATAAAATAAGAGGAAAATTAACAACTTGGTGATATGTTGGTCCAGAAAGTCACCCTATTTTATTGGGTGATATGTCATTGGATAAGTTGCCTCATGTTTGACATCATACAAATATTATTATACATACTTCCTCTGTTTCATATTAATTATCATATTTTTTACTTTTACGGTTATCAATATCACTCTTCTTGATTGATAATTTGTTGTAGAATATATTATTAATAATTGAAATATTATACTTTTATGATAGTCTTTTTCGTTACGAATCTAATAGTGGTAATTTGATATAGCAACCCATTGTATATATTGAGAAATTTATATTTAAAATTTTTGAAATTTGACTGCACAATTTTTAAAGACGACAATTAATATGAAACGGAGGGAGTAGAACATAGTAGTCCTTCCCTAATTCATTCTCTTTTAAATTATCAAGTTAATTAACTGTGTGATGGATATTATACCAAGACATAAACTTAAACTGACAAAAATACCCATAATATTCATGTTATTGAAATTTGGAGAAAAAGTAAGTTTGTGTAAAGAAGTAATTGAAGCTAGTTAAAATTGAAAATTTACCAAAAAGTTAATGAAATTAGTATTTATTAAAGATGAAATGAGTACAAGAATTATTAAAATTGTAAAATTAACAAATAAAAGGGACAAATAAGATATTAGATAGGTAATTAGAAACTTTTGTGAGAAAAGCCGTTTACAATGGTGATCACATCACATTTGATAGGTCACTTTTTCACGCATTAAAATCGGTGAAAATTTAATGTTCATCTTTTAAATAATTTAAGTAAACAATCATACTCTCTTCTTTTCATATTATTTGTAATTTTAGACGTGATTTAGAAAAAAAACTCCACTTTATATTAATTTACCTTATAGAAAATGTGAAAATGTTGAATAAAATTATGAATAAAAAAGAAAAAAGGTGAATAAAAAGGAAAAATAGAAGAAAAAGATGTACTACCTCCGTCCCATATTATTTGTCATTTCACCTAACTTTTTTGTCCCAAAATATTTGTCTTGTTTACAATTCCAACAACTGTAATTCTTTTTCTACCCTTAATTAATAAATTCATTTATCACTTTTTACAATTCCAACAACTATTATCTTCAATTAAAGTAGGGGTAATTTAGGTAAATTACATACTTTTTACCTTAATTTCCAATATACATTGGTCTTCTCAAGTTAGGTAAACGGATAAATATAATAGGACAGAGGTAGTAATTAATAAGATTAATTTGATAAATTAATAATTAATATGTTATTGGAATTGTAAAGTGACAATATTATCAGAAAAAAATAAAATTAGTTAAAGTGACAGATAATATGAGAAGGAGGAGTACTTGATAGATCACTTTTTGACAAATTAAAATTGATGAAAATTAATTCAATTTAATAAGTGATTAACTACAGCTCACCAAACTCAAGTTCCAAACGTCAGTTCATCAAACAAATTGCCCCCAAAATTAAATTATTCAATTCCAAAATCCAATTATTGATATCATCCAACCCAGTCCCAATTATCCGGAACACTCCTAATTACTCAACTAAACAAAGAAAGAAACTCAAAAACTATTAAAATAAGGTAAAGGATTACGACATACGATATGTCCCGGAGAAATACCGAGTTGAGTGGATAGAGCAGAAGCCAGCCGGAGACAGCGCTGCCGAATTTCACTCCACGTCCGACGGAGGGCGGAGACGGACGACGGCGATCGGTAAATGAGGGCGGTCCGGTCGGGATAGACCTTGGCGGAGCGGTCAAGAAAGGAAATCGGAGTCAAGGGGGCGTAATTGGCCGAGCATCGGATCAGACCCTCCATGGACCTCCATGAACCACCACCTGCTGTCCCAGTTCCCGGTTCTTCCGATGATGATGATGATGAAAAGGGGGTGGGAAGTAGAAATCGGGCATTTTGGGGAGGGAAGAAGCGGCGAGTGTGAGTGTGGAGTGAGCTCCTGCTCAAGGAAAACAAGCAGTTTTTCATTTTGGAAAGACGGAAAAAGAGGGGAGGTTTGGAGGTGGAAGTGGGTATGAGGGTGTGTCCGGAATTGGATTGATACATGAATGTAGAAAAATGTCCTCCGCAGTCCATACTACACGTTTCTGTAATCCCGTCCCTTTGTTTTTTTGTCTTGATTCCAAACAAAATAATAAACAAATACCAACTAATTGAATATTTGTGCCCGAAATTTTTCTAGTGGTTTAATTTGTGCCCGAAATCCCCCCAGTGGTGAATAGGGATAGTGATATATGCATGAATAATGATGCAAGTATTGAAGAAAACAAAGTTTAAGGCCGTCTTCTTTTATACGGCTGGACATTGTATAATGTGGTGCGGTGTGGTGGATTGTGGTGGGTTTTGTTTTTTATAATTGTAAATTATATTGGTAAATGTGAAAAGGTTAACTGTGGTGGGTTGTGGTAAATTGCGGTCGATTGGTATGTTGTGGTGGGGTGTGACAAAGTGCGGTGTGTTGTGGCACGGCAGCCAGCCAGCCGTATAGAAGAACAGGGCCTGAGTGTCATGAAATTAATATTTATCATAATTTGCTATACTAACTTGTATGATATATATATAGCACCGGTAAAAATTTGGATCCGGATAAATTTGAGTTGGACAAATTTGGACAAAAAATTAATGTCAAGGCCCGGTTTTATTTTGGATCGAACTAGGTGGGACAATTTGGACGAAACTAAAAATGAGTTCGAACAATAGAAAAAAGAGAAATTTTATCTCCAAATATTCGGATGAAAAATTTATCTCCAGACCCGGTTTAAAATTTTGCCAGCTCTAGATATATATTATTAATTATCAATATAAAAAGTTTGGAATATATTTTTTGTGCCAATAATTTGGTACTTTTTTGTAAATTTTAAAATTTATGGATAAAAATATTTTTTATACAATTTATATGTGGTGTTATAGTTATAGATGTCATTCTTATCACTTTTTTTTAAAAAAAATTAATATCTAAATATATGAGTAATACACCAAGGCAAGACATGTCTTGCGTTAAGACTCATATCATTTTCATATATGTAGATAGGTAGTTGATAGCAATGTAACTAGAAAGTAGTACATAATTATTTAAATGAAAATTGTATTTAGTAAATTTAGTGATTGAGTTGGTTAATTAATGTCAATTTGTATAAGATAATTTCCAAAGATGAAATTTTCAACGGCTATTTCTTGACCAAAAATATGAAACAAAAAAAATATGAAATGATACTCATTGATCGAACTTTTGTGGTTTTCTTTTTCAATTATTTGTCTGTCTTCTCATGGAAGGTGTAGTTAAGAGTCAAATTGATTTTAAATTTAACTTTTTTTAATTGAAGAAAAGCAAGCATGACTCATTATAACAAAATTTAATAACTAACCTAACCGTTCTGGACTGACCCCACCAATTTAAGACTCAATAAAACTTGATTGAGACTTGGATTTTTATTAAGCTACCAAAATTAACTAACCTAAAGATTTAAATGGGCTACCAAATCTGGCCCCACTAACCTAGCCATTCTGGACTGGCCCAACTAGGCTAACCCTAGACTTAACAACTGGCCCAAATAATTACTATTATAAACAATGGACTCAAGACTAAAATTAACCTAACTTATTCAACTTGACTAACTTTGACTAACTTTGACTCTTCTCAACTAAGGCTCCGTTCTTTTATACGGTGTGGTAATGGTGTGGTGCGGTGGAATTTGAAAAAGTGTGGTGGGTTGTGATGAGTTGTGGTAGGAGTTGTGGTAGGTGGGGTAGGTGATGAAAGAGAATGTAAAAAGTAGAGGAGAAAAGTGAGGAGAAAGAAAAATAAGAAGATATTTTGGTAATCATTGTGGTAAAATGTGGTGGTGTGTGGTGAAATGTGATAGAATACTGAGTAGTGCGGTGTAGTACGGTACCACACCACAAGTTACCGCATAAAAGAATGGGGTCTAAGTTTCAACATACGTACACATGAAGAAGGGGAAAATGACAAGGACACTAATGAAAAACAAATGAAACAAAATAGAGTTATCTGAACAGGAACTAAACATAGCAAAGTAAAGTATTCAATCTCAAACATAGATTAAATATATCAAAAACTACAAGTAATATTCGAATGGAAATCTACTAGCATAATCAAAATACGAAAATAATACTAAATCTAGGCTTAGAACTTAACAAAGCATGGAATAAAACATAAAGTCCAACGCTAAATCTAACTATTCGAAGACTAACCCTAGAAAACCGTCTGGTTTAACAAAGAGGAAATATTTATACCATTAATGAAGTCTCCTCAGTGAAAAAATAAGAAAAAACATAATAATTCCAAGTTGTCTTCTTCATAAACTCAAAATAAGAAATAAATTTTTTTTTTGAGACTAAAAGGATTAATTCATTCATTCATCAAAATAAGGTCATCCTGCACTGCCTTTTGTACAGTTTCAGATCCTCCTTCAAATAGAGTAGTAGGTGTGTAACAGGTATCTCATTTACACAGATAACTTCTCCTCTCCCCCAAAATTATTGATGGATTAATTTTAGAAAAAAATATTGTAGTAGGTTAATTTATTAATATTGCTTGTATTTTTTTTTACGACACATTAGTGTCATTCTTTCTTTGAGTTTATTTGAATTATCCATATCTTCCCAATTTTTCACATCATTGTTTTTTGTTTTTGGATATGTTACTCATATAGTTTGTTCTTTTATGGAATGTAGACAGGCAAAATATGAAGCACAACAACTTGCAGAAGACATAAATAATTTTAGGAGGCATATCGGAGGAGGATCCTTCAGAAAAGTCTACTTTGGAACTATCAAAGAAAAGAAGGTAGAAGAGGGATCTCTGCAATATGAAGTAAATTCGATATTTTAAAGTTATTTTTGAACTTAATTTTGGACAAAGCTAACACATTTGAAATATGAGGAGATATAATGGAAGTCAAGATCTTTAGGCAAATAAAATTAGAGAGTATAAATATTTTAAGGTACAACAACATATAAGATTCATTACAAAATTTGTTAATTATTATACAGCAAAATGAATTAATAACATAATAAATGTTAATTATGTATATTTTTAACAAATTAAAGAAGAAAGTACTAATTATGCAAAGAAATCTTAAACTTATATAGTTGTCAATTTAATATATCGTAATGTGCATAGTATGTTATATATTGTTACATATTTTGTTGGATATTCATAAAAAAATTATTTGATTATATATATATATATATATATATATATATATATATATATATATATATATATATATATATATATAACCGTAATAAAAGCAGCTAAAGCCGACGATGTCCCAAATATTGAATTCCACATATACCCTTCAAATACCAATTTTTCATCTGTGCCCATATTTTTGCCTTCCCCTGAAATGTTTCAGATTAATTAAACCCTAAATTAATGACACATCTCTTCTCTTCTTCCTCAGTTCGATCAATCACATGTTGCTGCTCCTCTTGCTCATCTCTTCGGTCAATCGCCTACTACTTCTTCTATCAAGATCACATCTCTCACCATACCCAAACGCACACCCAAGACCTAACTTCGTTCTCCCTTTATCTCCTCATTTCTCTTTCAATCTCGACCCCAAACTCATCACATCTCTGCTTCTATTTCTATGGTTCTTGGCTTCTATGGTTGTTGGCTTATATTTCTTTGTACTTGCATCCATTGTTGATTGAATGTAACCTATAACCATTCCAATAAATATGTATGTAATAGATTTGGTGTTCTCCTTTGATTTAATAAATTTACTGCAAATTTCATTGTTGCATGTCAAATTTCTTTTTTCGATTTTGTTGCATGTCAAATTTGTTGGCAGATTTTCTCCCCATTTTTATTCAGTATAGGGTATTTTGGTTTCCAAATTCAGACCCCAGTCTTCTTCAGCTTGAGAAGGTATGTGATATTCTTACCCCTTTTTAATTTATGCAATGCTTTCCTCATGATTTTCCTTTCTCTGTGCTGACCGTCATAGATCATTGTTGTCTTACTGGAAAAATCCCTTTTTTCTGTATGTTGGGCGCCGTTTTCTATCCCTTTTTCCGTAAGTTGGATTGCTTATATTACTGCCTTGATGAGAATCTCCCTCCCGACTCTTGACAGCGTGCGTTCTTTCCATCCCTTTAGCTTCTTCCAGACTCGGTCTATTATTGCTTGTAAAGTGGTCTCCTTTGATCTGCCCATAACAGTTGGAAGGCCGAGGTATCTGTGCCTCTATAACCTTAAACCCATACTCTCATGGAGCATTTGTCTATGTTGTCACTCACATTTCAGCTAAAAGAGGCTTCCGATTTTTCTAAATTGACTACTTGCTCAAACAGCTTCTCATACTGCTGGAGGATGTTCCGAATCTCCGCAGTTTCCTATTGGTTTGCCCATGTGAATAATAGGTTGTCTGCAAAGAAGAGATGGGACACCGTCGGTGTGGCAGATTTTTATGCCGTGTATATGCTTTCTCTTTACTGCATCTACTATGAGGGCTGATAGATATTCCGAACATAGGATAAAGAGGTAAGGTGATAGCGGGTCACCTTGGCGTAGTCCTCTCTGGGGTTTGAACCAGTATGTTGGCCTCCCATTGATTAGAACTATGAAAGAAACCGAGGTCACACGTCTCATCACCAGCTCCGTCCACCTCGTGTTGAAACCCACCCTTCTCATAAAATTCTCGAGGAAGACCCATTCTACTCTTCCTCCCTTCAGAATCAAAATTTCCCAACAAATATACAAAAAGTTCTTATATTGCAAGCCCAAATCAAAATTTCCATACCACAGCTTTACATGCTATTTTGAGAATCGATACATCGGACATCTTTTGGACTTGAATATGTCACTTAATATTTTATTATAATCCAGATCTTGAAGAAAACAAAACGATGCTTGACATAAAAATACGAAATTTGTGACAAATCCAGATCTCAAAATTACAACCTCACAAATGTGTTTGAAGAACGAAATCAACGAAAATCTACCCTAAACATTTGATTATAAATTTGCATAAATAAACCCTAAAAAGGAACCTTTAAAACAACGCACAACGCAACAACTCTTCGAAAATTCCTCTCTTGTTTTGGCTGCATCCTCAGCTTTTATACACGATCCATGTTTGACTTGCTCTCTAAGAATCACCTCAACCCTTGATCTACTTGGAATCGGACAACTTAGAGGCATGCGTTGGAATGGATCTCAAACTCGTACTTTCATCATCAACCTTCATCGATCTGGCAAAAACTTCAAGAGAGACCAAGTGAGAATGTGATTATCGTGATATTTTACGAGAAAGAAAGATGCAAGACACAGACATGAGAAAGAGATGGAAGGAGATGAGATGAGTTCAGGTTTTTCAAACTCAGAGTGTTAGGCTCTGATACCACTTGTGAAGGATTTCAGAGAGAATAACAACAAGGTTATAGCGGAAACAAATGAGATGACAGAGATTACGATAAAATTTTGGTACGAAAAATAAGCGATAAAAGGAACACCAGATATACATGGGAAACTGAAGAACTCGGAGGAAAACCCACAGACGACGATAGCCAGAAAATGATCCACTATGACAAGAAGGGAGGAGTGCAACTCAATCACTATCACAGGGTGTGGTACGATTAACAATGGAGATTACAATACAATCTCTCAAACTCTCAACTCACAATCTCTCTCGGGATAACAATGAGAAAATATTTGTGAAACAATATCTCTCTCAATATTTACTCTCTGATCTAATCGATCTCGTCGATCGATCGATAATGAAAGTGGAGAAAATTATATCCTATTTATAGGGCGGTTAAGAGAAATTAGAGTTACATTAAAACTTAAATAATTACAAGTCGTAGCTGACTTGAAGACAAACTCAAGAGAAGCAAAGGCACGTATCACGACATTCAAAGACATGGCTAGCTTCCTTTCGGGTCGTGGCTGGCTTTGGTGCTAATGCTGGCTGCGTCTCTTCGGAGCAGCTAGTGCCTCCAGCGTGTCCTTTACTCCAGGTTTTGTTTGACGCGCGACCTGCGTCTCCTTCTCTCCTCTTGCCGATTTTGGACCCTAGGAGGATCCAGTGGGCCACAAACCCAACAAACTCCACCTTGGACCATGATCCGACTCATCGGTCCAAATAATCACCTCGGATGTCGCCATCAACACACCCCTCCATAAGGCGTTGCCCCAAAGGGCTCTCAAATGGTATCAAACCTTATATATCGCCGCCTGGGTGCCTATTTAAGTCCATCTGTGTTGTCAGACTCATCAATGTTTGAAACTGTCATTGCAATTCCGATCACAGTAGACCTTTGTAGGGTGTATAGGCTGCCCTTCCCGATTCCCTTCATCAAAACCTTGGAACCCCTACACACTTTCAAGACTATCTTCTCCTTTGTACCTGCAACCATTAGCCTCAAAAGTACCAAAAGAAATCACATTGCGGGTGATGTTAGAATATGACAAACCTCTTTCAGGGTTCTAACAATACCATCATGGGTCCTAATCCTAACAATACCAATCCCTGCAACCACAGAGGTCGTGTGCGTTACTAGACACTGTTCAGCGGTTAGGCGGGTAGGGTCGCGGGTGGTCGGGTCGATCAGTCGGCGATTCGACGTCGGCCGAGCGAGCCTTGACCCTACGGGCCACGGGCCGGGTCAACGGGCCGACAACTATATAATATAAATTTTTAATATATAAAAAACGTAAAAATTTACGCATTTAATTTACGTATTTGATCGGGTCATCGGGTCGGGCCGGGCCACAAAAAGTAGAACCTAATCTAGGATTTTTTTTTTATAAAGTTAATGTGTTTATATAAGTCATTGGGCCGGGCCGGGTCGGGTCACAAAAAATAAAACTTAATCTAGGTTTTTTTTAAAAAAAATTTAATGCATTTAGTCGGGTCATCGGGCCGGTCGGGTCACATACCCTTGGCCCAAGCCCGGCCCGACCATGCTTCAGGGCCCCGACTTTTTCGGGCCGGGTCGGGTCACCGTCTAAAATTATTGCCTTGACCCGCACTTTTTCGGGCCAGGTCGGATCGGCCCGGGCGGGTCCCCGGCCCACTAAACAGGTCTAGTCGTTACCCATGGCCACAACGCCAGTATCGACACTCTCATAGGACCAGTCCTTATGAGGACACATGTGGTAGGTACACCCAGTATCAAGAATCCACTCATCTCTAGCTATCTTAGTATCTTACTCGATGTGGTAGCCAAAGTATCATCTATAACATTAAATCCATCTGCATCTTAATCGGACTCAACACAATTTGAGGTACCAAGTTTGGAGTGGTTATCCTTATTACCCTACTTCTGGTCTCACTGTTTCCCCTAACAATCACTCTGTATATGGCCCTTCTTACCACAATAATTACATTTCTTATTTCTGAGAGGATTCTTAGACTTTGAACGGTGTTTAGACTTCCCTCTAAACCTGTTTTCATTACGATCATTGCCCTTTCCCCTTACAAACAAGACCTTACTAGCCTGGTCATCATCCTCAGTATCAAATTTCTCCTTAGACAGTAAACTAGATTTTACTTCACTAAGGTTAAGGACACTACGGTTCCCATACAATGTGATCTCCTTAAATTGTTTGCGTGACGCAAGTAGGGACAATATTAATTAATGTAAAGCCTTATCCTCATCAATGTATTTTACATCCATTGATTCTAACTCAATAATAATATTATCAAATTCACTAAGATGTGCTTGTATAGAAGTACCTGTAGGCGTCCGTAGCCTGTAGAGTTTCTCCTTCATCCGGTACTTGTTGGCGAGCCTCTTTGACATGTTGATAAGTGCTTCTTGTATATATGAATACTTGGTTGTTTTGATGAGAATTTAGGAAATATTTGATTTGATTGTGTTATTTTATACCCGAATTTCCCATATTACACTTGGTTTGGAGTTTGGTGAGTTTTGTAGGGAATTTGTGAAGAATCGATGTAAACCGAGCCCAAAAAGCAAGTGTAGATCCAAGTTATGAGCTTAAAGGACCAAGAAGTGAGGTGTTGGATCATCCAAGGCCCAAACAATGGCCCAAAGTACCCCTAGGCTCGAAACAAGCAGTGACACGGTGCCCGGGAAGAGCGCGGGTCGTGTCTATGGCCGAGCGAAAATTCAACAAGGAAGGCGACACGATGCGTGTCACAGGGAGCACGGTCCGTGTCACATGGGGCACGGTCCGTGCCTACCCTGGCACGGTCCGTGTCTCTCCTGTCTTTTCATTTTCGGCGGTTTTGAAGTGATGTTTGCCTATATTATGGGGATTTATGGCACAGAAAGGGAGAATCATTCCACCATCATCCATTTCATGCCCTAATCATATCATTCATCATCCATATTCCATTCCACCATTGAAGATTGAGAGAAGATTGAAGATCGAAGAGCATCTTGAATACATTTTGAAGTGGAGGAGCAAAAGTCTTCCATTGTTGATTCCTAGCAAGTTTGTTCTTCACTTTGGTTTATTTCTCATTCTCTCATAGATTTTCATATGCTTTCTAGACTAGATTTCAATTGCTTTGTAGTTTTAAACATGAATAGTGAGTAGTTCTTTTTAGTTTAGGGGATGAACCTTTGAAGTTGCTTGACGAATTGACTTTGTTGGATTGAATAATCATGAATTTAGTTTGTTTCAATCTTTTTGGTCTTTGAATTGAATTGTTATTGCTTTTGCTTGATCACCAATTGCATGTTAATAGGTTGTTGAATGAAGTACCGAAAGGAGAAGTTTGATTACCCGAAAACCTAGATTGAACTAGTTAAAATTATCTAAACATAGAAGTTTTAACTAGGGTTCTTGAGATAATTAGATCTTTAATCTTGATTAAATCGAAATAACCACGAAAGTAGGTGCTTGGTTAGTCTTGGCAATTCGCTCTAGTGGCAAAATCTCATTGCGAAGTATTCTATGCGATTATCGAACCTCGATTGTGCAAATTAATGAAATGAGAGTTCAATCCACATCGTTGATTCGTTATTTGACTTAGGTTTCATCCCCTGAACGCCTTTTTCCCTTGATTTCATCAGAATAGTTCAGTGAATATTCGTTTGTTTAGACCTTGTTTGTGATTAGAGTTAGAATTAGTTATTTCAAACCAAAAACGGATCGACTTAGCGATCAACTAGGAGGCTAGTTCAGTGCGTTGAAAGGAAAAGTCCCTGTGGGATCGACCTTGATATTTGCTACACGTACACCCGTGCACTTGCGGCCTATCACATGGACAACTCTTCTAGTTTGGTCCACAACTTTCGAGGTTCCTCAATATACATAACCTCTCTCTGAATATGTTCTGCCAAACAAAGCTGAATTCATACCACAGCCTTATCTTCCAACTTCTTCCACTCTCTCGCACTCAGGCTGCCATGAATCTCTTTCTAGAGCTTTTTGAAGTTTTTATCGCTCATTGTTGCATCAATCTTCGTGTCGAGATACTCGAGCATATCCCATAACCGTTGCTGAATCATGATCACCTGCATCTGCAGTCTCCACATAGTGAAACTCTTCGTTCCATCAAAATTCTGAATCTCGCACTTCATCATTGAAGCATCTCCACCTTACTCTAATACCACTTGTTAAGCTCTAATACCACTTGTTAGGGATTTCAGAGAGAAAATAACTGCAAGGTTATAGTGGAAGCAAACGAGATACAGAGATTACGACAAAATTTAGGAACGAAAAATAAGCAATAAAAGGAACACCAGATATACGTGGGAAACCCAAGAACTCAGAAGAAAACCTAAGGATGACGACAACCAGAAAATAATCCACTATGAGAAAAAGGGAGGAGTACAACTCGATCACAATCACAGGGTGTGATACGATCAACAATGGAAATTACAATGCAATCTCTCAAACTCTCAATTCACAATCTCTCCCGGGATAACAATGGAAAAATATTGGTGAAACTATATCTCTCTCGATATTTTCTCTCTGATCTAATCGATCTCATATCAACTGATAGTCAAAGTGGAGAAATTGTATCCTATTTATAGGGCGGCTAGGAGAAACTAGAGTTACTTTAAAACTCAAATAATCGTAAGTCATAACTGACTTGAAGACAAACTCAAGAGAAGCAATGGCGTGTGCCACGACATTCAAATATGTGGGTAGCGCCTTCGGGACGCGGGTGGCGTCGGTGCTCGGTGCAGCTACGGCCTGAGACACTGGCTGCGTCTTTTCGAAGCAGCTGGCACCTCTGAGGTGCAGCTGACTTCTCCAACGTGCCTTTTGCTCCAGGTTCTGTTTAAGGCGCGGGTTGCGCTTCATGAGGCGCGACTTACGTTTCGTCCTCTCCTCTTGCCAATTTTGGACCCTAGGAGTATCCAATGAGCCACAAAACCCAACACAGAAAATGAGAAGATGGTGGTGAGAGGTATGAAAGGTTAAAATTAAGTTTTACTTTTCGATTCTGGGTAGGGATGACAGTCAAGTCCGAATCCGAAACGAATCCGATTCGCTTCGACTAAAAAATTTGAATCCGAATTCGACTAAAAAAAACTTCGAATTCAAGTCCGATTAAAAAAATCCGACTTCGATTATTATTGGGGTGGATATGAAGATGACCACCTCCGATCCAATTAATTCCGATTAAGTCCGATTATAGTCGATCCGATTAAGTCTGATTATAATAATTAATATAAAAAAATTAAAAAAACTGAAAATTAAAATTAAAAAATTAAGAATTATTGTTAGTGTTTTATTTTAACAAGTATGATATATAATCAGAGGTAATCAGAGTTAGAAGTAATCGGAGTCGAAGGAAATCATTTTATGGAAACGTATAACAACTAATCGGATTCAGAGGTAATTGAAGTCGGAGTTGGAGTTGGGTACCTCCCATTATGTTTGGATTTGGAGGTGAACCTCCACCTCCGATTATTAATTGGAGCGAAGGTGGAGGTACCTACCTCCAATTCGCCTCTGACCCATTGCCAACCCTAATTCTGGGAGAAGCAAAAAGGACAAATAAGAAGGGAGATGAAGGAGGTTTGAGATGAGAGAAGAGGGAGATGGAGTTTTCTTGGTAAGATTTGGCGGGAACCGAATCAGAAAGGGTGGAGAGGGAGGGTTTGCGAGGAAGGGAGAGAAATGAAATGAGAGGAAAATGAGAGGGTTTTCGGGGAAATGGGACTCAAAAAGAAAAGATAAAGAAAAAGAAAGGGGGACTTGAGAAAAAAGGAGGTGAGCGTGGTTAGGAATTAGGGTTTTTGGGTATTTGGGGCTGGTCTTTGGGTTGACGGGTCAGGTTTTCGGATATGAAAAGAAAGAAGGTGCGAGGGAGATGGGTTGGTTCAAGTATTGGGCCGAGTAGGAGTTGGGCTGGGTAGGTGAGTTAGGTAGGGTTTTTATTTAATTTTTCATTTTTTTTCTTCTTTTTATTTAGGAAAAAACAAAATAAAATAAAATAAAATATAAATATAATTTAGACCAAACTAAAAAAAAATACTAGAAAATAAAAATTTTAATTTAACCTAATTGTTTTGGAATTTCTACTTTACTAACCTAAAATTTGACAAATCTATAATAATATAAAAGTAATATGTTCGAAATTTGAAATACTAAACCTAGAGTGATTGTAGGGGTTATCGGCTAATCAGATTAAAGAAAAAAAATCGATTTAAAAATACAGTAAAAAATTCCCGCCCATGAAATAATAATAAAAAAATCAATTTAAAAAAATAACAAACAAGAAGTCTAATCAAATTAAGAGCCTACCTTATCTAATTAGAAATCTACTTTCCAACCTAATTAGAAGTTTAATTAGGACTATATCTCTCACCCAAATCTAATTAGGACTCTACCTCTCACTCAGATCTAATTAGGAGTCTACCTCCCGACCTAATATATAAACATTGAAACATCTTTCATTTTCTTCCAATCTGTCAACTATTAACATTTGAAGTAAGCATTGAATTTCCGGTGAACCTACAAACAGGTTAGTTTTCGAAAAGTACTATAAATTTGAAGCAACCATTGAATTCTCCATTTTCCCAAAAGGAAAAATCCTTTCTCCATAATAATGTTTCCGCAATGGTGTTGCCCCTTGCTTTTCATCCAACTCTGATGTTATTAATACTTCTTACTCTCCATAATTTTTTTTGCAATTGGGGGGAGAGATTTGCAGTGAATGAGGATATGGTGTGAATTTTGGATGAATTTAGGGCTTGGTGTTAAAATTTGTATAGAATTCGTAAACGGAAGTGGCAAATTTTATGGTTTTAAGGTCCCATTAGTGTGTCGCATCTGTGCTGAATGGGTCCATATTGATTGGACATGTCAAGAGGCAGTGGTCGGGTGTCCAACGATAGCGAGCGGTGATTTCATGGAAGATGATACATCAACGGTTAGGGTTTTCCCCCTTTTTTCAACTACGAGTTTCATTGTATTTTGAGTTTGATTTCTCAGTTAAGATTTTTGTTTTTACTTACCTTTATAATTTGGATGTTGAATCGTCATATGGATCATGTCTCTTGACGTATCAAACAGCAGAAGAAGATGTAAGCTTGAGAGACCACAACACCTCAAGTTATTAAATTGCTTATGTATAAACACTTTAAGCTGTTATTGATGTATCCCAACAGTGAATGTTGAGTTTGTGTTTCTATAGTTATCCTCAAGTTTGCACTTTATACTTTTAATTTTTCATATAATGTTAATGAAATGGTGCATGACATGTACCTTACTCATCAATGATGATAGAATTGATATACTTCAGTTAAGAGATTCATTTATAATATATTAATAAATGGTTTTTTTATTTTCATTATTATGAATAGCTACCTACAAGGTTTTGAATTGGATTGTATTTTTTCTACTTGCAACTTATATGTTATAATATTGATTTGAAAATATCATTTATTTATATTCATGTCACACTTTCTACAAGTAAGATATGTGCTATACAATCCTTGGAACAATTTATTTATATGTTTATTGAACAACATAATAGAATTTACATTGTGGATAGATTTATTTTCTAATTTGTACATATATTTATATTATAGGGTTTTATTATTAAATTCAAGAATTTATTTTTTAATATAACCATGCATAGCACGGGTTTAACACTAGTTGTAAAATAAAAGGAAAATAATCAAATCTAAGCTAAAAGTACCAAATTTATTATTAAAATGATCTAAAGGCCTACGCTAAGTGTGGTAAAAATGACACATTTTTATACCAAACAAACTCTCTCACACTTAAACTTTTGCTCGTCCTGAGCAAAATAAAAAGAAAACAAACAAAAGAAAAAAAATGAATGGAAAAAACTAATTCACTGTCGTAGGAATCATGGATGCATTTAACATATGTATCAAGCTCTTTAAACCCCCTTGTAGCTCGGGTGGACGGTGTGGTCTTGTGAGGGTTTGTAGAGGCTTTACCCACAAAAGCCGAGAAAGAAAAACCATAGTTATTAAGTTCCCCATCCGGATCTACGATCCTGCGATTTTATAATCCAAAATTCTGGATGCAATTCTACTATACATTCTGATGCACGATCCTACTGGGTTAATTCCAATCTTAACTACCCCATGGATTCGAGTTAGGGTTCCGATTCTAACAACCTTAAGATTAACAGAAAATGAATGAGAAAAGAAAATGAAAACCGAAAACTATTTACAAAAAGAGGAAAAAAGTTATTCGCATATACAACGGTGTAATCAATCTCTTCAAACAACTTTGCTACCTAATTAAAAACAATCAACTTATAGAATCTAGGACACTTTTACAAAGATGACACCAAGTTTTTATGATTTTCACTTTACACACTTGTATACATATGATGATTTCTTTGTGCACAAGTCCATGTATATCTAGCTATTTTTTGGTCAAATAACGGTCAAGAAAGTCAATCTAAGCTACTTATATAATCATGCTCAAATCATTTAATTAATTAGCAATTAGTATGTTGATAAATCCTTCAACTATTGTCTCTTGTCCAATTTAGTGTCGCCCTTGGCTTGATGAGCGTTGCAGGTTATTGGGAGGGGGGGAGGGGACTTAGCAATCCACTCGGCTTCTTCCTAAAAGGGGTTGTAGATTGTGCAAAGTTGTTATTCAAAGCAAGCTTCAAGATAGTTTCAAACCAAATCGCATACTTTATTGCTTTTTTTTTTTTCTCGTCGGTCTTTTTCGGGATTAGAGAGGCCCAAAAATGGGTTTACCCTCCCAACACGAGTCACTCTATATGCATCAAAAAGCTTAAGGGGTGAGAGCGTCACATCGCTCACACCAACTCGTGTAGGTGTACCAACATTTGATCTGTTTTTTTCTATTTTTTTTTCGTGTTGGTATAGTTCGAGAATTAGATGGCCAGGGTAGGAGTTTTCTCTCCCAGCACGACCCTCTCCATACGCATTCAAAGTGCTAAGGGGCATGAGTGTCATACCTCTCATGCGGGGCCATGTTGGTGACCAACATTTTTTTTCAACACTCTTTTCTTTTTCTTCTTTTTTCAGATTTAATTAATGAGAAAATCTTCCTAAATGATAAGTCTTTATTTTATAGTATTTAGTAGGTCTCTAACTTGTATAATTTGACTAATTATATACTTAAATACTGGTTTTATACCGAGTTTTGTGATTCCTTCACTTGGTTTTAGAGATTGGTATGTTTTGCAAGGTTGAAGGAAAATCCTTTTAGAAGCAAGGAAAATGAGGAGGAAAAAGAAGAAAATGAGGAAAGAAATAGAAAAGAACAAAGAGAAGAAGAAAGAGTAAGAGATGGCTCGCATTTCAGATGGCCCAACCCAACTCAAGTCGGCAAGACTAGACGTTGCCTCCGCCACTAACAGAGACGACCAAGTTAGTGCAATTTGGAAGATGTTGTTGGAGGGGATTCAAGCACCACCAACGCTTTTTCCTCGGAAGCCAAGGTGAAGAACCCAGACGCGGCCAGCGCCTCCTGACCTAAACCCAGGATATAAACGGAATTTCGAACGGCCGTCAAAACAACTTTTGCTTTACCGCATAATTTCAGTTAAACTTTCAGAGAGAGACTTTTTAGATAGATTTTTAGAGTATTTTTGAGAATACTAAAGAGGAGGAGGAGATCGAATCAAGTGCCACGAAGAGATCTAATTCGACGTTTTGGGTACTCAGTTAATTTCTTATTTCCATTATGTGTTTGCGATTTGAATTCAGTTGTTATTTCGCTAGTTTTTGTTATCATGAGTAGCTAGATTCCTTTGTTTAGAGGATAAACTCAATGTTTCTTAACTAATTGTTGATGTGATTTCAGTGTAAGGTTTAATATAGTCGTTTAATCTTCATGTTTCGTATGTCATAGTAATTGATTGATCACCTTTTACTTGATTTAGATTCTTAATATTGGATCGAAAGGTTGTTATTTTGAATTGGATAAACGAAGATTGAATAGGCATAGAGCACAGTTAGAAATAATGGGTTCATGCTTAGGGTCATGTTATAATCCCTGCTTATCTTTGATGGAATTAAATAGCCATGAGAATAGGTGTTTAGTTTAATCACTGCAGCTCACCTCGGATTGAAAGATTGTTGTGATAAACCTTAGAATGATTATAAACCCCGACATACTATCACTACCTTGCACTGGAATTAGCTCTTAATCGGTTGATTAACTAGAGTGGACTCCCCTAGACTCCCTTAATTATTTGTCAGAACTCTTAAAGTTATTGTTTTTCTAATCCCAATTTAGAATCTTATAAACACATAACAACTTGGACGACCTAGCATCCTTTACAATGAGATAGTTTAGTGCGTAATTGAACAAGTCCCTGAGAGAATGACCTTGATATACTACACTGTACACGGTGGTGCACTTGCGGCGTATCACTAAACCACGAAAATCACAATCACAACTAGATGTGTAAAAGGATAAGGAGATGTCATTTTGCATACAAGGCATGAAATTATTACACTCTAACAAGTTATCAACTAAGCAAAAGACTTATCATATACACACTAACCATTTTTAGTTAAGCAACTAGGTAATTCAAAGATCAAAATCACACAATTATATATGCAAACAACTTCTAAAAATGAAAATTTTTACTACTTTTTTAAACTTTTTTTTTCAATTGTTTTTCTTTTTCAAACTAAATCAAACTAAAGAGGCAAAATCTTCACTCCCCCACACTTAAACTAAACAATGTCATCATTGGGAGCGAGGAGGTAAAAAAAAAAAAAGGAAAAAAACCTTTGTAGAAAACAAAATAAAAAATGGAAAAGGAAAAATATGAAAAGAAAACCAAAGTTATTTACAAAAAACTAAAAAATTTTCAAAACCAAAAGAAAAACAAGAATTATTTACAAAAATAAAAAGGCACAAAACAAAACACAACTAGAAATAAAAACAAGACAATGAAAGGGAAAAGAAAAAGAAAAACTAACACACAAAACACACAAAAACGGTGCTGACCTGAGCCCAAACGACTCTAACAACATGCAATTTACAAATAATTCCGAACGGGGTGCACCACCAAAAAGGAAAAACAATTCTAGATATATTACAACTACAAAAGAAACAGAACATATGAAAAGAAAAATGGTGGAACGATCATATCAGGTTGGATATTGAATGTACCCAAACTTATGAAAATCGGATGGAATATTGAGGCACCCAATTGGAACATCATTCACTCCTTTATTATCTCAAGACCCGGGCCACCAACCTCGGAACCGTTTAGCGCCCTCAACAACTATTCATGTAATCTTGAATGCATTGCGGAATTGTGAACATAAGAGTACACTCTAAAAAATGCATCAATGAATGTCAGTGCCCTCGATAATTTATCAAGTGCTTTGGAAAAATCAGTGAAATGATGGAAAAATAAATGTGCACGACATTTTTAAGCACGTCCTCTAAGTATATGCAATTTGCATCACAAAGGGAACCATACCCTTTTACGTAACCTGGGGACTCTAAGGTTGCATGCTGATGCCAAGGGGCTAAAGGGAAATGAGATATGATAATGAAATCCTCTATTTGACTCGCATATGAAGATTGAGCGTGCTAGTCAAAGGTGGGAGGCAATATGCACATAGTATCTTCCTTAGCCACCCAATCAAACAAGAGATTTTCTCCTCCCCCACATTAATCTTTTTCACTTATTTCAAAATTAAAGCTCTCAAATGTGATCGAATTTGACTCACCTTCCATATGAGGTAGAGAGTCAACTATATAAGGGCCTCAAAAGATGGAGAGGTAATCAAAAGAAACTCAAAAGATTCATATGCATAATCACATTCATTCCAACTATAAACAATTCATGGCAATTAAAAGTGAAACTCTCATAAAACACATCACTCTCACCTTCCATAGGAGAAGTGGCATCATTGAAGCAAGGGGGAGGGGTAGAAAACGATTTATCAACACTATGATTCTCAACGAATGCAAATGGTTTTAATTTAGACATATATTTAATCACATAATATGCAAATTCACTCTCAATAGATCCATATTTAGTTACACCACATGCATCATCTACCACAAAAGTGACCATCTCATTAGGGATTATAGGGGAAAAGGGTAAACTCATCATCACAAACTAGTCGCATGTAATCAACATCTATTAAATCAAGCTAGGGATGGCAATGGGACGAGGCAAGTACGAGGGGTATATTCCCCATCCCCATCCACATCCCTAGCGGGTACCCAAACCCAGCGGGGATAAGATTAAAAGCAAAATTAAGACAATTACGGAAAGAGAATGAGGAATTATGGTTAGAGAGAATAAATTAACTATATACAATTAGAGTTTTTGATTAACTAAAATTACAAATTGCCCGAAATCATACATATAAATTTAATGTAGGAAGGGTATTTATGTATTTTAAAAGAAATTGAGGCAGGGAAGGGGAATATGTAGTGGGTAATTTTTCTAAGCGAGGAAACGGTGGCGGGGACGGGGAAAATTTTTATTCCCATCCCCATCCCCACCCCATCCCCGCACTGGGATTTAATTCTTTACCCCATCCCCATCGGGAACGAGAATTTTTCCACTGAGTGGGGCGGGGCCTTGGTGGGTATGGGGATTCCCCGCCCCACTGTCATTCCTAAATCAAGCAAATACTCACAAGGCATCAATGCATTAAACTCACTAGGGGTGAGCGGGACCGGGATCCCGGTAATTTTCGGAGGTCGGTCAGTCGGTTGGCCACCGGGAGCAAGTTTACTCGGTCGGTCGGTTGTGACCGGGATCAAAGATTTGCTCCCGCTCCCGCTCCCACCGGGACCGGGAAATCAACCGGGAAATTTTTAGTCCCGGTTTCCTAATTTTTTTCACCAATTATTTAATTTATTTCCATTAAAAACCAACATAAATTACACAAGTTTTCTCTAATTTCACAAACGTCGACGCCAATTTGTTTATATAGTCACTTTTTAATATCTAATACGTAACGTTTTTTTCCGGAAAAAATGCTAAGTTGAAATAATAAAAAATAAAAATAAATTTAAAGAGCGAATACAAATTAAACTAAACAAGTTTATTAATCATATGAAGTCACTTAATTTGTTATATATATATATATATATATATATATATATATATATATAAACAGGGATCGGGACCGAATAGGAAAATGAGTTAAGTCACTCCGGTCCGTTGATGACCGGGACTTCATTTTTAGTCCCACTCCCGGTCCCGGTCCCACCGGGAACGGGATTTTGGGACCAGGATTTGACCGGGACCGGGACGGGACCGGGATTCCCGGAATTTTTGCTCAACCCTAAAACTCACTACCTGCCATCAAATCAACCTTATCATGTAAATAGTCATCACCTGGAAAATAGTCGAGCACTGAATTCATAGGAAATGGAACCCCTTCATCACTTCCCACGTGTTCATTTTTTAAGTCAAAGATGTTTACATCCATGGTCAAATCCCCAAATGTCAATCTCATTCTCCATCCTTGCAATTGATCCAAACATTGGTTGGGTAAAGGGCGACCTAGAATGATTGGAATATCCTCATTGGTACTTTTAACCTTGGTGGTTTCAAGCACAACGAAGTCAATGAGGAAAACAAAGTCTCCAATCTTAATCAACACATCTTCATGGCACTCTTAAGAAGTCTATTTGACTCATCAACCAATTGCAACACCATCCTAGTCGGGTTCAAGTCACCAAGACCCAATATTTCATAAACTTGCAAAGGCAACTAGTTAACACAAGCTCCTAAATCAAGCAAGACATTTTTTTTTATCAAACTATCACCTATAGTTATAGAGATTATAGGGCACGGATGATCCTTATACTTAATAGGCATTTGATTCAAAATGATGGAGCTCACATTCGAGGCTCTTTTTTATAGGATTATAAGCATGATTATGGGGGTCAATATTGACTGATGGACTGACCAAATCAACCAATATTCAACCACAAAATAATCTCCACATGTTAGTGTCTGTTTGGCCTAGTTTCTAAAAAAATATTTTTGCTTCTTACAAACAGTTTTTATAAAAGTTATTTTTGGAGAGATATTGAAGTGTTTGGCCTAGCTAATGAGATAAGTGTTTTTACTAAATTAAAGTGTTTGGCCTAACTTATAATATAGTGTTTTTACTAAATTTAATTGTTAAATGTAACTTTTAAAATTATCATGTGTTTTTGGGAGTAAAATTTTCATATGATTATTTACATTTTTCTATTTTTATTAATTTTTAAATAAATTATCATGTTTTAATTTTAGCAATAATTATAATCGTATAGTTATAGTTACAGTTATAATAATTATTATAACTATATATGGTCTTACTTAAATAAACAATTCGTTAAATTAAATATTAATATATCAAAAATTTATTAAATATCATATTTGTAAAGAAATTAAATAATAAAAATATCTAATATAATTAAAGGTTCTAACATAATATTAAAATCTTTAAATGCTATCTTTATAAGAATCAAAATATTTGTTTGAAAGTATGGAAACTAATCAGTAAAGAATCCTATAGATTGAGTAGAGATATGTTTATATGAAGCAGAAACAGCAATTTACTACTTCTGCTTTTGGAGCTATTTTTTGCCAAAACTATTTTTGGAAAACAATTATTAGCTTCTAAAAAACCACTGTTTGGGCTAGTTTGTGTTTTTTAACTCCAAAAACACTTCCAAAAGCTAGGTCAAACAAGCATTTAATATCAAAGGCTAATATCAAAGAAATTCGAATCTCTCACTGCTGGTCAACACGGGTCGTGCCAGATTGGCACGGACCATGTCGGCTTGTGCAGATTTAATATGAGCTCCTGGACGCCAACATGACCAGTGTCTAACCAGACATGGTCCATGTTGGATCAGTTCCAGCTTCTATGTTTATTTTTGACCGTCTCATTCAACCCGTAATTTATATTGTGAATTTCCTTAGCCTTTTAACTTGTGAAATACTCAACATTAATCTTTAAAAAAAAAAGTAAGATAATACTGTAGGCAAAAATTCAGGTTCGGGTAAATTCGGGTCAAACACACAAATATTAAAATTCGAACAAAAAATTCATGTCCAGACCCAGTTTTACTTCGAGTCAGATCGGGTCGAACAATTTTAAACAATAGGAAAAGAGAGATTTTATATCTGAATATTCAGTCAAATTGGTTAGTATTATAATTCGAACAAAAAATTTATGTCCAGATCCAATTTTTTTAAATCGAACAATTTAAATATTCTGAATCGGACAAATTTTGCCCGCTACGCACCATAATAATCTTGAAATCTCATCTGAAAAGCCAAGTGCCTCCACATAAAGGCCCCAACCCCTCCTACCCCCCAAACAAATAAAAGTAAAAAACCGACAAAATATAAAAAGAGTGGAAACAAATATGAACCGTCGATATGGAGGAAGGGATAACAACAAACAGGGTCAGAACTCAGAAATCAGAATAAAGTACTGTAGCCTTCTAGGCGCTGTTGCTGTGTGTGTGGAATACCACAATATATATATATATGAATACTTGTTGTTCATGGACGGTTATATGGCCAGATACAATTTTGGCATCCAAAACCAATCAAACTTTCTTTAATCATTGGACCTTCATGTCTTTTTGTAAGCTCCACCCACATGATCATCATACGAAACTTCTCTCAAATCTCAATACTACCAACTTACCAATTTTAACTTAAATAAATTGGAGTATTAATAACATAAACCTTGAAGTTTAAATTATTTAAATCACAATCAACATATAATTATCACATGTTGGATGTTAAATCATTTTCATGCATGTCTTATTTTAAGTTTTATGTTTGTTTTGATCAATAGACTAACATGCTAGGTATAATATCATATTAAAATTTATGACTTTTGTTACTCATCAAACATTAGAATTGAAATTTATCACTAAAGATTAGTTTGTTAGAGGAGAGAGCCCATTTGGCCTATTAACACTGACAGATCTTTTTTTTTTTTTGATAATTTGCGGTCAAGGGACCCTTTTATTCAACTCAAAAGAAAGAAGACCAACATCCATACAATTTGAGATGAGAACATATGAAAATGAAGACTATTGACATATTCCACTCACATAACATTGAACCAAGAACAAACCCCCTGCCAAGACTTTGATATCCTGCACAAGTGCCAATAATTGCATACTCATAGGCCACCCATGATTTGTGAATCAAAACAGAGAGTGAGAGATCTTAATGTCAGTCATAGGGGTGGCCACGGCTGCTGGTAAAAAAAATCAGTATAATTTGAGATAAAAATTATGGATTTTATGTGTATCTGATGAATATAATAGTGTAGTGATCACCCATAATCTGTAGAACTAAATCTGCCACTGCCGCCCCTATACATCTATTATTAATTATCCATATAACTAATATTGAACAAGTTTCATATATTAGTGTAGGCATAGTCTGTAACAATTTTAGGAAAAATACTACTTCATTTGAAGATTCAATTTGAAATTGTTATCATTGTTTTTGAATGATATAATGGCCGAAAAATGCTATCCATCCTTTTTTCTTCTTTTTTATCGGAACAATTGATCATATTTTTTGAGATTTTTTTAGAAATGTATTAGATTGATAACCTAAAAGGATCTTTTATGTAAAAATAAAAATATTTTTTTTCTTGTTACTCTTGGTTAACCAAATAATTCTCTTCTCATCTTCTTATTAAAAATATTAACCGTACATGTCTGATTTATCATGTCAACTATGACAAATTATTATCAGATATTATAGAGTTCATTCCTGCAATATACATAGATGATTGATTAAAGTTTGCATGACATATAATTTGCCAAGTACTAGTAAAACTTTCAGGGTAACATTTTGATAAAGGGGCAAATAGCAATAATTTTAGAGAGAATCACAAAAGTGTGACTTTTCAAAAGACAGTCTCAAAGTGAACATAATCCATGTTTTTAGAGCAATAAATGTTTTTTTTTTTAAAGAAAAACACCTTGACTGCGTAAAGTTTGATGTGGACTTTCCAAAAGACATTGTCATAAAGTGAACATATTCGTCGCTAAATAAGTGTAAATTTGATTAACCGTTGATTACTCACAACTAATCATAAATTATAATATAAAATTGACACCATTATAATTTTTAGTACAATATCTTTCTAACGGTGGTAATTTCATATTGTAACTCATTGTAATTTGTGAGTAATTAAACGTCATCAAATTTAAATCAAATTGACACTCATTTAGGCACAAATGTAGTATTTTTAATCGTTTCAAAAGGTTTTAGAACCATTATAATTAAAAGAATATGAGTTTTCGGGTGAGGTACTTTTTAAGTTTTTTGTCTTATGACATGTTCTTTTGGTTTAGACAAATAGAGTTGGATGTTGGAAGATTTGGTCAAGGTTGGAACTTGGAAGGAGTTGGAAAAAGTTTTTGAAAGTCAGATGGTTTTTGTCAAAGTTGGAAGAAACTAGAAAGAGCTGTAACAAACTGAAAAGAATTGGAAGCAATAAAAATGGTTGGAAATAGTTAGAAAAAATTAATTTTTAACATAGATATATAGTTTGTTTATTCTCATATTATAATGTCAGTTTGAATATGTTTATACTCTTAATATTTATAAATGACAATAATTTTGTGTTAAAAATAAGCTATAAAATAAGTGCTTTCTTCTCGTGTTTTCTTGTAAGCTAAAATTAAAATTAAAAGTAAAGGTAAAGTTGAAAACTAGGATTTTTGGACGATAATACACTGAATTTTAGGGGTATTGGACAATAATGCACTGAACTTTTTTTTGGACTCTAATACACTGAACTATGAGGGTATTGGACAATAATAATGCACTTAGAACAATTCCACTTGTGGTTGACGCGGTGGCAGGCCGACTTTGAAGTGTTGTTTTTCTTTTTTTTATTAGAAAAACATATTAGTCATCATGTTTATATGTACTTTCTTATATGACAAAAATGTTTTCTGAAAAAAATAGAAAAACGACACCTCAAAATAGGATCGTCACCGCGTCAACCACCAGCGGAATTGTTCTGAGTGCATTATCGTCCAATATCCTCAAAGTTCAGTGTATTAGAGTCCAAAAGTTCGATGTATCATTCAATAAATTTCTAAAGTTCATGTAGATTGTCATTCAATAATCCTTATAACTAAAAGTAAAAATAAACTTAAATTAAAACTAAAAGTAAAATTAAAATTAAAACTAAAATTAAAACCAAAACCAAAAGTAAAATTCAAAGTAAAAGTAAAAGTAAGAGAAATATTGGAGGAAAAATCACAACAATGCATATTCATATTGCTAATGTATGTCAAATCATCCAAAAATAAAAAGACAAATATTACAATCCAAATTGTTATACATCCATATTTTAACCTTCCATACATCACATATAATCTTTCATTTTTATCATATATGAGAAGATATATTTTTTAGTCTTCTTTTTATCAACTTAGAACCTTTATTTTATCATAAATAATGATATATTTATTACACTTTATTTTCTTAATCAAAATTTTATCAAGATTGGTTATTGTGAATAAATTTTAATCATTATGTTTTAAATTATGTCATTATAATTAATAAGGTTATTGTTTTACATTTTATCATGTAACTTGTGTGATTGTAATTGATAAGATTATAATTGATAAGATTATCGTTTTATTTATTTCAAAATGTCAACAACGAAATTTTATGCTATTTTAATAAATTTAGATAAATTTATTTGTAAAAATTTTAGTCAAATGAAGATGATTTTTTCTTCAAAGAAAATTTCAGACCATTTTAATTCATAGTAACATTAGTTAAAATAATCAAAGAGGTGTTGATTTTCTAGATTCTCCACTAAAGTTTATTTTCAGTGGAAGTAAAAATATTTTTCATTCTAAAGCTTGTTTGTGGTTACCTCTGAGATAGGGGTCTGATATACAAGCCTACAGATCCTTTATTGAAAAATAGTCAAAACAAGTTTTAGGAATTTGGGATTCACAAGGATACGATTAACACAAAAACGCATCAAGAATAAAACAAGAACACTAAGGTTTCTAATATGAAAAAAAAAACTAAACCAGGAAAAAAACACATTGACACACTAGGATTTTAATGAGTACAATTACAACTATGTGTGTTTGTGTTTGCGATGATTGCATGTATGCTACCACTGCCGTGTACATATCAGACACGAGCTCCAACATAGTCATATCAAAGATCACATGAAATATATATGAAGGAACTCAAACAACTACAAAATTGAGCCACCACCGGCTAGAGCCTAAATTGTTGGTTGCTCATGGTAGCTTCTTTCCATCTCGTCATTTAGGATTTGGTAACAATGTTGTTCCAAACACCATCATACGCTAATTTCATGCTAAAATTGATCTATGGCTCTATTAGTCTCCACATGATGATTACAACAATGACTTAGAGACCAATTTTAATCCTTACCATTTATCATCATAAATCCTAGTGGACTGACCAACCGTTCCATCAATCATGGAGGCATACATATTTGTAATCTTAACATCCGACTCACAGCTATCGGGTGTAAACACATAGCATGTTGTATCTTGTTCGTGTAATAACCACCACTCAAGTCTGCATCCACACGACCTTCAAGAGCAATTTTATTTCCATAAACAATAAACAATGCAACACTTGAGCCACCTTTCAATTCAACTACCTTAAGGCCCATTTCCAATTTCCAAATGTTCTTCCCTATATTTGCCATATAACGGGCAATGATTCCCTCTACAAAATCAATATTTGAACGTCTACAAACCATAACATACACGAGTTTCCGAAAAGCAGAATTGAGATTTGTGAAGTTCTCCTCTTCACTCGATCTCGGTATTTGCTCTTTGGATAATTTGAGATGATTAGCTATCAGTGTGTTTCTTATCTTTCCATACTAACACTGAGTTGATTAAGGACTTTAAGAATTTAGTCTACTTCAGATAGTTTCAACACTCCCTTTCTTTTATTTCTTGTAATCTGCATGCTAAGAATTTGCTTTGTGGGTCCTGAATCCTTTACCTTAAATTCTTTCAACATCCTCTCATTTAGTTTGTTGATCTACTTCATGTAAGACCCTACAATCAACACATCATCCATGCAAAGGAGAAAAATCACATAAGAGTGACAACATTAATCCTTATAACTCCTTTTAAAACCTAGTTTCATATGAATATGTCAAACTTGATGCACCATTACTCGAGAATTTTCATCCTCTCTTAAAAAGTATAGACGAAAAATAAGATGAAAAATGAGCAACAATCTACTAGTATAAGGAGAGATATTATAAGAGAATATCCTAAATGGCTTCTAGCACAACGAGAATAGCTCAAAGCAAAATATAAATTCTCAAAAACTCTTACAACCTAGGGATAAGTAGAGGTGAAGATTCTACAAATAATTGATTTCTAACTGTACATGGATATTATTTAGTTTATATTTGGATTTTCTAATTGTATTACATTTTAAATATAATTGGAGTGAGATCAAGCTAGGTTTATACGGAATTCATCTCTGAGTGTTTCTGCCTCTTTGTTTCTCGCAGGAAAATTTTGAGACACCTCCCATAGGAGGCGATGTCTATATTCGAAAATTCAATAATATCATATTCCAATTAGTGAGAAATTCAATTATTTCATATTCCGATTGGCGAGAAAGTTTGTGTGAGTTCATATATTTTGTAAGTTGATTTAGGGGTGAGATCGTTCATTGTAATCTCTACCAATAGTAGATTTATTTTGCTTGTTCCTCCCTTACTTTCTCTAGATTTGGGCTTTCACATTAAATTCTTGTGTCGTTAATCTTCCACATATTTTTCCTTGACATTCAGTAGTCATCTTATTTTTCTTCCGTCATTTTATCTTCTCACTATTGTCCTAACGTGTTCCATTGCAGTAGAGCTTGTTTCAATCTGTATATACTCTCTTTAAGTCTAAACATCATGTGTTATTTCCTAGGAACTTCATATCTCTCTAGTTGTAGCATACACAAATCCTCCTAAATATCACCATGTAAAAACACCATTTTTATATCCTTTTCCTCATAAGTCGAAATTTTAGCTATAATCATACTATGAACAATTCTTATAGATGTTAATTAATAATGAGAGAAAAAATTTTAGTACAATCAACTACTTTTGTGAAAACCTCTTAAGCACTGATCCAACCTTATATCTCATATCACCATTAGGCTATTCTTAATCTTGAATATTAGCTTATTCTATAAAGCTTTCTTAGTAGCCAATAACTTGGTTAGCTCTCAAGTATGATCTTAACATATCATATAAAAAATCAGTTCAAATGGCTGAATTATTCCATCCCATTTAGTGTAAAGTGTTTGAGTTAGTTTTACTGCCATCTTGGAGCAATTTGTTTTGCACACACACAGGAATGGAATGAGGCAAGGTAAACCGGAGTTTATAAGGCTTGAGACTTGGTTTTTGGCCTTTTGGATGAGTTTGAGCTTGACTTGTGGTTGTCGAGCTTGAATTATTCGGTTTCGGCTTAGCTAGCCAAGGCTCGTGAGCCTAACTTGGCTTGTGGTTGGATACTTAAGATAAATAATAATCATTAGTCATTACATTTTAAGTAATAAATAATTTGTAGAATCTAATTTGATTGTGAAGACATGATGATGCTTAGTGCTTTGATTTGACTGTGACAATTGTGTAATTCTAACAGCCTAATACAATATTACGTGATAGTTTGTTCTCTTTCTAGGATTTTCTAAAATTTTAAACTATTCGATCATGTTCTTTTGATCGCTTGTAGAAGTTGGATAAGTAAAGATGGATAGGTTTGTGTAGATATGGATAGTTTATGCAGAAGTAGGTAGAAGTAGAAAGTGAGTTGTTTTAGAAGTAGAAAAATTATACAAGTTTGGGTAGGTTTAGGTAGAATAATGTAGAATTAATAGGAGTAAATAGAAAATGTCATGAATAGTTTGCAATTACAAAGAATACATGGCTTTAATTGACATCTTAAATTAAATATTTAGATATATAAAAAATATAATATTAGCCTATAAATTATAATAATAGTATACATTCACACAAGCTTTATGAAGCTTGTGAGGCTAGTTATGCCTAATGAGCTGAGCTATTCATGGCTTGGATTGACTTATCTAGTTCACGAGCTCAACTCCAAGTCAAGCTAAGTTAATTTAAAGTCGAGTTTTACGAACTTTCTACTAAATAGGCTTGCATAGGTTCATAAGCTCGCTTGGCTCATTTCGACCGCATTTTTTTATTAGGTCAAGTTCAAGTCATCCAAATTATCTCATATGTCAGAGATATATCAATCTAATTTAGTGATCCAAAAAAAAAGACTCAAGAGTCAAGCCCAATCTCAAAAAATTTGTTCATAAGTCATAACCCTTTTCATCCTTAACACAACGAAATTTACAAGTCATGAAAATTGATCACGGAACCTATGGCAGGTGACTCATGGCATCATGTGGCGGCTCATTTCGACCGTACACTCACACATCCACGACGAAAGTGAGTGAGTCGAAGTTGTCCCTTTGTGATCCCAAGTGCTTTGAGAGACAGTAATATAAAGATAGGATGAAATTAGTGGGGCGCACCGCCATGGCACTAAGGAACTCTATCAACCACAACACTTCTTAACGAAAAACTATATAATTCCCTATCACTTTTTCCTCCACTTCTCCCAGTCTTCATCATCACTTTTCTCTCTTTTCTCTCTTCTTCTTCTCACGATTCTCACAAATTCGATGCAAAAACACCTGCAGAAGTGAGTAGAAAGCCTCGAAAATGGCATGCATGGGCGAAGAAAACTGGGTTTCTCTCTCTAGAATGAGCTTAGACCAACCGGGTGTCCAAAACCCAGAAACGGATTCTCTTGATGGTGCCCATGGAAATGCCGATGATGCAAGAATTCGACGACAAGTTAAAGGGTCGTCGTCAAATGGGGTTGCTTCCAAATTTGAAAGGGTTTTCCCTGTTTATGCTCGGGGTTCTTCCAGACCCGACCCGAATTTTGTTCTTTATTCGGGTTTGGGTTCGGGTGATCCCATTTGGGCTTCTATCAAACAGGAGGCTAAGTCTGAGGTACCCTCCTCCCCTTGTTTATTCGATGATTCACCATTGATTTTTTAGACTGTTAAAGAAGAAGCAAGTTTGAATTTTGGGAACTAGAATTAGTGCTCTACTTGAAGAAATGAATTTTGTATGGTGGGTGAGTTTAAATGCTCATGAATTGGTTGCAATGTATGCTCTCTTGATTTTGACTTTGATTTTAATCATTGGTATTCAATCAAACATGTATGGTGGATTGGAGGAGTATGAAATTCTTTTTTCAATCTAGATTGTAATGGACTAAATAAAATGCTTCATCAAACCTTCTCTGCTTCTTTAGCAAATTATTTCTAAATGTTGGTCAATTGCAACCAGTCTCTCTAAATTGCAAAATGGGTAAGGTTGCTACATCCAATCCTTTCATACTCCGCTCGAACTGACGGAGTTTCAGAGCATTGGTTTCGGTTTAAGTAAGTATGGTGCTGTGATTTATGTAGGCAGTATATATCTCATTTTTCTTTTTTTTGGGGGGGGGGGGGGGTGTGAACTGTGAATTTGTGTTTTTAGTTATGAGGCATATGACAAAGGGAAAGAAATGCTCTCATTCTTGCCTGGATAGTGGATAGCATTGGTGGGTAGAAAATTGGGTAAGTTCAAGAGCAATGGAAATGAGGGTATTTGAATGATGGCATTAAATCCAAGTAAACAGTTGATTTGATCCCTTTTGATTGCCATATCATAGTTAACAATGGGATTTTGCATTATTTTGTGCTGAGAAATGCCGTCACTACGGTTGTTGGTAGCATTGATCACTTTGTCTGCATGTTTCAGGCAGAGAAGGAGCCGATTCTAAGCAGCTTCTTGTATGCTAGTGTGCTGTCACACGACAGCTTAGAGCGCACCTTAGCGTTCGTCCTGGCTAATCGTCTGCAAAATCCGACCCTTCTTGCAACTCAGCTTATGGATATATTTTGTGATGTGATGATGAATGATAAGGGCATACAACGCTCAATTCGTTTGGATGTGCAGGTACTTTCACAGTTCCGTTGCATTGGGGCCTATGTCTGTACCAAAGACTAGTGTGTTCATATGAGATTTTTGTTTGTGGACAGGCATTTAAAGACCGGGATCCTTCCTGTTTGTCGTTTTGCTGGGTTTTGTTGTATTTGAAGGTATTATTCCTTGATTGTTCTTTTCCTTGCTCTGATGCCATGATTTTGCATGGAAACATCAAACTCCTTCTTAAGGCCTTGGTAGAGGGTGAATAAGTTCTTTGGCTGGTCAATCAACTTTTAGCTTCTGAATGAATTGTTGCTGAAATCAAGAGAAATAAGCATATATTTATTGCAGGGTGTTTCTTTTTCTATTTGCACAGTTAGATTCGACTTACTTATGCACTCTATTTGATCCAGCAACCTCTGAACTTCTCTTCAAAAAGGTTTACTAATCAGCCTGAGCTTAACTCTGCCGTATCTTACTACTTGATCCACCAGAATTCAGCCCCCTGCAACCACATAAGGCACTTATTTCTTTTTTCTTTTTCCAAGTCTCCGTCTTTGCTTTAGAATACAAATAATGAAATTATCTTCTAATCTCTAGAGTGTGCAAATATGACCATGATCTGCATAGTTGAAAAAGATTTTTTTTTTCTTTTCAACTTAGATTGTAATGGACTAAAGTAAAATGCTCATTAAATCTTGTATGCTTCTTTCCATGGAGTAGTAGGTAGTGAGCGGTTTCTAAATCTTAGATTAAGTTGAACCAATCTCTCTACATTGCAAAATTTAGTGGTGAGGGTGACTGCTACATCTGACCCCTCCACACCTTGTCTGGGTGGGATTTCAGAGCATTTGTTTTGGTTTTTCTTGCCCCTCTAGAGTTTGCAATTTTGGAGCAATGTAGTAACACCAAGCCTTATACACTTTGGTATGGACTTGAATTTGTATATGCAAAAAGCTAATCAACCCACGTCAGATATTATAACTATTGTATGTGATTTTATTTACCGTGGCCTATCTATGCTCCTCACTTAGCTTCATTATTTAGCATTGGAGATTAACTACTTGATCAGTGATTTAAAGTAAGCTGTTTTCTATTTGTTAGGGCTATCATTCTTTGCAATCGTACCGTGTTGCACATGCCCTGTGGAACCGAGGTCGCAAAATACTGGCAATGGCATTACAAAGTCGCATAAGTGAGGTTGTTCTCACATCTTTTACCTTGTTGTTGGCCACTACGTTTTCTGTATTCTCAATTTCATCTTGCTTCCCCTCTCTAATCGTCCCTCCAAATTTTAAATACAGGTTTTCAGTGTTGACATACATCCTGGTAGGTTTACCTACCCTTTCTTTGTCTTCCTTTTTGGATGATATATTAAGGATAACGTGTTATGCTACAACATTCAAGCCTGCTGTTTTACGTAATGAGTTTGTTTTTGTGTTTAGAGTAAATGCTGTCGGTTTTGCACCTAACCTTTTTCTTAAATTTATGGGGGCCATTTTTTGCAGCTGCCAAAATTGGGGATGGAGTACTTCTTGACCATGCAACTGGGGTAGTTATTGGGGAAACGGCTGTTATTGGAAATAGAGTTTCCATAATGCAGGTAAGACTTGCTCGTGATTATCTTTTGTCTGTTTTAATATGTTCCCTTTCCTTTCCCTCCTAGTTGAAGAAGTGCAATGGATTACTTGAACAAAATATCTTGACATCCAAAATAAAAGGGTTTTCTCATAAGCATTACCCGGGGTTTGTGATATGCATGTTGATGTTTGTCAACTATGTGAGTCATCCATCCAACCTCACTCCATTGGTTGACTAAAATGTAGTTTATCTCCATCTTTTTTTTTTTAAAACTTGTATTCACCCTCGGAAAGTTTTCGACTTGAAAAGAAAATTAGGAATGGATTCTTGTCGGAGCAGTAAGACTACCTTTCTTTTCGAGCAGTTGAGTCCTGATGAACTTGAGCCAGAAATAATAATGTGAGGAGCTAAACTTTTCTCAGGGAGTGACCCTTGGAGGAACTGGGAAAGTGACGGGTGATCGTCATCCTAAAGTTGGTGATGGTGCTCTTATTGGAGCTAGTGCAACCATCCTTGGGAATATAACAATTGGAGAAGGTGCCATGGTTGCTGCTGGTTCTCTAGTATTGAAGGACGTTCCTCCACACAGGTAAGATTTTTCTTTTTTTTTTTTGATTTGATTCTCACAGTTCATCAGAATCTCATCCATATGATAGTATGATATAACTTAAATAGGAGTATTGAGCATTAATATACTGAGTATTGGATTGTAATATACCAATATTTATCATTGGACACTAATATACCAACCTTTTGGACATATTTATCTGTTAATGTACTGACCTTTGATGATGTTGAGTAAAATTGGATGCTAATATACTAGAAGTTGTGGGGTATATTAATGTCCAATTTTACTCATCATCATCATCAGGGGTTAGTATATTAATGATAGATAGGTCTAAAAGGTTGGTACACTAGTGTCCAATGTTAAATGTTGGTATATTACAATCCAATACCCCTAAAGGTCAGTATATTAGTGTCCAAAATTCCTTTTAAATAAGCCTAAAAGAAATGAATTTGATGTTATTATGTCCTTGTTTGTCTCCCTAGTATGGTGGCAGGAATCCCTGCTAAGGTGATTGCATATACAGATGATCAAGATCCATCCCTAACAATGAAACATGGTATGCAAATATGTTTGCTTTATACAACTAAACATGCTCAAACTACGATGACAAACATGAGATCGTCGCATCTCTCTAAAATAGATTTAACTCATCCTACTGTATGATATACAGATGCTCCAAGGGAATTCTTTGAGCAGGTGGCTGGTAGTTCTAGGGAGCGCAGATGAACTGGTAAGCTCTGTTAAGTATTTGGGTCTCTTTTGGTCTTGAGTGTATCTATGCAATTGTCCGTAGTGTTCACTAAGCCTTTCTGTTTCATTCGTTTTTTGGCAATGAATCATCACTTTGTTGAGGACCCAGTTTCTGGAATTTAGAATGGAGTATAAACACATACTATAAATCGATGGTCCATTTGATTAGCAGTTAAAAGTAAAGTTTAACTTAAACTACACGGATAAAGGGAGTTTAACATGGAGGGGTTTCTTTAGCTGGTTAGTTTTGAACTGAAAAGGTGGAAATTTGCATGAAACTATGCCGTAGAGTTAATCGGGCCAAACATGAAGAAATTTTGCCAGAAATGATTTTTGTGCTTTCCTACCAGTTATTGCGGTGGATTATAATGTTCCATCTTTTTGCTATCTGCATGCACACATGAGGAACAAACGTGCTGATGAACCAATGTTGAATGGCCCATTTTTGTTTGTTTTATATTTTATCGTTTGTAACTCTCCTGCATATTTTGACAAGGGCAGTTTTGAGGATGCTTAATTACAGACCATATGTACTGTCTTTGCATTTCCATCCAGGATCGAGGAATTGCTGGCTGAAAAAACGAGACTATGTGGCGTCTGATGTTGCTGACTGGTTCTCCTCTTGTTGTATGAGTAACTATGTGCTGTAAATGTGGCCCAAGATGGTGAAATTTTAAACCCACCATCAATTACCATGAAAATGCTCGATTTAGAAGACAAGCATGCAACGCATCATAAGCTTTGAAGCCTTGTGGCTATTAGGACTGTGAAGGATAGAATTGTGTAACCTTATATATGCCATTCATTATTGTCATCAGTCATAGGAGGCCATGGAGAATCTAGGAAGATTATTTAGAAACTAAATGAACAAGCTTTACTTTTGACAGCCTTCATTTATCAATTATCATATAGAATAATAACTTGTTTCTCAGGTTGCAGCTTTTAACTAGGACTATAGATGCACTGTTAAAGGCCATGGGTATGTACTATGGTACTATGGTATATGCTTGAACTATTGGGAGGTATAGGATCACAGTGTTTACTAATCTGTAAGTAGGATACTGCTTTGTGGGGGTTAGTTTGAGGCATTTCTGGTCCGGATGAATGTGGGCTTTTCATGTTCGGCTGAATAGATCGTCAAACAATAAATTGATGTTTGAGAGATGACAATAAAACTCGAAACCACAGGTACCAACCTTTACCCCAACCCAAAAAAACGGATAATGAGTGATAAAATTTTAGAAACCATGGGTAAGGATAGGGTATGGATACTTGTTTCTACCCGATGGATATCCAACCCAACCTGACCCGAACACCTTAAAAACAAAAAAGAAAAACCAATGTTGATTACTCATTATTAGGCTCTGGATATCATATATATATATATATATATATATATATATATATATATATATATATAGATACAAAGGGTAAGAATCGAAATATGTGGATTCTGAGGTGGAGGTTGGCAGCTCCCAACCCCGCGGGGTCAATGAGTCTTTTATACATTAACTGCCGCGGGCTTGGCAATCCCGTGGCAGTGACGGGCCTTAACCGTGTGTTGAGGTCCTGTAGGCCAAGGGTGGTCTTCCTCTCGGAGACCAAATAGGTAGATTCTGAGTTTGGTAGTGTTATGAAAAAATTCAGTGATTATGACTATTTCAGCGTCAACTGTATTGGTAGGGCGGGTGGCCTGGGGCTAATGTGGAAAAAGGATGTGATCATGCAAATTGTGAGAAGCTCCAATCACCATATAGACGCGCACATAAGCTGGACGGACAACGGAGGAATATGGCGATTCACAGGTGTTTATGGGTATACGGAGAGCAACGACAAACTCAGAACATGCGATCTTCTACGTGATTTAAGCAGGCATGCAAATCTTCCCTGGGTAGTGGGAGGAGACTTGAATGAAGTTTTCTTCAACTTTGAAGGGGGGGGGGGGGGACTTAAAACCACAGAATGTGTTGGAAGCTTTCCAAAATATGCTGGAGGACTGCGAACTGACAGACCTCGGTTACACCAGTTGCGACTATACATGGTGGAACTATAGCGATTCGAAAATATGTGGGTCGTAGATGCTGATTGTGAGAGGATAATAAAGGAAGCATGGGCAAAGGAAGCAGACTCAAACTCCACTAATCGGTGCTTGAGAGGGTTAAAACGTTGCATGGAGGATCTTGGTGACTGGAACAAATCTCACTTTGGAAATATCCAAACCGAGATTCACAATCTCCAGGAACACCTCAAGCTCACAACCCTGGCCCAAGAACGCAAGATTATTTTTGACAAGATCGGAGATCTGAGAAGGAAAGAAGAAGTAATGTGGTGGCAAAGATCAAGAGTCGACTATATCCAGATGGAGGACGCTAATACCGCTTGGTTCCACAAACATGCAACGGCCAGGAAAAAAAATAACAGTATTGAGATGATAAAAAACGCAAGTGGGACCCCATGACCGATCCGAAGGATATCGAGCATGTCATCATAGATTATTTCTCAAACCTGTTTACGTCTAGTGGGTGCCATAATATTGAGCAGGTACTTGCATGCATTCCTACTAGAGTTTCGGAAGAGATGAATGAGCGGCTTACCAGACCATACTCGCCGGAAGAAGTCCTAGAGGCTCTCAACTTGATGAAACCAAACAAGGCCCCTGGCCCGGATGGTTTCAACCCTTTTTTCTACCAAAAATTCTGACCGATTGTGGGGATGGATATTACAGAAGCAGCGCTGCACATCCTGAACAGAGGATCCTTTGATGGAACTCTCAACCACACCCATGTTGTGTTAATTCCGAAAAAACAGAAGCAGGAGGAAGTTGGAGATTTTAGGCCAATCGATCTTTGCAACGTGCTTTACAAGTTAATTACAAAGGTTGTAACGCGTAGATTGAAGGAGATATTGCCGCATGTCATCTTTGTCAACCAAAGTGCATTCACCTCGGGGAGGTACATAACGGACAACATCTTTGTCGCCCTGGAGCTATTTCACGCAATGAATGCAAGCAGTAAAAGTAAGAACTCCATGGCAGTGAAACTGGACATGTCAAAGGCATACGATAGGGTCGAGTGACCGTTCCTAAAGGGCATAATGCTCAAGCTGGGGTTTAAGGAAGGTTGGGTGCAGATGATTATGAATTTTGTCAAAACTGCCACGCTGTCATTCATTATAAACGGTGAACCGCGGGGATTCGTGAAGCCATCTCGAGGCATTCGTCAAGGCGATCCAATTTCACCCTATCTCTTTCTGTTCTGTGCGGAAGGACTGTCCTACATGCTTACTGATGTTGTTCATAGCCATAGACTGCACGGGTTTAAGATAAATAACTCAACTCCCTCAATATCCCACCTACTCTTCGCTGATGACTCGATAATCTTCAGTGAGGCTTCCAAGGAAGACGCATTGGAAATTAAGAACATCTGGCACCAGTATGAGGCGGCGTTGGGTCAGAAAATTAATGTGGATAAATCTCAGGTTGTTTTTGGTAATAGGGTGCCTCATGAGAGACGAGACGTGGTTACAACTAACCTCGATATAAAGGAGGTTCTCTCACATGATAAATACTTGGGAGTTCCAACAAAAGTGGGGAGAGCGACCACAAAAGCGTTTATGCCAATCAAGGGCAGAGTACTGAAAAGAACCAAAGGATGGTTGAGTAAGCATCTATCATGGGCGGGTAGGGAAGTGCTAGTAAAGGTTGTTGTCCAAGCGATTCCTACTTATATCATGAGCGTATTCAAACTTCCGGGAGGATTCATATCAGATCTCCAAGCGGAAATTATGAAGTTTTGGTGGGGTCATAAAGATGAGAAGCGGAAACTTCACTGGTTGTCAAAGGAAAAATTATGTAAGAAGAAAATGGAGGGCGGTTTGGGATTCCGAGATCTAGAAACCTTCAATCTTGCACTTTTGGCTCGGCAAGATTGGCGCATTGCACAAGATGAGTCTTCTCTAGTTTTCCAAATCTTAAAGGCGAAATATTTCCCCGATACTGCTATGTTTGAACCTGCATTAGGTAGGCGCCCAAGTTACACATGGAGGGGACTCCACGAGGCTATAGCTACTGTCAAGAAAGGAGTACGATGGGTGGTGGGTGATGGAATGAAACTATAAAAATATCTAGGAAGATAACTGGATCTCAAGACCTTATTCGTTCAAACCGATAATAAAACCCAAAGCTCGCTGGCTAAGGGTGAGCGATTTGATCGACTATGTTGGCGCGAAGTGGAATGAACCTCTCATAAACTCAATTTTCACTCCCGTGGATACCGAAGTAATTCTAAATATTCCCCTGTGTACTGACTGGCCAGAAGACATACCAATTTGGCATTTCTCTCAGTGCGGGACACTGACAGTCAAGTCTGCATATCAGTTTTTAATGTCACATAGGGCCACTAGCTCCCCGCAAAGTAGCACGAACCAGACAGGAAACACTTGGAAGGCGATCTGGACATCCCAAGTTCCACCAAAAATCAAATCGTGTGTTTGGAGGGCGACTATGGGGGCATTGCCAACGAAGGGAGCTATAGTGCGGAGACTTCGAATTGGAGATTCAGAATGCCCATTGTGCCATGAGCAGGAAGAAACTGTCATCCATGCGCTTTTCTACTGTCGAGCGGCTAGGCCGGTGTGGGAGGCGTCAAAGCTTCTGGAACAAGAAATCCTGGAGCCATGCAGGTCTATTTTAGACCTTGTGGAGATAATCCCGAACGGGGACCAAGCTAGATTGGAGATGACTATGACGACACTGTGTACTTGTTGGAACATCCGAAACAAGCTAGTTCACAATGCTTATGTAGGCAATCCTTTTGGCAAACTGAGGAAAAGTGTGAATTTTGTGGAAGAATTTCAAGCTGCAAAAATAAACCTCCAAACAACCTCCACAAGGATGCAAGATAGCTGGAGTAACTCGTCGGTGGGCACGGTAAAGGTAAATTTTGATGGAGGAAAATTACCGGGGCAAGCACACGGTTGGGGCATGGTAATCCGGGACTTCAAAGGTGAATTGATATTTGCCGCGGCGAGTCAAGGAGAAGGTTATGCTGGGCCTGAAATAGAAGAAGCAAGAGCAGCAAATTTCGCCATCCATTTGGCTTGGCAGCTCGGCTGGAGGAGAATTATTATCGAGGGCGATTGTCTATCCCTAATTACAAGTCTGAGAAATGGTAATACCAACAACTCAGGAGTAGGTTTATTTATTTCTAGTATTCTATCAATAGCTAGTAGTTTCGAAGATTGTAAGTTTTCTCATGTAAGGAGGTCGGGCAATAGGGTTGCACACGCTTTAGCTCACATCCAACCCATTGAATTTGGGGTAAGGACATGGGCAAATATGGGGCCGGGACCTGTTATGGATCTCCTCTCAGAGGATGCTTGTAATGTCAATTTGATCTTGGAATAAATTCCATATGTTTTACATCAAAAAAATGAAATATGTGGATTCTAATAAGGACATTTTGGGAAATTTATAATTGATTCTATTTTTTTAATTTTTTTTTAAAAAAAATGTAATGTTAATATGTGCATTAATGTGTGTATATTTGCATTGATGACTCTTTTTTCTTTTCCTTTTTTTCATATGCATTATTCTTTTTCCTTTATTTTTTTAAATAAGAAGACTATTCTTTTTTTTTTATTATTACTTAATTTTTTCTTTATTCTTTTAATTATAACATCGATAATATTTTCAATAATATGTATAGTTTATTTGTGTCCCGTGCAACGCACGTGTAACGCACAGGTCGGGATTCACACTCCATATAGTTGTTAACCTCTACTAAATCTAAAATTCCTGAGAGGTCAACAACAAGCCGACCTCTTTAGGAATGATCCGCTACAAGGGGGATCGAGGGGAGTGGGGGCAGGGGTGTTCGTCTATTCCTCCTAACTAAATACCAAATCCAAATAGTGATGAGTAAAATGGCTAACCCAACACACCCGACAATGACTCCCAAAATTGGAGCGCTCAGGTGACTACTCCTCCTGAGCCTGCGATGGAGCTCCTCCATTGATCTGTGTCGTCCGCCCTCCATATCTGCCAATAATATTAGTGATCAGTTAAACAAAAGTTGAACAATAAAGATAAATTTAATTTACCCTATGATGAATAAAATTACAGTGGGTCAACCTTTAATCTTTCTTCAACCATCCACCAGTCCCCCTCTCCATAGGCCATAACATTATTAACATAATATGTTAACATTTATTGATATAATATCACATTTTTGTACTTTTTGTGTACCTTTTATTTGCCTTACGTTTGTGGCTTTTATTCCCACTATTTTCACTTTTACAGTTTACTCCATCTATAATATAATGACCAATGAACTATACATTCATATATCTGAATAAATTACAACTGTAAAAAAAAAAATCACAATAAAGATACATTTAGTTAAGTAATTAACAAAAATATTGTATAGATTAGCATAATATTTTGATAAGGTAAGTATAACATTAATATTGCATTGAATTGATCATATATTTTAATTAAAGGAAGACAAATCATGTTGCAAAACACCAAGGAAACAAGTACGTAGTACGTATTGTATGACCTAAAATTTTGAAATTTCATTAAGCAAATTCTAATATGACACCGCTGCTTCAAAATCACCCAAAAAAAATATTTGTTGAAAAAGACGGGGTAAAGCGGTCTCAACACAAGATGGGGGATCACTTGGGTGATTAGGAGTCGAGGGTGAACCCGTCTCCCCTTAAGACTCACTGTACCGCAAATAGACTTAACGGTAAAACCTAACCTCTTGTAAGCAAAGTTACAAGATCTCTCAAGAACTCTCAAGAATATTGTTACAGTCAACACCTTAAGAGTATGTTGAATGCTCTCTAGAATAGAAAAGCTAAAGATTGAGGGTGTGGATGAATGAGCAATTCATCCACCTTTTATAGTGATCTTTGGAGCCATCAGGATGGTCAAACTTGCCAATAACAAAGAGCATAATCCTTGGGATATGTTTGAATACCATTGATGAGAAATCATGACTGATTTCTCAGTCAAATAATATCCCAATCTAAGCTCAATTATAATTAAACACGAGGCATAAATCGTGGGATTTCAAAAACAGTCCCGACTGGACTCAACACGACCTGTGTTAGATCAACACGGTCAGTGTTGAACTCAACACGGTCCGTGTTAGATCAACACGGTCCGTATTGATCCAGTGCACAAAAATTATGCTCTCTGGACACCAACACGGGTCGTGTAAAACCAGACACGATCCTTGTTGAGCCCCTTTTCCTTATTAAGCTTATTTCCGACCTCCCGGTCAATCCTATGCTTATAACTTATACTTTTATGCCCCTTAACTCTTGAAATACTCCAACAATCCCCCGCCATTTCAAGAGTATCACTTGAAATAGCTCGGGATCCCTCACTTGGGTAAAAAATACCCCCGCCATACATGGCACCTTCTAGAAATTAAAGATTCAACACTCGAGAAATCAAGGAGTTGTTATGCGTCATGAAAGTGTCTCTCGACTTGAACTTTCACTTAGTGTACATAATTACAATTAGTCTGAATGCCAAAGTAAACAAAGCTTTGAACTTTACATCCTTATTTGACTAATTGGATACATATCACACATACAACTCAAAACCTTGCTTAAAAATATTGACACTATTTCAAACCGGCCATGTGTCTATTACACTCTGCGATGACAATCAAGCCCGACCCTAGGCTATCTGAAGCGGCCCACTTCATGTCCTCGCATAGGCAGACTTTTACGCTCCCGTAATAGAGCTCCCCATCTTAAAGATTTCAAAGTCTGTTAATGAGTCATAGACTCAAACCTCCTTACCATTATGGTCCTTGAGCATCACCTTGTCCTTGGGATGACTAACTTGAATATGGATGCTCCAATTGTCTCTCAACGTCATCGACCATTGAACTCAAGACTTAACCGTTGTGGTCAAGTGTGAGTTGGAGCTTCGTTGATGACAATTCTATGAGTGGGCTCAACTCCCATCCCCCTTGATGACTTTACCACCAAGTCCTTGGCCAATCCTTTTGTAATAGGGTCAGCTAGATTCTCACTTGTCTTGACGTAGTTTACCGCCACAATTCCACTCTTGATGAGTTGATGAACATAAGCATGTTGTAACCCAATGTGCCTTGACTTGCCATTGTAAACACAATTATAAATACTTGCAATTGTGGCATTGTTGTCACAATACAATGTTATTGGAGGCATGAGCTTTCCCCATAAAGGAATCTCTAATAACAAATCTCGTAGCAATTCCGCCTCTTTGCAAGCGGCGACCAATGCTACAAACTCGGAAGCCATAGTGGAATCTGTTTGCAGATTAAATTTCATATACTTAAGCAAAACTGCAAAAGGAACACATTGGCACAATTGTGATTCGTGAAGTGAAAGTTATAGTTTTTTTTTTTTTTTTTTGAGGAAGAAGTGAAAATTATAGTTCAATGCTTAAGAAATTTACTAATTTGTTGAGTTTTGGTAAAATTGTGCATTATGGTGACATTATGACAAATGCGGTAAAGTTTGGAAAGGTATGGTAAAATTTGTGAAAAATTTGGTTGATATGGTAGGTGATGGGAGAAAATGTGAAAATAGAGGAGAAAAATGAGAAAATATATTAGTAATGATTATGATAAAGTGTGGTATAATACAATAAAGTATGAAAGAATATTGAGTGATACGATGAGTTATGATACCACCATACAAAAGACAATAAATCATTGATCGGTCGAAAATGTCATTATCCTTATGTAGCTTCATCCGGGCACCTTAAATTTTAAATCTAGGCATTGTCATCCTCCATTAAAATGTAAAATGTCACATGATTATGGACACAAAAAAAAAAATAATTGCGACTATGGAAGAAAAACTATTTCTCAATTTTACATGCCCTTCCATATTTTCACGCATTCAAGGGAATTCAACAAACGAAAACAAAACAAAACCATAAAAAAAACAAAAAAAAGAAAGAAACGAGAAGAAAAGGCAAATACCCTCTCTGATCAACAAACCTTAAACAAGTCCACTGAACAGTTTCTTGCTTCCGAGTCACCTTTGTTTCCGATTCGGGATTTTCACGCATTCCGGGGAAGAATTCAACAAACGAAAACCGGTTCTAATTTGGGTTTAATCTATATCATCGGTGATTTTTTTCTCAGTTGCAGAGATTCCTTCGTTCAATTGCCAGATCGAGGGCATTTCCTCGTGATTTGGCTTTTCTATCCCCTAATTGAATCTAGGTTTTCGAAAATTCTGGTGTATAGCATTGTTCAGGTAACGCAATTGAGTTTCGTGACCTAAGAAAGCGGGGCAAATGTCGGCGGAAGAAGGTGTTGTCGGTGAAATGGCGGAAAGAGCTGCGGAAGATGAATCGAGGCAACTGACTGAATCTAATGGGGATGAAGTTAATCACATCAAGGAGAATGGCGTATGTAGTAACAATGTAGATGATGATGATGAGATTGGTCCTGATACTACTCATGATCAGCTGATTCAGATGATTTCTGAGCTTAAGTTTCAAAATGAGTACTTTAAGTCTCAGATCAAGAGTTTGCAAATGCCGAATTCACAAAATATAGAGAAGCAGGAAGAGAATGGGGTGAAAGAATTGCAGGAAAAGATCGAGGCATTGAATAGAGAGTTGCAGGTAGAGAAGCAGACAAGAAGTGCTGCAGAAGAGGCATTAAAGCATTTGAGGGAATCATACTCAGAGGCTGATTCAAGGGCCCAAAATCTCTCGTTGAAGCTTGCTGAAAGTGAGTCACTAAGCTGAATAACTTGTACTTCACATGAAATCTGTTGGGTTGTTTTTTCATTGTGAGGGAAGTGTCACAATTGAAGCTTGAATGGGGTTTTTGTTTGATCTAGGAAATTGGATTGCAATGTGTTTGTTGCTCACCTGAATCTTAGGCCTGATGTCAAAAGTTATAGGATCCAGAGTGTCATTGGGTACAGAATTTGTCATGGGCGTCAAGGTCATTTTTTGTTCATTGTTTGTTTGTGTAGCTCAGCAAAAGATGGAGCAAGAGATAAAGGAAAGGGATGATAAATATTCAGAGCTCGATTCCAAATTTACCAGGCTTCACAAAAGGGCAAAGCAGCGCATTCAAGAAGTTCAGAAGGTATGGCGTCTTGTGACCTTTACATGAAGGTTAGGGAGGCTATGATACTCTTTTGTGTCATTAGTAAATTGATTAGACTGCTTGATCATGGATTTCGCGCATACAATCAGCTACCCAAATGTTCTGCTTATGAAGCTTCCCTTTTTAGTAACAGTTAATATGACCCATTTGTCTTAATTCTTCTTCTGCCCCTGGTGACCATCTTGATGATTCAATTCTAAGGACGGGCTAGAATTTGATGTAATGAAATGAACTGTCCATAGCCAGCAGGGATCCGACGAAGGTTGATGCTAAGGAGAGGGACAATGACAGCCTTAGATATCACTATATCAGAAGAGGAGAAAGGAGGGGAAACATTGTTTCATGATATAAGAGATAACCTTAGGAACTTGACAAAGAATTTTGGAAATAAAGTTTATGTTGAACATCTGTTTGGGGTGGGGTTGGGGGGGGGGGGGGAGGGAGGGAACTATACGCCCTAGGATGGAAGGGATTAACTCTGTAAGGAGAGTTGTTGTTATGTTATGCTTGAGTAGGTTGGACTTTGGAGGAAACTAGTCCAGAATGTGTGTAATTATTATAGCCTATTATGTGGCTTCATAATTGATTTTGGGAATTGGGGAGGAAGAATTGGAACTATCCAAAAGCACCCCAGCCAGCTGAGCTAAGTACTATTGCTGCCAAAAGATTTAGGAGATAAAGTGATGCAAAATTGACAATACTTCTGCCAGTGTGGTTTTGCGTGTGAATATCTCTGTAACATATTCTATCTAGCGGAAACAAGTAGAAGTTGCAAGAAATAGATATAAGTAATACAATGATAATAATCCTCTCATTTGGGGTAAAAAGTTCACCTATTGGTTGCTGAGCATGGTGTTTGGTTGGATGTATTGTATTAATAGTGTAGTGCTATGTAATTAGCTATGTAACGTAATAAAAAAGTGACTTCGTTGTCATGTTTGGTTACTTAAAATGGTTAATGTGCTTAGTTTAAAAAAATCTTGAGGCGCACAAAAGTGGGAGGGGTCCTGGAGCCCGAGGTGACATTTAAGGCGAACGCATGAACTTTTTGGATTAGAGGTGCCCGTATACTAATACTTAAAGTCATTTCCAAAACATAATGTTTTTGAAATAAGTTAAATATGACATCAAAGAAGTGATTAGAATTTGATTATACTATGAAGAAAAGCACATGCTTTGCAATCTTTTAGGGTAGGAGGGGCACCAAGGTATAAAAGAGAGACAAAGAGAAATATTACAAAAACAGAGCAGAATCATGAAAAGAGGGGTTGATGTCATCGCAAGACAAGGTTTTTTTGGGCTTTGGGCTTTTCTGAGACTAGGCACCCCAAGCGCACTATTTTAAAGTAAGGTGATGTGACTACCAATTTGTAATAAAATTGTATCATATTAACTTTTTCGTGAATGCATGTGTATATGTGTGTGAGAGAAAAGAGGGGTGGGGGAAGAGGTAGATGGTATTCTTAACATTGTAATCAAAATGATGTAGGTTAGTGAGTGTTATTAAAATTACATTAATTGATGTTGTTTTGTTCAAAATGCAACTCTGATTACATCATTACAAGGGTCATATGTAAGCAAACATGGTAATGCAAATAACTTTGCAATTGTAATGGCATCGAATCAAATAAGTCGTAAATGTGATTAGGAATTGGAATTCGGCTTTGAAATGTTCGCATTTTCAAATTCAGGGTTTAATTAGAGGAAATTTTTTGCAGACTAGGTTTTTGCTCAAATTGTGTAATCTTCTTGGATTAACGTCAACTTTAACATAATTTAGAATTTGGGTGGTTTGCTGTTGTACCTTGCCCTCTCTTGCTAAATATATCAGTGACTATGAGGCACTTAGGGATGTACTACTTCTACTCTCCTTATCTTGATGCGCACCTAGGCCCATGCTTCAATGAACCTTAGAGAACATAGCCTCACGAAACCAAGGTGATGAATTTAAGGCCTTGTGCATAAAACCTAAGCTCAACATGAAGCTATTTTACAGAACTTTTAAAAGTGCCAGAGACTTTGAACTGTCATCCTGCACTGTTGATCCTTCAAAGTAGGATGTTTCATGATCATTTAAATTATTTTGATCCATTTCAGAGTTTCATAATGTCTTCTGCTTCTTCTTCTTCTTCTTCTTCTTTTTTTTTTTTTTTGGGGGGGGGGGGGGGGGTTTGCACCTACATTATGGTCCCTGCAATGCATTTAAGTTCCAAATAGAGGGATGCCTGGAACATCCTGGAAACAGTGGCCAGTCTAACCTATTGACATACTTCTGATATGCCTTTCTCATCCAATTTCCATGAATTTGTATATGTCAAACATGTATCAAGTGTTGGGGGAACCAACTTGAACTGAATATAATTGCTTGGAATTCTTGATCCTCAGGAAAAAGATGATTTAGAGGCCCAGTTTCGCGAGGTAAATGAAAGGGCTGAGAAAGCTTCATCCCAACTTTCATCATTGCAGCAAGACCTGGAGCGCACACGACAGCAAGCTAATGAAGCATTAAAAGCAATGGATGCTGAGAGGCAACAACTGAGAAGCACGAACAATAAGTAAGATCCTTCTTGAGTTATTCACGAAGACTTACTTATCACTCTATATAGACAAGTATTATGAGTTTAACCTTCCATTTTCTGAACTAGCTTTCATGAGGTCTCATTTTGCTACCCTTTCTTTCCAACAGTCAAATAAATAAAAATATTCAACTGCTTTCGAAATTTTCTTAAGTGATGTAACTTGTGCTGAAAGATTATCATTATAGTTTTTCAGGCACGATATTCTTGATTTTTGATTTTCATAGTGAAAGTTAAGCCCAGAGTTCCTGTTAAATGGATGTGGCTTTTTTATATACAATTTTTTTAGGGTATGGCTTGTTTGATAGATTTTCACTCTATATTTCATTTTTTATTTTTTAATAGGTTTGTTATATTTTTATTTTAATTTAAGAGATTGATCAGCATGTGAAAATGTGTGAGAATGGCGGTTATTGTCCTCGTCTGTTGTACTTCAATAAGTTATTATATCTTCTTGTCAGTGTTCTTTTACACGAAAACTTAATGTCATAAGTCATCATTTTATAGGCTCCGCGATAATATGGAAGAGCTCCGTCATGCGTTGGAGCCAAAGGAGCATGCTCTTGAGGCACTGCAACTATCATTGTCGGAGAAGGATCAGGTATATGTGACACTTTCAAATCTTCTATTTTTCTTTTTGTTTTTTTTTTAAAATTATTCTGTTTAATTATTTTTGGTTTTGTTTGAGACTCAAACTTCCGGTCTTTTATATTTGAGTGTCATTTATATTTTATTCATGTATTTTGTAGTATTTCATCTTTAGTCCATAAAACAATCTAATGCGCATTGCATGGCCTTAGCCTTTAAGATATGATTAGTTACACATGGGATATATTGTTTATTTGTGAGCTATTTCTTGTATTATGTGTGCTGGCAAGCTTTTCAATGTCACGAAACTTATGTTATATGTTGCTGCCAGATGTTGGAAGAGTTGCGAGGCTTGTTACAAGCTGCTGAAGAAAAAAGGCTTGGTTCTATATCTGAGCTGTCTGCCAAACACCAGAAGGTAAATCTTATGTGCGGTTGTTTTGCACTCAGTGTTGGCGTTGGGCCATAATTCTGCATGTTGAAATTTTGCTGCATTCGCTTCTTTATCAGTTGTGCTCAGAGTTTGCCTTGTTTGTGGTTCACTTTAGCATCTAGAAAGTTTGGAGTTGCAACTTGCTGAAGCAGCTTCGGAACGAAACAAGGCAGCAGAGACCATCTCTTCTTTACAGGTAAACCCATCAGTAGACTTGTTTCTGTTTAGCTGATTAAACTTAAGCAGCCTGCTTAATTACTAACTCTTTGCAAAACTGTTGTCACTTAAGTTGACCACTATTTAGATTACAATTGGGCCTCAATTATAAGGAAACATAGAAGTGCTCTACTCAATCTGTTTCCATTATAAAGTTGGTGAATGATTTTTGGTTTGCTACCTAGTTACAGTTTATGTAATTCTATTTTGGACCTAGCTAAAGAATATGATTTTCAAGCATAAGTTGATATGTGACGATGACTTGATTTCAGAGGCTGTAGTGAGATTGAGTGGCCCACTTGATGGTGAAATTGTATGCTATTGGAGTGCAGAAATGTTAATTGCTAATTCAATGAGGAAGCATTTGGTTCAGGATTTCAGGTTTTCTTATTGAATAATGCTGTTAGAGGAGGATGTTGCTGCAGCCTCTGTAGTTTGATTTCTGGTGATAATGTGTATGTATTATAAGTATGTTGTTAACTGTTATCCATACGTGTTAGATCTGTTTACTGCTTTTTTTATGACCCTTGTTCTCTGGGAAACTGTTGACTGCTTTTACATAAGACTTTGTTCTCTGGGGAATTCACTTGACAGAACTGAGGAATGACATACATTACAATTAATTTCTCCAGGTTATTGTTGCAGAAAAAGAATCAAAAATTGCTGAAATGGATGCTGCTTCATCTGGTGAAGCCGCTAGGTTGAAAGCTGCCATTGAGTCCATAAAGGGGGAGCTTGCTCATCAGAAACAGGAGCATGTATGTGTTTATATTGAGTTTAATCATGATATAACCATTCTATGTTTGCTACTGTGCTATTGGTGAATTTCTGTTAATGCATTCATACTCTGTTAATATAGCCAGCCCATTGTTCAAGCAATCTTCTTGGGCAAAGTTAATATGAGCTATGTGATTTCTGTGGTGTTAGTTGGGGTGATCTATTATCCAAATAGTGCAGTAAGACATCGACAAAATTCTCTTTGTCCCTGTTTTTTCTTCGATATGTCTTGCATCATACTCTACCCCACAATGCTTTTCATCATATTCCTCTTGCTGGACATCAGGTTACTACCAACTGCCAATCAGTTTGAATTAAAGATTATCATAGAAAAATTCTTTCCAAAGAAAATACCGGGGGAATAAAAAGACAAACATTGTTCCAGATGCGCAAAGAAAAATTGATAAATTTCAACTGACCATATCTCTCATTTTGTATTGGCTTGTAGAAATTTTATCGTTTCAAAAATGTGCTCCTCTTTGTAGCTCTATGTTTTTTTCTTGCATGGTTCTAGCCCAATGCCCTAATTGCTCTAGAGGTACTTTCAAAATCCATTTCCTGTTTTGTGAATGATATGTGATCTCTAAATTCCTTTTGCTGCTCACATTGATTTGAATTATAACCCAGGAAAAAGAAAAAGAGAGCTGGGAAGCTACCTGCCAAGCAATTAAAGCGAAACTAGAAACAGCTGAGAGTAACTTCATACGGGCAGAAATTGAAGCTGCTAAAACAAGAAGTAAAATGCTCTAACAAGTGCACATTTCTTAATCAATAGCACCTCCATGTGAACAATGTACGTGAAAGGCCTTGATGCCTGACTAGTCATGCTTTTCCTATGTGAAGGTCAGCTGGAGTTGCAGTTGTCGACCCAAACTCAATTGCTTAATGCCAGGGATGCTGAAGTGGCAGCTTTGAAAGATCAGGTATCATTATTCCCTTGTACATTGGAAAATTTGATGTGCCAATGTGGCATTTTTGTGTTGCCCTTCTTTCTTTATTTGATTTTGCCACTGCTTCTTCTATCTTCTGGAATCTGGATTGAGGAATTTGTTGGATTCCATTAAAATTGAAGTCAATACCATACAATCCGGCTTATGTTATGTTCCCTCCCCCTATTGTGGTTTTATGCGGCATTACCCTTTACTAACGGAGAGATTTGATAATCTACATTTAAAACTGAAAAAGTTACCAGAAATTACCTTTTCAGCTCCCTGACATGAAGTCATCTGATAAATTCTTCTGCGAACTTATTTCAGGGCCCATTAAAATCCGTCCTGTGGTTTTTTTATTTCAGGTGTTTTCTTTGTTATTGGAGCTTGAGTGCTTGTTTGATACTAATATTTTAACGGACAGTCGCTAAAATTGCATTACTCGTCTTGTTATTTTGCTTGCAATGATGCCAATTATCTGGGGAGAAGTGGCCTTTAGCGTGAGAATGCATTTTATTCTGAGCATATTGACTGAGTTGATAATGGAGGGATTGTCTACATTGATGAAACTCGGCCAACGAATTTGTGCATTGTAAACTGAATCTGGATGGTGAAACTTAAAGGCATTGTGATTTCCTGGATTTGGATAATGAACAATCTTGAGCTCCATTTGATTTTCAACTTTGTCTGGTTGCTTGCAAATCCAGAAAACAGACCTTGATATAATTGTTGATTCTACTATGTAAAGTGCCTTTTTATTTTTTTAACAGTTATTTAATGCGTTTATGTTTGTGTTTCAAACTGGTTTGGATAGCGAGCCTTAAAGTTGTGCTATTTAATTGATAATTTGCTCCCCTCGCATATTTGCAGATAAGCCGGCTAGAAGCTGAATTTTCCTCCTACAAGGTTCGTGCTCACTCACTTCTGCAGAAAAAGGATGCAGAGCTGGCAACGGCCAAGGACTCCGAGCAAGTCAAAGCTCTAGAGGAAGCACTCAAAGTACTGTGGCTTGTGAAACCTTAACTTGTTTGTCCAATTGTCTTCCCAAATCCTGCCAGCAACAAGAACTGTTTTTTGTCTTCTTTTTTGACACACACACACACGTACTCAAAACACACATTTGTCCTTTTAAAAGTTCTTAAATGTTGCTGTGCAGTGAACAATCTGATGGAAACTGCAGAAAAATTATCAGATTATGTTATTGGTGATGAGCCAACTTTATTTTTTGGTCATCCAGGAGGCTGAGTATGAAATATCATCACTCTCTGCAGAAAAGGATAAGGCTGTCAGTGAGCTTCAAGATTCTTTGGTCAATCTTGAGAAGGAACTTTCAGCAAGGTACTCATTTCTGGGTGTTCCTCCCCCCACCTCCCCTCTCTGTTGCAACACTACAGCTTATGGGAGAAAAGCATATGTTCATGTTGATGCTGGAACTGTAGGAAGCTCCAGAAACAAGGATATGTTAGTAACTTAGTATGCACATAATTTGGGCTAACTCATAGAAAAAAGCAAGATTAGGACAAACATTTATTCATGCTTCAGGGGACTACATTTGCGATGCAATTTCAATCTGTTCTTAACATTCTTCGTAATCCAGAAATTGGATTTGCAAGGGATTGAACTTCTGCTTATTTTTGTGGTCTTGTCAACTTCATTTGGAAGAACCCTGAAGAATAGTATTAAGATCCTTGAAATTCCTGAACAATAAGTGTATGAGGTTAGAGTTTCCTATTTTTGATTTTTTATTTTGGCCTAGAAACTAAATTCCATGCGTGTATCTTGCAACTGATGCTGGAAGATTACAGGCTTGAATTTGTGATTATACATGTGCCTGTGTGAGTAGGAGCACGTGCTTTAAGGTTGGTGGGGGGGGGGGGGGGGGATGTGTGGGCTCATCTGTGCCAATAAGAAAAAGTGCATTCAATAATGCCAAGGATATGCCACCCACGTTCCGTGTACACATGGTGCGATTATGAAAATGATCATGTCCTCAAGCTCTAATCATAACATATCTACAAAATTGAAATAACATATTTGTTTCACCAAGCAAGCCATCTTCTAACCCCAGAGACCCAACTACTCTTCATGTGTCTCCAAGCTGCCACCAACTTTATTACATAGAAAGGATGAACCCAATCAACACCATCAAAGAAAGAGATAAATGTCGAAGGGGCAAATTATGGGCTTGAAGTTGGTACCCTCAAATCTGACGAAAAGATTCAGTGCATAGCTGGAAATTGATGTGGAACAATCTCCAACCTTCCTAGGCCTCTTATTTCAAGAAAAGTTTAGTACCTCCAATGCTTGAATCCTAATGGTTGTATAATTGTATACAATGGCTTGGCAATAGCTTGATTTTCTAGCCTGACAACTTTTTGGAGGAGATTGGTAGGTTTCTAATTCAGAAATGAAATGGTGAATGACGGAATCAATTGACCTATATAGTCCTTAATTGTCCTTTATATCTGCCAGCAAAATGTGCCAATCTTCGTTAATTCATTACGACCATAAGATTCAAAAACCTATTACCATGCACATCTGACTATAAAATTTCCGTTGTATATTCTTTCCTTATTGTGAGCCATTATTGGTAGCTGAACATGGTAAAGATTCACCTGAGGAAACAAGGAAAAAGTAACTTTGTATGCCATATTTCAGGGATGCTGCTCTTAAGAATGCCGATCAGCGTATAAAAGACTTAGAAATGAAGCTTGACTCTCAGGCTATACATTGCCAATCACAAAAAGATGCTTGGGAATTGAGCTTGCGAAATGTGGAAGAGACGTGGCGATGTAAGCTTTCATTCCTGCCTCGCCAGACTATTTGTTTGTGTAGCACGTGACTTGTACTTTTGGATAGTAGCTTACTGCAGAGATGACATTATAATGTTACAATTGCTTCTACAGTGAAATATGAAGCATTGAAGGCTGAAAGTGAGGCAACAAGTGCAGAGGATCTTCAAAAGGAATTAAAAGAACTCAAAGCAAAATTTAAAAAATTGAAGGTTCTTTTCTCTCTCCTTAAGATTGTGGATGATTGATAGCACTTATTCACAGGATAACTATACTCCTTGCAGGAAGAGCATGATTCATACCGTGACCTTGCTGACAGAATGCTCGAGGAAAAGGACAAGGAGATATCAAGGCTTTCAAGTGAGAACAAGAGTCTTCAGCACTCTCTAGATTCAACACCTAAAGTGCGTTCTATCAGATCATGTTTATTATGTTGAAATTGATATCTGATGTCACCGCTAAATCCATCATTTTTCACAATTCCTCTTTTTGGTTTCGATTATCTCAAATGTTTGTACATTTGCAGGGAGGCATTGATGAGACTCTTAGCACCGGTATGAAAAAAGCTCTGTTCTTTTTGTGAATGAATCTCAATAATTACTACCGGATAATTCATTTGGAAACTTAAATTTTATTCTCTTCCATTTTGCTGATTAATGTGACATGTTCTTCAGCCACAAAGAGACAAGATGCCTCGAGTCCATCTGCTGCAGAACAGCAAATTCTGGTATATTGTCTCCTTCCTTTTTCTTTTTCTTTTCCCCCCTTCTTTCTGTTGGGCATCTCTATAGAAAGAGCCCAAACAGAATACATTCTCATATATTTAATTTAATTTGGAGTATGTCATTATGCATTTAGTTATTCTGTCCAGTGAAGCCCGTGTATGCACTTGATTCTGTGAATACTGTCTTTTGCTCTCGTTGGCATTCTTGTTGGACCCATGTAAAATATGCCTGCCAAAATTGTGAAATAAATTCGATTTCTTTGAAATGTTCATATTTGCATATTATTCAAATGCTCGTGCACTGTTGCTGTTTTGCTCTGTAAGCTCAATGTCGTTGGATATAATTATATAAAGGAATGGATGTATAGAAAGCATCCTGCAAAGGATCTGCAAGTTAAGAAATTCAGGCATTCATTGAAGAGCTGCCTGCTGTTCAGCTTAAGGTCTATTGATAAAGATACTACTCCCTGCATTTGATATGTATTTTTAAGACCATCCTTGTTCTCTTGGCCTAGGACCAAGTAAATTTGTTTAAATTTTAATGTTTTATTTTTTATATATTACTAAGATTTGAAAACATATATGGAGAGATCATATTGAGTGCTGGCCTGTACTTTGCAAACTTTATGCAGTTGCTTTCCCTTGGGCGTTCTTTATCCATGTTCTAATTCTGTGATTTCTTTCTTCTTTCAAGATGTTGGCAAGGCAGCAAGCCCAGCGAGAGGAAGAGTTGACACAGGCACAACGGCACATACTTGCACTGCAGGTGAGTGATGTTTCTCTAGAAACGAAAAGGTTCACTCTAATGCATCTTCTGATTCTATTTCTTCATTTGTACTCAGGATGAGATTGAGGAGCTTGAGCGTGAAAATCGACTTCACAGCCAACAGGTGTGGACCAATAAGTTCGTTCAGTTTGATTCACTTGGCTGTGACTAATGTATGAGGTTTGAATGGTAGATAAATGGTGGATATATCTTTGCTTAGTTAAAAAAAAAAAAAAAACTTTCTTAAGCCAAAAATCCTATTATATAGCAAATGAAAATTCCTCCTTTGATGCTTCTCAGTTCTTGTTGACTAGTAACTTGACAACACCAGTAGTAGACAGATTCTTTTCCAATAAAATCTCGCTATCTCCTTTATTTTCATGTTCTAAGGTGAAAAAAGGATGGACTTGTCTGCAATGAAACCATTATTCTGCTCATCCTATGATTCCTATCTATCAACTGTCTTTTCATGCTTTAAGTTGAAGATTGGATGTATGTATAGAATGCAAGATCAGAGATCTATACCTCACTTAACTGATATTGGCAGTTCGCAAATTTTTAGTACTTCTGCCTTAAGTGACATCTATGCATTAGTGGAAGTAACCATAAATCAAAGGAAGGTTGAGATATTTTATAACTTGGACCTAAAGCTCTGTGATTGTAGGTGTCCATGCTAAAGGAGGAGCTCCGAAACATGGATAGAGCTCAAAAAAGGGAAGGGGTTGATATGACCTACCTCAAAAACGTGGTCTTGAAACTTCTCGAGACGGGTACTTGCAAAACTATGTAATTTCATCTTTAAGGCATCCAAAGCTCTATTTTCCACGAATATTGATATTATTTCTATTGACAGGCGAGGTGGAGGCTTTGTTACCCGTTATAGCTATGCTCCTCCAATTCAGTCCTGATGAGGTGGGTATAAACCATATTAATAATTAATTACTAAGTTTTTCAATTTTATTTTACTCTGATTCTTTCTTCGGATTTTCTTGTATAAAGTGATTTAGTTTTCTTCGGTTTGTTCCTCACTATGAGGTCTGTGTAGGCTAAATAAACTAACAATGACCGGATGAAGTGTTATTTGCAATTGTCTTTAGCATTAACTTTGCTGTTTATGTAGCATTGTATGACATTTTTCACATGGATTTCCCCCTTGTTGAGACAGCGGACACTAATGGAGTTCCTTCCTCTTGGATTCTGACCCGCTCATGGGCATTGCAGCCCTACAGAGTGGAATCCATCTTCTGGGGAGGAAAAATTAGATATTTAAAACAAAATGATACAAAGCTCTCAGGAGCCATGCGAATAAATTTCATATGTGAAGTATTAATATATGATAAATATACTCTTGGAAAATATATCTATGTACTGGTGGAAGAATCAATATATGACAAATGCTGATTGGGAAAATGTGTTATTGGAACATTTGCTCAAGCACCACGTAGTGTCTTGCCAAGTTTTGCCTTGACAACGATTAATGGCAGATGGTCGGCATGAAAGCTACGCCCTTCATATCCTCTGCACCTAAGACTACACGTGGAAAATTCGCGTTGCTCAGTGGGTTTTGTTTGATTTGTAGGTCCAAAAGTGCCAGCAAGCGTACCGCAATTATACAGATGCATCAGCTGGGTCAGCAAATGATGGATCAAGTCGCTCCCTCTTCTCCAGGTTCTCATTTGTTTGACAGTGATATGGAAGCACGATTCAAGGCTGACTGGAAATTTTCCTGTACAAGGTTCATAGAAGGAGGTGGCGCTCAGGAATTCTTTGATGTTTTTTTGTGTTGTATAACAAAATATCAATTTTATCATTCAATACAGAGGAGCTTTGTACAGAAAAGGGAAAGGAGCAAGAGATGGATTGAAATACCTTAACTAGGAGCTGAGTAAATTGACCAGAGAAACATGGTCCTATTGAGCCATCTGTAAATTGTACTAGTAATCTTTTTTGACCTTTTGAGGGGGTTTCTATTTTATTGAACTATAAAAAATGGTATTTCAAATTCGATTATTCAGCAGGATATGAAACAGGATATGACTAGCCAACGACTTCATCTTTCAAGGATCTCAGATTCACACCCATTCACTTCACTTTAACAATATTACTAGAGTGCTAGGCAAGTTGCCTGTGCGATGTACGGGTATAAAAGTAGAATTTATTATTTGCAAACTGTCTTACATGTTCTGGAAATGGCAAACTTTGTACAATTATTTTAACAAGTGATTATACAAAAGCCTCATAATTGAAGAGTTGATTTGCAAAAGGAAGTTGTGCACTTGTTTGATTGAGTGTATATGTGTGTCTTCATGGTTGATTTTAACTCTTGTATTTATTTGTAGAGATGTAAGTGAGGCTTCCTGAGACACTAATATTGAAATTATGGTTTATATCAAAGGTAAATGTGAAATGTGAAAAAACAAGCAACAAATTGAAGAGGTACAAAAAAGGGGGAGAACTAACCCATAGTAACTTTTGTGATATGTGAAATATGGTTTGGAAAAGCGAAACGAAAGTTCCGTGAGAAGCCAAAGGTTGTCAACTGCTTAAAGTGATGAAAAGTTAGGTCCGGAATCTTATTATTGGGTAAATGTCTTGATTGTATTATCTGTTAAGTCAGTTATGAAGAGCACTGTAAAGTTGAGTTTTTGTTGTTGCTAATAGGTACAGTAGTCAACTTGGAGGACAAATGTATGTTCTCTGTCATCAGAAGGGGCAGCGAGACATTCTACATTGATTGTTCCATCATGTAAATTGTATATTGATGACAAATAGTACCCTCAAAGGTTGGACTGTTATAAGTTAAATGTGAAATTCGGGATATTATAATTAACAATGACCAAAGTTAGGGATTTCAGAACCTTAAAATCCTTCAGAAAATTTGCCAAAATCACTTTTACATACCCTCCACCATAAAAGTTTTCCATACCCCCGATGGGAAACTTTTAGGTCCTTGGATGGGAAAAAAATATAAAGTTGGGCCCACTTTAAAACTTTTATCATGCATAAAATCAAATCAAACTTGAAAAAGTTTGCTCAACTCTGAATGGTTGACCAACTTTTTCATGGAAATCCAGCAGCCAAATGCACCATTAGTGAAATTTGCGTACTTGATACTTTTTTATTCTCATTGTAGGATAAAATATTGATCTTGTCATATATAATCCGAGATTTCATTGTTTATTCTCGTAAAAAATCGTCTCCTCAGATCTCGAAAATATGCTTAATAATTATACACTCTTTTTTAATCAGTAAAAAATTTGGGCGAATTCATCAAGCAGTAATTCGTATGTAAGACCGTCTCACCATAAATTTATTGTAGGACGTATAACATTTTAGTGACTATTTATATATACAGGGGTGACTAATTATTTTTTTGGACTGACTCTAATTAAAGTCACCCCTTGCTAAATTATTAGTCGCGTTCGTATTAAGAAGTCATTCTAATATCACATATTAGTCATCTTAAAATGTTAAAGTATCATCTTATAAGGAGTCCGTCTTACAATAAGTTTACGTGAGACAATCTTATACTAGAATTTGCGTTCATCAAGATACTGTTGTCCTATTTTTAAGCTAGCAACCTACCTTATAATATATTGATTTAATTTCATTTATTTTTGAAAGCATCACGGCAAGGATAAAAAGCATGATTATTGCCGGTCATATTTATCTATCCAAAACATATCAGATTAGCCATTATTTAACATAAGCTTGTTCGTTTTAGAAGATCAATGTTTTATGTAAGTAAAATAATACTCAAGCATTCTTCTATTGTAATCTTGGAGCTTTCTTTTAGGAAAGGGCAATTTGTATTTAGTGAGCTACGGAATTCACTACGGTGGCGAAGTATTGAGTGAAAAATACTTATTAGTGTATTTGGATTATGTTTAGAAGGAGGGGGTGGGGGGAGGGGAGGGGACGGAATGGGAGAGGAAGGGGGGAGGGAGAGAGAGAGAGAGAGAGAGTTAATTTTGTTTGGATAGATCAATTAGGGGAATGGAGGCGAAGAGATAAGAAGTATTAAAACTCTTAAGTTACTTTCCTTTCCTCTTTATTTTGAGGGTTACGAAAACAAGTGGTTAATGAAAGGAAACGACACAAAGTGTTCCCATCCCCTTCATCCTCTTTTCATTTTTCTAGATAAAAGAAATATGATAAATAACCATCCTTTCCCTTGCCCCTATCTCTTCACCTTAACACAAACAGACCCTTGGTGAATATACTTAGTCTTGGACGAATGAGAGTAAAAATTGTTCCTCGAGAGGAGCCATAGAAGTTGGTAGTTCCAAGGAAGTTGGAACTTATTTTCTAGAAGGTTCGGAGAAGCATTTCCTAAAGAAAGGGAACCTTGAGTGATTGGTGAAATTATTCTCATAAACCTTGTAACCTTATTTATAATAAGCTTATTTAATTTCTTTTCAATAAATTTACTAACGTTGGTAGAACCAAGGTCCTTGGAGTAATCAGTATTCTAGTTATTGACACTTCTTACAAGCCTTTACATATCATGGTATTTCATTTGCCATGGAAACTCTAAGAGCTTAGTTTCAAACATCCTTGATCAAACTCTGCAATTGTTGCACTGCAATTGTTGCAGTTCAACATTAGAGAAAACATGCTAAGAATGGAATGAAGAGAAGGGAAAAATTGCCACAAACACCCTATTTATAGCCCTTGAAAAGACACTTAGAATAGGATAAACATCCTTTGATGATGGATAATAACCACTAATAGATAAGACTTGCATCGGGGATAATCACATAATGAGGATAAACATCATTATTATCCTCTTAATGACGTCTAGAAAGTTATCCAAAAGACAACAAGGCAAAAACATGTTGCAACGAATGCCACAGACACGGTATGTGTCCAACTTGACACAGTCCATGTCGCTTGAGACACGATCCATGTATGGGCTATTCTACCAATCTTTACGCTCGAATTGAACCACAGTCCACGTCCTATCAGGCACGATCTGTGTCTCCCTCAATTGGGGTGATTTAGGCTTCAATAGCCCATCTTAAATATATTTATGCCCAATTGTGTTCTTATGAGAAAGATAGTCTTATATTTAATTTATTTTGCCTTGTTTCATAGCTTCTACCTTATATACTTGAAATTATCCAACAATTTCCTGCCATTTCGAGTGTATGGGATTTATAAACCAATATCCCAAACACCCCCGCCACTAGAAAAATTCAACAAACACTCATAACAAAAACATCAAGGAAGTAAGGAGTAAATTGCACATCATGAGAAGTGTCTTGCGACTTGAACTTCCATGTATTGAATGTAATTTCAATCACTCCAAATACAATAGTAGATAAGCTCCGAATTATATATTTTTATTGACTAACTAGATACATTACTCCATACAATTACTCAATTAATATTGTTGTACTTGTGATACTATTGACTTCCATGTGTCCATATCCTCTCATGAGTATACAGAGTCAAGCACAATAGCCCCTTGAAGTGGCTACACTTCATGCTCACATAGGTAGACTGAACTTGTATGCTCTTGTAACTAAGCACCCATCCAAAACATAGTCTATTAAGAGTATAACAACTCAACCTATTAACATTACAACTAGTTAAATACTTTCTTACTTGGGACAGTTTTAGTATGTGCTTCCAATCACTATATAGAAAGGTCACTAATCTTGAGCTTGGTATCAAGTCAACTGTCAAGTAGAGGCCTCACTATTAGCAGTCTTAAATTTGGGCTTAAGTACCATTCCCTAAGATGATTTAATAACCAAGATCTTACTTAACCCTTTAGTTGAAGAATCAACTAGGTTATCACTTGAGGTCACAAAATCAATACTCACTACTCCATCCATGATTAATTGATGTGTGTATACATGTCTAAATACAATGTGCCTTGACTTGCCATTATAGACATGACTGTTTAGTCCCATTTTAGGGGCTAAATACAACTCATTTACGTTCAAGTCTATTGCCGTTCCCTAATAAAATGGTTATTTATTACGTGTTTTGTGATTTTTAGGTTTTAAGTTCGGAGAATAATAAAAGGGGGCGAAGTTGCGGAAAAAGGCGATAACTCGGTCATCCCGAGACCTTTGGAGCCGATTTGATGCCGTGGTGAAGACCCGGGAAGCAAGGGAGACCAGCCGTGCATAAAGGAGAGGGATTTCGGGCCAAAAGGCTAAGTATGGGGGCATCCAGGCTCGTAGCGTTCGCTACAACAGTTGTAGCGATCGCTACGCCCCCATACTTAGATGGAAGATCACTTGAAGAGCGTAGTGGTCGCTACGCCTATTGTAGCGATCGTTACGAGCCCAGCGTAAGGTTACGCCCAAGTAGCGTCGCTACCCCATTCATAGCGCCCGCTACGATGAAGCCCTGATTTTCCAAGTTTTCCTGCTGACGGTCGTAGCGTTCTCTACGCACTCCGTAGCGTTCGCTACGGATGATTGACTGGGTCGCAACGCTGGGCATAGCGGACGTCTTGGAGCTGAAACGTTCGCCTGCTTTGGGTCGTAACGAACGCTACGATGTCCGTAGCGTTCGCGACGACCTTATTTCCTGCATAATTTTCGGCCAAAACGACTGTGTTCTGGCCTTCCTCCCCTTGGTTTTAATTAGGCCGTCTTGTCACTTTCAAAGGAGAGTTTTTCTGGAGCTTTATTTTCTTTCCCTTTACATCTTCTATCTTTCAAGAGTTTTAGGATTAGCTTTTGGGGGATTAACTTCTACTTTGTTGATTAATTACTTTCTTCAATCAAGGCCAATTGCTTTTCATCATTTGGGTATTATTGCTCTTCATTTATTGCTAATTTATTGCTCATCCATTTAGGTATAATCTCTTTTCTCCTCATTTTAATGTTTCCAAATGCTTTGTTGCTTGTGTTAGTGTAGTTTTATGTTGTTAATCATAGTGGTTAGTTTTAATATCCATCCTTTGAGTAGAACCATGCTAGGGTTTTATTGGTTGTGTGTTGCTAATTTCTCCACCATGTCTAGAGGCTAATCTTTCTTGAGGTGAGGGGGTGATTAAGGCCTTAATGGATTTTGGCTAAGGTGTTTATTGATTAAAGTGTGTTTTAGTTGGAGGAGTCTATTTCCACTTGGTGTCTTCTCATTGGGGGTGGCGGTTCAAGGTCCGAGAGCTCTTTGAATCGTTATACACTCAATGGGAAGCCTAGAGTGGGATAGTTAGGTCTACACTTACGAGGGTAAGTGTAGGCTTAACTAGGAATTAACGCAATTCTCAACCCCGATGGTCCATGGTGGACATAGGGTAGTTAATTTGAATCTTCCTCGAGGGAGGAGATTCATCGTGGCCCCTTCCCCACGTTGTTCCATGGATAAATCCAACTTTATGCGCTTTAGTCATGAAAACTCCTTGATCAAAGATTCCGTTAAGTGTCTAAAACCCCCGAACCTCTCTTTGTCTAATTATCACCTAGTTAATCATCTTTCTAGTTTTAATTTTATCTTAATCAAAGTGATCTTTGCTCCGTAATTTATTTCTCGATTCAAGGCTAAAACCGAAACAAAATACGAGAATTTAGGCCACGGGCTCCCTGAGTTCGACAATTTACACCGGCCTGCAAACCGCTGTACACAAAAATGGCGTCGTTGCATGTACAATGACTATACACCTTTGCTAGGGTAACCTTATAATCATAATGTATGAAAATAGAAGCCATAGGTTTAGGACAAATTGGCATTTCTAACATTAGATCCCGTAACTACACCTCTGCTTCCTTACAAGTCGAATAAAGGGCTACAAACTTAGATGCCATGGTTGAATCACTTATGCATGTGTGTTTCTTGGATGCCTAAGTAACTACACCCCTGCCTAGCATAAACAACCAACCCAAAGTAAAGGAGTAATCCTCCTCATCACTAGCCGAACTTACGCCCGATTACGCTTGAGTACCTTCTAAGACCGAAGGTTCTCCTCAATAGTGCAAGGCATAGTGTTCGGTTTGTTTAAGGTATCTTAATACCCTCCGGATTGCACGCTAATGGTGTTTACTATGATTACTATTGTACCTACTCAATTTTCCAACCACAAATGCAATACCCAACCTTGTGTTAGTCATGATATGCATCAAGCTACCAACAACCCTAGCATATTCAACTTGACAAATGGGCCTACCATCATTCTTGACCAAATGATAGTTAGGATCGAATGGTGTAGACACCGGAGAAATTTCATTATGTCCAAATTTCTCCAATATCTTCTCAATGTAATGGGATTGTAATAAGCATATACCATCATCATTTATGAAGATATTAGTGCCCAAAATCACCTATGTCCTTCATAAAAAACTTGGATGACATAAAACTCTTGGTTTTCTCAACGTGTTTTATATTGATCCCAAAGATCAACATGTCATCGACATATAAACAAATTCTCACACTTCTTTCATTCTCAAACTTATAGTGCACACATTTATCAGAAGCATTGATGACAAAATCAAAAGACAAAACAACTTCATCAAATTTTTGATGCAATTGCTTAGGAGCTTATTTTAAACCATACAAAGATCTTACTAATTTACAAACTTTCTTTTCTTGACTCTCGGCTACATAGCCCTCGGGTTGTTTCATATATACCTCTTCTTCTGATTCACCATTTAGAAAAGTAGCATTTACATCCATTTGGCGAATTACTAACTTATAGACGGTGGCTAACGCTATTAGAATTCTTATAGTCATTATTCTAGCCACAGGTGCATAAGTGGCAAGGCAGTCTATACCATGTCTTTGTGTAAATCCCCTAACAACTAGTTGGGTTTTATACGTACCTTTTTATGATACTATCTACTTTCCTTTTCCTTTTAAAAATTATTTAAAGGTGATAAGCCTACTACTAGGTGGAAGATCCGCCAGGATCCATGTATTGTTTTCTATTGTAGAATCCATTTCTTTTTGTATTGTTTCTCTTCAGGTGCATCTTGTGATTCCATAGTTTCCTTAAAGGTGCTAGGATCATTACTAATACTATAAACAAAGAGAATTTGCTTATGGAATGGTATCTCTTATCCCCTCTACCAAGTAGAGATAAAAGTCATTACCCAATGCCTTTTCCTTTCTAACTCTTTTACTCCAAACTTCTATTACTTCATCAGTCTTATGATGCTCATTAGAAGCTTGCTTATTTTTGGAACCATGTCATGAATGACATCTTTGGGTCTAGGTATTGAATGGAGCCTATGCTCATTAAACAAAGCATCTATAGATTCAGTAACGGTATTAACCATTACATACTCATTAGGTTGAACAATCAAGAATCTATAAGCCTTGCTGGTTTGTGCATATATAGCTAATGAAAATGCAATGAATACCTCTTTCATCCAACTTTCTCTTTCTAGGTTTGAGAACTTTAACAATTTCCCTACAACCCCAAATTCTAAGGTTACTTAGACTTGGCTTATGTTTGTTCCAAATTTCATAAGGGGTAATAATACTTCATTTCAAGGTATTCTATTTAGGACGTAACACGGGGCGAGCATTGCTTCACCGCAAAACCTTCACGTAAACCAGAATTAGAAAGCATAACATTAACCATTTTCTTAAGGGTTCTATATTTCCTTTCAACCACCCCATTTTGCAGAGGGGTATAAGCGGCTATGACTTGATGACCAATACCAGTTTCATTAAAGTACTTAGGCTCATAGTATTCACACCCTTATCTGATCTAAGGATTTTAATGAAAGTTTCACAATGAATAATTTCACAATTTCTAAGGATTTTAACTTTGTATAATTTAAGCTTATCAAATGCCTCATCTTTTGAATTCAAGGGATAAAGTTCGCGTAGAACAATCATCAATAAAAGTTATGTAGTACTTCTTGCCACCTGTTGAAGGGTTACTATGGAAACCACCTAAATCACTATAAATTAATTCAAGTAATTAGTTTCCCTTTTAACATTAGAGAAGGAAGACTTAGTGATCTTGGTTAATATTAAAGTCCCACACTTCTCTACATTTTCATCAATAGATGGAATCAAGTCTAGTTTTGACATATCTTTTAACTTAAACTTAACATTTCCTGGATGAGTATGCCATAGAGAAGTAGGGGAAGAGTGTTCGGTTGTATATTTTTGTGGTTTTATAAGTTCAGGTTGTCGATCTCATGGATGGGTGTGAGGCTTGATTAAGGGTAATCGGTTCGTGTAAAGGGGTTTTTCTCAAGTGCAGAAAGCGATAAATTATGTAAAGAAAGCATTTGAATCTAACCTAGACATGATAATAATAAATAAAGCAATTAAAAGAAAGCAATAAAGAAAGCACTTAAAGATGAAAGCGATTAAAAGGCATGAATGAAGACAATGAATGAACAACGAAATTGGGAACGAGAAATTATACCTTTGATGACTAATCTTCAATAAGCCTTCAATCTACACTTGAATTTCCCCCGAACAAACAAGAAATTGTGGTTTGGATTACCAAGAATCCCCCAAATTCTCACTAGTAAGTAGAATTGGAGTTCCTTGACCCTCCTCCCCACTAAAAATGGAGTTGATTGTGGCTAACACTATAAAGCTTGGAAAACAAGTCAACAATGGAGATTAGAGAGGAGAGAGAGAGAGAGAGAGAGAGAGAAAGCTTGTAAAACTTCAATGGAAACTTGCTTGAATTGAGAAAGCTTGAGAAAGTTGAATACAAATGCTAGAAATCAAAGAAAGCTTGAAGAACAATGAAGAACAATTGAAAACTTGAAGAACAATTAAGAGAGATTAAAGCAAATAAAGGAAAGCAATTAAATCTAATTCTACTCCTAAACTACCTAGGCTAATTGATTATTTAGATTAATACAAGTGGGTATTTATAGAAGAAGGAAAAATACAACCCAAAACCCTAGAAATAATTCTCAGCACGCGCAACAATTTCTCCGCAGACAGAGTGGCTCGGGCGAGCCAGCAGATGGCTCGGGCGAGCAAGCGTTCTGGGCAGTGTTTTTGTTGCCCCAGAAGCCTTGCTCGGGCGAGCCAGAAGATGGCTCGGGAGAGCAAGCGTTCTGGGCAGTTTTTTTGTTGCCCCAGAAGCCTTGCTCGGGCGAGCCAGCAGATGGCTCGGGCGAGCAAGCGTTCTGGGCAGTTTTTCCCTGCCGACTTCAAACGTGCATAACTTCTTCATCCGAACTCCTTTTTAGGCCCGTAAGATATCGATGGAAAGCTCTCGGTGTGTACTTTAAGCTCTCAAAATTTCAGAGCTATCGGAGTTGTAACGAAAGAGTTATGACCCAAAGGGTGAACGCACACATATTTCAAACCTTTGAGTTTGTACCGTTCCCCTGTTTTGCGCCAATCTTGATATGGAATTTCCAACTTCGGTTTCGCCTTGGCTCTCGGCTCGGGTTGACTTGGTTTGACTCAGATCTCGGCTCGGGTTGACTTGGTTTGTCTCGGGAAATAGCTCGGGATTCCCTAAAAACCTTCAATTAAGCCCAAACTTCTTCTAACTCCTTATTTTCCTACAAAACACTAAATCATTATATCTAATATATAAATAGGGGTTAAAACAAGCAAATATACCCTATAAAAGAGAAGAAATTCGGCTCGAAACGAGGCCGAACAAAGAGTTAACAAGCATGTACGCAAAATCAATAATGTTTATTTCATTAACAACATAAACATCATTACAAACATCACAAACCAAGTTTAGCTTAAACATTTCTCCACACATAGCCCTTCCCAATAAATATGCCACCCTTAGAAAACACATACTTGTCCCCATTATAAATTTGTATAAAGCCATGCCTACTGAGGAGAAATCCGGACACAAGATTCTTAGTTACCTCCGAACCATGGTAAACATCATTCAAAGTAAGGGTTTGCAGGAAGTAGACTCCAAATCAAGTTGTCTTATGCTTTCAACTGGAACTGAAGCAATATTCCCTATGAATAGACTTTTGTCCTCAATCGGTGTGTGATTCATGAAATAAAAGCGATTTTGCATATGTACTTGGAAGCATCCGAATCGACAAACCATGCGCAGTCATCGCTAACCACATAGATTTGATCTTTAACCATTACAACAAAGTTGTTCTTATCATCCTTGAATTTCTCCTTGCCTTTTCTGAGTAGGCCATGTTCTTTTTCCAAACATGGCAATCTCGTTTCTTGTGATTGGGGTTCCCGCACTCCCAACACAACATATTAGACTTCTTACTGTTGGCGGTGTTGTTCTTATTATCATTAGGCCTTTTCTTGCCCTAATGACCATGACGACTAGAGTGGCCATCTTGTATAACATGCACCTTAGAGACTTCTTCCTTAAGATCATCTAGAAAAAATGAAGCTCCTCGACCTTCCATGCAAAGATGATTAACGAGTTCCTTAAGAAATAATGCCTCTTTCTTATGTTTTAGGTTTCTCTTAGTTTCTTTCCAAGAAGGGAGCATTTTGTCAATAATAGAAGACACTATTATGGACTCATCTATATGGAGATTATGTTGATTGATGTTATTTAATATACGTTGAATTTCATGTAACTGATCTAGCACCGAACGACCCTCTATCATATGGTAATTCATAAGTTGACGTACTAAGAAATTCTTGATAGAGGCATCTTTAGACATGTATTTGAGCTCCAATGCTTCCAATGATTCTTTGGCGGTTTCAATGCGTTGGTAAACATCGACCAATGTAACAATCGTCCCATAAAGAATACACCCACAATATATATAATCATCATTCTCGAACTTCTGCCTTCTCATTGTCTTCACCAATGTCTTGTTTTCAGCCTCCTCAGGTAGGGCATATTGAGCACATAAACCACCTTCAAAGTGGTGAGGATGAAATGCATCTTCTTATGCCAACGACGGAAGTTGACACCATCAAACTTGTCAAGCTTTTGGAAGTTTGAAGTCACGTCCTTCATGATAGGATCAAAGAGCACTCAAACAAACCATAAACAATGAAAAGATAATAGCGGAAAAGAAATCGAAAATTAACACCAGAGATTTAACGTGGAAAAAACCCAAAGCGGGAAAAAATCATGGAATCGATGCACTAGAATATGAGGATTATAGATACAAGTGTTGTGTTTCTGTCTATCTCACTTGATACAATGGGTTGAATAATAAGGAGAAACTAACCCCAAATATATACCCCACGGCACAAAGAAACCTAGGTTACAAAATAACAATAACCTAATCAAATATGTTGCACAAAGATTTGGGCTTAAGACGCGAGCAGGCCCAGCGGAGGCGTGTGTGGTGGTCCCAAAGGTGCGGGTAGCGCCCCCCTTTTTTTTGTTACTGTGTTGGGCGCGCCCAGCGCTCTTGTCAACACGGGTCGCGTTTGATGGCGAAAAGAAGAACTTCGCAGAGCCCATAGGCGCGGGCTACGCCTCAGTACACGAGGTTGGCGCCTTCAAGCCCCGCCCCTTTGCTGCTTTTGGTTAAGGCGCTCATAGCGTTCGCGCCTCCTCCTTCTCTCCTTCTCCCCATTTGGTCTCCACACACAACAATCTCCCACTTGGAGACCAAAACCTCCAACATCCTCAACTTTCTCCACAAGTTCCCCTAGTGCACCGACCGACCACTTTAACAGTCAGAGATGCCTACTAAGGCCGTACAGAGCCTCAATTTCCCAACATCCACTGGCTTATTCTTGATCCTGTAGACCTACTTATTCTACAAGGCTTTCTTCCCTGTAGGTAACCTGGTAAGCTCCCAGGTTCTTTTTTTCTCAAGTGAAGCAATTTCATCAACCATTGGGTGCTCCCACTTGAACCGAGCCTCAGCCTTCACTGGCTCACCAACATCTGTCAATAATAAATAATGCAAAGATGGAGAATATCTTTCAGGTGGATTACCTCTGGTAGCCCTCATGGATCTCCTCAATGTGGGTGGTGGAGTGTTCTCATCATCACTAGAGCTTTCACTTAGCTCATGTGGTTCAGGCCCTTCAGCAGCCTGATCTGAAGTTTGGTCTGGAGCCGGATCTCCAACCTGTGAAGCTGCCGGTGGTTCCTCTGTTTCCCCTGTTTTCTTCTTAGGCACACCAAGCCTGACAGAAAACTTGACCATCTTAGCTCCCAATAACTTCTTATCACCTGAGTCACTTGATGCCTGTCAGTCTTTATACAACACATTCTTATTAAAGACTACATCATAGTGTCTCAACATCCTTTTACCATCCCACAACCTGTATCCAAAAGCGTCAGTTCCATAGCCAACCAAATAACACTTTTTAGATTTTGGATCCAACTTGTCACATTTGTCAGGATCAATCACCATATAAGCAGTGCAACCAAATATGTGAAGAAAGGAATAATCAACTTTCTTACCACTCCATACCTCCTTAGGTACCTTCATATCTAATGGAACTGATGGACTCCTGTTGATTAGATATGCTGGTGTGTTCACTACTTCTACCCACAAGTACTTGGGCAACCCAGCATGAATCCTCATGCTTCTTGTTCTCTCGTTCAAAGTCCTGTTCATCCTCTTTACTATCCCATTTTGCCTTGGTGTCCCGGGAACAAATCTCAGTAATCTAATGCCATTCTAATCAAAATAATCCACAAAAAATTACTTAGAGGTACCCTAACTTTTGAAGAAACAATTTTTTGGTACTCCAACTTTTCAAAACTAATTTTGGGGTACCCTTACTTTTAGGATTAGAAATTACTAGGTGAATTTTCGACGAAACTCCGATTGATTCAAATCATTTTCGTCCACAAAAACAAAGGGCATTTTCGTCCACAAAAACACTTAATCAATTTCCCGCCTAAAACTCACCGGTGAAATCAAATCATTGGCCGGAAAATCACCTAATTATTTCTAATTCTAAAAGTTAGGATACCCCAAAATTAGTTTTTAAAAGTTGGGGTACCAGAAAAACATTTCACCAAAAATTACGGTACCCCTTCGTAATTTTTTGATAATCCACAAACTCCTTCTTTTCATATTCCCCTCCATTGCTCGTCCTCAAACATTTCACCTTCAACCCAATCTGTGTCTCAACCTGCGCTTTCCACTTCAAGAAAACATCAAACACATCAGATTTATTTTATAGAAAATAAACCCATACCTTCCGATTATGATCATCAATAAGGGTGACATAATATTGAGCACCACTCATGGAGTTGACTAGCGCAGGCCCCCACACATTTGAATGCACCAACTCCAACCTGTATGGTTTTGGTTCCCTGCGAGTTTTAGTGACACTAACCCTCTTCTGCTTACCGAAGACACAACTCTCACAGATTTCCATGTCTACAGTTTTCAAATCCTCCAAAATGCCCTTCGAAGCTAGAATCTTCATGCCCTTCTCACTCATGTGACCAAGCCTACAATGCCATAAGCTAGAACAAGAAGCATTATTAGAAATTAGATTAGTGCTATCCCTGGTGGAGTACAAATTACCGGACCTCAATTCCTTCGCCACTACCATAGCACCCTTCACAATCTTCCATTTTCCATTTTCCATTCTCCATTCTTGAACCCTGCAGTGTAGCCCATCTCATCAAGTTGATTCACAAAAATCAAATTCCTCTTAATCCCAGGAATATTTCTCCCATCCTCCAACTTCCACAAACCATCATTATCAGTCTTAATTGTCACATCTCCTTTACTTGTTATCTGATAATAATTGTCATTAGCAAAATACACATTGCCAAAATTCTCATTTATGAAATTACGAAATAACTCCCTATCGGAGGAAATATGAAAAGATGCACCAGTATCCACTATCCATGACTCTTCAGGACTAGACACACTCAAAATTAGGGCTTCACAAAGGTCTTTCGCAAAGTTGATAGAGCCACAATCATCATTGTTACCTTTCCCCTTCCTAGGGCAATCTCTCTTAAAATGATCCTTGTCACCACAACCATAACACACAACTTCATTCATGTTCCTAGACTTGCATTTACCCCTAGACTTCGATCGCCCCCTAGAATAGTTCGAGTTCCTATTGTTCTTCCTACACCTGACACTTCAGGCACTTCCCGAAGATCCACCACTAGAATTCTTCCTACGAAGGCCCTCATTGAGCAGCACAGATTTGACCTCATCAAATTTCATCTCATCGCTACTCTAGCACTACTTACAGCAGTTACAACTACATCCCAAGAATCAGGCATAGAAGACAACAATATTCAGGCTTTAACATTATAAGCAAAAGTCATCTTATCAGAAGCAAGTTGTGATAAAATCTTGGTAACCTCATTGATATGATCAGCACATCACCATCTTCAGATATCTTACAACTAGTTAATTTGTGGAACAAATATACCTGATTTGTTGCGCTTGGCTTCTCATACATCTCCTCCAGTGCCTTCAGCAATTCATTCGTTGTCTTTATCTCCATAACGTTAAATCTGACGTTCCAAGCCAATGACATCCTGATCAGGGACACCGCCTATTGATCAAGTAGATGGTACTTAGCTTGCTCCATAACATCTGGCTTCTTCTCTAGCAGCAAAACATGCATCGACTTCGAGTACAGCAGATCCTCAATCTGCAGCTTCTAGTAGGTAAAGTCAGACCTGCCAAATTTCTCGATTTCATACTTATTTGTCGACATTGTTTAAATGCGAGTTCTCTTTCAGCAACTTGCAGACTCTGATACGAGTTGATAGCCTCAAAGAGCACTCAAACAAACCGCAAACAATGAAAAGATAATAGCGGAAAAGAAATCGAAAATTGACACCAGAGATTTAACGTGGAAAAACCCAAAGCGGGAAAAAACCACAGAATCGATGCACTAAAATATGAGGATTACATATACAAGTGTTGTGTTTCTCTCTATCTCACTTGATACAATAGATTGAATAATAAGGAGAAACTGACCCTGAATATATACCTAACGACACAAAGAAACCTAGGTTACAAAATAACAATAACCTAATCAAAAGCGCCGCATAAAGATTTGGGCTTCAGACGTGAGCAGGCCCAGGGAGGCGCGGGTAGCACCCCCCTCCCTTTTCCTGTTACTGTGTTGGGCGCGCCTAGCGCTCTTGTCAACGCGAGTCGCGTTTGATGGCGGAAAGAAGAACTTCGCAGAGCCCGTAGGCGCGGGCTGTGCCTCAGTCCACGCGGCTGGTGCCTTCAAGCCCCACCCCTTTGCTGCTTCTGGTTGAGGCGCGGGTGGCGTCCTTCCAGGCGTTGCCTGCTCTTCCTCCTTCTCTCCTTTTCCCCGTTTGGTCTCCACGCACAACACTTCAAGCCATAACTCTCTTTTCTCTTACAAAAGTCTAAGATTGTTGGAACAACGAATGGGAAAAATCGGGTAATGCAAGAGAGTCATAGGTTTGCCTATTGTCCTTAGATTTTTGTATCGACTGCACAAAGTCTTAGGGATAAACCTCAGTCAAAGAAACTCTAAGAACTTAGTTTCAAATCTCTTTAGACTTTTGTGTCGCTCGTGTAGAGTCTTAGGGCTTGCATGGAGGATAGTCAGATATGTACTGTGTCCGTGTCTCTCTTAACTGGGCCGATTTAGGCTTTAATAGCCCTTACCTTATACACTTAAAATGATATTATAATCTATATAATGGGCAAATTGATGATATTATCCCTCCATCCTCTTTTGATTTGTCTCCTTCACTCTTATCTTTCTTTATCAACATTTCAACATTTCTTGGTTCCGCGAATGTTTTCCTACTAATTGAACTTACTCTTATAAACTCCCTTATAATCGAGTGAACTTAGTTGCATTTAATTGTGAATAGCTTTACAATAGTATCTATTTTAGGAATTTTAAATTTCCATTTTAACTTTTGTTCGTGTCAAGTCAAAAGGTTTAATATTACTCATTTACTAAAAGTGCGAGTTTTACATTTTTTTGTTTCAATGGTCATTCGTGCCAATGGAAAGTGTTTAATTAGTTACGTTCATTCACGCCAACTAAAAATATTTCCTCATTTATTATAAGTGCGCCTTTTTTGTTTTAACGGTCATTTGTGGTTAACTCTCTTATTTAGAAGCGCGGGCACGCGAGTCTTTTGGCTATCACCATTCATTAACCATAGTAATATAAACATGTTTCTAAATGTTTCCTGATTCGCGCCAGCTAAAAATATTTCCTCATTTATTGTAAGTGCGCCTTTTTTGGTTTAACGGTCATTTGTGCTTAACTCTCTTATTTAGAAGCGCGGGCGCGCGAGTCTTTTGACTATTACCACTCAACCATATTAAACATGTTCTAAATGTGATCAATTCAAACTTTAAATTTTTCTTTACTTAAATTGGAAATCATTAATTTTGATTTGCTTCTAACTTCTTTTTTTTTACCACTGTAAATATCGTACTATCTTCTCTTAGTATACCTTCTATTGCAATTGTCGTCGTTAAAATCAAAATCACCTCTAACTTTTAGGAATATTGGGAGCATGCCGGGAGGGGGGGCGGGGGGGAGGATTGTTCTGCGATGGTTGGAGCTTGGGGAAAAACATGGAATCCAAAGATAGTCCATTAAGACCCTATGCTTTTATATGGTGCGATGCGTTGCGGTACCATAACTCATGATACTACTCAACACTTCTCCACACTTCACCATACTTATTAGCTATCAATATCTATTTACTTTTCTCTCTCCTCACTTTTATCTTCTACCTTTCACATTCTCTTTCCTCAACTATTACAACTCTCATAACAACTCACCACATCTCACCACATTTCACCATACTTTTCAATTTTTCACTGCATCGCATCGCACCATCACACTCCACCCACCGCACAAAAAGAAAATTTCTTAATGACTTTCCCCGCAATTTATGAAATGGACTTTCATCTATCTTTTTACTCCCGCTTTTCTTTAAAACAAAACTACAAGGAGAGACCAAGATTCATAGAGTGATTTATTTTTTCCTTCCACAATCTGTGCACCGTTGAAAATGATAACTTTCAAACCCAAAAGATATCCAATTTACTCCCTTCGTTTCATATTAATTGTCTAAAATGTCATCTTTGACTAATAATTTCTTATATATTTTATCAAAAAATTACAAAATTATATTATTATGATAGTACTTTTCGTTATAAATCTAATGATGTTATTTTTGTGTATTATAATATTATATATATTAAGAAATTAACGGCACGTTAGGACAATTAATATGGAACGGAGGGAGTATGATTGAATCACGTGCCGTTCGGTGACTACTGTCACCATCGTTCGCAAAATCAAACAGTTCAAAATATGGATGCTCAACATGTGTAGCCACATTTTCCAATCCAAGTATAAAAACAAAATGAGCAGCAAGACTTTGTTGAAAAGTACTAAAACTTGGGCAAGAAAATGTTTGAACAAATTGTGTATTAATGATCAGGAAAAAGAAAAGGTACATGTCACAGCACACTGACACAGCCAAGCCAGAATTATTATTGGCTCATTTTCAATTGTCTACTAAAATTAATACCCCCTCCAATACTATATTTTTTGTTGGTCATTAAATTTAAATGACCAAATTATGTTGTTGTATAGTCAGTGAAACTATACAGTAAATTCTCCCACCCTCCCACCCTCTTCTGTCAACTACTACTCAATGAGAAAGAGAGCTGGATCAATCCTTGCTGCATATCCAAACTTGGATGTTGAGTATTTCCTATGTACCCCTGTTAGCTTCCCTGCCCCTGCTTTCTGGTGAAATGTTACCATTAGCCTTGCACACTCCCTGCCAAACAGCCCACAACAACAAATTCAATTCAATTCCCAACCAAATAAAATAAATACAAACAATTACACTAATGTTTCATGGTTAATTTGATAGGCCAAAGTTTTGAAAAATGGGTTTCGGCATACCCTAAATACTGTGACAAATGATTTCTGGGTACCATGGTGAATCTCAGTGGAAAATCCACAAAAGATTCCATTTTTCAAAACACACAAAAGGGAATCTCCGGTGGATTTTCCATCGAGATTAATCGAAATTGTACCCAGAAATCATTTGTCACACTACGTAAGGGTACACAGAAATCATCTTTGATGCTTTATAGCCTGTTTGGCTTCCAACGATACAAAAAAAAAAAAAAAGAAAAAAAAGGTACCCAGGAATCATCTTTTCATAACTTTGGGCTAGAGAATTAAGTAACTACCAAGAGAAAATGAAATGAAAAACAAGAAAGTTGATTGGATTCTTACAGGAGATGAGATTCAGAGTATTGGGTGTAGAATTCACAGGTCTTGTTCCACTGCTTGAAGCCATAAAGAGTGGACTGAGCAGTGTAAACTGCAGCTGCTGCTAAAAGTGATGGTGGGAATTTCAGCATCTCATACTCCACCAAACACAGCTCTATCAGGTAGAAAGTCAGCAGCTCTAGCTGTTTTCACAACCAAGTTCAAATTTTTAACCGTTAGTCCTCACATTTCACCATGTGCTATGCTCTTTAATGGGTCAAATTTATTGCCACATTGACTTGCCTTAGCACTCTCTGGGGTCCACCCCTTTACAAGTTCTTTTTTTTTTCAAAAAAACTATAAAGGAAGATAAGGGTATATATAATACTTTCTCCATTGCTGTTGAGGGACTTTGTTACACTAAGATTTAGAGTCATCAAAAGTCAAAAGTTTGAGTTCGGGTCAGTCAAATCGGTCTATATTTAAAATTCAAATAAACTTGATGATCATCAAACAATTCGGATGAATGTGAATTCGGGTCATCAAATATTCAGGGGAAAACGAACCTTCTTATCGGACTCGGCGGCCTTGAGGAATCTTCTAAGGAAAACATATGGGGTAGGCAATGACATGTTGAATTGCAATGTATTCAGCATTATTCTCTCCTGTCAACAGGATCAAATAAACTTTCAAAATTTGTCACTTTAGTAAAAAGGGGGGTTGAAAAAGGTTATGATTATTATTACCATATCAAGGAGATCCTGTCTAGAGTAAGCTTTATCAGAAATGAAGATCAAATCATCCACAACTGGGACAGAAACCTCCTCATACTTGCAAGCCAGGAGCATTGCAATCAAACCCACCAACTGCAGCTTCTTCCTTACAACAGTGTATCTAGCCAGGAATCTGTCTATCAGATTCACTGTCAGAAACAATGTCTCATCCCTCAGTTCAAATTTGTAGTGCACCTGTTCAATTTCAATTCCAATAACAACAACACTTCAGTAATTATGTCTTTGATATCATCTTTGAAATTAAGCCTTTTTTGTGCAGTTTGATTGTTGAATTTACCTCAACTAGCCAGTCAATTAGAATGGCCCTCATCTTCTCATTAATGTCAAACTGTTGTGACATATAGTCTGGTGAGACACAACCACAAGCCTGCAAGCAAAATTTCATTGCCCACATCAGAAATTGATTGAAATTGTCATCTACATCTGAATATAATCACATTTGATGTACAAGATTTCGATATATACCTCCATTCTTCGGTAATAGGAGTAGAGATCATCGACATATTCGGTGACAGCAAGTGGGTTTTTTGCATCACGGCCGTCGATATCCAAGATGGGTTCTTCAAATATGTCCTCCATCTCAACCTCTTCCTGTAATTTTTTTGTGGGGTAAATAAAAGTCAATGTAGGCTTTACCTAAATCTGAATCCATTGTACTTTTAACTGCTCTACACAATTTGAAATTTAAGGGCACAAAACAGATGAAAAGGAAGTCATATATTACTGTTTGAATTGTCTGCTTTGGTGCAACTTTAGGCTTTTCTAGAGACATTGGCTCAGGAAGATCTGCAGCTGCTTTGGACTCTTCTTCTATGATTTTAACATCTTCATATTCCTTTGAATTTTGAACAATTGATTGGGGGTCTACTTTCTTTGCACCCTAAACAAGATTTGTCGGTCATATATTAATCCAATTTGCTCATATTAGATAGAGAAACTGCAGAAAAATAAAAGAGAGATTGAGATTTGAGAACAAGAGTATATATATATATACCAAAGCAAGAGGACAAAGTTGCTGGTTCTGAGAGGGGGGAATCTGAGCAGCAAACTTTCTGCAAAGGATGAGAAATCAAATACAATCTCAATCAGAATTGAAAAGTTGATGAATTTGTCGATTGATGAGGAAGAACAAGTCAGATCAAGAGAATCAAATTTGAAAGATTTTTTGAACCTTGTAATTGGTCTATGAACTGGGTTGGCCACATTCTCATCGTATATCTCATACTTTCTGCCGATCAAATGAGTAGAAATCAGTAAAGATTACATTTTTATCAATCAAATTGATGAAAAACTAAAAACCCAGATAGAGTTTGCAGAATCAAAAAGAGGGCAAGAGAGTGAGTGTTCTTACTGGGTATTAGGTCTTTTATTGACAACACAAGGGTAAGCCTGAGATCCAGCCAAATTCTGGTTAATCACACTCAAAGCTCTTCTTGTTCTTTTCAACTCCTGTCCAAATTTTCTGGCACCCATTTCTGATTCACCTTGATGATACATTTTCAAAAACCCACTTCAGAATCAAACCAAATTCACCCACCCAACACCCCAAAACCCCCCAAATTTCAAACAAAACAAACCTCACACATTTCTCCTCACATGAGAATGACATCTATATATACACAAGCAAAAAAGAGGGCATACCTTGTTGTGGATGGGCAAGGGTCATGTTCTCACTACCAATGTTCATCTTTGCTAATTAATCTCGGATCGAAATCGAAACGAAATCCACCCAAGAACAAAAGAGAGGAAACAATAATTAATTTTTACCCTCGCCCCCCACAAAATCCCCAACCCCTAATTTGTTCTTCTAATGACAACACCAACAATGTGAGGAATACAAGAAGAGGAGGTCATCTAATAATAAGGGAGAGCTGTCTGGAAAATGCACCTCTCCGGGGCTTAATATTTTTTCAAATCCAACGGCTAGTGTGAAATATGGCCGTTGGATGAGTTACCCCATGCCTGCCTGCTACCCTTTGTTTTTCTCTTTTTAGGGCTACTATGGCTTAACGGTAACTTATTACCAATGGCACGTGCCCTCCAGATAGGAGAGAGGAGCGGATGGTTCCAATATGTGTCGAAATTACATGATTGGGTCTTCAATTTCTGACTGAAAATTCATTCATTAATTTAATTTTTAATTGTATGTTTGAAGGAAGTAACATACGCTCTCCTATGCACTTTTATCCATTTTCTGGGTTTTTAATTGGGTTGATGGGTCCACCATTAACGCCCACCAACGTATATGTAGTGAAAAAAAAAGGGAAAAAAATTCAATAAAGTGCCGTTTTTTTTATACGGTTTGGTTGCGGTACGGTGAAATTTTAAAAAATGTGGTAAATTGTGGTGAGTAATGTTGTTGTAGGTGAGATAGGTTAAGAGAGAATGTGAAACGTAGAGTAGCAGAGTAAGGAGAGAGAAAAACGAAATGATATATTGATAATAATTGTGGTGTAATAGTGAAGTGTTGTAGAAAATTAAAAAGTGTGATACGGTGTGAAGTGGTGAAGTATGGTGCAAAATTAAAAAGTGATACCGCACCGCAACCTACCGCATAAAAGAATGGGGCCTAACTATGAAGTCATGGACAAAGAAATTCTAATGACGTATAATGTGATCAAACACCAAATACTAATGGAGATATTAGAGACAAATCTGAATTGATGATTTTCAATTTATGTTTAAAGAAGAATTTGTAATTTGAAGTGAACATATTTAGAAATGCCTTCAAAATATGTATGTGTTTGAAGGGCGGGAATCGAAATATTCGCGCGCCCGCGTAGTTGATAAATGAGCAAGTAGTTAAGACATTAATGACCGTTGAAGTAAAAAGTTAAAAGGCGTGCTTTTGATAAATGAGTAAGTAGTTAAGCATTTCGAATTGACACAAATAAATGCTAAAATAATACAACTTATGTCTTAAAATGTCTGTCATTTGACTGAATTTTGACCATTGATTATTCTCAAACTACAGTGAGTTACGATATTAAATTACCGTCATTGTAATTTTTACTAATATATCTTTCTTGTGACTATAATTTCATATCGTAACTCATTGCAATTTATGAATAATCAATGGTCAAAATTTAGTCAAATGATAAACATTTTGAGACAGATGTAGTAATTTTAGATTCCTAAAATAGATAAGTTGCCATTGTAAACCTATTCACATTTAAATGCAACTATGAATTGTTTAGTTCAACATTAAATTTTACCGATGTATTAATTAATGATAAACCTTAAACATACTAAATGTCAAATGTCTGTTAATTTAATGTCTGTGTTGTTTTTTTGTTCCATTTCAAATATCTTTATGAAAAAGAAGTTAAAAAAAAATTGATCAAATTCTTAGAGATCAAATTGCTAAAGAAAATTCAATAACTTTTATGTATTCTTCTTGGACAAAGAAATTCTAATGTGGTAACTACGTGCATAATTATATGATCAAATTGTTAGAGATCAAATACTAATGGAAATATAATTAAGATGCAACTAAAAAAAATTGTTTAAATTTAAAGAAGAATTCATAATTTGAATTGAGCATATTAGAAACATGGTAAAATCCATATATGTGAGAATGAACGTTAAACTAATGTGCACCCTACATTTGATAAGTGAATGTGTAGTTAAACATTTTGAGTTGGCGCGAATTACCGTTAAAATAAAAATTTAAAAGAGGTGCGCATCTGATAAATGAGTAAGTAGTTAAACATTTTGGGTTAGTGCAAATGACCATTGAAACAAAAAGTTAAAAGGAGCGCTTTTGAAAAAAGAGTAAGTAGTTAAGCATTTTGAACTGGCGCGAATAAACGCTAAAACAAAAAAATTAAAAATTCCTAAAATAGATAAGTTGCCATTGTAAAACTAATCACATTTAAATGCAACTAAGAATATTGTAATTCAACATTGTTGTCATATTAAAGGTTTAAACCTAAACATACTAATTATCAAATATATATACTTGATAAATGGGTGAATTGATTTAGGTTGGCAGGAGTCAATTTCGGGTTGGGCCGAGTTTAGCTTAGGTGAGGTTCGCGTTCGAGCTAACTTTCAGTGATTTTATTCAGGTTGGTTCAGGTTACGCTTTTTTAGATTAGGTCCAGGTTCGATTTGGGGTTATTTGTGCGTAGATCTTAATTAATCGGGTCACTTTTTGGGTTGCGGTATATCCAGATTGGTTTTTCTTCGTGTTTGGGTCAAGCTCGGGTCATTCATCCAAGTGTAGGTTTAGGTCCAAATTCTGTTTCTCTGGTTCGGTCTTCGGGTCTCGGGACAGTTTTCCAGGTCCAAGTGTCCGTTACTTTGATGTCCTAGCATGTCTTTTTTTTTGTTCCATTTCAAATGACTTTATCTAAAAGAAGTTAAAAAAAAAGATCATATTGTTAGAGATCAAAATGATTTTTAAAAAAAATCAAGAACTTTTATATAGTCTTGGACACAGAAGTTCTGATAAGGTAACTACGTGCATATTATGACCAAATTGTTACAGATCAAATACTAATGGATCGAGATATTAGAAGCAAATCAAATTAAAATTGATAATTTTCAATTTAATTTTATAGAAGAATTCAGAGTTTGAATTGATCGTGTTTAGAAACATCTTTAAATTATGTATGTGGTTGAGGAGCGGGAATGAACAGATCCCCGCGCCCACGCTTTTAGAAAATGAGAAAGTAGTTAAGAATTTTGGGTTGGCACGCATGACCGTTAAAACAGAAATTTAAAAGGCGCGCTTCTGAAAATGACAGTAGTTATACATTTTGGGCTTACGCAAATGACCGTTAAAACAAAAATCTAAAAGGTGCGCTTCAGATAAATGAGCTAGTTAAACATTTTGAGCTGACGCAAATAACGTTTAAAATTCCTTAAATAGACCTTGTTGCAATAACACCTATTCAAAGTTAAATGCAACTTTGTCTCAAAAAAAAAGTTAAATGCAACTTAGAATATTTTAGCTTAACATGAAAATTTGTTCACCGTATTAATGATAAAAGCCTAAAGATACTAATTACCAAATGTCCATCAGTTTAATGTCTTAGCATGTGTTTTTTTTCTAATCTATTTCAAATGATGGAAAAAAGTAAAAAATAAATAAATAAATAAATTCATGCTCTGTTAATACTCACATATTGAAACTCTTTTTTCTTTTGTAGGAAGAAACTGTTTATATCTGAATGCACCAAATCACACTCATGTATGATTCTCTTCAAAATTTATTGTTGTTATTATTATTATTTTATATTTCTTATTATTAGTTGGAAAAAAAACCTAAAATGCTCAAATGTTAAAACTATCACTAATTCACTATAGTTAGCTAAATCAGAAAAATATCATAAAACTTATTTATCACTAAATCACATTAGAAAACTGCTCAAAAAAAAAATTATAAGCATGTGCTACTTGTATTAAAATTTAATTAATTAGTATTTTTATCTGAAGATCTGTTCACTACACATTCATAAATTTTATTTACTTAAATTTCGATCAGTAACCCCGTCAATAATTATGTAGTCTTGGAACCAAAAATTCTAATGTGATAACTATGTAGATAATATGATCAAATTGTTTGAGATCAAATATTAGTAGAGGTATTAGAGGGTTAATCAAAATTGATGATTTTCAATTTAAATATCATAATTTGAATATATTATCTTTGGAAACATCTTCAAGTTATGTGTACGGTTGAGTTGAGGAACCAAAAATGAATCGCACGCCCACGCTTCTTATAAATGAGTACATATATGAGTAAATAGTTAAGCATTTTGGGATAGCGCAAATGATCGTTGAGACAAAAATTTAAAAGGCGTGCTTAAGATAAATGAGTATGTAGTTAAGTATTTTATGTTGGCACGAATGAACGTTAAAACATAAATTTCTAAGATCCCTAAAATAGATAAGTTGCTATTGTATAACTATTAATAATTAAATGCAACTAAGAATATTTTAGTTCAACACTAAATTTTGTTCATTGTATTAATAATAAAAGCCTAAAAATATTGACTATCGAATGTCCGCTAGTTTAATGTCTTTGACTCTTGGGGTAAAAATAAAGTCCTAGGCTCTGAGCATTAGGGATGGCAATGGGGCGAGGAATCCCCGAACCCGCTGGGGTCCCGATCCACTGTGGGGAAAAATCTCCACCCCCATTTGGGATGGGGACGGGGACAAGGACGAGGACGATTTTTCAAAATTCGCTCGGGGACGGGGCGGTGATGGGGATAAAATTTTCCCCATCTCCATTTCCTCGCGGGGAAAAATTCCCCGTCCCCATCCCCGTCGCTGAAAATTTTAAAACTACCAAATAACCTTTATTCTAATTCAATATATATATTGATAACAAGGATAAAGTAGTAATTTTCAAATTTTAACTCAAAAACCCTAACGCTTGTTGATGTATTATTGTTTGATTTTGATATATTATTGCTTGAGTAAGTTAAATACGTTGTATTTTGAACAGGTTAAAACCGGGTCTGATTAAAAACTGGGTCCGATTATAATTTGGTTATATTTTGGATAGCTTAAAAAAAATCCCCGTTGGATCCTCGTTGGGGATGGGGAATCCACAGGGATGGGGATGAGGCAAGAATCATTCCCCGAAGCGGGGATGGGGATGGGGACGAGTTTTGGGAGCGGGGATGGGGACGGGGATATACTCCCCCGTTCCCGATCCGCCCCGTTGCCATCCCTACTGAGCATACGTTGCTTTTTTTCCATTTCAAATGATATGACAAAAAAAAGTGAAACAAAAACTTTGTTGCTACTAACATATTAAAGCTCCACAAGAAGCGGCGTTTAAATTCTTCATTTGTTTGTCGTAAGAATTCTAGATTTAGCTAAAAGAAATTATTTCTATTTCTTTTTCACATGTAAGAGGAATGGCGGCAATATTTGAGTCTCTCCTAGGGTTTCCTAAGTGAGAGGTTTTAGTCCTAGGAGGCTAGGGTTTGTCGTTGGGGAATCTCCGCGGTTTCGTGTCCGGCGTCGGCTGGGTTTCCGTGACTGACGAGCAGGGTGTCTCGTCGGGAGGCAGGGATGGAGAGCAAGGAGAAGGGGGAGGGATCAAAAGGAAAGGAGAAAAAGACAGTGGGAAGATGACGTCTCTGATGAAGAGGAGGCACAAATATCCTTATGCTTGATAGGGAAGGTATGGACTACAAAGAAGTTCAATGCCTTTGCTTTCATGAATACTCTTGAGAAGATCTGGAGCCATGCCCATGGAATAGAAATTAGAGAAGTTGGAGAAAACTTATTTCTTTTCCAGTTCTTTCATTGGAAGGACAAAGCAAAGGTTTTTGATGGAGAACCTTGGACTTTTGACAAAGCTATAGTATGCCTAAAGGAGATTTCGGGGGACGTCCAACCATCTAAAGAAGCAAAACTTCTCACTCACACCCTTTTTTGGGTGAGAGTTTACGACCCACCTTTCAAAGGAAGGAACGAACGCAATATAAGAGTAGAAGAAAAAGAAAGAGTTAGGGATGGGATGGCAATATAAGAAAGAGTTTCTCTCTTCTTCCAGAGCATTAGGGATGGCAATATAAGAACGCAAACCACCTGGGTGCCCTCATGGAGATAGACAAATCAAGATTTGTGGGATGGGAGCATTCACTGCGGTTCCGGGTAATGATGGATTTGAGGGAGGCTTTTCCATACAAAATACCGATTGAGACCAAGAAAGGAGAACAGATCAACCTTCGGGTCAAGTATGAACGACTGCCTATGTTATGTTACTTCTGTGGCAAACTAGGTCACAGTGAACGGGACTGCCCGGAAAAGGACCAAGAAGAGGGGGAGGTGATCTACAAGTATGGTGAATGGATGAAGGCGTCGCCTTGGAACACTAGAAAGGGGCTAAGTACGGCTGATCAACGTTTGAATTCTGGTACGGCAAGAAAACTTGTGTTCCATGTGAAGAAGATGGATCAACCGAGACCAGCACCTTCGGTTGAAGAGGTGGTTAAGCAGATGGGAAAAATAAGAGTAGAAGAAAAAGAAAGAGTTAGGGATGATTTGGAGAATGAGAGGGTGTTAGAAAACAATGAAATTCTGGAAGAAGAGAGAAACGAAGGGGACAAGGAAGAGAGCAGTAAGGAGATGAATGTGCATGCAGTTGCTAACAAGAGGACAAAGAATGAAGGGGGGCCATGGAGAAGGGTTCCTAGAAGTGCTCTTAGAGACGGTGAAGGAAAATCGGGAGCACTTTCTCTGGGGGGCAAAAGACGAGCTGAGGGTGAAGATGACATAGAAATGATCAATAGCAAACGGATCAGATTAGACATGGATGAGTTTCAACAAGTAGATGTGTGGTCAGTAGCGGAGGCTGGATTGCAGCCCCGCCAACAACAATGAAAATTCTAGCGTGGAACTGCCGTGGGCTCGGGAACCCACGCGCAGTGAGAGGCTTAAAGCGCCTCTTGAGTAAGAACGTCTCCAAGTGGTCTTTCTTAGTGAGACCAAGCTGAAAGAATGGGAATTTGCTGAGATGAGGAGAAGAATAAATATGGACTGTGGTGTTTATATGAGCTGTGAGGGTCAAGGAAGGGAAAGGAAAGGGGGTCTTGCAATGCTTTGGAACAATGAAATCAATTTTCATCTGAAGTCAAAATCACAAAATTTCATAAATATGGTTTGTGAGAGAGAAGATGGTATAGAATGGTGGCGTTTCACCGGAGTCTATGGACACCCAAAGGAGGAGGAGAGGGCTTTAACGTGGGATATGCTTCGAAGCTTGCATGACGGGACTGAATTGCCGTGGCTTTGCGGAGGCGATTTTAACAACATATTGTGCCATGAGGAGAAACAAAGGGGGACCTAGAAGACAGAGAAGCTACTGGAAGGTTTCAGAGAAGCTTTAGACAATTGTGGTCTTCAAGATTTAGGATGTGAAGGTCACCCTTTCACATGGAATAATGGAAGAGAGGGAAATGAGAATATCGAAGAACGACTTGATCGTTTTTTGGGAAACAATGCGTGGATGGAAACCTTTGCTTGGAACCACGTCTCCCATCTTTACAAACGAAGATCCAACCACCTTCCAGTGCTCTTGGATTGCGCAGCTCACTTGACAAGTTCTAGAAGAATTAGAAACAGAAGAGTTCCATGTCGGTTTGAAAAAATGTGGATGGAAGAAAATGAGTGTGAGATGGTTGTGGAAGGTGCATGGAGGAAAGACCCTTTACGTAATATCTCAAGAAGACTTGATGATTGCTGCATGGAGGCGAAAAGGAACTTGGGCCGGAGCATAAATCTCATTAAAGAGGATGCAGACCGTTTAAGGCGGGCCATAAACGAAGCCAAGGTGAGAAGCCCACAAAGGAGAATTTGGAAAAGCTTAGAAGTTTGATAATGGAGCTGGAGGTCTTAGAGGGGAAGGAAGAGTTTTATTGGGCCCAAAGGAGTAGATAAATTTGGCTAAAGGAGGGTGATAAAAATACAAGTTTCTTCCATGAGAAAGCATCCCAAAGAAGAAGAAGAAACAAGATTACCAGGATCAAGGACGAAGGAGGTGTTTGGAGGGATAAGGAAGAAGACATAGAAGAAGTGTTTGTGCGCTATTTTGAACACATTTTTAAGGCCCAGGAAGTGTTGGACACGGACCCGGTGACAAACCATGTCAAACCTCTAGTCACAGAGGACATGAACCAGCAGCTCAGGAACCCATACACTGGAGAGGACGTTCTCAATGCCCTTCGCCAAATGCACCCAACAAAAGCCCCTGGGCCTAACGATATGCCCGCACTCTTTTTTAAAAAAATTTGGCATATAGTAGGACAAGATGTTATAGAGTATGTGCTTAGAGTGCTTAATGGGGGGAAATCTCCGAGGGAGGTCAATAAAACCTTTATAGCTTTGATTCCAAAAGTTAAAACTCCAACCTCCACAAAATAGTTTAGACCTAGCCTATTAGCCTTTGTAATGTGATCTACAAGTTGATATCCAAGACCATTACAAATAGATTGAAAAGCATCTTACCCCATATTATCCATGAGTCCCAAAGTGCCTTTGTCCCTGGACATATGATAATGGACAATATTCTAGTTGCTTTCGAACACTTCCATTTTTTGAAGAAACGCCCAAAGCATATCAAAAAAGGTCATATGGCTCTTAAACTTGACATGAGTAAAGCCTATGACAGAGTTGAATGGGGGTTTATTGAGAAAATGTTGTGTGCCCTTGGTTTTGACCTTCACTTTGTTGCTCTAATTATGCATTGCATATCTTCGGTGAGCTAGCAAGTTTTAATCAATGGAAAGCCCTCGGATGGGGTTATTCCTCAGAGGGGTCTCCGCCAGGGTGACCCGCTTTCACCTTACCTCTTTCTAGTATGTGCAGAAGGTTTATCGGCAGTGATAAGACATCGGGAGGAGGAAAACCTCATTCATGGAATTAGGGTGGCTCGTAGTGCCCCCACGGTAACCCACCTATTTTTTGTCGATGACAGCCTCCTGTTTGTGCGAGTAAATGAGGAGGAAGCTCTTCAGGTACTGAACATCCTTAGGATCTATGAACGAGCGTCGAGATAAATGATCAATGTAGAGAAGTCGGAGATCTCCTATGGCCGAAACGTGAACGATCAAACGAGACAAATGCTCAAAGAGAGGCTTGGTTTTAAGGCCGTAGAGACACATGATCGCTACTTGGGTGTTCAAACGTTCATTGGTAGATCAAAGAAAGTTGTGTTCCAATATGTACAAGAGAGGGTTTGGAAGAAACTAAAAGGATGGAAGGAAAAGCATTTGACCAAAGCCGGGAAGGAAGTCCTTATAAAAGCAGTGGCCCAGGCTATCCCTACATATGCCATGCAATGCTTTGATCTCCCTAAAGCGGTGAGCCAGGCTATCGAAAGCTACTGCAAAGAATTTTGGTGGGGGAAAAATGGGGATGAAAAGGGTATCAAATGGCTGGCATGGGATAAGATGTGCGCGGAAAAGGCAAAAGGTGGCATGGGGTTTCGAAACTTCTCAAGTTTCAACAAGGATCTTCTAACCAAACAAGCTTGGAGACTAATCCAAAAGCCGACATCTCTAGCAGCGAGAGTCTTAAAAGCCCGGTACTACCCAAAGGAAGAATTTTGGCAAGCTTCAAAGGGCTTTCAACCAAGCTTCACCTGGCGTAGTATTTTGAAGGCAAGGGATGTAATTGTACAAGGGTCAATGTGGTGTATCGGAGATGGAGGCCAAGCGAGAATCTGGCAAGATAAGTGGGTGCCGAATGTTGGCGATGGCAGAGTTAAGACGAGACCAATCATCCTAGATGAAAATGCCATAGTAAAGGAGCTCATTGATGTGGAAAGGGGGAGATGGAAGGAAGATTTGCTCAGACACTGTTTTGACAGATACACACAAAGGGTCATTCAAACTATGCCACTGACACCAAATCCACCAAAGGGCAGACTCATTTGGTCAGTAACATACAATGGAGTGTTCTCAGTCAAATCGGCATATAGGTTGGTGAGAGAAAGGGAGAAAAGAAGAGAAGGAGGCAGCTCCTGCTCGCGGGTCTCCCAGGGAAAGGCCAAATTGATCTGGACGGCTGCAGCTCCGCCTAAAACTTCTCACTGTCTGTGGCGAACATGGAGGGACATTCTACCGACAAAGGTAAATCTAGTTAAACAGCATGTTGATGTCGACCCGGTTTGCTTAATGTATGGCGAGGACTATGAAACAAATAATCACCTATTTGTGGATTGTGAATGGTCTCGGAAAGTTTGAAGATGCATCGTTTTCCGGTTCAAAACAGCGACAAGAGAGATGGAGGACGTGGGACGGTGGATTGAGCAAAGGTTGGAGGAGACGGATGTCCAAGCTAGAGGTCTTTTCACCACCACCATTTGGTTTATTTGGACGGCAAGAAATTGGAAGGTCTTTGAGGGATTCAAGAGTGAACCAATGGCGGTGGCAACCTGGGCACTGGATTATTATCACAGCTACAGGGAAGCACAACTAAAAGAATCTTATGACCCAGAAGATAACAATGCTGAGGAATTTTGGAGAAAGTCATCCGATGGAAAATGCAAGGCGAATATCGATGCTTCTGTGCGCAGCCAAGGAGATGGTGGTTGGGGAGTGGTTATTCGAGATGGCAATGGAGAGGTGTTATGGGAAGAAACGTTCTACAACGAAGTGGCGTGGAAGGTCGAGGCGATGGAAGTTGGTGCTGTTTGGTACGGCTTATCAGCAGCTTTTCCTAGAGGACTTCATCACATTATAGTTGAATCGGATTCACAAGTAGTCATCAACGCTCTTCGTGGTAATGCAAGGGTGGCCCCAGAAACCCAGAATATTTTGAAGACATGTCTAGATTTAGTACCTTATTTTCGTCAGTAGAGTTTGTCTTGCCCGTAGAAGTTGTAACAAGATAGCTCATGAACTTGCAAACATAGCAGTTACTAAGGGTTCTTCACATGTATGGAGGGACAGTTATCCTTTGGAGGTGGCCACGTTGGTCGCCTCCGAGGCAGCTCTTGAATAATAGTTTTCTCAACAGGTTTTAAAAAAAAAAAAAAGAGGAATGGTGGTAGAGTAACCTATTCTCTAATTGACTTTCAAACCATTCTTCTAACAACTAGAACTTTGACGGAGGCGGATCGGATTGCATCTCCGACTTTGTATCAGAGGACGCTTATAATATTTCGTTAAGTAATGAATAGTTTGGCAAGTGCTTACCATAAAAATTGTCAAAACTCTATTTTTTAAATTGGTAACTTTAGTTTATGAGGGGAGGTTAGATCTGGATCTTCTAAATCACATTCATGCGTGATTATCCTGGAGGTTTGTTATTTTATTGTATTTTTCTTACTATTGTTGGAATAAATCTAATAAGCTAAAACACACAAACATACTGTAGAGTTAGGTTATCATGTGGTGGCTAGGGTGATAAAGGAATTGGACAAGCCCTCCTTAGCTACTACCTCTAATAGGGGTTTGTGGAGGAACCTTTGGAGCCTAGATGTGCCTCCACGAGTTAGAGTTTTTCAATACAGGTGCGATTGTTAGTAAGGAGAAAATTGGGAGAGGTTACCTACTTAGTCCCTGTCGTGTACAAGTTATGGAACAGCGATGGAAACAACTCTTCATACTTTTTTCCACCGCCCTTTGGCAGCAGAAATCTTGGAGAGCATCAAGTTTGAGAAGTAGTTGTGGAGTGGTCGTTTCTCTCCTATGAAGGATTCCTTCGAACATGCTTTGAGTTGTTTGGACAATCAAAGCTACATGAGTTTATAGTTGTGTTATGGTGCATTTGGAATATAAAAAACAAGTTTATTTTCGAGGACCATCGACCCATTAGAGATGTAGTTTAGAACTGTGAATATGGTTATCACATACAGGGAAGCTTAGGAGCTTGCACAAGTTGTTCAGAAACCGAAAATTGTAGGGTCCTGGAGACCCCCTGACAGGGCCGCAAGCGCACGGTATACGGTGTAGCACGTCAAGGTCGATCCCACAGGGACTCAATTAGTAACACATTTAACTAGCTCTCTATTTGATTGCGAAGCTAACCAGGTTTTGATTTTGGAAGACTTTAAAAACTAATTAAAACTAATAAAGCAGGGAAATAATCTAGGGTTCCATCAAGAGAGAAAGATTTCTAGGGAGATGCTAACCTAACAACGAGCTCGATTACTAAAACCTAGTTTGCACAATCATACATTCAAGAATGAATCAAGAACGACAACCATAAGAACTCTACTGCTCTTTCGATGCTAATAGAATTACCTCGATTAACCTAAATTAAAACTTTCGTATGCTTTTCAAGTTAATCAAAGTTGAAGGTCTCAGATATTCTGGTTATCAAAAGGTTCCCTAGTCTGTTATTCTTTTATCAAATTTCACAAAACTAGGTAGAAAGGTTGGTAGTCAAATTATTCTAATTCACCTTTCAGTACTTCTCAGGTTAATCTCAAATCACGAGTATTCGAGCGCTCAAAGAACACACATGAACATGGAAAACACAACCTTCTATTGATTCAAGCAAGAATTCATGCACAAACCAAGAACATTCAATCGAACTACATTATTTCGGGTTGCAAAACCCTATAATTAAAAGGAACTACTTACTCATGTTCAAGAAAAGCACGAAACAAGTTCCAAACATCATAATCGAATCTTAAAACTAAGAAGGAAATCAAAAAGAAAGAATAGAATTGCGAAGAATACAACCCGTCGAGTCTTTCGATCCCGGGGTGGAACCTTCTCCACGAACGTCGCTCCTTTCCTTTGCGAATCTTTATCTTGGTTTCTCTTGAATCGATTCGGTCTTGAATCTTGATGGTGGGGAAGAGGAGTAGAATGGAAGTATTAGGGCTCTCTTTTCTCCCTTTGACGGCCAAAGAACGAAGGAAAAATGATAGATAATGAATGAATGACGAAAAAACCGCCGCTCGCTTCTTTTTCTACTCGCGAAAACAACCGACCTACACGGGCAGTCTGCCACGGTCCTTACAATCCGTACAACACGGACCGTGGGGATCACCACGGGAAGACTGTGGTGTCCTCTGGCTGAGAATTTCTTGTTCCGTTCGCTCCCAAATTTGTACCACGGTATGGGTGTCATTTGCGGAGGCCTGTGGTGTGTCAGTTCTTGCCAAATCTTGAGGAAATGTTGGTGTTTTGGCCTCAAAACCTACAAATTTGCATAAAAAACAACAACACCAAGTGTAGTAGGGAAATCGGAATAAAAATCAAGGTTCACACTCAATACTATCCCTAATTCACTATCGAAAATCCCCAAAAACATAGTCATGAAAAGCAGTTATCACCCCCCATCTTCAAGCTTCGAAAAGTGAAATTTGATGGCTGCAGAGTGGGAGAGGATGGGCATGCTTGGGGATTTATTGCTTGCAATGACGTTGGAAAAGTGTTATTGGCTAGCGTTGAACAATGCAGTGGCCTCACAAACCCTCTTATGGAAGAGATTCGAACTTGTAAAATGGCTAAGAAGGAAGTAAGAATTCAAGGATTTAGATGAGTGATTCTTGAAGATGCTTCTTTAGTCCTCATTTGGAAGCAACAAGACCGGGTCTTCGATAATACCATTGAAGCTTTTTTAATGCGGCAAGTTTTGAACCTTTGTAAGGATTTCAACTTTGATAATTTTAATAATTTTTTTTTGGGGGGGGGGGGGGGAGGGACTGGCATCTCATAAAATAGCTCATATTTACCTAGCTGAGTTTAGTTGGAAGGGTCGGGCGGGTGTGATACCATATTTCATCAATGATCTAGTCTTAGAGGATATGTGTACTTTTTGAATGATTCACTAATACAATTTTCCTTTTTTGGCGATAAAAAATACATGAAAGTTAAAATTATCACTACAATTAGCTAAATCACAAAAATAAAACAGAACTTATTTGTCACTAAATTAATTTACAGAACTATAAATATACATTACATGCACCCAAAGCATACGCTCTATAGTGAATAAGCTTAACTTTATGAGTAAACAAAATAGAATAAGGTAGTGAACAACTGCCACTCCTGGAAAGCACCTAATAAATCGCAAACTGTATAGACATAACATCATGAGCAAGTGCTATTATATTAAAATGCTATTAATTAACTTTGTCATATGAAAATCTATTTACTACAAATTCATAAACCTTATTTACTAATTAATCAAACAAATTTAGAAACTTTATTTACTAAAATTTTAATCCATAATTAGATAATTAGTATGAACTATGAAGTGAAGAATCTAATCTATATGTAATGCCACAACCTTCCCGGGTCGTGGATATTACCGATAACTGTTTTAGGGATCGACAACTGATCCTACAAATCATCATGAGTCTTCTAGTGTGTTTTATCCTCGCTCACGTGGTGCCTAAGAAAACTTACCAACAGGTTACTCATCCTGAGATAATACCAGCCAAGCATATTTAACTGTTGCGTTCCAAACGAATGAGATTCCTAAAAGAAAGGTGCACCTTGATGACATAAGTAGTCACTCCAATCCCTTTAGGCCACACTTTTTAACCATCCAGGGTGTTACAATCACTCCCATTTAAGCACACAACGTTCTCATTGTGCCTCAATCCACTCCAGAATCTTTGCCCAACTAGGTGGCTGCCCATGGATCTCCTGTCCACTGGTGCAGCTCATGGTCATAGGTCGTCTCTGATACCATATGTAACGCCTAGATCCCTCGCGGGTCGTAGTTATTATCGATAACCGCTTCAGGGATCGACAACTGTCCACACAAATCACCATGAGTCTTTCTAGCGTGTTTCGCATTCGCTCACACGCTGCCTCGGAAAACTTTCCAATAAGTCGCCCATTCTGAGACTACTCCGAGCCAAACAGACTTAACTGACAATTTCCTAGTGGATGAGCTTCCTAAAAGGAATGGTGTACCTTGGTGACATAAATAATCACTTCAATCCCTTTAAGCCACACTTTTCAACCATTTGAGGTGTTACAACTATATAAGCAGACCAAATTTTTAAAAAAAATGTGCGCTACTTTTCTTTTGTGATTTGATGGTTGTGTAAAACACGAAACATCAAATGTTAGACGCAAAGTTCCAAACATAGTATTGTTATTTATTTTGGAAATAGAAAAAATAATTTTTGGACGATAATTTACTAAATTTTAAGGGTATTGGACAATAATGCACTAGACTTTTTATTGGACTCTAGTACATTAAATTTTGAGGGTATTGGACTATAATACACCCCGAACAATTTTGGTGGTAGTTGACGCGGTGGTCGTCTTACTTTGAGGTATTGTTTTTCTTTTGTTTTAAGAATTTTTTCTTACTGTATAAGAAAGTACAACTAAGTATGACGACTAATTTATTTTTGTCTATAAAAAAAATGACACCTCAATGTAGAACCGTCACCGAGTCAATCACCACCAAAATTTTCTGAGTGCATTATTGTCCAATACCCTCAATGTTCAGTGTATTAGAATCCAAAAAAACAGTTCAGTGTATTAAAATCCAATACCCCAAAGTCCAGTACATTATCGTCCAATAACCCGAAAAAAAATAAATTAGTTCAGCTCTAATTTTCTCGAGTGCAACAAAATTTCATATTGTCATACCTTCATGTTATTAACCATTGTATGATCTATTGAAATATTCTTCATAATCTGATACCGTTAAAATTTAATTTTTTTACTCAATAAAAAAGGAATAAATAGAATGTAACTTAAATGTAAGGGGAAAAAATGAAATGAAACTTAATTCTTTAATATCATATATTTATAGTTCATTAAAGGAATGGAATCAGAATGAAGTTAAATTATTACTATTATTATTACTACTATTATTGTTATTAATACTAATACTAATATTGATATTGAAATTAACATTAATGTTAACATTAATATTATTGATTTTGATATTCATATTATTATTAATATCTACTTTTTTTTGTTTGGAGATAGATTTAAAGGTGAATGAATGAAAAAGGTGAAACTAAAAATATTGCTATTTAGCCCTATTCTTTTTTGTGGTTGGCAAACTATGGTGCCACAGCCTACCGCAGTTTGCCACAACCCACCACATTTTACCGCAAATTATTACTTTTCTCTCTCCTCAATTTTCTCTCTCCTCACTTTTCTCCTATACTTTTTACATCATCTCTCCTCACCTACCCCACATACCAATAACCTACCACAATTCTATCACACCCCACCACAATTCCACCACACTTCACCACACCATTCCGTAAAGTACCGCATAAAAGAACAGGGCCTATGAAAAAGGCAAAACAAAAAATATTGCCATTAAAATATTATTATTTTTAAAAAAAATTATTCATACCTTAAATGAGGAACTTGATACACCCCTAAGATGATAAAATACCCAACCAAACATAAAATAATGGAAGCTGATACCTTTATGGATCAAGTTAAAGGTATCAAGTTACATTTCAAAACCATAAACCAAACGTGCCCTAATTTTTTCAACTTACATTGTAATAGAATAGTTAATGGTGAATGAATTTAAATTTTATACCAATCTAGATCACTCTGTTATCATTATTTTTTCAAAACTAAATGATAAAACCACTACATTACACCTACATGCTATTTAGCCATGGAACTTTGAGAAATTTAATTTAATTTTGGATCATCATCATCTTCTTCATCCAAAGGAATAATAATTGTATTTCATTTTATTTTAATAATTGTAAATGACGGTTTTAATTATGTCCTTTGATTATGCCTCTTCAATAAATTTATTATTATTATTATTATTATTATTATTATTATTATTATTATTATTATTATTATTATTATCGTAGTTTCAAAAAATTATTATTATTGTTATTACCCCTTTTTTTGGAAATTATTGTTTTTGATGGAAAGTATGACTAATATTATTCATCAAATAAACCACCAATGTTGGTTACAACCAGATCGTGGATTACATTTGGCCCTTCATCCAACCAAACTCTACGACCTACCTGGAAAGGTTGCAAATGGGCCAAGGCATGTGCTACCTTGTTCCCTTCTCTACAAATGAAAGAAAAAGCACAAAAACTAAATTTACTAGCAATATCTAGAATTTCATTAAGTAAAAATCTCATTTCTTTCTTTGGGATATTCTTGTTCTTGAGCTTGGACATGATACTTTGACAATCACCTTCAACCACTATTCGTTGACATCCTTGCTCCATTGCTTTTTGTACCGCCATCTTGCAAGCTTTTGCCTCTGTCTATTCGGGCCCATCAAATCCCAACATCTACTCCAGCGCCATGAATCTAACGACTCCCTCACTGTCTCGGCACACCAAAGCCATCCCAACTCCCCACTCTCCCAATTGTCCTCCTTCAAAATTAATCTTGAGGACCCATGACATTGGTGGTCGCCATAATGCTTGGGTGACGGACCTGGCCTCGGTGTTCTCCCTAGCTGCATGGAATTCACGCACGAGGTCTCTGGCCTACTGGACTGTGATCTTCGGTTCTCGTTGTCGCCCATTGTGCAGTAGGGCATTCCTGTCATTCCATATAGCCCACCCAATGCTAACAAAGTCTTCCCAAATCTCATTCAGCTCATCCCTCATAGCGGCTAGTGCATCAAACGCCTCTATGGTGCGTGCATGGTTTCCACACCATCTTTACGAAACCACTTTCCATCCATATTGCTTGTGCACGCTTACATTCAAACAACGCGTGGACAGTCGATTCAACCGCTTGTTCGCACACTAGGCAGAGGCTATCAATGGTGTGTACTCATTGTTCGGTCTCGTTCTGAGCCGAATTTTATCTCCTTTATAAGGTGTTTGTGTTTATTTTAGCCCTTTGTATATATATTAGATATAGTGATTTGGTGTTTTGTAGGAAAATAAGGAGTTAGAAGAAGTTTGGGCTTAATTGAAGGTTTTTAGGGAATCCCGAGCGATTTCCCGAGTCAAACCAAGTCAACCGAGCCGAGAACTAAGTCAACCCGAACCAAGAGCCAAGGCGAAACTGAAGCCGGAAATTCCATGTCAAGATTGGCGCAAAACAGGGGAACGGTACAGACTCAAAGGTTTGAAATACGTGTGCCTTCACTCTTTGGGTCATAACTCCTTTGTTACAACTCCGATTGGTCTGAAATTTTGGGAGCTTAAATTACACACCGAGATCTTTCCATCGATATCTTACGGGTCTAAAGCAGAGTTCGGATAAAGAAGTTATGTGCGTTTGAAGTCAGCAGGGAAAAGCTGCCCAGAACAGTGACTCGCCCGAGTCATCTGCTGACTCGCCCGAGTCAGGCTTCTGGGGCAACAAAGACATAGGCCAAGGGAGCGGGACAGAACATTGACTCGCCTGAGTCACTTATTGACTCGCCCGGGTCACCCGAAGTTCTGCGGAAATCTGCGAAGTTGATGCGCGTTTTGCTGAGTTAGTTTTAGGGTTTTGGGTTTCGTTCTCCTTCTTCTATAAATACCCAATGTAATTCAGACCTAAAAATAATAGGTAGCCTAGGTAGTTTAGGAGTAGAATTAGATTAGATTTAATTGCTTTCTTTAATTGTTCTTCAAGTTTTCTCCATTGTTCTTTAAGCTTTCTTCAAATTTTCTTGCAATTGTTATTAAACTCTTCTTTCAAGCATTCTTATTGAAGTTTTACAAGCTCTCTCTCTCTCTCTCTCTCTCTCTCTCTCTCTCTCTCTCTCTCTCTCTTCTCCATTGATGTTGATTTCAAAGCTTTTTAGGGTTAGCCACATCAAATCCACTTTTAGTGAGGAGGAGGGCTAAGGGTCACAAATTCCACTCTCAAGTGGGGATTTGGGGATTCTTAGTAATCTGATTCACGATTTCTTGTTTGTTCGGGAGAAATCCAAGTAGATTGAAGATTAGTGAAGAAGTTAGTTCATCGAAGGTATAATTTCTTACTTTATTTGATTTCATTGCTTTCTTAATTTCATGTTTTATTTCATGCTTTTATTGCTTTCCTTAATTCCATGTCTAGGTTAGTTTTATTGCTTTCCTTTACATAATTTATCGCTTTCCGTATTGAGAAAAACCCCAACGCAAACCGATTACCTCAATCAAGCCTAACACCCATCCCTGTGGACTGACAACCCTTGACTCATAAAACCACAAAAATTACAACCGAACAATGGCACCGTTGCCGGGGATGGCGTTATTTGGTAGATTAGGTGATTGGTTTGTATGTAAATAGTTTAATTGCTTTCTTGATTAAGTTAGAAAAATGTAGTAAAAAAAAATTGAATATCGAAAAAAGAAAAAAATATAAAGAAAAAGACTAGAAAAAGAAAACTAAAACCCTAACTCAGTTTCGCAGGAATCGGGATGCATTTAGCGTATGCATCAAGCCCTTTAAACCCCCCGGTAGCCCGGGTGGACGAGGTAGGTCTCGTGAGGGTTTATAGCAACTATACCCACAAAAGCCTAAGAAAAAGGAGAGAGGGAAAGTGAAAAACAAAACAAGTTTGAAAAGAAAGAAAATAAAACTGCTCGTATCATGAATCAAGATGTTTCAATCAAGAAAACGATGTTAATCCTCCAAAAGGAACCGTTATGAGCACCTCACATACACCTAACCCAAACAACTGCCAATCTTAGGGGTTTTCGATCCCTTACACCTCATGTAAAGTTACATCCCACTTGTGTAAAAGTTTAGAAAGCTTTAACTGAATTCGATCGACTCCAAAGACTCACGCCCGAGCTTAAAAGCAACGAAACAAACAAGGAAAGAAAAGAGTTGCCTTTCCCCGCATTGTCGCCCTTAGCTTGGTGAGGGCCGTAGGTGATGCAAGGAGAGGCCCCACGCTTAAAATTTTTTCTGCTTTTTGGGTTGGGTAATCCCAACAAATTTTCTTTCTCTTTTTTTACTTTTTAATGGTCGGTATTAGTCTTACTTTCGGGAATTGGACGGCCCAAAATGGGGTTTACCCTCCCAACACAGTCTTTTCCATACACACCTCCGTCGAGAATTCAATATAGGAGGAGCTTAAGGGGTAATAGCGTCGTACCGCTAATACCGGGCCCATGTAGGTTGGCTAAGTGTATGGTGGTTGATGTCACAAAGCCGACACGCCCCACTTAATCAATTTATTTAACTTTGCTTCTATTTTTTTTCTTTCTTTTGCTTTTGACTTTTGACTTTGTTTTTGCTTTTTCTTTTTGGAAAACAAGCTCGGATATGAATCCCTAGGATCCCCCAATTTCAATCAGAACATAAAAAGAAAGAAATGGGATCTCGCTAGACACTAAATGAAAAGAATCTAATTAAGGTAAGTCATGACAATCGCTTGAGATAGGGTCAAAAATGCTCAAACCGGTTTCTTTTAAAGAATATTAAGAACGGCTTCCCAATTTTTACAGCGAAATCTAAGAAACGAGGCAAAAACAAAACAAAACGGAAAAACAAATACTTTGGAGGTTTTTCACTTCCTTTTTTCTCCTTTTCACACAAAATTTTCAAATTTTTAGACACAAACTAAGCAAAACAAAAACAAAAGACTCAAAGGTTAGGTGATCTACCCATGATAAATGGAAGAATCACTCCCCACTCCCACACAAAACTTCACAATGTCCTCATTGTGAGAAGAAGGGTGTCACAAGTAAGGTAGAAGACCTAGAAACACACAATCAAACACAAAACAAACAAAATGGTGGCGACCCGAGCTCACACGGTTCCAACAACCATATATATCCAACATTCACACTCAAGGGGTTCGCCACCCAAAAAGAAAAACAAGCATGCATCATGGATCAATAATATATTCACATAAAAAGAAGGTGGAATGAGATTACCTGAAAAGTCTTCAATAACATCCACCCAATTCATGATCCACGAGCATATCACCATAGATTCACAATAGACAACAAGAGCAGTCTATGGTGGCAATACTTACATGTTAGATCAAAAGTAAAAGAAAACTATACAAGATAGAACTAAGGACTAACTACGAAAAGAAAACTCAAAATATTTTACAATATTTACATGATCACTGACTGACCTCAACCTCGAATCTCATTATATGAGGCGGGAATTGAGGGTTATAAGGTGGACAATGGCTTTTGGTTGATGGTAGTTTAGGTATGATAAAGAACAATGGCTTGTTGATAGATTTTCCCAAGCAAACAGCAATAAATCAATTAAGGAAAGCGATTAAAACTAATCTAGCATGTATCATACATAAACTACCATCAACCAAAAGCAGCCAAGCACGTCTAGAAAACAATTAAGCATAAACAAGGAAATTAACACTAAAATCTATCAAATCTCTTAAATATCAAAGCAAATGAAACTAGAAATCATACCTTCGAGGCACTAAATCTTCACTTGAATCTTCAACTTCTATTTGATCTTCCCCCGAACAAACAAGAAAAATGTGATTCGGATTACTAAGGATCCTCAAATTCCCACTTAAAAGTGGAATTTGTGACCCTTAATCCTCCTCTTCACTAAAAGTTGGATTTCGGTGTTTTGTGGCTAATCTAGAGCATTCAAAGCAATAAAAACTAATTGAAAGCATTAAAGAAACAAGAGACAATGAATAAAAACCTGGAACTTGTATTGATTGAAGTTGATTACAAAAAAACTTGAAGAACAAGCTTAAGGAAAACCTAGGAGAGAGAAAAATGAAAATCAACTTGAAAACATGAAAAGCTAATTAATAACAACTTAGAAACTAGGTTAAGACTGCTTCTAGCTAAATTCACAGCTGGGAGTATATATAATAGGCCCAATATGTTACACAAAACGCATCACTTTAGCCCTCAACTAATCGCAAAAAAACAGGGTGACTCGGGCGAGTCACCCCCTGACTCGGGCGAGTCAGGCTTCTGGTCCTTTGGAGTTCTTCATTGTTTGGTTGGATTTCTTCAGCTGAACGGAGGGTGACTCGACCGCGCCGAGGGTCGACTCGGGCAAGTCAGCCTTCTGTCCCTCTCCTGTATTTAGTCAATTTTTCTGAATTTTGTTGGCAGCCTCCAGAGGCTCGACTCGACCGCGCCGAGGGTCGACTCGGGCGAGTCGGCCTTCTGGTCCCACTCTTCCTTAGCTGATTTGAGGTTGGTAGTCCCCGCTTCTTCAAAGCTCTCAATTGGCTGCTTCCACTTCTTCTCTTCTTGATGCATTTTGCTCCATATTAGGCTCCTTATTGGCTCAACCTCCTGATTTCCTATAAAACTAGAAAAACCTCATAACTAACATACTATAAGAGGTTAGAACAGGTAAAAACTCCTTACTAAAGAGAAATATTCGGCTCGAAACGAGTCCGAACACTCATCTTCCCAGATTCAGCCCCGTTGGCAGCGCCCCCACCACCGCTCTCCACAAGAAAAGCTTTATTTTTGGTGGCACCCTCAGCTGCCAAGCCTGTTTCCAAAAGCTTCTGTGGTTCTCGCCCGTGCTTGACGATGGCAGGTTTTGTCTTCGCCATGCTCGGATTATATGGTAGGCCCTCTTTACAGACAATTCTCCATCTTGAGCATAGTGCCACATTAGTTTATCATTCGGCCAAGAGGTTGAGATGGGGATCTTTTTAATAATTTTAGCATCTGCCTCGATGAAGATGGAGTCCACCATTGTCGTCTTCCATACCCCCTCTTCATAGTTTATGAAGTCGCTCACCCTCAATAGCACCAAGTCGTCTCTCTTGGGAGTGATCATTGTGAAATTTGTCGGCCTCGGGATCCACCTAGATTTTCAAGTGTTGAGTGAAATCCCATTGCCCACCATCCACCGTGTTCCCCTTCTCACTACCCGAATTGCACTTGCTAGGCTCTTCCATGTGTAACTCTCATTCCCATGTACACTTGCATCCAGAATGCCCATATAGGGGAAGTACCTCGCTTGGAAGAGTTTGTAAGCGTGTGATTCTTGAGTGTACATCAATCTCCATATCTATCTCGCCAATAGGGCTTCGTTGAAAACACTCAACTCCCGGAAGCCCAAACAACCCTCTAATTTCCCATCGTACTGCTTCTTTTTGCGCACCCAATGAATCTTCCTCGCCCCCTCCTTAGCTCCCCACCAGTATCTGTTTATGACTACCTGAATCTCATCACAGAAAGAGTTTGGAAGGCGGAAAATGCTCATCGCATAGGTGGGTATTACCATGGCAACTGCCTTTACAAAGACCTCCTTACCTGCTCATGATAGATTACGACTCATCCATCCCCGAACCCTCTTGATGACTTTATCCTTAATGCTTAAAAACGCCCTCTTCTTCGATTTGTCCACATACGTAGGCAACCCGAGGTATTTGTCATGCGACAACACCTCCTTCATGTCTAGTGAGATTAAAATTTCATCCCTCCTATGCCGAGGAACGTCACTGCTAAACATCACATGAGACTTGTAAAGTTTACCTTTTGGCCCGACGCCGTCTCATAGAGTTGTAGCAGCCATTTTAACGTATCCGCCTGAGACGCGCTAGCCTTTACAAAATAAGGGAGTCGTCGGCGAAGAATAAATGTGAAACTTTCGGCGACCCCTACAAACTCTATGTCCCATCAGGTCCCCTTCCCGTCCCGCCACTGTAATATGTTCGATAGAGTCTCGACCACACAAAGAAAAAGGTAGGGAGATGTGGGATCTCCTTGCCTCAGCCCCCGACTCGATGTGACAAACCCCCGCGGTTCGCCGTTGACAACAAATGAAAGAGCAGCCAAATCAACACAATTCATGACAAGTGCAACCATTCACCTCGAAAGTCCATTTGTATCATGACTCACCATAGAAAACTCCATTCAACCCTGTCATATGCTATTGCCATGTCAAGCTTTAAAGTCATGCTTCCTTGGGTAGCCCGAGTTCCCTTCATTGAATGATAAATCTCATGTGCCACCTAGATGTTGTCTGTAATCAGGTGACCCGGAGTAAAAGCACTTTCATTTATCGAAACAATAGACAGTTTAAGACAGTTTGTTATAACCTTCGTGACAAGCTTGTTACACATGTTACAAAGGCTTATCGGTCGATAATCAGTGATCTCCGTTCGTTTGCTCTTCTTTGGGATAAGTACCACATAAGTGTGGTCCATATGCTAGGGAATCATCCCACCATTAAGGATCATTAGGACCACTGTCGAAACATCCTCCCCTACATCCTCATAAAACTTCTTGTTAAATGGGCTCAGGCCATCCTATCCTGAGGCCTTGTTGGGATATCATCATTTCCAACGCTTCAAACACCTCCTCCTTTTGAATATGGTTTACACAACTCAACATTCATCTCTGAGACACCCTGCTATCAATATTTGTAATTACCGAGTCCAAAATTTACAAGTCCTCCGACGTGAACAGTTGGGTAAAGTATGTAACCATTATCTCTTGTAACTACTCCAATTCAGTACACATCTTTCCATTATTGTTCCTAAGGCTATCGATCGTGTTTATTTTCCGTCTGTTATTTGCTTTTTTATGAAACCAGTTGAAATTCTGGTCCCCATGCATGATATAATGGACCCGTGATCGTTGCCACCACATCAGTTCTTCATTTTGCCGCCAAGACCTCAAGCTATCCAGCAACTTCTTGCGCACTGGATCAATGACCAAAGCGATCTCATTTTCCAGCTTCCGAATCTCCCCTTAACATGGCCAAAATCTAGTTTGTTCCATTCCAGCAGATCTTCCATGAATTTATTTATTTTTGATAAACATCTTTGCACACTATCCCAAGTATAGTCTGCTCCCATGCTTTTCGGGCCACCTCTTTACATCTTTCATCCAGTGTCCACATCGTCTCGAATATTCTCCTTTTTTGTTTTCTTCTTTGGAGGTTAGTGTCAAAACACTTCATAATTATGTGAAGGTGATCGAAAATGTCCGTCCACGTGGCATACTTTTGCATTCAGGAACAAACCGACCCAGGATACTTGCGCGCAGAACCGGTTCCACAAAGTGTATTTATAGCAACTATAGCTCAAATCCATGAGGCCACACTCATCAAGCATTGATCGAAAAGCTTCCAGAACCGTGTCAGTCTTCATCGCTCCCCCTTTCTTCTCAAAGGGGTATAATATCTCATTCAAGTCGCCCCCTATAAGCCATGGTAAATCCGAGCGGTGTTTGAGGTCGAGAAGTTACAGGTTTTAAGCTTATTTATCGCTTCTGAGTAGTCGTATACACCTGTGAAACGCCAGCTTTCCTCCATAGCCGCCTACTTTACCCGGATGTCTACATGGTTGAGTGACATTGAGAGTAACTCTACTTCAACTTCTTGTTTCCACCATAGGGCCACTCCACTAGCCCTTCCCCTACTGTCGACCGTCGGACCCAAGAACCCCTTGAAAGAACCACGGACCGCCTCCATCTCTCTCACACTAAGCTTGGTTTCCGAGAGAAAAACCAAGATGGGCTTATGACACCCCATCAATCGACGGAGGTCCTTTCCTGCCTGGGGATTGCCCAACCCCTGGTAGTTCAAACATAAGATACTCGTTTCCCCCGGCGGGGCTGTTTGGCAGCCACTGCCTCCTTCTCCGGTTGATTATTCGAAGATTCCATCTTCTTGTTGACCCCCCTTTTGTTCTCACCTCTATTATCCTCCCTTCCCCCTTTTGAAGTTTTCCTCTTGAAGAGTTCATACCCCACTGTTAGCATGAAATTCTCGTCCAGTGTCATATTGTCACCTGCAACATTACCAACATGCACATCAAACTTCAGCCGTTTTTTTACCATTGTTCTTCTTTTACACCTCTTTGAATGCTTGGATGAGTCTAACCTCCTCCTCTTTCTCGCTTTCTCTTCCCCGTCGCTTACTCTTGAGAAAGGGTGTTTTCATTAAATTTACGTTGTATGGCAACTCCCCTTCATGCATGTCCTCATCAACCTCCTCATAACCTCTGTAAACATGGCCTAGTAACCCACAGCCACTACATATGTCAGGAAGTTTCACGTATTTGTTCGTAAACCAAGTTGGCTTCCCAGCGACCTTAGCCTTTATCCTGTGGCGTAGAGGTTTGTTGAGATCAACATCCACACAGAAATTGAGAGACTTCTCAATGTCGATGAGGTTACTCTCATCGACGCAGACAAAGGACCCCATTGTCTTCGCTAAGCTTTCCGCAAAGGCTCTAATTTAATTTGTTTCAACCTCGACACATCATACACTTTGACCCAAAACCGTCTTGTATCAAACACAACCTCCGAGTATTTCTCCGTGTCAGTAAACTCTTTCAACAGCAGCGAGTATCCGTCAAACATCCAAGGTCCCTCCATCATCACCATCGCCTTATTCGCCTTGGAGAAACATTGGAATAGAAACAGATTCTTATCCAATTCTTTGATTAACTTCCCCTTTTCGGGTTTCCAATGTTCTTTGGCGTGGCCTTCATTGCTCCTATATTATAAGAATGTTTTGTGTGCAACCGTCCAATTAGACTTAGCGCGATTTGCTTAACCTTCTTCATGTTATCTACCTCGTCGCAATCAACCACAATCTCCTCTTCTTCCATCAACTTCATATTCCCCAATGCATATTCTATCTCCCTGTCCATCCCTAGGCCCTAGAAAGAATTAAGGGTGCTCTCAGAATTCTCCTTGCCTTGTCGGATGTGTCCGTTGAACCCCCGCCATCAATGATGTAGGAAAACCCTCTGCGCAAACCCTAGACGTTGTCGCCGTTAGGGTTAGGAGAGAAAAATATTTTATATAATTGTTGTATTGGAAATTATTATTGTTAATTATTACATTTTATTACTCCATAATTCCCTTTTCTTTTTATTACCCTAATAAAAGCTTTGCCTTTTTGTATTTTAAACTACCTACAATCCAGTTTTGTTCACCTTTAACTAATTCTACTTTTTTTTATACCTAAGTCTATCTAACTTTCCTACTTCTAAAAAAGTTCATTGCTAATTTATACCTACTTCTACCTAAACTTATCTGAATCTACTTAAATCTACCTAACCTTTACGCAACTTTATATACCCACCAAAAGAACAATGATTTGCTTGTTTTATAAATCTCTTTATTGATCAATATGATTTTTTTTTATAATCTAATCATTTGTATGGAATAGAAGAGAAATAGTTTCTATTAATTTAAGCTAAGTATTTTGGTCGATTGAAGAAAATTGTTTCTAATAATTTAAGTTTAGTTCAATCACTTCAAGAATTAGTTTGATGTTATATTAATGTTATAATGTTAGATAATATTTTTTAGGATTATTGAATGATAATACACTGAACTTTTAGGGGTATTGGACAATAATGCACTGAATTTTTTTCTTGGACTCTAATACACTGAACTTTGAGGTTATTGGACAATAATGCACTAAGACCAATTCAGCTGGTGATTGACGCGGTGACTGTCTTACTTTGAGGCGTCGTTTTTCTATTTTTTTTCCAAAGAAAATATATTAGTCATCTTACTTATGTGTACTTTCTTACACGACAAAAAAATTTTCTGAAAAAAACAGAAAAACGACACCTCAAAGTAAGACAGCCACCGCGTCAACCACCAGCTGAATTGGTATGAGTGCATTATTGTCCAACACCCTCAATGTTCAGTGTATTAGAGTCCAAGAAAAAAGTTCAGTGCATTATTGTCCAATACCCCTAAAGTTCAGTATATTATCATCCAATAACCCTATTTTTTAATGTAATTGTATGAAAATCATATTATCAACTTCATTTGAATCTAATAAATAAAACAGCCCCTTTCTCCCAATAATTACCCTCATTAATTGTCTCCCCCTATAAAATCTACCTGAAATGTCTCTTTCACTCATTCTTAAATAATTAATCCACATATTCCTAGAAATCGACCGCCTCCCAGTTCGCATATAAAAAATGATTCTCTCTTCATCTTTGTACTTATCTATATAATTAAATTAAGCCACGACTTATAAGCCATCGCTGGTGCACAATTGCTACAACGAAAGAAGAAGGGAGGTAGGGAGATGAAGATCCAAGAGCACTGTGCAATAAAAAGAAGGAGAGCAGCGAAGAGCCGACTATGTAACTAGGGTTTGGATAAAACTGAGATGTTTATGTATGACTATACTAGGGTTTGGATACAAAACCGAGATGTTTATGTAAAAGTAGTTTGACAATGGTTTGCCTGGTTCATAGGGGTCGACCAGGTCAACTAATTTTCTCAATTTTCTAGCGGTTGAACCAGTTAAACATAAAATCAGACCAATTGAGTTATTGGTTCCTGATTGAACTAGTTGGATTGGTCAATTTGGTCTAGTTCGATCTTTTACAACAAAAACAGTTCTCTCAAACCCTAAGTAACTGCAAAATCTCTGATTGTGGCTGAGACTACTCTTATAAGAAAACACACAGATTGTGACTGGCTCCACTTGAACAAGGCACTTGACTTTGACAAATTCCTCTTACACAGAACACTTGATTGTTACTTACTCCGCTTGACGAAAATGTAACCAAAGATACAAAATGCTTAGTCTACTATCTCCACCTCAATGGAAACCCTATCCTAAACTTTAACAAAGACACATATTTTCCTTATACTCCCAGAATTTTGGCTAGCTCGTCAATAAGATGAATCCTAGTGTTTGAGCCTATTTTAATAAGCCTTAGTTTCTTAGTAATGAGACCTTAACTACAATTAATTAAACCACCTTACAATCAAAGTTTTAAGGAATGTAATTGATATGGTTAAGATTGGGAAACTTAGAGAATTCATATCTATATCTATTACACCAATTATAATACGTTAAAACTCCAAATGCATTTATCATATAATATTTAAGTTTCCATAACTGAAAGTGTTAGTTGATAAATATTCGCTTCTTTTTGAATATTTCCATCAACATTAAGCAACACATTTCTGAACTTGTACCCAAGAGACGGTTCCCAATAAATGTTCCTTCGATTGCTCACACACTTCATATTTTATTATATTAGAGATAACCTTAGTTCTTGCATTCACAAATGAATCTAGACCATATATAGTGAAAATCAATCTTCACAACTGCACTACCAAGTTCATTCCTCTTCAGTTGGTGACTTCTTCGAGGGTCTTCCAGATCTTCAGTCTGAAGCCTATATCTTAGCTCAATTTAGACCTCCAATCTTCTAAGCAATTTTCAACTTCCGCCTTACATCTCAACTCGAATAATAGCTTCATATCTTCACGTCAACCTTCAACTCTCAACTTACATATGAGCTTAGCTTCAAGCTTTAGGTCTTTATATATAGCAATCTTTTGCTTTCAGCTTATGTCTCATCTCAGCTTCAAACTTCATATTAATCTTCAATCTTTCATTTATATCTTAGCTCAGTTTCAGACTTCATATTCTCAACTTGTGACTCAGCTACTTGTTCCTCTTTATTCACCTTTAAGGACTTCTCAGGAGCTACTTCACGTAATTACCCATTCCACACCTCTGTGCATCTCAGCTTGATAACAAGATCAAAGCAATATGTTGATCACACTCTTTGACCACTCATAGGGTAAGCAGGCATGAACACTTATTATGTTTCTTTTCTACGGTGACACTTATTTGCTATCATAATAATGCACGCATACAAACCATTCACAACACAATGCTCATTCGCATAATATACCATAATAGATTTTCCAAGTTAACCATATGTATACTCAATTGTGTAACATTGAGAGTCACCATCAAAACTAAAAATCATAAACATTCATAATAAGTTATCCCAACAAGAAAATCATGAAATTCTATTAAATCGATCTCTAATAGCATGAACCCTCCTCCTAAGGTTCTGATCTTTTATACGGTGCAGTGCGGTGTGATACCACAACTCACCATACTACTCAATATTTTTCCACATTTCACCACATTTTACCACAATCATTACCAATATATCTCCTTATTTTTCTCCTCTACTTTTCACATTCTCTCTCCTCACCTACCCTACCTACCACAACTCACCACAGTTTACTACACTTTTCAATGATTTCACTGCACTACACCATCACAGCACTCCACCCACCACTCAAAAGAATAGGGTCTCTTATGAAACACGGAGGTCAATATCATGCAGAGGGACACTTTATTTTTTTCTCTCTAAACCCTAGTCGTCCCCTTCCCATACCTGCCCTTCACCGACCCTAGGCTCACCGCCGGTGGTCACCGGAGCTACCCACCGACCTCCTAGGAGGTCGATGCTTTGGTTGCCTGATCGTGCGGTGCCCTTGGTCGTCACGACACCGACGTCTGTTGCTATGGTCAGGCTTCTTCCCCTGGTGTCGGGCTTATCGGTGTCCGTCTTCGGGCGCATGGTGGTGGTTCATCCTTGTTCCAGTGGACAGACGGTAGTCATCATTTGGTGGTTCTAGGGTTTCTTAGGCCGCTTTTGGTCTGCGTTGGGTGTTGCTCAGGGGTTAAGCTGGTGGCTTTTTATTTTTCTTCCTAGCCGTCTCATTGTCAGTTGTTTCTTGCCATCTCAGGTTCTCTTCCTCTTCTGTTTCGGTCTTCGTTTTTTGGTTTCTGCTCGGTGGTCTGGGGTTAGTGGGTGCAATGTCTCTTTCTCTTATTTCAAGGTGTTATGTGCTTAAGTCTGAATTATCTTCCATTGTTGATTCTCTTAATTTTAAGGGTTTCTCAGAGGGTGGTCTCGGTGATGTGTTGTCTTTGGCTGCTCTTTCTAAAGCTAGTGAGATTGTATGCATTCTCAAGGTATTTGTGGGGTTGCGTGGGGTGGTTGTCTCCCCCGATTTTGATTTTGTGTTGGATGGTGATGCTACTGTGAATGGGGTTATCGGTCAACATGTTGATACCTCTTTTAATGTGTCTTCGGGAGTTAGGGCTTGCTCTTTCTCCTTGTTTGTTGATAACCTTCCTGCCGGGGTTGACAATTTGGGTTTGAAGAACCTTTTTGCTGATTTTGGGACAATCTTTGATGCTTACATCCCTCAGAAAATGGGTAAGAATGGGAAGAAGTTCGGTTTTGTTCGCTTTTTTTTACAAACAAGCGAGTTTGAATGTTATTCGATGCTTTGATGGTAGGTGCTTTAATGGTCTTTGTTAGCAGTCTCGTGGGCTAAATTTCATAAGAAGTTGAGCTCTAAACCTGTCAAGTGGGTTTGGGTCCCTAAAACCAATCAGAGTAGGGTGTCTCAATCAACCTCATTTGTCCCTACTGATTCTGAGCGAACTTTTTGAAACCCCATCTGTCCAAATTTGACTCATTCTATAGTTGGTGATGGTACTCCTAGTTCTCGTGGTTGTTTTACATCTCCTATGCGTTCTTATAAGGATGTTCTATGTGATCATGCGCATATTGATAGTTCTCGTGGTTGTTTTACATCTCCTATGGGTCCCTACTGGCACGTTCTAAGGTCGGTGCTAGGAGCAAAAGGAGAAGTAAAGTCGTGTTGAAATCCAAATGGAGGTTGATTTTGGAAGCTTCTCGGAAGACTAAATCGACTTCTATTGAAGCGCCGAGGAAGTTGAAGGACCCAATGGATATTAGACCGGTGATTGATCAAAAGAAGGCTCTGGTGACAGAGGTTTGTAGGCTAAAGGTTATACCTACCAAGAAAAAGTGAATTATTTTTTCAGTGGTTTTACCGTTGTTTTGTAGTTGCCTTTTCCTGGTTCTCCTGGATGTAGCTTTCAACTGTTTATTGGTTGTCTTTGGTTTGCCTTATGCTGTTTTTTTACTGTTTTATGAATGTTTTGTTACATCTTTGATACTTTATAACCTTTTGGCTTCTAACTATAAAAAAAATGTGCAAGAGGTTTCAAAGTTTTTATTTCAAATATTGCGAACTACAACTAGTTAGCCTGTGCTTAATTTTATAATTGATGATTAATTTTTTTGATAATACACCTCCCATGCATTATGTTACATCATTTCTGTTTCTCTTCCTTTATCATTCGTAGTATACCAACATTTCGTCAATAATTTTCTATAATAATATAGCTTATTAAATATTTTAAATATGGGCTCAAAAAAATCAAAAGATTATTTTAATATGTTTCATCCCTTCAGTAATTATGTCCGGTAGTGGGCTCGGCCTTTGAATGTTCCGATAATGAGTAACCTATAATAGCTGAAGGTCCTACCAAACAAACCTCAAGTAGAATTTTCCACGTCCAGGAAAGGAATTACCTTGAAAATATTTTTTAAAGAAAAGCTCCAAACGTCACTGCAGAAAAGTTCTGACATAAATGCTATGAATTCTCTGCTTTCTCAGACCTTTACAGCCTGAGGGACCGTTAAAACCTCTTTTTTTTTATATAAATAAACTCAAAAATAAATAATATTTATTTCCAATAGGGGAGAGAAAGAGAGAATAGGGGAAAAAAACCTTTTATATTGGAAAGAAGGGGCAAGAAACTAATATGGTATGATATAGAAGATATGCATGGTATTAGAGCACTAATCCTGATTCCAGTTTCTAACAGGAGCCGTTCTTGCTGTTGTGGCTTCCAAATACACCATAAGATCTAAACCTAATAGTGAGGCTGTCTAGTAAGCTTAATAGATGCCATGGTAGAACTTGGACATTTGTAGTAATCTTTTATCTGAATAAATTGGTGACTACAGAAGAAGCATATTTGAAAAGCCTGTATAACTTAGGTTCGCTCTCGCTCTGTGGAGATTGCTCTCCCACTTTCTGCTCCTTCCCTGGTTCTGCATCTTTTTCGATAGACGCCTTTCCTCCAAAGAGATTTGAAGGGCCTTGAACATTCTCCAGATCCTCAGGACCCTCGGATTTGTTTCCTCGCATGATTTGGGGTTTCTTAGTGATTTTGGTTTCCACAAAAACAAGCTGCTCAACGTCTTTTACTGAATCTGAATCCTCTTGTGGTTCATTTTTCTGAGTGCCAAGGGTTTTTCGGATTCTCTCTTTCACAGGTTTCTGCCCGTGCGCCTGCTTGTTCTGGGTCTGTTTCATAATTTGTTTCCGACATAGTTCATCTTCAAGCCCATATGATATGAGCCCTCTGGAATCTGGCGTTTCAATCCCAAAACCCCTTGGAGTTGGCTCCATTTTGTGCTCTTCTGTCATCTTGGATGCCTTTTGTAGCAAAATAAGTATGTCCCTGGGATAGTCCGCTTCACCAGGTCGTCCCCCCTCTAACTTACCGCACTTCTGAGTCAATTTCTTCTGCAAGGAAAGAAAACTCTCAGTATCTTTCACTGCTTTCTTTTGAGTCGATTTACTTTTCTGTGCTATATCTTGAGTGCTGAGAATTTCTCCTATATTCTCCTTCACAGGGGTTGTAACCGAACCACTGAGTGTCTTGTGCTGCTTCTGTTTCTGTTTCTGCTTCTGTTTCTTGGGCATTTTTTGGTCTTGTTCATTGTCAAGCTTCCCAGATCCAGGTTTTGGTATAACTTTGGATTCAGTTGTTATTGGAGCCAGCTCAGCCTCAAATCCATTCATCATCTTGGGCGCCATTCTAAGCACACTCAACAATTCCCCAGGTGCGTCCGGTTCACCATTTTTCCGCAACTCTAGCTGAGCATCCCTCTGAGTCAATATCTTCTGCAATGATAGAGGTCCTTCAACATCCTTCATTACTTGTGTTTTCTGTTCAACCTTCTGTGGTATCTTCTGTATGTTAAGGATTTCTCTGATCTTCTCCTTCACAAGTTTCTGCTCCACAACAGTGTGTGTCTCCTTGGCTTGCTTCTGGTTTATGGGTCCTTTTTCATCACATTCACCTGCTCCTTGTTTCACCCTATGATTCAATTTTGATGTTTGAAGCTTGCAATCCACTGAAGTTGTCATGTCTATCTTAACAAGATCAGCTACAAGTTTATGTGCTTCGAGATCTTGTTTCTTCTCCACGGTAAGCTCAGGTTGATGGTAGGAGACCCTGCTACCCTTCATTGTATCCATGATGACTTTTCCAAGGACAAATCTGGTTTCCTCTATGTCACCCTTCTCGAGTAACTTGTAGTCAATGCTGTAACGATGCCTTTCTTCCTCCAGTGACTCGACACCATCCATCAGCACAGAAAAAATTGCAGCTACTTTGCTGCCAGTATTTCGGGATATAAATACCTGGACAATCACAATTGTAGGACAATATCACACACATCACTCAACATTCAGAGCTACCTGAATTGTCATCAAACACAATACATAGAACGCCAAAGCATTAATCGAATCTAGGACAGGCGACCAAGTGTGAGGGTCGGGTCCACGTAGCGACAGGATGTTGATTGGAAGAGAGAAGACATTCTTACCAACAAAGAGCTCCGAGAAGACCGGAAGCCTCCCATGACTTTAGAAAGATGTTCTGAATCAGTCAAAGTATCAATGGAATCTACAACCACTGACGCAAAATTAGCAACCTTTCCTGCAAGCTCTTTATTCGTCACATCACTGGACGACTCCAGAATCTCAGGCACAAAATTAACATGCTGTTCAGCAAGTTCTCTTGCAGTTTTTACACCTTCTTTCCAGCTTCCATGGTACAGGACAGCAGAAATGGTCCAAATTACAAGAGCATCTTGAGGATGATTCACCAAAGCAAGGTGAAAGGCGAGCAGGCTGACCCTGTTACATGCACAAGTGGAATTATATTTGTGTACATTTTATTTCAACCATCATGTCCAACTACAGAAATGTTGCAATAGACCACTTAAAATTTGGAAGAAGATTCGCTCACCACAAGCCAGGATCACAGTGCTGGCCACATGAAACCGCATTATCGAGATTGAAGAACAATTCCTACACAAAGCAAAATATGGTGACAAGCTGCCAATCGAAGTTAAGGTTCTCCAAATTAAGAACCCTGAAGCATGCCTTAAAATTCAATATAGGAAACTTAATACTAGCTTAAGAAGCTTCAAGCTGAAGAATCAATGGCACTGTAGCCAAATGTACAGTCTCCACGATATCAGCAAATAAGAAACCTCCAAATGCATATCAAATTGAGGTGATTGAACAAAACATTACTCACAGTCACAACTAAGAAAGAGGGAACAAAGCGAATTATAGAGCCCATATTATATTCTTTTCACCCAATTGTGACTTACCATCAACATCAAAGGATTTTGTGCACCAGATTGCTGAGAAAGATATGCTGCCTGCAGTACATGTAACCAACCAAGCTCACATTGATGACTAAATTAACATAAGCATACATCAAACAGGCAATACTAACCACTCACTTGAAATGGAAATAAGACTTCAAGAAGGTTGAATCTTTTGAGGAGGAGAAGAGAAGTGTGAGCTGCCCCAGATGAGAGCATACAAATCATCTCCTTCCTCAATTTAGTCTGAGCAGCCAAGAAATCAATATCAGTAATTTCAGATAGGCCAAGTAACAAAGCAGTCATCAAACCCAGGTTGTGAGGAACCTTTGTGTTACTCGTATTGATGTGATGACCTCTATTTTTATTTTTATTTTTTTGTTGGGGACGCGGGGGGGGGGGGGGGGGGACACAACCAAAACATGATCCAAAGGTAGTAAGGTACTGTTAAAATGCAAATAAACAGCTAAGGGCCCAAAATAGCAACAAATTCTCGAAACAGAAGCAATACCTTTCCCAAGGCTGCAACAGAACCGTAATGATTATGTATTTCTGCCTCTGTATCTTCTGCAAATGACAATCCTAGACGAGCTGCAAGTCTTAGCGCCATCAAAATTCTAGCTGTAGAACAAAATTCCACTTACTTTTACAAACAGTTGGCCTTATCCTTGAATGCTACACCAATGTTACGAGTAAGGTAGCAAACCACCTACCACAATCCTCTTTGAATGACAACTTAGCAGGGATCAAAGTTCGTAGCTGAGGCAATAACATCAATCATCAAGACAATTACTCAAGTAACCAGAAATAAAACAGTCCCAGACATGAGAAATGAAAGAAAGACAGTGTGCAGACACTATAATAAGCACCTTGAGGGATGTCAAATCAGTCATTCCGCCGGAGTAATCATAAATCCTATGGGCAAAAGGGTCGTAGAACAAACTGCTCAAATTTTACGAAATACAAAGTCAGAGACTTATCTCTGTATATCAGTTCAAAAATGCAGACAAAATAGGCAACTAACAAAAATAATTAAAAAGGAAAAAGTAATCATGAACACAAAAGAAAAGACAAGAAGCATAGTGATCTCACATACCTGTTGATTGTGAAATCTCGCTTCAAGGAATCTCTCCAACGCATGATATCCTTCTCATCATAGCCATCAGGTATCTTGGACAATTGAACATCTTCTTTCTCCTTCGAGTCAGTTGCCACCCCTTCAAAACTAGATACCTGAACCAAAGCATTACATGATCATATTCACAGCAAACATTAAGATTGCTGTTTTGAGGGGAAAGAAATTGTTCCAGGGACAATCAGAAACCATGTTGACAGACCTCTATTGTACAATCTTTCATACAAACCCTGCATATTGGAAATTGCCGCCCCATAATAAAAGCACGACGGAAGTTTTCCTTGATCTGTTAAAAAAAGATATTAGATAGGCATTACTACAAATAGTCTTAAATAATTGGATGAGACTACAAACTGTAAGGCAATCCAGCATTACATAACCTCCTGAAGAGTTGCTGTTGTGACCACATCAAAATCTCTGGGTGTTTTACTGAGTAATAGATCTCTAACACATCCACCCACCAAGTAGGCATCATACCCTGCACATCAACTTCATTCAGGACGCATACAATGTTTCGGCAGATGTGGAGAGGGGGGAAGAATTCAATATCCAAAATCAGGGTCTGCTCTATAGAGAGGGGTAAGGTAAAGTTGAGTAAAGTAGGGTAGGTATCTTTAGATAAAGTTGCAAATTGTTTAAAATATGGGTAAATTGGGTAAATTTGGGTTGGGTTGAGCAATGGGGTATACAACCCTCTAAAGAACAGAGCCTCAGAAGGCATCCATCACTCATTATGATAGAGAGCTAATGCAAGCTTGCCACAACACCCAACTCCAAAATAAAGAGAACACATCAAGTAATCAAATTTTCATTTATTCCAAGAAAGACCCATACATTGTCAAAGGATATAAAAAGCAGATTTGGTCATGATTGCAATTGTGGTAGAGGTCTTGTATCCCAAAATTGCAGCAATACAAAAACCATGAAATGATTGCGGCGTGATTACTCAAAAGATTCACTGATCATTGGCATATATATTTCCAAGCAATTGACTTCATAACCCTTTCGCAAGCATTATGACAAGTTTCCCCACAACTAGATGCAAAAAAAAACAAAAAAAAAAAAAAGCACTAAAAAGCAAACAAAATGAAGATGTAAATGTTGTTTTATATTTTCACATCAGTTTTTGTGCCAGTGTTGGGGAACTCACAATTACTAAATTGTCATGACAGCCTTTCAAGGTAAAGCAGTACAAACAACTAATATATTAAAAAAATAGTTTCTTCTACTTCAAACATTCCAATGCAGACATTCAATTGTGAAACAGCCCTATTTTTAATCCAAGTTGTCATGCTAACTTCTGTTTAATACATGTTAAATGATAACCAACTATGTGAATGTCTTAAATATGTATAAAGATTCAAGACTCCTTATATTGTCCTCATATATGATAGTATCTTGACAATAGACAATTCCCAAGGTACTATAGTTAAAACAGACTGCAATTTGACTTACATCCACCAATAATGCCAACTTCCTTGAGCTTCACATTCAAACTGGGGAAGAACTGACAACAACAAATTCCCTCGGGAAAAAGTTTGAGCGTGGTTTATGACATCTAGATACAGGCAGCCCCCACACACACACACACAAAGTAAGGTTTCCAGATAACCTGCTGCCCTTTGGCTAGCTGTCCTTGTACAAATATTTTCTGTCATAACTTAGAATCCTGTCATGTCTGTGAGTGCTCTCAATTCACCAATATGTCAAACCCTACTCAAACAGTATTTCATACGGCTGGTAAGGAAGGTTGAAATTGAATAGTCTTCCCTCAAAAAGGAAATTAGCTTATTTTCACCACCAGGTTGTGTTAATCAAATCCAAATTAAAAAGGGGAAATTTGTCTTATTTTCTCTTGCTAGCTCTCCGACCCACCAAGGGTGAAGGATTACATTTGCCCCGCATACACGACAAAGAGAACAAAAGAGGAAAGATAGGGATGGCAAATACCATCAATTTCATCTTATTATCAACACATCCACCTTACATTTAGACCATTCCAACAGTAACTTAGTAAGCACATAAGAGAATATGATCAAACTAAACTTTCTTGATTTCTATACTAATCATTAGATTTAACTGCACTTAATTGATTGTTTGAATCATAATAAACAAGTGAAGCTGTAAACAGAGATAGAAGCTACAGTAACCTTTACTCTGTAGCACATTGAGAACCTCTCTTGGGGCCTCTGGAATCATTGACAACGATATGCCCAATTTCCTTGCATTCACCTGCTTCCATTTAGAAGTATCGACATGATCTGTACATGATAATTATAACACACCGACATCAACCATATTCCTTAGAGCCAAAACATTCCCTAAGTAAGAAAATCTAGAACAACGTACTCTTAATATATCCAAAAGTTGCTAATCTCATTTTGATAGTTGCCAAAAGAAAAAATACCCCCTATGGGTACCAAGCTCAAAATGGGTCCAATAAGCATTTTACTATTTTTTGCTTTAACCAATCAAGGAAAGTATCATGTGGAACCCTTCTACCTAGGATCGAAACAATGAATGTCACTTCAGCTTCATTTTCAAGATGCTACATTCAGTAACCATTTAACCAACATGCATTCAACACGTCAAGTATTACAGCTAGTAAGCTACGACACTAGTTCAGCACGTTATTTGTTGAACAGGATGAAAAAATATGAGCTGAACTACGTATCTTGACACCATAAACGGACATGGACACTTGGGTATCGTTCTTTGTACTTGTACAGAAGAAAAAAATATGAACGAAATAGTCAAGTCTAAGAGACACCATGAGTTAATGGCACTTCCTCTAACAACTACAAGGATACAAGTTAATGCCCATTTCATAATACATTAACATCAAATTGAAACCATCAACCCAACAAAAAAACACTCCATGTAAAGCTTCTGAGGTTATTACCAAGGAGGGTAGGCGTGGTTTTGGGACCCAGCTCGGCCAAGAATTCAGCTTCGAGTTGTTCTTCAACCAGGGTATGACTGAACCTCTGAGGAAACAGAAGAACAAAAGTCTTCCATATGAGAGATGCAATGTTCACCAAGAGTTCGACAAAATGCCTGAAAGAGCATAACAACATAAACACGTACGGAAGGAGAAGAGAGAAGGACCTGGAGGTGAAAAAGGAGTTTGAGCCGGGGTAAAGAGCGTTTCAACATGAGGGATGCAGCCATTACAACAATGTGAGGATCATTGACAGGGGGATGAAGCCATTTGAGAGCGAGAAGAGAAGAGGGGAGCTCTAAAATAGCGCCCAGAAATTTGGGGTCCGCGCAGTCTCTACAGCGCACATTTCTTTGTTGATGATTCTCGCTAGTTCAGCGGCAAGAACGCAGTGTCCAAAAACCCAGATACGGTTAAAAGCAGCTTGTATTTTAGAGCATTTTAGCAGTAGGGTGGGAAGACAGTGAAAAAACAGTGAAAAAAGATACGGTTAAAAGCAGCTTGTATTCTCTCTCTTCTTTTTTTTTTCCTCTCTGTCTCTCTCCTCTTCTTCCTTCCTTCCCCATTGAGTTCTTTCCTTCCACATTAAGTTTAATATTCTCTCTCCTCTTTTTTTCTCTCTTTCTCTCTCCTCTTTCTTTCTCTTCTTCTCCCATGGAGTTTAATATTCTCTCTCCTCTTTCTTTTTTTTCTCTTTTTCTCCCATCAAGTTTAATATTTTCTCTCCTCTTTTTTCTCTCTTTCTCTCTCTTCTTCTCCCTTCCCTCCCTATCTATCTCCTCCCTTCTCCCTCCCATGTTTCCTCCCTACCTGCCGTGGAAGTAAGAATGTGAAATTTCATTTTCTTTCCAATCTAACCACTCACAAAGATAACTCAGCTTTCCACTCTCTCTTTACATGTTGGTGGTAGTGCTCTTAGGTACCGCGCTTGGTTACAACTATTTTTCGGGAAAGTTTCTCGACTTTTCTAAATCAATCAAACTTTCCCATGTTTATTTGTAAAATGAGGAAAGGAAAATTTTGATTTGGATCCCACAAATTTCCCAAGGTGGATGGGAAAAATTTTCCCATGGGGCAGTTTGGAAAAGTTTTTTTCCCATGGGAAATTGAAAGTTTTTATAACTTTATTTCCGAAAATGTCCCTAAAAACTATTTTGTAAATTAATATATGTAGGGTAGTTTAGACATTTCAAATGAATTTCCTACAAACTTTCCCATATTTTTAAATGTAAACCAAACATTGTGAATTATTTTTTTCCATAAAAATTTTCCTAGGAAAAACTTTCACGGGGAAAAGTTTTCCAAGAAACATTTTCCCGGTAAAGAACCAAACGCGCCATTATATGAATAATTGTGAGGTGTTATTATCTTTACTGTAATTATTTATAGCGAACATTTTGATCTATTTTCCAACACACAAAGCATTAATTGTAGAATTTATTGTCGATTTATGTAGCTTTAACCGATCCTAAATATTGGGCTTAAAATGTTAGTTGACTACTTGACTTCAATTAAAACAGCCCTAAACATTAAAAAAAATTATTGTTTCCAGCATTTTTTACTGGAAAATAGGTCGGAATGTTCATAACAAATAATTATAACATAGATAATGTCACCCCACAATTATTTATCAAAATATTTCAAATAATTACATCAAAATATAGGGCTCTTTTAATAGTTTTTTGGTCGAAAGACACTAATTTGACTTGGTTACTTAACTCTATTTATTCAGAAGACAAATCGCATATGGTTGTGGAACACTTGCTCGAAAATTGTGTTTATTGGATCCAAGATAACTTGAAAAACGTTTTTGATAGTACAAACTAGTTTTTGTGTGTGTGTGTGTGTGTGATGCACGAGTATTTTGTCTTTCTTTATTGTTTTTCGATTTTATTGCAAGTTAATGTTGAAATGGAAGTTTTTTTTCTGGTGTTTGTTATAACCTTCAATGTATTTTATTTTTGTCAAATAAGTATATTGTAACTTTCATTGTTTTGAGTATGTGTTAAATTTTTTTCGGCTATGAGCACTAATGAATCGATAGATAGATATTGCAAATTAATTGTAAAATGTATGTAAATGTATTTCGAGTGATGATATGTGTCTTGGGGCAAGACACTGCTTAAGTGTCTAGCTCCTTATGAAACTAATACTTATTATCGTTTTAATCCTAATTTTTTGACAGATATTATTAATTATCAATTATGAGAAGCTTGGAATGTGTTGGCTACACCAACAATTAAAATTGACATCCTAACGAATAAACATCATCCATTGGGCATATTTTAGACATTTTTTTTTGTAAAATTTAAAATATATAGATAAAAGCGTAATTTTATACTATTTATATATATTATTATAATTATAGAAGTCAATCATGTAATTTTTTTCAATTTAATTTACAAATATATAGGTTTTATACAATGACAAGACACTTAATATGTGTCTTGCCCAAGACATTTATCATTTTTTAATGTATTTCACATTGGTCCGTTGGTCTTTTCTATTTTCCCTTTTTTGTCAAAATTGTATGGTAGTGACATGTGGCAGGAGGATTCCACCATAGATTGTATTTTAATATATTATAGATAGATGATTTCCAACTTTGTTGAGAGGGGACTGTGCGAAAACAAACTCAGGTCCAAAATTAATTGGAGTTTACCCAAATACTCTAGTTTCAAAAACAATTATCCCAACGTGAATCTAAAACAAATCAAACGCTAATGATTAGACTTCTCTAATTTAGCTACAAATATATCACTCTAATTCCTAGTTGGGATGAGCTAAACTGATTATTCTTCACACGGTATTAGAGCCTAATTTTCTTAAATTTTTTTACAAAAAAATAAATAAATCAACTCATTAAGGAGAAAAAAAAAAGAACTTACCTCTAATTCTTGTCATTGCCTAGCTTTTAGTGACGCTTAAGTAAGTTATCTGGCCACTGACGCCATTATTTAATCACAACCACTCCCCTCTAGCTATTGCACCCTTGCTCTCCTCCACCCCCCCCCCCCCCCCAAAACTCTAGTCGTCATAGCCTGACAAGTTTTGTGGGGTGTTTTTCGATGGGTTATTGCAATCAAGAATTAGGCATTCTACATCTTTGTTTCATGTTGTCATTAATCTTCCTTCAGCCACTACTGATTGTCTTTGGGTGTCAAAGTCGTGCTCACTTAATCTTCATCTTTGATCAATTGTAGTCTAATTTTTAGTGTCTCCAGCCACGTTTAGTGTCTCTACTCTACCAACTCATTTGATATACCAGCACCCGACTCTCATGTCGTTCTGTCACTGGTAGCCACTGTCAACGAGACACTGAAAACACTACATGGATTTTTGAATCAACCACAACCATTGGTTTCTCCCCATACGTTCCTTCCCCACACTAGTATTTTGTTGCCTGAAATTTTGTTTACTTAGTCTTAGGTGTAGTCTATTCAGTCGATCGTTCGTTGCGTCTCTTTCCCCACACAGTCAGTCATCACGCAAGAACCACTTGCTATTTTGAGCCCCTCATTCCTCTACAGTCCCATGGTGCATTATAGTCAAGTCCATCTCACAAGCATTCCATGTACGTGTATTCCAATCCTTTAGGTCATGTTAATGCTTTGAACCTTGCTTATAGTTCTTACATGTCCTCCTTTACTGAGATATGCATGGTATTCCTCCAATTATGTTTAACATATGAACCATAAATGTCAAAGATGTTGCTTTTATTGTCTTAGAAAAAGTTAATTATTATTATGGAAAACTCAAGTTGTATCAGTTCTTGTAATGCATCAATTGCATTAGTTCGTTCTATGGTTCGACTTGCTCCTTGTGTAGTATTGTTGATCGGAGTTCAACAACATAATCATGTTATGCTTTACAGCTTCAGTTGGATCAACCAATTCGTGCTTGGGTGTTTGCCAGTATTTCTCAAGATCATCTAACTGATGTTCGTGACTTACCCATGTGCTTCTTATGTGGCACCGTCTTTAATCTCATTTTAATACTACCATTATTGCTCATGCTATAAGTTTAAAAAGTTTTTGTATGAACTATTGAAGTCTATTATATGGAAGGCCATATGCGCCATATTAAGAAAATTACAGTCTTGTTTCCTTCTGTCCAATCCCTTGTTCTTGATAGACGTCATTCCATTGTTCTTGATTCAAATCTCACACTATATATGTTTAATGGATTATACATTGATTATGATACCTTTTTGGATAATCTTACTTACTCGTTTACATTGTGCTTTGAGTTTCAATATGTACGCACACAATTATTGTTTATGAGTAGTAAGTGTAGTTTCTAAAGCGATGTTACCTCATTATGCCTTTGTCACTACAATTAGTACTCACAATTGTTCTAATATTTTCATTATTCGAATAGGTAGAGGTACCGATAGACGAAATAACTATAGGAGAGCTTGCAACAACAATAGGGGTAGGAGTGTTAACAATACCTCTTATATGTCTCACATGATCACACACCTCCAATAATGGTCTCCCTATAGGTTTTACATCCTATTATTTAGTTGCATCATCATCTGTTATTCAGTGAGCTTCCATTGCACGTGCTAGCTATATATAAAATAGTATCCAATTTGAGGGGGTGTTTGGTTCAAGTCCTAATGTTCTTTGTAAAAATTGTCGTCATTCTCCCCGTCATGTTGCTGCTATTTGATCTATTCATTATCCAGAACATCCTGCCATCTTTTAGCCACTCTCACTTCATTTGCACTTGTTCAATTAAGTGAAAGCCTTTGGTATCCGGACTCAACTGTCGCATGCCACATGACTTTAGAAGAAAGTATTTTATTTGCTAAAAGCTCTTGCTAAGGTACTACAAAGGTTCGTATTGTAGATGGTAGCTTATTACCTATGTATAGCTAACATTGGTAAATTAAGTCTTCAAACTCCCAACAAGCTATTAAAATGAAATTTTGTATCACATGCCCCTAAACTTAAATACAATTTTTTTTTAATGAGTGTTGTCTATGTAAGGATAACAACTTTCATGTTCTGTTTAATGAACGTTTTGTGTCAAGCACAACACCATCAGTAATGTCCTCTTACAAGCCCCCAATCATATATGATGATGTCTATCCTATGTATGTCTCTCATCTTCCCGGCATGTCCATTCATTCTCTAATTCCAGCGATCTTGCTAAAGTTTGGCATCAATATTTAAGGCATTATGATCCTCGTGTCTTTTATGCTCTTAGAGAAATAGTGTGACTAAAACCACTAGTTTTCAAAACAATTGTGTCACTTATCATCTTTTAGAACTCAACATTTGACATTTGCTTCGGTTGATCATTGTTCACTTAATCTATTGCATATTATACAAACTAATGATTGGAAACTCCTCGTGATTCTCTTAAATGTTTCACTACTGTGTGATTTTTATGGATGAATATTCTCATTTTACTTGGTTATACTCCATGAAACTCAAATATAAATTTTATCATATTTTTCTACAATTTCAAAAGTTAGTTCAAGAGCAGTTTGACAGAAAGAAAAAATAAAATCTTCTAGAGTGATGGTGCGTTAGAGTATGATCTGATAGCCATTCTTTTACCACTTAGGGTCTGTTTGGAGAGGAAAAAAGGAATGGAATAAGAAACCTAGGGTTTCTAATTCCTCCCTTTCATGTTTGGTGAGTGATTTTAGGAATGGAATTATGAACCCTTGGGATTTCCTATCCCTCCCAAATAAGGGGAATTAGAATCCTCCCAATTTTGGGGGGTTTCAAATTGATTCCAGAGGGATTGGCACATATTGGAAAAACCAAAAAAAATACAGTAAATTCTCAACCACTCTCATCCCAGAACTCAACCGTGAGCACATTCTCCATCGACACTATTTGTCGGATCCACTCGACCATCGACGTCGGCACCAGAAGTACCGACTGGTCCGACATCTGCATGTTTTCGCCGGCGGTGAGGCTCTCGACGGCGTTGTCACCACTGCCACTATTGTCCAGCTTCTTTTCTCTTTTTCCCCTAATTTTCACATAAAAATACTTTGCAAGTAAGAAAAATTGGGAAGCAAACCCCAAAGATTGGGCCAAAGATGATGAATTAACCCAAGTTATGATTTGCTATGATTGACAAATGGAGGTGGACAAGGAAGTATAGAAGGAAAGGAGAAGAAGCAGAGAAGAAAGGGAGGAGGGGATAAGGCAGATCGGTATTTTGACAGCCTCAATCCCTCGACAAATCTGTTTTTGAAGTTTTTTATTTTAAAAAAAGATAAAAGTGAAAGAAGAAATTCATTATATCAACATAAATTGCGTTAAAAAAAACATAATTCATAGTGTAGTACAATTGTTATATTATTATTATTATTATTATTATTATTATTATTATCAACAAATAAGTAACTACTATTTTCATAAAAAAATAACTATTTATTTATAATATCTTACTTTTCTTTAGGAATATATAATAACATTTAGCATTATATTAACGATTAAATCAGTGAATCACAATATTAAGGATGCAATCTACTATGGCATAAAACTATCATGACAGATTAAATTTGATTCCATTTCATGATGGCTAGCCAAACAAATTTTCTTTTTTAATTGGGGTTTTGATTCCATTCCAATCTCTCACCAAACAACTTGAGTTTAGAGTTCTAATTCCATACCCATCCCCCTAGGTTTCTAATTCCATAACCATTCCATTCCTAAATTCTCACCAAACATGCCCTTAGGGATGTCAGTGGGGCGGGGAATCCTTGTACCCGCCAAGGCCCCACCTCGCTCTGAGGAAAAATCCCCGCTCCCGATGGGGACGAGGATGGGGATGGGGCGAAGAATTAAATCCCCGCGCGGGAATGGGGCGGGGATGGGAACAAAAATTTTCTCCGTCCCCGCCCCCATTTCCATGCTCAAGAAAATTACCTACAAAATATTTCCCATCCCTGTCCCCAATTTCTTTTAAAATGTATAAATACCTTTTCTATATTAAATTTATATGTGTAATTTCAAGGAATTTATAATTTTAATTAATCAAAAACTCTATGCGTATATAAATAATTTATTCTCTCTCAACTTTAATTCAACATTACCTCTCAAGCACAAACATATTATTGTAGTACTCCACGAAACCCTAGGTAGACCTGGCGGCGCTGTTGTGAAGGCAGGTTCGTCTCCCGTTTTCCGGTGAGACATGGGTTGGTTTTTTCGGGCCTTCTCCATTCGCGAGAAGACACTGGTAGAGCCTTCAGAACAGAAGGAACGTTGTAAGGAGTCGTTGAGAGGTTTCTTGTGAAGGAAGTCTCTCTAATACAATGGCAGAAAACACAAAACTAAACTGGGATAAATTGCGATTGACAGAAGCGGAGGAAGAAGTGGTTATAGTAGATGAGGCAGTTCTGAAGGAGAAGTTGGAAGAAATTGAACTCAGCTTGGTGGGTCATCTCCTAACACAACAGCCCTTCAACCCTAGGGTTTTGAGAGCAGTCTTGAAAAACATATGGAAGCCGGCCAAAGGAGTTGTGATGAGGGAGTTGGATCCAAATCTGTTTCTCTTTCAATTTTTTTCACGGAGCGACAAGGAGTTTGTGTTGAATGAGGGTTCGTGGACCTTTGATGACAAACTTCTTCTTGTTAGGGAATGGACAGGCACAGAACAATATACAGAGATTGAATTTAGGTACGCAAGGTTCTGGGTGAAGGCGTACGACGTACCGGCAGTTCGACAAACAGTTTCATTTGCTAAATTTCTAGGGGACAAAGTTGGTATCTTTGTGGGGTGCGACGAAGACATGATGTACGGGGCGGACAAGTCCCTATGCTTCAGGGTCGACGTGGACGTTACACAACCCTTGAGGAAAGGATTGATGGTGAAAATAGATGGAAAATCAATATGGGTGAAATTCAAATACCTTCGTCTGCCTTGCTTCAGCCATGGGTGTGGAAGACTGGGACATGTACTCAAGGAGTGTGAGAATGTTAGTCCAGATACCCCAGTAGAAGAACTCCAGTACGACAATTGGCTGAAAGCTTCACCGATGAAGAACATGAGAAGCAGTGCGGAGAATGATCTGAAAGAAGAGAAGCGATTATACATGGCGTTCAAGGGAAAAGCCTCCCCACCGCGAGCAAGACAAAGACTAGCTTTTCCAGGAAAAAAACCGCAGTCAATAAAGGGAGGGAGTAGTGACAGTACAGTTCCAGGCGGGGGGGGAATAATATGGCGATCAATCAGGCGGGAGAGGTGGAGGTAGGACATGAAGCTTTCAAGAGAAAATTGAGCCATGCAGGAACAGGAGGTGAAGGAAGTAAGATGAGAGTGGTGGATGATAGTGTAGGCGGTAACCAGTTCAAATTCCCAGAGGCGGAGGTTGCGAGGCAACCCCGCCTACAATAATGAGTCTGTTGTGCCTAAACTGCAAAGGGTTGGGTGACGCCTCTGCAGTTAGGAACCTCCGGGGTCTAATCCAGAGAGTGTCACCGGATATAGTCTTCCTTTCAGAGACTAAACGGTTGGATTATGAGATGGAGAAAATAAGAAGCAAGTTAGGAATTTTCAATGGGGGTTAGCCCTGATGTGGAGAAAAAATATTGATGTTACACTACAATCCTATTCTCTTCACCACATCGACGTTCATATAGAAGGGTGGGGGTATGAATCAAAATGGCGGTTCACTGGCGTGTATGGGTGGGCTGAAGCGACGAACAAGTTGAAAACCTGCGACATGATCCGAGACCTACACAGACACAACTCACTGCCATGGGTCTTATGGGTAGATATCAACGAAGTCTTCTTTAACTTTGAAAAGAAAGGGGGTGTAATGAAAAATCAGGAGGTTTTGGACGGTTTTTGTAAGGATTTCGAGGACTGTGGTCTGCATGATCTAAATTTTAAGGGATACGAGTTCACGTGGGAGAACAGGAGACAAGGCGGGGAGGTAATTGAAGAGCGGCTCGACAGATTTTGTGCAACGTTGGAATGGATCCTTCTCTTTCCGGATGCGGCTGTAGAACATCTAGATGAGACGTTGTCGGATCATCTTCCAATATGTCTAGACCTTCACCACCATGGGGGGGCTAAGAAGAGGGGAAATAGACAATTCAGGTTCAAAAATTTCTGGGTTCAAGAGTCGGGGTGCAAGGAGGTCATTGAACAAGCCTGGGAAATGGAGAGTAAGCTAGAAGCTTGGGCTAATCTCGACGTAAAGATCAAAAACACGTCGAATGCCTTGCGTCGTTGGAGTGCAGAAACTGTAGGATCGATCAAAGGACATATAACGAAGCTTCAGCTAGAACTCCAGAGGGTAACAAGCATCATCCAAAGATGAAAAATCCTGGATGATATAAGAGAGTGGAGGAGAAAGGAGGAGATCTTTTGGCACCAACGGGCGAAGGCTTATTTTTTGCAGCATAGTGATTCAAATTCTAAGTGGTTTCACCAAAGAGCCTTGATGAGAAGAAAGACAAATAGGATTGAGAAGTTGAAGAGGGAAGATGAATCCTGGACCGAAAATGAGGAGTAAGTGGAAGGCGTGGTGCTTAGGTTCTTCGAGAATCTCTTTGCGATGGAAGGCACGGAGGGAATAGAGGAGGTGATCAATCTTATTGATCGCAGAGTAACTGACGAGATGAACACTCTACTCTGCAAATCGTATGAAGAGGAAGAAGTGTGGACCGCATTGAATATGATGCAACCCACAAAAGCCCCGGGACCCGATGGTCTTAATCCTTTGTTTTTCCAGCGGTTCTGGAGTGTGGTGGGTAAGGACATCTATAGAGTGATGATGAACATCTTAAAAGGATAAGGAGTACCTCAGTGCCTCAATCACACAAATATAGTGCTCATCCTGAAAGTCGCGAAGCCTTCAAGTATTATGGAGTTCAGGCCGATTAGCCTGTGCAATGTGATGTACAAGCTAGCAACTAAGGTAATCACCAATCGCCTAAAGCCGCTTCTACCGAATATTATTTCTGAGGCGCAGAGTGCATTTACGCCAGGTAGACTCATCTCTGATAATATCTTAGTAGCTTATGAGACGTTTCATTTAATGTTGCGTAACTATAATCCATCAGGGTCTATGGCTATTAAGCTGGATATGGCAAAAGCCTACGATAGAGTCGAGTGGCTTTTCCTGAGAAAAATGATGCTTAGAATGGGCTTTAACTCAGACTGGGTGAGCATGGTTATGAATTGTATTGAATCCGCGTCGTTTTCCTTCATTATTAATGGAGAGCCAAGAGGGTTTATTAAACCCTCTCGGGGCCTCGGTGGGTCATAAGGTGTGTCGTGGAGCACCCGGGGTGTCACACCTGTTTTTCGCAGACGATTCACTATTCTTTTGCAGGGCCTCGGTGGGGGAAGCACAAGTATTCAAGGAAATACTACATACATATAAAAAAGCTTCCGGTCAGAGAGTAAATCTAGCAAAATCAAGTGTTACCTTTTCAAAGGGTGTACCGAGCGTGTAATAACCCAGAGAAAACCCCCCTTCATATGTATTGATTAACATAAATAATCGAGGTTAAAGATAAATGAATAATTAATAATTAAAGCGCGGATTCCAACTTTTCTAACCAAGTGTGTGTTTTGCAGGACTTGAACAGTGCAACAACCATCAAGTTTATCGGTCTAAAATTTCCTTTATTGATATCCCTTTTTCGTTTATTTATAAGGATCTTGATACGTATATATTCTTTTTCCGGGACCCGATAATTATTCAATCTTTTACCCAGGTCAAGGTAAAAATAATTATGAGAATGTCCAAAGTGGTGTATATCTATTTGGGTTCCCGTAGGTTACAAATAATATTCTTTTTACGGTATAATAAATTTAAGGAATTTGGGTTTAGGGAGATATAAGTATAGGGAAGGGTTTTTAAGTGGATGAATGTTATTTCTTTGGGCCTTAATCAACCAAGTAAAGGAAGAGTGTTGGGCCAAGTTTAGTCAAATTATATTAGTGAAGTAGAGAGTTATTATTAATAACTCATCCTTCCAATTCAAACCCAACTCCCACTATCCCTCTCATTTTCTCTCTCTCGGCCTCTCATCCCCGACCACCCCCCTTGTTGTGCCCTTCCCTTCCCCTCGGTTTCTGCCTCCGCTGGACGCCGCCGGACGCACCACCGTTCTTCCCTTTCTCCTTCCTCCTTGAGTGGTAATGTAAATTTATCATTCCCCCTCTCTCTCTCAAGTAAGAATTATGGTTTTAATCTAAGAATTTTGCTTGGTTTCTCATGTCTTTCCAGAGAATAATTGAGAGTTCAAAATATCCAAGTGGGGATTGTGGAGTTTACAAAGATTCAAGTGGAAATTTGGCAAGTTTATGGTAGAATTGTGTTTTTGGCCTCGAATTAGTGTTTGTATAGTTCAATATGAGCATGCATAAGGTTTTTTAGTTGATGAATTTTCTGTGGTAGATCATATTATGGATCAAATATGGGTGTATGTATGTGGATTGGGTTTAGTTTAGCAAATTTAGGTGTATTATGTGACTTTATGACAAATTCATGAAGAAGGGTTTTGAGATATCAAGATATGAGAAGAATTTTTCTTTGCATGATTGAAGTATAGCCCAGAATGAGAGTTTCTGGTGGTTTTTAACGCTGAAGATTTAATTCTCAGTGAATAATAATGAGGATTAAGATGCATGCAAGTTAACAAAAGGGTGTCTTTCTTTATTTTCTGGATACGATCTGGTTGAAATCTTAATATTCCAGGGGGTAAAATATGTGTTTTTGACCTATTTTATGACATGAATAGGCAGCCTAAGACGTTAGCCAAATCCTGGTTTTTGAATCACAAGGTTTCGATGTGTATACTAAAAGTTATACCCAAAACCGTGAAGGGGTGCTTTTACATACGAATTTTTGGAGGCAGTTTGGAAATGTATATTTTTCGTGGGAATAAAAATTTATTTGGATTAAGTTTTCAACATAAGAGTTTTAGAGGACTCTTTGAGCTTACCGGAAAGGTAAAATTCGTAGTCATACGATACCGGGAGTTAGAGTTATGAGTCCCTGAATTAGGGTTAGTAATCTGAGTTTACCCAGAAATTTATTGTGACTTCCCTGGGTTCTCGGCCAAAATTCGATCATTTCCCATGCTCAAATCAATTTGTGAATAAAATAAAAGTTGTAGTATATTCTTCAAGCTTTCCATTGATAGCTTGTATGTTCCAAACCGATGTCTATATGTTGAGATATTTGTATTTTTTATTTTTAGAGTTTTGTCTTCTTTTATTAGTTTTGTTTGGGTTTTCTTTGTTTTCTTGTTTTGGCCCGGTATTTGGCATTCTTTCTAGCTAGGTTTTGTTTCTATATATTTCCCCTTGTTTTTGAGGGTTCCTTGTCCTGTAACTCTCCAGTTATCAAATTCAGTCTTCTTTCTTCTTCCTTGCCTTTGCTCGGTATCACTTTTCATGGTATCAGAGTAGGCCTAAACCTTGCTCCCTTCTCTCACCTAATTCTTCACCTTCCTTCTCTCTCTCTGAGCTTCGTGCCTGCTTCTCCTTCCTCCTCCCTTCTTCGTCCACAAATGGGAGATGCGAAGGATGTCAAGGCCACGATTATCGATCCTTCAGGTCCACTTTTTATCCATCCTTCAAACCACCCTGGGCAATCGTTAGTCGCCGAGCCGTTCGCAGGCGAAGATTTCGAGAACTGGAAGAGAACCGTGACCATTGCGCTATCAGCAAAAAACAAATTCTTCTTTGTTGATGGATCTTACGTACAGCCAAAGATCGATTCTCCTTTGTTACCATTCTGGAAAAGGTGCCAGCATATGGTGATCTCATGGTTGTTGAATTCCCTGGACAAGAATATCCGGGAAAGCGTTCTTTATGCAGAAACCCCCAAATTGATTTGGGAAGAGTTGAGCCAGCGTTATGGTCAATCCGACAAGGCCAAACTATTTCAATTGCAGCAATCCGTAAGCAACATCGCACAAGAAAACCTCGACATCGCTGGGTACTTCAATCGATGTAAGAAGATCTGGGATGAATTCAACCTAATAGGGGGTCTGCCTCGATGTAGCTGCGGGAAATGCCAGTGTACTCCGATCAAGATCAATGAAGCCCTGCATATGTACTCTGAGGATCAGAAGGTGATCCAGTTCTTGATGGGGCTTAATGAAAGCTACACTTCTTTGAGAGGGAACATTCTGATAATGAAGCCCTTCCCCAACATCAGCCAGGTATATGGCATGCTTCTTCAGGAAGAACGTCAAAGGAATGTAAAACATGCCTCCAATTTCCTCTCCGAAAGTGCATCTTTTTAGGCCTCATCCCCTCAAGGCATGAGTTATCAGAAGAAGCAAGATTCAAAGAAGGAAGTAGTCATATGTAGCCACTGCAAGAAACCAGGACATCCAAGAGAGAAATGCTACAAGATTGTAGGCTATCCCAACAGGAATGGAAAAGCTAACCGCAACAAACCCAGAACAGATCAGAATCCAAGGTTCGCTAACAATGTCCAGGAAACTGGGTCGTCAAATGAACACCAATCTCCTGTCCTTGAATCACCAAGCTACACATTACCAGGATTGGATGCTGGGCAGACAAAGCAAATGATAAATTTTCTTGCTGAACTTCAAAGCACCTCAAGGAATGACAAGGCTCCACAAGAAATGGAGCTAAACTCAGCTTTCATGGCAGGTATAGCTTCTTTATCTTCAGACAGTGCTTGCTTGATTTATGTTGCAAGAAACCATACGTGGATTATAGATTCAGGTGTTTCAGATCATATGACACATGACAGAACTAAATTATGCAATTTGGTTTCTTTAGTTGAGCCAATTGTGATTGTGCTTCCTAACGGTCAAAAGGTCAAGGTCACACAATACGGGGATTACCAGCTGGGTAGTAATGTCCTATTAAATCATGTTCTTTATGTCCCTTTCTTTACGTTTAACCTCATATCCGTTAATAGACTTAGCCAACAATTGAATTGTAGTGTAGTATTCACACCCAAATATTGCACTTTGCAGGGCCCTTCTCTGAGGAGGCCTCTAGTTCTTGGTAAGTCTTCCCGAGGGTTATATGTTCTTGACGACAAGATTGCCAAAACACTCAAAAATCAAAAGGATAAAGTCACTGGTAGTTTGAATGGTTTAGAATCAGCAAATGTAAATAGTTTTAGTCCTTGTAAAAGTTTCATTGTTGAAAAACTTACTACTGGAAATTGTTGACCTTGTTCATTGTGGCACCAAAGATTGGGTCATATTCCTATGAGAAAATTGAGATTGTTGGATTTATCTGGATGCTCTACGAATTGTGGTTACAATAATGATAATGTTTCTTCCTGTACTGTTTGTCCTAAGGCTAGACAACACAGATTGCCTTTTCCACATAGTAAAATCTGTACTACTCAACCTTTTGATCTGATTCACATAGATGTTTGGGGACCGTATTCGGTCAAAACATACTCAGGGCATAGGTATTTTCTTAGTATAGTGGATGATTTTTCAAGAAGCACATGGACGCATTTGATGATCACTAAAAATGAAAGTATATCTTTAGTTAAATCTTTTGTTCAAATGGTTAAGACTCAATTTGGTAAGTGTGTCAAGGTAATTAGATCTGACAATGCTCTTGAATTGGGTTTGAACCATGAAGCTAAGGATTTCTTTTCTAAAAATGGTATCCTACATCAAACTAGTTGTGTTCAAACACCCCAACAAAATGGGGTCGTGAAAAGGAAACACAAACACTTATTAGAGGTAAGTCGTTCCTTGTTGTTTCAATCTCACTTACCCATAAGATTTTGGGGAGACTGTTTGATGACAGCCACCTATTTGATAAATAGGTTACCTAGTTCAGTTCTTGGTCGCAAGACTCCTTTTGAAATCTTAAATAAAAAGGCACCAGACCTAGGTCATTTAAGAGTCTTTGGGTGTTTATGCTATGTCTCTACTTTGAAAGAAGGAAGGACCAAGTTTGAACCTAGAGCCTCACCTTGTGTTTTTCTTGGTTATCCCATAGGTAAGAAAGCTTACAAGGTAATGGACCTTAATTCTAAAAAATTTATAATCACCAGAGATATAAAATTTAATGAGAAAGTGTTCCCTTTCCATGATAATTTTGATCATAAAAGCTTCAAAAATATTGAGAAGGATTGTGATCTCACTGCTGGCTATTTTGGTGAATCCACTGATATTAAGGAGACTGTTGTTCCTCATACTGGAAATTCCACCAATACTAATGAATCCTCAGGTCCACACCTACAATCTGATGTTATTACTGATGTTGCTGAGCATATTTCTACTGAGATTGAGACACAGGAGAATACGCAGGAGCTCCCTCTGAGAAGATCCAGCAGGGTTCATAAAACCCCTGCATATCTGGATGATTACTCTCTTCTGTCTACTGATAATGAGAGGTTAGGTAATTTTTTTTTAGCTACATGTACTAATCTTGCTGTTAAACCTTCTATGTATGATTCTTGTGCATTGCATGTAGATAGCAAATCCTTCCTAGAACATTTGAACTATCAAGAACCTGCAACTTATTCCCAAGCTTCCTTACATCCGCAATGGAAAAAGAATTTCAGGCCTTGATGTTAAATAATACTTGGGACATTGTTTCATTACCTCCAGGAAAGAAACCAATAGGCTATAAATGGGTGTATAAGGTAAAGCATAGAAGTGATGGGACCATAGAGAGATTAAAAGCCAAATTAGTAGTACAAGGGTTTACTCAGAAAGAGAGAATAGACTACACAGAAACTTTCTCTCCTGTCATAAAAATGACTACAATCAGAACATTGATGACAGTAGCAGTTAAAAGGGGTTGGGATTTGCACCAGCTAGATGTTAATAATGCCTTTTTGCATGGTGATTTAAATGAAGAAATATATATGAAATTGCCACAAGGGTTGACCACCAATATAGCTAATCCAGTCTGTAAATTGAATAAATCACTTTATGGTTTGAAACAAGTGTCCAGGCAATGGTATTCTAAATTGGCTGAAACACTTTCTTTAAGAAAATATTGTCATTCGAAAAATGATCACTCCTTGTTCTGGAAAAAACAAGGTTCTTTGGTTACCTTTTTGGCTGTTTATGTGGATGACATCCTTCTAACTGGTAATGATATTCATGAGATACAAAATATAAAGAATTACCTTGACAAATTTTTCAAAATCAAGGATTTGGGCCATGTGAATTATTTTTTGGGGATTGAGGTGCTTAGATCCTTAGATGGTCTACTACTAACCCAACAAAAGTTTACTAAAAGCTTGCTACATGAGTTTGGTTGTGAAGCAGTAAGCACAGTGACCACGCCTCTGGAAATAAACACCAAACTCACTCATACTTCAGGGGAGTTACTCGATAATCCTACTTTATATAGACATTTAATTGGGAAGTTAAATTTCCTCACTAATACAAGACCGGATATTTGTTTTGCAGTTCAACATTTAAGTCAGTTTATGCAGAGTCCAAGAACCTCCCATCTTAAGGCAGCTTTACGTATTCTACAATATTTAAAGGGAAGTCTTACTGTTGGTATTCTGTTAAGTAGTGACCCAGCTATGGATTTATTGGCATATTGCGATTCTGATTGGGCTTCTTGTTTACACACACATAGGTCGATTAGTGGCTTTGTGGTATTTCTTGGGAAGACATTGATTTCTTGGAAATCCAAGAAGCAGCAGTCTGTGAGTCTCTCATCGTGACGGTTTAATATAGGAGCATCAGAAGATTGGTAGCTGAGTTAGCTTGGTTGAGTAGACTTCTTTTCGAGTTAACCGTTCATAGTGTAATTCCTATTCCTGTCAAATGTGACAATCAAGCTGCGATCTACATCGCTAAAAATCCAGTTTTTCATGATCGAACTAAGCATATAGAGCTAGATTGTCATTTTGTTCGGGAAAAGTTGATGGAAGGTTTGATCGAGCTCTCTCATGTTCCTACCAAACAACAACTCGTGGACATTTTTACCAAACCTCTCACAAGAATACAACATCGGCAAATTTTGGGCAAATTGGGAGTTTTCACCCACCAATTTGAGGGGGGGGGGGTGTTGAGATATTTGTATTTTTTATTTTTAGAGTTTTGTCTTCTTTTATTAGTTTTGTTTGGGATTTCTTTAGTTTCTTGTTTTGGGCCGGTATTTGGCATTCTTTCTAGCTAGGTTTTGTTTCTATATATTTCCCCTTGTTTTTTAGGGTTCCTTGTCCTGTAACTCTCCAGTTATCAAATTCAATCTTCTTTCTTCTTCCTTGCCTTTGCTCGGTATCACTTTTCACTATAGCCCGAGTTACAATTCTCCGAATAGCTCGCTTTCAAAACCATGAATTCTGGACAGACTTTGGAATTGGGATTTTTACCTCCCTTAACCACGTTTTTGACCTTCATGCTCAACTAGAGAATTAGAGTACATGACCTTACCATTCCAGAAAGTTTTTCTTTTACCATGATACGATACTTATAGGAGACGTTATTGCCTCCTAAGTGACCCTTAGTTGCAAGTGTAATTAATTAATCTTGGAATTTCTATTGAATTACTCTTCTCACACCCCTTTAAGTTAGGTTCTAATTCATGACTCCTATTTTTTCTCTTAAGTTTCCTCAAGAAGTCGTTGCGCTCAACTGTTCAAGTCCCTACGAGGTTAGGAGTGTAAGTTTGAGTTTACCCAGGTACGTATATTGCCTGTAAATTTTAAGTATATTATTATGATTCAGTTATTTTATTCCATGTACTTTATGGTTACTTTATCATTCATGTGGTTTTGCAAATATTATGTTTCAAGGTTTAAAAGTGTAAGCAAGTTTTCACTGAGTTAAGTACCAAAATAATTTATTAAATAATTCATGTTATCATAAGTTCTTATGTTACGTCCTTCACGACCGAAAACTTATGGTTTTTCTGTAAATACGTGTGAGGTTAAGGGTTTTTCATGAGTACACTTTTTTTTTTTTAAGTAAATGCTTTGTTCAAAAGTATGTTAGGTATAAGTTAGAAATGGGGGTTGTCAAAAGTTTGATAAAGTAAGGTTTTTCAAGTTCTCAAGATTAAACAAAGGTCCCGTCCATGTTAATCGTGCCTTAGCGCACACCAAGGAAACCGTGCCTGAGAGCACCCCATGTTAATTGTGCTTTAGTGCATCCCATGATATCCGGGTCTTAGTACACACTAGGAAAAAGAATTCGTGCCATAAGTGCACCCCATGGAAAGCTGGCCAGTACAGGATGATATCCACCATCCGGATTTCCCGATCGGCCCGGGTATGCGCATATGGAGGCTCAGCCGATGATCGCAAGTAGGGGACCTTTAGATAAATAAAAGGACAACTAAATGTTAATCCGCTTAAGTTCCCCACGCCCTTGGAGTTAAAGCAAGGTTTTACGAATTACACACAAATTTTACGAGTCTTGATTTAGGATAATTCAAAATCGAATTTGTGTTTCAAGTAATGTGTGATTTATGTCAAGTTAGGTATGATTTATGAGTCTCCCGAACTTTTGTATATGTTAGGTTTGAAGGAAAGAATTCTTTTGTATGTTTTGTTTTAGTTATGGTTTTTCGTAAAGTTCAGGCATAGGTTAAGCTATGGCTTTATTCTGTAAGTTATTTACTACCAACTGTTTATTATTCCTCTTTTATATGGTTTTAATGGTGTTGGAACCGCGCTAGTTAACTAAAATAAATTAAATTTTGAAATGATTTTTACATTATAGGGGTATACGTACTGAGATTTATCTCACTTTCGAAGTTTTCTGTTTTCGTTTTAGGACGTTCGGCTAAAGGGAAAGGCAGGATTCAGGAAGGACGAACCCGTAAGAGCGCTTAAGACAACAAAGGTGATTGGGAGCTATCGGTTTGGAATAAGGAGATTAGTTATTTTAATGGATATGTAATTAATTTAAGTCGTGAGTTATGTTGTATGGTTGTTGGGTCAAGTGTGCATCTTTGTGGCTTGTGATGTAAAGATGAATCATTTATGGTTGTATGTTGGGATTGAGTAGAGCCTTGTCCACCTCCGTGGACGGCGGTAATACTCTCAGGTGCTTATCCGCTGCTAATCATTTGGTTGAGTGAATCATTAGCTTAATCTTGTGGTTAGTAACCTGGGGGCGTTACAGAGCGACAGGAGGAAAGAAATATGCCTCACCCTGGACATAAAAGAGGTTCTAGCCCAGGAAAAATACCTAGGGCTTCCGGCTTATGTAGGCCAAGCAAAGTATAAGGCATTGGTGTCGATCAAGGATAAAGTTTGTAAGAGATTGTCAGGGTGGATGGACAGGCTAGTCTCGTGGGCGGGGAGAGAGGTGTTGATCAAAGCAGTCGCTCAATCCATCCCTACTTATGTGATGGGTATTTTTAAACTTCCAAAGAAACTATGTATGTCCATTCTAGGAGCCATTAACAGATTTTGGTGGAGTCACGACCCCGAAAAGAGGAAAATACACTGGGTAAACAATGAGAAGCTTTGCGAAGCGAAGACAGAAGGAGGAATGGGGTTCCGGGATATGGAGGCGTTCAATGATGTTATGCTCGCGAAGCAAGTGTGCCGGTTACTACAGTCACCGAATACATTGGCTGGCAAGATACTCAAAGCCCGATACTACCCAGAAGGGGATGTTTTTACGGGGGAGTTAGGGGCGAAGCTGAGCTACACTTGGCGGAGCATTTGGGGAGCAAGGCATTTAATAGAGAAGGGGTCACGGTGGATAGTGGGAGATGGAGAAACAATATCGATTTGGGAAGATAGGTGGCTAGCGAGACCGTTCTCCTTCAAGCCAATTACACCAGCAAACATAGCATGTCCTGATGCTCGGGTGGCTGACCTGATCAATAGGGAAGAAGGAAGTTGGAAGGTAGATAGAGTGAAGGAATTGTTCAATCATTGTGATGCAGAGCTGATTCTCAACACTCCACTGTGTAACAGCTGGCCGAGGGACATACGCGCGTGGCATTTTACGCAAAGTGGAGACTATAGTGTGAATTCCGGTTATCATGTGGCGCGGGCAATCAAAAATTGTGGGCGCCTTTCAGCCTCGAATGATCAGAACAAAGGATTATGGAAACGCATTTGGGGGTTGGATATTCCACCGAGGATGAGGGTCTTTGTCTGGAGAGCAATGACTAGAGCACTTCCCACCAATGGAAACTTGGCAAGAAAAGTCCCTGAGCGAGACAGCGAATGCAATATCTGCGGGGAAATGACTGAAACAGAAGAGCATGCCATCTTCTCTTGCCCGATCGCTAGGAAGGTATGGAGTGCAAGCAACTTTGACACAGAATTTTGAGAGGGGAGAGATCCATCGATCATTGACCGCATTATGCGTGTGGGCAAGTCCCTGGATGATGAAAAATTAGGTGAATTTGTGGCAATTATGTGGATGTGTTGGAACACAAGGAACGATGTCAGGTTGGGTCGAGATGCCAGAACCACCGATATAGGGGCGGATGTTGCTGTCAAAATAGTTAGAGGATACCGGGAAGTAAGGATGAAGGCGCAGCGAGTTCAAAGAGACGCTACCAAAGCCACTGGGTACTGCCGGAAGCCGGAAACCGGCGTATTGAAGTTAAATTTTGACGTAGGAAGAGTCGGACCCAAGGGTTATGGATGGGGTTTTGTGATTCGAGATCATCTCGGAGATATGCTGATGGCTGGACAAAAAACATGGAGTGGCTTTGTGGACCCATTAGTTGAGGAGGCGTGAGCTGCGGTGTTCGGTCTAACAGAGGCGAAATGCCATGGATTCCGGCGACTTACAGTGGAAGGGGATGCATTGCAAGTCATTGACAGGTTGAAGTATAGAAAAATTCAGAATAATGTTAGTTCGTTTTTTATTTAGGTTGCCTTGAGCATTTGTGAAAGCTTTGATTTTGTTAACTTTAATCATGTTAAAAGGAGATGTAATGAAGTAGCTCATGCTATAGCTCACCTCAATCCTATCTCTCTTGGCAAGAGAATATGGAGAGAGGAGGTGCCGGAGGTTGTCCGTGATCTGGCATCAAAAGACTTATGTACGTTTTTGGAGAATGGATTAATTTGAGCCCCTTATTCACTCAAAAAAAAAATTTTATTCTCTCTCACCTTAATTCCTCATTCTCACTCCATAATTGTCTTAATTTTGGTTTTGATTTCATCCCCGCTGAGGCGCCGTTAGGTTTGGGTACCCGCTGGGGATAGGGATGGGGAAAGACTTTTCCCCCGCAATGGGTAATGGGGCGGGGATGGGGGTGGGGTGCCTGTGCGGGGATGGGATGGGATGGGGACGGGGAATGTACCCCCCGCACCCGCCCCGCCCCGCCCCGTTGTCATCCCTATTACCACTCATTTTGCTTCTTATGATACTATTTTCCGAAAACCTTGCCTCGACACTCAAGCTCAAAATGATGTAGAACGCAAATCCAAACAATAATGTCATACTTTTAGGAGTATGATTGTCGTATCCACAGAGAGTTGTATTCTAGGTTGAAATAACCCTTGAGGTGGGGGTGAATAGGTTTGTTACAGAGTTCTGCACTTATAAACAGAAGGATGTCAATAGCACTTGATTGAACTGAATAATACTTCTTTATTAGATGAGCTTAAGGTACAATAGAAATAGAGGAGGTTAGGGAACTCAGCAGAATCAGGATAGTGAGGTCTTGATGACTGCTTACAAGGATAGAAACTGAGATTTAGTTTATGTTGAGGGACCTCACAGACGAGGCTTGTGATGAGAGGCCTCACAGATGAGGCAGAGAAGAACATGAAGGATTACAATGGAGATCAAACTCACAAAGCCTTAGTGCTTCAAGGCTCTGCTACACAATACCTCACCAACATATTTGGCTACAACTCATCAAGATCCTTGGTTACACCTCACCAGAAGTACCTTACTGGCTACATAACTCTCCCAGGGCTCATTGGCTACGCTTAGAAATCTCACCAAATTTCCTACACTCGATTACTTACTTGGAATCGTCTAATTTGCACAAGGAGCTGTTGGAGGTATTTATAGTCGAGGTCTTCAATCAGCAACGATCTTGATGTATATTTGATGGCCACATACATAGGTCATCAAGGGAGACAACCCATACACACCATAGAAGCCAAATACTCACTACATGGAAGAAGAGCTCACATCTCTTACATATCTCTCTACTTTGGAAGAATTCTACAAGGGTACTCAAGTAATTTGCTCTTTAACTCAAGAACCATAAAGATACCATGGAAGATGTCCTAGAGTGAATTAATATACATTCCAAGAGCTTTCCAATGGTTCAAGAATCTTTAGATTTGGTTAAGTATAGAGCAAGTTATTATTTGTAATCTAGCTTAGTTCATTTGTTTCTTTATGATGTAATCATTTGTGTAGGATGATGTAAGCTAGATGGTTGTAGTTTCTTTCATATAATACACCTAAGGGGGCTTCTACTAGTATAAATAGACCCCTTAGGGTGCCTTGTACATTCATTCAATCATATATCAAATACAAAGTAAACACATGATGTTTTCTCTCTAGCTTTGTGCTAGTCTCTTCATTTCTCTTGAGGGAGGACGAAACTATCCCCTTCTTCTATCCAAGGTTGGCGTCCTTGGTGGTGATAGGAAGGAATTGAAGGTCTCTTGAAGGTGGTGTGCCTTTATCCTCCTAGAATCTTCAAAGCCATTATCAAGCATTCATCCATTCATTCAACCATTCAAACGTCCATCTTCATCTCGTCCAAAGACAACCTTTCGTTCATCATTTCCATACATTTGGTAATCATCTTTCATAGTTCTTTCTATCTTCCCTATTCATTTCCATCCCATTTTTTATTCTTAAGAACTTTGAGAAGCAAGTTTCCTATCTTGGTTTTTAAAGATCCTTATATTGTTGTGTAATGTGATCATCCTTGATCCATTATACATCAAAATTGGTATCAGAGCTTAGGAGATTGATTCTCTTAGTTCTTGATCTATCTTTTACCATCTTTTCACCATCTTTCCTTCACAAATTCATCCCCCCATCACTCCCATCTCACGTCCACCAAGAACCACAACAAAGAACCCCCAAATCAAACACAAAACCCATCTAAACACAATCCCCCTCTCGTCTTTCACCCCCAAAAAACCCCAAAACTGTGAGACTTGCAATCTTTTTGCACCAAGATTGTTCAAGATGGAAGGTTCAAGCACTCTCACACCTACACCTACGGAGTCCCAAGAAGAGGTAGAAGCGATGAAGCAAAGAATCATCTATCTCAACGATCAACTAAAGAAATACATGCATCTACAACATAGGGTGAACCGTGGTGATAGTGAAACCAATGATAGTGATGAAGAAGTCCCAAGAAGACGTTCCCCAAAGGAGGAACGATTCGACTTTAAAGTTGAGATCTCGGAGTTTGATGGTAATCTTGATCCCGAGAACTTCTTAGATTGGATGCAAACTATTGAACGTGTTTATGATCTTAAAGAAGTCCTTGATGAGAAGAAAGTGAAATATGTGGCTCTTAAGTTGCGAAAACATGCGTCCATTTGGTGGGCCAATTTGCAAAAGAAGAGGCAAGCTAAGGGCAAGGACAAGATTAGAACATGGGATAAGATGAAGAAGAAGCTCCAAGAGAAGTTTCTACCACCAAGTTATCTCCAAGATAACTACTACAAGCTACAACGATTGGTTGAGGAAAAAGTGTGGAGGAGTACACAAAGGAGTTTGAACATCTTCTTTGGCGTTGTGATATCAAGGAGAATGAACCACAAACTTTGGTACGTTATCTTTTTGGTCTTAATGATTGGATTAGACACATTGTTGAATTGCAACCATACAAAACCTTGGATGAGTTGAGTTCCTTATCCCTTAAAGTTGAAAGGCAAAGGAGGAATAAGGGAAAAGAAGCCTTGAACAAGTACCAAACTCCACAAGAATCATCCCACCCTACATTCCCACACACACCACAAAAAAATTTCACATTCCCTACAAAACCCCCAAACACAAAAGCTCCACAAAATCAACCCCCATCCATCCCAAAACCCCACGTCCAAGAAGCCAAAACTCTAGCCCCACGAAGATGTTTTCGTTGCCAAGGGTTAGGTCATTATGCCTCGGAGTGTCCTAACAAGAGAATTGTATCTTTGGTTGAATATCAAATTGCTTTGTATGTTGAGCCGGAGTATAATGAAAGAAAGAATGAGGAGGAAGTAGTTGGCACCATTGACGTGAATGAGGAAGAAAATGTGGAAGAGGAATGTGTAGAAGAGTCGGATGAAGGAGAGTTACTTGTGGTAAGAAAGGACTTGGATGTAGTTCATGTGCCGAATGACCAAGAACAAAGGGAGGCTATCTTTCGCTTTCGTTGTACCATCAAAGGAAAAGTGTGCTCATTAATCATAGATGGAGGAAGTTGCACCAATGCAGCCTCTACAACAATGGTCAAGAAATTGCAATTGGAGGATATCCCTCATCCCACACCTTATACTATACGATGGCTAAGCCAAGGTCAAGACATTCGTGTGGATCAAAGGGTCTTGGTAAGTCTTTCAATTGGGAAGAGTTATAAAGATTCATTATGGTGTGATATTATTCCTATGGATACTTGTCATATTTTGTTGGGAAGACCATGGTTGTTTGATAGGAGTGTCATACATGATGGGAAAGCCAACACTTATACTCTCACTCTCAATCAAAAGAAGATTATTTTGACACCTCTAGCACCATCTTTTCGACCTAAGGAGGAAAAAAGCCACATTGTGTCGATTATGAAGGAGGAAGATCATGAGCATGAAGAGCGTAAGGGTCTTATTCTTACAAACTTGGAGGAGAACAATTCGGATCCAAGCCACCACCCAATCTTGAGATTTCCTATGAGGTGAATCTTTCATGTGCACCCTAGAGATACCCACTTGGATCTCATGGTTGAAAAGCCAAGGCTTCGAAGGAACCAAGAAGCTAAAGTCATCAAAGTAGGTTGTTTCATGCTAAATGATGAAGGTAAAGTGGTGAAGCTTGACTTGGAAATTGAGAAGCTACATGGAATCTCTATGTTTATGGTGAAAATTCGAGGATCCAAATCTTATAATGCCCATGGATTACTTGGGAGAAAGATGAAGAAGTTTAGAAAAGGGGTATATGATGATTTCAAGGCCTTTAAGAAGAGAGTTTGTAATTTTTTGTGAAGAAGACAAGTAAGAGAGTTGATGCTCAAAGTTTGAGGACAAACTTTTTCAACCGGGGGAGTATGATGTATATTTGATGGCCACATACATCAAGGTCATCAAAGGAGACAACCCATACACACCATAGAAGCCAAATACTCACCTACATGGAAGAAGAGCTCACATCTCTTACATATCTCTCTACTTTGGAAGAATTCTACAAGGGTACTCAAGTAATTTCCTTTTTAACTCAAGAACCATAAAGCTACCATGGAAGATATCCTAGAGTGAATTAATCTACATTCCAAGAGCTTTCCAATGGTTCAAGAATCTTTAGATTTGGTTAAGTATAGAGCAAGTTATCATCATTTGTAATCTAGCTTAGTTCATTTGTTTCTTTATGATGTAATCATTTGTGTAGGATGATGTAAGCTAGATGGTTGTAGTTTCTTTCATATAACACGCCTAAGGGGGCTTCTATTAGTATAAATAGACCCCTTAGGGTGCCTTGTACATTCATTCAATCATATATCAAATACAAAGTAAACACATGATGTTTTCTCTCTAGCTTTGTGCTAGTCTCTTCGTTTCTCTTGAGGGAGGACGAAACTATCCCCTTCTTCTATCCAAGGTTAGCGTCCTTGGTGGTGATAGGAAGGAATTGAAGGTCTCTTGAAGGTGGTGTGCCTTTATCCTCCAAGAATCTTCAAAGCCATTATCAAGCATTCATCCATTCATTCAACCATTCAAACGTCCATCTTCATCTCATCCAAAGACAACCTTTCGTTCATCATTTCCATACATTTGGTAATCATCTTTCATAGTTCTTTCTATCTTCCCTATTCATTTCCATCCCATCTTTGATTCTTAAGAACTTTGAGAAGCAAGATTCCTATCTTGGTTTTTAAAGATCCTTATATTGTTGTGTAATGTGATCATCCTTGATCCATTATACATCAGATCTCCTCTTGATTATTTCCTTTCTTGATTGATCTTTGATCCTTTCCATATTCGCTTTGATCTTCTTGCTTCTTTGGAAACTTCATTCTTATCATATAAATTAAGATCTACAAGTATACACATCAGAATCAATATATATTATCTTGGAGAATATTCTGATAATAAATCAGAATGTTCCGGAGACTTCCTTTATTTGTCCTTTCAAATAAAATCTTTGCGCTGAGAATACTGCTGTTGTTGGAGGTCCTCAACGGTGAATATGCGGAGGTCCTCAGAGTAGGGGTGGGATTCTTCACAGGTAGTCAAAACTAACTCAAATGCTTTAAGCTAGGTGTAACGCCCTGGAAATTTTCGGGGTTTTACACTAGGTCAATAAACCAGGGATAATTGTGGTGATGATATGAAAACTACAAACTATGAAAGCTATAAAAAGATGCTCAGGTTGCGATGTAAATATTCAACAAACCCATAAATTTAAATATCCTGATCTGCTAGTTCTATACAACTAATTAAGAGTGATCGATTGCACCATTAAAGCTCACCAAAGCCCTCTCTCGAGAATTAAGGGGTAGTCTAACTGTCTATTCTATTGGAGTTAGTTTAATTAAACTATAAGAATAGCAACCCTATACCTAATTAAAATTCGACTATTCTCATGTCAAAAACCCTAGCTATTTTCTCTACCCACACTAGCAAATTGACCTCCCCTCTCATCATATATCAATTGCCTGAAAATACATATAAACACTCTCTCAGGCATTCCATCGAACACATGGTGGGCAGAGAAAAAACCTCAATTTACAAGTATGAATTTGGATAGACTAGGCCTAAATAAGTTCAATTAGCCATCGAACAATTCAATCACAGTCGTCAACTCAAAACCCCATAATAATGCAATTAAAAAGAAACCAAATAAATTTAACGAGCAAGTATATGAACATAAAGAAATAAAAATAAAGGGATGAAAAAACTTAGTCTTGAATTGAAAGTCGAATTCAATCTTCTTCTTGAATATATAATTTTACCTAAATTCTGTGAGGGAAATCTAAACCTAGAATTAGAGAGGCTTAGGCAGAAAACTTCCCTTCAAACCTAGAGAGAAAACTAGCAAAGCAAAAGAATGTAGAATAGGAAAATATTGAATGTCTGTTTCTAATTGAAATAACTCTTAAAAACTGAAATTACAGTCTGGCACGGTCGTGCCAGCCTGGCACAAGCAGGTCTGCCGGAGTGAAAGTTCCAATTTTGCTTCTAATTTTCTAGCGCAGCTTTGCTAACTTCCTTTGCTCCTTATTTCCAATCTTTTTCCTCTATTGCCATCAACATTTATGTCAAAATTGCCTAAAAATAAGACAATCAAACAAATTAATCTCAATTAACAAAAATGACAAAACCCATTATTAAACTTATACTAAATGACTTAGATAAGCTCAATAAATCAATAAAACTAAGATAAAATTGGTAAAATCGAGATTTAACATTTGCTTCAGTGTCTCGTCCTCGCCTTCAACTGGAATCTCTTGAGTGAGAGTGTATCTTCTTTTGCCATCTTCAAAATCGATCCCCTCGAAATATTCCAACTTTTAAAAGTTGTTGGTCATCTCTTTCAAGGAATAAGACATGGTGATAAGTCTTAAGATTGTTGGAAAGACGGGGTTCAAAGGGTCATCAAAATAAGATAAGGGATCACTTTGGTAGCAAGGAGTTGTGTTAAACTCGCGCCATTTAAGACTTATTCACAAGACCATGACAAGATTCAATGACAAAACCTAACTTCTTGTGAACATGGGACAAGATCTCTCAAGAAACTCTCAAGAGGTTGTTACAGTTCAACACCTTAAGAATATATTGAAGCTCCCTAGGAAAGGAGGAGAAGAGGAATGTTGTGTGTTGGATGAATGAAATTCATCCTCTATTTATTGTGTTTAATAGTATCATAACTTGCCTCACAAAGCCCTTGATTCATGATCATAATCCAAAGGATTAGAATCATGAATAGGGGATCGACATTAACTGATCAATCAGTCAGTATGCAACCAAAATATAATCCCCATGTGGATTATATTAAAGATAAAATCATGGATGTTATTAATCGCGAAAACCGGGGATTTACAAGGTCTGTGTTGTACGAGCGAGATCCGTGTCAGTGCAGGAGCGGTCTATGTCAGCATGATCCTCAATTTCATGACCTTCTGTTGCTAACATGGTCCGTGTTAGACGTAAATTAGCTCAAGGTCTTTCATTAACCTTTCCATTCAACCTTATGCTTATATAGTTGAATTTTCATCTTAATTTTGACCCTTTACTCTTGAAATACTTTAACATAGTCATCTTCTAGTTTATATAGCTTAACTTGATGACCATTCCCTTCTTCCACTTAAAATTCTTCAAATTTACTCCTCCACTTTTCATGGCATCCATCCAGTCTTCCTTTAATGGTCCTTGACATTGTTCTTTATAGCATTGCATGTTTTTCCAATTCAACCACTTCATCACCATTTTCCTCGTGGATGACCCCTTGTTTGCCTGACAATCCTTCTTTTATGGATAGTGCCTCGAATAGTTTTCTCATATAATCATTTGAGCCTCAAATGTGGTGTACTAATTTGTAATCATAGTTGTTAAACTCCCAATCCAATTCTATGATCTTGTGATTCTACAATCCAAAAACGCCTTGTATATCCAACTCTCATTAAAATTTTACAGTAGTTAGAATCTTATAATCCTAGTTTTCTTTGTGCACTACGTGGTAGAATCAACAATGCAATTCTACAATACGATCCATGATCCTAAATGAATTTGATAATGTTTGCTAACATTATCAACTTTAAAATTTAATCATAACCATATCAATTTTTATATTAAAATTACCAAAGGATAAAAAAAAATTAACATATTGCTTTGTTCTTGGTGGATATTTGTTAAGATTTTTACTACTATAAACTCTTTTCACTATTTGTGGAATGCATTAAAATCTTACAATCATTGATCTTATTAATTCTAACAATCTTACTTTTAAATTTGTTGCACATTGTCATGAGGTCATCAATTTATCAACCATTGTTTTCCTTTTTAGAATTTTGAGACTTGAGATATACTTATCAAATATCTATTTCAATAATTTCTTGAATATTTAATGCAAATGACATTCCACTTTGAGTGGTTGTTGGAATTGGATGAAAATTTAGAGAAGAATTCTGACAAGGAACTTGAAGTTGATAGTTTGGAATCATTTAATTTGAGTTTTGGAGGGAACGGACGAAAATTTCCAATTTGGGTTTTAGGATAAATGAAGTGAAGTTGGACAACATGTAGCTAATATCATCAAATGGTGCTTGTCCGATTGGCAATGTCTTTTCTGAATAGATCCTTTCAGAAGTCTTTCTAGGCAATACATCCATTTTGCTTTCAGTTTCATATATATTGTATACTTCCTTCATTCCATTTTATTTGCTGCTTCAAATTAGTGAGGAACTATCAATATGGTGTACAAAAATTCATAATAACAAATGGTAACAGGCTTAAATTACCGGTAATTGATAGGAGTAAATATTGGTGAGAAAGGGATAAAATGTAATTAATAAGGGACAATATGGAAAAATTAATAATTAATATTTTGATAAAACTATAAGGTGACAAATATTGTGAAATAAAAAATATTGAAAATGGTAAATATTATAAAACAAGGGAAATATTTTATTTTCACATGGTTGTACACATTTATTTTAATCATATACACGCACTTTGGTCAATGTATATTCAAAATTTTCGTATGTGTCCATCTTCATAAGAAAGTGTTGATTGCATAAGGTTTTTGTCTAAAAAGAATCCTAGTAATTTACTTGAAGATTATAGGCAAATTTAGTCAATATATATGAGAACAATTATCAATATAGAACGTGTACCCCATCTCGAAATCACGTTGATAAATGATTTCCTTTAACGATTAAACACATTGAAATCAGGACAATAGCATGACATCAAATGCTTTTCACCTGCTACGGAATCCTAAATTTATCACTAACTATTACTAATCAATCAAAATTATAACATTCGCATAGTTCTCCTTTGGATCGGAGGTATAGGCCTCACTTTTTATAAGTCATATACACCATTTGATAATATAGCCACATATTGTCCAACACCTTAAAAAAAAGGATCACGATCATGTCAACTATTGACACGATCGTCACCCCCCTTTCTGTGGGGACGACAAGATCGTGTCATGGCATAACATTGTCGTATTGTTTGTGGAATTCCAATTGCGATCATCAATTGTAATTTCTTTTATCTTTTGCTAGGTTTTTCTCATACCCATGTAGTTGTCCCTTAATACCCCCTCTCCCATCAGGATGTTTTACCTAGGTCCCTCAACACGCTCGTGACTCCTAAGATGATCATTGCCCCTCGTGACTCCTGAGGTGATCATTGCCCCGTCCTTCAAGAAACGGGATTATGATCGTGTCAGTCATTGACACGATTGTGACCCCCTTCCTATGGGGAGGACAAGATCGTGTCATGGTATAACACGGTCATATTGTTTAAGGGATTTCAATTACGATCATCGATTGTAATTTCTTTTACTTTTTGTTATGTTTTCCCCATACCCATATAATTGTCCCTTTAATACCCCCTCTCCCATTAGGATGTTTTACCTAGGTCCATCGACATGCTCGTGACTCTTGAGGTAATAATTGCTCCGTCCTTTAAGAAACGGGATCATGATCGCATCAGCCATAGACATGATCGTGACCTCCCTTCCCATGGGGAACAAGATTGTGTCATGGGAACAAGATTGTGTCATGGCATGACACGGTCGTATTGTTTGTGGAATTTCAGTTGCGGTCACCGATTGTAATTTCTTTTATCTTTTGTTAGGTTTTTCCCATACCCATGTAGCTGTCCCTTAATACCCCCTCCCCCATCCGAAGCAAATGGCTACAATTACACCATTGCTGATGATTGATTCCAACCTACGGACAATCAAACTATTCCTCATTGCTAGAAGAAAAATCTACTCAAGTTCTTAATGTAAAGGAGATAGCCCTCAATGGATAAATAACCTCACCTTCACATAGATTCTATGGTTCGACCATTGGTGGAGAATATAAAGATTATAAGAATAGTGAAGGAACACTTGTAACCCCAAGGGACTCACTCTCTTCAAAGTCTAACACAAAATTTGTTGCCATTATGAATATGTTGTGACGACAAGCATTACTAATTATGAAAAAGAAACTCAAGACTATGAAGGCCACAATGGAGAGGACTTGAGAAAGAAAATACGCACATGAAACCTTTGGTTGAGAAATTAAGAAGTTGACCAAAAAATTTAAATAAGCGATTGGATAAAAGACTTTGACATCAGCTCATATACCGAGGAATTCGGTGATGGATACGTTAATGGCAACAACTACCCGAATGAAGAAGGAAAAACCAAGATTAATTTTCCTTTGGCTTCACTATCAGTGAAGTAGATTTAAAACCTCATGATAAAAATGATAAAGGCTCAACTAGTGAAAACTTCAAAAAATCACAAGTACTCAAAGCCTTAAACAAATAGGATTGATTCCCTTATGCCACAAGACCGCCACCTCCTAAATTTCATCAATGTGACTATAAAGGCAATCCAATGCAATATGTAGTGCACTTCACAAAACGTGCACCAATGGTGGACCAGATCAAGACCTTTTGGTGAAACAATTTGTGTGATCTCTTAAAGGCATTTCATCTAATTGGCATACAAAGATTTCTTCTAGATTCGTTGATAATTAGAAGCAAATGAAACTTGAGTTCTCTTATTGCTTTTTTAGCATATGTAATAAAGTCAATATAAATAAATTGACCAACACTAAGCAATTGGACAAAGAACTAATCATTGATTATATCAATCATTGGCAGGCTCTCCCCTTGAAATGCAAAGACTAATTTGTCTGAACCTTCTGCAGTTGAGATGTGTGCCAATTGAATGGAATGTAATATACTTTATGTTTTGCAAGTAAACAAAACCTTGACATTTCAAGACTTGGCGATGTGAGGTAATGATATGGAGCTTAAATTTTCTAACATGATTGAAGAAGATCGAGTGTCAGTGAGAAATGAACTTCATTTATAGGCATGTCAAAAGAAAATCATCCATTCAAGGATTTTAAAGAGAAATAGCATCATACTTCTGACTCTGATACACATGAAATATTTGACAAATTTCTTGAAAAAATAATAATTGAACTCTGAAGTCGAAGCGTGTAGAAGAAGTAGGAAGAATTAATAGTCCTAAATACTGCAAGAAACATTGAATCATTAGTCATCCGTTGAGAAGTGTTGGACTTTCAAAGAACTTGTCATGAAGGTTAAAAATGAAAGAAAGATCTTATTTGATAAAGACAAGAATGAGAAATCTAATTGAACAATTATTGCAAGTTTTCAAACCAAGCAGAAAAGACTCACAAATTAGCAAATTCAATACCTCCAAGTCATCGAATGCAACGATTACCAAGTTTACATAATTCAAGATTTTCAATATTAAAGACTCACAAGTCTAAGTTTAAGATTATTGCGTCAGACAAACCTAGCCCACCAAAGCAAAATACGCTCAAGTCAAAGACTCTCGGGTCATTAAAGGGAAAAAAACAATTTTCAAATCATAAATTCAGAAGAGCGTACCCCTCACCAAAGTAAATTATTCATAGTTGTCAAACAAAAACTAAAACAAGTAACGATGAGCAACGTTGTTTTTTAGACTAGGTCTATTCCGTCAATGTCCATGGACGGATACAAGTGTTAACAATTTATAATACCTCCAATGAACAAATTAAAATTAGGACAATAGCACCACATCAACTACTTGCCACTTGCTAACTAAAAAGCCTTAAATTTGTCAACAAGTACAATGTGGTGAAACGACCTCTCAACAAGATAAAACTTTATCCACTTATTTTCCTTAGGACATAAGGCATGGTCTCACCCAACCCAAATACACATCCATACAAAAAAGGAAAAAAAATACTTGTACAATATTATCAAGCTGAAATTCGGTATTAACTAGAATGACGGCTAAGAACAACTACAGAGGTGAGTCATCATTTTACTTGGAAATGATGTTGCAATCAATATCTCACTAATTAAGCAATTCAATCAAATTCTCATTTGCCTTTTTGTGTTCTATCTCTTACTTCTTCGTCTCTCGACCTTTTCTCCAAAAATATAAGGTGCAATCATTAGTACCTTACAAGGTGCGAACAGTGAAAAATATATTAAATAACGGACATAATACATCTTAAAAAGATACATTATAAAATAGAAATAATACATTACGTAAAGCTACGTCAGAAAATAGAAATAATACATTATATATGGGTAAAAGATACATTTACATCATGTAAAATATATAACACTTCTGATTCAAAAAAAAAAAAAATATACTGCAACATAAATATAACACATTATGTAAAAGATACATAGAATAAGTTATGTCACGGAAAAACAACACATCATTCATAAAGTAAAATAACCTAGACTTTTAGGTCAGTGAACTATTGAATTCTTGTTGATAAGAAAAGAAATTCATTTTTTTTGTACAGTTGTTAATGTACAAAAATAATACACTACAAATTGAACAAAAATACTCTGTAACAAAAAATGCACCTAAAAATCGAAATAAAATTTGGGCGCGTGGTTTCAATCCAAAGATTCCAAACATATGTACAATGCTAGATATGAACTAGACATGTCAATTCGGTCGGCGGGTTTCGGGTTAATCGTATATCGGGTTCGGGTAAATACGGGTAGGGTGTATTTTGTGTTCAGATAAATACGGGTGGTGTATTTCGGTTTTGGATCAACCCAACGGGTTATGATTACGACCTTTTTCTGTTTTTCCTTTTTAAAAAATAGTCTCTAAATACTACTTTTTATACAATACACATAATAAAATATGGTTATCTTCTAGTAACGATAGATTATTGTAATTACTTTAACTTAAATTAAAGAACTAACAAATAAACAAATTGCGTTTATAGTTTAATAGTTAAAAATTCCGGTGAAAAATCGCAAATTTTAATAAAGTTGAACTTAAAAAATTAATTTTTCTGTTCAAACGGACGGTCAGGTTTAACCCACTAATTTCAGGTTCGATTTCGGGTTTAGTCGAAAAAATCATTTCAAAACCCAGAAATTTCGGCGGGTTCAGGTCAGGTCAGAATTTGTCAGGTCTAACATGAACATATGTATTTTGATAATTTGCGCCTCTTCTCTCTCTTTCTGTCTCCTTAATCAATCTCACGATTATGAAATTTACTCCTTCCAATCAAACTCCAACTCCTCACCATTAAAAGATGTCCAAGCGTACGATAGTGTCACTGTTTAAACGCTGAATGTGATAGATATGAACAATGACATCGTGCTCAGTAGTTGGCAGTCACTACTTTAGTTTACAGTTTACACTAATCAATAAGAATACACCCGCTCGTGACCATTGCAGATTTGGGTCACAACTCTTAACTACTAGCTACCCAGCAGTAGCACTGTACAATCTCTACAAAATTACAAAATGCATACATAACATAATAACAACTGATACTACCCAAAAAAACAAAATCTAAAGCAGCCTGGAATTGCTACCACCACCAAGTGATACAACCCCCATAGCACTTGCAATCTTAAGGCCAAGAAACACAACATATATGGCTATCAGCCCAACCCCTAAAACTGTATTCGGGCGCATATCACTGAGGAGCAGAACGACGAGTGCAAACACAAGACCTGTTGCTAGGAACCCCATTGTGATGAACAAACTGCTGTCTCTTGGGACGACGTAAGGGTCAGGACTCATAGACCATGTTTGAAGCAGCATTGAAACTCCTAGACCGATCAGCGTGTTAAACATTGGGCCTGCATAGCTTCCTGACATTGCGATTTGTACGCCGTCTCTTTGGTTCATTGCTACTGCGGTATTTGCCATTAGATCGCCTATCGAGTTCCCCCATGCTAGGACAGTCAGGGCGAGGATGGATGGGTTTATGGCTAGTATTGTGCCGAAGGAGACTAGTAATGAGACTAGCTCGTTTGCGACGATGTAGAACCAAACTATGCTCATGAAGAACCCGCCGAATACCCATGGGAATAAGAATCTACGAGGCGGGTGGTCTGAAGTTGTGTAGATGATCGCGAGAAGGCCTAGGATTGAGCCTGTGCTGAAACCCACAAAGTATGCGATTTTGCGACTACCAGGGGCGATGTCTTCCTGTGAGTTCCACAGAAATGTAAGGACAATTGGGGCTAGAGTCGCGCTTGCGACTGCATACAGCTTAGACCATCGATCGTCCTCGATGATGGGGATTGTGAGCCTTCTAGGAACAACCAATGGCATCTCCAAAATTGAGCAGAGATTCGCTATTGAAAAGAACGATGAAGATGATTCGTATGTTGTTGTTGTTTCATATGTCCAACCCCATAAGGGGCTATGGTTATCCTCTGAGTTAACCTTGGGAGAATCTGAATAGATTGCAACACTGGAGTTCCAAACCCATTTAGGCAGTGTGGGTGAAGGCTCAGATGGGTTGTCACTCCTTTCCGTGCCAAGCAACGAGGAATTCAAGGATGACTGGTGATCTTCATGATCATCTCCATTGGAAAAGAAGCTTCCTGCCACAGGAAGCAATGGTGTCCAACCATTAAACTTCAAGATTCGATTGCGACTCATATTCCTAAAGATCTCACCCAAGGCAATGGACAAGGCATAGACCAGGTATATAGACACAAAAGCCATGGCTCCCCATACATTGACCTTCCCAACCACCAAAATCAAACTGAGGCACCCCATGGTGAATAGAAAGAAACACAAGTCTCTTATGAAACATTTTCTATCAATTTGGACCCTCTTTTTTGCTACACAAAGTGAAACAACTCCAACAACAATACAAGTGACAAAAACAGCTCCACCCAGAACACCATTAAGCCCAACATCACCAGAACCACTCCCCACAAAGGCAGCAATGCTAGCAAACACATCAGGTGCTCCATTTCCAAGAGGAAGCAAAGCCACCCCAGCAACAGTAGGAGGCATTTTGAGCAGGTTTGACAGCTTCTCTAAGGAGCAACAGAAGTAATCTGAGGCTGTGTTTCCCAACATGTAGAAGAGAACCACAAGCCAAGCACCCAGAACCAAGTACCCGAAAAAGAGGAAACCCTTGCAATCACAGTACAAGAACTTCATGTAATTCAGATGCCCACCTGAATTACAATCTGGGTGGGCTATCAGATAATCACAGGGGCTCATATCACCCTTGTGGGTGAAGAAATCACCACAAATTTGGGGGTCCATCAATGATTTGTCACCATTTTCAACATACCCATCTATGTCATCAGTGACATTTAATGAGGTTTGAGGGATTTCTTGCAGGAATCTCCCTTGATTAATCCCACCCACTAACCCATTTCCCAAATCCCTTTTCTGGACAAAAGAAGAACTGGAAAAGAAAATCAACAACACTAAGATAGAGATTGAGTGCAGGAGAAGCCGAATTCGAGGATGCATCATAATTGGAACTCTGTTAAACCCTCAAATTGAATGACAACCCAGAAAAGGGGGAATTGGAATGAAGCAAATTAGGTGAATGTGAGATGCTAATAAGAGGGCTCTGTGATGGAAAGGGACAAGAATTTGAAGCAAAAGTGGGGTTGATGAGTAAAAGAGGAAGAAGTGAATGCAAATACGATGAATAAGGGGAAAATGGGGGAATTAAACTCTCTCTCTCTCTCTGTGTTGTCGTGTATGGAAGCAGAAGAGCAGTTGACGGTTGGAATTTGGAAATGAAGAGGAGAATTGGTGCTCGAGTTAAACGCGGTTCGGCCATGCTTAAGCATCCGACTACATTTATTTATTCATTTCTTAAAAGACTTGTATACGCTTTCTATATTAGTGTAACTGAATAAAAATGGAGGAGAAAATGAAAATCCAATTCCTTTCTCATCTTATGTGTTTGGCAAATGGTATTCTGAAATGGGATTAAATGTAATAATAATAATAATAGCATACAATTACAAAATCAATACTCTTAAAGTTTCGTCCAGGATAGGGAAGGATTGAATGTAGTAATATAGCATACAATTACAAAATCAATAATGTGCATATGTGTTGAAAATAATTTTTTGACTATCATGTCTTTTTTAGTCATTTTATATTCATCGGCTAATGTAACTGTTAAATTTACCAAACATATCGTTATAAACAACTACTCCCTTCATTTCTATTCATTTATCCACTTATGAGGTGTTTGGCTACCCAGCTTTTTGGGTAGCTTTTAGCTTTTTTGATAGCTTATAACTTTTTTACTAAGGTTAAAAAGTTACTTGAGGTATTTGGTAAGTAGCTTTTTATATTAGCTTTTTGGATTCAAAAAAACTAGTTTTCAAAAAACTACTTGATGAAGCTTTTTGAGGTAGCTTTTCACAAAAAGCTAATTTACCAAACACTTTTCCTGCAATCATCTAATTCAAATAGCTAAAGTCAAACAGCTAATCCAAAAAGTTATCAGCTAATAACTACAAGCTAACAGCTACCAGGTACCAACTGGTTGCCAAACATTGCCTTAACAAACTTATTTATCCCTAATTATTTGTCATTTTATATTCTCGATGTAATTTTTCCGACTTTACATCTATTCTTCTGCCATTATAATTATCTTTTACCAATTCAAATCATTTTATAAATTTACCCCCTAAGGCCCTGTCAAATTCATGGGTAAGTCCAACTTACCTAAATTTATCAGTTTTTACCTAAATTTACCAAAAATTATCAAACTTTAAAAAACAAAAAAAAAATTAATTTTGATATATTGACATCAATTTGCCAAAAGTTACCAGAATTTACCAAAAATTACCAAAATTTAACTTTTACCCAACTGTTTTTTACCCATAAATTTGACAGGGCCTAACTTTAGTAACTATCTTGTATTTTCCCACTTGAGGCAAATAACTAAGAACGCAAGGAGTATAAACTATGCACTAGGATACACCAGCTATCCATCACCTAAATAATTGTCCGCTCCTCAATATATAGTTATTTGCTACTTCCACATAATAGAGCCTAATATGGAACGAAGAGACGTAGAGTAACACTTTACCGTCATATATTCATTAGATTATAACCAAGCCTACGTATGTAGCACGTGAGGGATGGAGGATAACTCGGAATGACTATAATAATTTAAGAGTAGAAATTAAGCCGTGTGATAAAGCATGGAATATATAATTAATTTAAGAAAGTTAGCCCATGTGATATTGTGATAGAACATAGATAATATAAAATATGTAATTCTCTGTGATATACCTACCTTATATAATACTCCCTCGGTCTCTTAATCATTGTCAATTTTTCTAATTATCTTATCCCTTTTAATTTATCAATTTTATAATTCAATAATTAAAATACCCAAATTACCCTTAATTAATGAATTTGAGTTTTATTTACCTTTTAAAATTCTCTTTTATTCCTCTCTTTGCATCAAAATTAGTGGAAGGGTATATTTATCTTTGAACAAATTTTTTGTTCTATTTCCAATGAGCATTGTACTTGTAAAGTTAGTTATTTTGACAATTATAAAGGGAGGGAGGGAGTATATATTTAAAATATTTGTTGTGACTTGTCTTAATCACAATATTTTATGAAAATTATAAATTATAAATTTAAAAATGTATATAGTTCAATGATGTGATTGATGTGACTTATATTCTTAATCACGGTCCTATCCACCCACTTCACCCTACATTTCCCACCTTCCAACTATCTTATACTTTCTAAGAACAAGACCCAAGTTTTTAAACTATTAAACTTATCTGTATTTTATATCAATCTAGATATACACGACCCGTATTTTTAATGTCAAAATTATCTGAACCCGAAATACACATAACCTGTATTGGCCTTAATCATGTATACACACAATCTTTATTCAACTTGTGCGTCCAAATTGATAGGTTTAATAATATAATTTTTAATTGATGTTAGGATCTTTAATTATTATATCCGAGGGCAAAACAGTAAATTCAAGTGTAAATGTAAACTATAAACAAACCATTTGTTGTATTATATTGTACTCGATGACAAAATGATAAATTCGAGTCTAAATATAAGTTACAAGATAAACTGTTTATTATTATATTATATTATATTATATTATATTATATTATATTATATTATATTATATTATACTATACTAAGGGCAAAAGAGTAAATTTGTGTGTGAACATAAGCTATAAAGTAGGCAATTATATTATATTATACTATACTATACTAAGGGCAAAAGAGTAAATTTGTGTGTGAACATAAGCTATAAAGTAGGCAAATTGCTTATTATTATATTGTATACAAATGTAAAACAATAAATTCGTGTGTGAACACAAACTAACAGACAGACAGTCACGCTGCTCAAACAAAATTTTCGTCCACCCTCTTTTTTGTAGAGAGAGAGAGAGAGAGAGGGGCAGAATTTTGTCCGGCCTGGAATACTCGAGTTGTCCGACTCGGAAAAAATTGGGTCTGAGCACTGATTTTTCGTACGAATTTTGATATTGACCGAATATTCAGACATCAAATTTCTCTTTTTTCTATTGTCCGAACCCAGTTTTAGTTTCGTCTGAATTATTCAACTCGATCTGACCTGAAATAAAACCGAATTCAGACATAAATTTTTCATCTAAATTTTGACATCGACTAAATTTATTTGACCCAAATTGACCAAACCCAAATTTTTGGTGTAGTCTGCCTGCCTTTTGATTGTTTTTGTTGTTTTATATTTTTGATTGTTTTTGTTGTATTACACTTGAAAAGCGACTCCAAAGTACGGACAACAATAGAAAAAATGAAAGTACTCGTTGGGTGGGTCAATGGGGTTAAATGCGAGCCGGACATCGTTGCCAAAAAAACTGGTCCCATCACATTTTGTTTTAAGTGCATTCACATACAAAAAGAAATACTCCCTCCTTCCCAATTTAAGTGTCACTTGGTACATAATTTAAAAGGCCAAAAAAACTTCCCATTAGATTAATTTAGTGCATTAGAAATGTGAAAATGGTGAATAAAAAAAGAAAAATGTGAATAAAAAAGAAAAATGAATGAAAAAGATGTAATTAATAAGGTTAATTTGATAAATTAGTAATTAATGTGCTATTGGAAATATAAAGTGACAGATATTATGAAAAAAAAGAAAGTTAGTTATACAACCCCTGGATAAAGTATATAAACTTAACATAGCTTAAAAACTAGAACAACTTCCAAAAACCAGCTCGCCCTTGCTGACCGATGAATTCCTTAGAAACTACCTCAAGAGCCTTGAATTACTTTGGAACCGACTTGTCCTTGCCCTGGGAGCTCGAACCTCCTAAAACAAAACATTAAAACATTGCAAAAAGTGAGTGGGGAAACACTCAAGATGTAAATCTCCAAAGACGTAAACTGCTCAATTTGCCGCGTGATTTAAAATTCATTTTGAAAACAAGGAAAGGAATTAAAATAGGGCTTGCATGACATGAACATAAACATATGCATAACATAAATCAATGAAGATAGAAATTAGGTGGAATTTACGATCGGCAAGCACCTCACACACGCCGTATGCCCAAGTTGATCTAAACTTGAATGGGTGATCACGGCGCAATGACATCACAGCGCGCCACGACTGATCGTGAGTGCTAAAACATGAAAGTAAATAGAAGCATAGAATGCGGGTCCATTGTTAAATATAAAGTCATCAGAACCATAAAACTTGACATGGCATAAATTGAATGAATTATGACTATAATTTAGATCGTAAAAGTGGACAATTTGCACTTGAGACGCTAGAGACCTTGGCTATAGCAGCTTGGAGATGGCTTTTGAAACTTGTCAACTAAGATAAGAATAAGTAGAGGTTCGCCCAAAGCTGCAACAAGAGTTATGGAAAGAAAACATTGAGCTAGTTAAGTAGGGAGAAGTGACAAGGAAGTTAGCCACCTTATCTCTACAGTCATCTATTATTCAGGAAATCAAGACAGAACAGGTGAATGATCCTGAACTCAAGAGAATCATGGATAATCTTGTCATAAAAGGGATGCCGGGATTCCTAATTCAAGATCATGGAATAGGGAAAATAAAGTTTATAGCATAACTTGAGTTAGGAAAAACGGAATGAGGCAAACGAGTACATCTCGGAATAAGGAAAATCATAATCTACAACTTTGTCAACAGAACTAGAGGCTAAAAACGAGTGGAAGGGCTCCAAAATGGGCCCGGACAGAGGCTAGAGTAGAATAAATTAGGAATTCCGGAATGAAATTACATAGAGAAATTAATGTAGAAAGGTGAAATCAAAGAAGGGCACTTGGACCTTGGAAAGATAGCTTAGATTAATGAAGTATAAGAACCAAAGATTGAAGGTGAATATGAGATTAAAAGGGTTCCTCTAGACTTATTTAGAGAAAATGATGTCGATGATACGATTGATGAAAGAAGAATGAATAATGGAGTTTGAGGAATAAATTTTGAGTTGAGAACTTAGAGGAACTTAACTTGAGAGTTATTTAGAACTTGGAAGTCACTAGCTAGATAAAATCTTGACCAACTCAAAGATATTGAACTCTTAAGCTAACACTCATTGGGAGATATATGTATAACTTGTGTTTAAATCACCACTCTTGGCTAAAAGACCTTAGGACATACTTAGGCTTCCAAAACCATACTTTCCCCCCCTTAAGACTTTAACCTAAGATTATAACATATAACCATAACTTATCAATGCTTAAAGTCCCCTATTGACTTGGTTTAGGGCCTTAAAGATGTAATTTTATAAAGGGTAACTGGGCAGAAACTTCAAGTAGACAGCCCTTCTTCCCGGGCTCATATCTCATACTCCCGACATCGTATAAATACAAACCATACCTTTCCGGAAAGCTTGCAAAGAGGCCTAAAACTTTCATGTTTACCATAAAAACCAAAAAGGTCTCCAAAGGGACGAAAAACAGTCCTCAAAACACTGACTCAAAATTCGTATATACAATTGTACCTTCACGGTTTTGATCATAACTCGGGCTATACATGTCGGAAATTAGAAATTCCAAAGCCTATGGTTTGCTAACACCTTAAGCTATCAAAAGGAGTAAAAATCTGGGCAAAAATCCCACTTTTATAATACTGTAATTTTCCAGAATTGAAACAGAGCCTAATTTGTTCTTAATTTCAGCTCTAATGATACTTTTAGCCCTTAATTCATACTAATTCTCAACCAAACTTCACTTTGGCTATAATCCACTATATTTCCAGAATTAAACCTTGAAAGTTAACTCATCAAAGAGCTTAAAACCCACATGCAACCATGGATTAAACATAAACTCAACATAAAGGACTTGTTCTTGAACTCTTGCACCAAAACCTCACTAATTCACCCAAATTAAACATGACAACACTTAAATAATAATCTTAACATATATAACCAGCCCTTAATACTCAGAAACTTATCAAGAAATTTACATGCATCAAGAATTTAACAAGAAAACCTCAAGAATTCATCCAAATACACATGCACATACTCCAAACTCAAACCCTAACTTAACCAATCCAATTATACACTTGAATTCATGAATTAAGAGAGTAAAAGAGATAGAATTCATAAAAGAAACATAAATATAACATGTATTTTCAGATTAGGGTTTAGAGAAATTGAAATTGGGGTTTGAGAGATTACCCTTGGAGTTAAAAATGGATGAAAACACAAGAGGGAGGAAGAGGAGGGCGGCGGCCACTGGCAGCTGGCGGTTTCCGGCGTCGGCTGGCCGGAAAAAGTGGTGGTGGTGCTGGGGTTACACGGCAGAGCAGGGAGGGAGAGAGTGTAGAGTGAGATTGAGGGTGTTGGGTGTTTGAATTAGAAAACAATGACCCCTCTAACTAAACCACTACTATATACTCCCTCTAATTAGATTAGCTTAGGACAATTAGGGCCTAATTAAATATGAAACTTTAATTAAAATAAGGTAATTGTAAATGTACTAGACTAAAAATAATTAGTTTGTACTCAAGAAAATTAATTGGTAACACTTTGGTTAAAAAAAACTAGGACTTGGATTAAATAGGATAAAATGAGTAAAATTACCACTTGAAACAATGTAAAGGGAATGAAATTAAAAATATTAAAATTGGAACGGTAAAATATATATAGAAATCGAGGCGGACAATTATTAACCGTTTCTCGGTAAATAAATTTATAACATAAAACGTATAATCCTGAAATACTTTAACTCATTAAATAAAGGTGTAAAGTAAACCTTTAAGCCGATAATTCGGCACCTTAGCCATCTCCTGCGCGAGACTTGACACCGATAACAATAAGTAAACAAGTAGATAAATAAAGGTAAACGCGAAAAATTTATAACGCGGTTTGAATAATTACTGTGATTAATAGATAATTAAACAAGATTTTAGGGTGGGTTATTACATCCTCCCCCCCTAAAAAGAAGTTTCGTCCCCGAAACTTGATGGTGGTTAAAAACGTGATTGGTTACCTCAAAAGAGATGAGGGTATCGTTCTTTCATGTTTTCCTCGGTTTCCGAAGTGGCTTCCGAGGTATCTTGATTTGCCCACAGCACTTTGACTAATGGGACTTCTTTCGTGCGTAGCTGCTTGATTCGTCGATCCAAAATTCGAATCGGTTCTTTGCTCGAAGGTTAGATCCTCGCCAAAAGCGCGCTCTTCCACTAGAACATGCTTGGTCCGCACATACTTTCGAGTCGCGATACGTGAAAACGCCGTGGATCCTTCCTAAACTAGAAGGTAACTCTATTCGATATGCTCTCGGTTGATCTTGTCTATCACCGGATATGGCCCAATAAAACGTGGGCTTAATTTCCCTTTGATGTTAAATCTTCGAACTCCTTTCGTTGGAGAAATCTTAAGAAAAACTTGATCACCCACTTGAAATTCGAGAGGTTTTCGCCTCCTGTCTGCATAAATCTTTTGCCGACTTTGAGCAGTCTTGATGTGCTGCTGGATGACTCGGATCTTATCGGTCGTGTCTTGGATTAGTTCCGGACCTATGACTAACACTTCATCTAATTCTCCCCAGCATAACGGGGTACGACATCTCCTGCCATAGAGTGCTTCAAACGGGGCCATTTTAATGGTGGCCTGGTAGCTATTATTATATGAAAATTCTACGAGTGGGAGGAACTCATCCCAATTCCCTTGAAAATCCAGAACACATGCACGCAACATATCTTCTACAATCTGATTAACCCTTTCGGTTTGACCATCGCTCTCCGGATGGTATGAGCTACTAAAATTGAGTCGGTATCAAAGCTTTCAGCGCTCCAAAATCTCGACTGGAACCTGATATCCCGGTCGGATATTATTTCTCTTGGAATTCCGTGCAAACGGACAACTTCTTGAATGTATATATCTGCTAGCTTATTTACCTTCCACCCTTCGTGGATAGGGACAAAATGTGCCGACTTGGTCAAGCGGTCCACAATCACCCAGATGGCATTCTTCCTGGACATGGTAAGGGGTAAACCCATGATGAAATCCATAGAAATTGATTCCCATTTCCACGTGGGAATTTCCAAAGGTCGGAGTTCTCGTGATGGTCGTTGATGTTCAGCCTTGATCCTTTGACAGGTTAGACACCTATTCACATAATTGGCTATGTCCTTTTTCATGTTTGGCCACCAGAAATTTTCCTTTAAATCCCTATACATTTTGGTATCTCCAGGGTGCACTGAATATAATGAGTTGTGGCTTTCTTCCATAAGCTTCAGCCTTAAATCTCCTTTGTTAGGCACACACAACCTATTCTGAAATCTTAAGGTTCCATCATCTTGAATTAGGAATCCCGGCATCCCTTTTATGACAAGATTATCCATGATTCTCTTGAGTTCAGGATCATTCACCTGTTCTGTCTTGATTTCCTGAATAATAGATGGCTGTAGAGATAAGGTGGCTAACTTCCTTGTCACTTCTCCCTGCTTAACTAGCTCAATGTTTTCTTTCCATAACTCTTGTTGCAGCTTTGGGCGAACCTCTACTTATTCTTATCTTAGTTGACAAGTTTCAAAAGCCATCTCCAAGCCGAGCTGCGCCGCCAAGGTCTCTAGCGTCTCAAGGTACGCAAATTGTCCAGCTTTTACGATCTAAATTATAGTCATAATTCATTCAATTTATGCCATGTCAAGTTTTATGGTTTACAATGACTTTATATTTAACAATGGACCCGCATTCTATGCTTCTATTTACTTTCATGTTTTAGCACTCCTGATCAGAGTGCCTTGACCTGGCCAGTGTCGACTGCATAGCAGTCACCCATTCCAAGTTTAGATCAACTTGGGCATACGCGTGTGTGAGGTGCTTGCACCGATCGTAAGGGTTCCACCTAATTTCTATCTTCATTGATTTATGTTATGCATATGTTTATGTTCATGTCATGCAAGCCCTATTTTAATTCCCTTCCCTTGTTTTCAAAATGAATTTTAAATGCCGGCACCAAAACCGATTCGAACGGTTTACGTGCTGGAGATTTACGTACTGAGTGTTTCCCCACTCACTTTTTGCAATGTTTTAATGTTTTGTTTTAGGAGGTTCGAGCTCCCAGGGCAAGGACAAGTCGGTTCCAAAGTAATTCAAGGCTCTTGAGGTAGTTTCTAAGGAATTCATCGGTCAACAAGGGCGAGCTGGTTTTTGGAAGTTGTTCTAGTTTTTAAGCTATGTTAACTTTATATACTTTATCCAGGGGTTGTATAAGTTTTATATGTGAAGGTTCTCAAGTTAGTAAGTGTAGACGCTGAATTTTGTATCTATTTTATTTTCTTTTTTAGTGTCAGTTTTAGAAAATAGGCTAACCGATAAATGGCACGCAAGCCTCTTTCCACCGAAAACTCCAAAAAATATACAAAGCCCAAATGCCGGAACCCGGTTCATGGGCCGAGCTCGGCTCAACACCACAGAACCCGCTCGTTGATGGGCGGAGCTCGAGTCGAAGCTCGCCACAGAACCCGTCGGGTTCCCGGGCCCGAGGCCCGCTTTCCTTCCAGAACCCGTCTGGGTTTCTGTTGATTCACGGCGCCGCGGCTTAACCTAGCCTCCAAACCCTAAACCTAAACCTAATTTCCCCCCTATAAATACCCACCATTCATCACCCACAAAAGACACCGGAATATATTGGGAGTATTGACACTAGTATATTCCTCTTCTCTTCTCCCTCCATTGCGTGCTTTATTTTAAGGTTAGCGTAGCTTTTTTTTATTATTGTAACGTAATCTTATTAGCTTTCTTTGTACTTTCTTTGTTTTTCGTTTCTTGCATGACATTAATGATAAATCTATGAAATTTATTCAATTCCTCCCCCTTTTCAAATCTGTCGCTTTAATTTAATTCTAGTAGAGTCTATTCGTTTAAATAGGCGGGTTTGATGATTTTTATCGTCAAATTCGTAACCTTACCCCCGAATCCGTCTTTGGGTTCGTAGGCCGGAGTCTTAATTTTTTCATTGGTTTGTTGTTTTATCCTTAAATTCAACTGGCGACTCTAACTTTTTTTCCCGAAAATCTTTTTTTTTAACCCTTGACAAGGAACCCAGACGGGTTCTCTTGTTTTCACCCCGAGCCATAGGCAGGAACCCAGACGGGTTCCTAGCCCTGTTTTCCCCTTCTCATTCTCCAAAGAACCCGTCTGGGTTCGTTGTCTTGTTTTCGTTTTGTTCTCGTGGAACTCAGACGGGTTCCATCGAGTTCTCATCTGTCTTTTTTTTCTTTTTTTTTCTTTCCATCTTTTCTTTTCTTTAATAAAATCGAGTTTTCGGGCTAATCTAATTTGTTAACTTAAAAGTGTCCTTAAAAGTTAAAACCTTTAATTATGGATAAGCAATCCTAGTCGGCTCCCAATTTAAAAAGAGAACATCCTCTTTTAAGTAGCGCCGCGAAGAGGTCCTTCGGATTTTTTCGGGGTCTACAGATTGGCGACTCCACTGGGGACTTAAACTTAAAAGAGGGTAAAACTTGAAAGGGTTGAATTTTAGTGTTTTTGTAAAAAAGGGAGGAATTAATTTATTTCATATTTTTATCATGTTTTTTTTTAGGCATATTGCATCCAGGCTACTCTTGGGCCTTATGGCTGGGGAGCACAAAAGCGTTGGTAGGTTCTAAAACTAGGATTACCCTCTGAGAGCGGTCAGTCACTACTTGTGGGATGCACTTACATACCCAAGCCTTTAACTCATCCTCTCCCCGTGTTACACTCTAAGGGTTTCCCTGAAATCCCGAAGAGCAACACCCCACACATCGCTTCCTACGTACGTAGGGGGAATGCACCGGGGCGAGAACATGCGGTACCTTATCTCCTATACCTAGAAAACCCTAAACCTAGAGTCATGGTTAGGTTAATCCCGCATTTGTATGCTATGTGATTTTATTTTAGAATCCATGTATAAGTTGTAAAGTTTTATTTTTGTATAGGTTGTAGAATTTTATTTTTTGTAAAGAGCTCATGTATATGCTGTAAAATTTTAGTTTGTAAAGAGTTTCGAGTCCATGTATATGTTGTATAGTTTTATTTCGTAAAAGAGTTTCAAGTCTATGTATGTTATGTAGTTTCATCTTGTAAAGAGTTTAAGAGTCCGGTTATAAAGAGTCTTCGGGCCCGAGTATTCAACCTTTTTCATGAGTCGGGAGTCGTTCTAGTTCGCATAGGAACACGCAAGAGCAGACTAGACACCAGGAACCCAGACGGGTTTCTGGCCTGCCAAGTCCGGCCCATCTGTATTGGTGACTGTCGGTCTGGGCCCAGTTTGAAAAGAGAACCCAGACGGGTTCCTGAACCCTGTCTGGCCTTCTTTTTCTTCTTCGGGCCTGACTGTTTCACCCCACGGACAGCCCAATGCGCTTGCTGATGATCCTATTCGGCCCTTTATGACATTCCCTAAGTCTAATCCCTATTGTGTCTGTTACTCGAATCTAAGCCCGAAACCAAGAGCAATCGTGACTCGATCCGAGTAAGGACCCAATAGACGATTAATGTTGTCAGTCCCCATGCTAGGTCCATGTAGAGTTAAGACATGCACTCCCGTAAAAGTGGGTGAGTCACCCTTGTGTCAGCATATAGGCGTCGTATCCATGTCCTAGGTTCATATAGGTCCGCTAAGTCATGCATGCATCGGGCGGGTGGCGTAAAAGTTCTTTCGAGCACTAATCAGTTTCCATGCAGGCAAGATAGCATACCATCTCCGAGCCCGCATCCGCGACCCGCACACCGGTAGGCTCGTCCACAATCCCACCATGCACCACCAACCCACCCGGTGAATCGGTGAATCCATCATGCCGATCTCCTAACAACAATCTTTCCGGGAAAGTTCGTGACAAGCTACGATGGGCTATATGAGAGGATACAGAAGCAATAGCCTTTACATATCGATTTGGAGGATAGGACTAATGAAAAGTTGGAAAAAGGTTCAACGAAAGCCACGGACCATGAATGGCATCTTTGAGGCCATTAGGCCTCAATAAAAAGCTAGGTGTTGAAGTCGAAGAGGAAAACTATTATGAGTCTGAGTCTGAGGCCGAGGATGATGACGGGGATAGAAGGCAACGCCTCAAAACCAAAACTGAAGGCCTACAAATTAAATCATCTGGTGAGGCCAGGTCCAAACTTACACCAAAGGGCTCCAAAACTTCTGAGGACCCTTATGTCGAAAGCTTGAAGAGAAGGTTGACATGCTCACTGGAGGATGATGAAAACCGCTCCGACCATCACCGACGCATGCATGGCTCTAGCCATTCCTAAGCATCATGTATTGAGGGTAAGAGACAAAGTCGAGGTGCCCACCATAAAGTTCAAGCCCACCAAAAATCCTCTCATCATCCGAGGAATTCATGAGGTGGCCCTCTCCATAAGATAGATGAAGGTCTCTATACTACGCCTTCCCTTCCACTCTAGAAGGTAAGGCCAAGGTATGGTACCAAAATCTACCCTCACAAGTTAAGACCGATGCGCATTTAATTGTTCAAAGCCTTCATCACCCACTTTAGTCGTCTACAAATGTAAGGAGGTCATCGGATGACCTGACTTCCATGAAACAAGGGGAGAACGAGCCATTTCTTTCCTACTACGAGAGATGGCACACCATGCTATCTGAAATCGACGAAGCTATCCCCTTTAGAATGCAACTAAGCACTTTCAGACAAGGAATCCATCCCCGCATCACTCGGCATTTTGGTTTCCGATCCATCAAAGACTTTGAGACTTTAAAGGACTTGTGTGTTCAAATTGAAGCTGCTAACAATGAACCCTTAAAAGAACAATCGACTGGTTAGGCCAAGCAACTAGAATGCCTCTCTCTAGACACTTGGCTTTAACCTGCATTTCGTGGGCCATCAGACTCCTTTCCTACCCATCCATTGAGGCCAAAACTCCTTTCGGGATCTCAACTCGGGCAGTTTTCCATTGGGCCCGATTATGGTCGCGATGCGGGTCCACGAGCTAATTATACGTCTTCGCTAGCCCTGAAACTGTAGTTCGAATTTACTTAATCATCTTTTTTTTGTTTGGGGAAGTGGGAATGATCCCACCATGTAGGTCGCATATTGCATTGCATAAGTTCCATGTCTCCCATCATGTAGGTCACATATTGCATTGCATGAGCATCATATCATTTTTAGTCATAAGGTTAAAAAAAAAACAAAAAAAAACAACAAATTAAAAATTAAAAAAAAAACAAAAAGAGTCCTGTCCTTGACCTTTTCTAAAAATTGACCTTTTTCCCGGCTTAACTTGCTTCACTTAGGAAAATCTAGATGAGATCTCAAAATTTTTCAAAAACCTTTTCCTTCAAACCTTCTGATTTTGAGACAAGTTATAAAAGACGTATCTGGCTGCTTTGACTATCTTAGAAGGTATAAATGTGCGTGCCGCAAATCTTTGGGCTAAGCTTAGTTGATTGAGCCCGTCCCGTGAGTCCACATTGCCTAAAACTTGAATTGATTACTTTCATCAATTCCATGATCCTTTGAGCAACTCACCCATTAGTTGCATCTCTAGAACTTGTTTTGCATCTTGCTTGAGACTACATGTTTGCATAGCACGCTGTGACAAAGTGATTAAGATATTCGATTTTCTTAAGCTACATAGCCAAATAGCCTTCGCTGCATTGTATTTACCGTTCTTTTTGCCCCGCCTAGCCTTTGTTCATCCCTTTTTCATGATTGAACCCTGACAGTACAAGCCTCAGCCTCTAATATCCAGTCCCCTTTTGCCTTGCTTGGTTGGAAAAGAGTCTGTCATTTTTGGAAGAAACATTTGCTTTCGTGTGAGCAAAATATGAAGCTTGGGAGAATCTGAAAGTCCCATATCTTGAGCGAATTTGGTTATGCTGTTCAAAGTCGAGGTTGTAATAGAAATTTCTTCTCCCTGATCACCCAAAAAAAAAAAACAAAAAAAATTCAAAAAATAAAAGGGCGGTTAGGGAGATTCAACTTAAAGTCCAGAAAACTTTGACTCGGTTGTATTCGGTTGAGATGTTTAGGATGGAAGGTGAAACGCTTTGCATACATTAAGTGAGAAGGAGAGTTTAGAGGATTTCATTGAAAATCAATCCTGGATATCTTTTAACTCCTCATTCCCAAATTTTACCGCTCCTTACCTTAGCCTAAGCCCCGTTACAACCCGAAAAAGTCCTTTTGATTGTCACTTGTGCATTGCATACCAGTAGTGGAGAGCGAGGTTCTTACCAAGCTTATGGTAGTTTGCTTCTATTGGTTTGAGCATGAGAGAAACTCACATACATATTCAAAATTGAGTGTTTGAGTGTTCATTCCTTCCTGTGTGAGGTTCGCTCTTTCTGGCTAGCTTACGTCCATAACCAACCGCGCATATTTGCATTATTCTTCGAACTGTTGGTGGACTTATGCGTCTGAGTTACTTGTTCTCTCCCTTAAGATTCGAAAACTTCTTCCTATCTCTTTCGAACTGAGTTTTGATCTTGTCCAGATTAATCTTTGTGCTTGCTTGTTAGTTCGACTTTGTGTTGATCGAAAATTCTTTATCCCGAATTGTTTTCAGCAGTATATAGAAAGTCATAACTGCGTTGCATAACACCATCATTACATGAGCATTGCATCAACGATCGCATTAGTACATGAGTATAGAAAAATGCATTTAGTACATCATTGCATAGCATTGTCCTAAGTACATAGCAAAGAGTCGTGTATAGATAGCATAAGAATCCCGCAGACGATCGCTCTCGTCATCACGCTGACCTCACTGTCACCACCGCCACTAGCGTTATCACTCTATGGACCCCGCTCCACCGTGATTCAAGTAAGTGTCCCACTGGTAGTAAGAGGAGTCTATCATCTCTGTATCGCTACCTGAGCCAGATAGGTGCAGCACTTCGGCACCAGCTGCATTTTCGAGTGACGCCGGCTTAGAAAAAAATTCAATCGAGTTTCCATTAAGCCGGGGGCTGTTTGAATCCAAAAAAGGAAGCAAGTCACTACAAAGAACTATCAATTGACTCGCTTAGCAAGAGTTAAATCAAATCGCCACTAAATCGGGGCTATGCACCTAAGCAAGGGACAAATCGTGGAATACCGCCGAGGTCCACAAAGTCCACCATGGAAAAATTCAAGAAGGGGCAAGTCACTACGACAACTATCGATTGATTCTCAGTTTAGCAAGAACTGCCACTAAACTGGGGGTTATGCAGCCCAAGCAAAGGGATCGAATCAGCCTAAAAGCCAGGACGAAAGACAGGTGTAGGCCTTCTTTTATTCCATCTGGGCCGGACCTTTTCACCTCACCCGACTCACGAAAAAAACAGGAGAAGAGCCCAACACTTGACCAAACCCAGACAGGTCTGCTTGGTCGAAAATAAGCAATCGAGGCTGTTTTCGAGCCCAATACAAGCTTATGCTCATGCAGTTATGCTCAACTCGAGCCCGTTTTCAAGACACAAACCGACAGGTAAATTCTCTGACTCATTTTGAGCTTCCAATAACCGATGCCTTCTTTCTTTCTTTCTCGCAGACAACGACGAAATACACGGCCGCCATCGCCCTAACAATACATGACACCATCACCGCTAATACGCGACATTTCTCCACCAGGCCGCCATCGCCCTAACAATACATGACACCATCAGCCGCCGCTAATACGCGACATTTCTCCACCAATGGCCATCGGCCCTAACAATACATGACACCATCACCGCCGCTAATACGCGACATTTCCCACCGGCCGCCATCGGCCCTAACAATACATGACACCATCACCGCCGCCGCTAATACGCGACATTTCTCCACCACGCCGCCATCGGCCCTAACAATACATGACACCATCACCGTCCGCCGCTAATACGCGACATTTCCCACCACCGGCCGCCATCGCCCTAACAATACATGACACCATCACCGTCACGCTAATACGCGACATTTCTCCACCGGCCGTCGCCATCGGCCCTAACAATACATGACACCATCACCGCCGCTAATACGCGACATTTCTCCACCGGCGCCATCGCCCTAACAATACATGACACCATCAGCCGCCGCTAATACGCCGACATTTCTCCACCGGCCGTCGCCATCGCCCTAACAATTCATGACATCATCACCGTCGCGGCTAGTACGCGACACTTCATCAACAACGGCCATCATCGCCTTCACAATGCGATGGCGCCATCGTCTGCCTTCACAATGCGACGACGGCGCCATCGTCGCGCCTTCACAATACGACGAGGCCAACATCGCCTTCACACGCGATACGGCCATCATCTGCCTTCACAATGCGATGGCGCCTTCACAATGAGATGGCGGCCATCATCGGGCCTTCACAATGCGATGGCGGCCATCGTCGGGCCTTCACAATGCGGCGAGGCTATTGTCGCCTTCACAATGCGACAAGGGCCATCATCGGGCCTTCACAATGCGATGAACATCACATCTACATCGGCGCGCAGACCCGGCTTCAAAGCGTCAACGCGGCCATCGTCGGGCCTTCACAATGCGGCGAGGCCATTGTCGGGCCTTCACACGCGATGCGGCCATCGTCGGGCCTTCACGCGACGAGGCCATTGTCCGGGCCTTCACAATGCGACAAGGGCCATCATCGGGCCTTCACAATGCGATGAACATCACATCTCGACATCGACGCAGACCTAGCTTCCAAACGCCAACCACTTGCAGTGCTTCGATTCATATCCAAGGTCATCAAGACTACTTTGATCATCGCTTTACTCAAACTCGATCAAAGTGGGGCTATCTGTAGAGTGAATTTTGTATCTATTTTATTTTCTTTTTAGTGTCGCTTTAGAAAATAGGCTAACCGATAAATGGCACGCAAGCCTCTTTCCACCGAAAACTCCAAAAAATATACAAAGCCCAAATGCCGGGAACCCGGGTTCAGTGGGCCGGAGCTCAGCTCCAACACCACAGGAACCCGTCTGGGTTCAGTGGGCCGGAGCTCAGCTCCGCCCACAGGAACCCGTCTGGGTTCCTGGGCCCGAGGCCCGTTTTCCTTCCAGGAACCCGTCTGGGTTTCCTGTTGATTCCCACGGCGCCGCGGCTTAACCTAGCCTCCAAACCCTAAACCTAAACCTAATTTCCCCCCTATAAATACCCACCATTCATCACCCACAAAAGACACCGGAATATATTGGGAGTATTGACACTAGTATATTCCTCTTCTCTTCTCCTCCATCAAGTGCTTTATTTTAAGGTTAGCGTAGCTTTTTTATTATTGTAACGTAATCTTATTAGCTTTCTTTGTACTTTCTTTGTTTTTCGCTTCTTGCATGACATTAATGATAAATCTATGAAATTTATTCAATTCCTCCCCTTTTCAAATTCGCTTTAATTTAATTCTAGTAGAGTCTATTCGCTTAAATAGGCGGTTTGATGATTTTTATCAAATTCGTAACCTTACCCCCGAATCCGTCTTTGGGTTCATAGGCCGGAGTCTTAATTTTTTCATTGGTTTGTTGTTTTATCCTTAAATTCAACTGGCGACTCTAACTTTTTTTCCCGAAAATCTTTTTTTTTAACCCTTGACAAGGAACCCAGACGGGTTCTCTTGTTTTCACCCCGAGCCATAGGCAGGAACCCAGACGGGTTCCTAGCCCTGTTTTCCCCTTCTCATTCTCCAAAGAACCCGTGCAGGTTCGTTGTCTTGTTTTCGCTTTTGTTCTCGTGGAACTCACGGTTCCATCGAGTTCTCATCTGTCTTTTTTTTCTTTTTTTTTCTTTCCATCTTTTCTTTTCTTTAATAAAATCGAGTTTTCGGGCTAATCTAATTTGTTAACTTAAAAGTGTCCTTAAAAGTTAAAACCTTTAATTATGGATAAGCAATCCTAGTCGGCTCCCAATTTAAAAAGAGAACATCCTCTTTTAAGTAGCGCCGCGAAGAGGTCCTTCGGATTTTTTCGGGGTCTACAGTAAGTTATCTTGTGGTTTTTGGAAGTTTCTTTTGTGTTGTTGCCTTGTCTCTTTTGGGAGACGGCGGTAATGCCTCGACCTAAGGTGTTCCGCTGCGCTAATCACAGGTTTGGGTTTCTAAGAGTAGTCTTAATAGAAACCCAAACCTGTGATTAGCGCAGCGGAACACCTTAGGTCGAGGCATTACCGCCGTCTCCCAAAAGAGACAAGGCAACAACACAAAAGAAACTTCCAAAAACCACAAGATAACTTACTAACTTGAGAACCTTCACATATAAAACTTATACAACCCCTGGATAAAGTATATAAACTTAACATAGCTTAAAAACTAGAACAACTTCCAAAAACCAATTTACTACGACGATGAATTCCTTAGAAACTACCTCAAGAGCCTTGAATTACTTTGGAACCGACTTGTCCTTGCCCTGGGAGCTCGAACCTCCTAAAACAAAACATTAAAACATTGCAAAAAGTGAGTGGGGAACACTCAGTACGCAAATTGTCCAGCTTTTACGATCAAAGTTATATTCATGGTTCATTCGATTTATGCCATGTCAAGTTTTATGATTTACAATGACTTTATATATATCAGTGGACCCGCCTTCTATGCTTCTATTTACTTTCATGTTTTAGCACTCGTGATCAGAGTGCCTTGACTGCCGATGTCATCGCATAGCAGTCACCCATTCCAAGTTTAGATCAACTTGGGCATACGCGTGTGTGAGGTGCTTGCACCGATCGTAAGGGTTCCACCTAATTTCTATCTTCATTGATTTATGTTATGCATATGTTTATGTTCATGTCATGCAAGCCCTATTTTAATTCCCTTCCCTTGTTTTCAAAATGAATTTTAAATGCCGGTAACACCCCAACCTTAATCACAAGATTAAGACTACACTTAGAAACCCAAACCTGTGATTAGCGCAGCGGAACACCTTAGGTCGAGGCATTACCGCCGTCTCCCAAAAGAGACAAGGCAACAACACTAAAGAAACTTCCAAAACCACAAGATAACTTACTAACTTGAGAACCTTCACATATAAAACTTATACAACCCCTGGATAAAGTATATAAACTTAAACATAGCTTAAAAACTAGAACAACTTCCAAAATCCAGCTCGCCCTTGCTGACCGATGAATTCCTTAGAAAACTACCTCAAGAGCCTTGAATTACTTTGGAACCGACTTGCCCTTGCCCTGGGAGCTCGAACCTCCTAAAACAAAACATTAAAACATTGCAAAAAGTGAGTGGGGAACACTCAGTACGCAAACCTCCAGCACGTAAAGCGTTCGAAAACGGTTTTGGTGCCGGCATTTAAATTCATTTTGAAAACAAGGGAAGGGGATTAAAATGGGACTTGAATGACATGAACATAAACATATGCATAACATAAATCAATGAAGATAGAAAGTAGGTGGAACCCTTACGATCGGTGCAAGCACCTCACACACGCGTATGCCCAAGTTGATCTAAACTTGGAATGGATCGCTATGCAATGACATCGCAGTCAAGGCACTCGATCGAGTGCTAAAACATGAAAGTAAATAGAAGCATAGAATGCGGGTCCATCGTTAAATATAAAGTCATTGTAAACCATAAAACTTGACATGGCATAAATTGAATGAATTATGACTATAATTTAGATCGTAAAGTCGGACAATTCGCACCTTGAGACGCTAGAGACTCAAGCGAAATTTCGGCTTGGAGATGGCTTTTGAAACTTGTCAAATAAGATAAGAATAAGTAGAAATGAAGAACCGAATAAGGTTCTAAATTAGATTCACAAGTTTAGAAACTTAGTAATATCAATGAAATAATTTTAGGAATAAAATTTCAGGTTGTCTAGAAAATAGAGTTTATAGCATAACTTGAGTTAGGAAAATCGAAACGAAGTGAAAGAGTACATCCCGGAATAGGGAATAACATAATCTACAACTTTGTTAACAACACTAGAAGCTAAAAACGAGTGGAAGGGCTCCAAAATGGGCCCGGACAGAAGCTGTGCATATAAAACCTTAGAATTTCCGGGTCGGAAAAACATGAGAGTAATGACGTAGAAGATGATTCGAATAAAAGGGCTTGAACTTAGGACAATTAGCTTGAATTGATGATGAATAGGGTAATTATAAATTGGAAGCTAGGATGCGAGATAACGAGTTCAAATATAATTTGATGATACGATATCGAATGAAATGGCGACAAGGAGCAAGATATACACGTTCACATGCGAATAAAAAAACAAGCTTGGATTAATGAATTATGGGATGAGGAATGGAATGAGGAATGAATTGAATTAGACATTGAATGCTACCAAGCTAGAAGGAACTCTCAACTAGAGTAAAGATATTGAACATTATGCTAAAGAAAGATGGAGAAAAAAGGTACTTTGCCAAACTTACTAGCTTTTGGAAGCTATCCTTAAGACTCACTTAAGACTCCAAAATGGTACTCTTAGCCTTAAACACATAACTTCAAAATGACAACTTATAACCATGACACATTTATGCTTAGAACCCCTTATTGGGTTGATTTGAGGCCCAAAAGATATTAATTTACATAAGCTAAAATTGAGCAGAAACGTTGTTCTGGACAGCCCTACTTCCCGGCTCAGAACTCATACTCCCGATATCGTATGATGATGAACCATACATTTCCGAAAAGCTTGCACTGAGGCCTAAAACTTTCATGTTTATCATAAAAACTAAAGAGATCTCCAAAGGCACGAAAAACAGCCCTCAATATAGTGACTCAGAATTCGTATATAAAATTGTACCTTCACGGTTTTGGTCATAACTCGGGCTATACATGTCGGAAATTAGAAATTCCAAAGCCTATGGTTTGCTAACACCTTAAGCTATCAAATGGAGTAGAAATCTGGGCAAAAATCCCACTTTTATACTACTGTAATTTTCCATAATCGAAACAGAGACTATTTTGCTCTTAATTTCAGCTCTAATGATACTTTTAGCCCTTAATTTATACTAATTCTCAACCAAACTTCACTTTGGCTATAATCCACTATATTTCCAGAATTAAACCTTGAAAGTTAACTTATCAAAGAGCTTAAATCCCACATGCAACCATGGATTAAACATAAACTCAACATAAAGGACTTGTTCTTGAACTCTTGCACCAAAACCTCACTAATTCACCCAAATTAAACATGGCAACACTTAAATAATAATCTTAACATATATAACCAGCCCTTAATACTCAGAAACTTACCAAGAAACTCACATGCATCAAGATTATAACAACATCCATCAAGAATTTAACAAGAAAACCTCAAGAACTCATCCAAATACACATGCACATACTCCAAACTCAAACCCTAACTTAACCAAACCAATTATACACTTGAATTCATGAATTAAGAGAGTAAAAGGGATAGAATTTATAAAAGAAACATAAATATAACATGTATTTTCAGATTAGGGTTTAGAGAAATTGAAATTGGGGTTTGAGAGATTACCCTTGGAGTTAAAAATGGATGAGAACACAAGAGGGAGGAAGAGGAGGTGCGACGGCCACCACGGCGGCGGCGAGGAGGCCGGCCGGCGCCGGGAAAAGTGGCGGCTGGGGTGGTTGCTGGTGCTCGGCAGGTTGGAGGGAGAGAGAGAGAGATGCAAGCCTTTGAGAGCTATCTATTTTGAATGAGAGTAAAATGACTTAAGCCCCTATTACTAATACATATATATATATCATCTACTTAAAACTAATACCACTAATAACTAAAATAAAACCTTAATTAAATAGTAATAGGATGATAACAATAGGATAAATATATTGTAATTGTTGTAATAAATTGGAGTATTGGGTTTTTGTAGGAAATTAAATATATTGATGATAATTTGGTAACATAAAAAATAAAATACAATGGAATTTGGATAAGAAGATAATAAAATGGGAAAAGTTACTTCTTGAAATTATGTAAAGGAAATGAAATTAACTAAATTAAAGTTGGAACGGTAAAATATATATAGAAATCGAGGCGGACAAATATTAATCATTTCTCGGTAAATAAATTTATAACGTAAAACGTATAATCCCGAAATACTTTAACTCATTGAATAAATGTGTAAAGTAAACCTTTAAGCCGATAATTCGGCACCTTAGCCATCTCCTGCACGAGACTTGACACCGATAACAATAAATAAACAAGTAGATAAATAAAGGTAAACGCGAAAAATTTATAACGCGATTTGAATAATTATTGTGATTTATAGATAATTAAACAAGATTTTGGGGCGGGTTATTACATCCTCCCCCCCTAAAAAGAAGTTTCGTCCCCGAAACTTGATGGTGGTTAAAAACGTGATTGGTTACCTCAAAAGAGATGAGGGTATCGTTCTTTCATGTTTTCCTCGGTTTCCCAAGTGGCTTCCGAGGTATCTTGATTTGCCCACAGCACTTTGACTAATGGGACTTCTTTCGTGCGTAGCTGCTTGATTCGTCGATCCAAAATTCGAATCGGTTGCTGCTCGAAGGTTAGATCCTCGGCCAAAAGCGGCGGCTCTTCCACTAGAACATGCTTCGGGTCCGGCACATACTTTCGGAGCTGCGATACGTGAAAAACGTCGTGGGTCCTTCCTAAACTAGAAGGTAACTCTATTCGGTATGCTACCGGGTTGATCTTTTCTATCACCGGATATGGCCCAATAAAACGTGGGCTTAATTTCCCTTTTATGTTAAATCTTCGAACTCCTTTCGTTGGAGAAATCTTAAGAAAAACTTGATCACCCACTTGAAATTCAAGAGGTTTTCTCCTCCTATCTGCATAACTCTTTTGCCGACTTTGAGCAGTCTTGATGTGTTGCTGGATGACTCGTATCTTATCGGTCGTGTCTTGGATTAGTTCCGGACAGAGGAGATTTAAGGCTGAAGCTTATGGAAGAAAGCCACAACTCACTATATTCAGTGCACCCTGGAGGTACCAAAATGTATAGGGATTTAAAGGAAAGTTTCTGGTGGCCAAACATGAAAAAGGACATAGCCAATTATGTGAATAGGTGCCTAACCTGTCAAAGGATCAAGGCTGAACATCAACGACCATCAGGAGAACTCCGACCTTTGGAAATCCCCACGTGGAAATGGGAATCAATTTCTATGGATTTCATCATGGGTTTACCCCTCACCATGTCCAAGAAGAATTTTGTCCCTATCCACGAAGGGTGGAAGGTAGATAAGCTAGCAGATATATACATTCAAGAGGTTGTCCGTTTGCACGGAATTCCAAGAGAAATAGTATCCGACCGGGATACTGTGTTCCATCGAGATTTTGAGCGCTGCGTAAAGCTTTCTGACACGACTCAATTTTAGTAGCTCATACCATCCGGAGAGCGATGGTCAAACCGAAAGGGTTAATCAGATTGTAGAAGATATGTTGCGTGCATGTGTTCTGGATTTTCAAGGGAATTGGGATGAGTTCCTCCCACTCGTAGAATTTTCATATAATAATAGCTACCAGGCCACCATTAAAATGGCCCCGTTTGAAGCACTCTATGGCAGGAGATGTCGCACTCGCTATGCCGGGAGAATTAGATGAAGTGTTAGTCATAGGTCCGGAACTAATCCAAGACACGATAAGATCCGAGTCATCCAAAGAAGACATCAAGATCGCCAAAGTCGGCAATAGTGTTATGCAGACTGGAGGCGAAAACCTCTCGAATCTCAAGTGGGTGATCAAGTTTTTCTTAAGATTTCTCCAACGAAAGGAGTTCGAAGATTTAACATCAAAGGGAAATTAAGCCCACGTTTTATTGGGCCATATCCGGTGATAGAAAAGATCAACCCAGTAGCATACCGAACAGAGTTACCTTCTAGTTTAGGAAGGATCCACGACGTTTTTCACGTATCGCAGCTCCGAAAGTATGTGCCGGACCCGAAGCATGTTCTAGTGGAAGAGCCGCCGCTTTTGGCCGAAGATCTAACCTTCGAGCAAAGAACCGATTCAATTTTGGATCGATTTAATCAAGCTACGCACGAAAGAAGTCCCATTAGTCAAAGTGCTGTGGGCAAATCAAGATACCTCGGAAGCCACTTGGGAAACCGAGGAAAACATGAAAGAACGATACCCTCATCTCTTTTAAGGTAACCAATCACGTTTTTAACCACCATCAAGTTTCGGGGACGAAACTTCTTTTTAGGGGGGGAGGATGTAATAACCCACCCCAAAATCATGTTTAGTTACCTATTAACCACAATAATTATTCAAATCGCGTTATAAATTTTTCGCGTTTACCTTTATTTATCTACTTGTTTATTTATTGTTATCGGTATCAAGTCTCGTGCAGGAGATGGCTAAGGTGCCGAACTATCGGCTTAAAGGTTTACTTTACATATTCATTCAATGATTTAAAGTATTTCAGGTTATACGATGTGTATTATAAATTTATTTACCAAGAAACGGTTAATAATTGTCCGCCTCGATTTCTATATATATTTTACCGTTCCAACTTTAATTTAGTTAGTCTCATTTCCTTTACATAATTTCAAGAAGTAACTTTTCCCATTTTATTATCTTTTTATCCAAATTCCATTGTATTTTATTTTTATGTTACCAAATTATTATCAATGTATTAAATTTTCTACAAAAACCCGATACTTCAATTTATTACAACAATTACAATATTTTACTCCTAATGTTATCATCTTGTTATTACTTAATTAAAGTGGTATTTCTTAATTGTTATTAGTTTTAATGTTATTAGATGATAGTATATATGTTTTAAGTGGGGAGGGCCTTAATTCATTTTCATCTTCATTTCAAATTTGACAACTCAAGAGACCTCTCACCACTCCTCCTCTCTCCCTCTTGGCCGAGCACCCTCCCAGCCAGCAGCCACCATTTTCCGGCCATTTTCCGGCCAGCCGACGGTGGTTCAGGCCACCGTGCACCACCTCTTCCCCCCTCTTGTGTTTTCATCCATTTTTAACTCCAAGGGTAATCTCTCAAACCCCAATTTCAATTCCTTTAGGCCCTAATCTGAAAATACATGTTATATTTATGTTTCTTTTATAAATTCTATCTCTTTTACTCTCTTAATTCATGAATTCAAGTATATAATTGTATTGGTTAAGTTAGGGTTTGGGTTTGGAGTATGTGCATGTGTATTTGGATGAGTTCTTGAGGTTTTCTTGTTGAATTCTTGATGGATATTGTTATAATCTTGATGCATGTGAGTTTCTTGATAAGTTTCTTAGTATATAAGGGCTGTGTTTATGTTTTGGGATTATGAATTAAGTGTTATTATGTTTAATTTGGGTGAATTAGTGAGGTTTTGGTGCAAGAGTTCAAAAACAAGTCCTTTATGTTGAGTTTATGTTTAATCCATGGTTGCATGTGGTTTTTAAGGTCCTTGATGAGTAAATTTTCAAGGTTTATATTCTGGAAATATAGTGGATTAAAGTTAGGAGAGGTTTGGTTATGTTTAATATGATTAAGAGTGGGAAAAACTCAATTAAAAGGTGTGATGTTGGTGTTTAAAGCCTCTGTTTCGATTCTGGAAATTTACAGTAGTATAAAAGTGGGATTTTTGCCCAAATTTCTACTCCATTTGATAACTTAAGGTGTTAGCAAACCATAGGCTTTGGAATTTCTAATTTCCGACATGTATAGCCCGAGTTATGACCAAAACCGTGAAGGTACAATTTTATATACGAATTCTGAGTCACTATATTGAGGGCTGTTTTTCGTGCCTTTGGAGATCTCTTTAGTTTTTATGATAAACATGAAAGTTTTAGGCCTCAGTGCAAGCTTTTCGGAAAGGTATGGTTCATCGTCATACGATATCGGGAGTATGAGTTACGAGCCCGGGAAGTAGGGCTGTCCAGAACAACGTTTCTGCTCAATTTAGCTTATGTAAATTAATATCTTTTGGGCCTCAAATCAACCCAATAAGGGGTTCTAAGCATAAATGTGTCATGGTTATAAGTTTTCATTTTGGAGTTATGTGTTTAAGGTTAAGAATACCATTTTGGAGTCTTAAGTGAGTCTTAAGGATAGCTTCCAAAAGCTAGTAAGTTTGGCAAAGTACTTTTTTTTCCCATCTTTCTTTAGCATAATGTTCAATATCTTTACTCTAGTTAAGAGTTCCTTCTAGCTTGGTAGCATTCAATGTCTAATTCAATTCATTCCTCATCCCATAATTCATTAATCCAAGCTTGTTTTTATTCACATGTGGACGTGTATATCTTACTCCTTTTCGCCATTTCATTCGATATCGTATCATCAAACCATATTTGAACTCGTTATCTCGCATCCTAGCTTCCAATTTATAATTACCCTAATCATCATCGATTCAAGCTTATTTTTCTTGGATTCGAACCCTTTTATTCGAATCGTCTTCTACGTCATTATTCTCATGTTTTTCCGACCCGGAAATTCTAAGGTTTTATATGCACAGCTTCTGTCCGAGCCCATTTTAGGGACCTCCCACTCATTTTTAGCCTCTGGTTCTGTTTACAAAGTTGTAGGTTACGTTTTTCCCTATTCCGGGATGTACTCTTTTACTTCGTTTCGATTTTCCTAACTCAAGTTATGCTATAAACTCTATTTTCTAGACAACCTGAAATTTTATTCCTAAAATTATTTCATTGATATTACTAAGTTTCTAAACTTGTGAATCTAATTTAGAACCTTATTCGGTTCTCCATTTCTATTTATTCTTATTTTAGTTGACAAGTTTCGAAAGCCATCTCCAAGCCGAAATACGCCATTGCCTCTTGCGTCCCAAGGTACGCGAATTGTCCAGCTTTTACGATCTAAATTATAGTCATAATTCATTCAATTTATGCCATGTCAAGTTTTATGGTTTACAATGACTTTATATTTAACAGTGGACCCGCATTCTATGCTTCGATTTACTTTCATGTTTTAGCACTCCTGATCAGAGTGCCTTGACCTGGCCAGTGTCGACTGCTTGGCAGTCACCTATTCCAAGTTTAGATCAACTTGGGCATACGCGTGTGTGAGGTGCTTGCACCGATCGTAAGGGTTCCACCTACTTTCTATCTTCATTGATTTATGTTATGCATATGTTGATGTTCATGTCATGCAAGTCCTATCTTAACCCCTTCCCCGTTTTCAAAATGTTTTTAAATGCCGGCACCAAAACCGTTTTCGAACGGTTTACGTGCTGGAGGTTTACGTACTGAGTGTTTCCCCACTCACTTTTGCGTTGTTTTAATGTTTTGTTTTAGGAGGTTCGAGCTCCCAGGGCAAGGACAAGTCGGTTCCAAAGTGATTCAAGGCTCTTGAGGTAGTTTTCTAAGGAAATTATGGGTCAGCAAGGGCGAGCTGGATTTTGGAAATTGTTCTAGTTTTTAAGCTATGTTTAAGTTTATATACTTTATCCAGGGGTTGTATAAGTTTTATATGTGAAGGTTCTCGAGTTAGTAAGTTATCTTGTGGTTTTGAAAGTTTCTTTAGTGTTGTTGCCTTGTCTCTTTTGGGAGACGGCGGTAATCTCGGCTAAGGTGTTCTAAGTGTAGTCTTAATCTTGTGATTAAGGTTAAAGGAGGGAGTACGAGTAGTTATTGAGTGGTTTACTTTTTGTGCCATTTATTTTTAGACTAAACTCACGAAACATTCGCACCTGAAATATTATTCTGGACTCCAATGTGTTATTGAATGCTTGGACAAATTTGTTGAAAAAATCAACAGACACCTACTTTATTTATCGTGGCACTTTCAGTTTATAATATTATATTTTCCCTCAAAAAATTTATAATTTATACTACTTTCATCCCAAAATATTTGTGATTCAACTAAATTTTGACCGTTAATCATACACAAATTATAATAAGTTAAAGGATTTTTGGATGATAATATACTGAACTTTTGAGTTATTGGACAGTAATGCACAGAACTTTGACATTGAACAATAATACACTGAACTTTGAGGGGTGTTGGACAATAATGCACCCGGAACGATTTTGATGGTGGCTAACTTGGTGGCGATCTTACAGGGTGGGCCGAGAATATAAATTGGTCACTGCCGGAATTGTTCTGGGTAAATTATTATTCAACACCCCTCAAAGTACAATGTACTATTGTCCAATGTTAAAGTTCAGTGTATTATTGTCCGACTCCCTAAAAGTTCAATATATTAGCATCCAAAAACCCTAAGTTAAAATATGAAATTACCGCCATTAGAAAGACAATTCGTAAAAAGTATAATAATAGGAATTTTATAATGTAACTCATTATAATTTATGAGATAATCAGCGGTCAAATTAAAATTTAGTCAAATGACAAATATTTTGGGACGGAGATAGTACTATTTGCAAACATTACTAATCATTGTGTTTATAAAGGAAAAACTTTTACTTGTTGACAACCATGACAATCACCACAATGAAAATAATATTTGTCCATAAATGTGTCAATTTTTATCTTCGTTATTCATTTTTTTATTTAGTACAACATTATTAAATATATTTACTTAATTAAAAATTTGATTACAAAATTTTTTAAAATTTAAATATTTTAACTCTAAGTTTTTCATAGTAAACAAGCATATTTTGAAAAATATTTATTTTTAAAATTTTAAAATAAACTAAAATTTTAAAAATATATATTTTTACAATTTATATTAAATAAAAAAGCTAAAGGTCAAAATAAAATTTGACACATGTATGAGTAAGATTTATTTTACTTACGGTGATTGTCATCATTCTATAACAGAGCTACTAATATTAAACTCAAGGAATATATTTTGCGCTATCAATCTAATGATATTGATTTTATATTTTAAATTATTATTTACATTCAATAATCTATAATTAAAATTTATAAAATTTAATTGCACATATTTTATAAGAGAGCTACTAATATTAAACTCAAGGAATAAAAGGCTTACTTTGCTCTTACTTAGAAATATAAACCAAATTATCAACCAAGACTTTCATTTCAAGTTAAATTTGTCAATGCTAGCTTCTTGCCAATTTGCTAAAATTTGTCAATTCTAGCTTCTTACCAATTTGCTAGACTTTTTTATTCCAATATAATATCCGTTTTTATCTTTTTCTGGATCGTTGAAGCAGTATTGGTGGTAAGGGATGATCGAGAATCGTGACTTGATAAGAGTTGTCCTCTAAAAACAATTGGTTTGAGAAGTTTTTCAAATATTTTTAGTGATTATTCTGAGATATATAAGTACCAAGATATGTAAATTAAAAGCAACTTCAGTAGAATTTTAAAAAAAAATTAGTCCTTTGAAAAACTAAAAAATTTTCATTCAAAAGCTTTCCTTGCCTTTTAGGAAAATATCTACTGAATTTTTAAGTGGCGTGACAAATTTTAAATTAAAATTTTCACATCTACTAAATACAATAAAACATTTAAAAAAATTAACTAACTTAATATGCAGTAACACACTATAAAATGCAACATATATAGATAGTTATTAGTTATATATTATGAAACTATAAGGTTTCGTTCTTTAATGCGATAAGTTGTGGTGCACACTCTTTAATTTCTATCATACTTCACGGCTTCACCACACCATATCATACTACACCATAATCATTATCAATATATCTCTTCACTTTTTTCTCTTCTCACTTTTCTCCTCTGGATCTCTACTTTTCATATTCTCTCTCCTCACCTACCACACTTATCACAACTCTCATCATACTTCACCCCACTTATTCAAATTCCACTTTATCGCACCGCATCATTACCGCACAATACCAACCGTATAAAGAACGGAGCCTAATTTATGCAACGATAATTTCAAATAGCAAAGTAATCTTTCTAAATTGTTAAATTTTGTAGTATTAATTTTGATTTTAGTTTGTAAAAGGTTCTTAAAAATATATATGTTAATTTTGCTAAAAAGCTTGAAACTAATTATGGAGTAACAAATTAATAAATCTTATGAAAGGAAATTTAGAGTAGGCTAACCTGCAAGTTGCACATAATAGCAGAAGCAAATAGGGAGATGACGGAGATTACAACGAAATTAGGGACATAAATAAAAACTGTGAAAATAACAACGCAAAGATTTAGGTGGGAAACCAGAGAACTCGGAGAAAAACTCACGGACGGCGGCAGCCAGAAAATAATCCACTATAAGAAGGGAGGAGTACAAAGGCGATCACTATCATAGGGCGTGATACGATCTATCACTAGAGATTACAACACAAATCTCTCAAACTTTCAACTCACAATCTTGCTGAGGATTACGATGGTGGAACTCTCTGAAAACTATTTGTGAAACTACTCTCTCTCAATATTTCTCTCTAGTTGGCACACCTAATAGAAAATATATTGTGAATCCTTTTATGGTCGTAATAGAGTTGTAGCTACTCATGTTTTTATATACGAACAATGAGATTAAGATGCATGAACTAACCGCCTAACTTAAAAGCTTGAAAAACTATGCATCTAAAACTCCCTCATTATATTTAATAATATAACTTCATGAGAAGTTTTGATACATCCATGACATCTTAGAATAAGAATTTTTTGTTAGGTCAAATAAAGAGAGGACATAGTTGAATTTGACATGGGCAAAAGTAGCCAACGTTGTCAAATCCCTTTTTGTAAATATTCAGAAGAAATTCATTTCATCATCATTACAGAAGTTGTAGAATCCAAATTTACCACAAAGTTTCCCTAATTTAACCAATCTTAACCTAATAAAACACTAATCTAAGCTACTAAAATTTACCTGTTAAACCTAACTAATAATAAAATAATCGTACAAGGGTTTATATAGGGTGGGGGAATGATTGTAAAACGTCGTGTAGCATAAAAAAAGTTATAGAATTGGATCATATATAGTAGGGATCATAGTAGGTCATGAATGCACCTACCACTCCTCGCTTATAAGCTTTGCTCGGTTGTTCATGTCATTTTTGTATCAGTTACTTTGTCTATTGCAATTTATTAGGTGTTCCCGAAATATGACCTCCAAACTCTACAATTGTTCATGTATATAGATTAAGTTGTTCACTTTGATTATTATGATTGTTCACTCTGATTTATATGATTGTTTACTCGCAAATATCTGTAGCACATGCTCCGTGTACATTATATATTGACCAACAGTACAACATATGGCATACGCAACACTAGATTTGGAAGTTCATTTCAATAAAGATCAAGATCACCCTTCTTTTGTTTTAATGAAAGGGCTCCAAAAAAATAGAGTCCAAATTGTATAGTATAATCTCAAAGTGGAATATACCCAAGTAGGGTTGTCAACAGCTAGCCATCAGCACAAGTACAACTTGGTCAAAGCTTGTTTTGTTGGTCAATTCTCGATTCTAACTCGAATGTTTAACTTTTACCCTAGGGCCTGTAAAATTCAGTGGCAAGTTAAGGTACAGAAAATATTATAGTTTGACAAGTTTTGGTAAATTCTGGTATTGTTTGATAAGTTTTGTAGCCATCCTGAACATCCAAATTTACCAATCGCGTGCCCCAAAAGCAGGCAGCAACCCAAAACAATATAAGCACAACAGTAGAGACATGAGGCGTTAGCTGGGTAGGAATTCTCACAACTTGAAATAACTTGCGCAATTACATGGGCAAACAAACAACAAGCATCCTCTCAGTCTACAGCACACAGCCACTGACACAGAAAATAGCACAACAAAGTAGTTTTCTTTCAGGAGGCTAAAAAACCTAATGTACTTCCTAAGGGATAGTCTAGGCATTTTGCTCGTAAACGCCAAAACAGTTGAGGTCTTGTTTGGACTACATCCTGGCCTGTATATTTTGCAGCACATCGAAATCATCCATCCTCAAGGACCAAGGTAAAAAAGAGGCCTGGCTTTGTCACTACCATGGTTTCAGAACTCAAGTAGACGGGCTAGTTCACTTGGGTTCAACTGAATTACACATTATACAAGCAACCCCGGCCAAACATGGTTTAGATCAGTCGCGCTCGCTAATGGCTGTTAAATGCTCATCAATCTCCTCAGTTGAGAGCACTCTGAAAACCGGATTACCTGCCTGAACAACTCCCACCTGGCAAACAAAAAGTTTTGTATTTGATTTCATCATTGACAGAAAACCAAACAAAATACCTAAAATCAGATACACAAGGCAGAGTGTTCCCAAGGAAAGGGTTTTATTTTCAATTTGTTGTTAGGGGATATACTCATCTTTATCTTTGAGTGCAGATAATGTTCCAAAACAATACTGCATGAAGAATTTCTTCATAAGCATTGCTAATCAAGCTCTTGTATTGTAAAATATAGTTGTTCCTGAATGTCCACCCCATGTCAATTAGATTATTCTAGCCACACGATGGAAGAATAATCACTGACAAGTTTATCTTCACTGACCCCATAAGAGGTTGACAAAGTAGTGACTCCATCAGAGGGACATTTTTTCATAAGTTTCTGCAGAATTTGCATATTCTTTGTTTATGGTTACAATCACCCCTGAAGACAATGTGTAGGAGAGCCAAGAAAGAAGTTGAACATGGTATCATGCACCATGAAATGCAAGAGGGATAGGAACAACAAGACTAAAAGAACAGGACCATAACAATTTTACTAAAACAAACAAAATTGCTAATACCTCAATCTCAGTAGCCTTGAAGTCCTCTTGCAGAACAGATTGAAGAGCAGAAATCGCAGTCTGCAAGCGAGAACAGTATTCTCAACATTAAATACTGGAGTCATTCGTTAACCAATAAAAATAGAGCACAAAATTTTGTTGGGGAGGGAGGGATGTACTCAATCAGCCCCGCATGAATGTGACCTGTTTTAAAGTCTGATAACTGTCATATTTACTAGAATTTCTTTTAAAAAACATGCACGAACTAAACCTTATCGCACAGTATCATATGATCACCCCCCAAAGGATGGTTCTTTTTGACTTATTTTCTTAACTTGTTAGTTCCTTTCCGTTTGTTCCCGGTCATTGAGCTTTCTAACTACACTAAACTTATTTCCTTCAGGTTTGTCATTTTGCCTCCAAATCACTCAATCTCCTACTTGTTCTGTTTTCAAACTAACAGTGAGGTCTTCACATCTTAAAAGATCAAGTCCTAACAACCTCCTTGTTCTTAGAGTAAAATGTAGTTTTCAAACTAAACCTCCTTGTGCTAGAGTAAAACCCAATCACATCAAGACAAATATGTATTTAGTTCACCTAATTTATCTAAATGATCATGTAATAATCATTATTTGTATGGTTTGGATAGCATTTAACCATTTTTCACCAAGTACAAAAGTGAAAAATTATGTTGTCCCAAACTTTCTGAAAAATAAATTTGTTTTCCCTTCTAAATGTTGTTTTAAGGTGCAGTAGTATTTGTTAGGGTATAAAAATCAACAGGCAGTAAGCCCATCTAACCTGATTAATTAAATGGATTGAGACAAGTATTTTTCGTGTCTAAAAATTCAACCTGAACCTAACCTATTTAATTAAATGGTTTAGGTGTGTTAACCTATTCAACTAATTCGTCTTCAAAATTTGATGACACAAACTGCTTTATTTCATGTCTAGTTCGTATTGTGTTGTAATGTCGTGTCAACTTTTTGCTACCCTTAGGCAACTACCTACTTTCTTGCTTGCCACACATACTTGACTAGGTTCCCTCACATGAAGAACATGCACAGTTGAGCAGACACTGGAAGAGAGGGGAGGACTGAGTTGTCCAGCTCCATACCTGCACAGTTTCCTCATAGGAGAATGCAGGATCGTTTTTCATTTTCTTCTCCAAAAAGTTGATGGCTTCTTGATCTTTAGCTCCGGCACTTGTAGCCTATCACAAGCAACCAGACAACATTTAAACTTCAGAGTAACGTAACTGGCTGAGCAATACTTTCCTCTTCAATTCAATCTAATATATAGTAAAAATCATAAGATCTAGTACAAGCATGATATTTAATAAATACCCAAAATTCAAAACCCCCCTATAGTGTACAAATCAGGTTAGCAACTTAAGCACAGAGATTGCATAAATAGGAAATAATTTTATTCCCCGAATTATAAAATAGGTGAAACTTTCACTGTCATTGGTGCAAAATTCAAAATAGTTTTTTTGTTAGGCTGAGGATGTAAAATTTTATCAATATGCAAAATAGAAACAAGAGAAAGCATATGCACTAGCACTCTGTATATGTACTTCTCACTTTCTCAGCAAGACAACATTGACATGTGCTACCCAAACCCAAAGATAAAGATGCATTCTGCACCGCATGTCAAGGCAAACCAAAAATACAACAAATAAAAAGTTTGGCTCGGAATAAATACCTTGTGACCATAAAAGTGGCCAGCAGGATCACATTTGAACAGTTGAGGCCCCTTCTCTTCATCGATTCCAAGAACAATAGCAACTACCCAAAAAAAAAAACAGACATCAAGGGAAAATTGAACATAGTGCATTGACAAGAAGAGAAACGAAGTTGAATTGGTTAAAAGCCAACATTTGAGACAAACCTACTCCAAGAGGCCGCATATAGGCATGTTGGGTATAAACTTGAGACTTATCTGCAATCCTTTTATGCAAAAACAAGATCCAATAAGAGATGCCCACTTTCAGATAATTGACATATAGGAAATTCTTCAAGAACATTGTCCTAATACAAGAAAGCTTAAGTAAAACATAGGAGGGAGAACCCCCCCCCCCCCCTCGGGCGACAATAATATTGCTCAGGCTTCTCAAGAAATCAAAAGTCACGCCTCTAGCACACAAGATGATTTTCTCTAGGGACATCTTGGAAACCATAAAAGAGCACAAAACTAAGAAAATTAGTCTGTCAGCGATGCTGATCAAGAGCAAGCTACTGCACCCAAAGAACCCATCAACAATGCCATTAAAGTTGAGAAATGAAGGAAAACTGTTTCCTCATGGAGTACTCCACAATTTATGCCATTTGGAGGTCAAAAAGACCTGGAAACATGAAGCCGATTTCCTTGACTTTTTTTTTTTTATTATTACAGATATCAAGAGGAACCCTTAAGCTTTAAATGCATAGGCTTTGCTCCCCAACATAATGTTCATCTTAAGAGTCAGACTAGTAGCCATGCTCAACTTTGAGTTCAAACAACAAACGAGATTTGAGTTGAACTCATCCCAAGTGCTTTTAAAAAAATCCAGAAAAATCATTTTCAAGATAACCAAAAAGTCAATTTTGAACAGTTTTCTTCAGCTTTAAGCTTAGTAAAGTAAACCAAAATGCCCAAACCATCCACCACTTTTCCCTTCTTTTTATCAGAAGAAGCTCTCTAATTCCTATATGGCATATACTATATAGGCATCCAAAAGCTTTAAATGGTTCCCAATGATGATAAACCCAAACCACCACCACCCCCCCCCCCCAAAAAAAAAAAAAAGCAAGGAAAAAAGAAACAGCCTGCCCTAAGGGTTCCACGTCGCAAATTAATTTGGATTCAAAAGCCACATAAGATTGACGGTTGTTAGTACCTCAGATTGTTCTCATCAAAGATTTCATGTTAAAAGAAGTCCATCCCACATACCACAAACAGTTAATATGCCAAAAATAGATGCCAATTCACAAAAAAAAAAAAGTGAAATGAAATACTCCCTCCGTCCCATATTAATTGACATATTTTGAAAATTTTCACATACCAATGTTTTAACTAACAAAACTACCCATATAATTAAATAATACTATTTTCCAAGATATTTTTTCGAATACCAAGGCGTAGGTAGTGAGAGAATGTGAGTAGCAGTAGTTTTTATTAATTGAAAAAGTAAAAAGTTAACATGATTATTAAAGTTAAAATAATTAAATTAGGTATTGGGAAATGGAAAGTGACAATTATTTTGGGACAAAAAAAGTTAGTTTAAGTGTCAATTAATATGGGACGGAGGGAGTAAAACAGAAACAAAAATGTGCGCGAAAATGATCAGTTTTTTTGCTCCTCAAGCCCTCAGTTCTTGAAATCAACACAAGATTCATTAAGCCAACCCCAATCAAGAGCAGCAACAGACTAATGTGAAAGCAAGGAGGAGGAGGAGGAGGAGGAGGATAAGCAAAAGCAAAGAAGTGGTGATGGTGATGATGATGATGATGATGATGATGATGATGAAGATGATGGTGAAGATGATGGCCTGGTGGCCAAGTAGTCTGGCTGCAGCTCATGGAATGGAGGCTTATACAGAGTTCAGAATTAAGATTTTTCCATCACAGGGCAAGTCAACGATTCAATTCAGCATGTGTTCAAATGTTCAACCTCAGAGGGAAAAAATGCGGCAGGACAATATTAGAAAGCAACAGACTTAGCTGGAATAAGATATATAAAAAGCCCAGAAAATTAAATCCAGAATAGCCACTTCAAAGTTAGATGAGATTCATTGCTTGCATAGGAGCACCATATCTTGGCTTAACAAGGAGCAATCAATAACCTATCAATGCCTAACATACAACAATAACTAGTTTCCCTTGTCAAAGTCTGTCTACGTAGAATTGACTGGCATCAACGCTTCCATTGTAGTTTACCATCTCTGTTCACATTAAGCATGGGAGAAACCTACCATTTGGCCAAGACGTCTACTGGAATTTCATATCCATATTTGTGGCGAAACTCAGCTGCCTCATTTCTTGCTTGTTGAACCAAACTCCTGGCATCAGCTGATAAGAGATGCCACTTGATTAGTCCAGAAGATTATAAACCCTTAGGGAACCCCAAAACAAAAACCAGGTGTATGAAACCGTGGCAACAGTTCTCATTCAGTATTAAGTATTAACCACAAAATACGAAGTTACACCAAAGAATAATTATAAATTTTCAGCAAGACTACATTGGTGTTGTCTCCTACTTAATGTCTTTAATCATGAAACAACCACAAAACACAAAATTTGCTTCCATATCATCAACATCTTTCCATAATGATGACTCAGTTACTCATATATGCATTGTTGAGCTATTTCACACACAATTCAGGTCCTAACTTCCAACATTTGCAGTGGCTGGAAACAAGGACTACATTGGGTTCACTACAAGTTCAAGATAAACAAAATTCTGCTCTTCGATTTTCTGTCATGTACCTAAAATTCAGTTGAACAACGAAAAATATGATCTAAGAATCAAATAAGACATACATAAATAAACATAATAACATTGGAGAACACTACCAAATTGTATGCTTCAATGATCATACACACTGTTTCCATAGTAGATAAGCTCAAGCTAAAACTAAAGCTTTACCAAAATAGACTACAATTTACACTGTTTCCGCATTAGAATAAGCTAAGCTAAGCTAAGCTAATCAACACTTTAGTAACATAATATGTAACAAAGTGAAACCAATACCAACTTAGATTGATATTTTGCCATTGCAATATGAAATATAGCAGTACAAATTACTAACCAGTCATTCCAGTGGCGAGGAGCCCAATGTACTTGGTGATTTGAAAAAGGTGCGTCACACTAGTTTGATCCAAAAGTTTGTCCTGTACGACCCCAAATTAACCCAAATCATGATCCTCGAATACAAAATACAATCGAAATTGAAAATTTTGAAATTACATACAGGAACTTTCTTCTGGGTGACCACGCAGACTGAATCCTTTCCACGAACAGCAATTGAAGTAACCCCAGCAGATTTCACTGCCTTGAATGCGTACTCTATCACAGAATCCAGCCCAACATGAATCAAAGAAAGGAAAATTTGGAAGAATGTGGGGAAAAGGAATGGAAGATTGAAATAACCCTAGAAATTGAAAGAAGGGTGAAGAGTAATTTGGGCATACCGACTTGGAAGAGACGACCTTCGGGAGAGAAGATGGTAATGTGACGATCGTAGCCTGCTCCACTACCACGACTCATGATTTCTGCCTTACTGAGTGAGTAGAGTGATTGCTTCTCGAGAAATGCTGCAAGTGAAGAACAACTCCTTTTTCAGTTTTCACGGTAGGGGGATGGGAATTGGGAAATGTAACGTGTTTCCGTGATCTCAATTTGTATTCAGAATTGGAGGTGGCTTTTGCCCCAAGCAACTCCCCTCAATCTAACCTGTTAAAAGGTCGGGCCGCGCCGGTCGGGTCATTGTTGGAGTCAGTCGGGTCAAAAGTTTTTTACCCCATGAACTAGACCTTCGAGCCAGGTACTTTCGATCAGAGCCCTAACTTTACGAGCCACATTGTTAGATTAACTGGCCGACAAATATATAAAATAGATTTTTTTTATTAAAAAGCCTAATAGTTTACGCATTTTATTTATATATTTAGTCGGACCGTCGGGTTGGGTCGGTTGACAAAAAATAAAACTTAATCTAACATTTTCATTAAAAAATTTTGTATTTAGTCAGGTCGTCCGCCCAGGCCGTGTCACCGACACCCTAACCCGAGCCTGACCCGACCATACTTCAAGACCTTGACCGCATTTTTTCTGGTCGGGCCGGGCGGATCCCCGACCCGTTGATTTGGTCTACCTCAAACTAAACATACTTTATGTAAGGAAAAATTTATAATGGTTGCCAACCATTGTAACTAAATAAATGTCATAAGTATATTTTTTTTAGGGCAAGTTAAACATGATCATTCACCATCAATTGGGTCAATGGGAATATCGGTTACAATTTGGGTCATGTATACTCCCAATAATGCATGTTCTAGCCTTGAAGGAGCTATTTTGGCCATGTGATGAGACGGTGTATTCCCTTCCCGCTTAACATGTAGCCATTGAAAGTCTGAAAAAATAACTAATCAAATAAAAAGACATCATCTATGACTAAGTCTAATTCACTGGTGAAGGAAGAGAAGTTGAAAAGTCTATCAATAATTGTCAAACAATCTGTCTCCAAGAAAATCTCTATTTCCTGCAACCTCCTAGCCACCTACGCATCAAAATGCATGGCCTTCGCCTTAGCAGCATTCATATCCCAGTTGGCCTTTGTGCATTTCGTTGTATTCTAAGTCACCTCGCCTTGAGAATTCCTTGCGACCGCTCCAAGACCCACCCATCCACCCTTTAGCATAGTTACGTCTATGTTTATCGTCGTAACTCCTCTAAATGGTGGTTCTCACTTGAACTGAACGAGTTGTTGGTTGTTCATCACAGTCCTTGTTGCAACGAAGTCCTCATGTTTTTGTAACTCCACGGTACTCTTAGCCTGCTGAATAATCACCTCATTCGATACATGCTTGTTGTTGAAGATTGCTTGATTTCTATTAGCAAAGATCTGTTAGGCTATGGTTAGACACAAATGAAAGGTATCATTGTCAAGGTGCTCGTGCTAGACTACTAGGCTTGAATTAGTTCCATGGGGTAGAGACCCTGATCAAGTATAAAAAGCTTTACCATCAATATGCTGCCATACTTGTGCGATTATTGCATCCTATTTCCTCATGGTTTCGACACCGAGGGTACTTGTCAAATTCATTCATATGCATGTATTTAAGATACGTCTTGGTGGGGAGGATGTTGGATACCCATTTCCACCAGAAGGTCTTGTTCTTAGGGATGATCTTCGCCTCCCAAAGTGTGGTCAGACTTGTTCAAATACATCCAAATTAACCGAAGAGCCCACTAAATATGCTATATTGACTGTGAATACACCTTGTTTGTCATTAGGTAGACGAGGACTAATAGGAATGTTATAAATAACATCCCTTTCTTTGTCATTAAGAATTACGTTAATCACCCCTTCCTTCCAGTTAATCCGGGACTAATCAATAATATCACTCACCCATTCCATCCTATAGTTTGTCGATTGTCCAGTAATCACCTTCAATCATTGGTCATCAACAAGGCATATGTCGTCCCACAACTTCATTCTTTTGTCGTTCCCTACTCTCCACCCCAATCCTTCATTGAGTAGGGCCTCGGTAGCCCATATTCCCCTCCACGAAAAGCTTGATACATAACATAATCTAGAATTCAGATAGTCACCTTGGGAAAATATTTTGCCTTCGTCACTTGGCTTAGGACTGAGTCCTCATTTGTTAGGATCCTCCAAGCATATATCCTAAAGTCCCCTCTTTTCAACGAGTATCCAATTTAACTTCATCATCTTTGCCATACCCAATTCTTCAGAGAGGTAAGTAAAAAATTACTTATTTTACCTACCTTTACATATTGTTTTTATTTTTCTTATCTTACTTACACTACCTAAAATAAATTACATGATATATATTCAAAAATTCATATATTTAATAGGTGATACGATTGATGTGATTTATATTACTCACACTACCTTATTAAAAATTGTAAAATATATATTTAGAAATTTATATATTCAAGTGATGTTACTAATGTGACCTACCATACTTAAACGACTTTACTTACCAACGCTTATATAACCTTACTTACCTTTTGTTGGAGTATTTCAAGAGTTAAGAGGCATAAAACTATAAGACATAAGCATAAGATCGACCGGAAAGTCGGAAATAAACTTAACAAGGAAAATAAGTTCAACACGGATCATGTCTAGTCTTACACGACTCGTGTTGTGTCCAGCGAGTACATTTTATGTGCACTGGATCAACACGGACCGTGTTGATCCAACACGGGTAATGTTGAGTTCAACATGGACCGTGTTGATCTAACACGGGTCGCGTTGAGTTCAGTCGGATTGATTTTGCAATCCCTTGATTTATGCCTCGTGGTCAATTGTATTTGTCTATTTGAGCATGTTTTGGGATATTATTTGACTGAGATTTCTCATCAATAATATTCAAACACATCCCTTGGATTATGCTCTTGGTTATTGGCAAGTTTGACTAGCTTGTTGGCTCCTAAGATCACTATAAAAGGTGGATGAATTGTTCATTCATCCACACCCTCAATCCTCTTCTTCTTCTTCTATTCTAGAGAGCATTCAACACATTCTTAAGGTGTTGACTGCAGCAACTTTTTGAGAGTCCTTTGAGAAATCTTGTAAATTTGCTTACAAGAGGTTAAGTTTTACCATTGAGTCTTTTCACAGTCTAGTGAATAAGTCTTAAGGGGAGACGGGGTAACCCTTGACTCCTAATCACCCAAGTGATCCCCCATCTTCCGTGGTTTCTTTATGCCGTCTCATTGTTTTTACCAACACCTTTCCTACTTTAATTATTACGATCTTACTTACCTTTCTAATTCATTCATTTCTATGCCAAATGTCGGACGTCGAACCATCATTACAACTCTAGTTATCCATGGTTGTACTCAGTGGCAAACCATGGTTATAACTTGAATAATCTATGACAATTTTTTTTTGACATAAAATTTCCAGGACAATTCAGAAAAAAATAAAAATAAGAAAAAATTAATTTGTTTTTAAAGAAAAGTTATATCACATCAGCCTTGATGATCCCCACATATTTTACAATTTGGGAAATCATTGTCCTCCTAATATTTCATGGTCAATTTGCTTCTTGGAAATAACCCATAAGAATTTAGGGTTATTGACTATCAAGGACGGCCCAAAAGACAAATTGACACTAAAGGATGGGGATGATCATAGAGTCCCAATTTGTAATAAAGAAAATGGGTCCAAGTTGCTGAGTTGGCAATGTCTTTTTTTTCTTTTTGACAGTTTTTAGGGGTTATTTACAAAGAAGAAGAGGGGTGAAGACGAGGAAGAAGAAGAAGAATCAGTGGAATAAAATGGGTTTGCAAATTTGTTCTTGTGAAGCAGTTTGTTTGTGTAATTCCAACATGTCTAGAACATAGTCATTGCCTTCTCCATTTTCTGCATATCATGATCTTCAAATTCATCAAGGAGGTCCATTACGTATGTGAAGTGTGCACCACCATTTTCTTCTTCACCCCTCTTCCTCTTTGCAAATAATCTCTAAAAACTTTGAAAAAAAGCATTGCTAACTCAGCAATTGGGCCCCATTTTTTATTACAAATTGGGACTCTATGGTCTTCCTCATCCTTTAATGTCAATTTGTTTTTTGGGCCGTCTTTGGTGGTCAATAACCCAAGAATTTAACCTACTAACCAAATTGGATCCTCCCATTATAGGGCTCTCCACCTAGTGATCAGCCCATGTATAAGAAACCGGGTCGAATGTCATGAGTAGGGTTAAAGCCCATTGGACACCCGTACACACTGCTACTAAACAAAATTGCGATTAAATTACTGGTTTATTAGGTCAAAGCCGGGGGCATTTTAGACAATACGCAACTCGGATTAGGGTTTTAAAAGGGAAGGGCATGAATTAGGGTTTCTTTAAACACGGAGCTGGTTGCAGAACCGAAGGAAAAGCGCCTCTCAATCTCTCTGCAAACAGCGACGCCATAATCATGGGTCACTCTAACATCTGGAACGCCCACCCCAAGAACTACGGCCCTGGATCCCGCGCTTGGTTAGTTTTCTCTTCCATGCTTTTGTCTTTTCAATTCTGATGTTTTTGAAATCTTAGCGATTGTACCTGCTTGGTTGCGTTTGATTGATTCGTGGTTCTTTTCTTAGTTTGATGGTTGATAATGAACCAGATTTATTCCGTATGTCTTTGTTGAATTTGATTTCTCGATTGTATGATTGGGTATACAATGTATGAAGTTCTTTTCAATTAATTTGATCTGGTCTTCGCGGAGGTTATTTTCTTATGGATAGATTCTTGTTTTATGAGCTTGTAGTGTTGTTGAAGTTACATAGTTTAGGGTTTTTTCTTTGTCTTTTGCCAGTTGATTTCATGAGCCTATTTCGATTGGATAAATGATGTCATCTTTTTACTGCGTTATCTATCTGCAATTTCCTAAGTGAGGAATTGAAGATGATCTATATCGTGCTGATGTCCAATCTCTTCTTTGAATATACCCTGTTGTTTGAAGCATTTACTCCGCGAAATAATTCAATATTGTGCTAAAAAAAATTTCAAATTCTGTTTGCTTTGAACTTCTGGTTTTGTTAATGAGTTTTCCTTTTGTGTTCTTTTTCACGTTAATGCCTGATTGGATAAATGATGTTCCTTTATATCTGCGTTATCTATCTGCAAATTCCTAGATCAGGAATTGAAGAAAATTTATCAATGCTGATATCCAATCTCCTTTGTGTTTGTGTTACTTATTTGTTCTTTTGAAGGATAGATTTTGTTTTGTAAAGTTTGTTTGGTAAAGCATTGGGAGAATGTATATAAGGGAGTGTTTGGTAGGAACCCCAAGGAAATTTTTCCCGTGGAAAATTTCCCATGGGAAGTTTTCCATGGGAAAGGGAAATTTTCCCTAGGAAAATAGAGAAAATGGTGGGTCCATCGTGAAAACTTTCCCGAAGTCAACCCGCATCTAAACGTGGGAAAAATAAGTCAACCCGGGAAAATTGACCATTTCCCCGGGGTTATTGACCAACTAAACGCACCCTAAGTTTGAAAATTTTACCGAGCATATAACAAGTATTCATATTACAGATTTAAGTTGGTGAATATTGTTTGGTAAGGCATTGGGAGAATTTAAAAATTTTGATAATTTTATGAAGTCCCATTATCCAAATTACCCAGCTTTTCTAAATTTTTACATGTTTTGCTAGGTACTTTGCCAACCAATATTTACCAAAATTTACCCAATCTAAATCTTATCCCGTAAAAGATCACACCTTTTGTTTTTTGAGTTTTGGTTTTTGTTTAATTTTCTTTATAATGACTAAGTTTCAGCTAGCATCAATGATGAGTTATCTTTCTTGTTATCCTTGCACATTGATTACCAGTGATGAAAACCAATGGGGAAAGTTTTAATCTGAGATGCTACTGATCAAAAGACAGCTTTTTCTTTTGCATTGGTTTTTAGAGCTCATTTGAGTCTTTGTGTGATCCATTAACCTAATATATTACATACCTACCTTAACCATTGTAATTTACTAATTTCCATGTGATGATACTGGCGTCGTTCTCCTGCTTTCTTTTGTTGCTTAATGTCAAAGTGTTTGCTGAGATTGCAAGTCCATTTCATCATATTTTGCTTAATTTGGGGATTACTGTTGATCCAATGGAGGGCCTGTAACTGATTAACTTTAGTGTTAAGAATTAAGATCTTAACATTGATGACCTTATGTTGGGCCAATGAAGCTACTGCAGACTCTTTCTTTTGGTGACAAGATGAATAATGCTTCCAGATTGTGCTTGGCTGAGATGATAAATAAATGTGTCGTTTAATTTGTATAGTGTCAAGAGAGATGGCTGTGACCTTGTGACTTTTGATCTGTGCTAATTGTTTTCCTTGGAACAATTGCAGCCGGGTCTGTGGGAATCCTCATGCCATAATCAGGAAGTATGGTCTCATGTGTTGCAGACAATGCTTCCGCAGCAATGCCAAGGAAATTGGCTTCATCAAGGTATAATGAATCTTTACCCCTTTCCGAATGCGTTGATGAATGTCATTGGTCCACCTTGTTTGTTGTAACTTCTAGGTTTTTCTGATTTCGGCCTTCCGTTTTGTTTATGCATTTTGTTGATTTCTTCTCTCTGTGATATTTTGCAGTACCGCTAAAGAAATTGCTTGGAATGACAACAGCGGAGGATATTGTTCAATTTTCTTTTCATTGTAGTTTGTCTTAAAAGACTATCCTAGTATGAAATTTTCTTTTTGCTTAAGGATTTGTTAAATGTAGAATCATTGAAACTCTGGAGTTGTTAATCAGCTATAAGAGATTATGGTTATGGAAATGCTTGTGTTATATAGATTGACGTAGTTTTTTTATACTTGAACTTTAAAATTACTAGAGTGGATCTTATTCTCGGCTACCTTAAAAGTTGGTTATGATGTCGAAACTTTTGAGCGGATGTTTAGTGACAACTGGCAAGGTGCCATACTTAAAGGCTATTTTGATGTATGAGAAAGCCTTTAGAATGTTTTATGTAGCCTTGTCGAATAGTTTGGACGAGGTTAAGATATATCATGAAGTTGGATTCGCTTTGGATTAAATTTGGTTGTTTGTGGCCCTGTGTTAAAAGGGTTTGATAGGGTTAATTTGTACCAAAATTTGATCGGAGGAGACGGTACAAAGAACAAAACAAATAAATAGTAAAGACAGCAAAATAAAGACCCAAGTTAAAAGAAACAAAGCAAACAATATGCATATGAAACACCAATTACAAAACGGCTCCAAGAAGATAAACAATTATTTTCTTGTCTTTTCTGCACCTCTTTTCTGCACGATGCTCATCAATGAGATTCATATCTCAAAACTTTCTCAGAACCAACCTCTTGCAAACAACTTAACATGTATTGTAAGGATAAGGTTTTAATGGATTTGCAGTTAGCGGCTACAATTGTGTCAAATGACACGTAAGACCTATGCAAGTAGAGGTGCAAGAGCTATGCAAATAGAGGTGCAGAAGCTGGCAGTCGTGGATCATTGGTCAAGAGGAAGGATCACATCACAAGCTTCTGTCAGGGTTATCCAGATCATCATAAAAGGCGTTAAAATTGTTCTAGTACATTTTGTGTGTGTGGTAACTTTTCTATCTTTGTTGGAGATTGTACATGGCCTATATCTGCTTTCGGAAGTTTAGTCGAGTCAGGTAGGTCCACTTTCTAACCTCGGGTGGTACCGTAGTTTGTCTTTAGGTACTTTGTTCTAAGTGCTCCGTTGCCAAAAAATAAAAAGAAAATAAGAGAGACTGATTGATTGACCTAGAATTTTAAAAGAGTAGACTGTCTACTCTGTCCCAATTATTTGTCCACTCAAGTAACTTTTTTGTCGCTAATGATTTGTCGCTTTTATATTATAAATAATAATTTATTACCCTTAACAAATGGCTTCGGAACTAATAACTCAACAATGAGACCATTGCAATGGAGAGTCATTTTTTACTTGAAGATGATGTGACATTCATTGATTAGAGGTCAAATTGAGCAAATTATCAATCCCTCAAAAATAGTCATTCGATCAATCCATCAATTACTTTTTTTTTTATGCGTTTATCTCTCTCCTCTTCCTTTCCCTACCTTTTTGTTTTTCTCTTTCAGTTAATCAATCTCTCACTAATGTAGAGGTTACTCATTTCAATCCATTTTCACTACCTCACAATTGCAAGTGGTCTAACTAAGGACATTTTTGTCATTGTAATATATTTCTACCTAAAAATTTGTGTTACATCGATTTCTCTACTTCTTTTCAAAGTAACAGTTTGAAAGGGATGGAAAGAGTATTTCAATGTGTCTAGAGAGACCTTGCCCGAGGTCCGAGGGTAATGAATCATCAATAGCTACCCTCTTCCCATCAAGAAAAACAATTATTCCATAAAATCAATTGTAGTCATAACCCATTACTCCATTAGGTTAACCAAAAACCGTAATGCACAATCCGTGTTTACCCGAACTTGATACATGACCGACCCGCAACCCGCCTGCTCGCCTGAATTGGCAAAACTAGTTTTTGTTATAAGTACAAAAGTATAGGTAGAAAAAGCACAATTACAACGGTGAAACGAGGCCTTTAGGGTTTGCAATAATCTTAAAGATTAAATAAACTGTAAAATCCTCAAATAAACCTTAACTGTATGATGCACTCTAGCATTTGGCTGCGCTGTGTTTTATTCAAATTTCCACATACAGAGGTACATGTTGGGTACGGGATCTACAAAAACCCCAAATTATTTTCGACGAACATTATGTGGCTATCGCGCATTCTTGCCCATTGTCACCATCTCAACATTGTTTCCCATTTTTGAATTGATACAAAGCAATAGGTCCCGACTCCCGAGTAAAGACAGTTATCATGAATAGAATCTCAATACACTTCCCTTGAGGTTCCTTCAACTTTGGGTTGTCAACTTTTGCACAAAATCCTTGATGTCAAATGCATCGTCATCTTGAGCTTTTGTGATCACGCCCTAGCAAAGTGACAAACCATATACCTCAATATCCAATGACGTTCTCGGTCTAATTCTTTCCAATCGATCCATGTTAGATGCATTTTTCTAAAGAAAGAAAAGAACTAGATTTAGCAACGAACCTTTTCTGTAATAATACCGGCTATTAAATTGGCGGGGGTAACATCAAAAGCTGGGTTCCAAACTGAGATTCCAGAAGCAGCAACTTGTTCTCCAAGTCCTCCACGGGTATTTAACAATTCCTTTGGAGATCTTTCTTCAATTACAATGTCTTGTCCAGAGAGGATGGACAAGTCAATGGAGGTCAGTGGGGCTGCAACATAAAATGGAATGCCGTGATACTTTGCACATAGCGCCAAGCTATAAGTTCCAATTTTGTTAGCAGTATCACCTGCAGATATAGGATATTAATCAATCAAGCACATGTTAGTTTTTGCATAACTGTGAACACAAGCATAGCAATAAGCTTTGAACTGTCCCATTTGATACCCTTCACAAAAACAGTACTAGACCAGCACAGGTTGCCTCAAGTGATTTGGCACTTGACCCCTTTAAGAAAGGTCTAAAGTTTGAGTCTTGTAAATGGAGAAAATCTGTGATGGGAGAGCTCTATCCTTTTATGGACCAACTGTAAGCTTGACCTCAGAGGCAAATGACCCAAAAACAAAAACAGTACTAGCCAGTGGCCAGTACAGAGTTCAGCACCTTCTGGCCGCACCAAACACAATCAATTTTCTTTTCCACCATTTAACAGAATTCACTGAAGTCATTGGCAATTGAAAGAAAAAAAAGAAAAGTAAATTTTGAGTACCGTTTGCAGCCACACGATCTGCTCCGACTACCACACCCTGCACACGTCCAGCTTTCATCAATGCAGCTGCTGCAGAGTCTGCTATTAGTGTGGCCGGTATTTTCTCATGCACCAGCTCAAAAGCAGTTAATCTAGATCCCTGCCACAACAATATTTTACTGCATATGAGTAACTACATATCATAAGCATATATCATCACTATTAGTTTTGGCTATGTGCCTAGATCAACGGCCATTGTTTAATATCGAGTTCCAAACTCTAATTAACACACATATCCTGCACATAGAGGAATTGGAAACACATTCAATCCAAAATAGTGTACTATCATTATCTCATAGCAATTTATAGCAAATGAAAAGGATGCTTCTCAAATACAGCCAAAGATAACCAAGAATCCAACTGTAGAAGTTACCCATGGTTGCTCGTCAAAATCTTGAGCCCACTAGAAATTTTGCTAACATCAACCAAAGGGCCACATGTCCACATGCAGTAATTGTTTAACAACTTCTCCACTGACCATGCATAATATGGATCCCCAACAGTAAATGAACCACATTAATTTATCGTCCAGTTTTTGGACACCTAAAGGAGTCAGTTTATGGCAGCTTTTACAGTTGGGGTATAGTTGACTATAGCAAATTGCCTGAACTGTCCTCTAATTTGTACCACAGTAGCGAGTCAAAAGCTTTTCAAAGTAACGTCTAGTTGAAGTGGCCTCTTTGAGATGGCAGGGCTACTCATTTGAACCCCACTCTCTGCGGGCAGATGTACTTAGAATCATTTGAACCAAACATAAAGAAAGAAGAAGTTATTAAAAAGCCTTTTCCCCTAACAATATAGGCCTATAAGTTATAACATATTTCAATTATAGTAATAAATAACTTAGTAATAATAAGCAGGCAAATGATAAAAGAATCCACATCCTCAGCCTAAGGACATGATTTTATCCAAAAATCAGTCCACATATAAGCTTAACATCATGGAATTCTTCCCTTGCCATTTTGAACCATGTGTAAATGACTCAAGTAGATGTTTGATATAGATTCAACTATTTGCTGCTAAACCGACAGTTCCAAATTATAATATACCAGCACAGAACATCTTGGGTGACCACTAACCATAGCGATTAGCACTCAAAACAAAGGGTTTTCTACGTTCAAGGTATAACTAAATACTTACTTGGTTGAATGGCCGAGTTTCTGTACAATAGGCTCTCTCAAGGACTCCTTGGGCATGTAGAGAGCGAATCACTCCCAAAGCAGTACCATATCCAGCTGTTGCAAGACTGTTAACAAACAACAATAGCAACTGCATAGTGAGAACACAGTTGCCAGTAGCTCACCCAAGTCTCTCTATCTCTCTCTCACTGCTGATTAGGGAAGAAAAGAGGAGCTGGGGGGAGAGGGAGAAGTGGTTGGGGGGGTGGGTGGAGTTAACATGGCAAGTCATACCCTAGCATGTGCATGAATTATAGCATCACAAATGCTTAGATAGCATACCCGAGAGATTGGCAAGGATCATTCTTCTTAGAATCAAACATACCTGCCAGTGTTACAATGAGTCAAGATGGACATCTTCTGTTCTTTCAATTGTTTCTGGAAACAGCTAGCTCCATAAGAACCAATGGCTCTGTTTGATGCAACATCCTCCTCAAGCATTAGCTCAGCAGCTTCAATGTAAGCCTAGAACAACATTATATCCAAGGTTAGCCACACAAAGCCCCTCATTAAGCCATGCCAGTAAGTAGCACATAAGTAGAGCAAGGCAAACAATATGAAAGATTTTGTTAATATTCCCTATGTAAACTATTGTAACTAGTAGATACAAACAGAAAGGAAAAGAAATTTAAACATCTTCCTACCTGGAATACGCCTTTTGCTTCTGATGAGTTGGAAGCGGCCTTGGATATAACTTCTTTAAGCTTGGTGGCAGCATCTGAAAGGTTGACTGCAGTTGGACGGCTGTACACACATGATACACACAACATCAGATACCATGCACTTTTTTTCTTTAAACAGGGTAAATTTGGCCCGTCCACCAAGCCCCTATCTCAAGGGTAACCACTAGTAAGCTTTACAGGCCGGGGGGCAAAGGGTGGGCACCAAACTTCCCATGACAAGCATGACAAGACCACAATTTCCTGCAATAAATAACTTTTTGCTTCTACTAAGAATTGAACATTGATGGGGAGGTTGGAAGACGGGGGGTGGTTGCCAACTATGCTACCACCACTTTGGTATTAAGTACCATGCATTATAACTAAGTCAATGGGTATGTATCTATGAATCACGAGAGCCAGAACTTTACACTGATGGAGCTGCAAGATACCTGGAAACTAGATATTCCAATTTCTGAACAAGAAATGCAGCTGCATCATTAGAGGTTCCATTAAACGCTTCGAGGTTAAATGCTTCCACTGCCAAAGAGAGGGCAGCTGCGATAGCAATTGCAGGAGCTCCACGAACAACCATGTCACTAATTGCAAACCTGAAATTGGCAAATTACTCGCTTCAAACTATTGTCTTCATTGTAACAAACACAAATCACTCTGTCTTAAGTGCAGAAGGCATTGCACCCAGTTTGAGGAAGTCTCCAACAGCAAGAGCACAAAAAGTTGATTGGACAAAATATTTCGAGATTTTCAATCAGATTGCACCACATAGAAGTTTAAACATATTAGCTTAGTTGAGGAGATATGATCCAGCTTATCAAAACGTGGTGATAGATATCCAACTAAATCATCCCATGTTCTCCACTTTATTAGATGGTAGCTAGACCATTTTGTCATCTCCTCAAACCAATGCTTTAGGTAATGGAGCCGAGCGTCAGACACTGTAATAGATGGCCAAAGGCAAAGCCCATGGGTATGTAGACTTGTTCCCAAGGCATTGCCATCAAGACTAGTTTGATGGAAGATACTAAAGCAAAACCAGCACATTATAATGACAAATATAGTATAAACATGTAGAGTACAGGTCTATACATTTTCCAAATGCATCTCATAAAGCTGCCCCGGAACTGCAAGCAAGGGGATATGGAGGTAAACAACCTCATTGTCATCATTGGATCAAGTTTGTTTTCACCAGACTCTTGACTAGGATGACTAAAGATATATAAAAAAAAGTTTTAACTGATATAAAACACTTGCACTTCATAATTTCATATGCACGAACTTTCGGTGATACACAAACAATAAACCATCAAAACTAAGAAGCAGGAAATAACAGAATTTGGGATGGTGGAGCCATCTCAACCAAAAGCTTGAGCTAATAATTGAAGGCCTAGGAATGCCTTAATATTCCAATGCATCCCTCGAGTGCCCTTTGGGCCCGTTAACCTTGCGCAAATATACATCGGCAACTGAGATTTGAATTAGAGACCTCTTGCTTAGAAAGGCTCTGACACCATACGGTTCCACATGGTAACAGAGCCAGCTTAGGCAAGAGGTCTCAGGCTCGAATATCAGTAGTGCCAGGGGAAGGGACATTGCCGTGAGGGGCGTGTTAGAGTATAAGCCATTCCTAGGACTATTGATCAGCTTAAGCTTTTGGTGGTTGAAATGGTTCCACATGGATCAATAAATGGTAACACTGAATTCATTCTTTCAGCTAACTTCCACATATCCCCACCATGAAAAATGGTTATCAAAATTAAAAGCAACACAAAATTAACTAAACCCGGTGAAATTTTCAGTAAAATACCATCCATCGGAAGCATTTCGAATATCCAAGTAAACAGTTTCCAAAGGAAGCTTCCTCTGCATAAAAACACCATCAAAGCAAAGCAGAATTAGCATCCAAAAACAAACTCAATCAGAACTAGCAACAAAAAGATTCCGAAGTATGTATGGAGGAGACAGAAGAGAGACCTGATCAAGAAGCTGAAGTGAGCCTCTTTTGTAGCAGATGGACTGAAGTGCGTGAGAATCGGTGGATATCCCTCCATTGGGGCTGGAATCAGTTGCCATATCCACTGGATTTTCCACAGCAAGAACAGGAAAACCCTAGAAAATTTGATGTATTGAGATTGAAGCTGCTTGTGACCTGGGGCTGAAGTATGCAGCTCTATAATTCGAGGCGGCAATTCGTGTACATTTATACCCAAATCGGAATCTATCTTTGTCGCTAGTACTGTCACGGGAAGCCAATATTTTAATTGATTCAAAGGAAAATCACGCCCTAGAATATATTCTTATGCAAACATGGCAGATTTCTATGTCTGATTGCATGTTTCACACCTTCACAAATCACAACCATTCAAAAAGTTTAAAGCACTGAAAGTTGTCTAAAATACTAATTGTTAATTGCTTGGACAACGGCATGTTTCACTGAAATTCTGATTTTGAATAGCATTATTGGACGATAATATACTATAATTTAGGGGTATTGAATAATAATGCAGTGAACTTTCTTCTTAACTCTAATACACTGAACTATGAGGGTATTGGACAATAATGCACCCAGAACAATTTTGCTGGTGGTTGACGCGGTGACTATCATATTTTGAGGTGTCGTTTTTTTTCTTTTTTCAGAAAATATTTATTAGTCATTCTACTTATGTGTAGTTACTTACATGGTAACAAAAATTTACTAAAAAGTAAGAAAAACGACACCTCAAAGTAGGACAACTACCGCGTCAACCACTAGCAAAATTGTTTCGGGTGCATTATTCTCCAATACCCTCAAAGTTCAGTGTATTAGAATCCAAAAAAAAAAAAAAATTCAATACATTATTGTCCAATACCCCTAAAGTCCAGTGCATTATCCTCCAACAATCCTTTTGAATATTATCCACTATTAGCAAATTGTTGTGAAATAATTAGATATCCTGGATATTTTTTTCATAGTCGGATTAATATGTTAGGATATGAGATTATTTTAGGAAAATTTATTTTAAAAATCCCAAACTTTGGGGGTTGTTAGAATATCCCAAACTTCATGTTTGAGTCTGAACGGCCCAAAGTATGAGGGTTGTATTTGTGACTGTCCCACCACCAAGTAAATTGAAGTTGGAGGCAGCGGCCGAATAACGTGGACGCCTGAGATGCTTATGTGGCAAGTTAGATTGTGTTTTAAACATTTAATTGTCCACCTCATTATTATGAGTTTAGCAGCGCCCTTTTCCTTGTGTATTTTCGTCATTACAGTCAACATTCTGACAATCCTAATAAACCCACAGAAGAGTCAGATCAGAAACTCCCAATGATTACAAATACAGGACCTAAAATTCAAACTTGAGGCTAACTTAGAATTGTTGAGTCAATCTGAACAAAAATAAATGAGCCCATTCTCAATCTTACTGCAATAAGACTCCCACTAAGCTGCACTATTGGTAGAGGAGCTTAAATCTATGAGCCTTGCATGTAGAAACCCATTTTGTTTGTACAAACAGCTAATCTGACCCTTGAGAAAAGGCTCTAGGCAGGTGATGATGCAAGACCAAAAGTATATGTTAAAGCTAAGTGCACCAACTATAAGAATTGACTCTTGATTACAATATACAACCAACATATGCATTCAATTTATAACCCCGACCAAGAACATCATATGAAAGCAAATTGCAAATCACATTTATGCATTCAATACACTACCCAAAAATCCAGCACAACTTTCTGAACAAATGCTATGCAATAATGCAACATGAGTAGTTCAAAATTATGTTTGAATCCCCACAATGCTAAGTTTAATTACAGTACAAAACATAAGAATTTGAATTGCTCATAGCAATTTAATGAACTGATATTTGCAAGACTGTAATCCCAATAAAAATGCCATATGGTAATCTCTCAGGAAACACAATATCAATGCAGAGAAACAAGGAAAAATCTAAAGAAACGAGCTTTGACAGTAAGACATTCGTCACCAAAAAACCATTCAAAGACACAAACCAACAAAATAGAGCCCAATAATAACGACGCATAAACAAATAGCAGACATCGCATTTTACTTAATTAGAAATCAGTCGACATTAACAAGACATGAGCACATTCAATGAAGTGCAGAACAATGCAGTGCGAATAGGAAGAACAGACGATAGATAAATAGTGATAGAAATCACAAGCTTACCGGGAGCCTCAAGTGAGGGACTTGATCTGATAGGTTAGAGGTTGAAGGTTAGACATGTATTTTAAACATATGTGTACTGATATCAAAATGTCACAATATCAAAATGGCACAGTATCAAAATTTCCCAGAACAAGTGAGCATACTCAAAATTTTTATTATGCTTAAGCAAACTCAAAAATTTGAACAGACTCAAAATTCCCCAGAACAAGTGAGCAGACTCAAAAACTTTTGATTATAAGGAGACCCACCGAGACAACCATTGAACAGACTCAAAATATTGAAGGGTAAAGGAAGTGATCAAAAGTCAAAACTACGAGAAGAGAAATAGCACATTAATTAGTAGTAAATTTAGCCACTTGATATCACATTAATTAGCAACAAATTATCATACAAGCAAGAGGTCAACAAGGATAGGTGTAAACAAATAGCAGGTACAAGTTTCCCTCTGCTCAGCCTTTTGTATAGAAGGAGCCTTCCCAGATCAATTACACACTGTATTGATCTCCCTTTTCATTCTTTTCACTAATCTTTTCACAATTCTCATGGCTTTTTCAAACTACACAAGATAGATGAATGGTCATTCGAGAACCAGAGTGGCGGGATTTGAGGCTGCCCTGTTTCATCACCCAAACTTTGATTATTCCAATGGAAAAAAAAAAATTAGGTTTAGGAGTTGACATGTGTTTTTTTTTTGTTGAGTTGGACAACTGACCTGCCACATAAGCATCTCAGGTGTCCATGTCATTTGGCCACCGCCTCCAACTTTAATTTACTTGGTGGTGGGACAATCACAAATACAACCCTCATACTTTGGGCTGTTCAGAGTCAAACATGAAGTTTGAGATATTCTGATTAACAACCCCCAAAGTTTGAGATTTTTTAAATAATATTTTATATCAGAGATATCTTAGTTGGACTTGGCTCAAGGGGAGGGGGAATAAAAAACTTGGTCGATAGCCTTGTTTATTTTTACACAAAGAGACTTATAAGCCATGAAAATTGATCACAAGACCTTAAGCATAGAAGACCATTATGATGCCAAATGATTTATTAGCTCATTGGTATTTTTGATTTAGAACGTGTTATCAACAGATAATCTACCTTTTATCATTGAAAATTTGTAATTTTGTAATACTTTATGATATGTATTAATTATCCCATTCATGATTTCTCTCTAAACTCTATACATAGAGAGGAAAACAAGACATTTATCTCTATAAGTTTATTTCGAGAAGTATCTGGATATATGTAAGAGCTTTTGAAAGGGAGGGGGGGGGGTGACTATTAGATAGGGACTCCGAAAGTTCGCGGGAAGAGATCATATCCATATGGGTTCTCTATGCTTGAAAGACTTTAGCTATATGGTCTATGTATATTAGTTTGTCGCTTGCTATTTACTCTCCATATTTGCATCAATGCTCATCCATGGGACTGGTTGTCTCAACGATAATCACGTTTCTATATTGGAATCATCCAACATAAGTGCAAAACTATCTCTTGTACATTTGAGTAGTGCATTGCTTGCACATAAAACATTTTGTATTGTCATAAGTCATAGCAAAATCATCGTGGAAATGAATTATGTTCAAATCTTAGGACGCTATTAGTAGTAAACAATAATAAATGCTAAAATAACTATAAAGATTGACGTAAAGGTTTGACATGGAAAAACTTAAATCGAAAAAACCCCACAAAAATGAATTATTAAAGTATTACAGTGTTGATAAGAGATTCCCTGATTGCTACAATTTCTCTAGATCTCTTTAGAGTTACAAACCGAGGATTGAACACTAATAGTTGACTCGCCACACATAACTCATTCAAAGCTAGACACAGATTATAAATCTATCTCTTGTGCTACAGATCTCTCTCTCTCTCTCTCTCTCTCTCTCTCTCTCTCTCTCTCTCTCTCTCTCTCTCTCTCTCTCTCTCTCGCGTAATTGCACATATAAACCTTAACATCAAGGTCTACTTATAGTAAAGACTACAATTTATTCCTAAGGTTAATAATAAGATAGAACATGACATGGTAGGAAAGAATAGTTTAAGTTGAGGAAGATGAAGAACTTGAACCCGGAAACTTTTCTGGAGCTTGAACACTTGATATAAACTTGACAATGGAGGTTTCCACCATCAAGAACTACAACCCCGCCAAGATTAGATAAAGCATAGCACCACTAATCCATAAAGGAATTGACTTGTTAACACCACCACAAAGATTTGAGGATAAAGTAAGAACAAGATTTGAGAGAGAGAGAGAGATTTGGGAACAAAACCTAGCTTTTCATTAATGGCCAACTAATGACCATTTCACCCCAAATGAAGGGATCTAACATTTGGGAGTGGAAAAGAAAGATGCAAAAATTTACAAAATTGTCACCCAAAACACGTGAAAGGGAAAAAGAGAAGAAAAGAAACGCGAGAAAAAGTGATGCAGGTGTCGGACGACAAAAGGTGGCGCGATTAGCGCCTGCCTTGACGTGAGTCGCGCCACTTCCAGAGGCGCTGGATTCTTCGCTAAATACCATATGCGACCAGCGCCCATCAAGGCGCGGCTAGCGTTCCCAGGACGCGGTTAACGTCCTCTTCTGGGATTAAAGACACAAAGAAGAAAAGAAAGAAAAGAAGGGAGGTTAGGCGCGACTAGCGTCTAACCCAACCCTCATTTCCCCCTTGTTGTAGCCTGCTTCTCCATTCTGATCCACTTCCGAACCCCGATGCCAAAATAACCATGCTCTCCTAGGATGACCCGACATGATGTTAGGGTCCCCAAAAGGCCTTCGGGGTAGGTGATAAGCTCCGAGTCTCTAGAGGGGCTCGGGACCCATCCAAAGGATAGCTGAGACGATCTTGTAAGATCCGGAATCATAGGGGAATTGAACCTCCATGCTCAGGCGAGCCATTGAAAACCTCTTGGCATTGGCAACGAGTGAAGAGTAAGGCACCCAAGCCTCTTCATAAGATTGCCTTCCTAATATTATAAAGTAGGAATATAGTCTCAATAATAAGATTACCATACAACTAACAACTTTTCCTAATAGTAGTTGCATGTCATGGCATTGCAATCTCAGAGGAGTGAGAATATTATCAACCAAAGGAGATATCACACTCACGTGATGCCTCACTTTCCTAATAATAGGCAAAGACATATACATTCTTAATAATACATGGAAACTCAATATTATCCACAAGCATTTTCAGCAGCAAAGAAAGACTATCAAGCGAAGTAATCCCGCGCCGAAAAATATTTCCTAGTACTAGAGAAGGCAACCATGGACCAGAATGCCTACTCCAGGTTGCCCTGAGTGGCTTCTGTTTCGGTCTTATCACGCTTTTCTTCAACTTTCCACTTTTCCCCTTGCTTCACGTGCTCTTCCTCGATGACTTTGACTTAAGAACCGACCTAAACCTCAATTTGGGCTCCACACAATTAGCCGAATAATCTCCCGATTGGAGACCAAATCGTAACCTTCACCGATTAACACACACATAAATAACCAAATCTTCTAGTGCATCCAACTCGATCATATCAGTAAAGATCAATGAAGGTCTTAGTTAACCTTCAATCAAGTCCTCCATCTCAAACACGATTCCACTTAAACTGTTCACAGCCCTGCAACTTTGGCATATGTATCCTCGTCAACAACTTATGGGAATCACAGATTGGAATTTTATCTCGTGTTGACAATGTCAAATTCTTGCATAGGTTAGGTGCACTTCATTCTCTTTAAATTTTTATGTTTTCTAGAGTAGAATTTATGTAATCATGAGTAGTGAGTAGCTTCTCTAAGTTTGGGGGATGAACCCTAGTAGTTGTTAATGGATTAAATATTGTAGAATTGAACATGTGTTAAATCTAATTTGGATGCATTTTTTTTCAACATATGAGGTGTCACTACTTTTTCTTTATCACCATTAACATGGTTGTAAATTCTTGAATGAAGCAACCATAGGAGGAATTTGAGAATTGTAATGCTTGATCGAGAATTGTAAAGCTTAGGTTGAACTGACTGTAAAATCGGCTAGACAGAGAGGTTTTGTGTTAGGGGTCATTTGATAATTTGATCATTAACCTAGTTGAAGTTGAAATATCCACGAAAAGGTGATTGCCTTTGCTAGGCAATCTGCTTCATTTTCAGAAAGATCGTTGCTAAAAGACTTTTTGCGATTATTGACAACTTGCTATCTTTATATTTCCACCCTCCATTGCTTCTTAGTCTGCAGATCAATAATACTCTTAACCATAGCTCTAATACTAATTGTTAGGATCTCAGGGTGTCATCAATAGTACAAACAATAATAAAGGCTAACATAACAATATAGATTGACACATGGTTTAATGTGAAAAAAACCCAAACCGGGAAAAAACCATGACCAATGCACTATAAGAGGATTACAATGTTTATCAAAGATTCTAGGATCTCTACAATCTATCTCGATCTCTCAAGAGTTACAATCCAAGGACTCAACACTAGCAGTTAACTTGCCTCAAACACAACTCACTTAGAGATACAGAGATTACAGATCAATCTCTTGTGATATAGACGAATCTCGCTCTTAATTGCACACATAACCCTTAACACCAAGGTCTATTTATAGTCAAGATTACAATATTCTTAGGGCTAATCATAATTACCTTCCTTATAGGCTAATATTACAAAGTAGGAATATAATATTAGTACTAAGATTACCATACAACTAACAATTCTTTCAAATAGTAGTTATATGTCATGGCATTGCAATCTCATAGGAGTGACAATATTATCTCCACAAGTAAACCTCACACCCACATACTGCATCACTTTCCTAGTAATAAACAAATACAACCACATGCTTAATAATATATGGAAACTCAATATTATCCACAAGCATTGTTAGCAACAAAGCAAGACTATAGCTAACAATTTAATCTCAAGCCGAAAGATACTGCTAAACACTAGAGAAGCCACCACGGACTAAACTACCCACTCATGGATACCCCGAGTAGCTTCTGTCTAGGTCTTCTCATAATTTTCTTCAACTTTCCACTTTTTGCCCTTAATTGACACACTTTTCCTCGTTGACTTTGACTTTGACTCAAGAACCGACCTAAACCTCAATTTCGGCTCCATACTTAACTCAAAAGCTATTTAGTGGTCTAATTAGGTGATCTTTTGGATGTCAACAGAAAAATATAAATCGGATTATGGATTTTTTGATATAGAAATTGTTGGGAATGTCCCGACAATGTTCGATACACACGGAGATTAAACCAAAGTAATATAGTAATTATATGTCTTGCTAGAGACCTCTATAATTAGTAATTAAATATGTTTAATTACAACTATATTATTTGGTCCTACTGGGTCACACAAGTCGGCTCTGAACAATGTATGTAACCTAAATGATATTGTATCAAGTTTAGAAAAGTTGGAAATCGATTTCGTGAAAATCAGCCCAACACGGATCGGGTCAACACGGTCCGTGTTGACCCAACACGGTCCGTGTTGGGACACCACGGTCCGTGTTGACCGTGGGCCGAATATTTGGACTTTCTGGAGTCCAACACGGACCGTGTTGTTTCAACACGGACCGTGTTGAGCCCAGAAACCGCGCCGTTGTCCTTTTCGGCCCTTTAGGGTTTTGAACCCATTCCCTAGGTTTTCTAAACACTATATAAAGGGGTCTCTGGGAGAGATTATTCCACACCAATCGCTTCTTGACTCTTAGAGAGATACGGGTGATTTCACGAGTTTCTCTCTCTTTAGTTCATGATTCTAGTTTCAGAAACACTATTAGTTTCTGAAACAATCTCACATACATCTTAGATTGAGATTCGTCTCGATCGGTCGATCTAGCAATCGGGTTCCTGAGTCTGCGTGGACTTTTCGAGAGGGTTTCAGCGTTGGAATCTGGAAGGTCAACCTCTTCTTCAGCAGGAATTAGCGATCAGGTATAATTACTGAAGCCTCTGCAATTGTGTTGATTAATTGTTTATAACTGTTATAATATTCCGCCAATTAATCTGTATCTGTTTAGGAAATAGACAACCTAAAACCTAACAGTGGTATCAGAGCCACCAATTGCATGCTAAAGTATTGTACTTGTATTCTTAATTAATTTTGTCAATAGTTGAATTATATTATGAATATGCTAGACTAGATTTATGCCTAAAATTTTGAATCTTTATGAAAGTTTTAATCTTAATATTCATGATAATAAATCTGAGATTTTATTGTAAAATTTCATGCTTTGTTATTATTTGTTTCTTATTGCCTTTCATTAATCGATTTTATGTTTGTTTAATTGTTAAATATAGCATGAACTCGATTTAATTTTGAATGTTTTAGAAGCAATCACGTTTAATGTTGTTAAACAGTAGGCAATGCATGAAATAGGTTTAAATTCGCAAAATAGGGTTTTGTAGAATTAATTTTCTGATTTAGTTTATTTACGGTAAACATGAAAAATCGAAATAAACTATCAAACGAAAATTTCTGAAATTTTCTGAGCATATTAGATGAACCTCGTATGGGAAAATTATAAAATTTGATTTTAAACTTATCGGACTGTTGTTATTTATTTTCCTCTTAAACGGAGAATTAAAAGGTTTAATTCCCTAAATTTTTACAATCTTTAGAAATTGTTAAAATTCTGGAAAATATTTCATATTAGGTTATTAGATAACGCTGTGATATGAAATCTTTAAATTCGATAAGTTACGATAGTTTTATTTAAGTTTTTCATTCACGAAATTGACCGAAACTGGGAAGCGACACGGACCGTGTTAGTTCAACACGGACCGTGTTGCCAGCAGTTTTGGTGAATTCGTGTGTTTTAGGGTTTGTAATTAATTTTAGAAATTAATTATTAAATCCTATTACTACTTAATCAGATAATAGGCATAAAATCTATTACTTTGTAAAGTTTAGGAAACTTGCAAATAATTTTGAAAGATATAGTATCTTTTAGACTCCTTGATTTTAGGAAATTCAAGTATTTTGTATGTGTAGGTATAAAATCCTAAATCTGTTTAGGTAACTAAGATAAAATTTGGATTTTATTTTCTTTATTAATCATGCAAACCTTTTAGGAAATTTTATTAGTATTTATTTCCTTATGTGTTATATTGCAATTGTATATATGCCTTTATAATTTGTTATTTAAGCATGTGTTATATTTGATATAATTATTGCAATATTACATGTTTGCATGCGCTTCTAGTATGGCCATAGATAGTCGGTTTTACCGGTCTGCGTACCGGGTTGGGTGAAATACGGTCTGCGTACCGTCGTTGAATTAATTTTTAAATTTAATTTTAAATTAATTTTATTTTAATTCATGTAAGGCCTCAATTGTGAGGTACACTTTGTAAATTTGTTGTAATTGGAGACAACAAGCTGAGTGGGAGCCCAACAGCAATGGAGGTGTCAATACGAGTGGGAGCTCATCCAAGGAAGTTGCAAGACCCAAGAAGATTTTCTTGAAGACTATCAAAGCTTAGTTAAATTAGTTGATGGAGTCTAGGTGGCCATACTAGGGGTTTTACCTATGCTTTAATTTTGTTATTGCATGTTTTATTATGCCTTTTATGCTTTTCGAAAGAGTTCACCTAGAATTGCATGCTTAGGATAATAAAACCTACTCTCATAATTGAATTATTGCTCAACCTACCGAAACACCACTTAGATGGATAAATAAAGAAAGCCAAAGCGAATTATTTGTCCATCATTAATAAGTAGGGTGTGAGCTAGGTCAATTCAAATTGGCTATCAAAATAGTTTTGAGCCAAGAGCAGAGGAAGAGAAATATTGTATTCGATACAAATTTCTTGCCAAGAGTCATTTTGAATGATCGATCATAAGATGATCCACCAAAGACAACATGGGACCAAGTTTTGTTGGGCCAAAGTCCACTTGAAGCCATGGGTCTTGTGGGTCTTGGTTAAATTAAAACACTAAGTGAGAGTTGATAAAGTGTTTTGATTTGAAATTAAAATTAGTTTAATTTCTTTTGATGAATAATAACTAAAATGAACCAACTTGTCTCGTAGAATTATTTATGTCTTTTCACTCAAACATCCACCACTAATAAAATATTGTTTTTTCCTTGAGAAAGAGAAAAACAATTAACACCAATTCCTTAATTGGCATTGCCATCGCAAGATTGTCTTGAGGGCGAATTAAAAGAAATATGTCTTTGATATAACATTGAGCTAGGCATCAATATTAAGAGGTCAATCAAGCCAAATGAATACATGTAATGTCATAGTATTCATACAACTTTAACTTCAAAATGTTTGAAGGTTAGAGGAAGTTTTTTCAATATTTCCAAACTCAAAACCAAGTTCTTCGAACTAGTTAGAATTGATAAATATGAAACCAATAACCAGATAGTCTCGGTTGAGCTAGATAAAAGCCAATTGTTGGCACTCATGTTCTGAAATAATTTGACTAATTTAAAACATGAGAAACCTCAGACCCCTTTAGCCAAAAGATTGGCGATCGAAGATAGTCTTTTAGTCAAAGGGAAAATAAAGATTTAAGAAATCTATCAAAGACTAGAAGTCAAAGGAAAGGTAAGGACAAACAGTTGTACATACCCAACCAATGACAGCAATCGGTTAACAACCAGATCATGTATGACACTGGGAGCGTGAATAACTATAAGGAAGACTTGAGATATGATTTCAATTCTAGGCAAATGCGTATATGACACACTACCCTTATTAAACCCACTTTGAGTATAAGATACCGTTTGTGAAACTCGTGATTTATGCAAATGTGCAGTATCTACAGCAAAGTAGATGTGCTTTGAAGGATGAGAGTCAGCCTACAAATAGGAACATACAATTAGTTGTAGTTCCTTATGAAGAGTTGGTTGTTTATCCATTTCCTCAAGACTTATAAGAGAAATATATAGGTGATTCTATGTTCTCATTATAAGTGTTTCTTACTCTCAATTAGAGAGAGAGGATCTCGGATAAACACACCCAACACATCGAAACCAAAAGGTTTGAAAGGAATAACCCTTGTTCAAACATAAAACTTGTAACTATCTATTAAGTCATGCAAATCAGAGCGCATTCAGAAGCGTCACAGTGATAGACTTTTGAATGATAAGACTTTGAAACATGTGATGTCTGCAAAGCATGACTGTACCTTTTACAAGAAAGGGTGAACGTGCCAACAAACATTCATGCATATGGATGTATGTAGACCAATTGAGCACAAGTACAAGGGGTGAATTACTTCAAATCTTCAAGATGAATAAAATAACACATGGTGATTCATGTCTATGAGATTCATCTGAAGCTGGAATGTTAAAATAGTTTAAAGATTTCCAAAATGAAGTAATCTTGGCAAAACAATGAAGAACACCTAGATAAGATTGAAAGGATGCTAATAGTTGAGCCAAGAGTTTGAACAAATGACTCAAATGAAACACAATTCTGGCACTATAAGCTTAAGTCATATTAATCAGAAATGTATTCAGAAACTGCATAGTGCAGGATTTTGGAAAACCTAAACTTTGAAAAATTCAATGTTTGCAAAGCATGTCTGATGAGTAAGATGACTAAAATCACCTTTTATTGGAATTGGTGAAAAAGCTAATGACTTATTAGGATGCATACATACTGATGTATGTGGGCCTATGAGCACTAGTACTAGAAAAAGGTTTCTTGTACTATTTCATCACTTACGATGTGATTTTTAGTAGATATGGGTATATCTACTTAATACGCCACAAGTCCAAATCCTTTGAAAATGTTCAAAGAGTTTCAAAGTGAAGTACAAAACCAACTTGGCAAGAAAATCAAAAACCCTTCAATTAGATTGAGGAGGTGAGAATTTGAGCCAAAGATTTCATTGACCATTTCAGGGAATATGAAATTGTTTCATGACTCTCTCCTCTAAGAATACGACATCTCAATGACGTATCTAAGAGCAGGAATCACACCTTATTAGATATGGTGTGATCAATGATGGTTGAGTCAACATTGCGATTACCTTTTGGGGATACACGCAATTAACCATAGCCGTAATTCTTGAATAAAGATTATCTAAGCATTAGGAGAAGAGAGGTTCTTGAACCGTCTTACGAAAGAAAGGAGTATCACTTCTACAAATCGTTGTAGAGAAAAGTGTTTGTGTCTCAAAATACTTTCTTCTTAGAGAATATGTTATTTTCTAAAAGAAAGAGTGGGAGAGATTTTGAACTTACCGAAGTTCGAGAGACACAAAACACTATAATCATCACATAAAACTCATTACTTGATCCTAGTTCATATTTTCCTATTTGTCGGAAAATTAAGAACAAGGTTGAGGCAGTTGAAGTTTCTCAAAATGTTGAGGAGAGGATGTCATGAACATTACTCCAAGCAAGGTCAGGTAAACAACTCCGTCAGCCACAAAGATATCGATCTTCTATGGATGAACGTGAGATGTTACTCTTAGAAAGTAATGACTCTACCTACATCAAAGAAGCTTTAAGTAAATCAAGATTCCATGCAACCAAGTCTAAAATGGATTTCATGTATTCAACTAAGTTTAGGACTTGGTTGATTTGTCTGAAGGTGTGAGCCATCAGACATATGAGGGTTTTAAGGCAAAACATGGGTTCATTAAGATAGACACCAAGACTGACTTCAAAATTAGATTTTGAAGAAAGGTGTGTACTTGACACAACTGAGTGGTCTTTTGTTGGAATACTTGTAAACTTCAAGAGACCATCTGTGGTCTTAAGGAAGTTTCTAGGAGTTGGAATCATTGACCTCCTTGACTAGGATATCAAAAAGGTTTGACATACTGGGAAGTGCCAAAGATAATATTGTGTTTACAAGAAGTTCAGTGGGAGCAATGCGTTTCGATATCGTATGTGATTGGCATCCGCCTACTAAGAAGAATATTCCAATGTTGCTTCTCGAGGTTGACCTGGAAATAATTTTCAAAGTGAAGGATTGGTGGGGCTAAGAATTTTCTTGGAAACAAGATCTATAATGATAGATTAAAGATTTTGATTGTTTGAATCAAAGTTAACTAGGTGTTGAATAGTTCAACTTACTTGAGAATGGATTAATTTCCAAAATTATGGCATGTCCTTACGGAATTTCATTGTCTCAAAAACAATCAGAAGTTCTAAGAAGGATGAGAAATATAACTCATGCTTCAGGCGTGAGATTAATATATGCCATGAGATGTTCAAAGTCCAACATAACATATAAATTGTATATGTATAAGAAAAACTAAGGATGTGTCCTAAGTCTAAAGTGGTTGATAAAAGCTAAGTGTGAAGAGTTGCATTGATGCTACACTCATGCAGAGAAATATGATTATCTGAAATGTCAGAGAAAATTATACGATCTGTTTTGAGTGGTATTGAGGTGAACTAGAAGAAGTTCCTAACATGACATGCGGTTAATTCTACAAATAAGACAAGTATGACACGACCTTAGAAGTTGTGGCAGAAACTGTTAGGATTGCGAAATTCGTTTCAGAACTGGGTGATGTTTCTAGCCTTGCGAGAGAAATGAAGCCTTATTGATAGGAGCCATCACTCAAGCAAAGGAACTGAAGCTCACTATGAATCCAAACATGTGTTCCGGAAATATCTTCCTATATGAAAGGTCAATAGTGAGATTGTATATGTACGAGGTTCATTGCAAGTATTATATACTAAACCCCTGTTGTAGTTATAACATGATAGTCATGCATGGGCAATATGTATTAAACACATTCCGGAATATTAACAAATCAAATTTGCATGAGTCGTTCATGAATTATGACCTTGTTGATTCATCATTGAGAATAAGATTCCAAAATTTACATCAATTGTGGTTTAGAATTATGTAAATGTCCAAAAAGGTTAGCGCATTCAAAATGGGAAATTGGATGAGGTTCGATTTCTGAAACCCCATTAGTGAACTTGATAACGCTAGTCTTGGTCGATAGCTGACCTGGTTCCTAATTGTATTATCACGTAGGAACAGTGATAATATCAACACAATTAGCATGTAGGATTGAGGTGATGATCAAGTTTCGTGATCATAGTGATGTGATGACATCATAAATCAATCACATGGGTCTGTGAGAACAACTACCGAATCGACCCGCGATGGGAGCTCTTTAAGTTAGGAATGTCATAAGAGCTCACTACTCAAAATTCCTAAATCTCGAGTTCAATACATAGACTACATGGTCTGCTGTGACTTTGGAGCGCGTCAAACGTCTTCGTAATGAGGCTATAAAGCGGTGTATGCAGTTCTGATTGGATCATGTGAGAATGTGTGTCTGAACAAGATGGCATTGTCCTCCCTATTAGGGACAGTTGTCTCGTTGGCCACTCGGTGAGATTGGACTACAAATGCTTGGCGAGCTCGATTGAATCAATAGTTGATCATCTGTTTTTCAAAGTCTAAACTCGAGATCGAGGAACGTTCGGTCTTACATAAGGATGACTTTAGCTTACCTTATCCGAACTAGAGATGAAGTGACAAGGAATTCAAGGAATCGAACACTTGTGGGACAAGTGGGAGATTGTTGGGAATGTCCCGACAATGTTCGATACACACGGAGATTAAACCAAAGTAATATAGTAATTATATGTCTTGCTAGAGACCTCTATAATTAGTAATTAAATATGTTTAATTACAACTATATTATTTGGTCCTACTGGGTCACACAAGTCAGTGCCCTGGAACAATGTATGTAACCTAAATGATATTGTATCAAGTTTAGAAAAGTTGGAAACTGATTTCTGTGAAAAATCAGCCCAACACGGACCGAATTGGGGTCAACACGGTCCGTGTTGACCGTGGGCCGAATATTTGGACTTTCTGGAGTCCAACACGGACCGTGTTGAGCCCAGAAACCGCGCCGTTGTCCTTTTCGGCCCTTTAGGGTTTTGAACCCATTCCCTAGGTTTTCTAAACACTATATAAAGGGGTCTCTGGGAGAGATTATTCCACACCAACTGCCTTCGACTCTTAGAGAGATACCAGGGTGATTTCCTGAGTTCCTCTCTCTTTTAGTTTGCAGTTCTAGTTTCAGGAAACACTATTAGTTTCCTGAAACAATCTCACATACATCTTAGATTGAGATTCGTCTCGATCGGGTCGATCTAGCAATCGGGTTCCCGGAGTGCTGCGTGGACTTTTCAGTAGAGGGTTTCAGCGTTGGAATCTGGAAGGTCAACCTCTTCTTCAGCAGGAATTAGCGATCAGGTATAATTACTGAAGCGTCTGCAATTGTGTTGATTAATTGTTTATAACTGTTATAATATTCCGCCAATTAATCTGTATCTGTTTAGGAAATAGACAACCTAAAACCTAACATAAATAATATATCAACCCTTTTTATAAGCTATATTGCTACAAATGCGCTAAAAGTAAGTAGATAAGAAATGAGGTTTTTTTTTATTCCATTGGGTTTGTGTCGATGTCAGATCGATTTATTGGACTTTTATTTTATAGTTACCTTGGAATAATTAGCCTTATATCGCAGTTCGAATGAGCGTAATTATCAGAAGAAAAATAAATGAGTTTTTTTTTTCTCTCTATCCTTGAAGTACATTATAATATTTCTTGGATTATTGTGTTTTATCAATTCTCCTACATGATCTAGTAATGTTTCTTCCATGCATGTGCTATGCTTCACACCTTTTTTCCCTATGGTTCACACTCTTTCTTTCCCCTCTCTTATTTGCAAAAGACTTCTACTCAACTTCTTCATTTTTCTACGCCATGCAACTCTCTCTTAGCTTAGCCACCCCCTTTGCATGCATGCATGTTTTGCTTTTATTTTCTTTTTTCTTTTGTTCAACTCCCTTTAATTTTTGGAATATCCCGTTGTTCTTGAATGCACTGAAAGTTACATTATACAATTTCTTTCTTTCTCTATTGTGTAGAGAGAGGGGGGATGAAGGAAGGAGGTAATGTCATAGTGTTTAGGTTAACTCCCATAAAACTTGCATTCATTTTCATAAACTTGATGTGTCTAATGCTTATGATGATGTGGGCTTCAGAAGAGAATGATGCAGATTTTCACTCTTCATTCCTCTCCCACTCCCATACCCGCTTAGTCTTCAATCACCTCCCTCCTCCAGGTTTACTTCATTTCATTTATTTTCCTATTTATTTGCTTTTGACAAAGTAGTTCATCCATCTAGTTTAATTTACCTATCATGCATGGATGGTTTGCACTGGCAGACGTTCATGTTCAAGTTAAATTTAGGTCAATCAAACCAGCTAATGTTAAGAATGCGATGTTTGCTACTTTTTTTTTAAAGGTTGGATTGTATCAGACAAATTCAGCATACCTTAATTCGAATCCAAATTGGACTAAAAAAAGTGAAAGAAATATTATGTACAAATTTTTGATCACCAATCAAATAATCATTGTCGAAATTCAAATAAAACAATCTATAACCCCACCTCGATTTTTTCACATTAGACAATATTTTTCTAGCTTCAAGCATAATTAGCCTTATCATTATCCACTCTTCAATAATATTTTCTATCTGAATATAACATGAGTTTTATCAACCATAATTTAAGTTAAAATACATGGTAACATTTTATGATCTTTGAAAATTGCAAAAAAGCCACCATGTTGATTGAGAACCTAAGCTTGTCTTCACAAATCAACTTAATTGTGACATTGCATGGTTGAGTTGATTCTTGAATATAACATTACAAGCATTAGAATTAGTTTGAACAGTACTGTGGGTGAATTCATAGCTCAATTGCGAATTAGTAAATATTGTTGTTTGTCCATATGCAAACAGATCTAATCGCTTCAGATTCTATGGTGTCTATAATAAGTTCATCTTTGGAACCAGAAAGGGATCCAACTATAAGCATGAATTTGCCTATCGACATATCTGCAAAGATTGACAAATCAAATGAGGCCAAACAGAATGCATTAAGAAATGTGGAGCTTACAACTAAGTTTGTAAAACGCTATGAGGAACCAAGTCAACCAAACCATAAAGGTAAATTTCCTATATTCATTACTTAAGAAGATATGTAGTGTTATACTATCTAAGGAACATATAAAACCCAAAAAGTACAATAGCTTTAAAATCTAACAAACAACACATTAGATCCATTCATTGCAATGTTGTGACAAAATCTCAAAGAAGTTTATTGTTTTTTTACAACCTTGTTATAAAAACATTCTTTTTTTCCCCTTCCTTATTAATATTAAAAGTGATCAAATCATATATTCCATCTATCCTTATTTATTTATGGATTTTTAGATGCTAATATACTGTATTTTGGGGGTGTTGACAATAGTACATTGAACTTTTTTCTTAGACAATAATATACTGAATTTTGGGGTATTGGACAATAATGCACCTGAAATTAATTATGACGGTAGATAACACTATGGTGGTCTTATGTGTAGGGGAAGATCCAGATAATTTTGTTAGGATGGGCCATAGTATGAAAATTTTTAATTTAAGAATGTCATTTGATATGCAAAAAAAAAAAGTGAAATATTAACTCGGCAATGGAACTTCAAAACAAATAAATTGCTCTTAATAATAATATTATGAGAGTAGTTCATATAATTAACATCAGTTTTTTAGAAAACATTGATTCATTTATGTTGTTTTGTAACAAAAATGGTGGGAAAATAGAAACTTTTAAAAAATAGTCAATATCTAAAAGATAAGATACATATAGAATATTCGTAAAAGAATAGTAAGTAAATATATGTGACATAAAATTGGTAGTATGGTATGAAGAGAAAATATAGAAATAGTTTGTTAAGAAAATATGAAAGCTGAAGAAAAAAAAAAACAAACATATTGATATAGAAGAGAGGAGCATGGCTCATTGTAAAAAGAGAAAAAATATGTATACAAAGAGAATTGTACACACGACCAACCAGATGGAGAAGGAAGTGGAAAACATGAAAGCCTTTTGCCCATTTAGCTAAAGCACTTTTACATCAAACTTTTGCAAAATTTAATACATAACAAAAAACATAGCCTGGGCCATGGCCCTCCCCAGCTTCCCCTTGTATCCGCCCCTATTTACGTGGCAAAAGAAGTTAAAATCTCGATTAAATTATTATCATGTCAGCAAGTCTAATGAATTATGATATTTTTTTTAAAAAATTTACATCTCAGTACTTTACATTTTCTCTAACATAATGGTGTTATGTTTTCTTGAAAACAATAATAAATTCATCCATACTTATTTGGACTTGCTGACATGTCATTAATTTAGTAAAGATTTTAATTTTTTCCTCCTTAACCTACCATATAACATCGCTAACGAATCATCCATCGTTAGAATTAATTCCAGGTACATTATTGTCTAACACCCCCTAAAATATAATATATTATTATCTAACAAAAAAGTTCGGTGTACTATTGTCCAACACCCCCAAAGTATATTATATTAACATTTAAAAACCTTTTTATTTATCTACTGAACTAACTTTTCTTATCCCTAATTATTCGTCATTTTGTGTTTTTAATGTAACTTTTACCAATTTTACATCTTTATTCTCCATCCTTCATAATTAATGTTTATCATAGAAATTAAAATCCTGATCCGAATCTACGATCCCAAAACCCTTTATTGATCCAACTCTTATTAGAATCTTATAGTAGTTCGAATCTTATGATTATGGTTTAGTATGAATATTAAGTGTTAGAATCGCAATATGATCCTACTATCTTATCCATGATTCTGTGCGAATTTGATAATGTTTTCGCACACTATCAATTTTTCAATTTTGTTACAACAATGTAAATTTGTATTAAAGTTATATGCCGAAATACAATTTAACATATTGCTTCATTTTTAGTTAATATTTGTTATTAATATTTTAACTATTATAGAACTGGCTTTTGCTATTTGCTTTATATATTATAATCATTTAATCCTTGATCCGATTTTATAATTTCGATTCTGACTATCTCTGTCAATCCTAACTAGGATCTAAATTCTAACAACCCCGATATTTACTAATTTAAGTAATTTTATAATTTTTCTCTCTAACTTTGTTAGTTATCTTGGTTTCTCCACTATCTACTAAAGTGACAAAGAAAAAGGATGGAGGGAGCACTGGACAATCATATATTTTTATTTTTATTTCATGTACTATATCCAATGCATCCCTTAATCTCTTGGTCAACTCCACTACAGGAACTGATCCTTGTCTCTAGGTTGCTATCCCATATCCGCTTAATATTTACTTGGTATTTAATGTCTTACATGATTCAGTGAATTGTGGTCAAAATAGAACCCTACCCAGTTTCTAAAACTGATAATCAAAATGAACTTATCACTTTGACTCAAATCAGATCTCAATTCAACAATTATTTGCTAAACAAGAATAGTTTAAATTTCACAATAACTCCCGCACGAAATACCTGCTTTAAAAAACAGCTCAAATTCAAAAATATTTCAATGGCATCGAAGGGGATTAGGGAGTAAACATTACCTGGATTGCTTGCTTGAATCCTAACTTGATCTCGACTAATACTATGGATTTAAACTAAACCTATCGACGAGTAAATTCTGATTAAAACTCACTTTAGAAATTTAGTACAAAAATTCCTCACCTTGGGTATGAGCCTACTTAGCTACCAAAAAGGAATTCTCAAGTAGTAATAGAAAATCAAAAGAAAGGTGCAGATAAAGAGATGAAAAAGAAGAAGAGCAACGACAACTATAAGGTTTTAATGATGAACTAGTTGATCATCTACAATCCAACTAACCATCAACATGAAGGTAGCATCTTGGAACATCAAAGTCCGGGGGTCATACAAGAAGAAGAGAGTAGGGGGGGACATGATTAGAAATGAGTATATAAGTGTTATAGGTTTGATGGACACAAAATATAAAAGATTAATTTATGGGACATAAGGATGTTGTGGGGAACAGTCAAAATGGATTTCATTGACATAGAAGTTGTTGGGAGGTCTAGATGCTTATATTGGTGTGGTCAAATGAGGGTTTTCATTTGCAAATGCACAAGGAGACAAATGAATTTGTGTGGAGGGTCAATTCCTACGAGAAAACTTGAAATGTGCATTTTACTTGTTATATGCACATAATGTTCAGACAGAGAGAGTTTCATATTTAGGTTCAATTGAGGGTTCTAAAGGCAATTCAAGCACCTTTTATCGATAATGGTGGTGTCTTTCAAGAATGGATTGCAAGAAACAAAATTTTTTTTTGAGGGAGAACCTTTTAGCCCAAAAGCAGGTTCGATAACCATCAAATGAAGACTTACACTAGGCATCAACTGTTAAAGAGGTCGTCGACTCCTTTTCCCGATCAGAGCTGGCAATGTATTTACATATGGTACCTATACGGTTTCGATAATTGGGTGTGTGAAGAGAGTATTAAAAGAGGAGGTGAGTGGTTGCGCTTTATGGGAAAAGATGAATGGAAAGGAACAAGACAAAGGAACAAACTAGCTGGCTTCGAGGCTAATAATCAATGGTCAAAGCATAACAAATGTATGGATAAAAACTATTTAATGCTTTCACTTTTGGTTTTGTTTAGAGTAGGAATTGCGTAACCTAGGTGCATATGCCTGTTGGTGGTACAACAATTTTATAGTTATGTTGTCATATTGATTTTTTTTGTCGGATTGGAGCTCAATTTTGTATCTGACCTAGTAGCTTTAAATCTTTTCTTAGCTGGCCAATGATTAAAAAAAAAAAGGTGACACTTATGCAATGATATGAATTAATGCTCCGATCTAAATCCATCTGTTATTTTTTATCTGATTTTTTTACTAATTTTTTATCATTTCAGATTATCCGTCGCTTTAAGAATTAAGATTCCTATGACATGTCAATTAGCACTTTTCTTATTTTATCTTTGATATTCATTGAATAAACCTCAAATATTGATTTTAATAAAGATATTATTTAATTTTCCTGCTAACTGCCCTGTAATTTTTTTTTGTACATATTGATTTTCTCACATCACCCTCAAAAATCACATAAAAAGAAACAACTATAGTAATAAATATAAACTGTTGTAGTGAAATAAATGTTTGGATGATCTTTCAATTCCAGAATGCAATTATGGCATAGGGAAATGGGTGGAAGATGAAAGACGACCTTTGTACTCAGGGACCAACTGTAAGAAATGGTTGTCAAAGACATGGGCATGTAGATCCTTAAAGCGTGTTGATTTCACGTATGAAAAGTTTCGTTGGCGGCCCAAAAATTGTGATTTGGAAGAATTCCATGGCTCTAAATTTTTAAAAAGGTACTACTCCATCTATTTGATAATATATATCACTTAAACTATTTTTTTTATTTCACAATATTTGTCCATTAATGTTTCCAACAACATATTAATGATTTTTTTGTCAATTTGACCGGTAATATTTGATTTTCTTTTCTCTATAACAATGGTAGTGACATTAATTATAGATTTCTAAAAAACATAATAGATATAATTTTGTTACTGAACTTAAGCTTTGTCATAAAAAATTTGTTGTCTGGGTACTCCGCCAAAGGGAAATTAACAATTAAAATAGTATATATGGAATAATCATTAAATACCCTTATGATATGAAACTTACAAGAGTATGTTTGTGGATTCCACCTATTGTTATTTTCTACATGCAAGGTACGATAAACCATTTACGTAGTCTTTCTTTCAAGGGTTTTTATCTAAATTATCTTCATATAAAATACTAGATAAATTTTGGCGCAAAACCTTATGCCACATGGTAGTAGATTGAGACATATTTAAACCAATCTATTCTGCAATCCCCTTAGCGATATACAAGGGTGACGAGTGTATAAAAACAACTCTATATGAAATGACGAATATCTTGGATTTAGAATTGAATTTCATAGGGATGGTGGTGAGAACCCTTAATCACATCACCTTCCACATGTATATGGGACCTTGACTGAATGAGAACCGTAATAACATTTGACTTGGTTGTGGCTTTTGCAATTATGATGGATGATTGTCGAAGCTTGAAACATGAGACTTTTATGAATCTATCTGACCAGCATCTAATAATGTATCTTCTGCCGGCATTGGTCGTACGTAGAGTTTGAACAATTGAAAATTAGATGGTTCCCATAAAAAAAAAAAGAAAATTAGATGGTTCCATATCTCAATGTACATTAAAAACACACCTACTCTATCAAATGGTTATTTTCACGTAGACTAGATTAGAGTTTGGAGATTTGTTGTAAGCTTGTGTATAATTCTTTACTATGCATTGGCTTATTTGGAGGCTTGTTCAAGAATAAAAAGGAGTTTTGAGATTTCCAGATGCTCTATACATAACTCTATCCAAATTGACTTACTTGAAAATATATCTGAGTTTGGATATGCCTGTGAAGATACCCTAGCCAACCACTTGTAGTGGATGGGTAGTTCCCAAGTTTCCTTGGTCACATCACAATGAGCAAAAAAATGGCATATAGTTTTGTTTTCTATATTGCATCGGTTGTGTAAGGGATCGATAGGTATCTCATGATTTCTAAGGTCATCTTGGGTAGGTAGTGAATTATGGCAAAGCATCCAAAAAAACTTTTAATTTTAGTTGAATGTCTAACTGTCAAAGATATCGAAATTCTCATCCATCCTAAGAAAGGAAGATTATGAGTTAACTAGGTAGTGAATTTTGTAGAAAAATTGCACGTAGTAGTATAGATGCACTAGCACTTCCCATCCTATAGATAATGTGATAGAATATGAATATTCAAGGTGAGTTGGATATATAAGATATTCATTTAATTTAAAATTGTTTATAGAAGATGTTCATTCCACCTTTTCAACAATGTAATGAAATATGTTACGAACTCAACTAGATTTGAGTTAGTGCTAATGAGTCACCATTTGCACACCTGCTATCCAACCATAAGTTATGTTTTTTTTTTTGTTTTTTGTTTCCATGACTAACATTCCAAAAAGAACTCATTTATTCCAACTTCTTAATGACATGATCAAATATGCTAACATAGCGAACGTGTCTACAACAGATTCTACCATATTTTGAGTCAGTGTTAACAAATCATCATTCACACACTAGTAATTTAACTATAAAATAGTATGTTCCCTGATCAATATTCCATTGAATGCCTTTCTTGAGTATGAGTCTATTTCATAAAATAACTTACCAAGGTCGTGAATATGCTAGCTTGGCCTTTACAATGCATAACTGATTTTTAGACAAATAGTATGTTCTCATTTGATCTACTCACGACCCATTGCCAAACAGGAGTTTCTAAGAAATCATGCTTGGAAAGGCATGATTGAGTGCCTTAAATTTCTAAAGACATAGTTAGCTATAGCGCTTTGGTGAGCAAATATTTTAGACGACATCATAAAGGATGCCCTCATTAGTTGACATATTTTTCTAGAAAAAAAATCCACACTAACTCTATCAATTGATTACTCTTTATATATATATATATATATATATGCACACATTCTACTGTGTGATCTAACAAATAGTAGGCATAGAATTCTTGTTAATCTTAGGGCCTGTTTGGTGAACAAAACAGGAATGAAATTGAGTAGGAATGAGTTCTAGTTCCTGTTTTTTCTGTTTGGAGAGCAGTTTCTGGAATAGAATTGCAATCCCTAGGCATTTGCTATCCCTCCCAAATAGGGGGATTAGAAACCTCCCAAATGTGGGGGGAATAAGCTATCCCTTTTCTTTCACAACAACAACAAAACCAATAATAATAATAATAATAATAATAATAATAATAATAATAATAATAATAATAATTATTACTAATAATTATAATTATAAATACAAATATTAATAATTATTAATAATTATTATAATAATTATAATTATAATTAATAATAATTAATAATAATTAATAATAATCATAATAATAATAATTATAATAATAATTATAATAATTATAATTATATTTATTAATAATTAATGATGATTGTTATAATACTAATTATTAATAATTAATAATAATAATTATAATTAATAATAATTATTATTATAATAATAATTATTAATAATAATTATAAATATTATTATAATAATTAATAATAATCATAATAATAATTATACTAATAATAATAATAATTATTATTATAATTATTAATAATTAATAACAATTATTATAATAATTATAATAATTAATAATTATTATTATTATAATAATTATAATAATTATAATTATTAATAATAATTATAATAATAATAATTATAAACAAAAATATTAATAATTATTACTAATAATTAATTATTAAATTTTATTAATTATAAATAATTAATAATAATTAGTAATTTAGTAATATGAAAATTAGTAATTAATAGTTAATAATTAATAATAAACATATACATTAATAATTAATAAGTAATATTATAATTAGTTAATAATAATTGATAATTATTAATAATTAATAAATAATTATAATTATTTATAAATAATATAATAAAATTACTAATTGATAAAATGTCAACAATTAAAAATTAATTAATAATTATTATAGTTAATTATTTGTCATTGATAATAATTATTAATTAATAAAAACAATAATTTATAATTTATAGTAATAATATTATTAATTAATATGTAATAATATCTAATTATTAATTATTAATTATTAATTATTTATTATTAAAATTTTATTATTGTCATAATAATGATAATAATAATAATAACAATAATAATAATATTAATAATAATAATTATTATTATAACAAATACTATAACTATAGCTTTGATTCCATTCTACTACTCACCAAACACTTTCATTTCAGGGTTCTAATTCCATACCCAACCCCCTAGGATTCTAATTCCATACCCAACCCATTCCACTTTTCTCTCAAAACAAGCCCTTAGTGATAGGTTGATTCCAATTCCACTTCAAGAGTGGTTAGATCTTGTCAAAGCATTCTAGGGAGAAACTCTATATAGGCCCCATTCTTTTGTGCGTTGCGTTTGCGTTGCGGTGTAAATAGTTAAAAAGTAATGATAATTTACGTTATGTTGCGGTAAAGTTGCGTTAAGTTGCGTTGCGTTTGGGTGCGTTAACGCATAAAAGAACAGGGCCATAGAAGAGGAAGAGGTAGCGAGAGAGAAGATCTCCCTAATGAATACCTCTCGCTGGTTTGAAAAAAGCTACATACATCATCATTAATTAGAAGGGAATATGCTACTAATGTTACACATTCCTTAATCCAAAAGACTTGCTTACTCTAGAAGCCCATGGATTAAAGATTTATAACGGAAATTCATCTAATATCATCATAAGCTTTTTTCATATCTAATTTTAGCGCAACCCAACTTTTCTATTTAGAACTTATTCATAGTTTTGGAGAGTGATGAAGATATTATTATAAATACAGTTGTTAGGGGTAAACCCATTCTGGACTAGATTAATTAGTTTGTTAAGAAGGGGTCTTCATCAATCAATCATAACTTCAAAGAGAATTTTACATAAGTTATTGCAAAAGCTAATTAGCTGAAATTGCGCAATGGTAACGAGACTTTCATTGGATTGTTGGTGGGTGATCCTTTAAGCATACATTGAAGACTCTAGATCAATGTGGTGAGTATTACTCTTTATCATTGATCATACGTTTATTTGCTTGTTAATTTTGCTATCAAACATTCAAAAATCCATATATATGATGATGAATGTAATGGATTCTAATGTTGGGTATCTCAAGATCCTAGGTTGTGAAAGGACCCTTAGTCATAATCAATCTTAGTTAGGCCACCATGGGCCAGTAACGCCCAACCCATCCCCGATCGCGGACATTACCAATAAGTGCTTCACTGATTGACGATTAACCCCACAATTCACCACGAGTCCCTCCACCGTGCTTTGTCCTCACTTATACGCTACCTGGAAAAACGTCACAGGAGATCATCTATCATAATAATACTCCCAGCCAAGCACACTTAACTAGGGAATTCCCAACGGATGAGATTTCTAAAAGGAAGGTGCACATTGTGATATAATAGTCATTTCAAACCCTTTTAAGACACTCTTCTAACTACACTCAATTAGTCGATGTGTTACAGTTGGATTCATGGACATTACCGATAATCGCTTTAAGGATTAACGATTGACTCTATAAATCATTGCGAGCCCTTCCGACATGCCTCGCCCTCATTCATATTGTTGTATGAGAAAACTTCCCAAGAGGTCACCCATCTTGAGATTACTCCCAGCCAAGCATGCTTAACTGAGGAGTTCTCAACGGATGAGCTTCCATTAGGAAGGTCCACCTTGGTAATATAAGTAGTTATATTTTGAGCCTTTAAGCCACACCTTTAATTGCACACATTTATTTGAGGTGTTACACGTATGACATAATCTGTGTTATCAATCTACACAGTGTTTCCACTTTCTGACTTGCTACACGACCAGTGCTAGCACCTGATTCGCCTGTCTTGATCTCGATCATGCTTCAAACCATCCCAAACTCATAATTTGAGTTCCACACATCAACCCAGTAATATCCCAGTTGGATACTAAATTGTATTTGTAGCCTTGATCGTTCATCATCACCGCCACACGTCCTTGAATCCTTTAGTGCATCCATCTTGATCTTGTTCAATAAAGATCAACAAAGCTCTCAATCGACCTCCCGCTGACTCCTCCACCAGGAGCACACTCCATTTGAACTGATCACTCCCTTGAAAATTCAAAACATACACCCTTGTCAACAACTTTGGGGAATTTAGGATTGGGCTTTTACCTGGTGTTGACAATGTTGAACTCTCGCGCAAGTTAGGTGCATTTCTTCACTGATCATTCGCCCTTGGAGCAACGGCGGAAAACGGCCCGAGCCAACAAGAATCGAAAGGCTCCTTTGTTCAAGCCCGGAGACTTGGTTTGGTTGCATCTCATCAAAGAAGCTAACAAGCCTTTAACAAGCATAACCAGGCTTGTTAGTACAATCAAGACTATAGTTTCCTCTCCCTCCTGCCATTTGCAATTATCACAAAGCCCTTCATAACCTTGAAATGACCATCTCCATACTTCGATGTGAAGCCTTCCTCATCCAGTTGACCCATGGATATAAGGTTCTTGATCACACCTAAGATGTATCAAACATTCTTCAATCTCCAAGTCCCTCTTAGAACTTTTAATGTCCACTTCACCTCTTCCTAGGACCTCTAGACTATGACTATTAGCAAACATGACCCTACCAAACCTCCCACTCACAAAGTTTCTAAAGGACTCACTACTAGACGAAGAGTGAAATGATGCACCTGAATCTATAAGCCAACTCTTTTCTGGTTCATCAACATTAATAGTTGAGGCCTCACGCAAACCCTTAGTAGAATTTATCGAATCATGATCATAAATTGTGCTATTTCCTGTGCCCTTGGGTTCAAGGCAATTCCTATGATGGTGACCTCTATCACCACAATTCCAACACAACACATCAACCATATTCCGACCTCGATCTAGATTTGGATTGACCCTGACTCAAGCTCCCACTATTCCTCCTACTCTTGACAGCCAAAGCATTCCCCGAAGACATCAGAATCTTGACACCCAAACAAAGCTTTGATATCAACTGTTAGGATCTCTAAGCATTGCTAGTGACACAATAATGCCGGCTAAATAACATATAAAGATTGACATAAAGGATTAACTTGGGAAAATGCCAACTGGGAAAAAATCACGAAAGATGCACTATATCATAGGATTACAAAGGTGTTTATCAAAGATTCACAGATCTCCACAATCTTTCTCAGACTCCCTAAGGTTACAACTTGAGAACTCAACACTCACTGTTGATACACTTTACACAACTCTCTTAGGGACACAAAGATTACAGATCAATCTTTTGTGGTACATATGAAATACTCAATTGTGATACTATAAAGCCTAACACCAAGGCTTTATTTACAACCAAGGCAATACAATAATAACTAAGATTAACAAGAGTTCCTTGGCCGCCAAGCACATCAGATAAAACAACCACATAATCCGAAATTACTTCAGATTAGGAAACACGTATCATCAGAGAATAAGGAAATAGAAAATCTGACACTGCCATGATCTGACACGGCTCAGGTCCATACGAAACAATTTGTCTCAGGTGTTTGTGCAATTTTTTAGCGTTCTAACTTACTATAAGACCCATGTCAGCAATAGATTTGTCCGCATTAACCTCCATCGTGCTTTAAACCATCCCAAACTCATAATTTGGGCTCCAAGCGTCAACCCAATAGCTGCAAAAAAAAAAAAAAAAACTACTCTTATTATTTGAACCATATAACAAAGTAAATGCAAATTTAAGAACAAGGCCTCATCTATGCGAAAAGTGTCACATGTCGTCTTAATACCAACATTCTTCCTAAGGCATTGAGCCTACAAGGTCCAAAAAGGTAGGTACATCAGTATAGTGCAAGAAACCCTCCAAACATACAAACTTAAGGTCTTGTTGTTTTGGTGGATATGTAAAAGTTGGGTAAAGTAAGGTTGAATAAGTTTGAGCAGATTTGAATAGTTTATATAGAAATATGTAAAGATAGGTAATGAGTTATTTTAGAAGTAGAAAAGTTATCTATGCTTAGGCAGAGAATGTAAATTTTAGATAGAGATATGTAGAAAAATATTGTGGAAAGTTTACATTTACAAAGGAGATTAGATTATCTAAGTATCATATACCAAAAATACAAATAGAAAAGTACCCAAAAAAAAGGGTAAAGGGAAGCAAAGGAAGAAACATCGACAAACAATAACATAAACAAAAAAAATAAAACAAAATAAAATAAAAGGTTCAAAAAAGCAAAAAACAAGGGCAGAAACGTGCACATCTATTGCCTAACTTGGGTTTGGAACCCTGAGAACAACCTTACTAATAGAAGGAAGGCGTCAAAAGTTTTAAATTGGATCAACCTACTGACAAATAATCCTTATATAAAATCATATTCAATCACCTTGAAAATAGACATGCAATTGGTATGTTATCTAAAAAAACTCCCCCATGTTAGTTTTTTTTTTTTTAAATATCTTGAGTATTGCACTATAAAATTATAGAGAAACTAAAGCAATCAAAATATACTTACAATCTAGCCAAAGTCATCCATCTAAGGGTGGTCTCAGAACAATTTTCATCCACCATTCAATTGAAAATTGGACTATACTCTTGGCAGTATTATGTTTATGTATTTCTGTAATAAATTTTATGAGCATATGTGTACAATTTTATATGCACACATACATAAATTTATAAAAACATATGCTCATAGAATTATTGTAATAAAATTACAGATGTACTCCTGCGAATATAATCGGAGTTGTGATTATATTCGTGATACATTCTCCCTAACAAATAGTCGGCACGTGTCTGTCAGGATGCGAAATAAAACATTGGGTTTTATTGGAGATTCACTCGGTCGACAACAATTTCAATCCTTAATGTGCATGATAGTAGGGAATGGAGCGACCCCCAACATAATAGACGTAAAGAAGGACTACAAGTTGGAGAAGCCCCACAAAAAAGCCCATCCAAATGGGTGGGCATACCTGTTTCCAGCTACCAACACAACCATCTTGTTTTATTGGTCACCATGCCTCTGTGACTTGGTCCGACTCGGACGGTCCAAGGTAGCCATGCACCTTGATCGGCCCCCAACCTTCCTCCGCGAGTTCCTCCCTCAGCTTGATGTCTTGGTCCTCAACACGGGCCACCACTGGTCCCCTGCCAAGTTCCATTCAAACCATTGGGTCACCCACGTGGGGGGCATCCCAAACCGTACTGTTAGTATGGACATTCAACAGGTAAAAATTAAATAGTGAGCCTAATTAGAATCAGATGAGTCATGTTGCTTCATGGTCCCAACTCACTTGTAGAATTAATTATTTATGTTTTGTGATATTTTGAATATGAACAGGTAAACTTTTTGAATATACTAAATTTAATGTTTAAATTTATTCTTTTGTATTCGTCATATTTTGGGAGTGGTATATTTTGAACATGATCCTAGGACCAGGTTGCTTAATCCATGGGCCAAAGTACTACTAGCCTACACAATTTAATTACATTGTCAATAGCTTGTTTTTGAACATCACAATTTTTTTAAAAGTTTAATCATTTGTATTTTGTGATGTTTTAAACATGACAGAGTAAATTTGAATATGTTAAATTTAATGTTTGAGCTTTTTTTTGTGTCATGCATATCTTGGACATTGTATATGTAAGTTTTATTTTTTTTTTTTAAAAAAAGATGGTATACATAAGTTTTTGAATGTTTGCATACTGTACGATTTGGAACATAGCGTATATAAGGTTTTTTTTTTTTTTTTGTTGAGAAAAAGCATATATAAGGTTTTGAACATTGTGTATGTAAAATTTTGTACATGGCATATATATATTTCTTAATATTGGCATATTGAAGCCATAATACTATATGGTCCTGGCACCATGATCTAACTGCAGGCTCGAAATCTCACCGTCCATAACATTGTCAAGTGGGTGGACTCTCGCATCCAGCAATTGCAGCCAAATCTGAAAGCCTTCTATCGAACAATCTCACCTAGACACTTCTCAAATGGTGAGTGGTACAACGGAGGGACATGTGACAACACCTTCCCGTTTTTTCATAAGAAGAAAGAGGTTGAAACTAACGAGTCTAGTGATGTTGTTGCTGCCCAGGCTGTGGAGGGGACGAGGGTGAAATTGTTGGACATTACGGCTTTATCTGAGCTAAGAGATGAAGGTCATGTATCTAAGTATGGTGTTAGGGCCAGACATGGTGTTCAAGATTGCTTGCATTGGTGCTTGCCTGGGATCCCTGATGTATGGAACGAAATCCTTTTTGCTCAGTTGTAGACTTCTATGTCTCAATATTAATTACTTGCTTGATCAAATTGTATTTTGTACTTGCAACGTAACAATATTATGTAGTTCCTGTGCATATATATATGTTGGTATTTAACTCGCTTTACATTAATTGAAATTCTGAAAATAAAAAGCGTCATGAATTAAGATGGCATTTGATAGGGGGTTTGGCGGGATGGGATTAAGGGAGTCGAGTGAGAGGGTATGAGGTTCAAGATAGGTTGCCTTGCTTTGTGGTCTTTGTGATCTCCTTGTGTATGTCTGTGTAGTGTTTTTCAAGTTAATATAATATTTTACAACAGGTAATAGTCCATGCAACACAGTCCTGCATCTTGGTAAATAGGAATGCTCCCCCCAGGAATCGAACCCTAGAGGAAGGGGATGGAAGGGTGGGGAGCTTGCCACTATGGCAAACCCCAATCGACAATTACCCTTTGGGTATAACACACAGGTATGATATGTCTTTTTCCCATCTTCTCTTCTTCTTTTAGTTTTAAAATGTTATTTTTTCTTTTCCTTTCTTTCTCCTCAAACATCCTTTGTTTGGCCCTCATAATCAGCTTCTTTATACATTTTGGTGCATGGAGGGAAGATTGTTTACCTATAAACTCCCTCGTTCTTGGTATTAACGAGATTATACTGAGATACGTTGTAATGGATGATGTAAATATAGAACTCTCTCCATAAAACTACACTGCCTATTATAATTATTGATATATAAGTAGGTTATTATTTATATAGAACTAGAAATAATAACCTACTTATATCACATACCGTAACATATACTTATATCACTAAGAAATAAGAAATAATTATCATTATTATTTATATAGAACTCTCTCCATAAAACTGTACTGTCTATTATAATTATTGATATAAGTAGGTTATTATTTATAAGTTTAGCCGCATTCATTATACTATTGAGTGACAAAACCACGAATGAGCCAACTAAAATTTTGCAGTTTTCATTTTCTCAAAAAAAAATAAAAAAATAAATTGTAATTTTCATGAAGTGGGGGCGCTAATTAATGCTATGCTAATTATTGGATCAAAAAAAGCTAAAAAGACAATTTAGGTAGACATCGTAATATTATGAGGAGATGGTGAAGAGTACCAACTATAACATGATGATTAATGATTGATGGATACATGGATTTAGCCATATATACAGCACATACCGTAACATATACTTTTCCTATCAAATAATAAAAAATGCACATTATATATATATATAATTTTATATTTATGAAAAATATAAATAAATAATCATTTTTATATTTTTATAAGTTGTAATAACCCTCAAAATAATGAAATATACATTTATAATGATTTAAATGCTTACATTTAACTTTACGAGTAATTAAGGTGAAATGCAAAAATGATTATTAATCATCTTGCATTGAGATATTTATCATTTTGCATTGAATAAAGTTGCAAGCATTTGACACCAAAAGGAAAATTATCACACAGTCTTGAATCAATATACTAGTGGTTTGGTGGACACACAATATAAATTTCTTTCTTTTTCTTTATTCCGGACTCTCTATTTTCATGTAATTTGTTGGGGCCCTCGAGGGGGTGAATAGGTTTATTACAGAGTTTTTCACTTATAAACACAAGAACGTTAATAACACATATAAAACTGAATAATACTTCTTCATTAGGTAAACGTTGAGTCTGAGAGAAAATAGAGAGGTTAGGGGCTTAGCAGACCGTGACAGTGGTGAGGTCACGATCGCTACAAGGATAGAAACAGATGAGACAGAGAGGAGGGGCCTTACGGATGAGGCAGAGAAGAGGGGTCTCACAGATGAGGCAAAGAAGAGGGGCCTCACTGTGAAGGAATGTGAAGAGTTTCTGAGTTAGTTAAGTTAGTTAGAGCTAAGATCAACTGGTTATGGGGATTCCATGATGGTAAGCTGGGTGTAAGTATAGGGGATCATTGTTGTATCCCTATGAAACGGTTGAAGATGCCTCCCTTCCAATAGTTGATTCTGACATCTTTAATGGACATCAAGCAAAGGAAGGAGAGACAGTAGGGAAGCGAAATTCACAGGTCCAGCGCCTATAGCTTTGATACCATGTGAAAGGAACAAGAGATGGGATGGAATGTGATATGTATTGATTGAATCTGCTTGAATGAGCTAGCTACAATCGGGTATTTATAAAGATCATAACCACCCTAACTAACCTACCAAGAATAGGAAAGATTGAAAAGACAAGAAAATAAAGAAAAAGCAAAAAATACAAGCTGATCCTAGCTCTAACTAACTTAACTAACTCAGAAGCTCTTCACATTTCTTCACACTTACAGTTGAGACAGAGAGGACAGAAACTGAGATTCAGTTTCTGTTGAGGAGCCTCACAGACGAGGCTTGTGAAGAACATGCCGGCTTACAATGGATATCAAACTCACAAAGCCTTAGTGCTTCAGGGCTTTGCTACACAACACCTTACCAACATAATTGGCTACATAACTCATCAAGAACCTTGGTTATACCTCACCAAAAGTACCTTACTGGATACATAACTCACCAATGACTCATTGGTTACACTCAGAAATCTCACGAGATTTCCTACACTCGATTACTTGCTTGGAATCGACTAATCTTCAAAGAGGAGGGCATAATCTTTTTATAGGTCGTGGAAATTTATTAGCAACGGTTATATCTTCTCTTCCAACGCCATTGTTGATTCTTTCCAAGTTTGTGTGTTGTTGATTCTTTCCAAGTTTGTGTTGATCTTCAAACTTGGTTGATTTTTGGAATCTTTGATCTTATCATATATAATAATCTCTGCAGATATGCACATCAGAATTAGTTAATATAATCTTGAGAATATGTTGAGAATGATTTAGGGATTTTCATGACACTTCCCTTATTTATTCTTTCAAACAAAACTCTCTGTTGTCTCTTGGAGGTCCTCAGCGATAGTGATTGAATGTCCTTACAGTTTCTTCATAATTAATTATTCGGAAAAAATATGCATAAATTTTCCTAGATAATTCGTGATTTACGTAGTGCTCTCCCAGCCCTATATAAAATTGTTTTTCAGTTCGTAAAAATAGTTATATCTTTTGCAGGTAGAATTACAACTTGTGTAGATTATGAAATACAGAAAAGTAAATATGAGATGAAGAAAGTAAATACTAAATACCTACAATATGTTCAAGGTATTTTATTCTTTCATATTCTGGAATTGCTAGAAGAACGTATGGTAGTCCATACACCCCTTCACAACCATAAGCTTTGGTGGCTACTGAAAGATCTTCGAACAAATCATAGCAATCAAAAAGCTAAGAATATGTTATAGTCAGAAACCATTCAGAATATCTGTATCTTTATCTGTAAAGATAAAGGTATCTTTATATCAATAAAATCGTTTCAATTATAAAGACTTTCTATGATTTAATTTATATAAAGTTAATCTGAAGTAGAATGCAATAAATAATTCTGTATGAATACTAAAGCATGTGTGAAATTTGTACCTGGCTTTAGGATCATTAATTAGAATTTGTCTGTTTTACTTATTAGGCCCTACTATTATTGGCAAAGTTCAATACTGGTAACCGGTAAGGTATTGAAAGATTCTTTTGATGGATGTTAGATAAAATTTTTTTTATTGTCTAAATTCAATTATGATCTGAATTTAGCTCCGTCTGAATTGTCCGATCTGATCTAACCGAATAAAAATCAGGTTTGAACATAAATTTCTCATCCTAATTTTAACACTGACCGATTTTACTCGATCCGAATTTTCTCAGACCCAAATTTTTTACCAGCACCACCTCGGTGCCGAGTGCCGACACAAGGGATTAAGACTTGGTTGCTAAGCATGCAGTTGCCTACCTGTAAATAAAGAATGAAATGTTAAATCAGCATAATGGTTTTGGCCTTTTCAATTTAAAAAAAATAAATTCATCTGTCTTTTTCCTTGTTAGCTTGCCGACTCTGCTTGCAATAATAGTACTTCCTCTGTCTCAAATTAATTGATATTTTGAGTAAACTTTGACCGTTAATTATTCATCAATTACAATGAGTTACAATATAAAACTACCTCCATTATAATTTTTAATAAAACATCTTTCTAATAACAGTAATTTCATATTGATATTCTTTGTAATTTATTAGTAATTAATATTTAGCCCAATATCAATTCATTTAGAACGGAGGGAGTAGTGTGCTTTTAATTTTAACAGTGTACAAAGCCGCGTCCGAATAAAAAAAGGGCCGAGCGGCGAGCACCACACATCAAGTACCAATATATTCTCCCCAAAGGTCAAGGAACGTCAAGAAAATTTATGCATATTCGTGTACCTTGATATTTACAGTTCTTTAAATGGATAAATACCCCGTCTCTTTCATATTATTGTCTATTAGTTTTTTATTGGTAATTTTTTATATTATAATTTATTAATAGAAGTAATATTATATTTTTTTTCATTTAAATGCTAATGTTGATAGATTTATTTCGGATATAGACACAATATTTTTGTTGTTTTTTTCGCGTCCCTATTGTTGGATCAAAATAAATCTTAATATCAAACATTAAATTTTTTACCGCCTTACTCACATAGAAGGTCGTGTGCATGCATGACCAATGAGAGCAGTACTGGACCTTACTCTGCATCAACCATATATGTAACCTACAACAAACAACTTTCCAAAATAATAAAAAATACCACTGATTTTTACAAACTTAAATATTTTATATATTAATTTAAATACATGAAAGTAAATAACATTTTTTTATTATAATTGATGGTAGTGACATTTTTGACTTTTTGGGAAAGTTGAGTGTCTTTTTTGACATTTTTGGAATGTTGATTGACATTTTTGATCAAGAAATCTTTTAACCGGTTCATAATCTAGTATAACAGGTTTCAGTGACATTTTTTACTATTTTGAAAAGTTGAATGACAATAATGACAGTTTGTAAAAATTAGTGTCATTTTTAATTATTTTGGAAAGTTTAGTGGCATTTTTATCCAAGCACTCTTAGTTGAATAAGAATCTTGGGCTATACTAGAGAATCGGTCTACATTTTTGTCAACCTATGTCTCCACATTAGCAATCATGCTATCGCTAGCAGACCAATTTGATGCAGTTAGCGGCTGCTAGTTAGCCCAACCACTTATGTGTAATCAAACTAACTTTTAAGGTTGCAATAATCATCATGAAAGAGAACATAGCCTAGCTTGCGTGCTATTCACTTTTGAAGTGAGTTCTTACACGTAAGGGAAGAAGCATTGCCACAGATCCAACCTTTATCTAAAACTTCAATGTCCCTTCTTAAGTCATACCAACATCCATGGGACTAAGGACCAAGGTTGTTGGAGGACCAACATTAAAGAATTCATCCCTCCTATGGATACATTGCCCTACTGATAAGTGTTTTTTATATCTGTGTTTATGGGGGGTTTTCGATAGTGAATTAGGGATAGTTTTGAGTGTGAACCTTGATTTTTACTTCAATTTCCCTATTACACTTGGTGTTGTTGTTTTTGATGTGAATTCGTAGGTTTTGAGGCCAAAACACCAATTTTCTCTCAACTTCAGGCAAGAGTGAAATCACCACAGGCCCCTACATCCCAAACCCAGACCGTTGTGCGAATTTGGGACGGAAAGGATCAAGAAACCCACTACTAGCAGCCACCACAGTCTGCCCGTGGTGGCAGACACGATCCGTGGTGGGCAGTTGTCTTGCGTTCGAGTTGTTGCGCGAAGGAAAGAAGAAAAAGCCAGAACACTAGCCACCACGGCCAGGCCGTGGTGACTACCACGGTCCGTGGCGAGCGCTGCTCGCGTGCTGTGTCCGTTTGCGCAAGAAAGGAAGTGACGGTTTTTGGGATTATTAATCATTCATTCTATTCATTCACCCATCCTTCCATCAAGAGAGAAAAAGAAGAGAAACCCTAATCAAATCATCCACTCATCAATTCCTCCATCAAGATTCAAGATTGAGATCGATTCAAAGAGAAGTGGAGTTCAAGATTCGGAAGAAATCATTGACGTTCGAGAGGAAGACTCCACCCCGAGATCGAAAGACTTGACGATAGTAATTCTTCGTAGTTATCTTTCTTATCGATTTCTTTCTTGTTTTGAGATTCAATCATGATGTTTGGAACTTGTGTCGTGTTTTCTTTAACGATGAGTGAGTAATTTCCTTGAATTCTAGGGTTTTGTAACCCGAAACAATGTAGTTCGATTGATTGTTATTAATTTGTGCATGAATTCTTGATTAGATTCAATAGAAGGTTGTGTTTTCCATATTTATGAGTGTTCTTTAGGCCTGAAATGCTTGTAATTTGAGATTAACTTGAGAAGTACTGAAAGGTGAATTAGGATAATCTGACTACCAACCTTTCTACTTAGTTTTGTGAAATTTGAGAAAAGAATAACAGACTAGGGAATCTTTTGATAACCAGAATAGTTGAGACCTTCAACTTTGATTAACATGAAACGCATACGAAAGTTGTAATTTAGGTTAATCGAGCTAATTCTCTATTAGCATCGAAAGAGCAGTAGAGTTCTTATGGTTGTCGTTCTTGATTCATTCTTGAATATATGATTGTGCAAGCAAGGTTTTAGTAATCGAATTCATTGTTAGGTAGCATCTCCTTAGAAGTCTTTCTCTCTTGATAAGAACCTTTGATTGATTTTTCCCTACTTTCTTAGTCTTAGTTTGTTCCTGAAACCTTACCTGAATCAAACCTGGTTAGCTTAACAATCACATTAGAGACTAGTTTTCTGTGCTGCTAATATATTGAGCCTCTGTGGGATCGACCTTGATGTACTATTACGTACATCGTGCACTTGCGGCCCTGTCACCTATATTGTCCTTTTGTAACAAGTCACATAAAGCTCCCACTATGGGCCCAAAGTCATCCTTCAAAGCAAGCATGCAAGCACCATACATCAAGTTTCTACTAAGTTTTTTGACGAAGGTACACTGCTAAGTAGAGAGAACTTATCAATACTAAAACGTACATCCAAAACCACTCGATCAATTTACAAAAATTAAAAGTAAAGTTGGATCGTTTCTCTTCCTTAAGTCAAAGAAAATTGGCCATAAGCCCTCACACTTTCGCATTTTCTCGGAAGTGCTATTTTATGACAATGACATAATATATTTTGAATATATTTTATGAAAATGAGACCTCTATTTTAGGGGAATACTACCCCAATAGACCTTACAATAACGGGAATAGGGAATGTCAATGCCCAAAGTAGAACCAATACCTACCATATTCTTTAACTGGTAAGAAGCAAGGATTCGAACCCTGAAGGAGAGAGATGAGATGAAGAACCCTTGCCACCAAGATAAGGCTGGATCTAACATGACAAAAAATATACTTGAGTTCCATCAAATACACCCTTATTTTTATATCTTCCCTCATCACAATTTCTTAAATTCTATCCCTACACCATTTATGTGACCAACTCACCACAACCATACTCCCTATTGATGCATAGGGTGTGGGATAATGGAGCATGACCTGTGACAACTTTACTATAGCGATGTTATTAACGAAGTCATTAAATATCAAATTAAATGACAAACATTATTGCGTGAAAAATCCAAAACTATCCCAATCCAAATCCTTTGATCCGGTAAATTACAGTAAACACATTCGTCATCAGACGTGGGGATCATACTCACATACATACTCTTCCCCGCGCTAAATTCACTCCACATGCCAACGTAGCGTTACCGTTTCCGTTACGCGTTAACATCCTTTTGAAACTCCCAACGACAATTCACCCTTTCACCGTCCCCCGCACGTGACTCACCCCATTGCAACGTTACTCAACCTGTCCCCAACGGTCACCTCCCTCTCTCTTTTTGCTCTCTCTTTCATTTTCCCCCAATTAATCATTCACAACCTAACACAACTGTCTCTCTCTCTCTCTCTCTCTACTTTCTATCTCTACACCCTAAATTCTCTCTCCTCTGCATCCGATTCTTCGCTGTTTCCACTCTCTTCTTTGATCCCGATTCTCAAACCCTAGGCGGGACAGACAGAGATCGATCACTAACTAGATCAGCAATGGCAGCAATAGAGGAACTCATGAGCGCAGTGGAAGAAGGTCTGAACCTGTCCAGGAGGTTATACTTCGGAAAAGATAGGTCGGTGGCGCCGCCGAGGCCTCCGCCGCCCATGTCTAAGTCGCCGAAGTCGTACCTTCCTACTGCGCCCATGGTGTATGCAGTGGTGTCTGATCCCTCCATTGTTGACAATCCTGATATTCCGAGTTACCAGCCTTATGTTCATGGAAGATGTGTGCCGCCTGCGTTGATTCCGCTGCAAATGAATGGGGTTTCGTTGGAGGTGGACTGCTATTTGGATACTGTGTTTGTTAGGGTTTCTGGTCAGTGGCGAGTTCACTGTGTTATGGGAAGTAAATCATGTGATTGCCGTATTGCTGTTCCTATGGGCGAGCAGGTGAGTTCTTCTCTCCCTTATCTATGGAGTTTTAGTTTGGTTTGGGAGTCTTGATTTTTTTGAGGTGTGTTTTGGATTGGGATTTAGTTTTGTGGATTTCACCGTGGTTGAAACTTGGAACTCGTGTGGATGATCGCTTATATTCTTATTTATTGCGCATCTCTGTTATCCCGGTTGTGTTGTAATCAAGGGGAATAGTCTGCTGATTTTGGGATATTGATCAAACCGACAGCTTCTATAATAGGAGGGATTATTGGTGTTGGAAGTCAGAAGTGGTTGATCAATCTTTACATATTGGATTGCCCCGTTCTTTTATACGGTTGGTTGCGGTATGGTAATGATGCGGTGCCGTGGAATTTGAAAAAGTGTGGTGAATTGTGGTGAGTTGTGGTGAATTATGGTGAGAATTATGGTAAGTGGGGTAGGTGAGAAGAGAGAATGTGAAAAGTAGAGGAGAAAAGTGAGGAGAGAGAAAAGTGAAGAGATATATTGGTAATGATTGTGGTGTGGTGTGGTGAAAAGTGGTAGAAATTAAAGAGTTGCGGTACGGTGTGGTACCGCAGCAATCTAGTGCATAAAAGAACGGGGATGTTTAAAGCATAAATGCTTGATGGAGGTAGAAGGAATAAGGAGATAAACTGGGGAATTGCTTTGGGTTTGTGCAGCAGGGTTCTTCAATTTGGTCTCAATGGATGAAAAGGACATGTTGATTCTCTGCATTGCAGTTGGAGTGGCTTAGATTGCAAGGTCTTTGGAGGAGCCATGGAGGGCTCTCCATTTCTAATTGATCACCTTTTACAACACACCAAACTTTCTCTTGGTGGCTTTGGAGTTCATAGCAAAACTTTTCTTGCAGTGACTTAAAAGTCTTGAATTGATTCAGATCATAGGCTGGTGATTTGCAATACCCATTTTGAATATATTTGGAGGAGCCATGCAGGCCAATTATATGCATATGTGTAGTATTTGTGAAGTGTAATTGTTTCAAGCTCTTTCATGTATAAAGTAGCATAGACTATTGCCTTCACTCGGTCTCTGACCTATTTGATGTCCTTTTTCGGTCCTCAAGTGTCCTACCTTTTCATTCATATTGACACCCTTATGAGATATGGTGTCCCATGTCGGGCTTCTTTATCAATGGGAAAAAAGACTGTTTCTTTTTTAGTGCCTTCTATTTAATTGCTTTCTTTGACCTGAAATTACCATCCTCTTGTTCTCAAACAATATATTATCTGGCTAACAGGGTTCAATTCTAGGTGTTGAGGTTGATGTTCCTAGAAAGTCTTACCACACTGAAATCGTCACCATGGAAGATAAAAAGGATGACGGGAAAGCGTTGAGCGCTGACGACGGTGTATATCTGAAGCCTGACATATTTTTGCTGACTATCCCACAGGTTACTAGTCAACCTTCCCCATTGATTGGAAACCAAAATCTTGTCCTTGAACTTCTGGAGTAACTGGACCTTATTTTTGTTAATCTTTTTAGGTTGATGGGGGAACCAACCTATCTATTAAGATTAGTTGGTCACAAAAGCTGCTATATCATGATGGTGAGTTCTCTCTGTGCGTACCATTCAGTTTCCCAGAGTATGTAACCCCTGCCAGCAAAAAGATACCAAAAAGGGAGAAAATACACCTGAATGTCCATCCCAGTGATGGAACTGAAGTCTTGTGCAGGGGTGCTAGCCACTCTTTAAAGGTACTTTTCTTTATCATGTTGCATAGACTTTGATTATTTGCCACAGGGGTTTCCTTAAGTATCTCCTTCATACTTCCAGGAACAAAAACGAATGGTGGGAAAACTGTCTTTCTTGTATGAATCAGATGTTCTTGCATGGTCGAACACAGACTTCACCTTCTCATACGAGGTAAGATTTCTGTCACCATGGTGTTTTTTCAAATACTTCATTTGCAAAGTTCCTTTGTTTAAAATGTTCTTTTTTTTTTTTTTAAGAAAGAGAGTTGTACTGGATGCTAGAGCTTAACATTATTATTTGGGACTTTTGAGTGAACCTACATGCTGAAGCTGATTTTCCTTCAGCTAAAATCATGTTCTCCTTCATGCTAGGTGCCTACAAGCCATATAATTGGCAACGTACTTTTGGAGTCTCCATCTGTTGATGACATTGATCAGAGGGACATGTTTTGCATACATATGCTTCCTGGGCGTCAACCAAACAAAAAGGTTGGAGCTCTTTATGAGTCGTCAAACAATTTGAAACAATGTTAATTTAAAATAGTACTCTCTAGTTCCCATCTGAAAGATACCGTTTATGTTTTTGTTTCCTTTTCAAACTGTTAAATCTCAACTACTTTGCACTTGGATTGCAGGTTCTTGCCCGAAAAATTGTGTATGTTATTGATATAAGTGGAAGCATGCAAGGCAAGCCACTTGAAGCTGTCAAGAATGCATTGTGTGCATCTCTTTATGAGCTTAGTCCAGAAGATTCATTCAGCATAATTGCCTTCAATGGGCAGACATTTCTCTTCTCACCAACGCTGAAAGTTGCTAACAAGGAAACTGTTGACAATGCCGTGGAATGGATTAGTGTCAACCTTGTTCCTGGGGATGGTACTAACATTTCTGTCGCATTGAACAAGGTCTGTTTAGGTTGTAGATCAAATTTGCATGTTGCTGTCAGGACCTCCAGTGTCATTTTTATTTGCTTTGTTCACTTGTATACTGTGCTCACCTTGAAAGCCACCAGCAGAAGTAAATTGGGTATTTTGTTTTCTTTTTTTAATCGCTGGTGACTTTTATAGTGAACCAATTTATTTAAGGAATATCCACTGGAGCTTCAAGAGCCATAGTGAAAATAGTTTGTGATTTTGTGGTTCCTGATGTATATGTGATGCAGCTTTGCAATCCTTTTTCTAATAACTTCAAGATTAGCATACCTTGCGCTACTTGTTGATACAATGGGTCACAATTTGTTGCATCAGGCGATGGACATGTTGTCAGATACTCATAATTCATTGCCTATGATTTTCCTGGTCACCGATGGAACTGTCGGAGATGAGAGACAGATATGTGATACAGCTAAGAGTCGGTTGTCCGCTATGAACCCAATATGCCCTCGTATTCACACCTTTGGCATTGGTAAATCAAGAATCTTTTGAATTTTTTATTTGAACTTCAAACCTAGAATGAGCAGAAAAGAGCTCCCCCCCCCCCCCTCCTCCTCCTCCTGTCAATTTACTAATTTATCAGATTGGTGGACTGAATGTTGCACTTCAATTACAGGTTTATTTTGTAATCATCACTTCCTGAGAATGCTGGCATGTATTGGAAGAGGACAATATTATGCTGCTTATGATAAAGGTCAGTATTATATAAAACTAATCTACAAAGTTCAAATCAGGCTTGGTGTGAACTCTTTCCAGAGCACAATTGTGCTTTGGTAGTCCTGACAACTATTGCTTATTATGTGGCCTTTCTGTGCTGGCTATAATCTGGTTAGGAATGTATTCTTGGGCGAAGCCTGTAGTTGTATACCTGTAGTCTGGACAATTCTTGCTTGTTACGTGGCCTTTCTGTGCTGGCTATATTCTGATAAGGAAAGTTTTCTTGGGCAAAGCCTGCAGCAGTAGAGTTGTAGCCATTTGAAAGTGGAGGGGATAGCAATAGATGTGTGCCATTATTATTTCAACCAAAAAGATTATTGATGGTTATCCTGCTTTATTTCTCTGGGTTCTTCAGATTCAGTGGAGTCTTGTTTGCAGAAGTTATTTAGTGAAGCATCTTCCACTGTATTTGCAAATTTGACTTTCGACATGCTGGATGAACTCTCTAATGTTGAGGTATGTCCTTTATTTTATGGCACTTTAGGGCTTTGATAATTCTTATTTGCGCTGCTTTTTATGCTTGGGACTCCAAGATAAGCATGTTTAGTTTGGATGTTTGTCTTGCCTGCTGCATCATGCATATTGCATAGAAGTATTAGAAAATTGGAATAGTGGTCTGGTGAGAATGGCGGATATCTGAATATGAAATGTCATCAACCCATTTGTGCCTGCCTTGGATAAACAAGTTCCTTCTTGGAATATATCTGATCAACTGTGGGATGTTAGCTTGCCCGTTTGCTCAAAATTTCGTGAGAAAACTCAGATAGCCCATATAGGTATTGAGTGAGAATGAGGTCATTTCAGCAAAAAATAGTAGAGCGATATGTGGAGAGTCGAGCAACTTCTTATCTTGGCCCTCTATCCTTTGAATGCAAAGCACCCTCAATCATGTGCTAGGCTACTCTCTTCCGAGGGAGACTAAAATATGCTCAGAGAAGGCACTGTTGGAAAGCAAAATGATTGCGCAAAATGCAGATGGCTCCTCTCAAACATGCAGAGCGACATTTTGAAAACAAATGCTTGTACTGTGCATGGTTATCACAGTATCAGTCTAGAGTAGGAAATACTGGTCAGACTGGATCAGAAACACTTAATTTGTCAACTTGCAAAAGTTTCACTGTGGCTGGATGTACCAGTAGTATTCTCCAGCGAGACAAAAAGCTGAAGATAGTTCCAGCTGCATCTTTAAGGGGATGTATTCGTACGAAACTGTACACCAGCAACATAATTTCTTCCCAAAGCAAATTTGTCAAACTCAAACCTAGTGAAATAAGATCGTATATTGGCTTATTCGAAGATTTTGAAACAAATTAAAATGATTGGATGTCTTTTATTCAAAGGTTTTTGTGTTTTCTGTTCTATGTTGGGTTGGCTTTCACAGGCCTCTGAGGTGTCAAATGCTTCTCCAAAGGTAAGACTGAGGCAATTTCCAACTCCAGTCTGGGTTTTGCGACTATAAAAGTTCCTATTACAGAAAGGAGCCTGCATTAAATGCAATTCTTTGCTCCCTTGCAGCAGATCATGAAGTTACGTGGAGTATAAAAATGTTGTTGACCTTTGCATTTTGATGAGTGGGAAGGGGAAGAACGTCTGATTGTATATAAGGCCTGCTGAATAATTATTGCTTTTCAAATACATCCCCACTAGCATGTAAAGGCTTTCTGTTGATTACTAAGTTTCTTATGTTTTAAATTATGAAACATCAGGTCTACCCAGCATCTATTCCAGATCTTTCATTGGAAAGCCCATTGACAATATCAGGAAGGTACAGTGGAAACTTTCCTGAAACACTTAAAGTAAGAGGTATTGTTGCTGGCATGAAAAATTTTGAGATGGACTTGAAGGTCAGAAAAGCCAAGGAAATTCCTCTAGAAAGAGTAAGACGCCTTTATCAAACTGATTCTTGTCTGTACTTCAGCACATCTCATGTTTGGTGTCTTTTTGCCCTTTGAAATGATGAATAGATGCTTGTGTAGAGTGTGTCTGTCTGTGCGTGTGTGCTTCTTTTTTTGTTTATTTGTTATTTTGGGCTTATTGTCTTCACCTTTCAGATGTTGGCGCTCCAGCAAATTAGCTTGCTCACAGCTCAAGCTTGGCTATTAGAAGATAAACAACTTGAGAAGAAGGTATGCTACTTAGACATCTGACACTTGATACCAGGGAAACTGTCTCATGCAATGCTTAGAGCCTAAGATTCATGAGCTTTTTTTTTCCCTTGAGATTTTCGTTTATGTATGATTCTGTCCGTGTTTAGCTGTCTGATGCAATGCTTAGAGCCTTAGATTCATGAGCTTTTTCCCTTGAGAATCTTTATGCATGTATGGTTCTGTCATATTTAGCTGTCTCATGCAATGCTTAGAGCCTTAGAGATTCATGAGCCCCTTTCCCATCTCTGCTCTCCCTCTACCCCTTGTGCCACCTTTTGTGAAACTTCTTACAGAAAATGCATGAGGTAATGCTTCTGCTAGTCAAGGAAGAAGTGTTCATTCTTACGTATTTTTCATGGGTCTCGTTGAATTAAGGCTCTATTGCACATGTGCAAGTGGGCAAGGTTGGCTGCATGTGGATCTTCCCAGAACCCGTGAAGGCCGGACTGACACTAGAAGTCATTGTCCTGATATTGAGAATTCTCTATTAATATCAGGGTCAAGCTTTATTTATGTATGTTCTCTAAGGGTTACCACGTGAAAACCGTCAACTGAGACATGCTGCTCCTGTTTTCGGTGGACTTTCTGTTATGTTTGTGTGAACCTCCTTTCAGGATGTGCATGAAATTGCACATGATATGGAGTCAACCTGTATTTTATGATATGCTGCTGCTGTTTTCTGTGTAAGTTTTGGTTGTGTTTTATGTGGACAAGTCACACGCCAAAGTTAAACAAACACACAAAAAATTAGGGTGTGGCATGCTTTGCTCTTTCTCTCCAAAACACCAAAGAAAAGGTACAACTAAAAAAAAGAAAAATAGTGTAGGTAACTGTGCATTATTTATTGATAGTAACTCTGCAAATTTATTGTTTAAAACCACTCACGATGCACCTTCCTTAATAGTCGTGTGAAATCATTATTGCTTGTTGTTTTGATCTAATTTATGATGTTGCAGGTTGCAAAATTGAGCATTCACAATGGGATAGTATCGGAGTTTACATCCATGGCTTTATTTGTGACTGATACTGCAAAGAAAGAAGTAGATTCAGAAGGCAAGCAGGTATTGATGAAACTTTTCTTATAGTGAATCATTTAGTTCAGGACATCAAGATAAAATTAATGAATTTCTACAGCATATTCTTCAACCAGCTCTTGCAGGCTTGCCTAGCCTAACTTCAGATATCAGCTTCTTCTCCATCTTGGTGTTACATTACCTTGAAACATTATGTCCCCTTAGATTTCTTATTGATAAATTTAGGGTTATTTCACAGGCTAGATTCTGAGGGTTTCTTGATTAACCTATGTCAAATTAAGGTACACATTTGGTATTTTGTCACAAACTACATTAGTCATTGCAACAACTACAATTCGTTCAAGTTATAGTTGTAAAGTTGGCAAACTTATCTGTCATACCAGCATAGAGTTCTATTCCTTGACACCCAGATTCAACAGTCCACCTTGATTTACTTACATTTTCTCTTGATTATCTCATCTAAAAGGCGATCAGCTTCTTTTTTGCTAACAACTACAAATGGGATTCCTTGTGGCAGAGAAAAACACCAAGCAGAGAAGCGGAAAAGGAAGAACCAAAACCGCAGAAAGTCAAAGTGTTGAGGTACCTCGGGATCGGGTTTGGGGACTTGAAAGCGACAACAGAGAATATTCCTCCAGGATTCATCGAACCTAAACAGCCAGAGGCGGCTGAGATCATTGTGAAAGCAGCGTCGGATTGCTGCACTAAGATGTGTGGATATTGCTGTTGCATGTGCTGCGTGCAAGCATGTTCGAAGGTCAACAACCAATGTGCAATTGTGCTCGCTCAGTGCTTGACTTCCTTAGCCTGGCTTGGCTGCTTCGAATGCTGTTCGCAAATATGCTGTCCTGGAAGAGATAGCTCCTAGTAATGGCGCTTTTTTTTTTTTTTTATTTCTTACCATAATTCTAGGTAGAAGTGTGTAAAGTAAAATTTTTTCCCTGTTACTAGTATACATTTCATAGGCTTTAGGGGCTTGCATTTCATATCTTCACTTCTTTCATTTGCTTTCGAGGATTCTGTGAGTAAATAAGATGTACACAACAGTAATATCATGTACTTCTTACGGCAATATACTTGTGTATTCGGCTCAACAAAGATGTATCTTACGGTGTCTTTCTTTGTATGTATTGATGATTGTTGGATTAATACGAGTTTGTGTTTACTATGCACTTTAATTCAAAAAATGGAGAAAGGTATACATAGCAATAGTGTACTTATTTTCATATTAGAAAGGTATACATGGCAATAGTGTACTTATTTTCATATTATTTGTCGTTTAACTAGCTTTTTTTTATCGACAAACCTTATGGACTAATGTGTACAAGTTTTGTTCATTTACCCATCTTTTGTAGCAAGATCTTACAGACTATCAATCATAAACGAGCAACAATGTGACCCAAATAGTTTGACATGCACAAATCACAAATGTTACTGATAATTTCCCATAAAAGATTCTGAAGATCAAAACCGGGTTTAAACAGAGGATAACGAATTTACAAAGAAAGTATGAAACCTAATACTGACTTAAATTTTTCAAAAAAATGTAGATGAACAAGACAACATACCATGATCTACCTACAATGCACACTCTTGACACTCAAGCCAAACAAGCATGAAATAACCTACACTTGACTAAGACATGACTAATGAAACTAGCTAGCTACCCGCTTCGATAAGATTCGATATGTTGCTCAATCTTCACATCCGATTCTTTCGCACCATCAGATTCCACTGTTGTTTGGTGGAAGCTTTTATCTATTTTGTGGCTTCCGGAATCCCCCTCTTGTTCGATGCGTTCTTCAATCTCGACATCGGACTCTTTTTCGGCCTCGGAACCCACCGTAATTTGGTGGATACTCTCCTGGATTTTTGTTACACCTTTCTCAACTGGTTCTATTGCCTGATTTATTGTAAGCTTCACATCCTGAACCACCTGCTCTTCCACATCCAACAGTTACACCATTAAACCCACAAATATACCTAGAGAGCATTTGGTAAAATCCCGGAAAAACTTTCCTCGAGAAAATTGGGAAAGATTTTCAAAGGAAAGTGTATTTTACCATATTTGATTGAAGTTATACTTAGAAAAATGTTTTAAAATGTCCAAACTACCCATATTTATAATTAGATGGGTTTGGTAATTTATAAGGTATTTTTGAAATGCCCATACTTCAGATCCCATTTCCCCCACGTAAAATGTTCTCCATTGATAAATCATAACCAGACATGGAAAAGCTTAGTAAACTTGGAAAAATTTACCAATTTTCTCGAGATTTTCATCAGCGTTGGCAAAATTTAGTCCGACCCGAATTGCCCGAATTGTCCCACTCGGAAAAACCAGGTTTGGACATAAATTTTTCGTCTGAATTTTTATATTGACCGAATATTCGGACATAAAATTTCTCTTTTTTCTATTGTCCGAACCCGATTTTTGCTTCGCCCGAATTTTGACATTATCCGAATTTGTCCGACCCGAATTTACCCAAACCCGAATTTTTGCTAGCGCTAATTTTCATGTAACAAACGCTCTTCTGGAGATTGACTACCGGGGGAGGGATGGGAGAAATTACAAGAACAGATGATTACCTGCTGACCACCTTCAACAACTATGTCTTGGACACTCTCAGTGATGCTTGTTCCTGGAGCTTTAACCTCGGTTTCAGTCTTCTCAATCACAGTGGAACCACCATCCTTGCCGCCTTCCTCTATGTTCACCAATCTTTTCTGCATCCCAGTGCTCATATTTTCATACTCGGACAATGATACAAACTCGTAGGGTTTCGTAGAGAACACAAAGACATGGGCAATAGCAGCAATTGCCATCTGCAAACACAACACACCATACATAATCCTTAATGATCACTACATTTAACTAATGGTGTGTTTGGTAGTTTCCCGGGAAAGACTTTCCCAGGAAAAACTTTCCCGGAAAAGATTTTCCCTAGCCCACTTCAGAAACTTTTTATTGAGGTTGTCAGGGAAATAATAAGTCTCACATCAAAACTTTCCTATATATTATGGAGAACCAAACATGTGATAGTTTGTCAACTTGTCCAGAAAAGTTTCTCAACCAAACGCCCCATAAGACAAGAGATTATTTGTAGCAACTAGAGACTTACTTCTATGCAGATCAAAAAGTCTTGCAAGCCAGTTTCGACTCTTCCCTCTTTAGGCAGAACTCCAAGTGCACATAAAACCGCAATTCCTACGCCTTGCCACCACGTTGCAAACACGATGGCTTTGAAGCTGATGAACTTGGCAAGTGGTTTTATCGGCTTCAGTTTCTCATAAGTCACATGGTAAAACTGAACCAAACAATATAACGCCCACATTTGGCTGAAGTTTAATACAATTGTAATGTATGGATACCTGAAAATGCACTGACAAATGATATCAGAACATTAACGGACCAACTGTCATAAAAAAATACTTGGAAACTACAAAAATATTAGTCATACCCGTAATACCGCTTGAACATCCCATCGCCATATACGCCGCATAGCTCGAGAACAAAAGCCAAAAACGCACACACTGTCTTCAAAATCATCTGATTACTGAGTGGATGTTAGTCCAGTACGGTTTTGAAATGAACTTGAGGAAAGAAGGCACTAGGTCTTTTCACTTACATATTGCACAAGACCGAATTTGATTATTGAGAAAAGCTCTCTTCCAAGTGCACATGGCTGCACAAAGAAATTGCGAAATGATTTAGGATGCAATAACGGTTTTCCTTCACCTCCTTCCAGCAGCGGCTCATGAAGTACTCTTCGTGATTCATCCTCTAATAAACCCACAACTCTGTCTTCTCCGCCTGTTATGAAGTATCTTTCAAACATTATAACTATGAAATGCGACATGCACAAGCAAACAATAACAGGATTTTCACAAACATTACTCCTAAAAGGAACCAACCAACACAATGAGAATCTGTAATATTTTGCTTTAATTAGGTTGGCGAAACTTTGAACTTACCAAGGCAGGCAAATAGATAGCTTCCGAAAGCATACAGGGCAAATGCTTCATAGCAATTCCTTAGGATGTCGCAAGCAAGGGAAGTTTTTGGGTTTATCAAGGAGATGATCTGGGAGTGACAAGACATTGTGAGATAACACGATCACAGAATAGCTGTATCACATATCTTCAAACGTTCTCGCCCTAAATTTGGGGTTAACATTGGATCCACATGTTACTCTATGGAATTCAAGAAAGGGTGATCCTCCATTTTGCTGTTTCCCTTTCACTCCAGCCATCAATTCACTATATTTTCTCAACAAACAGATGAAAGATAAGGATACTTACTGATTCGGTGGCATAGATGGGAACCATGAGAAGAACACCAACGATCCACTTTTGCTCCTAAAAAGAATCTTCTGTCATTAAACTAGCCATTCCAACATAAGAATAGAATCATATGTTGGAGTCCATACAAAAACTCTAGTTCAAACAAAACCACCCCAAAAAATAGCCTGGTTTTCTGAGTTCCCTTTTTGTTTGGGAGAATGAGGGGAGGGGCTTCCACATGTACACCTCACTCGTGCATCGTAATTGTATAGAGGCATTTTAGTTGCCTTTAACCATAAATTTGAAAGAATCCTACCCATTACGCGATAACAAAAGCAATAGAAGATAACCTTATAGCAGGATACTTCTCTAATGAGCTGTAACCCAAAGCAGAAGAGCTTTGAAAATAGTGTCTCTTAGAAACTGTCGAAAAGTGAAACAAGAGATACCAGAAATTGGATAACTGGGCAAACAGCATTTTATATGATCTTGGTGTTGATTTTTATGTGTGAAGATGATAGAACATAATGACAACAACTGGTTCCTTATCCATGTTATAATTTGTCAGAAGAAATCCTTTGCATTTAGGTCACCAGAAAACAAAGTTGTACATCCTATTCCATTCAATTCCTCAAGAGAATCATGAACCAACATTTTCGAGGAGTCCTTTCAAGATAGTAGCACTATTCCCTTTCAGTCAAAGCTTGTGTACAGAATACAATATATCAGCCTGTGGATTCATACACTTTCCAAGCATTGGTGATGTAACGCCCCAACCCCTCCCGGGCCGCGGACATTACAAATAACTGTTTCAAGGATGACTGACTGGACTCACAAATCACCACGAGTCTTTCAAGCGTACTTCATCCTCACTCACATGCTGCTTCCCAGGAGGTCACCCATCTTGAGACTACTCCAGCCAAGCACGCTTAACTGATAAGTTCCCAACAGATGAGCTACCATAAAAGAAGGTACACTTCGGAGATATAATTAGTCATTTCAATCCTCTTAAGCCACACTTAGGCATGTACCCAGGGTGTTACAGGTGAACCAAGTAATTGTTTTCATGGGTCTTAACTATGTCGGTGTACAAACACCCTTCCACTGTAAGTAAATGTTATAGTCAAGGAAATGAAGCATATGGTGAAAATAAAAGGAACAAAAAATGGAAATGCCACATTAAAATTTTCTGAGAATATCAAGTTGACTCTGACATTCTGTTCTGCTAAACAAGGATTATACTCCTATAGTCCTATCTGATTTCTGATGTGGGGTATTGCCAGATTTGAAAAAAGTGAGATGATAAAAAAGCAAATGCAAAATTAGATTAGAATAAAGCAAAAGTGGTACCGCAGGGTTAGTATATGATCTCAGATGATGTACAATCAGAAGGATGGAGAGTATTGATGCCAGTAATGCAGAGCACCCAGCAATGATGACTGCTGGTTGATGGAGTTCCTTGTATGATACCCACATCTTTTATCAACTCTCCAGATACACTTGTAAACTTGAACACCAATACAATTCCTCTTGCATCATTTGCAAGTAAATCCTAGCACAAATAAATAGAAATTTACTCAACAGAATCCCCCTAAGTTACATGACACAAAAACCATATTAGTTGTCAGACTAAGGAACTTTCACATCGTTCAGAGGCCATAAAAGCAACTTATAGTCCTTTTGTGTACAATGGATATAGAGAGAGCCTGAATTTGTATGGGAAGAAATACCAATTTCAACGTGAAAGACAACACCCATTACAGAACATGAATGAATTATGATGAGAAATGAGTTTTGCATCAAGTTAAGAGCTGACCTGGGATATGATTATATGAAGAGGCACAACTGAAATTGAGAGACTTCAAAAAATGGAGATGTGGTTGAATTTGGAGTCACCTGTTAGTAGAAATGGAAGGCCTAAATGTAATTGATAAGTTTGCTGCATTCACAGAAGGAAGGAGTTAGCAGAGGAAGAAAAACCCCTCCAAAACTGGGACGAATTCGTGGAATATATAAGTTTGCTCCCCTTGCTGACACGTTTCATTTCAACTTTCTCGGCCAATTTTCATACTCCCACGTCAAAGTCTCAAACACCACCACAACACAAACCACTGCATACAAAACTACAATAGTTGCCCATAAAAATTTTAAAAAAAAGCAAGAATGTAGGAACACAAAAGAAGAATCAGACTGTCAGATTCTAGTATAAGTCATTCTCACCTAAATTTATGGTGATATGGACCTTTCACCATATGATTTTTGTAATATTATTATGACTGTCAGACTGTGTTCGGCAGTAGCGTTTAGTGTCTTGACCAAGTTAAAACTCTAATTGCATAAATATTAGCGTTCGGTAAACTAGCGTTTTGAGGAGTATTTAGCGTTTTGAGGAGCGTTTTGTGAAACGCTAATAAAGTTAACGTTTATTGTTTGGAGTAGCGTTTCATATTTTTCAGTCAAAAAATACCCTTTGTAAATTTTATCTTTTGGAAATTATTGATACCCTTTTTTGTCAATTCACATTAATCTGCTAATTGAACCACTAAATTTACCGAACACAATTCTCATTTGAACAGTCATCCGCTATCCGCTATTTAAACTGCTATCTGCTGCTTAAACCGCTATCCACTATATAAAACACTAATTTTGCCGAACAGGGCCTAATATGAATATGACTAATAATTTATCAAGGGGTGATTTTTATCAAAGTCAACCCAAATAGATTTTTGGTCACCCCTTTATTCATAAATAGTCACCACAAAGTTATAGGTCTTACGATAAATTTATCGTAAGACGATTTTACATGAGAATTATTGAATAAGGAATAGGCCTTGTTGGACAAAATTAACCATTTTAATAACAAATAATGTTTTGATTAAGTGTTGAATGTAAGTATGAAATGATTGGACTTCGGATGATAAAGGCTTTGAAAAGTGGCCCAATTCCAAGGAAGAATTTGAGGTCAATATCTTTTATTAAGAATTTACACGTTTTCCAACGTATCAAGGTCATTGGCCTGTCTGAATTGATCACTCAAACCAAGGGATATATGGGTACTCTTTTGTTAACCTAGCCAATTTAGGCTATCAAGGTGCCAAGGACATCTCAACTGCGGATCAAGGACCTTGGTGGATCAATAGAGACATGAAGCAACTAGCGGAGGTCGACAACAACAAGGACAATGAGCCCATTATGAATATGCTATGGGTTGAGACATCCAAGGACATCATAAAGGTCAAGGCGTCTTATTCAAAAATTTCAATAATTAAGGTCACTTATTAACAAAGGTTCCAACTTCGGGTTTTGACCTTGGCAAGCTCGAGGCCAACTTTGTGAGCTTGACCACTCAAGCTTTATAAGAGATTTTTTGTAATTCTTTCTAGAACCTTGGATATGTCAAGAGCATTGAGGAGAGGCAATCCATAGGCATACAAGAACAACCAGTCTAAATTGGGTACCAGGTCTTGTTTGAGGGACATTTTTGTAAATCTACCAGGCATTCCAATGATTAAGGTCATTTAGTCAAGTGTAAATCTACCAGGTGCTGTTTGAGGGATATTTTTGTAATTTTTGATAGGAATCTAATTGGTCCTAAGCTTATTTTTAAGTTCAAGGCTTGATTCTAAATTCTAGTCATTTATCTACCAGGTTCTGTTTGAGGGACATTTTTGTAATTTCTGATAGGGATCTAATTGGTCTTAAGCTTATTTTTAAGTTCAAGGCTTGATTCCAAATTCTAGTTATTTATCTCATGGAATTGGCTAGGAAAACTTGTACTACATGATGGGCAATTTCATCTTTTACCTGCGGCTGGTTTCCTAGTATTGAACTAGAACAAGGTTTCTACTACTAGGTGTCCTTGGAGCTGATTCTTGGATGCTCAAAATGAACAAGACATCTCGAATGCAATTCTTGCAACCCTTATGTGCTTTTTGTACTACCCATGGTTGAATTTGAGATCATCCCCCTATATTTCCCCTACACCCCCCCCCCCTTTTTTAGAATAATTAGTTTCCTTTGTTTTGAGCTGATTTCAAATCTGTATAAGGGTTGGAATTTCAAGATGCAACTAGATTGATGGTGCTAAAGTAGTCTATTTATAATCTAGATTGGTGCTTCTGGTTTAGTGGGGCTTTCAAATTCTTTATGAGATATTGATGATGGTAAAGCCTTTAATTAGTTTCTACTTTTGGTGAATCATTGTAACGCCCCAACCTTAATCACAAGATTAAGACTATACTTAGAATCCCAAACCTGTGATTAGCGCAGCGGAACACCTTAGGTCGAGGCATTACCGCCGTCCCTACTCGGGACAAGGCAACAACCCAAAAGAACATCATTAAAACAAATAAACATTACATGTTATACTTCCAAAACATAATTTCATACTTTAAACAACCATTAAAGAGAACAACTACAACACTTCTTCCATAGACATGGGTACTTGGACGCGACTCCCAAGTCGACCAGGATACCTCACCCACGACTACCTTGCTTGTAACACGTGATTACCCCTGCTTGCCTTTGCCTTTACCTTGGGTGCTCGGACCCCCTAAAACAAAACATTAAAACATTGCGAAAAGTGAGTGGGGAAACACTCAGTACGTAAACCTCCAACACGCCAAACCGCTCAAAACGGTTTTAGTGCGGCATTTAAATTCATTTTGAAAACGGGAAAGGGATATAAAACACTAACTTGAAATGACATGAGCATAAACATATACATGAGTAAAATAACTTGAATTCATAAAGAAAGAACTCACATGAACTTAGAAGTAAATACATAAACTTAAGAGTTTTGGGTCCCTTTAGATCGATGCAAAGCATCTCGCGCGCACGCCAAACCGATCCGAGTTTGGATGGGTGATCTATGCAATGACATCGGCAGTCTAGGACACTCTGATCAGGAGTATCTAAAACATAAAAGGCTAGCACTTCTCGTAACTAGCTAGAACATAGAACATAGAAACCATAAAATGGGACCGCTTAAAACCATGAATAACATAAAAGCATATATTAGCATAAATCGTAATCATAAAGGAGCAATAATCATAAAAGCATAACTTAGCATAAACTGTAACCATTTAGCATAAACCATAAACATTTATCATAAACCGTAAACATTTAACAAAACCCGTAAACCTTTAACCTAAACCGTAAACTTTTAACATAAACCATAAACCTTTAGCATAAACCGTAAACATTTAACATAAATCGTAAACATAAAGCATAAATCGTAAACATAAAGCATAAATCGTAAATATAAAGCATAAATCGTAAACATAAGGGAGCGAAGAGTTGGACAATTCGCGTACCTTGAACGTGTGGACTGCTCGGGGGTGATCTCGGCCGGGGAATGGCTCGGGTCGAGGCTGAACTTTGAGCTTAAAATGATAGGGTTCGGTATTAGAATAGAAGCTATGAAAAGGTGAGGGCATAGGGCCTCACAATAGAGTTTTGGAAATAAATCGTATAAAAATTTCAGGTTTTTATGACAATAGTATTTTGGTCGTAACTTGGGCTATAAAACTCGGTTTTCGATGTGCGAGTACTTTTCGGAAAGGGAAAAATACACTCTACAAGTTTTTGGCCGGCCAGAGGCTAAAAAGGATGAGAAGGGCTCGGAAAAAGCTCCGGACAGCAACAGTGAAAATGCCGAAATAACTTTGTGTGCGGTTTTTGGGTGCTTTAGACAAAAATCCATAGAACTTGTACTTATTCTAATTCCATAGGAGCTTTATGAATAAAAGAGTACGTGTAAAATATAGACCTTCAAATTCCCAAAGAGACTTTAAAAATTCTAAAATAAAAGAACTCATTTCCTTAAATTTATGAGTTTTCGGTAAATTAAAACGGTAAACGTAGAATAGTTTAAAAGATCTCGGGGTTCCTTAAAACCTTTAAAACCGAGTTCCATGGTTCCTACTTATAGAATATATCATAAAGGTCATATGACTTAAGTTATACACCCATAAAACCAATTATAAGCTCAATATAATAACCTTTAACCCAATTAATGCATTTATCAATTACCCAGAAAATTCCAGTTTCGCAGCCCCGCTTCCGGGTGCTATAACTCACTCTCCTGATATCGGTTTGACTCATACCATACATTTTTGGAAAGCTTGAAACGTCTCCTACCACTCTTATGTTGAACACTTTCTCAAACTCCAACTCCATATGGACGGAAAATGCCCAACAAAACACTGACTCCAAATTCGTATATAAAAACATACCTTTACGGTTTTGGCTCTAACTTGAGCTATACAAATCGAAAACCCGAAATTCCAAAGCCCGGTGTTTACTAACATTCTTGGCTACATTTTTACACCATATTCTGGGCTCAAAACTAATTTTAACATCCCCTTTAAAAGTCACATTTTGGGCAGTAGGTTCTGGATCGGTCTTCACCCACATGCATGGCTTATTTTCATCCAAACTTTATACCAATAATACACCCATTGTAATCCATCCATAACCTCACTAAAATCCAGCATTTAAACCTCTAAAAATCACCATCCACACTTGTAAATTACACATGCATCAATACCAAGCTACATGCACTTAATCTTCATCACAATTTTCATAGTTTTCTTCATACTTTTCACATAAATCATCTAAACAACTCAAGAATAATTCACTATCTCTACAAAACAGAAAGTATAACTCAAAAATCTCTTCCAATCCAACATGCATGACTATAGAACATCATCCCCGTCAATAATTCACATAAACCTCAACACATTTCACATGAACTTGAACCAAAAACATAGCTTTACTCACTAAAATCAACTACAACAAATTCGTACTCTAAAATCATGAAGGGAAGTAGTAATTTAGCATAAAAACATCATGATAAAACTATAACATCAAAAGCTTCAAAATTCATAACAATGGAGAAAGAGAAAACTAGAGATATACCACTTGAAAAGATGAATAAAATGGACTAGGATGAAGAGGGAAGTGAGAGCTTCAAAATGGTGCCGGAAAAGTGGCCGGAATCTCGCCGGATTTTGGCCGGCGCCGGCGGGAATGGCGGCAGAGGGGGCTGGGCGTGGCTCAGCAAGAGAGAGAGAGAGAGTGAGGTGAGAGAGTTGTCTAATTTTGAATACAAAATGACCCCTAAGCTCCCCCACTTGCATATATATCACTCCCTTTAATTAGCTTAATTAAAACATTAATAAATGTTGCAATTATAACACTAATACTCCACTTATAAAAATACTAATATTACTAATAAAACATAACATGGGTATTACATATATACTTTGGAACTATAATAAATTTAATCGGTTTTAAAAAGACGGTAAATCGGTAACCCGAAAATAAATTCGTTTCGTTGCGGAAAATTAATTTATAAATAAACCGACTTTAAAATAAAGTCATAGAACCTACAATAATTATATAATAAGGTCCAAAATATACTGTAACAAAATTCGATTAAGAATTTTGATCGGTAAAATTTGCCGCTTCGCCATTCCTCCGAGACCTGTCACCATTAGCTAACCACAAGGTACAAAGTATTTAATTAACAAATTATAACTAATTAAAATAGATTAACTACTGTAATACGTATGATTTAGGGCGGGGTATTACAATCATGGGCTAACTTGGTCAGTAATCTATAAAGTTAGTCATATCATTCTTTCTTATTTTTGCTTCCTATGTGTATGTTACTGTTTGGGAAATTATAAATGACTGGCAACCATGTATTGGAATGATCCTAGAAGGTTTTGTAGTCCCTTGTTGGGTGTTTAGAAGAGTGAAATCTTGTCAATGTTGCAAGTCCTTGCTGTCGAGTTCATTTGGGAAAGAGTTTCAATGTCCTTGACTGAATGGGTTATTAGCGAGCTCTTTGGTTCTTATTTATTCAAGTCAAATCAAAATACGTTCATTCAACTTGGACTAGTCCTGTATGATCCTTCGGAGTAATTTTATTCATAATATCAAGGGTTTGCCATGGGATACGCATTAGGAAGCATGGAATTGAAGGGTATTTATAAAGGAGAGACAAGGTAGTAGAGAGATTTCACCCTAAGAGATATGGGTCTTGAGGCTTAGGCCTCTCCTCTCTTGAGGAGTTGATTTTGGATTTAGATGGGCTTCCACATGAGTTTGGAGAATATGGTTGCACTCCTTTTGTTAGAAATTGATTTGTTAGTTGATAATCCAGATATAATTTCTATTCCAAAACATTTAGCTGCTCACGTTCCTTCATTCGTCGGAAAGAGAGCAAGGAATGCAAAATTTCACTTGTCACCTCAAGCAGTTATGCTATTTATACTTATATTGTTGCATATTTTATTATGTCATAATTGATGGGCATTGATCAAAGAATGGCCTTAAGTTTCCTATATAAATAGAAGAGGCCATTTGAAGTCGAGGACCATTTCTAAGAATTGTCTATCTTCAGGAAGTTCATGGATGATTTTTTTTAAGCTCATTTGTAATTAGGGGTGAGAGATCCCAAGTGCCTTGTGTTAAAATTAAGAAACTTGCCTTTACCCGTTAGGATACGTTCCTCAACCTTAGAAACTTTGCCCTTATCTATGGTTCCAAATCTTATTCCAGGGTACCTGATAACTTTTCACTTAAATGTCAAATACCCCACGCGGTCTAATTATCATGGTCACAATACCACACTTAATTTAGCATATTTAATGAAAATTGAAGAGTTTCAACATGAGGTTTTGAATAATGTATACCCTTTAAGAACTTTATTTCTTTTTTTATATTAAGATTAGGTTCCATGTTCTGGATACATGTCGGTTATAGGTTCCTGGTTCCTAGTACTCGATACTTGAACTTGTTTGACAGGTTTCAGGTTTCAGCTCAGGATAGCAGTTTGAGAACCTTACCCTTACCGATTATTATAGGTTCCTAAATTTTAGTAACCTTCAAATGCCTAAATACTTCTTTATACTGTCGCCACGGAAAAGGTTCAGGTAGAGAGAACTCTTAAATTTTAATGTTTTTATTAGTCCTTATAAAAATTCTCCCCAAGCATTCCAGCATCTCTTATTCTTGGTCTCGCCATGTGAAGCAAAGTTGGACAAGGAAGAAAGACATACAATTGATACCCTTACTCGTTGATAGGTTTAAGTCAAGTTCTTGGTTCCGATTTTGGAACCGCTTACCCCTATTCATAATCTATCCTAATTAAGCACAGGCACGGGTTTAGGCCCCAAAAGAAACAAAGTAATTTTGGTCCTAATTGGTTGATCCAGTCCAGGCCTAGACTTTTTTTGGTCTAGTCTTCAGCCTTGAGTTTTTCTAAAATTCAGTCCTCGGTGCTTTGGGTACATTCTAGTTTGGTCCAATCTTGGACCGATGAACAACCCTAGCCATGAGAGGCAAGCATCCCGTAGATCGCAGGATTTTGCTAAAATCATTATGCAAGAGCTTCTCAACCTCCCTTAGGGGCATAAACTATTTCAGCTCAAAGAGTTCCATCGCAGGCTAGAGCCATGTCTGAGAAAGCTCCATAGACCATAGGGATAAATTTTCGGATTTTTATACTCAAGAAATCATTGCAAGGCAAAAGCTCACTCAGGCACACGAAACCTTGCTCCAAGATCCATAAAATATTGACCTCCAGTTGAAGGAAAAAGAAGAGAGGAGTAAATATACTGACATTTTACACTCTTCCCTCCTCATGAAGTGGCAACAAACCAAGCAAGACTGGAGCCTGCTAGGAGACAACTGCTCTAAATTATTATTTGCCAAAATGCGGCAAAAGAAAGCCCAAGCTTTTGTGTATGCCATTGAATATGATGAAGGGAATCAGGTACATGGGTTTAATGAGGTAGCTAGGGTGTTAGAACACTTCTACAGCAAGCTCCTAGGACGCCAAGAGATTAACAGAGAGTCTAGTAGTACACCAGTATTTGACATGGTCTCTCGCCTATCTCTGGAACAAAAAATTGACATGAGCAGGCCCATTACAAATCAAGACGTCAAGCAAGCAATGTTCTCCATTCCAAATGATAAAACTCCAAGACCGGATGGGTACTCAAGCGGTTTATACAAAGCTAATTGGGGAAAGGTCAGATAGTTGGCCAGTTTGCGAGGCTGCACAGGAGTTCTTCGCTACCGGCAAACTGATCACAGGTATGAATGCAACAAATTTGGCCCTGATCTCCAAGGTTCCGAACCCCTCTAAACCAACATAGTTTCAACCTATAGCTTGCTATAATACTATCTACAAATGCATCGCCAAAATTTTAGCTAACCGAATCCGTGAGGTCCTTCCATCGAGTCAAGGGACTTTTATCCTAGGGAGAGAGTTGTTGCATAACGTCTTGCTCTATCAAGAAATAGCTCGTGGCTACACCCAAACTTCCATCACACCTAGGTGCATGATGAAGATAGATCTCAAAAAAGCTTTTGACTCGGTTCACTGGGACTTCATTGCTGAAGCTCTTCGAGCATAACGATTCCCAAGTTGAATGATAACATGTATTATGACATGTGTGACAACCCTGCTTTCACTATATGCGTGAATGGGAGACAATTGAGATCTTTCAATGGTGGCAGAGGGCTCCGACAAGGTGAGTCTATGTTGCCACTCCTGTTCGTCCTCACTATGAAATATTTGTCGCGATCGATTTCATATTACGTACACAACCAACCCTGTTTCAAATTCCACCACATTGGCGGAGGTTGAAGATGACCCATCTGATGTTTGTAGACGATTTAATTCTCTTTTTATTCGCTATGAGCACCTCACTTCAAACCTTGATGCAAGCTTTTCGTCACTTCTCAGATGTAACAGGACTCACTGCAAACCTCTCAAAATCAAAGGCGGTCTTCAGCGCAAGGAGGTTGAAGCCGAACAAATCGGCCCATTGCTGCAAGAGATGGGGTTCTGCCAAGATGTTCTCCCTTTTAAATACTTAGGCATGCCTATCTCTTCTTGCCAACTTTCCAAGAATGACTGCAACATCCTAGTGGATAAAATCATCACTCGAATCAAGGTGCGGGACGAAGAACATCTCCTATACCGAGCGTCTGACTCTAATAAATTCAGTCCCGATGGGAATATACAGTTTCTAGGCTCGGATTCTAATTCTCCCACAACACACTATTGATCAAATTAATAGATACTGCTGGAATTTCCTCTAGGGAGCATCTCATAAATATACAAAGCCCCCTATGGTGTGTTGGGAGAAGACATGTATGTCGATGGAGCTAGGTGGGACTGGCCTTCGACATCTGGAGTACTGAAATAAGGCCTCAATCGCTAAACTTGTTTGGGACATATAAAACAACAAGGAGCTCATGTGGGTTAAATGGATTCACACCAAATATATCAAAAGCACTTCATGGTGGAGCTATAACCAAATATATCAAAAGCACTTCATGGTGGAGCTCGTGTACGTCCATTCTTCAAACATCTTTGCAAGGTCAAGGACACGTTCAAATGGGGTTCAGAACCAAGTTATAGGTGGAGATAGTCCACGACATATGATGGAACTTACAAGGTAAAACAAGGGTACTTAGGCAGATGTCTCAGCTAAGATGCCCTGACTGGGTGAATATTCCCTAGAGTATGCTAGTCACTCCCGGCACTCTTTCATCTCCTGGGTCTGCTTGGCTGACCGGTTACTGATCAGGGCCAGAATAGCCAAATGGGGTGGTGGGGCTAGCCAGAACACTTGTCCCATATGTCAAAAGAAGGAAGAATCCATCATTCATCTCTTTGTCGACTGTCCCCTAGGGAAAGAAATTAACTCGCAGTCTCATACCTAGATGGCCTTTTGGCCCACTCCCTGACTCTGCAAGTTTGCACAGCTAGGCACAGGCAATGGAGCAAAATGGGGGCTCTCGTATTGAAAGGCAACTTATGTATGCCATTTTATGTGCTTATATTTGCACCTTATGGAGGGAAAGAAACGAAAGAATCCACACCAAAAAGGAGAAGACTGCTACAACTCAAGCCAACGCAATAAAAAATGAAGTACAGACTCAATGCCTCATTTTTGCAAAAGGTCGGAAAAGAGCCAGAAAACTCATTGATAGTGCTCTAAACTTGTAATAGTGGCTACCCTGGTGGCAGGCCGCCCCCTTGTATCTTTTATTTAGTCAATGTTAATTTTTAATATCTATATAATATGTGTGTGTGTACACACACACACTAGTACTACATTTTTTGTTTAATGTCAGTCACTTTAACTTTTGACAATCTCCATTATTACACCAATTTAATTTTTAATATTTATATAATATGTCTAATTATATATGTATATATACATTTATTCATATAAAAATATGTTCTACTATAAATATGATAAGATAATTTTATTATTTTAATAACTATACATATTTAATAATTCATAATCAAATTCTATAAAATTTATCTATATATCCTATAAAAATAGGTAACTAGGAAGGAAGGGAATACTTTAAATCAAAGACCCTACCAAGCAAGTTCCAACAGACACTATTTCATCGAGTAATGAAAACAAATAATAAAAATGATGGACGCACTGTTTCGTCAAGAAGATGAAAGCAGCACTTAATTAATTAATCTCGGAAAACAAATGATAAAGTTAATTTAGTGGTAGTTGCAAGTTGCAATTTTCTTGAAAATATTGCTCATCCATGGTCCAATCAACGTCTGATGATTCAATCTAATTCCCTCCGTGCTTTTTTATCTGTCATTTACGGTTTTCAGTGTTAATTTTTAATCAATAATTTCTAATATAAATGTTTTGCAAAAAAATATAATATTATACTTTTTAATAGTATTTTTTATTACGAATCTAATGACATCAATTTTGTATGATGAATCATTGTATAAATTAAAATATTAACGGTGAAAGTTTTGACACAATTTCTAAGAACGACTAATAAAACCAAACAGAGGGAGTATAATTATTAAGTCTTCCACTGGAATAAATTATAAGTAATCCTAATTAAGGAAAGTTTAGCCTTTGGAATTTTTCAGGATATAGAATTTTCAATGAAGATTTACCACTTTCCACATGCTAATTGAATTCCAGGCTTCCAGGGGAGTGGACATGTCCTATCGCCTATTGGCCCATTTCCTTTGGCTTACATCTCGATAAAGGTAAGAGTCTCATAACTCCCATGTTATATTGGTTACTTCAAGACCTCAGATACTGCTTACAAGGGCACCAACCACATATCCTTTATTATACGTGGCAATCGGGTCAACCGGTTCGAGTTCAGATTAGTTGAAGATCAATTCGGATTGTATTGGGTTACTCGATTTCAGTTCAGTTCTAGTACGATTTCGGGTTTGGTTGACTTTGAATCTTATTCGGGTGAAATTCTTTCCAATTGGGTTATCGTTTGATGTGGGGTCATTTAGGTGTGGGTGGATCTTAATCGAGTCACTTTTCAGGTTGTAGTTCATATTGGTTTCGTATAATTCTTCGGGTTAGATTGAGATCGAATCATCCGTTTGGGTACAGGTTCGATCTTTCCGGTTTGAGTTTCGGGTCTCGAGTTAGTCTTGTCAGGTCTATCCATTATACTTTTGTAAGTAATATAAAAGAGAGAGTTTATGTTCTATTTTGCAGTTTGTTTGTCGAGTTGTCTGTTAGCTTGTGTTAAAAGATGAATTTACTTTTTTGTCATCGGGTACAATAACAAAGGCTTTCATACACAAATTTAACTTTTTCCATCGAGTAGTGTACAGTAACCAAAGATTCTAGCATTAATTAAAAAGTAAGTTTCTAAACCTATTAATTTGGACGAGCGGGTTAAATACGGATCATTTGTATATCTAGTTAGGGCAAATACAAGTTATGTGCATTTCGATTGCAAAAAAAATCGACATTAAAACTATGAGTCATGTGTATTTCGAATATAGGTACTTATACTTTTGTTTGCACGTGAATTTAATTTTCATAATTGAACACAACAATCAAGAATCATAGAATTAAATGAAAATTAAGCGACTTGGCCTATCAATTTGGATGGGTGGTTAGTGCATATATACTTACATTTAACTTAAGGAGTGATTTAGGTAAAATATAAGATGGTTAGTAACCATCTTGCCTCAAGATCTTTATCATTTTGCTATAAATAAAATATTTGTGAGTTAAACTCACTTTCAAATTCATCTCGTGAGGCTGACGGAAAGATTCTCGCGAGTCAAGTCTTATTTTCATTAATGGATCAATGTCCTACAGAACATCATTTCATTCTCATCTCGTATTATTTCAGCATTAAACTCACCATTGGAGATGGGCTAACACCACTAACGCAAACTATCGAAAGGATCGCAAAATATCAAAATTAATTAGGATCCATATTATGTTAGGAAAGTGTCCTAAAATCATTCAATCTCTTGACACCACAATTATTTGTTTCCTAATTGTATTAGGATATTATTTAGGTTTCCTAATTGTATTAGATTCTAAATATAATTGGAGTGGGGGTCAAGGTAGGTTTATAGCCTTATAGGTAGTTTTCCCTATAAATAGAGGGTTTTGTTCACCTTGTTTGGCGTGGCCAATTTCGTGGACTTCTCCCATGGGAAAGGTATATTTAGATATTTAGAAATTTCGTATTCTAATTGGTGAGAGAATTTATGAGAGATGAAGTCGTTATCGGTAATGTCCGCAGCCTGGGAGGGGCCGGGGCGTTGAAATGTGAGTTAATATACTCTCTTAGTGTTGACCTCGGGGTAAGATCTTTCATTGTACTCTCTACCAATATTGGATTTGTTTGAGGTTGTTGGTATTCACCCATGAGAAAAAATGTCCCACATCGGAAAAATAAAGAGAAAGGACATGGTATATAAGTCAAAGTGGGCTACTCCTCTCAACACCTATTGGTTTTAAGTTAACTTGTGTACCATGGGTCTTGGTTGAAGTAAGCTCCCGTCTCCCCAACAAATGGTACTAGAGCTGATGGTTCGTTCGGGTGGGCACAAGGTGCTGGAAGATCACAATGGCACAAGGGGGAGAGACTCATGTGTGAAGGGGGAGATTGTTGGGATTCACCCATGAGTAAAAATGATATATAATTTGATATATAAGTCAAGTGGACTACTCCTCTTAACACCGATTGATTTTAAGATGGAACATCACTTAATTTGTGTATCATGGGCCTTGGTTGAAATGGGCTCCCGCCTTAGATCTCCTCAACAATGGTTGTGCCGTCCGTGGTCTTTTCCCTATTTGGGTTTCCCCGTTAAATTCTTATCTCATTTATTCTTATATTTATTGTTCTCGATATCCAATAGTCATCTTCCTATTTTGCTTCAGCTATATATATTGCTCGTATAATTAACCCTAGCATATTACGTGAGCTAGCTCATGATTAAGAGAGGATGAAGATTAAAGAAGCTCATCGTTTAAAAAACAGCATCAATTTGAGGTTGGTTTCGAAACGTAGGACAAAAGCACGTGATGATTTGGTCCAATTAGAATCGATACTTGAGTCGATGAACAGTGATGTCTTTATGTCTTGACACCTGGCTTATGTTTTTAGCAACTCAAGATTTCAATATGTTTTGTGACACCTGGGTCATGCTGATTTGGTCCAAATAGAATCGATATCTGTGACAGTCTTAGTTTTTTGCTTTATACTCGTCTTTGAAAATTATGCAGTCAAACTCCAAAAATTTTGACCATAAATTTCTCAATATATATAATGAATTGCTATATAAAATCACTACCATTAGATTCGTAATGAAAAATACCATCATACAAGTATAATATTGCAATTGTTAATAACATATTATGCAAGAAAGTATCAATCAAATAATGATATTAGAGACCGTGAAGGTCAAAATTATGACACTTAATATGAAACGGAGGGAGTAATTTTCTTTGTAGGGTAACTACGTACTACCTCCGTCCCTAAATAATTGTCCGTTTGACTAAATTTGACTGTTGATTATTTACAAATTGCAATGAGTTACAATATAAAATTATCATCATTAGAACGATATAGTACTAAAAATTACAATAATATTAATTTTATATTGTAACTCATTATAATTTGTGAGTAATCAACGGTCAAAATTTAGTTAAATGGACAATTATTTAGGGACGGAAGTAGTACTTGCTAGGGTTTGCTTGATTTGCTTAGGGATGGGGATAACATCATGTGATCACACAGCTGTGCATGCTAACCTGTGTGGCATCCTACGTTAATTGAGCAGTAACGAGAGAAGATCCTTAATTTGTGACCCTCTAGGTCAAACCCCTTACGGTATATTCTTCGAGTTAAATATTTTTCATCTAAAGATATCTCTTTATTTATAGGATTTTTATAAGCTAATATAATATACTTTATTTATAAGCTAATATCTCTTTATTTTTCATCTAAGGAAATAAAAATAGATATCTCTTTATTTATAGGATTTTCATAAGCTAATATAATATACTTTGGTAGTTTTGAACAATTGTATATCATTTTTTTTTCTTGGATACTACTATACGGTAGGTTGTCAGTGTTGGACAATAATGCACCTAGCCAGAAAGTTTGGGTTGTGGTGATCCTGCATGGCAGATCGAGGAGATGAGTTGGCAGTAAAACTAAAATCTTAACTGAACTAATGTCATGTCAAATGGTCCAAATAAGTAAAGATAACTTTATGAATTTCTGCAGATGTGATTATTTGGTCATACTGACATGACAGTAATTTAATAAAGATTTTATTTTTTGTTTTGCCAATTCATATCTAGCTTTAGCCTGTCATGTAGGACCACCACCAATCAACCGCTATCAAAATCATTGCATGTGCATTATTATCTAACATCTTTAAGATATAATATATTATTTGTCCAAGAAAATTTACATGGAATATTCAAGCCCCGTTCTTTTTCATGGTTGGTGGATTTGCGGTTTCACACCGCACCGCAACTCTCAAATTTCTACCACAACTCACCATTACCTACCATTTCCCTTTTTTATTAAAAGTGAAACTTTTCAAATAAAAAATCAAAACTTTCTCTTTATATCAACCCACATTCCATTATTTTCACCACAATTTTTTACATTCCACCACACTTTTCAAATTTTTACTACACCGCAACCAACTGCACCGTAAAAAATAACGGGCCTGATGCACCTCTTTGGGTGGAAAGAAAAAGCAATTGACATGGGGACAAATGGCCATAATTAGGAACTTGAAGCACTAAAAACTTTTTTTTTAAAAGAAAAAGAAAAAACAAATCCTAGGGAGAAAAAGGGCTTGGGAATGTGGAATTTTTCATAAAGCTCACATCTATATAACAGTGTACCTCCTTCAACTCATGCTTAAATTTCAGGTGATCAATCAAACTTAGAGTCTTGCTTATATTCACATATATATATTCAATACACTTTGTTTCTGTTCCATATACTGTTTTTGCTAGCTGCTCCATTTCTCTGTATAGTAGGTTAAGAACCCTACCCAAATGAAGGTATGTCAAAATATTAGTCTTTCTAAGCCTATCTTCTGTTAAATGTCCTCTTACCTCTTTTCTATATGTAGCTATTCAGTTGGATACAAAACAAGTTTAAGGATGAGCAAGTCACCAATAAGAAAAACAACTCTTTATCGAATAAAAGTATGTTATTTTGCTTTCTGCTGTATCTTCTTGTTGCTGCTGTTTAATTTTGTTGGTTTATTTCTGCTTTTTTTTTTTTTTGCTATTTTACGGATATTTTATAGTATTTTTTATGCTTAATTTTTAGCCTTTATGACTTCTAAGTATCAAAAAAAAGGTTTTTTTGCTTTCTATACTATATTGTGCTTTTTTATTTTTCCTTTGTACATGCATGCTGATGGAGGATGTCATTGTATAGATCATGAATCAGGGTTGGAGGCTAAGTCAAAAGAGTCTAGTGAATGGATCCACGGGTTTCTTTCGATTGGAACTCTATGTACTAATGATTATTTGAAGGATTCCGAGGAAGTTAATACAAATTCGACCGAAGATTTAGAGATTCAAAATAAGTTGAATGAGTCTATTTTAGATAAATCAAAGGAGAATGATCAACAACAACTAGATCAATATTCCTCAAGCATTGTGTCTATGACCATTAAAGGAAACGATGTTTACTTGGAGAATGGCGCCGGTGAAAGTAACAATGTCGTCGGAAAAAGGTCATTGTCTTTCCTTGTCAAGAAGATGTTCATATGTGGATCAACAACTTTAGAACGGTCACCTAGTTTGAAAAACTTCGTGTGGGTTTCTCCTCGTACGGGCAAGATGGAAAAGGTATGTAACTTGAACTACGGATATTACTCCTCCGTTCTAAATTAATTGTCATTTTGTCTGATTTTGACCGCTAATTAATCACAAATTACAATAAATTACAATATAAAAGTATCTTCATTATAATTTTTAGGAAAATATCTTTCTAATGATGGTAATTTAATACTGTAAGTCATTATAATGTGTAAGTAATTAACGGTCAAAATTTAGTACGTCAAAGTGACAATTAATTTGGAACGGAGGTAGTAGTTAAAGTCTGCATCAAGTGTTTGATTAGGGACATTGAAAATGTAATTTGTAAGTTGAGAGGTTAGTTCATCAATCTATTAGAATTTTCCTATTAGTAGAGTAATCCAATACTAGCTAGTAGCTGGCTAATATAATATAATAAAAATTAAAACAAAAACTCAAATTAGCAATAAGAATTTAAGACAATGAATGGCAGGTTTTCGAACTTATGTTTCACAAGGTGTGGCACATTAATTTTTTTTCATCTCTTATATTTCAAATTTAATATTAAGATTTTTGGACGTCAATAATACCAATTTTTGGGATATTGGATACTAATAATAATGTAGACTATTTTTTTGGATAATTATAGTACCAACTATCGACCTATTTCCCCCAACAGTACACCACCAAGTTGCTATAGTTTAAACTCATCGGAAAGATGATGTGACTCTATAATGTGTGACGTGAAAGGTAGATTAGTGTCCATGTCAACATTTTCTACATAAACTCCGTCTTCCACGTCACGTATCATGGGGCCACGTCACCTTTTCACGAATCAAAACCATACCAAATCAGTGGTGTACTGTTGGTGGAAAATAGATTTTAATGCTTTAGTAGATTCACTGTTAATATGCCACTTTGGAACACTTTGACTTAAGTGATCTTGCATGTAAGTAAAATTACATATATGCATTTCATTATTTTTGTTTTTACTTATTCGTGAAGTTGGTTCTACACATAAAGAGACTATATTTTTACTTATTCGTGAAGTTTATTTTACACTTTCTTTTTTATAGATGGAACATATCACAACAATTGTTCCTTATATTTCGAAAACTCAATAAACTAACAAAACAAAACAAAAGAATACTCCGAAATTCCACCCATGCAAGGTATCGTAGGGTCGGATATGCAGTCTTACCCCTAAATTTTACAATTTAGAGAGATTAGTTTTAATTGACCCAAAATTGGAAATCATTTACTACCTACTACTCCATGGAAAACTCAAAAACACAGGCAGACAAAATTCAACCCTCCTTATTTATGTCCTGCATTTGATTATTACTTTCACACTTCTTGGGTGCCATTTAATTTATTTTTACGTGTCTATAAATATTTAATGATTTACAGATCAGTTGAAACTTCCTCCTTTCTTCCCATTTACAAAACTTGTGTATTTCTATTGACCATAAACGCAATATGCAGATCTTACGTGCTATTATTCAAAAGAAGATGCATCTCCAAAGTTCTTGTCAAACCATGTCCATGAAGAAATACTTAAAACGTGATCAAATTATAGAAAGCATGATCAGCCACGAAGACAAAGAGAGCGCTAAGGTAGGAATAAAGCGAATTGACAAATGGGTGAAGACCGACACAGAATGTAAGCTTTTATGACAAATCATAGTTTAATTTATCTTGTTATACATCAGACTTTGGTCAATAATGTATAACTTGTATGCTGCCTAATTGAGGTTTTTATTTTGTACCTTAGGCTTTAATGATACATCAAGAGAAGTTTCAATGTGTGTGCTTCTAATATTGATTCTTGTATTTCAATTTGTTGCAGATATTGTACTAGAGATCTGACTTTACCCATACCACCCGTGTCAAAGATCAATGTAATACTTACACCCATGTCAAAAATTTAACGAGTGACAGCTTAAGTTTGTTTTTATTTTGTGTAAATTTCATTATAATAGCTATAATTCATACACATTACGACCTATATTAACGTAACTTGTAAAATATTATCCTTGTATTAATCACATTGACGCATTATATTGTTATAGTGTATGAAATTTTTGTTGAATATAACACTACATGACTCATGATATATAGCTCATCAATATAGGATGAAATTGGAAGTCATATTCCTAGATTACATATATAAATTCACTACTGCTTCTTTCCGATCTAAGCTTTATATTTTTCCACTTACTAACAACTTTTTTTTTCCACTTACTAACAAGTTACATTTTTTTTATGATTTTCAAAAATGCATTATATCATTAATGTCAAAATAAAAGAAAAATATACTGAGGGGCAAGATTATTTGATTCCATGAATAATGTAAAGAATCAAGCATAAAAATTGTAAGAAATAATATTGTAGAATTTTTTTATACCAAAATAATTAAAACATGCATATTGAGAGTCATTTGACAACTGAGTATGTGTTTGGCTAAGCTTCTTGGGATCTTTTAGATGGAAAAAGATGAAATTAGAATAAATATGAATATTTTCTAAAATAGTTTCTAACTTTGTAGAAATTAAAATTAGCTCCTAAGACCCGTAGAAGTTGAAGCTACATTTTATAGCTTTTATTTTATAGTTTCTTGGGAGCTACTTACTAAAAAAAATTTAAGGAAGTTCTTTTTTGTCCACAATAACATTTGAGCTTTCCTAGAAAAGAAAATGCTATGTGTATTTTTTTTATTTTAAATATTTCTAATTTCTCATGACCAAAGAAATGTTATTTTCTCGTATTATTTGATTTTGAATTTTCATATTTATCATTAAATGTCTAACACCCACTATTGGTTGGGCAATGCTCTCAGTTGTTGGTGTATCCAAAAGAAATCTGGGTCCGGCGGTAGGATCAGGAGGACAGCTCTGAGACGAACACGGTAATTGGATCAAGGGATTTATAGAGGATTATGGAGATTGCACATCTTTGACGCCCGAACTCAAAGCAATCCTCAAAGGCCTCCAGCTGGCAAAGAATACAGGAGTGAGAAAGCCGATAGTCAAGACAGACTACTTGAAGGCGCTGAACGATATTTGCAAGGCTACTGATAAGTGCTTCTTGTATATATGAGAACTTGGTCATTTTGATGTGAATTTGGGGAATATTTGATTTGGTTATGTATTTCTCATACCCGAATTTCCCATATTACACTTGGTTTGGAGTTTGGTGAGTTTTGTAGGGAATTTGTGAAGAATCGATGTAAACTGAGCCCAAAAAGAAAGTGTAGATCCAAGTTATGAGCTTAAAGGACCAAGAAGTGAGGTGTTGGATCGCCCAAGGCCCAAACAATGGCCCAAAGTACTCCTAGGCTCGAAACAAGCAGTGACACGGGTGCCCCAGGAAGAGCACGGGTCGTGTCTATGGCAAGAGAGTGAGAAAATTCAAGAAGGAAGCTGACACGGTCCGTGCCTACCCTGACACGGTCCGTGTCTCTCCTGTCTTTTCATTTTCGGCGGTTTTTGAAGTGATGTTTGCCTATATTATGCGGATTTCTGGCCGAGTAGAGGGGGATGATCATCCATCATCATCCATTTTCATTCCCTAATCATATCATTCATCATCCATATTCCATTCCATCATTGAAGATTGAGAGAAGATTGAAGATTGAAGAGCAACTCGAACATACTTTGAAGTGGAGGAGCAAAAGTCCTCCATTGTTGATTCCTAGCAAGTTTGTTCTTCACTTGGGTTTATTTTCTCATTCTCTCATAGATTTTCATATGCTTTCTAGAATAAATTTCAATTGCTTTGTAGTTTTAAACATGAATAGTGAGTAGTTCTTTTTAGTTTAGGGGATGAACCTTTGAAGTTGCTTGGTGAATTGACTTTGTTGGATAGAATTATCATGAATTTAGTTTGTTTCAATCTATTTGGTCTTTGAATTGAATTGTTATTGCTTTTGCTTGATCACCAATTGCATGTTAATAGGTTGTTGGATGAAGTACCGAAAGGAGAAGTTTGATTACCCGAAAACCTAGATTAAACTAGTTAAAATTGTCTAGACATAGAAGTTTTAATTAGGGTTCTTGAGATAATTAGATCTTCAACCTTGACTAAATCGAAATAACCACGAAAGTAGGTGCTTGGTTAGTCTTGGCAATTCGCTCTAGTGGCAAAATCTCATTGCGAAGTATTCTATGCGATTATCGAACCTTGATTGTGCAAATTAATGAAATGAGAGTTCAATCCACATCGTTGATTCGTTATTTGTCTTAGGTTTCATCCCCTGAACGCCTTTTTCCCTTGATTAAATCAGAAAAGTTTGTGTGAATATTAGTTTGTTTAGACCTTGATTGTGATTAGAATTTGATTTAGTTGATTCAAAACAAAAATCGGATCGACTTAGCGATCAACTAGGAGGCTAGTTCAGTGCGTTGAAAGGAAAAGTCCCTGTGGGAACGACCTTGATTTATGCTACAATTTCACCCGTGCACTTGCGGCCTATCAAGTTTTTGGCGCCGTTCTGCGGACTTTGTCCCTAGCCACCATCGAACGAATACCCTAAGGTTGCCTAAGTCATTTATTTTCTGTTTTGATTTTCCTTGGTGTTTTGATTTTTGTCTTGCCAGGTTTACTCTACGTGCATGCAAAAGGCTCCACTCTTTGAGCTTGACCCTGAAATCGAAAGAACCTTTCGCTCCCGGCGAAAGAAGCAAAAGTTAGAGCACGCCCGGAGAAGACAAGAAGAGAACTCCAAGCGAAAGAACACCATGTCCGGTGGTGGCGGCGGTGATGGAGAGCCTAGAATCACGCTTGGCTCCTATGTGATGCCGAATGTCACAAATCAACCCTCCGCCTTTAATCCTCCAAGAGTGGCCGCTGACGATTTCGAGCTGAGGAGTTCACTCATCAATTTGGTTAAGGCCAACCCATTTCATGGCCTCCCCAATGAAGATCCCAACCGGCACCTTCGCCTATTCAACCAAGCATGTGAGACTTTTAAGGCAAATGGTGCAACGCCCGATGCAATCAAGCTGCGATTGTTTCCCTTTTCACTTGAAGGGAAGGCTTGGGAGTGGTTGGATGCTCTTCCATCAAGCTCTGTCATCACTACTTTTGACCAACTTGCTAGCTTGTTCTTGGCGAAGTACTTTCCTCCTAGCAAGTTGACGAGCCTCTGGAATCAAATCTCAACATTTGTCCAAGAGCCGGATGAGTCCCTCTATGAAGCATGGGAGAGGTTCAAGGACCTCTTACGTCAATGCCCCCACCATGGTTTAGAACCATGGGTCCCGATCCAAGCTTTCTACAACGGGGTGGATGACAACTTGAGGGCCAACATCTTGGCGGCGGCGGGAGGCAACATCATGTCCAAGACAGTGGCGGAACTCCAAACTTTGATTGAGGAGATGGCGATCAATAGCTACCAGTGGTCAAAGCCCCGTTCCAAGAGGACGGGAGGTAAATATGAAGTTGATGTTATTTCTATGTTGAATGCTAAGTTGGATGCCATGACTAAGAAGATGGATTTGTTGAATGTGAATGCTCCCCCTCCCCAACCATGTGCGTCGTGTCAATCATATGAGCATGAGACCTTGAATTGTCCTAGTGGGTTGGTTAGCAATGAATCGACCGAAGTGGTTAACTATGTTGGTAACCCTTTTCATAGGCAAAACTTTGACCCTTTTTCCAATACTTACAATCCCGGTTTTAGGTTCCACCCGAAATTTTCTTACCGGAATAATAACCAAATGGGTCAATCCCAAGGACAAAGACAACCCCAACCACCTCCACCACAAGCTCCCCAAAAGCCTAACCTAAAGTCCATGATACAAGCTTTGATGTTGTCTCAACAACAACACCAACAACGGCAACTTGAGCATCAACAAAGACAAGATGAGGTGATTAAGGCCTTAGCTACTAAAGTTGACCTTATGAGCACCCACACTCAAATGCTTGAGAATCAAATTGCCATTCAAGCTGGTACCTCCACTACCCCTCCGGGAATGCTTCCCGGAAAACCCGAACCTAACCCTAAGGAGCATTGTAATGCCATTATTTTGAGGAGTGGGACACAATATGAGGGACCTAGCGTGCCAAATACCAAGCATGGGGGAGTAGTGGTTGAGAAGCCTAGTGAGAATGTTGTTAGTTTTGAAAGAGAGAAAGACCTTGAGAGTGAGCATTCAAAAGAGAACACCGAAACCCGACCTTCATCTCCACCTAGAGTTTACAAACCACCGTTACCCTTTCCTCAAAGATATGCTAAGGCTAAATTTGATGCAAAATTCGGCAAGTTCTTTAATATGTTAAAGCAATTGAATGTGAATGTGCCGTTTTTGGATGTTTTATCTCAAATGCCTTTGTATGCAAAGTTTTTGAAAGAAATCCTCTCTAAAAAGAGGAAAATTGATAAAATTGAGGAAGTTGCTTTGACTGAAGAATGTAGTTCTGTGGTTCTTAACAAGCTTACTCCTAAGCTTAAGGACCCGGGAAGCTTTAGTATTCCATGTGGCCTAGTTAGCTTAACCGTTGACCGAGCTTTGTGTGATGTAGGTTCTAGTGTAAGCTTAATGCCCTATTCTTTGTATGAACGGTTGAACCTAGGAGAGTTGAGACCAACTACCATGTCATTGCAAACGGCGGATCGTTCTATCAAATACCCTAAGGGTATTTTGGAGGACTTTCCCCTTAAGGTGGGTGATTGCTATGTGCCGATTGATTTTGTCATCCTTGATATGCCCGAAGATTCCCGTACCCAAATCATTTTGGGGAGACCTTTTCTTGCTACCGTAGGGTGTGTCATAGATGTACAATGTGGAAAGATGAAGTTTAGGATAGGGGAACATGAACTTGAGTTTGATTTATTCCGTGATGTTTTGCCACGTGGCGTTTCCCCTTGCTTTGGTGTTGATGTGTTTGGTGAGAAGGATAAGAATGTTGATGGTTTGATTTGTGAAAAGAACGATGATTGTGTGCATGTAGTGGAGAGTGAAAAGCTTGAGAAATCTCGTGACCATTCTGTTGAAAATTCTTGTGGTTTATTTATTGATAAAGGCCATGAACTTGGTGATGCAAGGGTGAGAATAAAAGAAATTTTGCTCCCACCTAACATCATCAAGAACGTGTCTTATGCTATTAACAAGGGTACATTGGATGAGATTTTCAGGGTTGATGATGGAGATCCCTCCATTTTTGAAGGAGGTGATGAGTTTGACCCAAGCTGTGGGGTCAATTTGAAGATGTTTGGAGGTACTATGCAATGTGAAGCTCCAAAAGCCCTTGGCTATGGAGTTATGGACTATTCACCGGGTTGAGAGGTACCTTGTCCAGCTTAGGACATTAAACAAGCGCTTCTTGGGAGGCAACCCAAGCTTTTTCGATTTTATTTTATTTTTTTTTAGGATTTTCTAAAATTTTTCCTTATTTTTCTTCTTTTTATTTTTGATTCTTCTAGATTTGTGTTTTCTTCCTTTGCTTCTCGGGTGATGTTTCGCATTGCGGACAATGCTCGGTTTAAGCATGGGGGGATTTGTGTAACTTTTTGTGGATATGTGTGTTTTGAGTCGTTTTTTTTTTTTTTGTTTATTTTTGATCTTTAACTTGTTTTGAGTCTTTTTCTTTAGTTTTGATTTTATTTTCTTTGTTTTCTAGATTTTCTTGCAGTTTTTAATTTCTTCTTTTTTTTGTAGGTTATTTTCATTTTCTTATTTTCTTATTTTCATTTTGAGTCTTGTAAAAGGTTATTGAAAAAAAAAATTTTAAAAAAAGAAAAAAAAAGTAAAAAAAAACTGTTTGATATAGGATTTGGCGAGATAGTTTTCTTTTGACTTGATTTGATCTTGTATAGCCCGTTTGTGAAAGACTGTGAATTGACATGAGTTGTGAAGCTAATTGTTGTGAGAATTGTGCTAGGATAGTAAGACCGATTGCCTTTGTTTCTATTTTAAGAATGAGTTGTGCATATGCATATCTTTTTAAACTAGGTAATGATTGTTGAGCGCTACCCGTGAGTCCACATAAGCCTAAAAGAAAAGACTAATCATTTTTATTAGTCTTATTTTCATGAGTGACTCACCATTGTGGCATCCTCCTTCATTTGCTTTGCATCTCCTTGAAATTGCTATGCGTTGTACATTGACAAGATGATAGAGGCATTAGGATTTGAACCCGCAAGCCTTGACCACTCGTTTACATCGGAATATCCTTAGTTAGCCCTTTCTTGCCTTGACTTTTTCTTGTCTTGAACCCATATTATAAGCCTTGGCCGATTATATATTTCCTACCCTTAAGCCATTGCTTGAAATGTGTTGAGTATGAAGTTGGATTGATTATGGTTACTTTGGTGGTTTGGTTTGTGATGGGGAATTGGTTTGAGTTGTATATATTGATTGATTCCCCAAATTATGTACATTGAAGTGGTTGGGTAGAGTTGGAACTTACCTAGTGAGTTTTATATAAGTATGAGTTTGTTTGTTTGTGTGTATGTTTCATTCAAGAAGAAAGAAAGGAAAAAAAGAGAAGAAAAAAAATATAGAAAAAGTGTGAAAAGAAAAAGAAAAAAATCGGAGAATTCCGGAAAAAAGAAGAAAAAGAGAATAAAGTGTTTGACATTGTGTTTCTTTTGTTTTGAGGCAAGTTTCCAATTGTTTGTGGGGTTGAATTGGATTGATTTTAAGTGGTGAGAGTGTATGTATGTTGAATTGGTGAGACATAATTTCAAGCTTTGGCTTCTAGCTCCACAATTCCCAAATATTTATCCACTCCTTACCCTTAACCCTAGCCCCGTTACAACCCTTGAAAGTCCTCTTGATTGTCTTTGTTGCTTTGCAAATTGCGGTGGAGAGTTGAGATTCTTAGCAAGTACGTGGTTGGTTGCGGCCTTGGTTTGAGTATTTGAGCGAACTTTCAATGATTTTTTTTTCATATTTAAACACATGAGAGGAGTGTTTCCACATTCCCAGAAAGTGAGTTTGCTCTTCATTCTTACCTAGTTTCATGCTTAACATGTGCCTTCTTATCTCATTCGGTGATTAAGGGTGATTGGTTGAACTTGATGAGTACCATTCTTGAATAATTTGTCTTCATTTACTTGTGTAAATTGGCTTCTTTTTCACTCTCGGGCTATATTTTAGATTAGATTGGGTTGATTGAATGTTCTATCATTGCCATCCTTAGGAGTTGTAATTAAATAAAAATTTTCGTTTTTGTTATTTTTACTTTTGAGTCTTTTTGTTTTTGCTTTGAGTTCTTTGAGTCTTTTTGTCCCGGTTTCTTTCATTTTCTTTATTTTATTTTGCCTTTTCTTTTGAGTTTGGACTTGCTTAGGGACAAGCAAGGACTAAGCATGGGGGATTTTGATAAGTGCTTCTTGTATATATGAGAACTTGGTCATTTTGATGTGAATTTGGGGAATATTTGATTTGGTTATGTATTTCTTATACCCGAATTTCCCATATTACACTTGGTTTGGAGTTTGGTGAGTTTTGTAGGGAATTTGTGAAGAATCGATGTAAACCGAGCCCAAAAAGCAAGTGTAGATCCAAGTTATGAGCTTAAAGGACCAAGAAGTGAGGTGTTGGATCGCCCAAGGCCCAAACAATGGCCCAAAGTACTCCTAGGCTCGAAACAAGCAGTGACACGGGTGCCCCAGGAAGAGCACGGGTCGTGTCTATGGCCAGAGAGTGAGAAAATTCAAGAAGGAAGCTGACACGGTCCGTGTCACAGGGAGCACGGTTCGTGTCACATGGGGCACTGTCCGTGCCTACCCTGACACGGTCCGTGTCTCTCCTGTCTTTTCATTTTCGGCGGTTTTTGAAGTGATGTTTGCCTATATTATGTGGATTTCTGGCCGAGTAGAGGGGGATGATCATCCATCATCATCCATTTTCATTCCCTAATCATATCATTCATCATCCATATTCCATTCCATCATTGAAGATTGAGAGAAGATTGAAGATTGAAGAGCAACTCGAACATACTTTGAAGTGGAGGAGCAAAAGTCCTCCATTGTTGATTCCTAGCAAGTTTGTTCTTCACTTGGGTTTATTTTCTCATTCTCTCATAGATTTTCATATGCTTTCTAGAATAGATTTCAATTGCTTTGTAGTTTTAAACATGAATAGTGAGTAGTTCTTTTTAGTTTAGGGGATGAACCTTTGAAGTTGCTTGGTGAATTGACTTTGTTGGATAGAATTATCATGAATTTAGTTTGTTTCAATCTATTTGGTCTTTGAATTGAATTGTTATTGCTTTTGCTTGATCACCAATTGCATGTTAATAGGTTGTTGGATGAAGTACCGAAAGGAGAAGTTTGATTACCCGAAAACCTAGATTAAACTAGTTAAAATTGTCTAGACATAGAATTTTTAATTAGGGTTCTTGAGATAATTAGATCTTCAACCTTGACTAAATCGAAATAACCACGAAAGTAGGTGCTTGGTTAGTCTGGCAATTCGCTCTAGTGGCAAAATCTCATTGCGAAGTATTCTATGTGATTATCGAACCTTGATTGTGCAAATTAATGAAATGAGAGTTCAATCCACATCGTTGATTCGTTATTTGACTTAGGTTTCATCCCCTGAACGCCTTTTTCCCTTGATTAAATCAGAAAAGTTTGTGTGAATATTAGTTTGTTTAGACCTTGATTGTGATTAGAATTTGATTTAGTTGATTCAAAACAAAAACCGAATCGACTTAGCGATCAACTAGGAGGCTAGTTCAGTGCGTTGAAAGGAAAAGTCCATGTGGGAACGACCTTGATTTATGCTACAATTTCACCCGTGCACTTGTGGCCTATCAGCTACAGTTCCCAACCCAAGACAAAAACTCATTATCGACCAGTGTAGGAAATTGGTCAAGGCCCAAGACTGGGAAGTGGAGCTCCACCATTGTGCTCGGGAAACAAACAAAGTTGCAGATAGACTGGTTAAACTCGCCCTAACAGCTTAACCCTTGATGATTTTCAAACTGTTTTTATGAAACAACCTCCCGAAGAGATAGCTAACTTATTGCATGTCGATATTGTAGGGAAAGCAACCGAAGCATGCCCCTGCGACTCAAACTGGTCCTCGTTTTTAATGTTTAAATGAATGGGCTTCGACCTTCATTCACACCAAAAAAAAATTAAATATGTTTATATTTAATATTTGAGTAATTTAGGTAAAATTCAAGATGATTATTAATCATCTTGAAACATTTATCATTTTACTTTATTATTATTATGGGAAAGTCCTAACCCGAGTTAGCTGGCTGGGTGGGTGGCTTGTGAATAGACCTGACAAATTCTAACCCGACCCGAGCCCTCCCGAAATTTATGGGTTTTGAACACGATTTTTCCAACTAAACCCGAAATATACCGAAGCCGAAAATTGGCTGGTCAAACCTGATCAACCCGTTTGACCCAAAAAATTAATTTTTTATGTTCAACTTTATTAGAATTTGTGACTTTTTATTGGAATTTTCAACTATTAAACTATAAGCGCAACTCTTTATTTGTTATTCCTCTAATTTAAGTTAAAATAGTTACAATAATCTATCGTTACTAGCAGATTATCATATTTTATTACGTATACTGTACAAAAAGTAGTATGGAGATACCATTTTTAAGATAGGAAAAATGGAAAAAGGTCGCAATCATAATATGTTAAGTTGACAAGAAACCGAAATACACCGGCTATATTTATCCGAACCCGAAATACACTCAACTCGTGTTTATCAGAACCCGATATACAACCAACCCGAAACCTACTCTTGGTACGACCGAATGGACATGTCTACTTGTGAAATTTGGGGTTTCGCGGGTGACAGGGTCAGCGTTTTGGTTATTTATACAGCGAAAAGCCCTTGTTTGCCAATGCCATTGGAAGATTGTACAGAATTCAGCAAGCTTTCCTCCAATCTCTGGATTACAACAACATCAGAAGCTTCAAGATTTCGATTCAATGTATTCGCTTCGCAATGAAGATCTCCTCCTTAATACTTCCCTTGCTAACTATCTTGACAGTAATATTCTTTCTCCCTGTTTTCAATTTTTCTATCTTGAATGGTGAGACTGGGAGTGCTATTCTCTTCTTGCTTAATTTTGTGTGTTTTCTTTGATTCTTGAAAAATTGTCGAATTTTGCAGAATTTTCTTATATTTTCTTCATGTTCATGACTCTGCCGCTTAATTCAAATTGTTCTTGCATTTCACTTTGCATGGTTGTTTTCTTTGTGTGAATCACATTGTGTTTTTTCACTCTTGATTTCACAAGTTTGTTGCTATATATCGCGCATTCTTGAATCTTGCAAAAGTTTAAAATTATAGCACGGGAAATCTGCAAAATGTGAGTTCATCAATCAAATGGCGGGAAATCGAATCATCGGATATGTTGATATTTCTAATTTCTTAATAGAAATTTGGAAATTCTGCTAGGATTCTGAGTTCATGGGTGGTTCTAGGGTTGCATTCATCGGATATGTTGATATTTCTAATTTCTTGATGGAAATTTGGAAATTCTGCTAGGATTCTGAGTTCATGGGTGGTTCTAGGGTTGCATCTTTATAGTTGGAGCCTTGTTTTCATGTTCTACTAACGATCGCAATGCCTTTAACTAGCAAGCTTCATAGACATATCATAGTTATGCTGCATTTTCCGATGTCTTTATAACATTTTCTGATGTCTAAAGTATATTGTTAGATCTTCTTTGTCACAAAACCCGGGATTGCAGAGTCTCCTATGCATTTATATATTCTCGAACGACAAGATTCAGATATAACTATAAGCCCAAGAGCTTGTTGCTCAAATGGCATCGTTAGTAACTTGGAAGGAAAATGAGATGATGTAGTGAGATATACTAATGGATGAAAACTATGGTCTTAATAGGGCTTATCGTGTAATTCTGCTTTATGCTTTAGGGTTTAGGGTTTAGGGTTTAGGGCTATGCTTTTTATTAGTCGCTTAGACAGTTAAAATGTCGCGTCACCATTGAAATCGATGTTGGAATACGTAAGCTAACTTGCTACTGATTTACAAGTGCAATGAAATGATTTGTTTCAATATCTTGAACTAATTCTTCCATCAGTTCCATGTGATGCTATTCATGTCAAATACCAAGATACTGAGAATCCTTTTACCGTGCAGGAAAGCTTCTTGTCTTGTTAAGAGATGATAGGAAGCTACTGGGGACATTACGTACTTTTGATCAGTATGGTATTATTTCTATACGAAATTTTCATTTTTCTTAGTTTCTGTCGCCTCTTAGCTATCTACTTATTAGACTTTTGCTTTTGACGCAGCAAACGTCGTTCTTGAAGGTGCTGTTGAGAGGGCAATTGTTGGTGATCTTTACTGTGACATGCCTTTGGGTTTATACGTAATTCGTGGAGAGAACGTGGTGTTGATTGGGGAAATGGTAATGTTTATTCCCTGCTTTTAAACTTCTTCTTTTATCATCGCTATCCCATCCCATGTATTAGTTGCTTGATCAACATAAAGATTGAGAAGATAGCCAAGTGTAGGGTAGTGAGAACACTGCCACCAGTGGATATAGATCATGATTACCGTACTCTTGTTTACCTTATGGGGCGTTTGGTTGAGAAATTTTTTCAAAGTTGACCAACTTTCCCATATTTGGTTTTTCATAATATATAGGAAAGTTTTGATGTGAGACCCATTATTTCCTCACAACCTCAGGAAAAAGTTTCCCAAGGGGGGCTAGGGAAAATCTTTCCCGGGAAAATTTTTTCTGGGAAGTCTTTCCTAGGAAACTTCCAAACGCACTTAATTATTAGTATGGAATCCTGCAAATTCCCTCTCATCATTCGTGATTTATCCTGAGTAAATTGGTCCATTTCGATTGAATGAAAGAGATTAAATAATTCCATTTTGATTGAATGAAAGATGTGATATGTTGGTATGCATTATCAGAAACACTTCATTAGTTCAATATGTTCCTAGTTTCATTTTCTGGTGCTATGGGCATGTCTTCTTTTAGGGCAACCTAACCCATTGGTTAGTTAATTTCTCACTCAAGGACTAAAGATGTTGCTTATTTTTTCTGTCTAGGCCAGAGATCAACCAGAGCTTCCTCCTCATATGAGACTTGTGTCAGAACCAGAAATACGAGAGGTAATATGTCATTCCTAGTTTCCTCCTTATTTATGTGATCATGTTGCCGATCAACATATGCCGAAAAACAGACAACAAATACCTTGCTGACTTCATATGTCTGTTTCTCAGGCTCAAAAGGCAGAAAGAGTGGCTGATATTTTGAAGGGGACAATGAGACAGCGGATGGAGTTCCTTGATCTTGACGACTGACAGTAAATACTTTTCAAGCTCCATTAATCTCTCAGTGACCGTGTGTATCATTCTTAAGTGTTCTTTTCTCTGCCTGCAAATATTATCGTGGAGATCATCGTAAAAGTTGTAGGAATTGTACAGGATGGCTAACCTGATCATATGTCTCTATCTGTGTGAATCGAGTTGTAACTGAATTGCCCTCAATAATGGGTGTCTTCAAAACTAATACTAGAAGAATTTTACTAGTTTTGGTCTCTGAGTGAAGAACACTCGACAATTACACTCAGCTGTGTCTGAAGAAAGCCATGAAGTGTAGCATATTTTCTGTTTTTTTGTACAATGGCACATTGTTCTCATTCCTGTACTGTGTAACGAAGAAAATTCTGTACATAATTTGCTTTTTTTCTGGGTGGTGGTTTTTTTTTTCCGTATGTTCACTGGTCTTTATTGTGCAATACGTTATTGTTTGGGCTCTTGATTATATGATGAAAGTGATTGCCATTTTCAACTTGTACTAACCCAATTGTTAGTTTCGTACCTTGTCTTTGGATGTTAGTTCAGTTCAATTCAAAAAAAGTAATAGCTCTGAGATAGAGCTCACTGAACTGTGTTTATTACATTTGAAAATATGGGAAAGTTATTAGGAAAGTTTATTTAAAATATCTAGATTATTCTTTAATTAGAGTTAAGGTTGCTTTACTCCCCGATTTGCTTAAGTCTGGGATTCTTTTCCTCCTCCGGCCGGAATCCGGAATGCAGGCCTAGTATGAGTTAGTTACCTGCTCCTTTAAGCCCTAAAAAGACCACTTACTAGACCTATTCACAAAGGGCCTATTAAGAGACTTAGTGACCTTGCCTTGCGGCCAATGCATTCTACCGGGATGGCCAAAAAAGACACTTAAAATATTTTTTGGAAGCTCTGACTTATCTTTACTCAGTACGAGTTCCGGCTAAGGTAGCCAACCATTGGTCTTAGCTCTGCCATCATATCTGGCTGATCAATCTCAGGCAGTGAATCAGAGGGGTTCAGCGCCTACATATCTACATATCTTGTAGCTGCTACTATCGGAGATAATTTACTGCTTTCGTCACTTCGTACCTTATAAAATCATTTTGAAGGGTATTTTGAAAAGTTACATTATAAAAGTTTCACTTTCCTATAGAAAATTAAAAAATAAACTTTTCCAACTTTTCTATAGGAAAAATTTTCGCATGAATCATAGAAAATTTTGGACCACATTCAAAAAACTTTTTCATTGACATTTTGCAACTAAGGCCCTGTAAATTTCATGGGTTAATTGAGGTAAGTAGATAATTACCATAAATCACCGAAAGTTACCAAAAATTACCAAAAGTTACCAAAAATTACCGAAAGTTACCAAAATTATCGAAAATCACATGACACGTGTAAAGTAGGTTTTTTTTTATTTTTTCCTTTTATTTCAAAAACACAAATTTACCCATATAAATTTACCCATATAAATTTACCCAAAATTACCAAAAGTTACCAAAAATTACAAAAAGTTACCAAATATTACCAAAATTCATCATTTACCTTACCTCAAGATACCCATGAAATTTACAGGCCCTAAATATGAAAAAGTTTAGTCAATCCGAGAAAATTGACAAACTTTTCCCGGGATCATTCAGAACCAGACGCTTCCGTACGCGTTGCCAAGTTTAGCTCGGCTTTACTGAGGCTCTTCATTGGGTCAATGTCGAAAGCCCAATGAAGCTTTTTTTAAGGCCAATGACTGGGCCAAAATTTTATCTGTCCAAGGTTGAACCACCATGGAAACCTTGGACCAACTAAGACGAACCAATTAGCACCGAGGTTCACTTATGGGCTGCTCGGGTGACCTGGGCCACTGGGCCTGTTGGGTCTACTGTTCACTTAAGTCTAATCTTCTTTAAAATGCCACAGATTTTAGGATGCGGATGACGTGATGCTGGAAATACCCTATGTGGACAGTCGAGTTTTTTTTTTTTCTGATTCTTTTTAAACAAATTTGAAAACTTTTTATATATCTTTGCGTATAATATGATAAATCATTGACATTATTGTAGAATTTTGCACTTTATTTATTTCAGCCATGTTATTTCATGTATTGCTTGATTTGCTTCTAAATTAGAGGTGAACAGAAAAATCGGATATTCGGATTCAAATTCAGAAACGGTTAGATTTAGTGGATCTGGATCCTAGTTAATTGGATTCGAGGCAGGATCCTAAAGATAGGATGTCGTAAATGGATTCCGGACTAGATCATGACACGTAGGATCCAGAACCGGACTTGATATCCATGATCCAATTAATTATTTTAAGATTATTAATACAAAAACTAAATTTAAGTACTATTAGTCTGGATTCTAGAGACTATTCAATCAGCCATTCAGTCCTCTCAAGTCTCACCAATTATGGATCCGAGCCCATGAATCATATAGTCACATACTATGATACTAATATACTATTATAAGGAGAAACCCTAATGCTAAGACTTGTAACTTACTGTTGTGTTTGAGATTTTAAACCTTGAACTTTAAAGTTGGTGATATTAACAAAGAGTGGAGAAACGAACCCGATTGAAATTTGATAAGAACATTGTGTTGGAATACTACTTATTAAACTAAATTGACATGTGAATTTTTTCAACCATTTACCCGATTAAGGATTCAGTACCAGTGGTTCGGGGACTAGATTCTTTTTACGATCCAATTGAAATAGGATCGGAACTGGATCCAAAAATCAGGTTCTAGTACTAAATGAATCCGAGACTGGATCCTTGAATTTTTCCAACATGAATTATTTAATTTTCAAAATATTTAGGTTATATTTTATGTCCCTTCATCTCAAAAATAATAAAATTTTTGATTTTCTCTCTGTGTAACACCTCAATTTTACAAGTTAATCTAAACTTTGTAAAATTGAGGTGTTACAGAGAGAGAAAATAAAAAATTTTATTATGCTCAAGATGAAGGGACATAAAATATAACCTAAATATTTTGAAAATTAAATAATTCATGTGTGATAACTAAAGATATATAACTCCTCAAAAAAAATGAAAAAAAAGTTACAGATAACTCTGGCACCAAGTCATTAGGTAACCATAAACAATGGTTTAATACTTTAATACTTTGATCTCATCCAAGGCAAATTATTGATGTCCATAAACACTAAACAATTAGGATATACAAAAGCATACGCCTCAACGTTTGCCAAACGGGCCATATGATGTAACTATCCTATTGCTAGAATTATGATTTTCTTTTCTCCTGTAGGGAAAGTGCGACAATGATATGGTATGGTGAAAATATGGATGGTGTAATATAATATGGTAGGATGTGGTAAGTTGTGGTAAAAATAGTTGACGTGGTAGATGAGGTGAGAGAAAAATTAAAAGTAGTGACAAAAGTGAGGAAAGAGAAAACTCAGGAGAAAGAAAGTTATGGTTATACTCCCTCCGTCCCTTAATGAGAGTCAATTTTTCTAACTACCTTGTGCCTTTATATTTGTTAATTTTACATTTCTAACAATTAAAATACTCATATTACCCTTAATTAATTAATGTTATTTTTATTTTATCTTTTATAATTCTCCATAATTCTTCTCTTTTAGTGAAGGGTATATTCGTCCATGTATAATTTTTTCACTCTATTTCCAAGACACGTTGGTTTTATAAAATTAGTTAATTTGACATTCAAAAAGAGATGGAGGAAGACTAGGGAGTATTTTATAATTTGCAGCTTGTGGTATAGTATGGTAATAATATGTGATGGTCTATGACTAGAATGATAAATTGTTGTAATTGCAGTATAATATCACATAAAACAACAGAGTCTCATGAGGCTAAAGCTGAAGAGGAACAATGAATGAGAAATCTAGCAAGTGGATGCAACGTACAAAGGGAATCTAATACTTGGAATTTGCAGGATATGGGCAATGGTTGGTTAATGCTACACATTTAGGCCTTATTCTTTTCTGCGGTATTTTGCGGAATGGTGTGGTATGGTGTAGTGAAATTGTAGTAGGTTATTGGTGTTTGGGGTAGGTGAAAAGAGAGAATGTAAAAAGTAGAGGAGAAAAGTGGAAGAAAGAAAAGTAATGATTTGTGGTAAAATGTGATAAGTTGTGGCAAACTGTGATATGCTATGGCACCGCAGTTTGCCAACCGCAGAAAAGAAACAGGGCCGCGTTGAGTTTGTTGACTATTGGCATATGCTTGGTGAAATCTTGGCATATGCTTGTACCAATTGCAGACAAGCGCTGAGGATAATCAGATCTCAGGCACTGATTGGTTAACAAGACAAGTTGCACGACCGATTATGCAGCAACTTTGGTCAAAATTACCATCTAAACTTTTCTCTAATCAAATTATCACTCAAGTCTTTAAGGCCCGGTATTTTATGTGATGGGTGGAGTGTAGTGATAGTGTGGTGATGATGCGGTGCAATGAAAATTAAAAAAGTATGGTGAGAGTTATGGTAGGTGGGGTAGATGAAAAGAGAAAATGTGAAAAGTAAAAGAGAAAAGTGAAAAGATACATTGTTAATAGTTGTGGTATGTTGTGGTGAATTGTAGTAGAAATTAAAGAGTGTGGTGCGATGTGGTACCGCACTACAACCTACCGCATAAAAGAACAGGACCTAAAGTGTTTAGGTTTATCAGACCAACCTGTTTTTGCGGTTGGAAAGAGAGTGTATAACCTACGAGTGATAGATAGTAGCAAAGCGTGTGATTGGAAGAATATGTTACTTTCTTGAGCATTGATTTTTCTTTCTTATCCCTCTAGTTAGTCCCTCACTCATTCATATCTTTCTATTGCACACGAGTTATTCACACTTTTTCGAACAAACCCAAACATTTTAGGGTTAAATTTGTTTGAAATCACCAACCGAACAAAACCCCTAATTCAATTTTTGGGTTTCCAACAACATTGAAAGTGAAATTTGACAATGCAATTTTAGAATCCCTGAGAAAGTTAGAAGAAAAGAGGAAAGGGGATCAATACAAAGAAGACAAAATGTTTAGTCGGAGACTCCCAATTTTATGTACGTTTCCCAAATAAACAAAGATAAATTTTAAAAACCTACAATAGCCGGTGATGTGGCAATTTTAATGAGTTTAAGAACTTGAATGGCAATAACTTTAATTAGTTGAATGACAATTTTGACTAAAAAAATTTAGGGTAACAATTTGACCAAAAATATAAGTTAGGGGCACACTATAGTATTAACATATGCAAACATTAAGCTAGTTGCGAAAACACACAGCATATGACATTATTGGCAACTACAAGATTGAAAACTTCAAACCAATATCTGTCTGCAATATATATTACATGTACTTGGGGCACGTGTTAATCATAATAATAAAAGTGAACAACCGTAGTACTAACAAACACAACAGGATCCGATCCTAAATCTAAGTAAGAAGACGGATGAGGGTCTCATAATTTGGAAAGAGAGAAATTAGTTCACTTTGGTTTGCCAACTCAAAGTCCTCAAACTGGAAAGCAGGGGCACAGGTACACCCTACCAGGGAGTAGTGTTCCTCAGAATCCCTTGGCTCTGCTTTAGTTGCAACACCATTTGGAGAAATGCTGATGTCTTTAGTTGGGAATGAACCAAACCAGATATTAGGGGGTACACTGTACTGAGGCTCCTGATTTTCCATCAGATTGGGACCGAGGCAAGTTAGCTTCACACTCCCATCCTTCTCGTTCAGCTCAACAATCTGCAATTGTAGACATTTGGGTTTAGAACTCCGGATGCAATAGAGGTGTAAGAGTTATATTGATCAAATAAATTAGCGGAAGCAAAAATAAGATGACCCCAAGATATCGAGAAAAATAAGAGTGTAAGATAAAGGGGAACAAATTTTAACATGGAAACCCGAATCGGGAAAAAAACCACAGGCAGCACAAGCACAAACAAATTTACTATTGGTGGATAATACAACGAATGATCTCCACTTGAGATCCAACATAGAGAGTATTTACGATCAACCCAAAAGAGACACATGTTCTTATACTACTAAACTCTCAACAAAATCTCTTTCGTCATCTAAGATTTGCCCCAATGGACATCAAACTTGGCCACACCAAACAAGGTAAACGAACCCTCTATTTATAGGGAAGAACTCCCTCTAAGCCTAACTTGACCCCCACTCGAATGTAATACAAATAGGAAATCAATATAATATGGAAGCCAAAATAATTTCCTAATACAATTAGAAAACAAATAACTGTTGGGTCAAGAGATTGGGTGATTTTCGGACACTTTCCAAGTTTCCCATTCATTTATTGCTACTAATCCTAGACAATCAACAGTATGAGTTTAACGCATTACATTAAAACCCAGTATAAAGAAAGAAATAGTGATAAGGAAGATTTCAGACAGCACATCTGTTTCTGCAAGTTTATCCCACCTTGAAAACTTTCAAGTCTTCAGTGCTTAGTGCTTTAGTTCCATTTTTCCCATGAACAAAACACGCCATTAATGTAAAATATGAGACTCAAAGGAGCAAAGCTCTCACTCCTAGATTCTATTCCAAGTGAAAGCTCAAAGAGATGAGAGTAATAGCAACAATGCAACATCAACCAAGCATGTTAAAAATGAATCGTCCGAGAATTTGTGGATGGAACAAGCTTACAGTTATAGGCTCTCCCAAATAGAAGTGCCAGGTTTCTGCACATGGAATCCTATGGAGCTTAGAGACACTGCCTGATGGAAGCAAAAAGTAAATTGCCGTGCTAACAGCCCGATCAACCTTGTCTGCAAAAATTAGCCATCATCATCAGCAATGGAGTGAGACTCGAGTCACGATCTTTCAGCCAAAGAATATGGACAAAGGCGGAGGAAAATCTTTGTTCAAATTGCAACTACAGAACACAAGGGCCTGATAGATGTACCCCAGCTTATGTATTAGATTGATTTATGGAGTATTTCTGTGAGAAGTGTAAATATATAGTATGTTCTAAATGTTCAGACCATCTACAACTCAATCTATCTACTTCATGTCTCACAACATAGTTTAGATAAGAAAAATCTCACAAGGCACTCAATTTTTCCCAAACCATTAGCTGATCAATGAAAATTGACATTGATAATTTCCATAAAATTTTCATCGGGTAATTTGACAAAAAAAGTTACTCCAAACGCTAAATGTTAACTTTATTTTAAAAAATTTTAACATTTCCCCTCAGAAACTGGTAAAATTCCTCTATTCAGAATGCAACTTAATATTGACATATCAAACACCAATATTTCCTCAATTAGAGTTTAGACTTGATCAAAATGTTAAAACACTATTGTCAAACACGGCCTTTTACTTCCATAATCAAAACACCCATGTCCAGTTGCAGCATCAGACAAGCTCCCCACCAGCAAGCAGGAACAATCACAATTCCCAGATCAGCTAACTCTATAGACTACATTCAATGACTGAATCCGAAGCATAAGTTAAAACAGACACCACCATCATCCACGATCAACCCAAGCAAATCCTAGGAATTATGATTACACTAACAAAATGAAGCAAAATTGCGGAATCCCAGCAAATTGCAAAGGCAAATGAAGGAAATGGCGCAAAATAGAAAGAAAAAGACTGACATTGAGAGGGTAGGTGGGATTTGGAGAGAGTGACTGAATGATCCCTGAATGTTTCGTGGAAGTATCCACCTTCAACGTGAGCTTTCAGATCCAGCTTCTTCACAATATCAGATGTCCGAACCATCTCTATGTCTGTCTATGTCGCTCTGTGTGCGATCTGCTGCTGCTTTTGCAGGTCGGAAATGGTGGTGGTGGTCTCAGTCTCTCACAGTTGTTGTTGGAGTAGGTACGATTTACGAGGAATTGGATTGAGGGTGAGGATGATTATTTTCAACTATGGCCGGCGCCTGCGATTGCCATTTCTTCTTTTTTTTATTTTTTTTCCTGTCTGGTGCAAAAAGAGAGTGCACTGATAGAGATGTCATTAGACGACTAGGTAAAAGTGGTAAAAATGACACCTGGATTAATGAAGTATACTAGGGTCCGCTTGGGAATGGTGTTAAAAAGGAGGGTAGGAATTCATAAGAGCAAAGGAGTGTGAGGTATGAGAGTGTTTGTAAGGGTATGTGCGTGTGAGAGAGATATGTGTGTGTGTGTGTGTGTGTGTGAGTGAGAGAGATGTGCACGAGAGAGACGATAGACGAGAGAGGGGGGATTCGAGAGAGAGAGAGAGAGTGAGAGAGATGGGCATGAGAGAAAGAGAGAGAGAGAGGGAGATTTGAGAGAGAGATATGCGTGAGTGAATGAGAGAGATACGCACAAGAGAGAGAGGGAGAGGGGGGAGATAAGAGAGAGAGAGAGAGAGAGAGAGAGAGAGAGGGGTGTGTGTGTGTGTGACAGAGAGAGAGAGAGAGAGAGAGAGAGAAGGAGGGAGGGAGGGAGGGAGAGAGAGATGTGTGTGTGTGTATGTGTGTGTGTGTGTGTGAGAGAGAGAGAGAGAGTGTGTGTGTAATCTAGCCCGCACTATACAAATATGTCAGTGTGTCTATATGTGAGCGGTTGTAGCAGGTTGTGATTTATTATTTTTTTTTTACTAATTGTGCTTGCTTTTAATTAAACACTCACTCACCCTCTCAGATCTCTCTCCTCTCACACAATCTTTCTTTTTCATCCCCAATACCGTCCACTAGTCATCACCTTTGGTGTCAGCGTCCTCTTCACCATCCACCGCAACCCGCCCCGTCCCTACGCTCACAACCCGCCCCCTCTTTGGCGCCCCTTTTCTCCTCAGCCTCAGTGTTGTTGCCACTCACGATCGCTCTCAAAAGCCGCCTACGTCGACTGTAGTCACCACCGAAGCTGAGCAGGCACCTCTCTCAAGCCTCGTAGCCCCCTTCCCAAATCTAAAACTCTAAATCACTCCATGTTGCATGCACCCACTGTCGACGCCCACCACCACCCTCATCATTACTAGTCGACACCCTTGCCAACACCCTTTACGACCACCGCTAGCCCCCTGTTGCCACCCCTTTCCCCTAGCCTCCACTCTATGTGCGTACTATTCCTCTCCCGCCACCCTCCACTGCCTTCTGCCGTAACCACCACTCAGCCGCTGCCGCCACCGTGCACCCCCATTGGCCACTCTTATCCATCAATTCAAACATCAAACTCTAACCCTCCACCATTCAAATTCACCACCACCCCCTCAAAGTCAACCTTCAATTACCAAATTCCCATCTCCTCACTCTTCTCTCTCAATTCAAACATCAAACTCTAACCTTCCACCATTCAAATTCACCACCACTCCCTCAAAGTCCCCCTGCTCCCACCCTCTCGCCGGAATTTTGGCCTTTACCTTGATGCAAAACAGGGAAGAAGCAGCCTCAATTTTCGGCACGTCTTTTCCAAATGTCACAAAGGGAAACCATGGTTTACCTTTCTAAATATCTGTGGATATCTACAAAAGTGAACCACGGTTCCCCTTCGCAAACATCCAGAAAAGACGCACCGGGAACTTTTGCGTCGAGACAGGGGCCAAAATCCGAACTCAGAAATGCCCCTCTTCCTCTACGTTTCTATGTTCGCATACTCAGCATTTCTATTAATGGCGTCTTGCATCGCTAATAAGATAGCATGAAGCTCAGCTTGGACTATTGATTGAGCCTAAATGCTACATCCTCTTCATCCTCCAATCGACTCATAAGGTTGTTGTATACGTATCCATGCCGCAGATCCTTGAAATGTTCGTGACCTCCAGGTCACATCCACTTAGTATAAATATTGCAAAGACAGGTTTTCAACAAAGTCTTTAACAATCTGCTTTGAATATCCATTAACAAATTTCTGTTGATACTTCCGCGCGTGTGTCCACCTTAGAGAGGCCTGACGAATGTTACCTTGCAAAAACAATTCTAATATGCTTTGATGAACCAATCAAGATTTGACCATATTTCGGCTTTTTCAAATGGTCTATAAAACTGCAATGAATGATATCAATCTTGTCCCGTCATCTTTATCCGTGTTGATTAAGTATCTGAGTCAATCCTTCAACCATTGCCGCCACTCGAGATCGGTCTCTGGTTCCTTGATACCAAGGGGCTTGCATGCTAGGATAGTTTGGCAATATGACAATCCCTAAATAGATGAGTACACATCTCTAGATATCCATCATACCAGCATTCATTTCCTTCATAAATTCCCCTTTCCTGTCGTTTTGCTCCAATTGGAAGAGTTTGATTCACACACTTTCAAACAAACAATTTCCATTTTGGTGATATGTGGCTATAAAATAGTACTTCTAAACCAACCTCTTAAAGTATCTTCTTCTCTTTCCCCTAAATGTACAAGAAATATGCGTTTGTAGACCTATATATGTGGAGAGAATTCAATTAAAATTGTGTGCACAGAAGAAAACAACATGATAGAGATGGATAGTGAGAAGTACAAGCAATAAGCAACCAATCCAAGGGGTTCAAGTTCAATGCCACAATGAGCCAATCATGTTATGACACATGTACAAGGCAAGATATAGCAAGCAATAAATAGCAACACCAACTAGGACTTGCACAAATATGTCTCAACCAATAATCCAGATTTCTCATATCTAATGGTGCGTTTGGTTATAACTATTTTTTGGAAAAATTTGTTAATCTTTTAAGTTGATCAAATTTTCTCATGTTTGTTTTAAAATGAGGGAAGAAAAATTCTGAAGTGGGCCTCATAATTTTCCCAAGGTGAATGAGAAAAATTTTTCTCATGGGGGGCTTGCGAAAGATTTGTGCTCATGCGAAAGGAAAAGTTTTTTAACTTTGTTTCCAAAAATGCCCTTAAAAACTATCTTATAAATTAACATATGTAAGGTAGTTTGGACATTTCTAATAAATTTTCCCACAAACTTTCCTATGTTCTCAAATGTAAACCAAACACTGTGAATTATTCTTTCCCAGAGAAAATTTTCCTAGGAAAAATTTTCCCGAGAAAAATTTTCCCGGAAAAGAACCAAGTGCACCCCAAAACAAAATGGCCATGATCATAAAATTTTTGTCCGAATTTTGACGTTGATTAGTTTAACCGAAATTCAAACACAAGTTTTCTCAAATATCTATTGTCCGAATTCGATTTATACCTAAATTTATATTTGGCTAATTTATCCAACACGAATCCCGACCCCCTCAAACCCCTTCATGTATCTTTGTGCATGGGGGAAGGTTGCCTACATCTGGATCCCTTCAAACCCCATATTAGTGAGACCACATTAGGGCTAACTGTTGTTGTTGAATCTCGACCCAAAAAATACGCAAATGAACTTATTATTGACCATTAGACTTGTTATTGATCTGAACCCGAATTTTTACCGATCCTAACAACAACTAACCCACATACCCTTGACTGTAAAAATATAAGGAAGCATTTAGTAGAAAACTTTCCTATGGTTGGTTCTCCCTAATACATGGGAAAGTGTGATACCCACTATTTCCCTCATAAACTCAGTAAAGTCCCATTCTTTTACGCGGTAGATTGCGGTGCGGTATCACACTGTACCACAACTCTTTAATTTCTACCACACTTCACCACGCCACACCGCAATCATTACCAATATATCTCTTCACTTTTCTCTTCTACTTTTCACATTATCTCTCCTCACATACCCTACTTACCATAATTCTCACAACTCACCACAATTCACCACACTTTTTCAAGTTCTACCACACCGGAACCAACCGTATAAAAAAATGGACCCTATAATGCTTTCCAAGGGGACCTAGGCCTGAAAAAAAATTTTCCCAGAGACTATCAAACGCACCGTAAATGGACTACTATGATTAAAAATTAAAATAATGAAATTTGAGACCCACAAAATGAATGTACCAAACCCTGAATATATATTTCATAATTTAGAATGCACGTCCACCAGTAGCTGAGTGTTGAATTAACAGCATTTTAGCATCTTCCAGTATTTGATTCTCAGCATCTCCTCCTTTTATTAAATAAACCCCAGAGCTCAGTCTTCCTCCACCACACCACATCAACTACTCTCACACTCATACACCCCACAAAATCAAAAAAATGAACGTCCTAGATTCAGCCTTGGATGCATTCGCCTTCAACCCAGCTAATCTGGGCCCTCTATTGACCGCCGCCGTCAGCAGCCTCTGGGCCTGGGTCGCCGTCGTCACCGCCGCCGCCTTCAGCTTCTGGCGCCTCCGCAACATCCGCCCTTCTCATTCCCGTTCTCCTCCCAATGTGAAGCCTTCTCCATCAGAGCCATCAACGACGTCGTTTAGGGCAGCAGAGCCATCAACGACGTCGTTTGGGGCCCAGGCCAAGACAGAAGTAGCAGAGCCATCAACGACGTCGTTTGGAGCAGCAGCAGTAGCGCCGTGTTTGGGTGGAGGAGAGAATGAGATGGGGAAAGAGGAGGAAGGAGTATTGACGAGGGGAGACAGCTTCAAGAATCGCTTCACTGTGACGTATTATCACCAGGAGGAGGTTGAAGATGATGATGACGATGATGATGACGTGGAGGTGACGAAGAGGTGGGCCAGGGGGAATGGGGGATTGACGGTTGAGATTGAAAGGAGGGATTGGGATGTGGGGTTGGGATTGGATTGGTATGGGTATCAAGATAGAAGAGTGATTGATGGGAGTGTGGTCAGATTGTGGGAACAAACGACGTCGCCTGGGTCTTGTCGTAGGAGAAGCCTTCTTCCTGCTTCACCTTCCTCTTTGGCTTTTGCCTCACAATATTTGGATAATTATTAATTAATTAATTAGTTAATTAATTGTTATCATTATTTATTAGTCATTACTAATATGTGGGTTAATTTTGATTAATCCTATATATGTAACACAAATGTATATACTCTCTCTATTTCCAATTGTGGGTTGCTATATGCATGCAATTTTGAAAATTTTAGCTATCAATTCTATGTTTCAAATTTTGGATCCCTATGAACGATGTGCATGCCATTCATAAGCTTAATATAGGAGTGTTTGGCTATAAGTTTTTGGGGATAGTTGTTAGATTTGTGCACACCGTTAATCTTTTAATCAAGGTCAAAAAGTTACCTGAGTTGTTTGATAAATGATTTTTCATATTAAATTTTTGGATCCAATAAGTTAATTTTCAAAAAGTTACTTGCACGAACTCTTTGAAGTAGCTTTTCACAAAGAGTTGTTTTACCAAATATTTTTCTTATAATCAGCTAACTCATATAACTAAAAACAAACAGATAATCTAAACAGTTATCAATTAATAGTTATTAGCTAACAAGAGGTTGACAAACAGGGCCATAGTGATCATATATACCAGGTCATAATCATTAATCATTACATTCGTGGTGAAAAATTTTTCCACATAAATGCTACTAGCTCACTTGGCATCTTTGTGACATTTTCTTCATCTTGGAGGTTGTGTGGAGATGAGCAAGGGCATGAACCAAGCCTTTGTAAATAGGAAATCTTACTATTGACAAATAATCATGCATTGTACTCTTAAACATGACATTTTTGGACATATGATCTTTGAGACAAATAATCTTTACTCAGTTTTATTGACTTCCAAAAATCCATTATAGAATTAATATTATTAGGATTATTATTGGACTATGATACTGTACTTTGGGACCAGTGAATAATCATGCATTTTACTCTTTTAAAGATGACATTTTTGGATGACATAACTCCTATATTACACACATATATTCATATTAAATTGTTTAAGATATCTAATTTGGAAATCTTACTATAGACAAAAAAAGTATAATAAGTATTTTACATATTATAACTTAAATTTTTAAAAAAATTTGTCAAATATTAGAAAATTACACATTCTTAATAAGCAAGTTCTTCAACAATATGTGCAATTTCATTTTGTCCACTGCAATTCACAGGTGTAGGTACTAACATTAATTTAAAGAATCGAGTCAAAATTGGGGTACACGAAATCATGTAACCTATTCATAATACTTCTATGCAAACTGCTTACTGTAAAACAGATAAAAATATAGCCATGGGTCATATTCATTTTGAACTCTTCTTTTTCGACTTTTTGGTCTTGAGGGATAGTGCATTTGCCACACTCCTGCCTTCCAAACTTTTGGTTAACTTAGCAACACTGGCCATACCCCTTCTTGCAGCAGCCTTATGCTCCGGCCTTCGGCTCAGCAGTTTCCGGTCGAGAGGCCAGTAGGCATATGGCTCGAGCTTGCCCTTCTTCTTCACGTCCCCGCGAGCCTTTTTGCTCGCATATTCGCTGCCTGTATAAGCCCATCCAGAGTTTGATGTTTTCTGTCGCTTCTGGGCTTTTTTGGTAGAGTTTCTAGATACATAACTGCCCACTTCAGTTTTATCTTCTTCATCTGATTCATGATCAGATGCTTTGTCTTTCTTGTCTTTTGTTGATTTTCTACCTTCGTGAATAATCAGCCGCCCTTCTTCATCAAACTCTGGCTCGTCATCTGAATCAAACTTCCTTTTTCCGCCTGAATGAAAAGCTAACCTTGTTTTCCGCTGGTCAAGAAGATCAAGCGGTTCATCTTCTAGTTGGTGAAGCATGTCTTTGGATGAGGATTTTGCAGACCTTGTTTTCTTCGACCTATATATTAGTCCATATTAGGGAAGAAGAGAGACGGAGGAACAGCAAACATATACCAAACCAAGTATCTAAAAAGCAATCATTGGCCATTCTTTCAGCATGGGATATAGTGGAGTAGAACAAACTGCCTCCCTAAATTGTCCTCCCTTCCAATTTAGCCAATCACATTTTCCTCCACTTTTGTCTCAAGTTTGGAAGGAAAGTTTTGTTAACAAAGTCAACCGAACTTTCCATAATGTTTTCCACCCACCTCTTATTCTTCCAATTTTCTTAGTGCAAAAATTAGTAAATTCAAGTTTCAATTTTTGTTCTTTTCTTTCCCTCTCATTTCCATGAAAAAAGGTCTAAATGGTATGCCTCATCTAAGTAAAAAAAAATAAAGGAACAAAACTGAGAAATCTACAATAAAATGCAGGAAAATGGTTACCAAAATTCAGACTCTAGCATAGTTAAGATACCAACCTCAGTGAAGACGCTCTTGATTTTAACTTAGAAGACAACATGCTCCGCCGACCAGTTGCTGTCTCTGCATCCATGTAATCCTTATCACTTGTTTCTTCATCGAAGTCCGAAAATATTTTTGTGTGACCCCATTCACTATGTCTGCGAAGGTATTAGGTACACAATCATCAATAGCAAAAAAAGAAAAAAAAAACTCCTAACAGGCAAATACTGTAAATAAGTACGAGAAAACTGAGCTAAAATATGGATACAGATAACAAGAAAAATCCCTCCAACAAGACGAGCAACCCCAAAAACATCAATCAAATGCTAGAGAGGAACCAAAATTTGAAGCCTGTATACAAAAATTAAAGAAATGCAAAATGGTCCTAACAAAGCACCTGACTGTAGTAGCCTTAGACCGATATGATCGTGTCTCTGAGTTGGCTGCAAGCTTCCTCTCTCGCCGCTCCTTTATCTGAGTGGATCCAACTAATTAGCAATCCAAGACGGAAGGAAAAATCTCGCACTTAAAAGAATAAATAAAATTCGCATTTTTGTACTCATCCATCTGTGCAAACCTTGCGGATATTAGTAAGAAGTTTCATGTGCTCTTCAGGCATCACAGCCTTAACAGCATCAAGGCCGCATTTCTTGACAAGCATTTCCAGGAGATGCTTCACCTAAAAAAATAATAAAAGAACAAAGCTATTAAAGCTTGAATGCTGCTAACAAAAGATAAGGGAAGTCAAAATAAAAAGAATGCTACCAACAAACCGAATTCTCCGTCATGCATACATATCAACACATCCACACATATAAGGCAAAGGAATGTAGTATCTCACGGATAGAAATTAATTTTAATAAATACTTCTAAGTTTTCTTAAGGTTTTGTCACCTTTTTTCAAGTTAACTAGCTAAGTACTTAATTACTTAATTACTAACTCAAGATAAAGTTCCAGCATGCAGCTTACACAATTAGGCAATGCGTCATCTTTTTGTCAAGTCAAACATCTACCAACTTAGTGGCATACTGTTACTGGAAAATTGATCCATAGTTGGTATTACCAATGTCCAACAAAATTGTTTATATCATTTTTGGCCAGCACCCCCATTCGTATTATTGTCATCCAAAATTCCTTTTTACAAAACAGCCAAATAGTGGAGTGGTTACGGATCCTCCGCGCTAAACTTGAAAAGGTTTACCATTAGAATGCTTAGCCTATCCTATAGTGCAACGGGGTGTGTGAAAAAGATTGGGGTGTGCTCCAACATGTAACTTACAACTTCAAAGGAAAAATCCATTGCAAACTTTTAGTTTGCGAGGCATAAACAATTAAGTTTGCTTTCTCAATAGCTTCGCAACAAGAGAAATTGGCTAGCACAATCCTACTTGAATGATTTAATTTTTGTCAAACTGAACCGTGCATTGAAGTGTTAGTCCAGGAATGTATTAGAGATCCCATCCTCTTACAAGAAATTGATGAGAGCAAAATGTGGTTGCTTGGAAGAATGGAAGATGATGATGGTGATGCTCTTGTGTTTTGAATCCTAAGGAGATTTCTCAGCATAAACCACACAATTTACCTTTGCTACATCAATGTAATATTTCCAGGGAAAACTGGTCAGCATGGTCACAACTTGGGTCTGAGCCTAAATGAAAATCTTATGAAATCAACTTTATCAAGGGAAAAAAGAACACAATTCCGAACAAGGAACTTAATTTCAAAGAAACCATAACAATGCTACCCACATATAAACTCCAAGCAAGCAAAGATAGAAAACAAAATTTAATAGCAGATAGACTTGAACCTTGGCTTTGAAATGGTTTTTGGTGTCATCCTGCCAATTTAAAAGGCCTTCAACCATGACACTCAGGTAATTTTGTAGGTTATCTGCTGGTGATTTGGCAACCAAAACCTTCAGTAGTCCCAAATTAGCCTGAACCAAGATCAATAACCAATAAAGTTTTTTGTCACGACAAATCAATAAAGTTAACTTTCCAAGCTGATTCATAATCAGGTCATAACATACAGGAAGCTTAATATCCATAGAACTAGGGCACAAGTAAAACATACTTTGATTATCTCTCTGTTCTTCCTCTGAAGAAGAAGAAAAGTAGATGGCAGAATTTTGTACGCAAGAGAGATGAGATCTGAGAACTCATATGCCAAGCGAGCCAAGCCTTTCACAGCAGCACTAACCATATGTGGTGTCTCACCAGCAAGTCCTCCAGCAACCTGTGAGATGATAACAAAATCAATACCCCTGAAAGAATTCATCATTCATCTTTTCTTAACCAGTCTGTGAATACTGCCTCAAGGTCAGTTCACCAAGATATGCCCCGAAAGAATTCATCATTCATCTTTTCTTAACTAATCTGTGAATACTGCCTCAAGGTTGATTCATCAAGATATGCCTAATAACTTCATATATTCTTTTGCTGGCCTTTTCCACATTATTAGAATGGATGGCAGGAAATCAAATGCATGCTTAGAATTCAGTTACACCTTTTTGGTAGCTTGTTAGCAGTAATTGTAACGCGGCAAACAACACTTGTGTTGAATTCCATTTATTGCAGATAAGTGCATACCAAAACAGCTTAATTTTTTTTCAATCCATCATTTTTCAGGACATCTTTCTCCCAAGCAGTTAAACAAGAAGAAGCCACTGGGGTCATTTCTTTCATTTTTATATTACGAAAGCCTGTTAATTGTGCTGCACTTCTGTCCCAAAGAGCAGGCAATCACCACCCTCTAGATCTACAGCTGAACAGAAAATTTATATGCATTCACAACCAGGCTAACGAAAATCAGACCCCTATATTAGACTCAAGTAAGATCCAAAAGGAAAGAAATAATCAAATTATCCAAGATTTTCTGGTGTCCTGCAATTAATATAACAAAAGTTCTCCTGTCAGTTTGAAGCATACTCAAGTAGATATAGAAAGGAAAAATCCAGACCATGTTGAAGAACTGAATTAAGTTCTCTTTTTTCCCACCCCTCTCCTCATCTCCGTAAGCATGGCCAATTTGAACAAGAACATCATAAGCCCTATTCCTCGTTTTCTTATTTGCCTGCGAAAATTGATCAGGATTCAGCAAGTAGCTCATATCGTCCTTACAAAAAATGATGGAACATAAACAATAAATAACAGAAACTACATCAAAAATTATGGCCGAAAGCATTTTCTATGAGTACCGCAACCAACACAAAGTAAAGAATCCGAAAGGCCAGCTTGGATCAATAAAAAGCATAAAGATCATAGGGAAGAAGTTAAAACATAAATTGATTACACCTACTTTTGAGGAAGAGAATATATCCTTGCTAAATCTGAAATAATTTTCTGAAATTGCAAACATAGTATGTCGTACATTATTAATGTTTCTGAGAGGGAGTCAGAGTTCAGAACTAGTTGATATTTTTAAGAGGTTTCCCACAACAAAATTCTGTGGCATGAACCCTAGCACATGAAGCTCTAGCATGTACATGATCTATTTGAACTAGTTAATTTATCATTTACTGGAGAATGAAAAAGTCAATAAGATGGTGAGAAAACAGAATAGCTTAGCACTTTAGCCCAATCAGAACACTAAGCATAGACATCATCAGTGCATATAAAATTGTCCAATATACTTCTAAAAATGGCAGTGATGCACAGTGTGAAAAATATTATTTCACATCACAATTTTTTGGGGGGAGGGGGGATTGAGCATACCTCTTTCAGTGCAAGTACAATTTCAGTTAAGAAAGAACTAATGATTCCGGCCTTCCTCTGCTCTGCTTCATCCTGCAAAGACCAAAATTGTAAGGTGAAGTACTTATTAGTTATTACATCACAGTTGACAATCCATCCAAGCATCATAGGTGAGTATAAATAAAAACCTTGGCAGCATGGGCAATAAGATAAAACAAACAATCAAGCCTGTGACGTTTGGCTGAAAAATGGCACGAAGGCAACACTTCAATCATGAGGTTGAGCAATTCCTCAAGTTTCCCGGAAATAAATCCATTGGAATCCTACAAACAAAGAATCAAAGTCCTCAATAAAAGAAAAACAATAAGGGGAAAGGTACATATAATAAAGTAATAACCAATAACCATTACAAGTCAGAAGAATTCAAAGCTCACTTAATGTAAACTCAGCCTGTCGTTCTTTTATTTTGCAACCCCCACTTTCAGATGCCTTTCCTAACGCCAATAAACCCAGAGACTACCAACCGACTTATGGTTGCCACCAACATTATCTAGTCACTCATTTGTCATAATATCCCAAGAAATACTTGGATTACTCTCCCAAGCCCAAACAAAACCCATATATCCTATAAATAAAAACAGATCTAGAAATTCCAACAGCCCCCTAGCACAGATCAATGGAAGATCTTCAGAGATGTAATCTAGGCAAACTTACTCCTGCAAGCATCGAGGCCAGTTTCAACACACTAAACTTACATCATTTAAAAGCATAACAATGATCACTAAAGTAGAACAACAGAAGCCAAGATATTGAAATATTCGAGAATGGAACTACTAGCAATGACTAAAAGTCACCTTGAGAATGATTGAGAGAACTTTGTATGCTTTCTTTTGTACCAAACCATTTGCATCCTGCATTTCAAATATCGGTAGTCCCATTGATCAAACTAGTCAGCAATACAGAAGAAACCACCAGAACAGCATCACTTGGACAATTAAATGAATGACAAACCTTCAATGCTGGTTGTATGGCAGTAAACAAGACATTAGTCTCTTCAGGACCTAAGCCGGGCAAAAGTGATGAGGCCAAATCAAGTAGCTTTGCTCTGCAAAGATAATATAAAGAAAGAGCAATCATTAAACAGAAGATACTTTAAACAGAAGGGTAACTTTCAATGCCTGGGTTCTCCGAACAAAAAAATCAATAAAGTATTGACATGAAGTAAAAAAATTAAAATAATTAATGAAAACGGATTCTAGTAGAATAGAATTTGTGGAAAACCTAGCACAAGAAAGAGAATTATCGCTAGTTGAACCAACAAGCTGCATTGAGCTTCTGGAATTCTTTGCTTTACCTGGGACAAGGGACTAAGCATGGTTCCTCGTCCCAATTCGATCGTCCCAATTAAGGGACGGGAACGATCAAAATCTGGCTGGGATGCCTCCTAATTCGACAATCATGGCGAGCCCGATTTTAACGCAAGTAGTGGAGCCATTTTGGGGGGGGGGGGGGGAGAGACACTTTCAATGGCGCCAGCAAAGGTAGATTTCTCCGGGCGATGAAACCACCCAATGGAGCCATCGCGTTTCGACAAATCGAAATATCAAATTAATGAACTTTTAGTACCGGCAACCGACTGAATGGGATGGCTGACGACTTCAACAAATTGGTAGGGGGAGTCGGATGGGTAGGGGTTATTTTATTTTCATTTTTGAGGACAACATTATAAGATGACTAGGTTTTAAAATTGAAATGTAAAATGAAATAAATAGGGAAGGTGGATGGGCAGGCTGCAATAGTCGCAGATCTAAAGGTCCTCAATGGGGGGTGACCACTATACTATTGCTCACATGATAAAACAAAATTCGTAATTTTACCCTTAATTCTACTTAACTTTTCTTTTTATACTTAAACTTTTTTTTAGGCCTAAGGGTGGCCATGCCATCCCCCAGCACAATGGGGATCCGCTGGTGGCTGCATGGGAAATGAAATGGTGGGCTGGGTTTTATGGATTTTTGTTTTTAATGTCTTTTGTAGCTGAAAGAAAATTCTAGAATCTAGAATTTAAGTTCTACTTATGTCAAAAAGGTATAATGATTACTTTTTCTCACTACCAAAGCATTTTTCCATTACTTTGTTAATTTAGTTATCAAGCCCCATCACCCCATAATCGGCCCATGTACCCTACATTGTACCACTTCATATCTGATTCACTCTAGGTTGTGTCCCCCATCCCAGTTCACGTTTCACGTACCTTTTCATATCCCGTCCCGTGTCAGAAGCATTTTCGGTATCCTTCAAAAGTTCCTTCATCCTCTTCTTAAAAATCCCTGAGACAACATCTTTCTCTGCAATTGACATGAACTCCCTAATCGCCATCTGTACCAATCCAACGAAAAATCCAAGTTTCAAACTGCTAAAATGAAGATAGTTTGCAAGCATAAAGCAGCAAATAGACAACAATGTAAAGCAGTAAAGGTAATAGGATCACAATGGCAAATACCCAGAACCCCAGACAGACATAAATATAATGCATATTACTAGGGATCCCAAAGAATCAACTGGGTTGCTCAGCAGTGACTGACTCCACAAATGTTAATAAGGTTATATAACCAGGAGCTCAGAAGCAGTGATAATTAGGAAAGGGTGGGTTCTCACTAGCTAATACCTCATGGAATACACTACATTTAAGGAGTTGGCAAGGAAAAGCTATCCAAGGCATGTCCAATTCTTTCGGCAACACATTTAATATTCACAAATTTAATTAGAATTAAATATAAGAAAACCCACTCAAGCTTGTCAATGCCCAAAAGACAGCTACAACAGAATGAAGCGAGACTTGTAATAAATAAATTAAAAAAAGTACCTGCAAGCTTCCCCCAGGATCATTTGTGGATTTCAAGAAAGCATTGGATAAAGCAGACAGGAAGCTTCGAGCACATGATCTCAATGCCTTCAAATTAGCAGAAGCCACCTCAGGAGTGTAATATGATATAGCTCTCTCATTAGAAACACTTATTTTCTCACCAACATCATAGCCACTTCCCTCTACAATGCACTTGTTCTGTTGGATAAGGATTTGCAAGCTAGAGCAAATGATTCCGCGAAGATCAGGCTCCTCAGTTATATGATTGCACAATACTTCCTTGAGAACTTTAAAGCTTTCAGCAGTGTCAACGGGATAATTGCAAAATGAAGGAAGAAGGGACCAAACATGGTATGCAAGTGAATCTGCGACCCTTGACGACTGAAGTCGCCCCTCAACCTTAAGCTGGCAAAGGGTTTAACATATCAATAATGAATAAAGCAACGATAATACATTTATTTAGCAAGCGCAAAAAGTACCTTGTGGGATTTCTCTTTCAGATATCGAACTGTGTCCAAAAGTGACTCAGCATAAAACCTCAAAGAGGAACCAACAGTATACTGCTTCAAAATTGGGAAAAGCCAATCATTCACCTCAGACAGATTATCAGCCCTCAGATTCAACGGAATGATGCTTAAAAGAACTTCAGGTCCTATTGCCTGAAGAGCGCATCCCATGCATTCTTGCAGCTGCTCATGGAAACAAGTATTTACATGTCAAACAAGTGCCAAAGAGATTCCTAAGGAAGAGAGAAGAATTGCTTCACCATTGACCCAGAACACTAAAGCCAAATTCATTTTACTAATTATATAAAATCTTAGGCATAAGTAAATACCTACATCGACAAGAAAGCTACCCAAGAAACGGCATATCTACCAAAAAAATGTACAGAGTCTACAGGAAACTGGAAATGCATCACATGGAAACAGGTATTTTGGAGACACTAATCAGTGATGATTTCACAACAGCATACTTAAGATGCTACAGTGTACAAGATACTAAGAGGTTTGAACTCAAGGAGGAAGAAAGAACTGCATCAACATGGCCCCAACCACCAAAATCAAATTCGTTCTACTAACTATACATAAGGAAGCGTGTGTACATATATGTACAAGTGTATATATACATTCATATATATACATATGTACACACACACACACACATATTTATATATATATATATGTGTGTGTGTGTGTGTATATAAATATGTGTGTGTGTGTATATACAATCATAGCCATGGCTAAATAACTAAAATGACAGGGAAACCACCTCAGGGACTGCACATCTGTATAATGTTTCCAGTCCACAAGAAACATGTCACATGGAAATCAGTATTTTGGAGATGCCACTATAGTGTAGTCACAGAGCCTACTTAAGATTTTAGTCTGTAAAACAGGAATTTATAGGGGAATTAACACGCTTCATTAACAAATAACAACAGGTTTCAGAATAGAAACTTTGGACCATAAAAATGTACTTGCAAAACCTAAGGTAAATTTGGGTATGAACCAGGAAGACTCCTTCGGTGAAAAATAATTCACGAAGATCACGGTGCTTGATAGATGAACTATATATTGAGCAGCCTCCAACACACCACATATGTAGATAAGCATATAACCAGTACACACATGCCATAGACTGTGGAGAGTATAACCAAAAGAGAATACACTTCACAATAAAATCAACTCATCCATATATCTCACTAGCAAAAACTGACCATGCTGCAGCAATGGTACATAACAGCAATGTCAACATCACACTGAGCGCTTTTATCCCATGCAACATACACATTCAACTTTCCACCCATATATGATATATCTCACTCACTCTAGCAGAACCTCGACAAGCATAAATATAAACTAAAATAGGGCTTCATAAATACAAAAAGAAGAGCTGAAAGGCAACCTGCTTTCTCTCAGCAAACTCTTCATCGCTCTCATTTGCTATAGTAGCCATGTCTACCAGGGTCTTCCTCAGCAGAACGGAAGAGTCTCGACCTACATGATAACAAAGTAGCACAATGAGCAAAGTCGAAAGCCACACAACAGGAAATGAGACAGGTGACAATGGTTTGAAGGCACAACTGACTAAAACCCAAAAGAGAGAGGGCACCTGACTTAGAAAGAAGTTCAAAAAACTCGCTCATGAAAATGCCACAGGTAAAAGAAAAACAGGGAACTAAATCAACAGAAAAAGAAAAAGAATTATTCTCACCTAATTTATCAAACAACACAGACAAGACCTGAAAAGCCATGTCCCATTCACTACGGTATCTGTTGTGAAGCAAGCTTCCAATGGTAGCACAAATTCTCTCAATCACAGATGCTGATGACTTTCCCGCTTGATTGTCTGAATTATACATTATTCGATCAATGCCCTGCTTAATCAGCTCTTCATCTACACAAGTCCGTATTAAATTCTTCATCCCCTCGGTTACTGCAAATTTAGCCTCCTCAAACCCAGCTCCTAAAATATCTGTCAAGTACAATAACAATAACATTGGTAAATTGTCTCTAATATTCTTTCCTGAATACTACAACTAGTAGCAAACAATAACCTTGCAATGCACTAAGAACTGGTGGAAGCTTATCTATGCAGATTTGCCTATTGAGTGTGTGAACCTTTCTCATCCCAGCATCCAACAGCCGACCAATAATGGTTAGGCCATCAGCAGATGTCTCTTCCATCCCAACAGAAGCCGCTAATGAGCCTAAAAGATCAACTAGCAATTCAGCAGAAACATCCACAGTTGGGTGAAGGCAAAGGATATTCAAACTATCCGTTACACGCCTAGTAACAAGAGGCTTATGAAGCTCTAACAAAGTCTTATAGTACTTCAGAATGGCTGTTTTATATCTCTTGGAAATATAAGGCAAACAATCTTTAAGTGCTTCAAGGACATGCAATATCTCCTGAGCTCCCCTCTCAGCAGGTGCTCCTTGTGACTCCCCAGTTAGAAGAATCAATCTTTGGAATACATTGGTGAATGCTTCGCTTGCAGGTCCTACTAACGGCGACCCTTGAAAGCTTTGTAAGACGTCCCGAATACATTGATGCGCTTCTCGCCTTACCTGCAAATCGAGACAATCAAATAACATTCCAATTAATTTGAACCAACCTAAACGAATTCAAGGAGTATCACAGTAGGAAACAATCCCCATAATCAGGGACATGATATTTCTGATCCTTAACCATATCCAATTATTATGAATCTTTGGGTACCTATCATGAAATTTATGGGCACTACCTAATAGTAAGAAGCGTAAAAAAAGAAATTATTTTTATATACATTCGAACTACTTTTGGTCATATTTATCTTTATCAAGAAATTGGAGAAGCTATACAAGGATTTTCCCGAGCCTGCTCATATGGTACTTAATCACATTGTACCTAAGCTAAGTAATTCTATGATACCAGTCCAATTTGAGTCTTTCGGGTTCAATTGGGATCATAATTCATGAATTTCTGAGTGAATTAAGATCGAGAAAAGGAAGTTTTCTAATCACTAACTCAAATCCAAGTTTTCATGTCAAACGAAACCAGCACAGCAAATTATACAAAACATAAACCCAAACAGAAACGAGCATTACCGCAGCATCAGAGTCAGTAACGAAACCAAGAAGGAAGCCATAGAACTCCGAAGTATCAGACCAGCCAACAGCAGCATCCCTAACAACCAGCAAACCAGAAACACACTTAATCCCAGCCACCTTGGCATTGGACGACGACAAGCCAGAACCTTTCAAAACCCTAAGTAAAAGCTCCAGCAGCACCATCCGCTTCTTCAAGAGAATCCCCCGCGAAACCCTAGGCATGACGAAGGAGAGAAAGCAGAGGAGAGCTCCGACGGCGTGGGTGTCGTCGGAGAGGCGGTCGAGGGCGGAGAGTGTGGCGCCCAAGTAAGCGATAGGAGAGAGAGACACGCTCTGGTCTTTGAGCTCCTGGGCCATGGCGCCGACCACTGCGCATAAACGGCGGTGTTCTTCGTCGGAGGAGGAGCTGAATTCCGAGAGAATTGATGCTCCGATGTCGGCATCTTCTTCGTTGAGAAGAAGGTCGTTGTCGTGCATCTCCAGACCTTCCATGTCCATGGCCATGGTGGCGGGGGTTTTGCTAGGGCTTTGGGTAGTGCGGCGGAAGGGAAGTGTTTTGGAAATTATTATATGCTTCAAGAGTTCATGCTCCAGTAGCTTTACATCACCGGCAAGTCATATATTTTAATTCTTTTTTTTTCCATCACGTACTTCTTTTTGTAACATATTATTACCTCCATCCCATTATTTTTTGTCAATTTACCTAACTTAGAAAAACCAAGACATATTGAATTTGGGATGAAAATTTTGTAATTTCCAAATTATCCTTATATTAATTGTGAATTATAGTTGTTGGAATTGTAAAAAGTGATAAACAGTGTATTGATTAAGGGAAAATATGAAACCACAATTGTTGAAATTGTAAAAATGACAAACAAATTGGGACAATGAAATTAATCAGGGTGACGAACATTTTGGGACGGAGGTAGCATATATATATATAGGGAATGGATCATGTAAGCATGCCCTTATGGTGAGCATGTGAGCATGACCATTCCCCACCATTGGATTTAATCTAAGGGCTGATATATTTTACAGATTTTGGATTAAATTAGGTAGGAGATCACGTGACTGAATTCCACCCCAATCTTTCTAATTCGGTTGCCAGATCACGTAATAAAATCCCTGCGTTTCTTGAGGGTTCGTTGGAAGAAAACAACCGACTGCCATTGTTGATTGTTGTCGCCGTCCGCCGGAGAAAGCCATCGATACTCTACTGGACGGCGGGAGTGGAGATCAATCATATATCAGCCATGGACGATCTTGATATGAGGTAAAATATAATTTTAGTATAATCACGTAGAACATCCCCATGGATTCATTAAGATCGATTATGATGATGTAAATTGAACATCAATCATACTAGGCATTGGACATCAATCCTACATTCACCTAAATAGTCAAGAGTCCATGTTATTTGATTCGAACGAATGGCTTAAACTAGAGCATGATATTGCACACAAAAACTAGGGTTTGATGTTCACGTAATTCGCATCAGGGAGTCCATGTGTAATGTCCGTGCATCAAACACTGGATGTCCATATGTATTGTAATTAATAATATTGAATATATTTGGTTTGTTAAGCATATCTAATGGCCAAAACCGAAACAGTAACCGTGGTCAAACAGGAAAATTGATCGAATTGGAATAATTGGAGGGAAGGTTTTCCTTGTTGCGCAATCATCAATCATGGAGAATGAAAGAGCTTGTACTTGTTTTCTAATAGAAGCAGTTAAAAGAGTGCATCAAACACTGGATGTCCATTATCTAAACACTGAATGTTTGATTGATTATTGTCCTAAAAAAAAAAGCATAACCTGGTTCGATTACAATGTCCATTATCTAAACACTGGGTATCCATTTATGTGATGCGTATTGTCCATGATGCGTGTTGGCTTTTATAACATTTTCAATATTTTTTAATGTAAGATTTCAATGTTTTTGTTTCGTGGTATGTGTTGTGCAGCATTACATTGGGGCACACTGAAGGGGACGGTCAGGTAGTATTGCCCCCCCCCCCCACCCGATTCCATTGAGCTACCAACACACTATGCATGATGAGTACATCCCGGTATGTGAGGATGAGTCACTGGTCCCAAAAGAGAATATGCATTTTGATGACATCCCAAAGGCGAAGGCGTTCTACGAAAAATATGCTATAAGTGTGGGGTTTAGTGTGCATAGCCATTCACTGACGAAAGGGAAAAATGGGGTATTGTGGAAGGTGTTTGTGTGCAATAAGCAAGGGCGGAAAGCTGAAAAAAAAAGGCACTAGTGCCGACATGTTCATCCGGGGATGCAACAGGGGGTGAGCAGCGTGATGATGGCAATAGTGGTGAGCCGGTCACCCCCAAAATTAAGCAGAGGCGTCAGGTTGAAACGAGGGAGGGGTGTGAAGCGAGACTAACATTAAAGTCATCTAAGAAGGGTGGTTTTGATGTTATCACGTTTCATGCTAGCTATACCAATGACATGACAAGCCCAAGCAAACGACATTTGGTACGATCCGCACGGAAAGTGAGTAGGATCCACATTGACTTGATGAACAAGTTTTCGAGAGCCAATGTCGGGCCATCTAAAGCCTTCCACTTATTCAAGGAACAAGTCGGGTCATATGACAATGTGGGGTGTACAATACAAGACATGAAGAATTACCAGCGGTCTCTAAAGACTGTGTTGGTGGACCTAGATGCACAGATGTTTGTAGATATATTGAGGAGGAACAGGGAGAAAGACATCGGCTTTTATTATGCATATGAGGTCGATGAGGAGAAGCAGTTGAAGTATGCGTTTTGGTGTGATTCGGAGAGTAGGCGTGACTATGCAGCTTTTGGCGACTTATTGTCGTTTGATACCAAGCATAAGATAAATAGATACAAGATGGTCTTTGCTGCATTTACCGGGATCAACCATCATCGCAAATTAGTGTCATTTGGGGCAGGTCTCCTTAGAGATGAGAAAACTCCGTCTTTTGTGTGGTTGTTTGAAAAGTTCATAGATGCGATGGAAGGGCACTAGCCGGATACGGTTGTAACCGACCAAGATTTGGCAATCAAAGATGGGGTCGTGAAAGTGTTCACTGAGTCTGTGCACAGGTACGATTTGTTGTGTGACACAGTTAAATCATTGTGCATATATTTATGTGTGAATGTTACAATATTATGGGAGGCAATTTATAATCTTGGTATTCATATAAATAACATTAAATATATTACAAAATGGACGTTAGCTTGTATGTGTGAGGACATCAGCATATATGTGCACGGGCATCAGTATATTGGGTGTGTCCCACTTGTTTTCTTAATCAATACACTGATTGCATTAAAAATTGGGCAGGTATTATATATGGCACATAATGCGAAAGCTGCTCGAGAAAGTTGGCCACAAACTGAATGGGTGCAAAGAGTTCATTGATGATATGAAGTTGTGTGTGTGGGCATCCGAAACAGACACGCAGTTCGAGAGCAAGTGGGCTGAAATTATTGAAAAATACGGCTTGAGTAACAATCAATGGTTAGCTGACATATATGAGATTCGAAAGGATTGGGCACATGCATTCTTCACGGACCACCCATTGGGTGGGGTGCTATGTACGACATCAGGCTCGGAGAGTGAGAATTCGATGTTTGGAAAGCTCATGTGCCAAACATTGAGTTATGTTGAGTTTTGGGTGCGTTTTGAGCATGCAGTTGACGCTCAACGAAATTGTGTGGTGTCGATCGACAAGGTGTCAACGACATCGCACCTACACTAGAGACTCGCCTGATGATAGAACGACATGCCAGACAATTGTACACACATTGCAACTTTTAATTTACCTGTTTTAGGAGCAGCTTCAGAATGCCTTGAATGACTATCGCATTGTCGGGATGGGGACGGTTGAACATGACTGCACGTATACAATCATGGATATGTGCAGCAGGGTTGACAGGCATGTCATGCACAACACGATGACAAATGATGCAACTTGTAGTTGCCCGTTCTTCAACTTACAAGGGATACCGTGCCCGCATATCTTGCTCGTTATAAAGCATTTGAATGAGGTACCATCTAGCTTAATCGTTGGTCGATGGACAAAGAAGGCATCAAAGCAACTACGATTTCCGGTCGACAAGTACAGGATGTGACAGGTCAACACGGAAGAAACGACTAACATTTGATGCATGGAGCAGGTTTTACAGGTGTATGGACATAGCTGACTGCGACGAGGCAATGCTGGAAGCTATTGTGGAAAGCTCGGACATCCTTATTAAAAAACTAGAGGCGATGAGTATCGGTGAGGCATCAAATAATGTGTCATCAGATTTTGAGACATACTTCGGGGCACATGTTCCGAAAGAGGCGACTGTACACCCGGCCTCCAGTTTCTGCAACAAAGGGGAGGGCAAAACGGACAAGGACCCCCGCTGAGATTGCGACTGAACAGAAAGCACGCGCTCGACGGTGCAAGTGTTGCACACAAACTTTGGTTGGTTGTTTGGAGCACATTGTTTGAATACTTCATTTTACAAACTGGCACTTTGGTTGTTTGTTTAAATAAAGACATTTGTTTTTGATAATTCAGTTGCAACAAAGCTATTATTAGCGGTCATCAGCATTCAATTGAATGGACATCAATGTATTTGGTGATGGGCATGCAGTCCGGATCAGTCACCTCATTCCTATCACATGTGTTTATGTGAAGAGGGGAAGGAATTGAATGAGAAACACAATACATAGACTTTTTGTTTTACACATGAAATAAAAAAAATGAAATGGTCATCAACATTCAATGGATTGGACATCAATGCATTTAATGATGGGCATGTGTATAATGCACATTGTCATTGCTTAGTAGTAATATTTTGATGTCTATTTTTCATGAATACTCTTTGATGTCCATTCATATATATGTCTGATGTCCATTTAGGTATTTGATACTGTCCATTTACAATGTCCATATCAGTAGTATCTGATGTCCATTTCGTTACGTATGTGTAATGCATCTTTTGTCATTGTTTTGGTAGTAATATTTGATGTCCGTATCACAATATTGGTGTCCATATCAATCATTGTCATTGCTTAGTAGTAATATTTTGATGTCTATTTTTCATGAATACTCTTTGATGTTCATTCATATATATGTCTGATGTCCATTCAGGTATTTGATACTGTCCATTTACAATGTCCATATCAGGAGTATCTGATGTCCATTTCGTTACGTATGTGTAATGCACCTTTTGTCATTGTTTTAGTAGTAATATTTGATGTCCATATCACAATATTGGTGTCCATATCAATTATATCTGATGTACATTGTCATTTATATAAAAGAGTGAGGCACGTTTTTGGATTCATGCATGCTATGACTTTTGGTGTCCATATTATGGCTACTTTCTCCTTGCCTTCACCTTTGATGCTACTGTTCTTGGAAGGATATGATGCTCCATGAGCCAAAACACTAGTAGAATGTTGGGATTAATAATTATGTATAATGTCCATATTAGTCATGTCTGATGTCCATAATAATTATGTCTAATGTCCATATTAATCAATATTGCCTAATTCAACATTTTGTGACATCACTCATATTAATCACTATTTCCTTTTTTTAGTATTCATACTTTTCAGGAAAAAGTATATATATATATATTTTCAGTCACAAAAGTAAAAAATACTCAAATTACTCAAAATGGTCATCACACAGTTACTAAAAATGGTCAACCAAAAGTGTGCATACATGCCACTATTTTGAGACAAAAAAAAATCACAAAATGCCTCCATTACAAGCAATTCCCAAAAAAAAATGTGCATACATGCCACTATTTTGAGACAAAAAAAAAAATCCCAAAATGCCACCATTACAAGCAATTCCCATAAAAAAATGTGCATACATGCAACTGTTTAGAGACAAAAAAATCAGTGTGCTCCCACTAATGCTTGCAGTCATCCTAGGCTCGCGTCCGGGTGGAGGCGCCTGTGCTTATGCCAGTACATTGCCTTCTTCATTACTTGTTCTCTTACTTGATTCCCTTCGTATGTGACGATGTCATGACAATAATGTATTCTCAACGCCAAGAGCCCCTCTGACTGCAACACATATTATCAGTGGTGATAACTAGGACAATGTTGATAGCAAGAATGAAAATGTATGCAATTGAAGACAAAAAATACTCACATCATCCTCCTGTAGCCCACATTCCCATTTATCAGACCAAAGAAGGTCTCCATATGACGCATGCAGTATATACCACTATCAACCTCATTTGTTGACGACCTCCAATGCATCTTCAAGTATTCCCATTTAACTTCGGTGATGATCTCGAACCGCGGGCATCCCATTGCATTTTGCAACCGTGATATGCAGTCTGACTATGGTTACGAAATGTTAAAATTGATGTTAAGGATAAAGTTAGTTTACAAGTAAAAATATAAAGCAAATTAATACATACAACTTCATCTGGGACTGGCCTGTAGGCTTACTTGCGTGAAAGTGTCTGTTCCCGGCTGTTCTTCCTACTATCTATAATGTAAACAAACTCATTGTTCTTCTTCCGCATGTCCAGGAAAAGCACAAAGAAGTGGCCATTGAAATGCAACGACACCATAATCTAATACATGATGGAAGTGGGCATTAGCTAAAATCGTATGGGACATCAGATATACTCAAAATGGACATCACCACACAAGCCACTTTATATGTGTATGTAAATATAGTAGTAATGGTAGTGATTAATTAATTTTCAAAAACAGTACATGCTGGAAAAATGGACATCAAATAAAAATTGTAATGGACATCAGAAACATTCATTATGGGCATCACTTAATGTATGAAAGGTGCACACTTGATGTATGAAAAAAAGGAACTATAAACTTAGAATTATTACCATGTCGACTTTCTTAATGTCAATCCATGAACATTGTACATGCTCCCGAGATGTCATTGTGAAGAATGCATCAAACGCTGCTCTTCGGTTGTTGACTTGTAATCGTTCTGGTCACATATTTTCTCCTACATGTGGACAAAATGCAAAAAAGTTTGGTGTTACTCCAGTCATCACTCGGTTGGCTAAAACCATGGCTGACATCCACCAAGGATGTGTACACTGGGGATTCTTTCAGGTACTTTACTTATTTCCCTCTTCCTTTTAGTCTACTCATCATTGGAGGGTCAAAGGCTTTCATTTGTAATGTGTTCCATTCCATTCATTTTCAGTGTTTATGCAATAACATGATCAAGAAGATCCACTTAATATATTACTCAAATTAACCATGAAATGGAATGGACAGCAGCAATTAGTGATATGGACATCTAAAATTATCACACAAAAAACCATTGATGAAATTGAATGGACAACAATTAGTGATATGGACTTTGGAATGGACAGCAGCAATTAGTGATATGGACTTTGGAATGGACAACATCAATTAGTGATATGGACATCAAAAATTATCACACAAAAAACCATTAATGAAATTGAATGGACAACAACCATTACTATTATGTACATCACACAAAAATCACACACAAAATATACTCATGGTATGGAAAGGGCATCAGACAATGCTAATATAGACACCAACAATCTAATATACATCAAAATTATCCATGAAATGTAATGGACAACAACAATTAATTGGTGATATGGACATCACTAATGGTTAGTTAGATTACAAAATTGGAAACCAAGTCAACCAATGCTGATATGGACATCACACAATGCTGATATGGACAACAACAGTCTGATACACATCAAGAATTAACAAAATCGAATGGAATGGACATCAATCATCATTGATATGGACATCACATGTATTACAAAAGGACATCAGACCTTAATCATCAAAACATTAATGCATACGAAGAATTAGATACAAAAAAGTGCACCTGCAGTCCATGCATATTGTGGGGGCCCTCAGATTTTGCACGTCGCATAGCATCAACTAGCGGGTGTTGTAGTGGAGGCTCGAGATGACCCTTACAAAACGCCTTCATGCTAGTCTCCTCTGATATCCTTTCTTTTAGCAATTTTTCATTCCATTTTTACATTGTTGGGAAGCCACGGTCTTCCCGTCTCGATGTGCACACGATTATGTCAAAGTCATCTGCAATTGACATGGAAAAACAATGAAACGAACGTTATCAATATGCAACCAACAAAGGTATAATTATGATGTACACCGCACACATACAAATATTACCATCAAGAAGACGATCGACCCCTCAAACTCTTGCCTCGGGTTTGCAAGTTTCTTTTTGCATGCATCATTTAGTCGGTCTATGGTGTACTGGCACCAATTATAGCTTTTAACCCGTTCAATATGCATGACATTCTTGACAAAGAGAGGCGAGCAATGGCGTTGTTAGTTGCCATGGAAGAATGTGGCAACCAAAAACAAGATAAAGTGTTTCTTGAATTTGTCACCGCCATCACTATATCTCAACACAATGTCAGGCATTTCGGACAACAATGGTGTCCCTGTGTTCAGCCCCCAGTCAGCACGCAACTCACTAAGGGTCGCCTTGAATTCTGCATCAACAACTCTCTCGTCATCGACCTCAACAATTTGTTGGTCGCCATAATGCACACCCATTATGATGTACACGTCCATGGGGGTTACCTCCAACTGCTTGTTTGGGTCTATCTCCAACATACTGGCAAATGGGTTGTATTTCTCGCATAGCCAACTAGCCAGATCACCCGGAATTTGCCTCAGTCTTAAGTCAAGAAAGGCCTTGAAGCCCCTTTCCACTACAACGGCTTTCTACTCATCCTTCATGTTCTCTACCAGATATCTAAACCCTTTTGGCGACATCCGCGTGGGGAAAATCCTTACTCCCTTCTTAATACTAGGCCCACCTTTTGATGTGGTTTTTGTTGATGATCGATTCGTCGTGGTGTGCGTAGCAGCCTTCCTTGAGGGTGGGGGGTTGTGGGTTAACATTCTGCTTTGACGACCCCCCTTCCTGGTTGGATTTAGTAGTTCGCCTCTTTTTCCTGGCATACTTCTTACTAGTCATGTCCTTGCCAACCACACTGCACATAATGCACATCAACCCCCAAAAAATGCAAGCACACATACACCACGTGAGACTTTTAATAGGACATCAAATTATGAAACAAAAACGAAATGATAGTTTTCAAAACAGTTTCACCTTGCATTGTGATTCGGGCATTCAACATCAGTGGCGACATCCCGTTCAGCATTTCGTTTCAGTTGTTGACCAGGGACAAGAGGGCATTCCGTCATGTCACGTACCACTGGCGTGGATTGTGCCAGCTGAGGGGTTGAGTAGGTCAACCCAACGTCACCTTCCTCCCTCACAGGATCAGAAACCCCTGAAATATGGGGTGGGAGGGGGCTACTGGGGTTGTCACACATATTCATCATGTCACCCAGCGATATTTCGGTCAACACCGTTTGAACTGTTTCGGTTACATGCTGAGCCTTGCTCATTTCATCCACTAACTACCTAAACAGGGACTCAATTGGTTAGTAACAGGTTAATGCACATATCAGAGTTAATATATGCCCATTTTCAATTTATAATTTATGCCCATTTTTTCAAAAACTTTCCCATAATTCGATCACCACTCATTACAACGTACAAATGAAACCTACACTGACATTCATTTCGATCTACTGTCCTCTACCGATGCCCAATAACCCTATGAATCAAAATACTAGGGGTGAGCAAAAATTCCGGGAATCCCGGTCCCGTTCCGCTCCCGGTCAAGTCCCGGTCCCAAAATCCCGTTCCCGGTGGGAGCGGGACCGGGAGTGGGACTAAAAATGAAGTCCCGGTCAACAACGGGACCGGGAGTGGGACTTGACCTCATTTCCCGCTCCCGATCCCGGTTCCCGGTTTTTATATATATATATATAACAAATCTAGTGATTTCATGATGATTGATAAAACTTGTTTAATTTAATTTGTGTTCTTTCTTTAGATTTATTTTATTTATTACTATTTCGAACTTAACATAATTTTTTTTTGGAAAAAAACATTATGTATTAGATATTGCGTAATTTTAATTTGGGAAAAAATGGCTATTTAAACAAACTAGCGCCCACATTTGTGAAACTAGAGAAAACTTGTATAATTTATTTTAATTTTTAATAGAAATAAATCAAATAATTTGTGAAAAAAATTAGGATACCGGGACTAAAATTTCCCGGTTGATTTCCCGGTTCCGGTGGGACCGGGAGCGGGAACTAATCTTTGCTTCCGGTCACAATCGGGACCGGGACCTGGAGCTAAACTTTGCTCCCGGTCACAACCGGGATCGGGACCGGGACCGGGACCTCCGAAAATTACCGGGATCCCGGTCCCGCTCACCCGTACAAAATACTCAGAAAATCCAACCAAAATCATCAAATTAACACAAAAAATCATAAAACTCCATATGATATCAAGGATACCAACAAAAAACGCATCCAAGCACCAATGTCCTCTGATTTATGCTTCCAGAGTTCCAGTCAACAAATATAACACTGAATTTACAATACCAATCTATTGAGAATTAGGTAAAGCTAAACACAAGGAATCATGGACATCCGAATTTAGCCCCTATTCTCCACTTCAACACACTTCCTTCCATGTTCAATCCGATTTTTACACCAATGTCCTCTGATTTTACAACCATGGACATCCGAATTTTGCAAAAATCACCAAAACAAATCACAAAAACGAAATACATAATACTAACCTTCAGATTTCTTTATGGCAGCCATTCCCTTCGTCGCCTAATCCGGACACCCCATTCGATTCTTCCATGGCTAACCCTAAAGCAGAATTTCGAGTTAGAGACTTGAAAAACAGAGCATGGTGCGTTAAAAAAAAAGAGGCCGGCATCGAGCCGCACTTACGTTGACGACAACCGACCGGAGTTGTTGACCGACCGGAGTTGACGACGACCGGTGAGATTCTTGAGTCCAATCTTCTTCTTCGCGGTTGATAGGAGACGAAAGGGCAGCAGTTGAATTTCCTTTGGAGTTGTTTGCTACTGTGTATTTCTCTCTCCTCCCTAAATCTCGTGTGGGTATTGAAGTCCTTTGAAGTTTGATACTCACGTGATATCCCCATAAATTAATCCAAAATCTGTAAAATATATCAACCCTTAGATTAAATCCAATGGTAGGGAATGGTCATGCTCACCATAAGGGCATGCTCATGTGATCCATTCCTATATATATATATATATATATATATATATATATATATATATATATATATATATATATATATATATATATATATATGCACGAAAGCAATTGTAATCCATTAAAAGCCTCCCAAAGAAAACTGGGAGCACCACACCAATACAATCCGATATGATCTATGAAAAAATTAGATCAATACAATACAAATATTTCTTGGACTGTTTACATCTATGTAACACTCTATACAAGATCTATTTCTTCACATTTTTAAAAATATCTACAATGTCATAACTCCTATTTTGATGTCTTTTGAAGTTTCTTGAGTCCCAAATAGCACAAATAATATGGGAAACACATGCTGAAGCCACCAATATAATCTCCTTCCTTCTTCTTCTCTTATCCCAATTCTTAATCCACTCCATATTATGAAACAAATAAGGAATTTCCAACCAATTCCCAATTTCTCTTCTTTTCAAAACTACAAAATTACATTTAAATATCAAATGTTCTACTGTCTCAATCTGCAATCCACGGTGACTGCACATTATATCCACATTACCTCCATGTCTACTTATCCTTTCAACTACAACCAACTTCTTTAGGATTCCTAACCATGCATTGAAAGACGTTCTCGGATTAACAAATTTATTCCAGATGCAATTCTTCCACTTTACCCTCTGATATCTCCCATGAACCATCTATATATATCAGAAACTTTCAGTCCCTTTAGACAATGTAAATTTTGCATATTCTGCATCCAACTCATCTGCTTAATTTCCTCCTTTAAACTGCACAACCTTTTCAGATACCAACAAGAATCATACTTTGGGATATAACTCCACCAATCTACTCTTTTTAGATATTTAGAATGCAACCAACTGATCCACAGACTGTCTTTATTCAAAGCAATCTCCTTAATCAGTCTACTGGCACAAGCTTTATTCCAAAAATATGGATCTTTCACACCAGCTCCATCATACTTCTTAGGAACACACATTAACTTCCAAGCCACAGCAGGAGGACTTTTATACTGGTTGTATCCATTCCAGATAAAGTTCCTACAAATTTGTATTAAATGATCTATAACACCTTTAGGTAAAATGAACATCCTTGCCCAATACCCGGAAATCCCCATAAGAATAGAATTAACCAGAGTGATCCTTCCAGCATGATAAGTTCCTTGAGGACCAGAATCTAACTCTGGCCATCATCTTACCCACCAAAACAACACATCCAATCTTGGAGATATTGTTCGAGGAGATAGGAACTCCTAAATATTTGAATTGAAACTGACCCCCTTAAAAACCTGTTAAATCCAGAATTTGTTGATTTATATTCTCTGTACATCCTGCAGTTACAATCTGTGATTTCAGATTATTTGCAACCAACCCTGTCATATCTTCAAACTCTCTAAACACCTCCATAATCTTCCCCACACTATATTTATCAGCAAAGCAAAAAACAATAATATCATCAGCAAAGAGTAGATGGTTGACTTTCAAATTCTTGCAACCCGGATGATATTTGAACTTAGGATCCGAAGCCAAAGCATCCAATTTTCTTGACAAATATTCCATCACAATCACAAATAACAAGGGAGATAATGAATCTCCTTGTCTTAACCTCTTCCTACCTTGAAAAATCCATGAGAACTACCATTGAGTTGGATAGAAAAAGAAGTAGATGTTACGCACATCATTATCCAAGAAATAAACAAAAGAGGGAAATTAAGGGCTTTAAGACTTTCTTCTACACTCTCTCTCGATAAATTGAATCATAAGTCATTCTAAGATCAATTTTCATCATACATCTTGAAGAAATATGTTTCCTTCCATAACCTCTAGCTACCTCTTGGCATAACAGAACATTATGCACAATTTCCCTTCCCTTCACAAAAGCTCCTTGATTCAAACTAATAATACTTGGCATGACTTCCTTGAGCCTCTCACAAAGCATCTTGGATAAGCATTTATAAAGGACATTGCAACATGATATAGGATGAAAATCAGTAGGGTTTTCAGGATTCAAAACTTTGGGAATCAGAGTCACATTTGTAGCATTAATCACAGAAAGAATTTTACCATCCTTGAGGGAGCTCAGCATGGCATCCGATATCCATTGACCCAAAAGAGTCCAATTATGTTGAAAGAAAGCACTACTATAGCCATCCGGACCCGGGGCTTTCGAAGTAGGAATGCTGAAAGTTGCTTTCTTTACATCTTCAATTGTATAATCCTTGATAAGAGCCAATTGTTGTGATACTGAAAGCACCTTCCCTTGTTTAAAAACCCCTTCATCAACACTGATTCTATTATATCTTTGTTCACCCAATAACTCCTTATAATATCCAACCATCTCATCTGTCGCCTCCTCAAACCCATTCACCAAATTACCCTCCTTATCTTTGACACAATACACATACTTTTCCATCTAATTTTGCTTCATCTTAGAAAAGAAGATTTTCGCATTATCATCCTTATTTTGCACCGAATCCATCTTTGTATGTTGTTTGATTAACATTTGTGCAGAGTGTAAAATTTTAAAATAATTCCTTCTCTCCTCCTTTTCTTGGGCTTGAATATCGACATTACCTTTATCCAACATCAGAGCCTCCTGAACTTGTTCAAGCTTTACTCTACTGATCTCCAATTGATTGTAGATATCAAAAAATTTGGATTTGTATAACTTCTTCAAATGACCTTTAAGATCCCTCATAAAGCACCAAATCTGGTACATAGAACATTCATTTCTATGTTTCTCCAGAACCATCTTAATAATGTCATCATAATCTGGATCCTTCTCCCACATATGAAAATATCGAAATTGAGATTTTGCCTTAGGAGCATTTGGGAATTCCACATGAATTGGGGCATGATTGGAAAGATGAAAGGCCTTAAATTCCACCTTAGTAAACCCCATTACATCATGCCACTGAGCATTTGAAAAAACCCTATCAATCTTAGACCAAGAATGGCCATTAGACCATGTGGAGTAATGCCCATTAAATCTCAATTCCTTCAATAAACATTCATTTATGCAACTATGGAAGTCAATAACATCTCTACATTCTACCTCAGTGCCTCCCAATCTGTCCTCCTCATAGAGAATTGAATTTAAATCTCCCAAAACCATCCAAGCCGAATCCAAATTTATTTGCTTCAAAAATTCCCACATAATCTTCCTTTCCTGAATATCATTATGACCATAGATCCAACTCACATAAAACACCATACCATCATATAATCTCATAATCTTAGTATGAATCCACTGTTCATGAGAATCAAGCACTTCAACCACATTAACCTTTGGATTCCATGCCACAATAATCCTACTCCTTCTATCACTCTCAACATTTGAACAATATTTCCAGTTTATGAACACTCTACTAGCCATCTATTGTATTCTAAGATATTTGCAGCGAACAATCCTGATAATAAAAATTAACAATCATAATACTTGGAGCATATGTTCCAAATGCATATAATAAATTGCACTTTTTCTTTGTCTTTTTTGTCCTTTTGTTGTTTATATCCCACGTCCCTTTTTCATTCTTTTTTTTATCAATACATAAGAGAAAACATATATATCGTTTTCCGTCACATCGTAGATAAGATTGGGAGTCACTTCAATTCATACTCTTCTGCCACTGAGTAGGACTAAAGTAAACTAAGGTATGGGCAACAGTATTACCCCTCCCCCCCCTTTTTTCTTTATATGATGAAAATAGACAACATCAAAAAAATCAAAATGATTAAAAATTTGCTTTAGAAAAAACAAACTCGAAGTATTCCCGGTTCTTCGCTCCTGAAGTTGTTTATGGAGTCCCCCTTCACCATGACGCAGCGAAATATCAGGTTCGGGCTTTCATAAGGGCTAGCAAACACGCCCTAGTCTCCTCCATGCTTACCTCTCCTCCTCCAATTCCTTGCTCAACACTCGTCGCTTCAATCGCGCCGAATTGATTTCTGATTATAAAGCCCCAACCGTAGCCCCACGAACCAAGAGAATTAACCCCCATCAAAACTTACTTTCACAAACCCCACCGAAGCGTACCAATTCACCTCAAGCTGGCATCTTAACCATGAATCGTCCCTCCCTACCCTTTCTCTGTATCGTTGTACTAATTGAATCCTCTTTCTGTTACATTCTCCACTCCCCCTTTGGGTTTGTAGATGTGATTATTTCGCTCATAAGTAATATGGGTAATTAAAATGTAGTAGCGTATAACTGAAGAGAAAAATAACTTTTTCTTCTTTATGATCGATCTATATAATTTTCTTGTACTACATAGACAATGAGGAAATTCAATGTTAGCTTGTTGATCGAGGTACAATAAATGTCAATGCTCTTTTAGCGTTTATTGTATTGAATATTGTAAATTATTTTATTTAATTATTTTAAATTATTTTATTGGATGTCCTAACCATTGTTTATTGGTCATCGTCATCGTTCAGGTGATCACCTTAGTCACTGTATGCACACCTATCGTCCAATGTCCCTTCTTAAGGGAGTTATCGTTTATCGTTTATCGTTCGGGTTATCTACTCTTTGTTCCCTCTCCCTCATTTTAAAATATAATGGTTCTATAAATTAGTTTTTACACAATTGAGTTTATTGTACTAAGATTTCATTCTCATAAATATAATTGTTTTCTGTTTTCATGTGATTAACGGCTTGTGGGTATTCTTGGCGTCATGGGGCACTCACCTTGAGTTTCGCTTAAATAAAATTAAGTCATAGGGAGTCACGGACTAGAGTTCTAATCTCTTTTATGAACTCCTTACTTTTGAGTGACAAATTATTTTGGAATTTGTTAAGATAATAGTTTTATATTGCTATTGAAATTGGTCTTGCATAGTCTTACACTACGCGCATAACAACCTGATTAGATTTTATATTATGGTAATAACATGTTTTAAATAAACATATACCTTTTCTTGATAAAAAAAAATCAGCTTTTTCAGATATTATTGAGGTCACGAAGCAAGAGCTTGAGTTTCTCCATAAATTCACACCTGAAGAAGAATTTCACTCCAAAAACAATAAGAAGTCAAAGTTTGTACATTACGAACCAAATGTCATTACTCCTATTTGGTACGAAAACCTCAAGGTCTTGTTTGTTACAAGCGGTACTTATAAGATGCACTATTACACTCACAAACACCACATTGTTGTTTTTGGGATGGAAGATTTTCTGATCGCTCATTTCACATAGACTATGTCAGCTACGGGGATAGCATAGTGACAAATAGGTCCAGTGAAACTTGACATCTCCTATTGTGGCAAATTATGCAACATCTTTTTGCAGTTCCTCAAACGAGGGCATGTAACTCAAAGAAGTAGTAGCCCACCAAGCTCCCCATCAAGGATATTACTTTAGTAGAAGCAAAAAATTTCTCATATTTGAAAATTGTGGGGTTGATGAGTTACGCTTGTCATCGACAGTTCGCCTATGAAGTTGGTTGGTAGTTGAGTCTTGAAATAGGAGCCAAATAGGTTGGTTTGCTCACCCTTTTTGAACCAAAATGAGGGTCATGTGCACACGAAGCACATATTGCAATTGAGTCTCTTTGTAGATATGAGACTATGGAAGAATCTGGTTAAGTTCATAAATTCATTTATTGTGTGCAAAAGACATTTCGATTTTACATTGTTGTGATTATTTCTCTAATGTTCACGTACTTTGCAAACTAAGGGCCTATAAATTTCAGTGGTAAGTGTAGGTATGGTAAATGTTACTTTTTAGTAAGTTTCAGTAAATTTTGGTAACTTTTGGTAACTTTTGGTAAGTTTATATAAGTTTAGATATGTTTTTGGAAATACGAATTTGAAAATTTATAATTTTCAAATTTTTTAAAACATGAAAATTATAAAATTAAAAATTAAAAAAATAAAACATTAAAATATTTAAAAGTAAAAATTTAAAATTTAAAATTAAAAATTAAAATTTTTTTAAAAATTATTATTAAAATTAAAAAAATTTAAAATTTAAAATTTAAAATTTTAAAATTTTAAAAAAATAAAAATTAAAAAATTAAATATTAAAAAACTCAAAAATTTAAATATAAAAAATTAAAAATAAAAAATTAAAAAAATTAAAAAATAAATAAATAAATAAAATTTTAATTTTTAATATTTTAAAATTATAAAAATTAAAATTTTAAATTTTAAAAATTAAAATTAAAAATAAAAAAAATTAAAAATTAAAAATATAAAATATAATATTTTAAATTAAAAATTAAAAAATCAAAAATATCAAAAATATCAAAAATTGGTAATTTTTGGTAACTTTCGGTAACTTTCGGTATTTATTTGCTTACTATAAACTACCCACCAAATTTACAGGGCCTAAAGGACATACATTCATTTATATCACCAAACTTTGGGATGGAATCAAGTTTCTCACAATTGTATATGAGGAAATGTTTTGTTGTCTCTCTTATTGCGCTAGTGGCCTTAACTAGTGGACTCTAGACAAGAAGAGAATCGCGACCCTTCCCTTAACTAACCGTGTTTGGACTTGCTTTTGCCTTCAAATCGAGTATTTAATTATCACTCGTATTTAACATTAGTTTAACTAGTGATATGTTTTTTTCTCGAACCTTGTTTTCCGATCATGTTGGTAACTAATTATATTTTGAATGTTTTTCAGATCTGATGGGGATGTTGACAGTACAATTACATCTTATAACAGACAAAATTAAAGCTAATTGCAACATACAATCAAGTATTAGATTAACTAGGGAGTGATCAATCAGTGGTTTATTGGAAGACAACGAGGGTTTCCTCCAAAAGAAGATATGGACGATGAAGAAGAAGAGTCTAAACCTATAAATGGCATCAAACCTACAACTGAAAAGGAGTTTTGCATAGTGGCTTCTTTATCAGGTGATTGTGGTGCATCCTAGTTGCAGGATTTTTTTTCTTGATAAGCTTTCAACATTATTTCTAACATAATATTGAATACGGGCCACCTATATTGGACTCCTATTGCGGGGGTATACAACAAGGCTTAAAAACTTATGGCAAAGGGGGAATCTTGTTTTTCTATACATGAATTATCCATAAATATTTTAGATACTTTACAATTTTTTCACCATATTATTAATACTCCAGTATTGAAAAGTAGTAATAGTAACAAATTGGGAGGGAGGAATACCTCTAATTAGTTGCACTTTGTAACCAACACACAATTTACATTGCCGGTATTCAATGAAATAAACACCAGGTATCTACTTGTTATCTCTTTTGTTATGTCTTATTCAATGAAATGAAATAAACATTCTCTAACTACTTTCTTTCCCTTATTCTTTCTGTTATTTAACCCTCTTCTCTTCCTCGATCAATACATGTCGATTAACAATTATCAATCCTCTAACTACTTATCTTGATACTATCACCTACTCTACCATTTTGTTTGACGATGGAAAAATTTGGTTACCTTATCCTTGTTATATGTGTTCTTAGCGTTACATCCCAACATACAACTTCTGTTAATGTCAATGTCAACGGTCGCCATCCTCCAACCTATAGCTATAAGATTGCCTATTTTTTACTAGCACTCCAGTGGCCTGCAACTTATTGCAAGTTACATACATGTAGAACAACTTTACCGGATAAGTTCACTATCCGCGGCCTGTGGGCCAAGGGGATTGATATCGACAATTGTAGAGGGCCAGAATTTGACCTTACCAAGGTATCTGATTTACTAACAAAGCTTGAAGTGTCTTGGCCTAATTTAGAGTCCGGGCCCCGTACTTTAGAGTCCTTCACATTATGGGCAAAGGAGTGGCAAAGACATGGGATTTGTTGTATGCCCATGTTTGATGTCCACAAGTACTTTCAAACCGCATTAGATTTGTTTGATCATCTGAATGTGATGGAAAAGCTTCGAGTTAGTGGTATGTTATGTTATTTGTCATGCATTCCCTTTAGTCTCTTGTTATTTTCATTTTTTTATTTTCTCCTATAGTTTGCAATCCACATACTTAAAGACTAACTTTTTTCCCTCTTTGAAATTAATTTTAGGGATTACCCACACTCGAGTGTTGAATGCTTGGGAAATACGAAAAGCATTTCTGGGCAGGAGCCCTATGTTCACTGTTATGATGGAGAATCAAAGTTGTTAGAACTACACTTTTGTTTGGATCAAGAAGCCAAACAATATACAGACTGCAACAATATGCTTGGAAAAGAGACTAGTTGTCGTTCTATATTTAAATGGCCTCCAACTCCAGGAAAGCAAGAATGGTACAACAGTACAAAAGTCTAACTCCAAGAAAACGTGGCGTAGTGGTTTTTTTTTTTGCTGAGTTCTTGTGGTGTAGATAAGGTGTTTGTCGCTCTCTTCTATAGTAGCCTTTTGATGTTGTAGTTGAGTGCATGTGAGTGGTGTTTTTGGTGTTTTATCATATACTAGCTTGTTGCGCATTTATTAGAAAATACCCATACATTGCTTGGTATGAATATCATCATACATCACAATGAATTCAATAGGCTTAAATCGGAGATAAACAATTATTCGATCAAATGAAACAAATTACACTCACACATTATTTTGAGATTAGCTTTTAAAATGAATATACAAAAAAACTGGTTGTGATGCGTTGAAGGTACTATTATACCAAGTGAAAATCATTAAAATTATTATTGTCATTCCTAAATCTGGTAAAATAGTTGTATTTTCACACGCCACAATATACCATGTCACATGTGTTATTAAAAGTGAAATGCATCAAAGTTGTGGTTAAATAAAAGGATCAAAAAATTTAAAAGGATATTCTTTTATGGTACATACAAAATGATATATTGAACCTATATAATATAGAGAAAAATAATTTGGAATAAACACATAGAAGTTGTCGTAAAATGTTTTATCGTATTAAATATAACATTGACGTAAATTAACGAAAAACCATACAAATTAACTTTTCTTGTAAATTGTAATCTCCAACATACTATGTACATGAATTCACAAAGTTAATTTTGAGATAACACATGTATGTAATAATTATTATTCTAGTTAAATTAAAGAAAAATAGAAACAAATGTATTGATTGATTGAACATAATCTATTACATATATTAAAACAAAATCTTCTAATAGGAGCTTTTGCCATGTGTCATAATAAAAAATCATAATTAATAACCTTATTTTAATGAATCAATTAAAAATCTTATTAGTTATCTATTGCATAATTAAAACAATATCCATTAGCTTTTACACATATTCATTTTACAAAGGAATTAGTATCTAAAAGTGATTATTTTTTCAAAATTATTTAATCGAAATTTTAGATTATTTAATTCTAATAAGTTTCACATATACAATTTTCAATAGTTCAATAACTAACACTTCCGTGCATCTGCACGGGATATATAGCGCTAGTATACTTAAAAGCAATTTGGAATAAATATAAAGCAACTTTTTATATTGGCCCTAATAAATACCTCTTCATTGGTCTATCATTTACTAAATATGCAAGTTCTGCTCAGAAATCACATTTTTTGACTTAAATACTTTGAAAGAATGCATGAGTCTAAGTTTAAAACATAAAGGTGTATTACTTTTTATATAGTGTATTTGATCTAAAGCATTTGAAATAATTAAACTTGTGTATGAGAAAATATAATCAATAAAACTAAAAATCATGGTACATAAATAAACACATCATAATACTATTAACAATCATTGAACAATAAACCGTCCAATTTAATTATACTAAGATACTACTTATTGGTGTGTTGCCGACTTTATCTCATCAACAATCAACAATCTAATATAACCAAACACATAAAACCACGATCCTAAATACATTGTTCTTCTTATCAACAAACCAATATTAGCACTGAAGAAGATAACTTGAATGCAATTTACCACCAACTTGTCATGAAAGATGGCTAAAACAAAATTCCATTCAAATTGGTGATGAGTCTGATGACAAAGAAAATCTTGCTTCTAATTAAGTAGGAGCTAGGTTAGTCATTTTTAGAGTTCTTAATAGTTGCGACAAGAATACTATGGTGTAATAGTCCTGCTCCCTTTGTAGTCACTTCACTTTACTGTAAACAGGAACAAAAGGTAATTGATCACGTCTTGCTATTTGCTTATTTCACCCAAACTTGATTGACTAAACCACGTGTTGAGGTTGGATCTTGTCCTAGACTACCTTGCTCTTGTCTCCTCTAGGTCAATATCGCATACGTTAACATACAACAACGAAAACTGCAAATGTCGATCGACTTTACATATAACAGTAGCGGATTGCCTCATTATTTGTACTCGGGATTTGAGTTGTCCCGACACATCATAGTTGTAGTGAGCATCATGAACACCAGGTTGTATCCACAAGCCATATATTAATGATCGAATGCTCACTACACCAACAATGCACACTAAACTGAACTCCTTAAACCTACCCCACTGCAATCAGAGCACCAATGAGCAATGACTATGTCGAATGCTTGTTCTGTTATGTATTAATTGTCGTCGTTAGAAATTTTGCAATCAAACTTTGAAAACTTTGACCATAAATTTCTCAACATAATAATGATTTGTCATATAAAATTACTATTTATTAAATTTGTAACGAAAGACACTATATCTAAAATATAATATTAAAATTATTATTAAAATCTTATATGGAATTGACAATGTGATAATTAGGGTCTGTCAAACAGATGGGTAAACTGAATTTATCAGTTTCTACCTAAATTTATCAAAATTTACAAAAATTCATGAAAGTTAAAATACAAAAAAAAAATTAATTTCAATATATTAGAATAAATTTGGTAAAAATTATCAAAATTATCGAAAACTATAAAAAAATTACCAAAATTTAATTTTAGTCCAAGTACTTTTTTACTAATGAAAATTTAACACACCCGTGTTACGGGAGAGACTAGGGTCTGTCAAATTCATGAGTAAAATACAGTTGGATAAAAGTTAATTTTGATAAATTATGATAACTTTTGACAAATTTATGCCAATATATCAAAATTTGTATTTTTTTTATTTTTTTAAAATTTGATAAATTTTGATAAATTTAAATAAAACCGATAAATTTTGATAAATTATATTTACCCATGAATTTGACGGGGAACACCGCAAATCCGACACAATCAACAACAGAGAAGACCTATCCCGAACCCAAACATACCAATTCGCCGCTATTCTGTAAATTCTACAGAGAAAAGGAAGCCATGGCTGTCCAGAAACAACACAAGCAGAAAGAAGCAACTGAGATTTTCGCATCATGCTCCTTCTCCAGTCTCGGCCTCCAACAAGCCTTGTCCGACCAACTTCGAGGTCTCTCTCTCTTTTTCTGCCTCTTAATTTAGTTCTTTACCATAATAATTCTTTCAATTTTTCGTGCTAATGTTTGTTAATTTTTGCTTCTGAATAGAGAGGTTGGGATTCGAGACCCCTACTCAAGTGCAAGCGCAAGCTATTCCTGTTATATTATCTGGCCGTCATGTGTATCCTTCTCTATTTCCATTCCCCTTTGTGAAAAAACTAAAATTTAGGGTGTGTTTGGTTGGTCAAAAGACCCTGGGAAAATGATCAATTTTTTTGATTTATTTTCACTATGTTTGGGAAATTTTGACGATGGAAATCTTCCCATGTAAAATTTTCCCCGAAACATTTCCCTGAGGGGGGTGCCAGTAAAATTTTCTCTGGAAAAAGTTTCCTTGGGGTTCTTGCCAAATGCTCCCTTAGTTATGGCTCATGTGGGCTGCAATGTTTTCCTTAATTGGATTGATGTTATAGACTTGTAAACGCGGCAACTGGAACTGGCAAGACTATTGCATACCTGGCTCCAATTATCCATCATTTGCAGCAGTATGATCCTCGAATTCAAAGGGCTGATGGCACTTTTGGTGAGTACATTTCAGTTTATTTATTTCGTTATTTTTTGCAGTTAGTTGGTTTTGGTGGGAAAAAGCAGACCTATAACAAGTTGAATAACTTCAAAAATGGCAACTTTGAGCGAATATGTTGATTGGATGGAATTATGCACTTTGTATAGGGTCCTCTTGATGTTGAAATTTGCTAGAACTGACAAACATGGATGTGTTTACGATTGAGTGACATTATTTTGCATAATGTAGATGGATATGAATCTCGAGTGATAAATTTGACTATTCAAGAAGACTTCATGTTCCAAAATAAATTTAATTTTTGGGTTTGTTTTATTTGTCCGAGTAACCATACCAGTGTGTGCATTTAGCTGAGGTATCCAAACTTTAGTTTAGTTGTTGTGAATGAGTAGCTATAGTTATGAAATCATATGTTTGTTTGCCTTCACTGTGTCTAGAATATGCTGATGTGGGCTGTGAGTCTGTGACCATCTTTGGATGATTATGCTTTCTGGTTTGCAACAGTGAGACCACCTGATTACCTCTGACGTTTCACCTCTTTAACATGATTAAGGATAAGAATTGACACCTTAACCTTAATTGAGCTTAAGATTCATTCGAGCACCACCTACACTAGCCAATTCTAGGATAAGCAAGAGAGATCTGTTTTGAAGGAGCTGAGGCTAAGCTCTGATTCTAATACATAATCTGTCTCTTACAAGCCTGGGGACATGACATTTGTAGAGTAGGGGGGAATCAGCCTTCGAGGCCTTACAAGCCCTAAGGGCTGAACTACAGCTCATTCACCCATTATAATTAATCGGTAGTACAAAAGATACAAAAAATAATTAGCTAAAAGACAAAAGAAAAAACAGTACTACCTTGAGGCTTTTGCATCCTTGTATGATAAGTTCTCTATACCCAAAGGTTTCTTGGCTAATTGAACCATCCTTTCCCATGTCTTCCTAGCCTCCTTCAAAGTGACCATGTTGGTCTTAACTCCACCATCATCCCCTTGTTAGAGATAATATATCCTCAAATTTGCCTAATGTCAACTCTCAAATTTTAGCTAATGATCAACTCATGTTCATTAGGGATGGAGGTGGCTCTCTCTTGGTGTTTAGTGGGTAGGGCTATGGCATGAGATGAACCAAGATTCACTTAGATGAATTGAAAAGCTTGGTTATCAAGGTTAAAGGAAGGTTCTTTTTGGAGGTGGAATGTGGGGTATAGCTTCGAAAAGGATATTGAAGAACTAAGCTAGCAAGGTGAAGGTTAAAGGATGGATAATGAGTGAGTGGCTGGGTGTGTTATGATTTCTAGACTGTTTGGTTTATCAGAGCGAGAAATAAGGGGTCAATGAGGTATGGTGCGAGAAACAAGACCTAGATTGAGTTGGTTGTGTACCAGTTGGACCACATAGGCAACCCGGGGGGGGGGGGGGGTGGGGGGGGGGAAGGCCAAGAGAGCTCTAGAGTTAATAACTATGTTGGGGAGGTCCAAGGCGGGAGCCCACTTCAATCAAGACTCATAGTAACAAGTTAAGTGAGGTTCCATCTCAAAACCAATTAGTGTTAAGAGGAGTAACCCACTTGACTTATATATCATGCCCTTTCACTATATTTTTCCGATGTGGGACTTCTAATTCATGGGAGAATCCCAACAAACTATGCCTGCTCTTTGTGAGTTCCACTAACAAGAATTTATTAGGTTATTTGTATCATCCCTTTATTTCGAATATTCAATTTAATGAAAGGCAATTGATGAGACAAAAAATAAAGATGATTCTTATTTTTCTTTTGATCATTTTCATATTGAAAGTGTTGAGTTTGGATTAATATCCAATTATTTCCCTTCAAAAATGGAAAAAGAGAAAGACACTCCAAAATGTATGCACCTTTAATTATTTATTTTAACATCAACATATTTAAATATAACTCCTAACTTAAATGAAATTTAAAAATTCACTCATCCCAAGATCGTTCCACATTGCTAACAATATAGCCCCACATATCCGATTTGTTGTAGGTAGCATGAACTCGTTCCCATACCATGTACTAGAACAAATGAGGACGTGTGTCAATGCTCAATTGCTCATCTGTTCTCAAAGACACAGGCAATTAGGAACAACTTGAAATGCCATACCTTAAGAACAAATGAGGTGCGGGAGGATTGTCAGCAACCAGCAACTCATGTGGACTGATTTTATGTTTTTGGTATGAACGGGATGTGTTTAGGTTTACGGACTTGTGTGTGTGTGTTTGTTCTTGGGTGGGTGGGGGGAGGGGGTTGTGGAAGTAAAGGGAAAGTGCAAGGGTGCTCTTTTGTTGGTTTTGGTGAGCTGAAGGAATAAAGGGTAAAGTGAGAAATTTGGATAGTGAGCTAAGCGGTATAACAACCAAACAGTTCTTGGATCAAAATTCAAGGCCAAGTAGGTACGGGTAAGTTCTTACAGCAAGATGATGGAAGGTTTGGAGAGAGAGATGGAACTAGTTTGAAATCAAATCAACGCCAAGCAAACCAAAACAGCAAATACTTATAAAACCGGGCAAGTTTCAAGGAGACTTTTTGGGTAAAACCTAATCAGGATCAACGACCATGAATGCAGATCTAAAATGAAAACTATCTTGGATATTTCTGTAGTTTCTAGAGAGATAATAACGTGGAAAACTCACTAAAGAAACAACACTCACTTTGCATTTGATTCGATCACTAGAGGAGAGCACGAGAGCTAACTTAGGGCTAGTGGAGTCCTATTGACTTCAAATTTACTTTACTGGAAAGTTAACATAAACTTAAAATCAGGCCAATCAAAGATCACCTAAATCACCCGAACATAGGTAATTAGGCTCATAAAGTCGAGTAAGGTGCTGAACTGAGGTAGGCAGCATGTATGCTTGAATTCCCTTTAGGTCCGTGACTTTATTAATCATCTCCTTGACATCTTGGAGCTTGAATCTGACATTGGTGGCCTTTTGCCATTCCTCCATGAACTCTTGGTTCGGTTGCCCTCCCTCATCATTCCAAAAGACTCTAAAGTCCCTTGGTGTTGCCGTGACAAGCTCTTTTGGAACCATAGTTTCCATGGTCCATCCTTTCCCATGCCTTTCTAGCCTCCTTCAAATCAAAGTGACCATGGTGATCTTGGTTCTATTAATGCTCCATTATCTTAGGAATAATTTCTACAGCTTTCATGATGAAGCAAAACCCTACATGACCATTAGAAGACCTGGATGTTGAGCTCTATTTTAGTTTTTGACTGAAAGTTGGTGTGATTGTATTCATTCTGAAAATGATTGGTAATTTATATAATTTAGCATGCTATTCACTTTTAATTGTTGGTCGTAAATTATTTACTCATAATACGTTGTCAACAGCGTTGGTGCTTGTACCAACGCGTGAGTTATGCATGCAGGTTTATGAGATTTTACAAAAGTTGCTACACCGATTTCATTGGATTGTGCCTGGATACTTAATGGGTGGTGAAAACAGGTCAAAGGAAAAAGCAAGGTTACGCAAAGGTGAGAAAATGTTTTTTGATGCCATAGAAATGCGTAGACTTATTTCGGTGGATGGCGAGGACTTTGACTGTGCACAGCTTAGCTCTTTCGCAATTCATCAGCAATCCGTCTAATCCCAAGAATCCTTGGTCTTTCTGCAATTCTAATCTTGGCTAAATGACATTGCTACTTTTTAATTCTTTGATTCTCATTTAATTATCTAAGAAGCTGTCAATTTTCCTTGGTATGCTGGGTGCAAAATTCTTCTTGTCAGATGCATAGAAGATTGATGGCAGTTAGTAGGCTAGGTGGTTTAGATTCTCCTTAAAGCTGTTACACTAACTGCAATCTTAGTTGGTCCTTTACGATCTGGGAAAGGAAACAGCTTACCTGGCTACTCTTTTAGAAAGTTCCAAAAGTTGTAGAAATTTAACTATGAAATTTGGGAACATGTTAGCAGGAAAATGTTACTTTTTGTACACTCACTGTGTAAGTTTTATTAGTGAGGGATGCTCCACTGCTTCTGCCAAGAGTTCACAAATGCTTTGTTGAGGATGAATCTCCTGGATAAGATCATACTTGCATGTGGTATACTCCTGTTGTTGTTTGGTGTTTGATAAGATTTTACATAATTTGATGCTTTGTTTTAGTATTACCTTGAGTATAATCGTTCAAATATAACAATCAAAACACTAATCAGAAAATAAATGGGTAATTGATGATATTTCATCCTGAGTTCATGAGAGCATCTCTGTAGACTTGGATGTGTCTAATAGCTTGACTTTTGTTGACAAAGTGTAAAAGCTAGATGCTTGAGAACTGAGCATCACGGAGCTTTTGTATTGATGTGCCACATTGGACTGTCCCAAAAACCGATCTCTGAAGTGGAATAGGGTCAGATATTTATATGTTTGAGATGGTTTGGAGTTTAGGATTGACGATAGTAAACTGAAATTTTTGGTGTTGTGTTTTGGGGATGATCATATGCATTTAGCTCAAGTTTATGTTATCAAGTTGTATTCATTCATGTAGTATGCAGGACTAGCTTGTCATTTTTAGATTTGCATGAATATGAATACTGCTATCTGATTAATAGTCTGGTCAGCTACCAGTTAATAATTTCCAAAAGCCTATCATACCAATTTAAGATTTATCGTTGCATTAGGTTTGCTGGTTTGATTTTCTTTGTTTTGTCTGGGTCATCTGGATGTCTGATTGTCAAAAATGCAAGTGCTGAGATGCAGAGTTCTTACCTGGGTCTCTGTTATTCAGGTATATCTATACTCATTGCAACTCCGGGGCGCCTATTGGATCACCTGAAGAATACGTCATCATTCATGCATGCAAATTTGCGCTGGTTAATTTTCGATGAGGCAGATAGGTAATTTGAGGCTCTGTTTTCCGGCCTTGTCTTATAGAATTGGTTATAATACATTCAGGCCCATTTCTGATTTTATAGCTATTCACAGGATTCTAGAACTAGGATTCGGCAAAGACATTCAGGAGATACTTGAAATTCTTGGATCAAGGCAAAACAGGTCTGTTGGTCAAGATAGTGGGATTTCCAGAGCTTCCGGGTTTCAAAGGCAGAATGTGCTGTTATCAGCTACTTTAAATGAAAAGGTCAATCATCTTGCTAAAATTAGTTTAGAAAATCCAGTTCTGATTGGTCTTGATGAAAGGAAGCTTCATCAAAACTCAACCCTTGAGAATTCTGGGTCTGTGGGATCCGAGGATGATGATGAAGCAGCAGACCTAGGGAGAGTCATAGGCTCTTCAAATGATGATTATAATCTCCCATCCCAACTAGTTCAGAGATATGTCAAAGGTATACATCAAGTAGACCAATAATTTGTGATGACGAATTTGATAAAGTAGATGTTATTGATCCTTTACTATTTTTATTTTTTCCATCTTCAGTGCCTTGTGGGTCTCGGCTTGCAGTTCTTCTTTCCATTCTGAAAAACCTTTTTGAGAGAGAAGCTTCGCAAAAGGTGGGGCATCGATCTTCTTTTTACGGAATCAATCGCAGCTTCATTATGTTCATGTATTCTCTCCGCTTGTTCTGCATGTTTCTGTAGAATGTTCCCATGGTACATCATGGATCTTTTATTGTTCGACATCTGAAACCTTACAGGTTAAAAAGGGTGGGATGGATAGTCCTGTGTTTTTTAAAAGTCATTTTGTTAACAGAATCCGAGTAGTTGTGCTTCCCCATGTGTTTGATATGTAGATATATCTGACAATTCTGAACTCTTTTTGTGTCTTTCTATCAAGGTTCATTTGAATAGTATCATTGTAGAGTTGGTTTCTTTTGATAAACAAAGGAAACTTAATACCATTATGTTCTAAATCCTAAATCTATTGTTTCCTTTTCTGACTAAGTGCATCATGTATGTTTTTAATTGTTAAATATGTAATTGTTTCACTGATCCGTGTGATCCACTACTCCAACAACATACAGGTGGTGGTGTTCTTCTCTACATGTGATGCTGTGGATTTTCACTTCTCACTTCTAAAGGAGTTCCGCTGGCCATCTAGTCCAAAGTCTGAAGCAGAACTTAGGTCTCTCTTTTTGAGATGTAACACTCTCCGTTTGCATGGGAACATGGAACACGAGGAGCGTAGAAACACTTTTCAAGCCTTTAGAACAGAAAAATCCGCTCTTCTCTTGTCCACTGATGTAGCTGCACGAGGCTTGGACTTTCCTAAAGTCAGATGCATCATACAATACGATTCACCTGGAGAAGCAACTGAATATGTTCATAGGTGTGTTTGAGAACGGGTGTCTCTTTTCTTTTTCTTTTACCAAACATGCATTATTAATTTTAGAAGTCTGTTTAAGCTTTCTGCTGCTCAACTTTTTTGGTTTTCTACACTTGACTGTTGAATAACTATATGATTCTACTGACATTTTCTGTGGAGTGTGGACAAATGTAACTCACACTTCTGAATTTAATATGTGATGCAGGGTTGGCAGAACTGCTCGCTTAGGCCAGAGGGGAGATTCGTTTTTATTTCTACAACCCATCGAAATTTACTATTTGGAAGATTTGAAAAAACACGGTGTATCTCTGACAGAATATCCCCTGCAAAAAATTTTGGATAGCTTCCCATTGTATGGCGAGAAGCAGAAGCACCTCTCAAAGAAGTTTGTTACAGTTGAAACACATCCATGGGTAGTATGTTTACAGAAGGGTATAGAAACGTTCATTTCAGCTGAGGTATTCTGGCTTTTCCATCTTTGCTCTTATCTCTGACAGACGTCTCTATTTCTTTCTAGATTAGGGTTTTACTGCTTTTGCATGTATGATGACCGTGACTTGATGATCTTCAATTTTTCTTCGAACTTTCTCTTGGATCCGTGAGTGTGCAATAAGTCTCCACCTTTCTTTGTTTATTTATCCTTCTGCTGTGTTATTACGGACAGTTGTATGGCCTATGTGGACTCTGTTTCAGTAGCTACTGCTTAGTGTTATTTGAATCTTGAACCTTCAATCATTATAAGGCCATGGGACATCATACTTGTGAGTTGTGACGAGGTAAATTTATTGAGAAAAAGGCTGGACAAATCCTGAGCAAGTTCGTTGATGGGATTTCTTCTTACGACGGAAATCAAAAAGTTATGTAACATTTGTGAAACCCTTTTTAGCAACGATAAACATTACAAAGGCTATGTTAACATGTGCAGTGGCAGATGAAATTTCTATAGTCCACTTTAATGATTACATGACAATGTTGGATTTGTCGGCAATAGGATGAAATTATAGGATGAATCTTTTTAAATAAATTGATTAAAAAAAACCGCTTTTGTTTATGAAATTTGATCCTGAGCAAATTTACTGTTGTTATACTCATAATTCATGCCATGCATGTCAGTTGCTTTAATAATTTCATATCGCCCTTTTCTTTAATTGATTTTTAAAGGATTCTAGCTGACGTAATAATCTCATATTTTGTTACTACATCAGTTATAAATATGACCGGTTTTGGTATTGTAAGTTTAGCTTATTCAACATGTTAGACAGTTGAGGTGGAATCATTTTGAACTGTACAGTCCCCCGTCTTCCGTTTTTAGTTAAAATTTCATTGTACTTCTACTCTGATTAATAAAATTGGGTTTCTTTGCATTTTGTTTTCTATGCCTGGGTTCTGTGCTCGAGCAATAGCTTTAGTTCCTCAGCCATAAATTGAAAAATAGAAAGGAATTCTTTTTGAGTTTTGAAGTTAGGTATATTATACAATTTCTTGGAACATAGTTGCCCATTATTTGTCCACCAAACTTAACGTACAATACAACCCTTATTTTTAGGCTAAGCTGAGGAATATGGCAAAGGCGGCATTTGTTTCTTGGATAAGAGCGTACGCTGCCCACCGGGGTGATCTGAAGAGGATATTCATGGTGAAGAAACTCCACCTGGGTCACGTCGCCAAGAGTTTTGCCCTCAAGGAGCAGCCCTCGTTGGTGGGGAAGGCGGTCCACAAACAAGTCAAGAAAAGAAAGAAGAACGACACAAGCAAACAAAAAGGACACGCAAACAAGAAGAGGAAGGTCGCTATCGCAACTTAAATGCCACTACCACCACCTACACCTAAGGTACCAAATCTTCATCCTTCCCGTGACAGCTCCGCAGATAATCCAGACGGCTTCCTTTGCAACAAGACAAATATGGGCATGTGGTATGTCTCATGACCAGAGTCAATACTCAATACCCAGTGGTGACTGGTGAAAATCCCCGCCTTGTTTTATCTCTTCATAATTATTTTTATTTGCATACCGTATTCAATCCTAGGAGGGGAAGACAAAGAACCGAGAGGGCCAATGAAGGGTTCATGCGAGCTCCGATTTCAAAAACCCGGGTTTACCCATGTGTTATTATATGCAACGGTCCACAAGCATATTATTTCCAAGGTGCGCGGTTGTGATTAGCCGTGGAAAATATGGTCGAGCCGAGTTCCTTAGCCCTACTTGGACCCGTATGTATAGCATCATTTGGGATTTTTCTGAGGCTGTCCTTTGATGGTGTGAGATTGTCCACCACACCCCAAACATGGCATGAACTGAACTTGTAGGCTTTCTAGGTTAGGTGATACTAAGTTGCTTCTTTGGATGTGGATATTTTGATACAGTTTAAGTTAATGATGCAACACTTGGCATGTTATTGATTGTAATATGCCTAATTTTGTTTAAGTTTGGACATGGTACTGAGAATAGTTTTGGGAGAGTGAAAGTGACCATACAGAGGTGAAGGAAAACGAATTTTCGCACATTTAAGATTATCCTCTCATTTCCCAGGGCTATTAAATTTTGTGGTGCCTAAGCAATAATCCCTATTTCTCAAATTATTGGTATCATTATCTCTTTGCTGTCTCAGGGCTTTGGTCCACCTGAATGAATGTGGGGATAGGAAATCTCTCTCTCTCTTTCTCTCTGGGGGATGGTGGGCTCTCAAATGTTTCTGGTAACGTCCGGATTTTTTAGCTACAATGGTTGGTTGTTGATAGTTAATAATATATATTAGATGTACCTGAAATTTATATTTCATAGGATATCTGCGACAATCAAAGTATTGAGAGTGAACAAATAAATATCTTTAAGTGAATAGTTACACTATTTTGAACACAAATTCGAGGAACACTTGCGTTTGGTAAAATGTTTATTCATCACTTTATCAAAGTTGAGCTTATTATGGGGTGAAATAAATTGGTGTGTTTGGTAAGCAATTTCATTCTATTAGCTTATTGGTCCAATAAGCCATTTTTCAATAAATTTGAGTAAATTATCAGAAATGGCTGATTGTGGAAAAGACTATTTTGTCCAAAAGTTGTCTAAATTTATACCATATGCCATCCTAAAGCTTATTGGTCCCAATATTTGATGCATATTTATCATGTTAATGATAAAGGGTATAAATGGAATTTTAGCAAAAAATTTTTTAGAATCAACTAACTTTATCAATCACAACTTTTCCAAACAGTTAATCCAAACAGCCAATACAATCAACCAATACAAACAACCAACAACAATCAGCCAATGCAATCAGCCAACGGCTATCAGCTGTTTGCCAAACAGGGCCTTAATAAATTGCAGTTTGTTAAAGTTGATTTCGGTAGTTGGTTGATTTCTTGTGGTAAGTCGTAGTGGATATAAGCAGCACATAGGGTTCATTGGACTTGAACTCGGCTTGTCCGGCATGGACCTAATAAGACTCAATCTCACCCACTTCAGAATTCCCTAACAGTAAACTGGTAACTGAAGCTGAAATAGACCAAAACCTAAGAATTCCCTAAACTGTAAACAGGTCACTGAAGCCGAAATAGACCAAAACTGAACCAAATTTAACGAGGTTCAGTTCAGTCCCATCCTATTGTGAATTGAACAATGAGTTAGTAGCACACCTTAGTTCCAAATTTAGTTCCAAACATTGTAGAAGATTATCCTTAATGTTTTGATTTTGTCTCGCTCATTGCTATCCTTTTTTCAATTTTTGCCTTTGTTTAAAACCTTTATTGAAAGGAAATTTGGATTTTCGTAAGTCGAACCTTAGGGGTTCGGATAATGATAAGTCAGACGTTATCATTTTGTATCACAGGAAGTTGTATGGCATTAAGTCAGTCCAAATCAACTCAATGGCTTTCGTATATTGCACCTGAGAAGGGCGATTCTCCTACATGACACCTATATTTATAGTAATCTCAATTTTAATATATTGGATGTTGTAGTCCAAACTATCATATATTGAATTATATATTCAAAACTATCAGCTTAGAGCAACTTGGTGGAGGTATATTGAAATCCAAGAGTTCGATAGTTCAGCTTCGACCTACCATTTTCTCAACCTTTATAGTTCAGTTTACTAAAATCCAATTTTTTTTTTTTTTTTTTCTAAAAAGGGTTTTGGCTCACTTTGTTGATACTTGACTGTGTTTTAAAATGGACTCGAGTTTCCTTCGTTTCAAGACCAAATTAGGGTTCTGAATTCTGTACATAGTTTCCAAACCATACATGAATAGAAAGATTGAATGGTTCCCATTGTTGTCCCTCTCCCACTTTATCACAACCATTTCTTTCTTAGATCATCCATTGCACCCTACAAGAATAAGATAAAGGTAAAGCTAAGACCTCATAACCCTAGATGAATTGTGTATTTATGTTCATTCCTCTCGTTAAGCACTAGACTTGTTCAACAGGTCGGGGACCCGCCTGGCCCGAAAAAATGCGGGTCAAGGCCACAATTTTAGATGGAGACTCGGCTCGGCCCGAAAAATTTCGGGCCCCGAAGTATGGTCGGGCCGGGCTTGGGCTAGGGGTCTGTGACCCTGTCCCTCCCGATGACCTGACTAAATACAATAACTTTTTTATTAAAAAACTTATTTTTTGTGACCTGACCCGGCGACCCGACTAAATACATAAATTAAATGCGTGAATTTTTAGGTTTTTTTTACAAAAAAAATCCATCTAATATACTCGTCGGCCCGTTGACCCAGCCCGTGGCCCGTATGGTCAGGGCTAGGGCCGAGACTATTTGACCCAAAGGTCAGGCCGGGTCGAGTTCGGACCGACGGGTCAAGAACTTTCAACCCGACTGGCCCGGCCCCACCGTTGAACAAGTCTACTAAGCACTAAGCAGCAGCCATAGGAGAGAATTTTGCTAAAATACATACTTGATTGGCATGTTTAGTGGGCTACTAATATAATTGCAAATTGCAATTAAGGTAAGCTCTAACCTTCTGCAAAATCGTTTGTCATACAACCCAATATTTATATTTTTTATCCACAAGTTTTGTGCAATTTAAAGCCTTCAATACGACATACATAACAAAGAAAATTTTCATGAGAAAATTTGTCAAATGCTGACACTTTGAATTTTAGTATTTTTATCATTCACGAAAGCAACATTTAAATAACTACTATTATTGATCGATAATTCATAACATTAGATTTCCGAGCACAATATTTCATGAATCCTCAAACATTTCTATCAACACTCAAACAAATAGTACATAAAACATAATACAAGAATATGACTTAACATAAGTAGTTGGCTTGTTGCCATCCCTGGTTTGAATATTTTAGGAATAAGTCGTTATTTCTTTATTGGGTGTTGTCAAAGTGGTGTGAAGTCTTCTATTTTTTTCAGAAATGTTTGATTCTTAGAAAATGATATAAAACGAAATTTCATTATATACATTTTTATTAACTTGGGGTACGTTGGGTTGATCAAAAATCTTGTGAAAATGATCAATTTTCCCATGTTTGAATGTAGGTTGACCTTAGAAAAAAAATTGTAAAGAGATCCACCATTTTTTATAATTTTTAATTAATTATACATAATTTTCACAATTTGAAAATAAAAATTTAATATTTTTGAAAATAAATAAAATTGATGAATGAGATTTGATCATACCACATGAAAGGTACACATCGCGGGAATTACCATAATTATCATAATTGCCAAAAGTTGGAAATTACTATGCATGCTTCAAAAACAAAAATAATCACCACAATATTATAGATCTTATAATAAATTTATAACGAGACGATATTACACAATGCCATCGTTATTAAAAAAAAAAAAGTTAGGGAAGTTAAAAAAAGGATATTACATAACATTACATAGGAGTTTGAGAGGAAGAGCCAAAGAGGACCACTAATGCAAAACTGATGATAGTAATTTGTTGGATGTGACCCAGATTTTCCCACGTCAAGCCCGTTAGGCGTAACTATCATTTTCGATTTTTTTAATATAATTTTAATTAATTAAGGGTAATGCTATTTATCGCCCCCCTTTTTACTAATGTCGCCCCCCCAAAAGACGATTTTGCCCTTTATATAATTCAACTCACCTTCTCTCTAAAACTCTCTCTCTCTCTCATCTCTCTTTCTCTCTCTAAAATTTTGATTTATTTTAGAAATTAAACCTAAAATATGATAGAAGGTGGTAATTAGTGAAACGAAGGTTAGTTTGTAAAATTTAAATTAAAAAAAAATAGAGCGAAAATTTTTTCGGAAATGCGGTTGCTTGCAGATCCATTTGGTCGCTTGTATTCTGCCGTGCGAATCGTCTTGACAGCATGCGTACATGTGATCTGCACTGACGCAGACCGTGCGCTCCGGCCGGATCTGGGCGCGGCAACCGTGCTTTCCGGAAAAATTTTTCGTTTTTTTTTTTAGTTTTTATAAAATGTTTATATTATTGTTTATGTAAAAAATATTATTTATTTATTTATGTTAATATTATTAATGTAATAAATGTCGTCAATTATAATTGTTATGTAAATTTTGTTAAAACATATTATCATAAATAAGATGTTTAGAAGTGTTGTTATTATTATTATATTATGTTAATTATGCTAATTTTTATTGTTAGTATTGTTATTTAAATAAAATTTTTATTAATATTTAATGTTATTAATTATAATTATTATGTTTAAATTATGTTAATTAATATTATTAAAACAAGTTGTTTATAAGTGTTGTTGATATTATTAACAATATTAGTAAATGTTGTTAAAAGTATTATTTATTTATTTAAAATAATATCATTATGGTAAATAATGTTGTTAATTGTTATTATTATGTTAATTTTGTTACAATTTTTTTTTAATAATATTATTATTATGATAATTAATATTAGAATTGTCTGTTATTTATTAATGTTGAAGCTACTAACATTATTATTACGAATTAGTATACCAGTTATTAATAGTATATTAATAATAATTGTTTTTATTGTTTGTAGGTTTTTTTGGAGGACTTTGTGACGGGCGTTGATTACTCCTCACATTTTGTAACGCAAAATGTGTTCGAGAGTATTGAAGCGTTGCAAGGTTGGGCCAATGGAGTAGCTGCGACAATCGGTTTTAGGTTTGTACGGGCTTCGTACAAGAGAAAAGATGCCGATAGTCCGTTAAGGTGTTATTTGAAGTGCTGGAGGTACGGAAAGTATCGTGGCAAATTGAACGATCTAGATGATGCGGCTCGTCGGAGGACGTCAACGAAGGCGTGCCAATGTAAATTCGCCATTGTTGCTTGGACTCGCAACGAAACGGAATGGCGAGTTAGAGTGTGCGACGGTGACCGGGGGAAGCACAATCATGCCTTCATCGTGTACGAGGAAGGGCATCGTCACGGACATCCATTAACCTCTGAAATGAAAGAACATGTCCGGGATATGACCAACACGGGGTGCACACCGGCAACGATACAAACGTCGTTGAAGATTAGGTTCCCCGCATCTGCGATAAACGTGAAGCAAGTTTACAACGAGCGGGCAAAGATGCGCACTGAGGAATTGGATGGTAGGATGGCTGCGGGACAATGCTTGCGCATGGCGAAACTCGGCGGGTACGTCTCTTTTGTCGATTATGATGACGACGGCGAGCTTCGTCAGGTGTTTTTATGCCATCCTTACTCGTTGAAGTTGCTACGTACGTACCCAAATGTCATTCTCATTGACACAACGTACAAGACAAACAAGGCAAAGTGGCCTTTATGTGAGCTCGTAGGCATGACACCGACGAACCGCAACTTCCAGATAGCTTACTCGTTCATGCGGGACGAGAAGATGGAATCTTATGAGTGGCTATTGTGGAGAGTGTATGAACTGTTGGGTACCGATTTATTTCCATCCGTGTTTGTGACGGACATGCAGGATGCTTTGTTGTGGGCTGTATCCAGGGTTTACCCAAATGTGCATCATCTTTTGTGCGTGTGGCATATTGCGAATGATGTGGAGAACAAAGTGAACGTCCTTACTGGGGGCAAGAAGCTCGGACTCGGGCTTCATTTCAGACATCATTTCTGGAACGGCCTTGTACATGCGAAGATTGGAGATTTCAATGTCAAGTGGAAAGAGGTTGTTAACGCGTGGATCGGGCAAAACAAACCGATAATTGATTATCTTACGGAACGTGGCTGAGTCATAAGGAAAAATTTGTTTGTGCTTGGACCGACAACGCGTACCTCATATGGGAACACTGCCACTTCAAGAGTTGAGAGCCATTCATCACTAAAGTATTATATCGCGATTCAGAGGCACCTTCGATCGTGTGTTTGCGAAGATTCACTTTCACTTGGAGAATCAACATACGGAGATTAAGAGGAGCTTGAATCCAAGGAGCACGCACAGTGGAATTAGGTCGATCGCATTTCTTTAAGAATTTGCGGAAGAGTATCTCATCATGCGTTGGACCTTATGCGTATGAGCTCGATAAGATCTTTGGCGATGAGGTATGAAAATGAATGCTACTTATGCGATCACACGGTGTCGAGGACCCACCTTCTCCGTCGCGTGTTCTATGATGGAAGTTTACGAATCTGGAGAGCCAATTCCGCTGACACGGATAAATGTGTTTTGGAGACAACTGTCAGTGATTGGCGATGGTGAAGCTGCATGCTCAAATGATATTCCACCAGGTACAGACTTAGAACATTTTGAGGAACTGGCTAACCAGGTTCGGGAGAGTGACCCAGCAGTTGTACGACACGTGAACAGTGTCCTCAATGGAAAGTTGAATCCCGACGGAGTATATTCACGATCCGCAGACAAGCCCCCACGGCGTGATCGAAGACATCAAAATCAACGCGACGCAATCCCGCATGCGTTTAGTACGGACGATCATCGGGACGGGGTAGCAAGACAACGACGAATTCGTCAAGGAAAAAGGGAACCAGTTCTTCATCAGTTGGGATGGGGTCAACAGGTTTGCGTATATTTATAGTACTTGTTTGGTTTGCAATAGTGACCATATATTGTTGTTTATAACTTAAGTTAATATGATTCGCAGGTATCAACCGGATGCGTCAAGAACCGTTCCCGTTCGAGGACGCTTTGCCACATTTCATTCTGCCATACGTCGTTGGATGGACGGATGTGGAAGCTGATGGCAACTGTGGGTTCAGATGCGTGGCCGAGGCAGGTTACGGGGATCAGGAAAAGTGGTCAATCGCTAGGGTCTCAATGAGCACTGAGTTGCGGGCGAATGAAAATGCATATGTTTCTGCGTTTTCTAACAGCAAGGAGATTTTCCTTGAGACACACGCACGGATTTACGGCCACTTGGCTGGGCCAGCCCCGTTCGAACATTGGATGTCGGCTCCAAATGACTTATTTCCAGCTGCGACAACGATGAATATGATGTGGGTCTTCTTGTCAACACCTCCTGGTCCACGATCGCAGACAGCTGAACTATGCATATCAATATTACCCATAAGAGGAGGGCCTAGACTTACGGGACCTGCGAAAGTTCAGGGAATTGTGCGATACAATAACCACTTCATGCTTATACATTTACGGGATGACTGCCCTCTACCGCCGATTCATATTGGATGGCGGCGACTAGAACATAAGCGTTGAGGGTTGGGATGAGCCTTTCCAGGCTCGTATTGATAGATGGCAGGCTATTAGGGCCGCTCAACGCCAATGATTGTTGTAGTTGTACCGTTGTATACATATACCCATTAAAAAAATAATAAAAACACGAATTTGAAAACTGACCGCATAATCAGGTAGTTAGTTCAACACAAAGCCACACTTAGTTTAGGGTACAATAAAAACAATGAAATTAAACAACACCATCTACTCCTCATCATCATCGTCTTCCTCCTGGGGGACTTCAATGTGCATCTGATGGCACCAACGACCGTGCAAATCGACCATCTCATCGTACCAAGCACGGTTAATTGTCGCTGTCTCATCGTCCGCTTGGAACTGATGCCTCCCCCGTTGAACTAATGAAGCCCATGTATAGGCCCACTTTTATAAAAAAAAAATTACAAAAAAAATCGGTCAGATCAATAAAAAATACAACAAAAAATAAAACACAAAATAATTAATTATGATGAGTGTTTAAGTGTACCTGTTCGTGTGTCGGAAGGACATCCATCGTCGATTGGCTTGCGGAGGCATTGTTGTTCAAAAATTTGTGTGAATGGCCCGCATACCGCCGTTGTAGGCGACATCCGACTCACGGCACTTGTTTCGTGCGGGCACATCACGCACCGACATTTTGTTGTTGATTGAAACCCCGCCGATCGTACCGACGTTAGCCTCCACAAATTCCAGTTTGTAAGGGCCCTTCGCCGGTCGTTCAGCGCTATTTGGGACTGATAATCGCCGTGGGATATGTTGTAGGTGCCCTAACTGCCGAACGACACGATCGGGCATGCGGCTTCGATGATGTCGTATGCACGAATGCCTCCATTGTACAACGTCCTGGTACATGACTTGTACGGGGCAGGACCGTACGGGGCCCAACTCACACGATCCGGCGTCAACGCATCCAACGAGGCCCTCAACTGTCGCAGTCGCTATCCCGAACTTGGCTGGCGGATGGCGGACCACCTGCTCGCCCGAGGCCCATTAACAGGCTGCTCCGCGTGTGGCCTAACATCAGGAAAGGACTCGGAGATCCGTGCTGCAGCAGGTCAAACACCCGCCATCTTGGCTGTCCCGCCCGCCGCCATCCCTAGTCGGGCGGTAAAGGAACGCCAAGGTCACCCCCCAAGCAATGCGATCAACGATAACATCGGTGCTAGGCCACGACGCGCCTAATTCTATCCCTCGATTTGTCCACAAGGATAGTGTTACCGAGCATGCTCAACAACCACGCCCGTATCCTATGGGGAATGGGAAAACTGGTCGTTAAACTGATCGTCCTCAAATGGGAGTCAGCTATGCCACCCTTGTCATAAGTGCTATCAGCCTTCAGCTCCGCCATTGCTTTTTCAAAAATCACGGGCACGTACTGGTTAACGACTTCCCGAGGAAGTCCTTCAGGCATCAAGCCATCAACTGCAAGACCCAATATATGTTGCACATCATGCAACATGATCGTCATTTCACCAAAGGGAAGGTGAAATGTGTTTGTGTCGGGTTGCCACCTCTCAACGAACGCCGAGATCAACGTCGAGTCGATGTGATCACATCGCCCGCAAGTTGGTTATTTGGATTCTTCCCAATGCAGCCTAGCATTCAGGTTCCAACTGTGCGTGTACTGACCACAACTCCCTCAACGCATTCTTCTTCGTCAGGCAATCAAGGACAACACGAGGTGAACGCTCGCGACCCTCCCATATTACCCGAGCAATGTGACCTCCAAAGCTCGGTATCAATGAGGGAATTGCAGGTCCCCGAACGTTACCACAATCTTCCAGAATTGTCGCGCCACGCTTCCTCTTACGATATTCGCATCTTGGACCCGGCGTCACCGAGCGTAAGCGCTCCTGCCACCGCGCTTCGAATTGGGGCAAACTTGCGGATGCATCCTCATCGCCGGCATGAAACGATGGCTGTAACTGGCGATGAGTCGAAAAATTGGCGACGGAGGTCGGGATCATCTGCATCTCGGGCTCCCCTGTCTCATCGTCCCCCGACTCCGATGTTGTTGAGCCGCTAGACTCACCCATGGCCTGGTTGAGATGGTCAACGAAATCCATGGCCTGACTACCCGTGTCCTCGGGCTGGCCCCCCGCTGCATCCCCTGCATCCGTACCACGTCCAGCACGGCGAGTTGACGCAGTCACATTGCGTCTGTGGGGGTCCCCAGACTCACCCCCCCTCCAACCACTCACAAGTCGATTCGCCCGGTCCAGAAACCCGCGGCCCTTGCCCTTCCCTACCATTTTAGATCACCTGCAAAATGAAGACATACATAACAACCAAAATCATTTAAGTCGCAAGAATATGCGCAAATGGGTTAGCGTGTGTTGGTTACCTAAGTCGTGTCACGAGGCAAGAGGGTCATGTTATTGTCCAAGGAGAGTGTGTTGTTTAACTGTTAATATATGGTTGAAAAAGACTTTCGTCAACCGTACCGACTTCTCGTTTAATTGTTTGGTTCCCAAAAAATAACGCACTGTCAGCAGTGAAATTGCGCGAGGTCTACAGTGCTCTGGGAGTTAGAAGCATATCAGATTCGATACAATGTAATGTTTCTTGTTGACCCACCAGGCTGCACAATAGAAACATTGCATTGTACCGAATCTGATACGCTTCTAACTCCTGCACTTCGCACCTCGCTCAATTTCATCGACGATGGGCTACTTTGGGGACCAAACAGATAAACAAGAGTTGATGCGGGGCATTGTTAACCTTCTCAACCATACATTATCAGGTTACAACACACACTCTCCTTCGACACTAATATGACCCAAAACTCAACCTCTTTCTTTCACGTATACAACTAACATACAATAACTATACATTAACATAATTATTATCCTAACGTCATCACAAAATAACCTATATATCCACTTACGTATCAACTGGTTGTTGAGTACCTAAGTTATTAAATGGATGTGACATAACTATTATGTCATCATTTGGAGTTATTAGTACATAAATTGACAATTAAGTTGGATTATGAATAAATTACCCATACCAACTATATACGCCAACTTACTTACAAATAACAACCAAAATCATCCAAACTCAACATCCTTCTAACACAACTACATATACACTAATCGGAATATACACTCACCCGTAAACTTAGCCCTACATCACAATTACCATTTTTTTCTAAGCCAATTAATCACTAACATTAACACATGCTTAATCACTACTAATTGTCATATTAACACATGCATAACATTAATATTGATATTAACAATATTAATTTTCATAACACAATATTAATAAAAATAATACAATTAATCACTAATAATTATCAAATTAACACATAATTAACTATAATATTCATAATAACAATAGTAATAATTTTCATATTTAATAATAACAATATTAACTTTAATAAATATAATTTTTAATTTTTATTTATTATTTAACAATAATCTAATAACAATTATTAACAATAATAATAATATTAATAGCAATTATTATCAATAACAATATTAATAAAAATAACAATAACAATATTAATAAACATAACAATAACAATATTAATAAATATAACAATAATAACAATTAATATTAATAAATAAAACAAAAAAACGAAAAAAATTAAACTGCATGACGCATACGGCAAGCGCGCGTATGTGCACAAATCATTTTTTTTTATTTTTTTAGTTTCGTTCAAAATTAAAATTTACATAACATAAAACCATAAAATCAAACACAAATTCGAAACATACCTCAAATTCGTAGATTGAATCCCGGTATGAGGGTGGTTTGTGGTGGGTGATGGTTGAGAGCGTTTTTTAGAGAGATAAACTAGAGAGATAGTGGAGAGTGAAGTTATGAGGTTCAAGGGCGTGGGTTGGAAATATTATGCGAAAGGTGGGCGACAATAGTAAAAAGGTGGGCGATGAAAAGCAAGCGGGTTAATTAATGGGGGGGTCGATTCCATTGGGCCGATGGGCCCAGAACTGTCGGAACAGCTTGTCGGGCTTTGGCCCCTTCTTTTACTTTGAAAATAATATTTTTCTGTCAACCAGATAGATATGCAACTTGGTCCCGACGGTTTGTTTGAAAGATAGAGGGGACTTGCGGTCACTGCAAATCAGTCCAGCCGACCACCTTGGCACGTGTGAGGTTTGGTTTCATTGCAAACCTATTTTGGTGAGATCTAGCCTGTTCTTTGGATTGGTAAGTCTTTCCAATCCAATCCAATCTAAACCTTACACAATTTTCCAAAAAAACATTCTCTCTAAAAACACAGTTCCAAAAAAAAAAAAGAATCATAATTTATCAAATCCAATCCAATCCAATCCAATCCATCCAAAACTCATTTTATCCAAAGCTCTCTTCTACCTACACGAAGAATGATAGACGTTTTCTGAGCAAAGGAGGAGGAGATGGCAAATTTTAGGTCGTCCCGAGCGTCCACCACCAGAGAAGAAGGAGGAGATGGGACGACAGAAGTCTTCTGACCGTCAAGGAAGTTGATCGCCGGCGAGCAACCCCGGAGAGTAACCACGGCGAGCAACGACGATGGGGAGAAGTGCTTCCAGGTTGTCTGTGTTACCCCCTGTTTTGGAAGCCAATGCCATTCATTTTCCAGGTTCAAATGTCGAAGGTTAGGAGCAGATAGAAAAGGTTGTGTTTTTCTTTTCTTTTTTTTTTAAAATTCTTAACGGCTGTTTGAATTTTACCTACGGTTTGGAATTCTTTGATAATTAAGCCTACCACTTGGAATATATTAAAAGGGTGTCTACCATTTGGAATAGCCAATACTTCATGTCTACCATTTGGAATTTCCCTTTATTTTATTAGGGAAATTGTTGACCCCAAGTTAACTATTCCCCATTGCTTAAAGGCTGGCAGGCTACCGAATATGGGGAATTAAAGTCAACTTTCCTGAGTTAACCAATTTCCATAGGGAAATAGGCTAACAAAACACTCTCTTAATGAGCAATAATTTTACACCTCAATCTCGATTTTATAATAAAGTATGGCAGAGTCTTAGGAATGTATACATGCATGTATGCGAGACAAAGTCAGAGTTTACATTGAAGGGGGGCCATAGAGTAAATTTAGTAGTTCCAATAGAAAATAGTACTGAAAATCTAATCAATTTCACATATTTCTTAACACCAAATACTTAAAATATATATTATGTGCGAAGTCTGGTTTCACCCCAAATATCTTCGTCCTTGCATGTATACAGGTATATAACTATATATGTGTGTATATATACACTTGTGTGATGTGGGAGGTTGTATTTATGTATGAATCGATACATACATACATACGTACATACACATATATGTATATATATATATATATATATGTGTGTGCGCATTGGTTACCTTCTTATTAATATGTTGATTCTTGCCACACCTTGGGAGCCAAAGGGTACATGAGCACCATGCTTTTTTAGGGAGAAAAAGATGTGGAATATTCATAAAAACATATATGGAAAAGGAAGATACCCATTAGTGATTCACAATATGCAAAAGAGATGACGAAATGAGAAAGTAAAAATGAATTGAACTTAATAGGGGTGAGTAAAAAAATTAGGTATTCGGATCCAGATTCAGAATTGGTTGGATTCAGTGAATTTGGATCCGAATCTTAGTTATCTGGATTCGAGACTAGATCCTAAATATAAAACCTATTTATAAATGGATCCAAGACTGGATCATGACATTAGAATCCAGAACAGGACCCCCTATCCAGGATCCATAAAATTATTTAAGGATTATTGGATAATAATATACTGAACTTTAGAGGTATTGGACAATAATGCACTGAACTTTTTTCTTGGACTATAATACACTGAACTTTGAAGGTATTAGACAATAACGCACTCAGACCAATTCAACTGGTGGTTGACGCGGTGACTGTCCTACTTTGAAGTGTCGTTTTTCTATTTTTTTCAGAAAAACTTTTGCCGGGTAAGAAAGTACACATAAGCAGGATGACTAATATATTTTTTTGGAAAAAAAAGTTAGAAAAACGATACCTCAAAGTAGGATAGCCACCGCGTCAACCACCAGCTGAATTGCTCTGAGTGCATTATTGTCCAATACCCTCAAAGTTCAGTGTATTAGAGTCTCAGAAAAAAGTTCAGTGGATTATTGTCCAATACCCCTAAAGTTCAGTATATTATCATCCAACAATCCATTATTTAATACAAAAACTACTTTAGGTCTTAATATTAAGTGAAGACTACTACTCAATCCACCCACAGTCCACTCTTGGATCTATATTCTAAACCTGTGTGGTGAAAACCCCTAATTTTGATTATAACTTACACCGCTGCTTGCCTAGACGCCTGCTCTTTCAATCTTCACTCGGTCATTCTCCTCATCGCTGCACAAACCTTCTCATTCAAACCTCTCAATCCTTACGTCACTGCCTTCTTCCTCTCGAATCTCAATCGTCTGTCCCTCTCAAATCTCAATCACCAACACAAACACAGACCTCTTAATCGTCCTCATATATTCCCTCTCTCTCTCTCTCTCTCTCTCTCAATCTCTACTAGTCATCTGTTGCGCACAACCCTGGAGTTTATCGTCGCTAAGTTGCAATGTTTGAGACTTTAGAACTTTGAACTGGTTGGAAGCAGTGATCGAGTAGATAAATGTAATTGATATCTTCAAATTGTAGTTGGTAGCATAAGTATAAAAATTCGTTCAATGATAGTGCATTTTCAAACCGAATATCCAGATCCATTCCCGGTGAATCCGAGACTTGATCCTGATTTTAGGATCCAATTTGAAATGGATCTAGAATTGGATCCTAAGATCAGGATCCAATTCTAAATGAATCCGAGACTGGATCCTAAAACTTGGACGGATACCCAATTTTGCTCACCCCTAATACCTACGAAACTTTTCACATGCCTGGAAGATACATACAAGTGATTCTCCTTGGGCGATCATTATGAATTGTGGTTCCCCTAATTAACCTTGACTCTTAATGGTCTTATGAGTTATGAGTAGAGCATGGACTACCTTCCCTCCAACTATAATTGTGGAGCATGCATTGCCATAGTTCCTTAGGTAGGAGTGGAAGTGACTCAAGTGATAAGCATTCGTTGCGTACATAAAAAAAAATTAGTGGTGGATTCCAATCCAAGTAGTAGAAGTGACAAGCATTCGTTGCTTACATAAAAATTAGTGGTGGATATGAATAAAGTTCAAACAATACTCCTCTTCCAACGGGGTATATAGTTGGTTCCAGGGACGAAGCCATGGCTTCACATTAGAGGGGGGGGGGGGGCAAGAGTCGAATCTAGGACCTCAACAACAACCAAATTAAGGCTTTACCAATTTATCCAATAAAGAAATATGATTGAAACTTTGGCTTCATAGTATTAATTTTCAAAAGTTCAGGGGAGGCAATGGCCCCTCCTTGCCTTGCTCATGCTCGTCTCTGGTTGGTTCAACCATTGGACTTTATGAAAAGTACACAATAATTCATATTGGTCTATGTTGTATTACCAGATTGAACAAGTCCACTAAGTCTGTTTATATCTTGAGGGGAGTCTTGGTGTAATGATTGAGTTATTGTAATGTAATCGTGGAGTCGTGGGTTCGAGTGCTGGAAGTAGCCTCTTACAGAAAGGTAAGGTATTCCTTCCTCCCATATTATCTGTCACTTTAACTAACTTTCTTTTTTCCCATAATATCTGTCACTTTATAATTCCAATAACACATTAATTACTAATTTATCAAATTAACCATATTACTTACTTCTTTTTCTTCAATTTTTCCTTTTTATTCACATTTTTCCTTTTTATTCACATTTTTCCTTTTTATTTATCATTTTATTCAACATTTTTACATTTCCAATGATGTAAATTAATGTGAAATGAAAGTTTTTTTGGTGTTTTAAATTATGTCCCAAGTGACAAATAAAATCGAAAGGAGGGAGTAAAATTTGTCTACATTACACCTTTGTGACAAGACCCTTTCCCGAACCCCCGCTTACAAGGACGCTTTGTGCACTAGACTGCTTTTAAAGGTGAGAAGACGTGTCAATCCTCAAGAGTTTTTAATACAGTTCATAAGAGCAGAAAGTTTGCCTTTCTTACTAGGGTACGAATTTTGATGACCATAATTTTCACGGTGAGAACTATTAATGCTGTTGAAGACTCATTTGTATGCCTTAGGCTACAATTTGGACCTAGTTTGGTATTGTAGTTCCTCCTTTCTCTCACTCGCTGGCCTACTAAATTTACACAATGTAGAGGAGATCTAGTATGTTGACTAACTTACCATTATTTTTTTTTTGTTTTCTTAAAAGAACTTTTGGCAGATACAACTGACATTTTTATTTGATTTATTTATTAGTAGATGAAAAATTGACATTTATATTTTCAGTGAAGCTAATGGTTGAAATTTGGGCAAATAATTCATAGGCAATAATTTAAGATATTCCATAATTAGTTTTTAAAATATAATTAACTAAAATATAGTTTCCGAAGAATTTAATACACCTTATTGTAATTTTTTTGGCTTAAATATTGGAAACGAGAACTAGATCCATTTGAAAGAACCCAAATTTATTACAATATACATAATATACACCTAGAACATATATTCTATAATAAATAATCTTAATCTCTACTATAGTTGAATTTATTTTCAATTATGGTAGTTGAAATGTATAATTACTCTTAATTTTGCCATTAAAAATTAAAATTAATATATATATTTATCATATGACTTGTTACAATAAGTAAATCTATATGTTAAAGTTATAATTTTTTACAAAATTGAATATTTTAAAGGAAATTCTACCCTAGTTGACTTTTTTTTTAACTATCGTAGTTGAAAAGTGAAAAGACTATTAATTTTACCATAAAAATTTAAAATCAATGTAGGTTGGTCAAATAACTTGATACAATAACTAACCATGTTTATGAGGATATAAATCTTTTTTAAAAAAATGATTTATTTTTGATAAATGAATGCTATAAAATTTTCAACTACCATAGTTGAAAATAAATTCAACTATGGTAGAATTTTCAAAATAAAATAGAATAAATGAAAATTCTACCATAGTTGAATTTATTTTCAACTATGGTAGTTGAAAATTTTATACCATTCATTTATTAAAAATAAATATATTTTTTAAAAAGATTTATATCCTCATAAACATGGTTAATTATTGTATCAAATTACTTTGATCAATCTACATTGATTTTGAATTTTTATGGTAAAATTAATAGTCTTTTCACTTTTCAACTACGATAGTTGAAAAAAAGTCAACTATGGTAGAATTTTCTTTAAAATATTCAATTTTGTAAAAAATTATAACTTAACATATAGATTTACTTATTATAAGAAGTCCTATAATGAATATATATATTAATTTTAATTTTTAATGGCAAAATTAAGGGTAATTATATATTTCAACTACCATAGTTAAAAATAAATTCAACTATGGTAGAATCTGTGAACAACCATTACTTCTAAGCACAAGCCTCTACACGACATAACAAATTACAAATATGAGGACGTAATAAATTACAAATGAGTTAATATCTGCTCGCAAGACGCAAGGGACATGCTGAGAACTTTTTTCTGAAGAAAATTAGAAAATATATGAAAATGAAAAATAAAGAAAATAGAGAGGAATTCATTGATTTTCCATGTGAATATCCACATTCCTTGAGAGTGAAGAGTAGCCCCACAAAGATATAGTTGAATCACCTGGATGGTGATTGATAACCCTACTTTAAATTTGGTGGCTCCATCTATTTTTATTCTCACTCACATTGTATTCCATACATCTCTCTAGTAATTTAGCATCTCTCCTTCAAGGAGGACTTCCATTTTAACTTCTTGTCATCGGCTGGGTCTGGGTCGAGTCCAGGACCCACTGCTATCCCTACCCAACTACTATATTATGATTATCCCATGTGGTCAATTGACTTAGTCAAGGTCATGATTCTCGATTAAAGACACTAATTAAGTCTTTGGCCAAAGATTAAGAGGGTATAGGATGACTCCTATAAATAAGAGCCATTTGCCAGTCATTTGGACACACAATCATCTGATCACATCCTTTCATTCTTATCTAGATTGCAAATATACTTGAGTGTGTCAAGTGAGAAACAAGTTTCTTGAGTGTATTAAGTGCTAAGTTTTATCCCTTTGAACATTTACGGTATAATAATTAGACAGTTCTTAAAGAAAGTGAGTTTGTTCACGACTCTTAGTGATATCCTCAGTGAGATAACCATTGGTTTCTATACCAAACTTCCTTTCCTCAAAAAATCTTAAGAACTATTTAAAATGGTCTTGCTTCGTGATTGTCTAGCAATTTCCAAAAACTAAAACGGTTTGAACGAATAGACTTTCGACATTGGAAAAGCAAAATGCATTTCTTGCTCACTACTCTCAATATTGCCTATGTTGCCTATGTACTTGTATAGAGATGTAATTGATTATATCATGAAATGGGAAAGACTTTCTCCCTTTAACCTACAATCAACCTCATAATTAACCTCATAATCCTCTACAAGACAACACTTAACTTTGTATATCAAAGATGGAAAATATAGGGTCTTTTTTTTTTCAATGTACATTTATTTATTTATACTTTTGTATTGTATTTTTTTGTAATTGTATATGATATTATGCTTCACATACTTTTCCTAATAAATAGCATGTGTTACTTTAGAATTTAGATAGTAGACAATTAATAATTTTTAAATATAGGTTTTGACGAGTTAAATTTATGGTTTTTCTTGAATTTTTCGCATCAGAAATAGTAGGTACCATTTGGTTGTCATAGTTAGAACTTGGAGCTAGTAGTAGGGATAAAAAATCGGGTTCAGGTCATTTCAGGTCCGGACAAATCATATATTGGATGAAAAGTTGATGTCTAATACTCATTTTTTCCGGGTATTTTATGAGTCATACAATTCGGATAAGCCTGAATTTAGGTTATTATCACGTTCAGTCAATAGAAAAATGAAAATTATTGTGTATGCATTTTCGATTAAATCGGTCGAAAATAAAAGTTAATGATCGTACCTAATTTTTTTTCTGGGTTGAATTAAATCGGATTTTTAAGTCGTGCACTTTTTTTACAGCAATGCGAGCTAGCATTAGCTTTGATAATAAGGGGACATCAAAATATGTTGATCATGTAATTGAAATCAAATGATTTGATATCAAAATGACTCAAGTGGAAACACAGTGTCCTGCACTTTCCCTTAGTATTTGATATATTTCTCGTTCCTTTGTCACTCTTTGAAATTGAAGTGACCCAAGTGTAGAGACCTCACATCCATCATTTTCTTAAGGTATAAAATCATGTTCGGAAAAGAAATTGAATCACATGATAAACAATAAGTTGTCTTTTCCTATGCTCTTCTTTATTTGCAATTGAAAAACTATACATTCACTCTATCTAAAGAATAATATCAAATTAATTAGTGACTATTTTAACCTTATATTTTTTCCTGTCATTATGAGTCAATACTTCATCTATATAACTTGCTTAATTACTTTCATAAAACAATAAGATACATCGATGACACACTTCTTTTAAGGTCCTACTTAGATTGTTGTTATGTAGAGTACTGGAAAGTTCGATACTCAAAATTTGATCTACACAATCATAAAATAACGAGATAATTTTGTCTTAGCGAACTAACTAATGACTCAATTATGTGTTTTTTTTGAAAATATGGCTTAAAAAGATGCCCAACGTATAAAGCGTTCCCATAAGCAAGGTCGGGGGAAGGGCTACACCACAAAGGTATGATGTGTTGAATAGTTAGTGGAATTTAATGAAGGAATTAATGTGTTACTTCTATCAAAGTCCCACATGGATAGAATAATGTAATCTTTAGCTCCTAGAGAATATAAATAGGTTTTATTTATTTAATGTCCCACATGGACAAAGTAAGTTATATTATAGCTCTTTATAAGTTAAAGAGTTATAGCTCTTTATAAGTTATATTAGGCGCACTTGGCACTTAGCACGTGAGCTCGGAGCAAAGGAACAAATTATAATAAACCAAGCCTTTTTTGTTTTCTTTTTTCTTTATAATATCTTTGCAGTTGACAGGCAGTTGTCGACAGTTCCAACTGTCATTAACAGTTACCACAACTGTTCTTATCCAAAAGCCTGTCAAATGGATAGATATCTGCAGACAGCCATAGGGGATTGATGATTATATATACGTCAATCCAGGAAGCTTTGTTGTATCCTGGAGACACGAATTTGCATGAGGGGCAAATCTTGTCTTAAAGAAAGTGATCTCATTCACGCCTCAAAGCATCAATCCCATCTCTGAATTCTAACATGATGTAGGAAAACCTTACCCTGACAAAAAAAAAAAACAACTCAATTATTGCGTCTACGAGATAATTTTTGCAAGAGGCTGCTTCTAAGACTCGAATCCAGACCTCACAATCAAATGACAACAACTCAATTGTTGCGTCAAGGCTCCCTTTTGAATGTCACCAACTAAGACTTGAGTCTTCCAAATAGGTAGGCTACCACTTTGAATAGCTTGAATTAAAATTTTGTTATCCTCATCAATTTGAATATTTCGAAATCTTACTTAAACTGCCACCAATTTCATTCCACAAAGTTGTTACCTCAAACACAAGTTCCTAAATAGAAAGTTCATGCTTAAACTATTCTAGCTCTCAAGCAAATCACAAATGATGAAGCTCCTAACTACTCTTGACGATGATTCGTATTGTATGCTTGTCGAACATAAGCATTAGCAAATTGTACGGAGCCATAATTACCGATCAACATGAGTATGTTTTTCCAAAGTTATGAAATGGGATGAAACCATCCGTGCATGCATTAGTCCAATCGCATATTTCAAACTTCTAAGACAAATTATTGAAACTCTCTCCTAATTTCAGAAATGTCATAAACTCTTAGTTCAACCTAAAACAAACCCCTCAAAAATTTACACCCTTCTTCCGCAAAAATTTGCTGGGAGGTGCCATACATCCCTAACAACTGACCATTAGGGGACCACTTTTTTTTTAATGCACTCAAAGGGGACCAAATTGTTAAACAATTGGCTGGCAGGTGACTTTCCGGTCACTTTAAGCCGGAAAGCATGAAAAGTCTTAAAAACCCTGAGGTGGTAGCTGAAAAGACGAGGTAACCCTTATTCCCCCCCCCCCCCAAAAAAATTGATGCTTGGCCTGTGTCTTCATCAATGGCGAAACCTAGATGGCCTGTTGTCAAAAGCCATACATACACCTCCCTCCTCAAAGCCAGCATCAACTAACCCACCAAACATCACCTTCTTAGTTCTTATTCATCTTCACATCAAATACCAACCAAACAAGCATCTGATATTACCCTCCAATCTGGGAAAAGAAGAATACCAAGAAAATAGGGGTCACTGGGAAAAGAAGAAGAATACCAAGAACTTCCTGCTTCAGCATCCCAGGTGATTATTCTGATTATTAATTTTTAATTAGCTCTTTGAGATGGGTTTCATTGTTTTGCAAAAGGGGGAATTAAGAAATCTTGGAATCTGATCTTGTTTCTTCATTTGCAATCACAGAGCTCAGCAATTGCATCAAGAAATCTTTCCAAACCAAAATTAAGGAGGGCGGTGTATGTATTGCAGTCAGTTTATGATGAGATTTTTGGGGGTTTTGTGTATGCTGGTTTTCATTCAAAAAACCATAGCAATTGGGGTTTTGGTGCATTGCAAATTTGTTGAAATGATCAATTCAGAAGAATGATATGATGATTGGAACAGAGTTATAGGGTACCATTCACCAGCGGTGCCGGAGATGTGACGGAAGTCGCCGGAAGTCCGGCTGAGGGTTCCGCCGTAGGGCCGAGGAAGGGAGTGACTTCGACGCCGCCGATGGCAGTGAGTAATTGGGGGCCACTGATGTAGAAATCTTCCATTAATTTTTACTATATAATGGTGAAATTGAATCTGGGTGCTAAATCAATCCAGAAATAAAGGGGAAAATCTAATCGATAAGTTAAAACTTAAAAGCAATCTAAAAGGGGAAAAAAGATAGAGAAGAAAAACAACGGCGGATGAGAAGGGGAATAGATAGATAGCAGAAGGGTGAAAATGACAAAGATGAAGTTCGATTAGTAGAGTGAGATTTACCTGTGACTCTCCTCGCCATTGCAGCTCAAGGAAGAAAGGAAGAATGAAGATGGTGGATGAAGGAGGAACGAAGGAGGAAGGACGGAGGAAGGAGCAATGGAGGGTAGTCTCGGCATTAATCTAAGCAAATTCAAAAAAAAAATAATTTTACTCAACTGCCACCGTTTTCCGGCAAATAATGGTCGGAAAGTCACCTGCCAGCCAATTGTTTAGCAACTTGATCCCCTTTGAGTGCATTAAAAAAATGTGGTCCCCCAATGGTCAGTTATTAGGAATGCATGGCACCTCCCAGCAAATTTTTGCCTTCTGTACATCCATTTTCTATTTATTACTGATGCATAGGTGACATTGATTTTTTTAAGGTGTTGCAAATACTTGACCTATTTGACCCATATATCTAAGTGATTATGTACATACAAATATAATTAACCAAAAAACAATAACAATCCCAAGTATAGTCTTGCTAAAATAAAATCTAGAATGATTTAGATGTGAGCAATCTTCCCTGCATATACAACATTGCACAGCGAGGTTGAGCAGGCAGACTCAAAATACTGTTATGAAAACCGAAAAACAAACCAATTTGAAAACCAAACAATTCGTGTTTTTGATATCAAATTTTGTATGAACTTGGAATACACTTCGCTCATATTTGCCATAACCAAATATACGACCCCCTATATTTAACCGCTCATCCAAATTGATAGGCCTAGTAGCTTAATTTTATTTGATGCTATGATTCTTGGTTGTTGTATTCAAGTTCAAAATTAAATTCGTGTCTGAACAAAAGTATAAGTATTTGTCTGAATTTGAAATACACCTGACTCATAGTTTTAAATGTCAAATTTGTTTGTACTCGAAATGCATCTGACCGTATTTGCCCTAACCAAATATACATAGGACCCATATTTAACGCGTCATCCGAATTGATAGGTTTAGTAACTTAATGGATTATTGGACAACAATGATACGAACTTTGAGGACACTAGTCGATAATAATGCAAATAATTTTGTTGGATACTAGCAGTACCAACTATGGATCTATTTTCTAGTAATAGTACGCCACTGAGTTGATAGGTGTGGATGAAAAGACAACTTTCGCCTAATTATCTAAGTTAGAGGCCAAAACAAGTGGAAAAAATGTTAATTGTTACTTATTTTTGCCAACTAAGCAGTGTTGAACAATTTAGCTAAAAAATAATTAAAGTTTTATTCTTACATTATTGTTTGGCTAACTTGGTTAATGCTGCTTAGTTGGCAAAAAATGTGGTTCTTAACGTTTTTTCAACTTGCCTTGGCTTTCAACTCAGATAATTAGGCAACACAACATCTTTCTCCTAAGTTATACATCTACCACCTAGGTGATGTACTATTGTTGGAAAATAAGTTCACAATTGGTATTGCTAGTGTCGAACAAAATTGTTGATATTATTATCAACTAGTACCCCAAAAGTTCGTATTATTATTGTCCAATAACCCATTTTCATTTGATGCTAGAATCTTTGGTTATTGTACTCGATGACGTACAAAAGAGTAAATTTGTGTATGAAATCCTTGGTTATTATACTTGACGACAAAATAGTAAATTTGTGTGAGAATACAAGCTACAAGCTAGGCAAGCTATTGATTAATTATTATATTCGGTGGTGAAATAGTAAATTCATATGTAAATACAAGCTAACAAATTAAACATGCAGACTGCAAAACATAAGCAGCCTAACAAGCAAGCAGACAACTCAAACTCTAGAGTAAATGAAAATGATTTGCCATCATTAACTAGGGGTGAGTAACACCGGGTACCCGCCAAAAATTTAAGGATCCAGTCTCGGATCCATTTAGTAATGGATCCTGATTTTAGGATCTAGTCCCGGATCCATTTATAAATAGATCCTAATTTCAGGATCCAGTCCCGGATCCAGATTACTAAAATTCGGATCTAGATCCATTGGATCCAAGTGGTTCTGGATCTGGATCCGGGTACCCGATTTTTCTGTTCACCGCTATCATTAACTAATTTTTCTAACTAACTTTCATCTCATGCTTGTATGAGTCAATTAGTAATTTTAAGAATAAATTAGCTACTAGTTTACCAATTTTCCTTCTTAATTAATTTCATTCCATCCTGTAATATCTATTCTTATTCATTAATATAGTGTATAATTTAATATTTTACTTACATTTATCTAATAAATTGTATCTCTTTATGCTTCTCCAACACCCTCCATTTTTAGTAAATGGAGAGAATTGCTGCGCTTTCTATTCTAACAAAATTATTCCAGTTATTTTTGAAAAAAGGTTACATTGAATTTCATAAAAATGTTCTACATTTATACCTTTATATATGTTAAATTAAATAGACAAGAAAATTAAGGTGCATAAATATTGTAGACAAAACATAATAAATGGACAAAACCAACTTAGCAATTATTATTATTATTATTATTATATTTTTTTAGATTTATTAAGGGCAAAATTTATTAAGAATACAATGAAAAATTTAATGTAGTTTGAAAACATAAAAGTGCATATAAAAAAAATAAAGATTTTGTCAAATTAATAAATACTATGAAATAGGGGTAGTACTTATTTATTCTTATAATACTCCATTTGTTTTAAGGCAAGTGTCGTCTTTAATTTCTATAATTTTTTATGAAATTCTTTTTATAATTTCAATACACAACTTCAACTTTTAATTTCTATCATTTATTTACAAAAGTTACATTATTATATTTATATAAAAACATTTTTCACATTAAATCTAATCAATTACTTTTATATTTTAAATCTACTCATATTTAATAATTACTGGTTAAAAAAGTAGTAAAGATATGTGTACATGCATGTCGCATTGCGGCGAATATAATTCTGCGTAGTAGGCAGTGGAGTACTGGACTATGCTACAATAAAAAATAAAAAAAAGGGTGATCGAAAAAATAAAGAAATAGAAAAGGAAAAAGCAATAATGACGCGAGGAAAACGGAAAGCAATAGCCGCAAAAACCGGATAAATAAAAAAATAAAAAAATAAAAAAAATGTTCCTTTTCTCTTTCCCTCTCCTCTTTTCACATGTCAGTATGTCACTATTATGATTTATGCATTAGCTTGTTTTTCCGACAATATTATTCCCCCGGATTAAATTTAATCAAAACCTTAATTACTCGCTGTGGCTTATATTAATTGTGATTTAATTGACTACTCTCTCATTTTCATATTAATTGTCGTCTTTGTTTTTCAGGTCATCATTTTTATTAAGTGACCGAAATACCATTATTCTTCTTCAAGGGTATTTCTTCAAAAATGGAAGAACAAAGGTATTTCGATCACTAAACCAAATTGATGACCGGAAAAACACTTAATAATTACTAACCCAGAAACTAAGAGTACTTCAAAATAAGTTTTGAAAAGTTGGGTTACCTAAAAATAGTTTCCCCAAATATTGGGATAACTCTGAACAATTTTTTGTGTATTTGTGATCAAAATTGTCGCCTTAACTTTTTAGTCAAGATTGTCATTTAACTTTTAAACTAATATTGCCATACCAACCAGTTATTGGTTTTTTAGTTAGTTTTTTTTTATTTTTATGAAATGCACATAAAATTGAGAGATTTTACTACAATCACTTGCTAGACAATTTCTTTATTTTTATTCATCATCTTTCTTCTTCTCTTTCAACATTTTAATTTCTCATGGACCATAAAATTTTATTGGCAAATTCATCTTCAATGTAGTTGGAAATCCCAACATTTAGTTAGAGGTTAGCGACTTCAAGTAAATTGAGAAAAATTCTTTTAGTTAGTACATTTTATTATCTTTTTGGGGACATGAACAGAAAAAACAAGAACAATATGGGGCAGGATTGAAAAAAATAAAAAACAAATGTGGAGGTGGATTTGGTACCACTACAATCCAATTTTTTTTTTGGACCATTAGAATTCAAAGTGAAAGTAGGGATTATTATTATACAATTGGTGAAAGTAGGGATCATTTAGAATCCAATTTTCCTATATATACATATACATACATATATATATATATATATATATATATATATATATATATATATATATATATATATATAATATGTATATGTGTGTGTATATATATATATAAGAAAATTGGATTCTAATAATTATTACTTTCACGAATCAGACATCAATAATCCCTACTATTAATTTGCAAAAAATTACTTAGAGGTACCCTAACTTTTGAAGAAACAATTTTTTGGTACCCTAACTTTCCAAAACTAATTTTGGGGTACCATAACTTTTAGGATTAGAAATTACTAGGTGAATTTCCGGCGAAACTCCGATTGATTCAAATCATTTTCGTCCACGAAAACAAAGGGTATTTTCATCCACAAAAACACTTAATCAATTTCCCACCTAAAACTCACCGTTGAATTCAAATAATTGGCCGAAAATTCACCTAATTATTTCTAATTCTAAAAGTTAGGGTACCCCAAAATTAGTTTTTAAAAGTTGGGGTACCAGAAAATCATTTCACCAAAAGTTAGGGTACCCCTAAGTAATTTTTTGATTAATTTGGATTCTGGTGGTCCAAAATAAATAAAATTGTATTATGTTGGGACGCCATTGAGTCAAGTGGTAGTGATACGGTGGTTTACTGACGTGTACCGGTGAGAGTGTGTTTGACCAAAAAATTATTATTTTAGTTGTATTCTAGTGGGCCCATTTAAATGCTATTTTATTCTAATAGTTCTATTGACATACTTATTGTATTTTTGTGGTCCCATTTCATTGTTGATTATGTTCTGATGGTCCGAATTCTTGGTCAAACACACTCTCGCCGATATACGTCAGTAAACCACCGAGTCACCACCACTTGACTCGGTGACATCCCAACAATACAATTTTATATTTTTTGGACCACCAGAATCCAAATTGATCGTAGGGATTATTAGAATCCAATTCCTATATATGTGTGTGTACAATACAATTTTATATTTTTTGGACCACCAGAATCCAAATTGATCGTAAGGATTATTAGATCCAGTTCCTCTGTGTGTGTGTGTGATGGTAGGGCACTGTATTTTAGGGGTTTGAATTGTGCCAATCTGTATTTAAATTTGTACCATAATGCTCCAAAACAAAAAAATGTTCAGTGCACACCACGAAGTTGGGTAAAGTTGGGTGAAACCAACTCGTTAGATTGTCTACATGACATGCCAGAGAGTATTATTTTCATATGCCACCAATTGATTCAATTGAATTCAGTACACTATCAAAATGTAAAACCCCTCGGTGCGACAAGAAAGTAATACTTTCTGACATGTCATGTAGACAATCCATCGAGTTGGTTTCACGAAACTCTGCGATAATGCACTGAAATCAAACAATTTTAAGTTCTAGTACACTGTGATATAAATCTAAAGTATAATTTGTCATAATTCAAACACCTAAAGTAAAATGCACTACCATCCAATTTAATATTAGTGTTTTACAACTTTCCATCCAACTTGTATTTTTGGTCAAAATTGTCACCCTAACTTTTTTAGTCAAGATTATCATTTAACTTTTTAAATTGATTAAAATTGTTATTCAACTGTTTAAACTATTTAAAATTGCTATACCAACTGGTTAGTGTAGTTTTATTTTTGTTTTCTTATTTTTGTGAAATGCACATAAAATTGAGAACTTTTAATACAAACACCAGCTAGACACTTCCCTTCTTTTTATTCATCATCTTTCTTCTTCTCTTTCAACATTTTACTTTCTCATGGACCATAAAATTTTATTACCAAATGTCATCTTCAATGTAATTGGAAACCCCAAAATTGAATTAGGGATTGGCGATTTCGAGTAAATTTAATCCTGAAATATCTAGGTATGTTGGAGAAGGCACGAAGAAGAAAGTAATTCGATGGAAGAAGAAAAAGATGTCAGCGCCTGAAGAAAGTAATATATATGTTTTTCCTATCACCCGCAACGCCATTTGCAATTGTAAGTCACACACTCTCTTTCCGCTCATAGTAACAAGTTGGCATGTCAAATTTAATCAGGCTTAAAAGCTAGTGACAATTTTGACAAAAAAAAGCTAGCGTAATAGTTTTCGCCAAAAATACAAGTTGGCGTGGCACAATTAATAGTGCACGCAATTAACTCATTTTGCCGGTTTTTAAAACTTTAGCCTAGTGACAACAGTTATGAGACGGAGGGAATACAATAGTACATTATACAAAAGTACTCATATTAAATTTGCAACTGAAAATGCTATCATAAGACTGTAATGTTATAGTTTTTTAGTGATACATAACATAATAAATTTTCAATAAATACTATCTCTGTCCCTTTATATTTGTCATACTAACTAACTCGAGAAGGCCAATGCCTATTGCAATTAGGGTGAAAAGTTAGTAACCAAAATACCTATATATTTATTAGGAATGATAGTACGTTATTGAAATCGTAAAAAATGATGAATGAATTTTTCTTAACTAGCGTCTAGCGATGAAAAGGGAACAATAGTTGGTGGAATTATATAAAGAACAAATACATTGACACAAAGAAAATAGTAACAGTAACCAACATTTTGGGATGAAAACATTTAGTAAGAAAAAGTTAAAAACCGTATAACATTGTTAGATCTTGACTAACTTTTCTTATCCCTAATTATTTGTCATTTTACATTTTTCATGTATTTGTTATCAATTTTACATCCTTCATAGCTAATATTTACCAATTTAAGTAAGGGCAATGATACAGATCTTTACTCAAGATGGTTAATACTTAATAACCATCTTAAATTTCATAATTCACATTTTTATAATTTTTAATAATATTTTCTCTAATAATTATATATATTTATCAATTATAAGAATATTAGCTAGGTCAAAAATATAAATAATAGTCTAATTTTATCAATAGAAAATGTACACTTTATGTATAGTTTTATATTTATGTAAAAATACAAATAAATAATTATTTTTATATTGTTTATAAGTTGTAATAACCTTTAAAATAACGAAAGATACCTTTCTAATGATTCAAAATATACTTATATATTTAACTTTATGAGTGATTTATGTAAAAAAATAAAATAGTTATTAATCATTTTGTGTCAATATATTTATTATTTTGCTTTAACTAATTACATAAATTTTTCTCTTATTTTGGTGGAATTTTTATTTTTCTCCCAAATATCTAAAATGACAAATAAAAAGTGACAAGAAAATATGATAATGAAGCAATATTTTCATAATTACTATTAATCACCGGCATTTACTGATGTTTTCTGCAGCATTACGGGGATAAAGGGAACAACCCATCATTTTACAGCTAATATTTGTCTCATATTCTCCACCGAGCAGCACGACATAGGGGGGTTTTAGTACTCATCAAGAAATGATCAAGCTCAGGCCGTCGTTTGCTTCAATATTTATTTTATGTTTGACTTTTTTTTGTTTGGATTTATGAAGATACACTACTACTTAGATCCCTATTCATCAATCATCAATTTCAAAACATCAGCAGTAACCATTTAGGGTAAAAAGGGAAGGGAAACAATGTCATAACTCCCTTGCTAGTGCACAGTCTGTGCAGCTAAGATTTGTAGGAATTGTAGCTATCTGATTTTTATCTACCTTAATACGCAAAAAATATTCTTCTACTTTTTCCTTAGTGAGTTTAATTTACGTTGCGTTGTGGTTAGTTACGGTAGATTGTGGTAAGTTGCGGTGGAAATAGTAAAAAGGTAATGGTAATTTGCGGTATGTTACGATAGGTTGCGGTAATTTACGTTGCGGTTAGTTGCGTTAACGCACAAAAGAATGGTGCCTTAAACATGCATATAAATTTTCATGAATTGTCTTTAATGTTATAATTGATCGACAATAGTAAGGGTGCGTTTGGTTGGTCAATAATGGAAATGATCAATTTTCCCGGGCTGACTTATTTTTTCCATGTTTGGGTATAGGTTGACATTGGGAATAATTTTACGATGGGTCTACCACTTTCTTCATTTTCCTAGGGAAATTTTTCCTTAAGGGGGTTAAGGGAAATTTTTCCTAAGGAAATCTTTCCCATAGAAAACTTCCCATGGGAAATTTTACCCGAGAAAAATTTCCCTGGGGTTCTTACCAAACAGTCCCTAAGTAAAATATATTTTAACATTTTATAATTTGCCTCAACTCTCCATGGTCTTCGATGTAATACTTTGATCATGAATTTTTCACATTTTATCATATCAATACTCGTAACTTCATATATGTAGATATAAGTATTTTGTATAATAAATCTGCTAATGGTAGTGTTATAGACTAAGCCATCATATAGTTTGATAAATTCACAGTAAAAAATTATAATGTTTGATAGGATCGAAGAGCACTCAAAGCAACCACAAACAATGAAAGATAATAGAGGAAACGAAATAAAAGTTTGACACCAGAGATTTAATGTGGAAAAAACCCAAAGTGGGAAAAAAATCATGGAATCGATGCACTAGTAATATAAGCTAGGTACAAATACAATTGTTGTATTTCTCTCTATCTCACTTAATCCAATGGATTGAATAATAAGGAGAAACTTATCCCAATTATATACCCGACGACACCCTAGATTACAACAATAAAAAAGCCTAAAAATCCGCCGCCCAAAAACTTGGGTCTCAAAGGACGCGAGTAAAGGCCCAACGACACGAGCAGTAGCGAGCTTGGCGTGGTTCGCGCCATAGAGGCGTTGGTAGCGCCCTTGTATTTTCGCTTCTGTCTTCCACGCGGGTGGCGCCTTAGATGGCGCAGGTCGCGCCTCGCCAAAACAAAAGGGGACACAGGTTGTGTCGACTCTTGGTGCAAGTGGCGCCTAAAAGGCGCAGGTGGTGCCTCCTTTTCCCCGGTGACGCAACCTATGTCTCCCCACTCCTGCTTCCTCCTTCTCCTCATTTGGTCTCCACGCAACAATCTCCCACTTGGAGACCAAAACCTCTAAGATCCTCACTTTTCAGCATAAGTTCCTTTACTGCACCGACCGACCTCTTTATCATTCCAAGAGGCCTACTGAGGTCATACAGAGCCCCAATTTCCTATTATCCACTGACTTATTCTTGTTATTGTAGATCCGCTTACTCAACAAGGCTTTCTTCCCTGCAGGCAACCTGGTCAGCTCCCAAGTTCTGTTTTTCTTAAGTACGTGAAGCAATTTCATCAACCATTGCGTGCTCTTACTTGAACCGAGCCTCAACCTACACAGTCTTTCTATAGGAATCTGGCTCACCAGCACCTATCAATAATAAGTAATGCAAAGATGGAGAATATATTTCAGGTGCATTACCTCTGGTAGCCCTCATGGATCTCCTCAAGGTGGGTGGTGGAGTGTTTTTATCATCACTAGAGCTTTTACCTAACTCCTGTGGTTTAGGCCCTTCAGCAACCTAATATGAAGTTTGGTCTGGAGCCTGATCTGCAACTTGTGAAATTGTCTGTGGTTCCTTAGTTTCCCTTGTTTTCTTCTTAGGCACACTAAGCTTGACAGAAAACTTGACCATTCGTGGTTTTCTCACCTTAGCTCCCACTAACTTCTTGTCACCTGAGTCAATTGATGTCTGCTAGTCTTTATACAACACATTCTCATTAAAGACTACATCACAATGTCTCAACATTTTTTTTATCATCCCATAACTTGTATCCAAAAGAGTCAGTCCCATAGCCAACTAAATAACACTTTTTGGACTTTGGATCCAACTTTTCACGTTTGTCAGGATCAATCATCACATAAGCAATACAACTAAAAATACAAAGAAACGAATAATCAACTTTCTTACCACTCCATACCTGCTCAAATACTTTCATATCTAATGGAACTTATGGACTCCTTTTGATTAGATATGTTGTTGTATTCACTGCTGCTACCCACAAGTACTTGGGCAACCCAGCATGAATCCTCATGCTCTTGGCTCTCTCGTTCAAAGTCATATTCATCGTCTATGCTATCTCATTCCACCTTGGTGTCTCGGGGACAGTTCTCAGTAATCTAATGCCATTTTGATCACAATAATCCACAAATTCCTTCTTTTCATATTCCCCTTCCATTATCCGTCATCAAACAGTTCACCTTTAATCCAGTCTGTGTCTCAACTTGTGCTTTCCACTCCAAGAAAACATCAAGATTATCTCCAACTCTAGGAGGGGTAAAGTTTTCTACTTGCTCAATTATCGAGTTGATCATCATTGTTTTTTGAAATTATTCCTTTGATCTTGTTGTCACCATTTCTTTGGTTGAACAAAGGATGGATTTTGTGAGAGAATTGTGAGTTTGAGTGCTTGAATGTGGAGAGGAGGGTTGGAAGTTTGGGAGAATTGTTGAGAATTCAGGTTGAAACTGCTCTGAAACTATGAAGAATCGAGAGTTTAGGTTGGAAAATGTTTTATCTTTCCACCTTTAGCAATTAAAATGGCCAGGGGTCTCAACACAGGTCAGTCATGTTGTGCGACACGGTCGTGTTGCCCGACATGGTCAGATCATGCTTGACTCTTTACTTCTTGATGAGTTGATACCGCTTGTCCATGGGCTTAGTAGTGGAAACTATTTTCCTATATTTTCTGTTTTCTTAAGAGAAACTCAAATTGTATGTTAAATGACCTTCCATTCACATCTTTTAATAATTATTGAGCATTCTTTGAGGTTTTAAAACATATATGATGAATTAAAATGCAAGAAAAATTTGAAAAGGCTAAGCACCCTAAGCTAGAAAATTGAAAACAAATGTGAAAACATAAATATACGGTGGGTTATCTCCCAATTAGCGCTCTTTTCGTCTCACTAGCTTGATGTTATTGGTCTACAACCTTCCCAAGTCCTTAGGATTGGGTTCTAGCTTTCTTGGCAGTCTTTTCGGTTAAGAGCCAAAATTCAAATCATAAGCAGCTATATGATTCTTGAGCATCTTATGCTGAGCGCCGAGAAATTCAAACTAGGAAGCAAGGATTCTAAGAACCTCGTTCTCCTCCTTTAGAACTAAAAGAAATTATAGTTGAAAAATACTAAGTTCGGTATGGTCGAAGGTTATTGGAAATAGTTGGGACTATTGTTGGATTACCCTAACGGATTGTGGGATCCTTGACTTAGTTTGGATTCTTGTAGGAAAGGTTAGCGGTATTCCTCCAATTAGGGTTATAAGTGTTTAAGAATACGTTATTGTTTGACATGAACTTGCTTAAGACTCATATTATTCAATCCGTTAGCATCAATCTTAGTTGAAAGCAAAGTGATAACATCAAGATTATGCTTACCTTCAGTCATCGGTTTTAATGACCTCTAATTTCGCTTGACCATTGATGATTGTTAGTTTCCATATCTTCAATCAATTGTTTAGCTTTTGTCAGGTTTTTGTTCGTTAGCACACCTATGGTTGTCATGTCACTCATGAACATTGTAGTAGGATGACGACCATTATAGAACGTAATGAAAACTATAAAGGGGGTTCCAAAACCATGATAGGGATAACATGAATGCACTCCAAAAAGCGTTCCTAAGCTTCATAGAGTGTTTTTCCATTCTTTTAACGAAAGGTCGTAATGAAGTTTCTAAGCTTATTTATCTTACTTGGCGGGAAACACGTAGTTAGAAATGTAGTTACAAGTTGGCCCCATGTCATAATGAAACCATACTTGAGTATGTGAAGTCACGCTTTAGCCTTATCCTTTGTTGAAAATGGAAAAACGCAAAGGCAAATATTGTCAGTTGGTACATTATTCATCTTTAGAGTATTGTATACTTCTAGGAATGTTGAAAGATGCATGTTGGGATCTTCTAAAAGCGAACCATTGAATTAGTGTTGTTGCACCATTGTAGTGAGGTCAGGCTTCAATTTAAAGTTTGTTACCTCAAGAGTTGGACTTGTTATGCTTAAGTTGGCACCTTGGAGGTTAGGTGTAACATAGTCTTTCAAAGGCTTTTCGTCCATCTTAATGTTGATTTTTCCTTGCTTGTTTTCTCAACTTCTTTTAGTATGCTCGAAGTATCTTCTCAAGCTCCAAATCTATCTCAAAGAAATCCTTGCTACTTTGCATACAACTAAAAGAGGTCTGAAAAGACTATACAAGAAGAATTGAAGAATCCAATCCTAAGAATACTTAGTTAGAATAGCTTAATGCTAATGCCATTTAAGCTAATCACAATGTTAGAAAACCAATGGAAACAAAAGAAGTTACCATGAGATCAAAAGCTTAATACGATTGTGATTGCTACTAACATACAAGACATCCTTCCTAAACAATTACCTCTTAAGGCTGCATTTGAAAAATACATTTCCCTAACAACCCTTTCCTCCTCGACAATGGTGCTACAAAAGCTTGGTTTATGTCTATGTCATATATAAACTAAACCAATTTTCAGAGAATTGGATACAACTACTTCATAAATAAATGTGATGTCACAAGCACATAAACTCTACTTATAGTCCGTAGGCGCATGGAGTAGAACATAGTAGCCAGAAGTTCAAGTCAATCCCAAGGGAAGGAATGTGCACAAGGATAAGGGCACAAAGATGCAATTATAAGTCATAACAAAATATGGCAATCATGAAAGCAAACGGTTCATCAAGTTTGGGCTAAACATGTAACTGTAAGCGAATCATAAAGGTAGAGAAAACTAAATCAGATACAAAAGAAAAGGATGAACAACATTGTACATGTTATATTCATATCATATAAAAGAAACAATGATTATGCAAGCAATAACTAATCTGACTTATTACTCAAAGAGTAATTCCGGGCGATATTAGATAAGAATGTATATCATTGGTGTATTAAAGAGAAAGGATATATTCATAATGAAATTTGATCTCGATTTTAGCGTCTTAGACTAAATCTAAAGAGAATAACAAGATCTGAGGTAACTCCATAAAGGAGGCACATTTAACCCGAACCGTAGCTCCCTCACTTTTCCTTCCAACTTTTGATTGAAACACCAAATATCTTTATCCCGAGACTTGTGTGTCACTCTCATAATCAACACTTTTTGAAGATTCTTAACTTAAAGATCCAAAATTAGACTTCCACTCTCGCTATGTCATCTATTGTCAAGATCATGCACTAATAATTGACTAAACTTTCATGCAAACAATAAGCACCTAAGAAAGAAATACTTAACACGTAATTATATAAGAACAACTTCAACTTGCTTTAATCATGAATCACTAAACATGGAGTTTACACAAAAAGCCAGCATAAGTAATTCATATAGCAACTATGAAATGAAAACTAAACTAATAACTACACTAGGAAAGCAAAAAATACTAATAGACAAGAAAGAATCAAACTACTCAAGGGTTAGGGTGAATGATTTTCCTTATCCCTTAAAGGTTCTTCTTCAACTCTTGGATTTTGCTCACTGTTGAGGCCAAAAAATGGATGGATTATTGTTTACGTAGAAATGGCGAGGATAAACTTCTTAGTTGAGTGAGGGATAAGTAGGATGCACTCAAGCTAAAATGGAATGATTTCTTAGTTTAGAAGACTATTCTATATATAGTGGAGGAAGTAGGATGGAGCTTCCTAAAAATCAGTCGGTCGACCTTAAGAACACGACATGAACTTGATGGGCATGGCCACCCGTGTCGTTTATCATGATCATTTGGTTGGGCATGACTGCCCATGTTGGTGGAGCAGCATTCCCGGTTTTCTCACAGTTTTTTTTTTTAATTTTTTATTGAGGGTTAATGCAATTTTCTCTAATTCTATTGAATATTTCCTGAAATGTAGTCATGCAATGTATATGTGCTAACAAATGGGGCTAATTCAACCTAGTTCTAGCAAACCATAGTTAAGAAAAGTTACCACGCTAAGTAGCCCAACTGAATTCCTTAAGAATAATAATGACGTGCTTAATGAAATTAGTGAAAATAAACTTGAAAATAATGGACCAACATATTTTATAAAAAAAGATGTTATAAAAGTGTGATAATTAAGCTCAAAAAGGTCCAAAACTTCACAAAGTAGATTTTATGATAAAGTATAAAAACTAAGTACTTAGTTATGAAAATATGCACTTTTAACATGAAAATATTGGTATAAGTAAAAGAAATCAAGCCTAAAAACCCTACAAATTTATGGTTAATCCGTAGTCGTTCAAGAACCTTGAAACTTCCATCATCGATCCCACACTATCTTACATATATCCTTTCTTCTATAAATAAATTAGTACTCATCATATCATTTCCATATCTTTTCACTAGAAACCCTTCCATTCTCTCTTGAAAACCCTAACTTTTCTCAGGATTGTTCATTAATGGCGTCCATCATAATAGAGTTCTTTTAGAAACTCTCTTTCAACAACCATTGCACTTCAGGTGAATCGCTTTATAGTAGTTCTAAATCCCAAGTATTTGGAGTATCTTCGAATAGAGGAAGAGAGGAGGAGAGAAGAAGAAGAAAGAGAAACATAAGAAAAAGGACGAAAACAAGGTAAGAAGAAGAAGAAAGAAGAAAAAAAAACGGAAGAAGGACACAATAAAGGAGAAGTAGAATTGTAAGAGACTAAGACGAAAGAAACTCAATTAAGAGTTGGGTTCAAATGACACAACCAAGTGAACAACAACCATTGCCAGGGTCATTGGTGACATCTATTATTGGGCTAACTATGGTTCAATTGTATGGAGATAGCAGCAATAATGGAGTTTCGTGATCGGTTCCCTCCAATCATCACACAACATCGCCATCCATCAAAAGAAAGAAACTTTCTAGGCTTGGGTCGTTTAAAATAAAAAGCGAAAGAAAGAATTGGATCGTCATCCAAATATAAGGATTCTTATAGGGCAATAGAATCCAAGCAATGACATAGGGAAGAATCAAGTTGTTGAAATGGGTCACAAGAGGGTACAAGAAGGCCTTGAAAGGAGAAACTATCAGAGAAGAGGAATGTCATACCCTGGATATATGGCTAAAGTGTGGCACAAGAGGATTGAAACGACTACTTATATCACCAAGGGGCACTTTGCTTAGAAAGCTCATCCGTTGGAAACTCCCCAGTTAAGCGTGCTTGGTTGGGAGTAGTCTTCGGATGGGTGATCTTCTGGGAAGTTTTCCCTGACAGCGTGTGAACGAGGACGAAGAACACTGAAAGGACTCATGGTAATTTGTGGGGTTAATCGTCAGCAATCCTTGAAGCAGTTATCGGTAGTTCGCGACCTAAGAGGCGACAAGGCATTACAAGGAATGTCCAATTGAGTGAAACACGGGTTGAGAGTGCTCCAAGTAAGGAAAAACAACCCATGACTTTAACTTTGCTTAGAAGTGAGCCTTGGGAGGTTTAGTGTTCCCAAGTTCCACAAAATTTCCCCGCCTCCCTTCCTCATTCCTTACCCTCACCAAACTTGCCTATAACCAAGCTTTGTATCATGTTTGTTGCATTGAGCCTTGTTGTGAAGATCTTGAGCCATTCTGGACCGTGTCAGGATCGGGTCCGAGCTACATTAGCCGGGCTTGAGGACATTGACAGGATGGGTGAAATCCCGACTAGCATTCCCGCGCTAAACCCGCTCACCCACTCACTTTCAAGAACCATTACACCTTCTTCAAGGATGGGGTGGTGAGTGTTGAGTTAGCATTGCTTAGGCGAACCGTCCGTTGTAGGAACATGGAGAGGCTCGAGTCTTGTTCCACTGGCCCCGGAGGCCTCGGGATCGTACCGGGTCGTCCCGAGCCGAGGAGCTGCTTGACATCAGGGTTTGGGTGTGGATCAGGTTCAAGGAGGTGAAAGGTAGAAGCTGAAAAAGTGCAACCCAGGCGAGGTAGCGCCCGCTACATCTGGGCAGAACAAGGTAGCGCCCGCTACGACTGGCGGAACAAGGTAGCGCCTATTACCTTCACCGTAGCGCCCGCTACGTCCGGGTACAGACCCTGGATGCTGAGCTCTGCGGTTGGATGCTACCAGCGTCTGACCAACCCCCTGCCAGTGTCCGGTCCAGGAACCTCAACTTTTTACGCCAAGATTACACGCTGCCAGCAGTCGAAAAAGCGCTGCCAGCGCCTAGTTCCAGCGTCCGTCGCCCCCGCAACAGAACAGGTCACGCCCGCTATCTCCCACTGCCCAGGCGACGACTGCTGTGTCCGATGGTCGGTCGCGCTCGCGACCTCCAGTTTCCTGCGCGTGATTTCTCAGCTTAAAATGTTGTGTTTCGATTCCCCCCCCCCCCCTTAGTACAAATACCCCCTTTTAGCTCGTTTTTCAACAGTTTTTCCAGATTATGATGTTATGCTTATGCATTTTAGGGTTTTCCCTAGTTCTCTCAAACTTTATTACTTTATCTAATTAATTTGGTGGTGTTTCAAGTCATTCCTTTAGTGATTATATGGTGAGTTATCCTAGATAATCATGGTGGGGCGTTAGGCCTTGGGTTGTGGTTTTCCTTGCCACAAGGTCATATCCATTCCTTTAGGTGTCCAAGATTCTTATCGATTGTTGATTCCATTCATCAACTGAAGTTGATCACCATCCCTCCACGCGATGAAACGCTCCACATTCCATGGGGTTGAGAAGCATGTTGGGAGATCCTTGGTCCCTCATCCTACCTTAGCCATGCTTGCATCAAGATTGATAAAAGTTAATGCCTCTCTTACCTACCTTGACTTTCATCTCTTACACTTGCACCAAAATTGATCAAATATAAGGCCCCTCTTAGCTGCCTTGACTTTCATCTCGCTTATGATAAGTATCTTGATGAGTTCAGCAAGATAATGAGTGTTAGGGGCTATTCTACCCGCTTCAAGAATTCATACACATTCAAGAAAGGTGGGTTGATAAGTGTAGTCATTCTGATGATTTTGGAGCAATTCTACCATGGGATACATATTCATGGAGAGTGTTTTAGTTTTGACCCCCCAAGAGTCGAGCGTAACTCTTTTGCAACAAGGGAGGTTTGTTCTATATTTGACCATTGGTCTTATTATGATGGGAGATGCTTTTTGATCAAGTTAAAATCTTTCAGAAAAATTCTAGTTATGAGTTATTCTAAGTAGTGGATTCGCCATTTCTCACTTGATTAAGGCATTTTGAGCTTTCTAGGATGATTTTGGGATACTCCTAAGGCCTTTAAAGGTTATTAGGGAGCTACGTATCATTGGCAATCCAATAACCAAGATGAAATTAAGTTTGTCTTCAAGTTACAAACCTTGATTCAACTTTGGAAGCGATTTGGAGAAGTTTGGGTAATTTTCCTAGCAAGGTACAAAATTGTCTTTTCACTTTGGGCTGGAATTTTGGCTACCTTATAGAAGAAATCAAGAGATTTATTTCACACACCCACTACCTTGACTTGTACTGTTTTGTCCCCTATTTGAAAATTGTCCCATCCCCCTCCTTTTCCTACTTTTTCCTAAGTATTTTGCCTGTTGAAATAACCCTTATCTTAGTTTCTAGTACGGGGTAGATTCTCTAGTTTTATGTCCTCCTTAGGGAACATTTAGTTAGAAAAATTTTCTGGAAAAGTAAGTCAACTTTTCCAAATTGATAAATTTTTCAATGTTTGGTTCTCCCTAATAGATGTGGAAGTTTTAATGTGGGGTCCATTATCTCCATCACAGACTCAGTAAATAGTTCTAACTAGGGAAAGTCTTTCCCGAAAAAGTTTTTCCTGAGAAAATCTTTCTCGGGAAACTACCAAACGTGTCATTAGATTATACATATTAGGGTTAATATAAGCCTTTAATTTTCCCTCCCTTTTCTTAGGGTTTTATCGTTCCTTACCCCTAGTTTTCTATAAATACTGGAGTAAAAGGAGAGAAAATACTGGAGTAAAAGGAGAGAAAGGGGATAGTTGAATTTGAATGAAAATGAAAGGTATTTTTGAGACCATACTCAAAATTCTCAAACTTTATCCATGATTAATTATAATGGTGTTTGAAAATCAATTCTTTAGGAGATTAGTGGTAGGTTTACTTTAGCTAATTTTTGGTGGGTTGTTTTGAGGCATTCAAGAAAGATTGGTGTTGGCTATTCTTTATCCATTCCTCCAATTAAGAAGGCTCTTAGATCACTTTGGTGAGTTTACTCTTTAAAAGTAATCATATCCATTTTATTTTTGCTTATTTTCTTTGTGCTTCCTTGTTGCTAATTGGACATGTGATTATGGAAGTTTTTTGGTGTTACTTTCTTCATGGTTTTGTGATAAATAAGTAAGTCATCAAGGCAGTATCAGTCGTCCAATATAGAGAAGAAAATGAGTTTGATTGAATCATGTTTGGATTTCTTGAATCTAAGGTATTCTAAGTGTATTTTTTTGAGTGTTTTAAAGGAATATTAAGCTAAATTTTGTTCATATAATGCATCCATGGACCCTTGAATATTCTCATGTTCATAAAGTTTGCATCACCTTTTAGGGAATTTTTAATTATCAACCACAAATGTAGTTGTTTCATATCTCCTTCAAATTTAGAATCAATAAATAAGGTTAGAAGACTTTACATAAGTCAATAGATCATGCAAGAGGTAAGAAGAAAGCATATGTCCAAACTTATAGATATAATGAATTATATAATTGCCTACAATTGTGTTTTTATGTATAATGTTTCAAATTTTCTAAAGCATAAATTATGGATGACAATTAGGTGATTCATATACATGCATAACATAACAATTACAATTAGTGTCAAAAAGTCTCATTTACAAGTAATATTAATTTGATAAAAAACATTCATATCCTCTTTTATTATTTGATGAATCTTGTCAAATGCCTAAACCAAAAAAAAAATCTTCCGCCGAATTTTAATAGGCCAAGTTTTTAGCGAAGAAAGTAAGATGGAGTGTACCTGACAAAAGTGACTCGAAACCCGAACCAAAACTTGGATGGATGACCCAATCTTGACCTGAACTCGAAGGAAAACCAACCCAAAACTGCAACACAAAAGTTATCTGATTAAGATCCACACCTAAATGACCTTAAATCGAACTAGAATCCAATTTGAAAGAACATCAGTCGATCTAACCCCAAAAGACTCACATGAAGTCAGTCTGACGCCAACTCGAAGTCATCCTTCACCCGATCGAACCAAAGCCCTATATAAACTAGCCTCACCTAAACCGAATCGAAATTGGATGGCCTGGTCCAACCCCACCCAAACTTCACTCGAATAGATTCACCTGATTGCCTGGCCTAGAAAGTAACAAAGGTAAGTAAGATTACACTCCCTCTGTCCCTAATTATTTGTCCACTTAACCAACATTTCTTGTCTCTAATTATTTGTCGTTTTTACATTTTCAATAACAATTTCGTTATGTTTATCCTTAATAAATGACTTTAAAACTAATAACTTATGACACTGTTGTTATCTTAATGTACTTCTATATAAGACTCTGTGTTGCATTGATTTTTCTATTTTTCTCCAAAGCAGCAAATAAAAAGGGATGGTGGGAGTATAATTGTTAGTAGGTAAGGTAATATGAGTAAAGTAAGTAACATCACTTAAATATATAAATTTTAAAATATATAAATTTTACAATTTTTAATAAGGTATTGTAAGCAAAGTGAATGACATCGATCACATTACTTATTAAATATACAAATTTGTATATACATATTACGTAAGATATTTTAAATAATGTTTATAAGGTAAGTAAAAATATTTAAGATAACTAAAAGTAAGTAAAGTAAGTAACTCTTATCATATCTTTCCAAAGAAAAGAGTCTAAATGCCGTTGTATATGTTTGGGAAAATAAAAAAATTACATTTGGTAACAGTGTTAATTTTAAAATATAAAAATACTGAAAATTCTATCATATTTGAATTGTTTTTCAACTATGGTAGTTAAAAATTCCTTATTATTAATTTCGTTAAGATAAATCACATTCGTTAAAAAGATTTATTTGTCAATAGATACGATTATCTATTGCAACAAGTTAATTCCATCAAATTGTATTAATTTCAATCTTTTGTGGTAGAATCAATGATACATCACACTTTTCAACTATGATAGTTGAAAAAGTTCCAGTTATAATAGAATATCCTTAAAAATATTAAATTTGTAAAAAAAAATTGAATCTCAATGAACATCATTACTTATTACAACAAATCCTTTCGATCAATATATATTAATTTTGACTTTTTAAATGTGAAATATATTTTTCAACTGCCATGATTGAAAAAAAAATTTCAACTATCATAAAAGTACTCCTTACTGATAATAAAAAGTAACAATAAATAATTACTCCCTCCATTCTATATTAATTGTCGTCTTTGAAAATTGTGTTGTCAAATTTCAAAAATTTTGACCATAAAATTTCTCAATATATACAATGAGTTGTTATACAAATTACTACAACCATTAGATTAGTAACGAAAAATATTGTCATAAAAGTATAATATTACAATTGTTAATAACATATTATGTAAAAAAATCATCAATCAAAAAATAACATTCAACATTGTAAAACTCAAAATTATGATAATTAATATAAAATGGGGGTAGTAATTAATAAAAATATTTTATAAACTTATCATTATTATGGGAATTATAAGCTAGAAGCATTAGGACTCAGGAGATAACAAAAAATAATCCCATTTGACAAATGAGGAGAGGTTGTAGTATATATTTTGAAAATAAACAAATGTGAAATAAAAAGGAAAAGGGCCCTCTGGTCCAGTCTGTTCAATGTCGGCTTCTCTCTCTCTTTCTCTCTCTCTTTCTCTCTCTGTGTTCTTCAATACTTGAATTCCTCATTAGCTTCAAAAAGCTTCTTTCCCTTCGCCTACTCCTTCTGATTTCCCGGCGCCCTTCTTTCTCTCTCCTCCACGTTAACCCTTCTCCCCTCATAATATTGTCTCCCTCCATCGTTTTTTTGATGTGACCCCCATTTCATCTTCCTCTCAAATTCTTCCTCCTCTTCTACCCTTTTTCAGAGGTTTCATTTTCTGCTCACTGGGGAGGATTATTGTTTGTTAGAAAGACAGGAATCATAAAGAAGATTTGGAAGTTATTGCGATTCAGGAGTAAGGACTTCTGAAAGTATCTGAGAAGGGTGTGTGTGTGCAATTGCTTCGAGTTTATTGGTTGAAAATCGCAGCTGATCTCCGTCACTTCAGGAGAATTTCTCCTTTTTTTTCAATTGGGTTTCTTGTTCTTCTTTCCTGCTTTCCGGAATTTCAGCTGCAATGGTGGTCGGATTTGGATCGAGAAATGAATGCTGGGTGTTGAATCAAATCTACATGTGTTGATGCTTATGTGATCTGGGTTTTGAGATTGGAAGCAAGAAACTAGAACTTCAGCTGAATGAGAGTTGCAAGTTGCAAGTAGAAGCTGAAAATCAAAGGGAGTAAAAATTGTTGAAGAGGGTTGTTTGATTAAAGAGCTTGCAAAAAAAAAAAAAAAAATGAAGGCTCCTTCAAATGGGTTCATGCCCACTTCTGCAGAAGGTGATGCATCTTTTTTCCGTATCTTTCGCTGAATCTCTCTACTTTTTTTTAGGGGGGTTTTGTTTCCTTTCTTTTTACCCACCTGGGTTGACTGTTTCAATATGAATAGACCCAAAAATGGTGGATTTTGGAAACTTGATTGTATGATCTGGGGGATCTGTGTTGAACAAATTTGATAGTATGTCCTGTGCTTTGAAGGAAAGGGTGTTTGGGAGTTCCAAATGTTTTTTTCAAGTTTATCAAAACTTGCAATTTTGGTTTGTATTTATTGTTATTTGGTCCAAAGTTATTAGTTCCATGGACTTCATCCATCTGGTCAAATATAATCCGTAACCAGAGATTGCCATGTTTCCCGTGTCATTATTTGATTTGAAGTTGATGTTTCAGCTCGTTAGTACTCACAATCCCAGGATTTAAATTTCAACTATTTTTGGTATTAAACCTGGAGAAGAGATCTTCTGACCTAATCACCATTTCTTAAAGCAATAAATCTAATTGGGTTTCATTGTACTTGCACTTTGGAAAGATGATATTGCTGTTGTAGAGTGGTTATGCATCAATATTCTCTAAGACCTGGTGGAACTTAACCGGACCCGAAATCGACCCGGACCCACAAGAAAGTTTAGGGTTTTGAACACGATTTCCTGGCCTGAAACCTAACTAAACTCGAAACTGACCCGAAATGACAGGTCTCTTGATAGTCATTTGTCTAGGATGTTTGGCAATCCTAAAACAAAACCAAAAAAAAAAAAAAAATAAATCCAGTTTCTTTGTCTCTTTGGGATCTTCTTTTCCCCTTTCTGTTAATCTGTGTTTAACTCTGTGAATGACAACAGATGGGAAGGTGATCCACTCAGAGCTATGGCACGCGTGTGCTGGGCCGCTGGTTGCTGTGCCTCCAGTTGGAAGCCTTGTAGTTTACTTCCCACAAGGCCACAGTGAGCAGGTACATTACTCTCCATTTTATGCAAGATTTTGCTGTAATGTGCTAACTTCTTCTTGCTAACCCGAGTTAATGCATTTTTATTGCTACTATCAGGTTGCAGCCTCTATGCAAAAGCAGACGGACAGCATCCCCAGCTATCCGAATCTTCCCTCCAAGTTGATTTGCATTCTCCACAATGTTACACTACATGTATTCTCACTTCTATGCTTCCCTCCTGCTACTATTCATCCTTTGGATTTCGATAAAAATTCAGCATAATCAATGCTTGGTTTGTCATGGTGCTTAAATCAATGTCAGACCTGGGGGAGAGTCCCACTATGACTGCACTTTGTTATGTAGTCACCGTCATCTTATCTGTTTTTTCATGCGTTGAATAAGCTGATGTATTTATATGTTTTGTGTTAATGTCAGGCGGATCCAGAAACAGATGAGGTCTATGCGCAGATGACTCTTCAGCCTGTTAATAAGGTGAGCTAAGAAACCCTTTTGTTCCTGTATTCTGCCATGAAATATTTGAGATTGTTTGAAACTTCTTAAGCGGAAGTCTTTCCTGATGGTGAGCTAAGAAACCTCTCATCTTGATCTTGCAGTACGAACGGGATGCATTGTTGGCATCAGAGATGGCTCTGAAGCAAAGTCGACAGCCTGCAGAGTTCTTCTGCAAAACTCTTACAGCTAGTGACACAAGTACCCATGGTGGCTTTTCTGTACCTCGTCGAGCAGCTGAGAAGATATTCCCACCTCTAGTAAGTGCGAATTCTGGGCTACGTATTCCTACGTTGATTTGGACATTCTTTTAACCTTAATGCTCTATTTTCTCTGCCTTATTGTTGTGCTTACATGAAAGATGTTTGATAGGATTTCTCCATGCAACCTCCAGCACAAGAGCTGGTTGCTAAAGATTTGCATGGCCAGACGTGGACATTCAGACACATTTATCGCGGTATGTTTGCTGTGATATGAATTCATAATAACTTATTGTTTTAATGGCTGATTGAGTAGTTTTTGTTATCATGGTTTTGAATCAATCTTCTTATTTTTATAACTGCAAGTATGCTTGTAGTTCCATAGCATTTTCTCTATCAATAAGTACACCATTATTAGCTGCTATTTCCATATAGTGTATGTAATGTTATGGGAGCTTAATTAATGCATGTTATCTTGATTTCAGGGCAACCGAAAAGACACTTGCTCACTACAGGATGGAGTGTTTTTGTGAGCTCTAAAAGACTGCTTGCTGGTGATTCTGTTCTCTTCATAAGGTACCCACTGGCAAATAATGTTCTACTGTGAAATTTATTTAGTCTACAGTTAATTTCCAACCTAATTTACTTGATTATTTATTGCTTTCAGAGATGAGAAATCTCAACTTCTCTTGGGTATAAGGCGTGCAAATAGACAGCAGCCGGCACTTGCATCATCTGTTATATCCAGCGACAGTATGCACATTGGAATTCTTGCTGCAGCAGCTCATGCTGCTGCAAACAACAGTCCGTTTACAATATTTTACAATCCTAGGTATGCTACTGCATTTAGGTGCTAATTTCATTTGTAGTATTCTTTCTTCATTAGGCACCCCATGATGTTATCCTCTACTCATTGATTTTGACAGGGCTAGTCCAGCAGAGTTTGTAGTTCCATTTGCCAAGTATAACAAAGCCATGTACACCCAAGTTTCCCTTGGCATGCGATTTAGAATGATGTTTGAAACAGAGGAATGTGGAGTACGTAGATACATGGGAACTATAACAGGCATCAGTGACCTTGATCCAGTGCGGTGGAAGAACTCCCAATGGCGTAACCTTCAGGTATTCAGAATTCTGCTGTTTCTTCCTAAACGTTAACGTTCCTACATGACAAGTTATCTTAATTATCTATGGGATATATGATTGTTGTCAAAATTGGATTGCTATCAAAAGTCGATTGGAATTGATTGTCCATTGTCATATGTTAGAGAACTTGATTGAACCATAGACCTTGGTGTGAACTAGTTTTTGTATATCCTGTTGAAATATCTTTTAGTCAATTGTTTCTCCCTTTGACGCATCTAGGAGCTGTTGCTATGTGTATTACTATGTTCTATTTTGATGAAATGTGGCGTGTTGGATATGACTGGGGATCCTTTACTCCTTGTTCTAACATATTCTGGGCGTCATTGGTTATACCATTCTCTGGCATGGCTTTCTTTTTCTCGCATCCCGTAACTTTAATATCTTGTTGTCTTTTATTTTTGACAGGTTGGTTGGGATGAATCCACAGCTGGGGAACGGCCGAATCGAGTTTCAGTTTGGGATATAGAACCTGTTGTCACTCCTTTCTACATATGCCCTCCCCCATTCTTCAGGCCAAAGTTCCCTAAAATGCCAGGATTACCAGGTATGCTGCACTTTGTTTATTCCCTTGTACTTTTGATTAATATCAAATCGCAATCGTCCAAGACAACATCAGATTATGGATAGCGAATCCCGCAATATTGTTTCCAACATTTAGACACGGCAGTTGATGTCATTTGCAGATGATGAAACCGACATGGAGAGCATGTTTAAAAGGGGCATGCCGTGGCTCGGGGATGAATTCGGAATGAAGGATGTTTCCGGGTCGATATTCCCTGGGTTGAGTCTAGTGCAATGGATGAGCATGCAGCAAAACAACCAGTTTTCTGGTGCTCAGCCTGGATTTTTCCCATCAATGGTTTCACCATCCACATTGCCCAGTGCCCTTGGTGTTGATGATCCATCAAAGCTCTTGAGCTTCCAAGCACCATCCTTGCCTATGCCAAACCTCCAATTCAATAAACCGATGCAGCAAAACCAGATGGCTCAATTGCAACAACCACCCCAAACATGGTCCCAACAGCAACTGTTGCAGAATCCAACAAACTCGCAACAACAGCAGCTGCAGCCACAGCTGCAACAGCAAACAGTGCCTCCTCAACAGCAGTTGCCAAAACAACAGCAGCCACAGCAACCACAGCCGCAACAGCAGCAACAACCACCGCAACAACAATCGCCTATGAATCTCCAAAAGCAGCAAATAACTCAGTCAACCTTTGCAAGTGGCGGTATTGTCACCCCTAGCCAGAACCTAAGCCATAATCTTCAGCAGCCTCCCACGCTATCTCAACTTCATCAGCAGCACCAGCAACAATTGCTGGCTGGAAATAATGTCTCCCAACAAAGCCTCCCTCTTCCCATTAACAAGGATTCGGTTGCGTTGACATCTTTACCTCTAGATATGCAGTTTCAGCAGCAAACTGAACAACAAGCCAGTGTTCTGCAGAGGCTTCAGCAACAGCAGCAGCAAGCACAGTTGCAACAGTCCTCACAACAGTTGCTCCAAGAGAGCCTCTCTCAGAGTCAGAGGCCTTCCATTCTGCAGAATCTCTCAGAGCATCAGCTTCAAATCCAGCTCCTGCAGAAACTACAACAACAACAACAACAGCAACTACAACAACAGCAACAACAGCAACTGCAGCAGCAATCTCATCATTTGGTGTCGCCTATTAGTGCGCAAGTCCTGCCTCAAGTAACAACACAACAGGTTTCTGCTCAACAAAACCAAGTTTTACAGCAGCGTCCTCTATCATCTCAGCATCAACCTCAGCAAATGGGAGTGAGTGTTGTGTCCACTTTGCCACTGATGCAATCTCCTCAAGTCCCCCCTGTCCAACTGCAAGGAATGCAGAAAACAGTTTCATTGGTGAGATCTCAATCTTGCCCCACCGACGGAGATGCTCCATCATGTTCTACATCACCATCAACAAATAATTGCCAAGTTTTGCCCCCATCAAGCTTCTTGAATCGCAGCCAGCCAGCACGGAACATGCTTGTTGATCAGTCTGTCAATGTACCCAATGGTAACCTCCTTCAAGAACAAGACAGGTCTGAAGCTAGGATCAAGCAGGAAATACCCAGCTCAAAAGTTGTCGAAACACCAAGATTTAATGGCACGATCACTGACCCATTAGAAGCATCTTCATCTGTCACTTCATATGGTGTGGATGCTAATGGTCTTCAGCACAGTCTTTCACTTCCCAATTTTGGGTTGGATGGTGATGTGCAGTCTCATCCGAGGAACAATGTTCCACTTTCTGCTGCAATGGATGGTTTAAATCCTGATACTTTGTTGTCAAGGGGTTTCGATTCAGGAAAGGATCTTCAGAATTTGTTTTCAAATTACAATGGTGCTCCTAGGGATATTGAAACCGAATTGTCCGCTGCGGCAATGAGCTCTCAGTCATTTGGAGTACCAGACATGCCTTTCAAATCAGGCTGTTCGAACGATGTTCCAATTAGTGATCCTGCAGTTTTGGGTGGTGGGATGTGGCCAAGTCAGCCTCAACGTATGAGGACATATACAAAGGTAAGATTTTGCAGTCATAGTTGTCCCTGTTTGTGTTATGTATAGATTGTCCCTGTTTTGCAGTTGTAGTTTGTCCCTGTTTGTGTTATGTATAGAACGCATGAGTACCTATGCATGAGGTTTGTGAGTTGGGATTGCGATAGATTGGATATTTTCATCACGTGCATCCGTATGACCGTATGCCATTAGATTTTAGGTGAATTCAGTTTCATCTAGTGACCTGTCTTGTAGGAAATTTCTGTTTTGCAACAAGGAAAACATTTTAAAGTTACGTAGGAATGTTTCTCTGTTCACTAGTCGTTGTGTTTCTTTTCTTAATCTGTAAGAAAATGGGTTAAGAGGTCGGCTGTTTTGACTTGGGTCCTTGGAATGTTGGACTATCTGTAGGGCTTGACCAATACATCCCTTTTTTCTTTTTTCGTTATGTCTTTGATGAGTTGATGGTTGTTCAGTAATGAAGTCGAAAGCTTATTTTGCTGAGGCAGTTTCAACTATGGAAAGATCTGTGTCATTTAGGTTATATGCAGTTTATCATGTTTTACTGTATAGAAATATGTCCTTTCTTCCGCAAAACTTGTTTCTGCGGTAATTCGATGACATTTTGTCTTGTGGTCTGTTATAACTTATATGCTGTTGTCTTAGTCAAATCTTAGTTTTCTTATTGGAATCAAATGTTTACCTGTGCTGCTTAAAGGTTCAAAAGCGTGGCTCAGTTGGTAGATCCATTGATGTGACTCGCTACAAGGGGTACGATGAGCTTAGGCGTGATCTTGCTCGCATGTTTGGTGTTGAAGGACAGCTAGAAGATCCACAACGCACCGACTGGAAACTAGTGTACGTGGATCACGAAAATGACATCCTACTTGTGGGTGATGATCCATGGGAGTAAGTACAAAACCTCTTTTCTTGATCACAATACTTGACTTCTTTCCATCATTCTATTGTCCATAAGAAGCTAACTCCCATTCCATTATGTCAATGGCAGTGAATTTGTCAACTGTGTCCAAAGCATAAAGATACTATCATCAGCCGAGGTTCAACAGATGAGTTTAGATGGAGATTTGGGAAACCGACCAATCCCCAATCAAGCTTCTAGTGGGACCGACAGCGGCAATGCTTGGAGAGGGCACTATGATGAAGCCGCCTCGTTCAACCGATGAATCATTCAGTCCAGATGTCACTCCGAAGCATGATTTTTCATCCTCTATTTTTTCTTGCTGCCAAATTGGCGAGATGGGGTCACAGAAGACCCAAAAGTGGGTAAGATCTCTTGCAAGATGGATGTTACGGCAGCTCCATTTTTGTGGGCAAAAGGGCAATGTTCTTGAGGTTGAATTTGCAAAAGGGTATTTTCTGTTTGAGTTCTAACTACACAACCTGTCTGTAAAGATAAGAGTTATTGATTAGATGTAGAGATGTAGTGCTTATTATTCCTCATGAGGTGGTGTGTTCATGTCACCACTTTGTACCACTTTATTGTATGATGGATAGATATGCCAATGTAAATGCTTATCAAATTATATCATGAGCAAACAGTAGTGTTTAGATTGATGTTGTTCTGTCTCAGAGAAGCTCAGAATGAATTTCTAACAAAGATGTGCCCAAGCTGATGAGGGGTTAATCATTGATGAGGGGGTTTGAGCCTTTGACTTTGAGGTATAACATGTCACAGCGCACAAGGTCACATACTCACATTGCCTTTGTTGTCATATTCCACCCATTGATTGACATGCACTATAGGGGTGGGTGAAACCATCAATTGGTCAATGGTCAAGGGTGTTTGGTTGCTATTGTATCCTAGGAAAGTTTGGCCAATTAGTTCATGGCCTTGTTTAGCAACCATCTGATAGCTATTAGTTGTTAGCTTGTAACTGTTAGTTGATAGCTGTTTGGGTTAGTTGATTGTAGGAAAAGTGTTTGGTAAAGTAATTTTTTGTGAAAAGCTTCATCAACTAGCTTTTTGAAAACTAGCTTATTGGGTCCAAAAAGCTAATATCAAAAGCTACTTACCAAACACCTCAAGTAGTTTTTTCACCTTGATCAAAAAAGTTAAAAGCTATACAAAAAGCTAAAAGCTACCCAAAAAGCTGGGTAGCCAAACACCCCCCATGTTTGGTTGTAAAATGAGATATGGAAGTTTTAAGTGTGGGTGCTACTATTTTTTTTCAAGGTAGGTGGGAAAAACAAGGATTGAAAAACAAATTTCTACATAGAAGAGAAAAGTTTTTATAACTTCATCTTTTTAAATCAAAGTAGACGATTTCATTAATAATACGTCAAATGGTACTTACAATGATAATCATTACTGAATAATTGTTGATCTTAAACATAGATCTGAAATTTAACTTGCAAATGACTAATACTGATATTACTGATGTCTGGCTCCGACTTATTCGATCACTTTGCATCTTTCTTCGATAACTCTGCATCTTTATCATTGATTGAGAACCCCACAATCCGTGCTATAGCGATTTGAAAGTCGATTTTCATCAAATGTATTAGAACACACCAATTGAACAATAACTCTAGAAAGAGATTAAAAGCTCTATAGAAGGGTAAAATAAAAACTCTTACGAACCAAGAGACTAACTTTATTTGAGTAAACTTAGAACCAAACGAACAAGTAGAGCAGAAAACAATCACGTTGGGGCATATCATCGACAAGAAATATTGATGGCAGCCCCTCCAAAAAAGTGGTAGGTAGGACATTCTTAGAGAGAGGAGAGGGGGATTTTATAAAGTAACTTTCTAAAATGTCATTGAAAACTATTTTATAAATTAGTGTATGAGAGTAGTTTGGATATTTTAAATAAAATTTTCTACAAATTTTCTCGTCTTTTCAAATACAAACAGTAAATCAAACATCGTGAAGTATTTTTTTTCCTGAAAAAATTTTCCTAGGAAAACTTATCTGGAAAAAAGTTTTTCATGAATCATTTTCCTAAAAAGAACCAAACAACTTCGTTCCAAAATAATGTTGCATTATAATTTGTGTTAATTAAAGCTTTAGAATTTTAACAATTAATTTCTTAATTTATATATTTTGGTTTATCATATTAAAATTACCATCTTTAAGTTTGTAACAAAACAATATTATTAAAAAAAATAAATTAGTGAAACTTTTGATAACATATAATGTGAAATTATGATGAAAAACAATCAAACTTATGTTAAATAAATGAAAATGCTTATCAATTATCATTTTGCAAATTAATTATAATTTGCATGGACTCACCCTCACATTTGAAAATTAGGAGTCGATTATTATTTGAAGGGCACCTGAGAGGATTCAGTATATGCTCGTCATACATGACACATGAGAAGTGCCATTTACCTAAGAAGCCGCTTAATGTTTGTAAAGCCATGTGGTGCACATATCATCATAAGATTCTTAACAATTTTTTCCTTTTTCCTTTTTCTTTTTTTCTTTTTTTTTTTTTTTTTTTTTTTTTTTTTTTTTTTTGCAAATTCGAATATGTAGCCCTAACAAGAATTGAAAGGATCGTGTCATGTCAATAAAAACTTTTGATACACCATAAACCTAAGCCTATCCATTTTAGCATGTACTTGGCCAAGTTTTAAGAGTGTTTCTAAATTCAAAGGTAACAAATACAAATAAGCAATAAAATATTTTTTATAAGTTAAAAAACATATTCTATAAACAATTTTGGGAAAACCCAACTCTAAAAGTAGAAGCTATAAATTTCTACTTTTTAATAAGGTGTTTTGGATGATAATATACTGAATTTTTGGGGTGTTGGACAATAATAAATTGAATTTTAATCTTAGACAATAATGCACTATGTTTTGGAGGTGTTGAACAATAATGCACTCGGTGATAATTCTACTTAGCAGGTGGAGGAGATGAATTAACCCAAAAATATTCAAATTTAGAGCATGTAAGCTAATTCACACATAAGGAAAGGGAATCAACTTTGAAAAGGGTAAAAAACAACATAAAATCACATTTGTTTAAACGTGTTTTAGCTAATAGATTGTTATTATAGTTGTATACAACCACTTTTGCTTGTGTAAATTAGCTGACATGTCATAAATTTAAATTTTATTTAGCCAATTTATCTTCCCGGCCTGCCCCGTAAGATCGTTACCAAGTCAGCCACCAACGAAATTGTTTCGGGTGCATTATTGTCCAATACTCCTCAAAGTTCAGTGTTTTATTGTCTAAGGTCAAAGTTCAGTGTATTATTGTCTAATTCCCTGAAAGTTCAGTATATTAGCATCCAAAAACCCTTTTAATAATCAAAGAGTGTTGTTTAGTCTTTGTGGACTTTGGGTTTGGGGTAATAAGTTTCCATTATACCACCTACTACCTCCGTCCCATTATATTTTCGTCCTATTATATTTGTCCATTTACCTAATTTGAAAAGACCAATACATATTAGGAATTGAGATGAAAAATTTGTAATTTACTCAAAATATCCCTACTTTAATTAAAGATAATAGTTATTGGAATTGTAAAAAGTGAAAAATAAATTTATTAATTAAGGGTAGAAAAGTAATTATAACTGTTGGAATTGTAAATGGGACAAATATTTTGAGATAAAGAAGTTAGGTAAAAGGACAAATATTTTGAGACGGAGATAGTATATTCCAAAATATTTGTCCTTAATTATCCCTTCTACAATTCCAACAATCGTTATTCATTGTTTTACCCCGATTAATAAATTTATTTATCACTTTTTACAACTTCAACAACTATTATCTCCAATTAAAATAGGAATACTCTGATTTAAATTACAAACTTATCATCCCAATTCTCAATATATATCGATCTTTTCAAATTACATAAATGAACAAATAAATATAATGGGACAGAGATAGTAAATCATTGCTTTTCTTTTGTGTGAGCAAATATGATGATTTTTTTGAAGTATTGTTATTGTTTTGGCATAGTGATAAATGATGATTATTACCAAAATTGTAAAAACGTCAAAGTTGGAACAGAGGGGGTACTATTAGCATCATTTTCAGCTGTCTGTAAATGACAAATCAAAATTGGAAGACCACAAAATCTCATATTAACACTTATCTTAAACATTTTGGCTCCACATCCTTCTTAAATGACACTCTTCTCTAAACCCATTACCATAAAAAAAAAAAAAAGAATGTATAAGAAAATATTCATCAGAAGCTGAACAATTCCATACAGTCCATCACCTTGACTTAGGAAGAGAGCACAGCCATGACATCAGAAGCCCTAAGAGCTATGTAGTTGGAGCCATCTTTGCCCTTGAACTCATTCCCTGCATACTTGGAATACAACACCGTGTTTCCTGGTGAAACTGACAATGGCTTCCTGTTACCTTCCTCGTCCAGAGGTCCCGGCCCTACTGCAATCACCTGCTCCATAGCCATGAACACTATATAAGTTCACCAACTCTATACGGGCATCCTAAGTCGTAACATGATAAAGTTATGTATTAGGTATTAGACGGGTAAGTAGAAAGCTGGGTAAGTAATGTTCTTTTGATGGATTTGAAATTGAGCAAGTAAGGTTAGATTGGGTTGAGTAGATTTTGATAGTTTATACGTAGAAGTAGGTAATGAGTTGTTTTAAAAGTAGAAAAGTCACATAATGCGCCAACTCTATATGGGCATCCTAAGTCATAACACGATAAAGTTATGTAATAGGTATTAGCTAGTAAGCAGAAGTCGGGCAAGAAACGTTCTTTTGATGGATATGAAGTTGGGCAAGTAAGGTTAGATTGGGTTGAATAGATTTTGATAGTTTATGTAGAAGTAGGCAATGAGTTGTTTTAAAAGTAGAAAAGTCACAGAGTACACCAACTCTATATGGGCATCCTAAGTCGTAACACGATTAAGTTATGTAGTAGGTATTAGTTAGGTAAGTAGAAGTTGGGTAAGTAACGTTCTTTTGATGGATATGAAGTTGAGCAAGTAAAGTTAGATAAGTTTGAGCAAATTTTGGTAGTTTATGCAGAAGTAGGTAATGAGTTGTTTTAGAAGTAGAAGTAGAAGTAGAGATGGGAGAATGCATGAAAGAAAACAACTAAAAGCTCTTTCAGAAACTAAAAGAACTGGAATTGTAGTGAAGGGTGGGTCACAAGATGAGATTATTACAGTGCCAATTGAAGGCTTCTCCTTGGCTGCATCTGTCAACAGCAAACCTCCGGCTGTTTTCTCTTCTGCTTCGGCAACCTATGATTTGTTACACCAATGAGTATTGAACACAACTAATCAAATAGACTATAATGAAAATAGAACATGATAACAAAACCATGTCCCAAGTATATAATTTACTCCCAAATCTCATTCCACCAAAGTAAATACAAATTTATATTGATTAACAAGCAAATATTTCCTTGAAGACAATATGTGCCAAGGGAGAAGAGAGGGGGGGGGGGGGGGAGCTGTTTGAAATAATTCATAAACACTAATGTAGGATTTAGTACAAATTGCATTGCACTTCTGACAGAAATGAAACTAAATGTCTAAGATGTAATAATCTCTCTCATAGTATACAGAACCTCACATCCATGACCTGGATAGTTAAAAATGTTTATTTTATTTTAATTTAGATTGTAATGAACTAAAGTAAAATGCCTCAGTAAACCTCCTCAGCTTCTTTTCTGTTGAGTAGTAGGTAGCTCACGATTTCTAAATCTTAGGTCAATTGGAATCAGTCTTTCCAAAATGGCAAAATTTAGGGGCTAAGAAGCACAGACTCGGACACGGATACGATACGACACGGACACAGGGACACGCAATTTTTTGCAAAATTAAGGACACGACATGTTGTCTGACACGTACCTTAATTTTATATAATACTTCAAAAAATATCAAATTTTATTTTGAAAATGTTTGTTAATGCATATATTTTCTTTAATAGTTTATGAATCGTAAAGCTATATATATAAAACATAAAATCTTATAAAATAATGGAAGACAGACAAAGTTATATGAAAGAGAGACAAAGGTAGATGGTGAAGCAATAGGAAAAAACAATGATATATTGAAAAAGGAAGATCATAGTTGAGGATGTCTATGGATGTGGCTAGCCGAAATTGTGATGCCCATCAATGATTCGGAGGTGTCCTAAGGTTGGGATACACGTGTCCACCATGAGTCCCCCAAGTGTCGGATGTTTATTTTGGTAATTATTTAGGGGACACGTTTTTTCGCGTGTCCGACACGTATCCAAGGAGTATCCGAGAGTATCAGTGTCAGATACGTATTCGACACCGATACGTGAGGCTGATAGAAGTGTCTGTGCTTCATAGTTTAAGGGTATGACTACTACATTCTACCCCTCTATACTGCGCCTGGGCGGAATTTTAGAATATTGGTTTTGGTTACAATATATACAACCTATCTGAGAAAATCAGTTTAACAATTATCTGATGAGGCACTCAATGGCTCTCCTGATGATTCCCAGCTCAAGCATCGAAAGTAACATGAAATTCTTAGCTAGAACTTCAAAACACTAACCTTAATAAGTACTCTTTCATTCAAAGGTTTAAGATCCTTGATATCGTCAGTCTCAAGAATGCCAACAATGTCATCCTCCTTCAGCAACAGATGGTTTGCGCCATTGAACTCAAGCTCAGTACCCGCATACTTTGAATAAACAACCTGGGTGCCGGGCTGCAGCAAGTGGAAAAGAATCATTGGTTTTTCTTTCAACATTGTGATTATTATTATTATTATTCAAAGGCGACCAATACCACATAAAAATGTTACCTTGACACTAATCTCTATCTGGCGTTTCCCAATGGACTTGCCCTCTCCAACAGCTACCACCTCACCAGCTTGCGGTTTAGACTGCGCTGTCGTCGGTAGCAAAATCCCACCAGAAGTCTTCTCCTGTGACTCCTTGATCTTGACTAGTACTCTATCAGCCAATGGCTTAATGGAGGTGTACTGGTCAATAATAAGTTCACGAGTTAATTATTGTTGTTGTGTTCATTGTCATCTCTATTAGAGTGAAACCATCATTGGACATTCAACTAACTATTTAAGTTTTTGATTGAGATGATTCCACATGTTATTAGAGTGAGACTGAGCAAGAGGACTCAGGTTTGAATCTTAGCATCCCCATATTTATTTGTGCAAGGTGAATGGGACCTTTGCAGTATCCACGCTTCAGGCCCAAAGGGTATTTGTATGAGGGGGCGTGTGAGAGTATGAAACCATCATTTGGTTGAGATGGCTCCATAATCTCCAACTAAACAAAACAGAACCAAGGTGGCTCCTCATGCAACAGCTCTCTGTTTCTCAATTTTTCTATTTTCAAACTTTCTGTTTTTATCTTTATCTAAACAAATCAAGTTTATACCACTAAAGTTGATTGCCATAGAAATCAAATGCATAATTTTGAAAGAAAGGGAAATATTAAGCAATCTATACACATTAGCTTAACAACCTCATTCAACTAGACCTGACAACCGAGTGAATCAGTTCAGGTCGGGTCGGTTGAAGATCGTTTCGCGCAGGCATCTGGTCAACTCTGATTCGGGTACGGGTTGCCTTCAGGTGAGTTTTATTTGGGTTGATTCGGGTGAGGTTCTTTCCAATTGGGTTCTGGTTTGATTTAGAGTAATTGGCTGTGGATCGTAATTGGGTCACTTTTCAGGCTGCGAGGTGCTGGTCAGGATCGGATCATCCATCGGGTCTGGTTTTGGTTCGGGTTTCGGGTCTCGGTTTAGTTTTTCCCGGCTTACTCGAGACAGACAAGCAATAAGACAAATAATCAGCAGCCATGCCAAAGTTTCCAAACCAAACTGGAATTCTTTGATTTTTACATAGTAAACACAAAACCTACTGAACTATAGCCTGAATATATCACTTCAAAAGACACCCACATCATGTTTCAAGTTCTATATCAGGCAATCAGAATTGCAGCAGCATTTCTGAATCTCAAACAGCAAACAATCACACAGTTTTGAATCAATCACACAACTGCAATGCAAATATACACAAACTCCCATTCCAATGGATGAAAACGGATTAGGAAGATATGAAGATCTTGCATCCATGGTTCCCTAGGCTAATTATTCCTAAGTCCAGTATTCAATCACCATAATATATTAATATCTTTCACATCCAACACTATCAAAGATGAAAATTATTGAGCAGAAGACCTTGAAAGATTACCTTAGGAGCAACAGCAGTAGCAGCTTTCACAACCATAGGGCGGAAAGACCTCTGGGCGATCCCTTGTTTTGAAGGCACAAGAGAAGCAATTTTGACCGTTGAAGACTTGAGCCCATCAAAACTGGGCAAAGTTCTGCCTGGAACAGTTGTTGCAGTGAGCTGGGCGGCAGCCATTTTCCTGCTTCAACAAAGAATTGCAAATTCACAAACCGAAATTAGCAGAAGACCCACCAACCAAGAAGCAAACAAAAAATCATCAAGTGAAGTCTGAAATGAAGAGCCATTAAAGGCCTACCTTTGAGGGGTGGAGAGTGGAACAGACACAGAGACAGAGAAAGGAAGAAGAAAGAGTGAAGAAGATGATACGGGAAGGGATGGATAATGAAAACCCTAGAAAGTTCGGAGGTGAAAGAAGCCTATCTACTCTCTTTCGATGTGAGAAAGAAATGTTTAAATTGATTGCAGAGGGAGGATTCTAGAAGTGTAACGTTGGTGCCTTGGTGGTAAGTGGGTCATCCTCATTGGATTGAGCTTTTAGTAACTCAGTATGTTCAACAACTTTCACTCTTCACATTTTGAATAGGGATTAGGGAATATGCTTTTCTTTTTCCTTCCTTTTTTTTTGATATGGATAAGTTCGGGTCGTCCAAACTGGACCCATATCGTTAGACTTAGTGATCCACGAGGGAGGGGAAGACCTAAACTCAAGCCCAAAAATTTGGTTCATGACCCTGCTCATCTCCATATAAGGAGACTTACAAGTCATGGGAATCGATCACATGACCTCTAAGATGGAAGATCACATTCTTGCCAAGTGAGCTACTAGCTCATTGGCACATTTTGAATATGCTTGGTTTCAAGCTTTTTGAGCTAAGTTTTAACTTTTAGGGTACCGCTAATTTTTTTTACTGATATCAAAAAATTACTTGGGGCGTTTATAAATAAGTTTTCATTTTAACTTTTAGACTCAATAATCTAGTATAAGGTCTGCGCCCGAAGGGCACGGTTTGCCACGGAGTATCGAAATTGACATAGGGTTACTTATGTTGCCTAGGCTGCATTTTTCATTATTTTTATGCACACGTTTTATTTTTGTGGATAATCACTCTGTGTAGCCTGAGTTTCAAGATTCAATTAAATTTTAAGTCCTAAAATAACAAAAAACCAAAATTAGTTAGTCCCAGCTCCCAACTTGCATGGAATGCGCGAGGACTCTGAGCCAGTGTCACCATGTCTATCGAGATCCAGGGATCCGGGCAATGGGCTTACAAGCCCACTGGCATGGAATATGCGAGGATCCCGAGCTAGTGTAGCTATGTCAACCAAGGTTCGGGAACTGGGATGACAAGCCCACTAGCATGGGATCCGCATGCGAGGACCTGAGCCAATACGGGTCGTGTCAATCGAGATCCGGGCATTAGGCTAACAAGCTCACTGGCATGGAAACCGCAAGGATCCCGAGCCAATGTGACTTTGTCAACCACGTTCGAGAATTTGGCTGACAAGCCCACTAGCATGGGATCTGCAAGGACCCCGAGCCAATAGGGGTCGCGCCAACCGAGTTCCTATCAACAACACTCCACTAGTAGCCCACATGATGCCCAAACTGGGTCAACTGGTGTAAAATCTGCAAGCATTCCATGCTAGTTAGCAACGACGGATAATCACGTTAGTCATGGTCTTTAAAATTTGAGCCTTAAAAGCTAATATTATCTTCAAGGAAAAAAACAGGCATGCATAAAATGATAAAAGGCGGAGTCGCCAGTTAGTTTATAAAAAAAAAAACTAACAAAAAAAGGAGAGCTTCACGATCTTCGAACTGAAAATCAGCTCGAGCTAAAGTACAAGGGAAAGGGGGTTTCCGTTACACCGCCCTCCAAAGCGGCCAATATTAAATTTGGTTTTTAAGTTTAAAATAAACGAAAAGAAGCAAAAGTTGTCACAAGAAATGGAAAGTTAATGCATGCAAAACAAATAACAAATGTCAAGGAGAAAGAAACAAAAAGTTACAGCAGGCGGGGAACCAAGAGAGCTACGTTGGCGAGGAACCAAGAGAGCTACATTGTTACAATAAGAAACAAAATACAAAAATATTGTTACCGGCCCTCTAATTGACCCAAACCCATAGCAAGGTTGATATGAGGAGCAGAAATCCGCGAGGTACCCAAGGTCCCAAAATCCACGAGACACCCAAGCAAGCCAAAATCTGTCATGCACTCGAGTGAACTGGAATCCACGAGGACTCCGAAACTAGGGATCCGCGACGCACCCGCGATGAATGACAACTTGTTTCCCAAAATTCTTTTTGTATGAAGGTGAACTATACTCGGCGGAAATTAACCCTCAAAACGAGGCAGTTATGTGTTAGGTGGGATAAAGTTGGATAGGTGGGATAAGTTTATCCCACCATACAAAAGAGCAGTGCCTTGATAAAGTTCCAATTAACCAGGAACCAGGATTAATGAAATTTGTGTCACTTTTATGTTGGTTTTTTGGGAAATAAATCAAATAATATATGTAAAAGGTTAGAAAACCAAGACTAAAAATTTCTCAGTTCATTTCGGCTCCCGGTGGAATTAGAGAGAATATGGCGATGTCGAAAATCAATTTGGGTTCATGCGTGGGAGATCAACTACGGAGGCCATCCATCTTTTGCGTTGTGTAATGAACAATTCAGGAAGAAAAGGAAGGATCTTCATATGGTATGATGTTCACTGATTTAGAGAAAGCATATGAAGGGTCCCTAGGGAAGTGTTGTGAGATTGCCTTGAGGCAAAAGGGTTCTAATATCCTTATATTCGAGCCATTAAAGAGATGTACGGCAATGTTACAACCTATGTTAGGAGTTCAATGGGTCTACCAGAGATTCCTTTGTTGATATCGAGCTTCATAAAGGGTCTGATCTTAGCCCGTTTCTCTTTAATATGGTTATGGATGAGTTGACTAAGCACATACAAGATGAGTTACCATGGTGTATGCCTTTTTCAGATGACATAGTGATGATAGATAAGTCGAGCAAGAGTTTGAAAGTTTGGAGCTCTGGCGTAATACATTGGAGTCTAAGGGTTTCAGATTGAGCAGGTAAAAAATGGAGTATATGAGGTGTCTTTTCAATGGGGTAGACCAGGGAGACAACAGGCAGACAATAACCATTGGGGAGACAGTAGTACTAAGGGTGGACAAGTTCCGGTACTTGGGATCTATGAGGTAAAGTGATAGGGATATTAGTAATGACATAAACCATCGGATTAAGATTGATTAGCAAAAGTGGAAGACGGCTTCAGGAGTATTATTTGACAAGAAGATACCGTTTAAGCTTAAAAGAAGGTGTATAGTATGGTGATAAGACCAACAATATTATACGGTTCAGAGTGTTGGGCTATGAAGAGGTCTCATTGCCAGAAGTTATGTGTGACAGAGACGAGGATGATTCGTTGGATTTGCGGGTACACAAAGTTGGTAGGGATGGCAACGGGTCGGAGGCGAATCGGAGGTGGGTACCTCCACCTAATCGGAGGTGGAGGTCCACCTCCAAATCCGATTAATCGGAGGTGGGTGAACCTCCACCTCCAATTATAATCGGAGGTAGAGATCCTCATATTATAATCGGAGGTGGAGGTCCTTATATTATAATCGGAGGTCCAATTAGCATTTGTACTATTTATTTATTTTTATTTTTCTATTTTTTGACAACATTTTTGTTGCAATTTAATATATCATACTCATTACTTGTAAAAAATGAAACACCAACAACAAACTAAAATATTTTTTTATGTAACAAAAAATATAACGTTACAACAGGTGAGAAAAAGTCAGTCAAACCGCAAAATATTGGCAATACAACTTTCTTGAAAAAAAAAAAAAACTAAGCTTTAAATTCACCCCTAAATTCGCAAATTTGGTCATATAATAATTTTTCAGATTTTTAAATATATTTATTATTGTAATCGAACTTAATCGGACTTAATTGAATGGAGGTGGACACCTCCATATCTGCTTCAATTATAATCGAAGTCGAACTTTCTTAATCGGATTCGAATTTATTTTTATCGAACTTGAATATGATTTTTTACAGCAGATCGGAGCGGATTCGCTTCGAATTCGGAACTGACTGTCATCCCCAAAAGTTGGATAGGATTAAGAATGATGTGCTTCGTGAACAGTTAGGGGTAACCTCCATTGCCGACAAGTGGCGAGAGACTAGATATGATTGAGAAGGTTCAGTCATGTGTACAGGATAAGCGAGGACGCTCCCGTTCGGAGATGCAAAAGGATTCTACTTCTGTCAATTCGTCATAGGCGAGGGAGGCTAAGGAAATATATGAGGGAGATGATTACGCATGACTTGAAGCAGCTAGGCTTAGTGGATGACATAGCACTAGATAGGAGTGTGTGGATGGCTAGGATTAAAGTAGTCGGATAAGGGGATGAAAGGTTATCGAATAGACGTCGTGTTTTAGTTTTTTTGTGTACTTTCTTGTGTTTACGTTGTTAGTGTTTTTCAGGAAAGTCTCACTTCATTGTACAATTGTACCCCGCCAAGGGCACACATGTATGAATCTTTATCTCCCTCCTTAAGTCTATGACTCACTTCTTCTGTTTGTTCCCCTTTTAGTTTTCAAAATTTCTCTTTCGGATATGTCGGAATCAGTCTCGTCATGTACTCTTGTGCACGGAGGGAAGACTGCCTACATCTAGGTCCCCTTAGACCCTACATCAACGGGACTATAATAAGGACTGTTGTTGTTGTATTATATGGAAATTAAAGTTTTTTTTAAAAGCAAACACCGCAAGAACTTCATTAATACTCAACTAAGTATATCAGAGTGGGATGAAGAGATTAAAAGCAAGGGGGAGGGTTTTCCCAAGTACGTGTCTCTTCCAAATTTAGAGACAGGCAAAATTTTGATAAATTATGAGCCTCTTCATTCCTTTCCCTCCTTATCGAGTGGATCTCTATGGCTGATCTCATCTTCCATTTTCGTTGCTCTTCTTCATAGACCCTCGGCAATGTGGTTCTACCCAGCTTCGCCAAGTTCATCCTAGTCACTACTGCTTTAGCATTGCTTAGAATCCTGATCCCATCACTTTCCCTCATCACCTCAGTAAGATCCAAAGCCAGATCTATTCCTTTCAGTTAGGGAATTGGTATTTGTTAGTAGCCACCATGCTTATCTTGCTAGCATAGCAAGGTTAAAACTCTCCCTGTCTCTAAAGCTAAGTCCGCCAACATGTTTGGCTTTACAAATCTTGTCCCATATGATCCAGTGAACTCCCCTCTTCTCTATGTCGCGTTTCCACTAATACCTATTCATATAACTTCGTGCATCATCATGGAAATATGAAAGGGAGTTGAAATAGGCTCATCGCGTATGTTGGAATCGCCTGAAAGACAACTTTGATCAACACTTCACACCCATCTTGGGAAACAAAATTTTCTTTCCACTCATTTGCCTTTGCCCATATTTTCTTCTTCAATTCTTCAAAGATAATCGTTTATGGACCTTCCAACCAATACAGGTTGTCTCATGTACTTTTTTTTCTTCCGACATCTCCCTCATACCAAGAATCCTCAACAACCTCTCTTTTGTAGCCCCAACTACATTTGCGCTAAAAAAAAATCTCTAACTTGGCTAAGTTAATAGTTGTCTTGACAAGTTCTCGTACCTATTAAAGAACCCTTGAAGTGCTCTAATCTTCGCATCCTTAGCTTTTAGAAAGAAAATTTTATCATCTGCAAATAGCAAGTGAGACACAGGTGGTGCTTGCCTACATATTTTGAGTCCACTAAAGTCTCAACCCTTTGGTCATCACTGCTCGACTAATCAGGATGCTTAAACCCTATGTGACTAGTAAGAATAGGTACAGAGATAGAGGGTCTCCTTGTCGAAGCCCCCTTGAAGGGATAACCCAACCATCTTGCCTACCATTAGACAAAATGTAAATGTTACCATCTCCACACGCTTCATGATCAGTTCCACTAGTCGTTGAGGAAAGCCCATATTCTCCACTATTTGCCTTAGAAAGCTCCATCCAACCCTATCATAAGCCTTGCTCATATCGAGTTTAGCCATCATCCATCCCGTGCTCCCCTTCTTCTTCTTTTTTAGGTAATGGAAGGCTTCGAAAGCCACCATAACATTGTCCGAAATGAGTCGCCCTGGCACAAAGCCAGACAGACACTCATCTATCAAATAATGCAACCACAGTTTCAGGCGGTTTGCAAATGTCTTCGGTATCAGCTTATAACTTACGTTGCAAAGTGAAATCGGTTGAAGGTCTTTCATCTCTTCAGGTTGTTTAGTTTTGGGTATGAGAGTGATCACTGTGTGATCCAACTTCTCCGTCTTAGCCCCTCAGTTCAGTTCACCTACACTAGTCTGCTCACTTCATCTCCTACCACTTCCCAATACTTCTGAAAAAACAAAACCAATCTAGGCATGGTGCCTTCGTGTCCCCCTTTATTTGAGTGCGGCCTCAACTTCCAACCAAGTAAAAGGTTTGGACAAGACTTCGCACATATCTAGATTGACTGTACCCATTAGTTCCTGAAATGAGCCTCGTCCAGACTTAGTTGGGCCGACGTAAATAGCTCCTGGTAGTACTCTGCCACTACTCCCAAAATCTAAGCTCCACTCGTTTTGGCCTTCCCATCCCTATTCATCAGCTTGTTTCTATTGTTGTTCCTACGTCATTGTTTGACTCAGTTGTAGAAATAAGCCGAATTTTGATCTCCCGCACTCAAAGCGTGATGGTGGACTCTATAGGCAAAATAAACCTCATTGATGTACTCGGCTCATAACAACTCCTCCTCTACCTCCCTCAGCTGAGACATACACTGCATTGTGGGCCTATCTTTACACGGGACCTAGTATTTTTGACTTAAGTCCTGTATCTCCATGCCCCCATTTCTATCCTTGCCCCAATTCTTGAAAATTTTACCACTACCTTTCAATATGTCCGCTGCACTCACCTTCGTGACTTCAGTCTCCTCCCATGCCCTTTTGAGCACTTCTTTAAACTATGGTTCCTCCACCAATAAAGCTTCAAACTTGAAGAGTATCTTCCCTTACTTCGCCTCCCTATTATGAGTCTGAGAAATGAGTAACACTGGCAAGTGGTCGAACCCTTCCCATACAATGTTGCGGACTACGGGGTTGGGCCACAAGGTGAGCCATTCCTCATTGGATACAAATCTATCAAGACGTTCCTCAATGCGGTGACTATCTTCTCGTCTGTTTGTCCACGTAAATGGGTATCCCATGCTCCCCAAGTCTCTTAATCGTCGCTTCTCCATAATTCCCATGAATTGTGTTGTCGTGTTATAATCAAAATTCCCTCCTCCCCTTTTTAATTCGGAAATTAAAATACCATTGAAATCCCTAAATATAGCCCAAGGTAGGTCTAACTGCCCTCTTAAATAGTCAATCAGCTCCCATGAGTTCTTTTTCATACTACCGCCTGACCATCCATAAAATCTTGTTAACCTCTATGTTGTCCCCTCCTCCTCTACCTCAACATCAATATAGTGGTAGGAAAAGGACTTTAATGTGGCATTGACGTCACTCTTTCATGAGCGTTACAGACCTCCTACTCTCCCTCTCGCAGCAGTTGTGAGGCATCCCCCCATACCGCATAGATACTTAATTGGTGTCATCTCCTGCCCGTTCAACTTGGTCTCCATTAAGAAGAGGATGTAAGGGGAGTTTCTCCGCATTAGTCGGTAGAGAGAAGTAATTACCTCGGGACTCCCCAGCCCGTGATAATTCAGTATTTTCATGGTCGGCAAGGGAAACTCTCATTCACCCTCGCCGATGGTTGTAAATATGCCATGTATGTGTTTTGGATCCTGCCTCTTTTCTCCCTTACTTCGACCACCGTCAACTGGCAATTAGCCAAGTTCATCGCCTCCGCTTCTTTCTGTTTCCCTGTGTCTGATTCCGACATTGCCGGCTTAGTAAAATCACTCGATCTTGACTCCCCACAGGCGTTTCACTCGGATTTTTCCCTTTCTCCTGTCCCTGTTGCTTTTTTCCACAGGCCTTCCCCGTAGTTAACTGTTCACCTCCCCCTATCTCCCTGTTCCGGCCATTTTCATCGAGTTGTGTGTGTCTTCCTTCTTTAGTGACCACTGGGGATGACGTGATTTCTCCTACTAGTCCTCTTCTCGCCGTCCCCGGATCCGAGGATGCCTCCTTAGTCCCCGAGTCCGCTACCTCCAGTATGTCTATGAGGAATATTCTTGCCACTGTTGTTTTTCTCCCACGTGTCCCTTCTTTCCTCGCACCATCTATCTCCCCTTCCTCTTGTGCGTAGCCCCATCCCCTACTGTCCCTTCCATTGCCTGGGTGGCTCGGACATCGGTTATATGTCACCAGTGAGGCTCTTAGCCGGTCGTCGTACTGTCCTTTCGTGTCGTCTTCCTCATTGTTGTTGCAATCCTTATATGTAAATTAAAGTTAATCTCTTTATATATGAGTTTTATTATATACTTATATGAGACTGTTAGTATCTCTTTCGGTTAGAATTTTATTCAATTGGTGTGATTTATTGTAACCGGATGAAGATCAATTATCAAATTGCTATCACATGGATTATGAGATCATTCAACAATAGTAAAAATGCACAATTATTAAAAGATTCAAGATAAGATTGTCATTATTTCAGAATCAACCATCAACAAGATTTGTACTAGTTACTTGAAAGTTGATTTCATAAACTTCTTTTATATCTAGAATTGTTCTTTTACAACTTTCACCGGTCGTAGATATAATTTTGTGTTTAGATATTAGAGAATTAAGTTTTGCCTCAACTAGAACTATTATTTTCTCTACCATATAGCATAAAAATTGAGTATCTTGAACCATGTATAATGAACATGTTCTCCAAATATGAATCTATTTGTAGTAAATAATTTATATAAAGCTTCGAAGAGTTCATAGACTCATGAGATTTGATGGCAACTCGTACAACACAGGCCTCAAATCTCAATACTAATTAAATAAAATAACAAATCAAGAATCATAAATCATAAACAAACAAGAAAAGAGTGCATACGACTTTTATAAATTAGTAGCCTATATAGAGGAACGAAAAATTTTAACAAAATAATAATTCCTCTTACACATCAGTAACGTCACTTTCTCTGTATCTTGAACTTGAAAGCATTCTCCTCCCTTTTTGTCTTTCTTTATTTAAATTCCTTCCCATGATCTGATTTGTTTTTAAGCATTTTTGGAATACTAAAAAACTTGTCCAAAAATACTGCCTCCTAAATTGTTTTATATATGTTCAATGTATAAATTTTCCTCCTATATAATCCATGGCTATGAAATTTTTTTATTTATTTCTGTTTCCCCCTCTTTTTTTCTTCTTTCTATATCCTCAAAAGTTCCACAGAAACGAGCCCTGGTAAATGGAGGCATCATAATTATCATGATCCCCAGTACTAGGAGCATAATCAAAATTACCAGGCTGCTGTGAAAAATATTCACCATCAGTAAATTCATCAAACCCGGTATACATCCCAAACTCCGACGCGAAATTACCCGACCCGAATCCCCCATTCAACCCGGTCTGATTACAAAATGACGTTTCTACCCCTGCCACCTCACTCTCCATCTGCACAGTCTGCTGCCCGTCGGAAATCGTCGGCGAGTACTCCTCCTCTTCCTCCTCCTCCTCCACCGTCTCACGGCGGCGCGTGTCATGGAAGGGCGCGTTGGCGAACTCGGCGGCGGCGGCCTGGATCTCGGCGGGGCTCATGGAGCGTCCGCCGGGGATGTCCGGGGGGTTTTCGGAGAAGTTGAAGTTGGCGGCGGGGCCGCGGAGGCAGAACTGGGCGGCGTCGAATGCACGCGCCGCCTTCTCCGGCGAGTCGTAGGAGCCTAACCAGATCCTTTCGCGGCTGTTCGGGAGTCGAATCTCGGAGACCCACTTCCCCCATTTCCTCTTCCGTACGCCCTTGTACTTCGGATTCCGCAACGACGTCGTTTCGAGCCCCTGCTGCACTTCAGTAGTAGCAGCACTTGTGCATGCCAACTGATCCTCCGAATTCTTTGCCATTAATTAAGGTCCAGTGTGATAAAAATTATTGATGTGATAGATGAGAAAAGATAATGTGAAAAATAAAGAAGGGTGAGGACTGAGAAAATTATAAATATTATGGTAAAATATAAAATGATATAATATGATATAAAAGGATTGTGGTAATGGTAAAAAATGGTGACAGGAGCAGCGTAGAACCGCACAAAAACACAAGACCTAAGTAATCAGCCAGCTCAAATGAGTGAGTTTGATGATTGTGCATGTAAGACTGTGTGTACGTCCGTACGTTTTTTTTTTTTTTTGTGTTGGTGGGGAGAATTAGAATTGAGAGTAGAGTAGATTTGGAGTGGATTATGGGGGAGATGTCGTGGGGCGAGGGTGTATTATATATGTGAAGTGGTGGGTAAAAAAATAGTCAAAACGCTGGGGTTGAAAGTAGAAGGTCAACCCCCAATGCAATCTAAGCGTGTTGGTCAGAAGGGGGGACACGTGCCAAATGTAAGCAACCTGAAACCCTGCCTTTGATATTCATCCTAACCTTTCAACGCGGTTCATTTGATTTTGTTTTCTTTGTCTCATGAATTTCAAGCACGTGAATTTCTTTTTCTAGTTTTTTTAAAGAATTTATATATATATGAATGTCAACCAATAAATATATCGACAATAAGTAAAAAAATATATCAATATCAAGTAATCATCATATGAATATCAAGTAGTGAACATAAGGACATCAAAGAATAACAAATGGACATCAGCGTAGAATTTTTTTTATTCCTTCTTTCTCCCTTCTGTTTGATCGATAGGAGGCCAATCAGCATAACCGTCTTTTATGCGGTTAATTTGCGGTGCGGTAAGTTACGGTAGGTTGCGGTAATTTACGTTGCAGTTAGTTGCGTTAACGCACAAAATAACAGTGCCTAAATGCTACAATATTTTTGGCTAAAATGATCAACAATTCCTCATACACAAACATTTATTACTTACATGCAAGAAAAAAACAATCATTTCTTTTAATCAACCAATCACAATTAAACCTAACCTCTGTAAATAAAGATAAAAAAGTTACTTAAGGCTCCGTTCTTTTATACGATTGGTCGGTGTGCTAATGGTGCGGCATGGTGAAATTTGAAAAGGTGTGGTGAGTTGGGGTGAGAGTTGTTAGGTGGAGTATGGGATGAGAGAAAATGTGAAAAGTAGAGGAGACAAGTAAGGAGAGAGAAAAGTAAAAAGATATATTGGTAATGATTGCGATGTACTAATATGGTGAACTGTAATAGAAATTAAAGGGTGTAGTGCGGTACGATACATCACCGCAACTTACTGCATAAAAGAACGAAGCCTTAATGTCTAACCCTAGATCTTGAAATCTATGACTCGGATTTATTATGCTTCCATATTCACTGTTTCCCTTTCTCAGTATATCGATTCCCTTGTATGAAATAGAGTTATATAAAGTTTGACTCAATTTTGTATGATGTGTTAAGTTGTGCAAAAGTTTCTCAATAAAGCTTAGACAATTTTGACATGAGTTAAGAATTTTAACTAATGTTTGACCTATAAGCTTATTTTAATGATTTAAGTTTAATTAGGATTTATAAGATTATGGTACACTAATTGGTTTCGGTATAATGATGCTCAATATTTATTTTAACTAGAGTTATTGACAAAATTTCAACTGAAAACTTTTGTTTCGCCTGCCACGTTATCAAAAAATGAATAAGATTATGGTATACTAATTGGTTTCGGTATAATGACGCTCACTATTTATTTTAACTAGAGTTATTGACAAAATTTCAACTGAAAACTTTTGTTTCGCCTGTCACATCATCAAAAATTGAGTTAAACTTCATATAACTCGATTTTGGTATAATATTGAACAATATGTCAAGTACTATCGAAGGGTAAACGTCAATATAATCCAATAATCCTTAGATTAGTATATAATATTTTAACATTCAAATATCCATTTTACTTCCATATTTATTTTGATATCTTTCCCAAAAGTTGGAAGGGAGCAGTGCCATTAGCTAATTTTGCTTTCCATATTTTAATCTTTTCTTTTTACGGAAGGATTGTTAGCCATTAATATTGTACTTTTAGGATATTGGATAATAATGAATCAAATTTTTTTTTGATAATAAAATACTGTATTGTTTTTTTTTGGGGGGGGGGGGACGGGTGTTGAACAATAATGAATTTGAACTGATTTTGAAGGTGGCTGACTTGGTGGCAGCCTTTCATAGCAGATTGATGAACAAACAAATTAAAATATTTACTAAATTAATGTCATTTTAACAAGTACAAATAAGAAAAATTTATTTATTTATTTATTTATTTTTAAATAAGAATGTTAGGGAAAATATGAAGTAATAAAATGATATTAAAAAACGTAAATAAAATTTGTATGCAACACCACCAATTTGACATTAATTTAGTCGAGATTTTAATTTTCTTAACGTTTGACCATTACTAGATCAATCATCATCATTATCATTTCATATCATTATTTAAAGAAAAGTTCAGTACGTTATTGTTGAACATTAATGTTCTGTTCTTTGGATTGATAATTCTTTCCAATCCAATCCAAATCTTACACAATTTTTCAAAAAAAAAAAAATCATTTTTAAAAACATAATTTTCCAAAAAAGCATCATAACTTATCCAATCCAATTCAATCTAATCCAATACATCCAAACCTCATTTTATCCAATCTAAAGACCCTGTTTTTTGGTTAGGTTATTTTTAAATTTGGATGAATAAATTGGGATAAATTATGATAAGTTATGATGCTTTTTTAGGGAATTGTGTTTTTAGAATTGATGTTTTTAAGGGAATTGTGTTAGGTTTGAATAGATTTGGATAAATTTTGATAAATTATGATAAGTTGGGAGAATTATATCTAACCTAACCAAAAAACATGACCTAAATACAATGAATTTTTTTTTTTTTTTTGGGGAACTGTTATATCAAATATTTTCTAGACTACTCGCGATGCCTTTCACGTATTCTCTGGGAAGTGAGGCAGCTGCCTGGTGGGTTCCTTCCCTTGTCTGAAAAAGTAGTATACAGAACTCCACTTTTCTAATATATATTTTGGTTTCAGCACGTTTAGGGAAATATTAAATGGACTAGTGTTGGTCTAAAAAAAAAAGGGAATTTGTTTAACCCATACTTTTTCGTTACTCAGTAATTTTTCACTGGCTCTGTTTCTTTAATTCTTTCCTAGCCTCTGAAAACACGTCATATTCCTGTGATCAAACTAATGCGGCCATACCTACATCATGTTCCAAAATTATAGGCTCTTAAGATTTTATAAGTAAATTTTATATGTTAAAAGTTAATTATGTCTTATAAATATAAATGAGTGTTTTGGGTAGTGGAAGTTATGATAAGAAAAATTTATATTTAAAAATCAATATATGATAAATACACCATTGAAAAAGATATAAATTAAATGTGTCTTTATATGTTAAAAATTAATGTTACGATAAATATATATTTAGAAAAAAAACATATCTTTGTGGTTTTGAGTTTTGTCTATGAAATCTATACATAAAAGAAAATTAATGTATAATAAATATTCTTAAAATATATTATATATAAATATCATTAGGAGCAGGTAATAAATTCACATATCACACTCCCTCTTTTCTATCACTTTCAAGGATGCTTCATTCATGGTTTTTTTGAGTTTAATAATTTCTGTCATATAAGTGTCAATTTTATTCATATAAAGAGATAACGCGGGTTTTTCTGTCAACTCAATGACTGTGTACCCTAACCGCTGAGAAGTGAGAGCCTTTACTTCCGACAACGTGAAGCTAGTAGTAGGTCGGACGTAGACTCTTTAGTAGTCCTCGGGTGAGCGCTGGCGAATTTTTGCTCTTTTTTCCTGCGGAAGGAGGATTCCTAGGGTTTGTTTCTTGAAGCACAAGAAACCATAGAAGCAAAGGTCAAAATCGAGTTTCTAAATCTGAAACTAATGGCGGAGGAAGAGGAGCGGTTGGAAATTGATGAGGAGGTTAGCGCGGATAAGAAAGAGGAGATTGCGCCAAGTCTGGTCGATCATCTACTGACCCATCAAAGCCCGTAAAATAGTCACCGCAGTTGACACCCGTCTCCAGAAGTATGACGATCCCATGAATAAATGTTCAACGGGTAACAACGAAGCTGGTGGGTGAACTAAAAAGAACACTTTTAAGTGGAAATTCCGGGTTCCATTCTTATGGCGAAGTGCTCTCCGAGGACTGTGACGATTTTTAAGGTTGAGTTATTTTGTAGTGTACCTATGCTTACTTTTAAAGTGACAAGGAGACACAATAACTCTTAATGAACCGATGACATAATTTTGCAGGGTGGTAGTCACAGATCACTCTTGGAGATTCCACCTAGTGAGTGTGGTGGTGGGGTCGCCACTGTGGGATATTTTGGACTTATCCCTAATGGACACTCATGAAACAAGATACCGCGCATGACCGTAAAGCGACCCACCATTGTGACCTTGACAAAAAATACCCATGCCATGTGTGATGAGTAGAGACTTGGCTAAAGGGATTATGGTTCAAGACATTAGATCACCATCTTCCCTCAAGTTGAAACTCACTTACACTAAGTGTCAGTTCAAACCCATAAGGTATCGTGCGCCCATTACATGATATAAAGTGCTCACTATTATTAAATTTTTTTTCCAAATTTTTGATTTTTAAACCACGTGGGGGATTGTTGGAGTTTTATTATGTTTTAAAAATCAAAAATTATTTTGATAATTATTATCCCTAATTTATTTTATTGAGTTTTGATTTGGTCTCTATGGAGTTATTTTTGAAACAACTGTTGAGTAGTATCTAATGGGTAACAAACCACTCTTTGTAGTTGGGTTTTATTTTACCGTTAGAGGATTTTTGATGGGATTATGCTCCCTGATTTTGTGCATCAGTTAAGCATATTAGTTGGGTAGGCAACAAGCTTCTAGCCTATATATATGCATGAGTTGATTATGTGTGGAGAAGCAGAGGAAGGATTTGGCAAACTCTAATCCTTGTTTATCTTTTTTAACTCTCCCTCTCTCTACGTTGTGTTTCTAAAGGCCCTGTTCAGCAGAATTAGCGTTTTATATAGCGGATAGCTGTTTAGGTAGCGTATAGCTGTTACATACTAGTCATTAGCGGATAGCTGTTTAACTAAATTTTTCAAACCAAGTGTTCGGTAAAATTAACGGTTTCATTATATGGTGCATGTAAAATGACAGAAAAGCCCAAACTACTACCATTATTATTATTATTATTATTATTATTATTAATACTATTATAAATGAATTTTTTTTTTGAAGAAATTATAAATGAAATTTTGAATAGGTACATTTACACAAAATTCTACAATTAAATACTAAATTAGAGAAAAATATTTTATAAGAAAATTGATAAAGTAGTAATGATTACAAAGGTTAGTAATGAGCAAGCTAAGGTGTCAGATTCATCAATGAAGGCTAAAACAATAAGGGTTATAAGTGGAAGATAAATTGACAAACGCTGATTTTTTATTGAAACGTTACTCATACTAACGTTTAGAAAAAAGTAAGTTAAACGCTATATTTGAAATTATCCGTTAATTTACTGAACAGATAAAATTGAACAAAATAGAATTTTGACTAATCAAAACTCTAAACGCTATGCGAAACGCTATTGCCGAATAGACTCAAACTCTCCCCAATTCTAATTTTCCTTCTAATTGGTGTAGTTTGCCACAACCCACCACATTTCACCGCAAATCATTACTTTTTTCTCTCTTCACTTTTCTCTCTCCTCACTTTTCTCCTCTACTTTTTACATTCTCTCTCCTCACCTACCCCACATACCAATAACCTACCACAATTCCACCACACCCCACCACAATTCCACCACACCTCACCGCAAAATACCGCAGTATAGAACACGGCCCAATCTTTCACAAAAGTATTTTGATTATATACAGTATCCACTGTTACTACTCTTGTACTGAAATTTTACTATTATTTTTAGTAGTAAAATTATTATTTTTGAGCATTGGGTTAAGTAGCGGGTTCGGGACTCTTCTTGCTGCATCGAAAGAGTCCTAGGGTTGTCCTATCTTGGGAGGAGGCCGAACTATCAATCTCGACTCGTGTAGGAGGGACGTATCTCCTCTTAGGACAGTGTTTCACGCAGCTTCGACCCAAAGAGGCTATTTCTAATCTTTATTCTATTTATTTCAGTATTTGAGTTGTAATCTTTAGTTGATATATTACCATGTATTATGTAATAAATTTCGTTTATTGATGCTATGAGTTTATTATATGTAACCTATTTCCCTACTTGTACTGTCGTATGTTATCAAGTTGATTAATAATATTTTTGGAGGTATTTATTTGTATATTCTTATTCCAATTCAATATATATTACATGCACTCGGAGTACATGCTCCAAATATTTACGAGTAAACAATGATAATAATAAGAGTGAACAACCTAACTTATGTGAGTGAACAATCTAATATATGTGGATGAATAATTATAGTACATGGAGTACATGTTCCAAGTGCACCTAATAAATTTCACAATTACTTGGTTACAGAGTGTGTGTTTGGTTTAGTTTGTTTTCAACTTCTAAATATAAAAAGTTGAAATTATGTCAAACATCAAAAATATACTATAAAATTTTTTTTTGTTGTGTTGCTTCTCTGCTTTGACTTGGGACGGTTGGAGGCGTTGGATTTAGGTTAGTAGCCTACTTTTGTCCACTCTGCTGTGATTTTCATTCAAAATTGACAAAATAATAACCAAATTAAATACAAACAATTAATGAATTCATAAGCTCCGACATCAACAATTATACACAACTTCTTAGAAAAATTTTCCCTCGTACCAATATCAGTTGTGATTTGGTCTGACTTGTAGTTGTTCAATCCATAGATGTTGGTCAAAGAACCACCGTGAGAAAGTGCAATAGTAGGAAAACGTTAAGAGTAAATGCAATAATATTCCAGATTTTTGGAATGTAAACGAGGGTCCATCCTTTCTAGGATAATTGGATTCTAATAATCCCTATTTTCACCAATCGAGACTCACGATCGTGGATTTCACTTCAGATTACTGGTCCAAAAAAATAAAATTGGATTGTAGTGGGATATTTTCGAGGGAATCATAGATTTTGTGTTGCATTTGATTCAAAACTTAGTATAACACTTTACAATGATTTTTAATGAATTTACAGCGTTTCTCCCAAATTTTTTTCATTTTTTAACTATTTTTACGATTTTTTCACTTTTATTATTTTTAAAAAATCATAATAATTATTTGGAGTCTCAAAAAAATAATTTAAAAAATGTTTTAGAAACTATAATTCATTAACTTTCTAGGGGCAGGAACGAAAAAAAACAAAAACAATATAGTGTAGGCATGAAAAAAATAAGAAGAATGTGGAGGTGGATTTGGTACCACTACAATCCAAATTTTTTTTTTGGACCACCAGAATACAAAGTGAAAGTACGTTCCACCATTGTCCAATTGGTGAAAGTAGGGATTATTAGAATCCAATTATCCTCCTTTCTAAATCAACGATCATTCTTATTTTTTGGAACTTCATTTCGTTTATTCGATAACAGTAGGAATTCTTTCCTAATTTTTTTACTCTAAAATATTTTTGTGCAACCCACTTTATCTTAATTCTACATTTTTCATTTTTATTTTTTACTGATTATTTCAAAAAATGATAGCTTTTAATATATTGAAAATTAAAAAAAACAAGAGAGAGATTGCCATTGATGCAAGAACACTGCGGTGTTTCTAGTTTGCGCGCCAATTATCAACGTTCTTGGGTGGAGAGGAATTGCACACACATGCACATGTTCTAGGGCAAAAAATAGAATGCTGGACATGCTCTTTAAAAATTTTCAAGAAAATAATTTTGAAAAGTGGTTGAATTTGATACTAGTAGTATAATTGGACAACTCATATAATGACATAAAATATCACTGACACCTCTCCAATTTCTGTTTTTTCATTAAAAAAATAGTCACCTGGTTAAACAGTTTAAAGTCTAAATATTTTTGTTTTTGTAGGCAAATCCATTGTTTAATTAAACAAAGAGCATGCCATATTTGTAGTTAAGGTAAGTTAATGTAAAGTTAAATTTTGATACTTTTTTATAAGTTTGAGTAAATGGAAAGTTTGGATAAATTTAATAAAAGTAAGTATAGCCGTATAGATAAATTTAGGTAAATTTGGATAACTTTAAATAAATATATGTAATTTTTACATATGCACAAGGCCACAACTTACCCACCTAATTGAAGGTCTGAAGTCTCGTTTTTTGAACGTCTTGACATTATAAGAATGTTATATTATGATTCATTGAAGAGTACTTTGAATGATGCTGATGATATTAATGACAAACGACAATTCAAGAGGCAAACTTAACTAGGAAAAAAAGAATCATTTTTATATGGGAGCTACAATCCTTGTTAATTATGAGCATTATACTAACTTTTAAAAGTTAATGCAAGTTATTGTTTATGTAAAATTATGGAAATTTACAATATTCACTTGATGTTTGCCATTCTCATTAGTGTCTTAGACTCGTTAAAATTTAAACTAAAGTTTTGTTTATGATCGAGTCTAGACTGAATTCTTACAAGATATTGAGAAATTATTTTAAAGTTACCTTTTAAATCAAGTTTTGTAAGCTAGTTGGTCACTATTTTTTTTAGGCTCACTATTCTCCCCCCCCCCCCTTTTGCGCTAACTTATTATTTTTACCAACTAATTATAAACAAATCAAAATAGTGCGAAAAAATAATTAAATGATACACTCCCTAATGAATATTAGTATTTTTTTAGGGAAGAATATTAGTTAATATTAGTTCGGCACTCCTAACAAAATTGTCTAGATCTGGCAATGCTCCTTCCTTATCAATGAATATACCATTTCTTCAACAATGAGATTTGAAAGAGAAATAACCAAAGACAGAAGCAGAATATTTAGAGAGAATTCAGAGAATAAGAATGTTATTGTATTAGCAGAAGTGATATATATTACAAGAGAGGAGAGAGTATTTATAGGCAGAGTTAAGCCTTAACAAACTCCCTGAAAATAAGAACTAACTATAACTAATTCAAACTTATTAGCTATGAGTATTCTATCATCCCCCCTCAAGCTTCTTCCAAGCTTGGATAAAATGATGTCTTGCTGGGTGGAGGGTAAAATCTTGGTTAATATGTCTGTCAATTGTCGCTAAGTAGGCCTGATCCTCATCCCTTCAAAAATGCATCCTGGTATTCAAATGAAGACTACAATCATACAAATTCGATACATGCTTCAATTCCTTGAATAATTCAAAATGATGATTCCAGGCTTTTCGGACTTGTAACAGACGACTATAAAGAAGAAGAGGCGGCTGAAGTTGTTGCAGGTCCTTCTCCTTCCGCGGAAACGACCCTCTTTTTTGTTTTCTTTATTCACCACGGCATGGTGAATAAGTAGTGAAGTCGTATTAGCCAGGAGAGGTACAAAATGAGTGAACGACCTGTAAAAAGGAGTCGGTCTATGTAGATTTACCTTGAATTTATGTACTGGGCAGGGCTCCCTTGGTTTGCTACTAGTCTTGTGCCAGGCTTTGCCTCTATATGTACCTTGAGCAACCGGTTGCTTCACCAAAATCCGACTCAGTGTCACACGTTCTCCGGGTCCGAAAGGATCCAATGCCCAAGTCCTGACTGCAACGGCTAGGAAGGTAGTCGTAGAAGCAAAGCCTGTCGGCTCGCTGACCATAAAAAAAATACGAGATTGGGCCCAAATTCATCCTATTCCGATTCTCAAGTCATACGATTTGAATACAAATCTCCTTCTTTTGAGTTTGCTCCGATTCTGATAGGTGCACCTAACATGGCACCAACTTGTTCTTACTTTAGGAAGGGAACTTAGGAAAGTTCGAATCTGGTAAAGACTAAACAAATAAAAAAGGGTGTTACGAGTAAGTGGAGATCATTCCAACTCGTGATTTTGCTTCTTCTCTTCGTTCAATGGGGGGCATAGTCTTAGTGGTTTGCTGGGTTGGTTTTGCTCTCTACCTTCTCACGAGAGGATGGAAAGAAGAGAGGTCAACTGGAGTGGAAGCCAAAGGACGGGGCCGAGAATCTGTGATCGATCCGAAGAACCACTTCATAGTAAACCTTCAAGCAGTTTCTTACGTGTGAAGTGATTATCAATGCCAATATGTTTCGTCCTCTCATGAAACAGTGGGTTACTCCTAATTCAAGCAATCTGACAATCCAAGTGACTTCATATGCAGTATGGGATAAGGCTCGATATTCTGCTTCTAGGGAAGACTTGGAAACAATGCTTTGCTTCTTACTCTTCCAACTAATGGGTAAGTTTCCCAAAAGTATAAGATAACCAGTGACTGATCTAGGAGTGAAGGAACATGCCCCCCCCCCAATATGAGTCGGAGAAAGCTTGAATACTGAGAGTATATGATCCTTGAAGAATAATTACCTTGCATGCTTTATCTCGAATGTATCTTAGAGTATGTTGTAAAGCTTTAAAGTGAGATGTCCTTGGTTTTTGCATAAATTGGCTCAAGGTTTGAGCTGTAAAGTATATAACAGGTCTGATATGTGTTAGGAAATTGATTTTTACAACAAGTGATTTGTAAACCAAAGGATCTTGCAACAACTCCCCTTCAGTAGGATCAAGCTTGATGTTGAGAGGTAGTGGAGTTACTGCTAGGGCAGGAGAGAGATGTCCATATTCTTTGAGTAAATCCTTGGTGAACTTAGCTTGGAAGAGAATAACACCTTTAGGAACATAAGCTACTTCAAGGCTAAGGAAGTAATTGAGTTATCCTAGATATTTGATACCAAAGAGAGAGTAAAGAGTCTGTTTGACGTGTGTAATCTCTGCTTGATTTGAACCAGTGAACAGTATGTAATCTACATAAATAACAATTATAGTAATGTTAGTAGAGGACTTGTTAATGAACAAAGAATAATCATTTTTAGATTGTTGATAACCCGAAGAAATAAGAGTTTGACTGAGTTTTGTAAACCATTGCCTACTACCTTATTTTAATCCATAGAGGGATTTTTTTAAGCTTGCAGACTTTATTGGAGGGATTAGGAATCCCTTTGGGAATCTCCATGTAAGCTTCTTCATCCAAATCTCCAAGAAGAAAGGCATTATTCACATCTAGTTGTGATAAATGCCATCTTTTGGAGGCAACCAAAGCTATAATACTTTTGATGGTGGTCATCTTGACAACAGGTGATAAGACTTCTTGATAGTCTACCCCATATTCTTGAGTAAACCCTCTGATCACTAGTCTAGCTTTAAAATGTTCTAAAGAACCATCATCCTTAAGTTCCACCTTGTATACCCATTAATAGCTGATAAATGTCTTTTCTTCAAGCATATCAATAGTTTCCCATGTATTATTGTTCAATAAAGCATCAATTTCTTTATTAATGGCCTGAACCCCAATCAGGATTCTTTGCAGCTTCTGCATAGTTTTTGGGTTCCTTGTATTGATTTAAAATTGCCTGAAAAGCGTGAAAATTAGCACATAACTCACCAGCAGTGACAAAAGCACGTGAATAATCTTGTAGATATCTAGGTTTAATTTATGAGACACTCTTGCAGTTCTTCTTGGTTGGTCAGAATGAGAAGGAACACTATAAGTATATTGTTGATCATTAGAAGCTAGAATGTTGGAAGATGTAGTTATATGTTGAGATATTGTAGAGGAAGAAGCTAAATTTGAAGACAAAGAAGTACTCTCTGTTGTGTTACTGAAAAATTCTTATTAGGTTCTTGAAAATTCATAGTCTCAGGCATAAATTCAGTAACAATAGGTAACGATATATCAGAAGTGGCAGAAATAGCGTGATAAGGAAAATTTTCTTCATGAAAAGTAATATCTTTAGAATACAATATTTATTTTGTTACTAGATCAAGGAGTTTGTATATTTTCTTGCCAAAGGGGTATCCAAGAAATATGCAAGGATGAGCTCTTGGTTTTAATTTTGTCATGTGCCTCTTGAGATTAGATGCATAGGCTAAGCACCCAAAGGATCAGAGATGGTCATATGTGTTGGAGTGCTCCGACAATGTTCAAATACAACCGAGTACTCAAGCCAATGTGGCATGTTGGTTAACGTCTTTGCTAGAAGATCTCTTAATCAATGATTCAATAGTTCAGACAGTAGTGCCAGTTGGTCCCACAAGGTCACACAAGCCAGTGCCCTAAGAAAAAAGTATGTTGGAGAGAGGGCCGAATTAATAGAGGATTGATTCGGGGAAGGCTCAAAACCCCTAGGGGGTGAAAAGGAGGCACTACGTAGGGTGACAGGGTCCACTACGGTCCGTGCATGGTGCCCTCCTAGGAAGCAGATTTTGAATCTAATGCTCACCACAGTTTGTGGTGGGGTCACCACGGTCTGTAGTGATACCTAGGGGGCGCGTTCTACATGGGGACTTGTGCCCTCTTCTCCCCTCTCTCTCCCCCCTACATAAAGAGAGTCCCCTTGAGATTGAAAACTTTGTCTTTCAATCACAAGTGGCCATTGTAAAGGCTAGTCTCTTATTTGAGTTTAAAGGGATATTGAGAAACCCTTTATTTGAAAGTTTCCGATTTTAGGAGTCTCGGGGTGATTCCCGAGAAACCTCCCTAAAGAAGGAAGGAAAGGTTGTATAAGATACGACCTATGTACTCTTTTGACCTCAATTTGATCGGGGTTGAAACAGTCTCGTAGTCGTGCTGAAAGGTGTTGCGTAGACCTTTTGTGGAGGATTCCTATTTGTAATCTTCTACTCGGAGTCCCTTTTGGCGTTCGGAGAGTTCAAGAGTCCAAGGCCGACCGAGGCTATTGTAATTAGAGACTTTAGGTAATACTAAGCCCCTGCTATCTTTTCAATTTTGTTATTTATTTTGGGTTAGTTTGATTTAGATTAGGTGGGAATCTTGATGGTTAGAATTTCCATTCCGCCCCTAATCGGGGTAATCCCGATTAGATCGAGCCTACCTCCTCTTGTGGCCTAGTTAGGACTAAACCGCCTAACCCAACGATATGTCCGTGTAATTGAGTAAAGAATCTCATATGGACTCTTATCATCAAGAATAATAGAAGGCATTCTGTTAATAAAGCATACAACAGTAAGTTCTCCCTAATATTTGTCTGGGAGGTGAGATTGATAAACAAGTGCTCGAACTACTTATAAAAGATGTTGGTGCTTGTGCTCAACTACACCATTCTGCTGAGCAGTGGTAACACAGGTTGTTTGATGTGATATCCCTCGTGATTGATAAAACTCTAGGGCAACAATATCTTGGAATTCCATGCCATCAAACTTGATTACCTTGATAGAAGCATTATCTTGTTTTTAAACAAAAATAATGAAATCTTTTAAAAGAGAAATAGTATTGCTCTTTGTTGTCGTACTTTTGGGAGTACGGTTGTCGATCTCAGGGAGTTGTTTTCTAAGCATTCAGAGCAGACTCAAGTGTTTCGAGCTAGGCAGATTAATCAAGGATGACGGTGGTAACGATCAAAGCTACAAACTACGAAAGCAATAAAAGGATGTTCAGACAACAAAATCAGTATTCAACAACTAATCAATTTGAACGACCTAATATACCAATTCTAAACAAGCAATTAAGAGTGATCGGCTGCACCATTAAAGCTCACCAAAGCCCTCTCTCGAGGGTCAAGGGTTAGTCTAACTATCCTAACTACCTATTCTCATGGAGTTAGACAAATTAGACTACAAGAATAGAAACCCCAGATCTAGTTAGAATTCGACTATTCTCATGTCAAAAATCCTAACTATTTTCTCTACCACACTAGCAAATTAACCTCACCTCTCGGCGTTCATCAATTTCCTAAAGAAATACAAACGAAAACTCTCTCGAGCATTTCATCGAACACATGGTGGGCACGAAAAAACCTCTAACTACAAGCACGAATTTGGACAGATTAGGCCTAAAACAAGATTAATTAATCATCAAATGCATCATTCACAACCCAAACAACACAAAACTAACAAGAAATCAACATAGGAGAAAAGTAGAGAGAAAGGGATAGAAGAACTTAGTCTTGAATTGAAAGTCAAATTCAATCTCCTTCTTGAATCCATAATCTAACATAGATTCTTCAATGGAAATCTAAACCTAGAACTAGAGAGGCTTGGGAGGAAACCTCCCTTCAAGCCTAGAGAGAAACTGTGAAAAGAAAAAAAACGTAGAATGAAAAACTACTGTCTTTTTTGGGATAATAAAATGAAAAACTGCAAGTTAGGGGTTTTGGCACGGGTGGGTGTGCCAATCATCACGGGTGCCCGTGCCAAACCCAAAAAACTACATTTTTGATCCTTGTAATGTGTGTTGGCTAGAAAACTTCAAAGATCTCCCCCTTAGGTTGTGCTATCTTGCGTAGTTGCTCATGGACACTTCCTTTGGGTTCTCTCACATCCCGTCTTCATCCCGGCTTCCACACCTTGCATGCCAAAATCACGAAACTTTGCTATTTCACCCGAAATTTGCCTACAATTCAACAAGATTCATTACTTTAGTTAAATGAGACAAAGTTATCTAAACCATGTCAAATATACTGCAAAAAGGTGTAGAATAGCGCTGAAACAAACCAAGAAACCAAGGTTACAAGTGGTAAAAAGAGGTTTATCACTCTTATTAGTGCACCCAAGTACATCTAGAATGATAATCAACAACTGACAAAAATAACAATGAACCATCATGAATAGTAGAAAGACATGGACCCCAAATATCAACATGTAGCAAATCAAAAAACACTTTGTAGCTCTAGTAGTGCTTAAGGGAAAATACTTTCGATGAAATATCAACATGTAACAAATCAAAATATTAGAAGAATTCAAAGAAATGTCAGTTTGCTTAAGTCGATCAAAAGGTAAATGACCCAGTCTAAAGCGCTAAATTTCTACTTTAGTGAGATAAGCCACATCTGAAGATATTGTTTGTTGTTGTGCAATCCTAGAATAATATTGATGTAGAATATACAAACCATTTTGCTCTTTACCAAGGTGCAGAAGTTTTTGTGCGGTAGGGGCCTGAACAAAACAATAATCAAGTGTAAAAACAACATTTGCTTGAAGTTGTTTGACCAGATATGGAACTGAAAGAAGATTAAACTGGAATTCTGGGACATGAAGAACATTGTGCAAAATAGTGCCAGGCTTAAGTAAAAGAGAACCAAAATTGATGATAGAAGCACATTTGCTATTAGGCATAGTAATGAAACAGGATTTAGAAACTGGTATAACATCAAGAAGAAGAGAAAGATTAGGTGTGAAATGGTTACTTGCACCATTATCTATGATCCAAGAAGAAGTATTGCTAAATAAACAAAAATGAATACATGCAAAACTGGTATTAGCAAAGAAACCTAGTGCAACATTGTCAAAAGAGGTCTGTTAGATCTTGCTTGGAAAGAAGTTGTAAAATCTGGCGGTATTGTTCAGGATTGAAAACAAGTTGAGATTGAGGCTCAGAATTGTTGACATCATCAGCAGATTGCCAAGTATTGACAATGACATTGTTGCAATTATCATCTGATTCAAATTGAGCCAAGGTAGCTACTCCCTTTCCCATGTTGTTGTGATGATCAGGAGGATATATCCATGGTTCTTAAATTACCTTTGGATGGTGCGTCCAAGAGTCTTGCAGTAATCACATAAGAATTAAAACCTTCTATCTAGTGGTTTAGGTTGGCTATAAGTAGAATGCCTTTGATAACTTTGAGGATAAGAAGAAGAATAAGAAGTATTGAACGAAGGGTGAGGGTTATGGGACTGTTGGACATAATTGTTGTTCTGAGAAAAAGAATTTCGAGGCTTAGAATATGGCCTATAATGTTGAATAACCATAGCAGAATCAGTGGAATAAAAAATTTTGAGAGTTGGAATAAAAATAAAAAGTTGTAGGACTGGGATTAATTTGAGGATTTCTGCACGGAGAACATTGCTTCTCTTCTTGCAAAACAAGATGATAAACTTGGTCGATAGTAGGAAGAGATTTACTCATAAGAATATTTCCTCAGATAACACGATAACTATCATCCAAACTAACCAGAAATTACACCAATTGTTGATCCTTTATCAGTTTCTGAGCAGCAGTAAATCTTGCACATTCAATGCCATTGGAACAATTGGGAATAACAATCAAACTATTGTAATCATCCATCATTTTCTTGATCTTTCTAAAATAATTAGTCAGACAAATTCCCTTGAGAAATATTAATAAGATCCTTTTGAATGCGAAATATCTTAGTTCCATCAACTTCTCCTAGCCTTTTCTCAAGTTGTACCTAAAAATCTCTAGAACTAACAAAGAAAAGAGTGCTTTGAGCTATATCATTGATGACATCATTCATTAGCCAAGATTATACTATTCTATCACGTCTTTGCCAAACCACCATCATTTTGCAAACCTCAATCATTTTACATTCCTAATGATGGAAACCAAGCTATATCGATACAACCATGCTATATGGTCGTCCAAGAATACAAGCAAATTTCAAACAGTTTAGGGTATCTGTAAAACCCCGAAAAATCCAAGGATGCTGACCGTGACGTTGTTAGTAAATTAAGTTTGACTTCGTTATTTATTATTATTTGTTTATGTTTATTTATGCTAACACTTGAGCTCGTAAGACCGTTGAGGGGCTAACAAGGGTAGAATAGTAATTTCCACTGGTTAATATTATGTTATATGAATAATTACGTGAATATTATTTGTTATGTGATTATTATTAATGCTATTATTATTAGTGTTATTATTATTATTACTATTATTATTATTATTATTAGTTTGTTTTTAGAAAAATCAGATTTTAGTGTTGGGTTGGGTTAAGATTAAGAATAGACTAATTGGGCCTAGATATGTGTTTAATATAAAAACCTCCCTCCTCTCGAAAACCCTAATAACAACCTAAAACCCTAGCCTCTCTCCCCTCCCTCTCTCCCTCCTTGCTCTCCTCTCTGCCGTCCACACCCAGCAACCCCACCAACGCAGCCGCCGGCCACCATCCACAACCACCGCAGCCACCACAGTTCGCCTGTCTTCTTTCTCTCTCTCTCTTGCCCTCTTTCTCTCTCAATCTGTTGGTTTCGGTCTCTACCGCCGCACGCTGCCGCTATACGACCACCGCCGTCGCCACCGCAACTACCATCACCGTTTTTTCTTTTCTCTTCACTCTTCACTCTCTCTCTCTCTTTCTCGTTCCTCTCACCCTCTTTGCCCCACCACCGCAGCAGTCACCACCAACCGCCACCACCAGATGCGCCGCCGCCGCCACGCTTGCACTGTCGCGCGATCGGAGATCGCCGCCGAGTAATCGCCAAACCAAACGCGATGAAACTGGGGCTGCTGTTGTTATTGTCGTGCGAACTCCATTGCCGGGAATCAACTGCACCACAACACCACCCACGGCCGCCGTCTGACCACCCCACCACCGTCGTGTCACACCCGCGTCACGGAATCGATCGCCTAAACCCTAACGCCGAGTTAGTGCGAGACGTTAGTGAGCTCAAGTGTGTTCTTCTTTTTGCTGTGCTGTGAAGTGTTTAGTCCCATTTTAGGGGCTAAATACCACTCGTTTACGCCCAAGTCTATTGCCGTTTCCTAATAAAATGGTTATTTCTTACGTGTTTTGTGATTTTTAGGTATTAAGTTCGGAGAATAATAAAAGGGGGGCGAAGTTGCGAAAAAGGGCGATAACTCGGTCATCCCGAGATCTTTGGAGCTGATTTGATGCGTGGTGAAGACCCGGGAAGCATGGAAGACCAATCGTGCCTAAAAGAGAGGGAGTTCGGGCCAAAAGGCTAAGTATGGGGGCATCCATGTTCGTAGCGTTCGCTACAATGACTGCAGCGACCGCTACGCCCCTTTACTTGGCTGGAAGATCAACTGAAGACCGTAGCGTTCCCTACGCCGGTCGTAGCGAACGCTACGACCGTAGCGTTCCTTACGCCGGTCGTAGCGAACGCTACGAGCCCAGGCAGAAGAAGATTGTAGCGGTCGCTACGAAGGGTGTAGCGAACGCTACGATATAGCCCAGATTTCCCAATTTTCCAGCTGACGGTCATAGCGTTCGCTACGCCCTTCGTAGCGTTCGCTACGGATCATTGACTGGGTCGCGACGCTGGGCATAGCGGACGCCTTGGAGCTGCCGAGAGTTAGAGTTTTCACCTGTCTTGGGTCGTAGCGAACGCTACGATGCCGTGTGATCGCGACGACCCTTTTTCCAAAGATAATTTTAGGCCAAAGCATCGTGTTTTGGCCCTTCTTCCCCTTTTGTTTAAATAGCCCGTCTTGGGGCATGAATCTGGATATTTTATCCAATCTAGGGAGATATCTAGGAGTAGCTAGGGCATCTAGGTTTAGACTTAGATTTTATTTTCAGTTTGTAATTAGTAGATTTTAGAGGGAGATTAGTGAGAGATTAATCTAGGGTTTTGGAGATTTGAGTTTATTATTGAAGATTTGGGGATTCAATCAATTGAGAGATTGTTGGATCATCTTTTTATTGCTTTCCATTGTTCATCTACAACATTTGATAAGTATTCTCTTCCCTTAACTCTTTATTTAATTACTTTGCTAATTACTTTGCTTGTTCTTAATTTCCTTACTTGCTATTTCATTGTTCTTGTTTGTCTATGGTTGTTGATTTCTCCATCATGTCTAGAGGCTAATCTTTCTTGAGGTGAGGGGGTGATTAAGGCTTTAATGGATTTTGGCTAAGGTGTTTATTGATTAAAGTGTGTTTTAGTTGGAGGAGTCTATTTCCACCTAGTGTCTTCTCATTGGGGGTGGCGGTTCAAGGTCCGAGAGCTCTTTGAATCATTATACACTCAATGGGAAGTCTAGAGTGGGATAGTTAAGCCCACACTTACGAGGGTAAGTGTAGGCTTAACTAGGAATTAACGCCATTTTCAACCCCGATGGTCCATGGTGGACATAGGGTAGTTAATTTGAATCTTCCTCGAGGGAGGGATTCATCGTGGCCTTTTTCCCGCGTTGTTCCATAGATGAATCTAACTTTATGCATTTTAATCATGAAAACTTCTTGATCAAAAGTTCCGTTAAGTGTCTAAAACCCCCGAACCTTTTCCATTCCTTGACCGACCTTAGTTTTATTTCTTGCTTTGTGATCTTTCAGACCAACATCCTTACCTTAGCAATCTCGGACCATTGACCTAGTTCCTTTGACCAAGGCCGCCAGCTCCCTGAGAGAGAACGACAAAACCGAGGTCTTACAAGCCGCTGGTACACAAAATGGCGCCGTTGCCGGGGAGCCAGCGCCCCTAGTTTTAGTTTCTTGGTCTTTGGTTAATTGAGTTTGCTTTCACGCTAGAAATTAGTTTGTGCCAATCCAAATGAATTTGATGCTTCTATCGGTTCTTGTTGATGCATGTAGGCACGCCCTAATGTTCTACCGAGCATCGTAGGAGGTTTCAAGTCCTAATGGGTGAAGTCCAAGCTGATTCACCCCGTACCCTTCTATCATATGCCGTTCCATCATCGGGTACGGGAGGCAATCCTATCATCCTACCGCCACTACCACCCACCGTAACATTCGAGTTCAAACCATGCCTACTGGACGCTTTTGAGAGAAACCAATTCTATGGAGATGGCTTCGAGGACCCTATCGATCATATTAGAAGATTTGAAGGTCGGATTGGTTTTGTGCATATGCCAAAGGTATCTTCGGAGTTTTTGAAATTGAAGTTTTTCCCTCTCACCTTGGGAGGAAAAGCTAAGATGTGGCTCGACATTTGTCCACCCGGTACATATACTACTTGGGATGCATTGAGCCGAGATTTTCTTCACCATTTCTTTCCGGCTGATGAGACGCATAGGCTTCGACAGGCTATCTTGAATTTCAAGCAAGAGCCGGGAGAAACTCTTTTTGATTCATGGGCAAGGTTTAAACTTCTACAAAGGCGATGTCCACATCACAATCTTCCGGATTGGTTATTGTTACATCAGTTTTACCATGGGCTTCAAGACGATCTTAAAGACTCAATTGATATTGCATCAGGAGGAATGTTCCTTATGAAGACCGAGCATCAAGCAAATGTTTTCCTTCACGAGCTATTTCAACATTCTCCTTCTTGGGGAAGCCGTCGGAGTTTAGGAAGTAGAGGCTATTCCTTGGAGAGCGAACCTACTATCAAATTCCTTATGGGCGTCGTCCAAGAGATGCAACAGAAGATGGTATCTAATGGAACAGCCAACCAATTGGGAGTCGTGCAGGAGACCCAACCCTCCACCCAAAACATCCAATATTTCTCACCCAACCACCAAAACCAAGAAGTTTGGCAACCCACTTATCACCAACCTACTCCTCATCTTCAAGAACCCCAACCATCTCAAGGGTCCAACATAGAGAAGTTGCTGAAGCAAATTGTTGAAAATCAAAAGAATGATAGGGCTGGCCTCGGGAACATTGAAAATCAATGGGCCCAAACGGCTCATATAGACTACATCCCTCAAACCGTCCCCATACAACCTCAACCTACTCCAATGGTGCCGGTGAATCTTATTACCCTCCGGAGTGAAGGGGAAGCGATAGTACCAAATTTTGCGGAAAAGGGATGTTTGAGAGAAGAAGAAAAAGCGAGTGAGTTGGAGATGAATGAAGAAAGGGAGGTGTTTCTTGAAGAAGTTGAAAGTGAGAATGAGGAGAAGTTGAGTGAGGAAGAAGAATTCAATGAGGAAATAGGTGGGTGCTTGATAGAACCTTATACTTTTGAGCTTTCATGTGAGCGTCATTTGGAGGAGATCCTTCTTGAGCCTATCCACGTTGAGCCTGATGGTAGTGAGGTCGTGTTCCTCACTAATCTTACTGATGGGGCATATACTCGAGAGGTGGAGGATGTTCCCTTGGAGGAACCTTTATTTGAGCGTATGGAGGTCCATGATTTTATTATCAATGTTGAAGCATCTTTGGAGTTTCCCCTTCCTCAAGTAGAGTTTGAGTACTTCCCAATCACTTCGAATTATTTCATTGAAGAAGAATTCAAAGAAGGGGTTGAGAAGGAAGAAGAATTCTCGAAGGAAGATGACTGTCATCAACTCATGCTTGCTCCCAAGGCTCCAAAACTCCGGGAAACAAGTAAAGTGGAGTTTAAATTGCCTCCTCATCTATTCCACTCTATTCGATCACGAGGAGCAACTTGCTTGGTTCACTAGGGTAGTTGGGAGATGTTGGAAGAAGATGAGAAAAAGAAGGTGGAAGAAACATAAGAAGCCACTGCCTTTCTTCGCCCCGAGGCCAACTACAAACTGGTTAGATCATCTTGACCTTTATGCTTGCAAAGTGGGGAATTGTTGGAAAGGGAGGAAAAGAAAATGGTGGAAGAGATGGAAAATGTTCCTATCTTGTTCACCCCGTCTTTCAAGAATCAAATGGGTATTTAGGTCAAGCTAGGGACCTAAAACAAGCACTACATGGGAGGTAACCCATACTTCCGTTTTGATTAATTTCTTTTCTTTTGTTTCTTTTTCTTGTTTCTAATCCTGCATGCGGATCTTACGAGCCTTGCTTGTTTTTACTTGAATATCCTAACCCTTTGCTCGATTATCACGGATCGCGGATTGAGTAATCATTTATTTTGAAGAACTCGAGGTAATATCTCTCCGCTCTTCTCTTTTTGAGTTGAATATCCTATGATCCATGCTGCATGCTTGATTTTCTTTTTGGTGGCGCACCCCTAGTATGCTATATGTTGGGTTTTCTTGTTGTTGGAGCCGCGTGGGCTCGGGGCGCCACCCATTTTCTATGTGTTAGATGTTTGTATATATGTTCGCTTGTTTCCTTTAGGTGTTTGTACATATGTTTGTTTTTCCTAGTTTTTCTACCCTTCATGAGACACCCTTCCCACAATGAGGACATTGTGGATTTTAAGTGTGGGGGGGAGATCATTATGTTTTGGGTAGAGCACCTAGTCTTTTTGAGTCCTTTTTGTTTCTTTTTCTTTCTTAGAAAAGTTCGAAAAAAAAGTGAAAAAGTGCTAAAAGATGAAAAGAAAAAATCGAAAAGTTTTTTGTGTGAAAGAGTAAAAAGGGGAGAAATGTTGTGAAAAACCCAAAAGTTGTTTTTCTTTTTGAAGATGTTTCCGTTCACAGTTGTGTAGATAGTTGTCTAATTGGCTGATTTAATCAGTTAGAAGCAGCCGGTATGAATAATGATAGGTCTTAGGAAGGATTTTTGCCATGACTTATCTCTTTTAGACCTCTACATGGAATGGGAAAGCGTAATCCTCAAATCTTACACGCTTTGACTGTGTCTTCTTACCTAAGTTAGACGGTTTAGTTGTTCAATTGCTTAAGCTCTTAATTAATACATTAATCAAATAACTGTCAGGCCTACCGTTATGGGTTGGTTTGGGTGGATCGCCACCCTATGCCCCTTAAGTGCAATGACTCACGTATGGAGAAACCCAGCAGGGAGGGTAGCCCTTTGCGAAGGCCGGTGCTTAAATCCCGCAAAACCCGACGCAAACACTCTAAAAGACACAAAGCGGATTGAGTGGAAAGAAAAGAGTGTAGTTTTTGCTATGAAAGAAAAGAGCGAAGCAAGAAAAAGAAAAAAAGAGTTGAGCAAAAGAATCGTAAGAAAGAGCAAGAAAAGGAAAAAAAAAGAAAAAGAAAAAAAGAAAGAATAGAGTGGTGTAAGAAAAAGAAAGAAAAAAAGAGGTTGAAAGAAAAACCAAGAGTGAAGTAGGATAGATAATTCCGAGCTTGAGCATGAGAACAACTCTGATTGTCTGGTTTAGGATAGGAAAGATCGACTAGAGCCCACTTGCACATATTCACGAGGTGTCTTGCTCAGCAGGAAGTGTTTTGGTTCAAAATCTCAAAGATTGGCAGTTTTCCAACCTTCGTGTCTTAATTTGTTTGTACTTGTTTCTTCCAATTGATTGTTGAGGCGGGTTGGGGAACTAGGTGCATGATTGGGGACGGGAGTATTTTCTTTGTTTTTGTTTGACTTTGTTCTTCGGTTTTCACTTCTCTTTCTTTCCCCTTTTTTCCTTTTTCTTTGGCTTTTGTGGGCACAGCCGCTACAAACCCTCACGAGTCCACCTTGTCCACCCGGGCTACCGGGGGGTTTAAAGGGCTTGATGCATATGCTAAATGCATCCGCGATTCCTGCGAAAGTGAGTTAGGTGTTTATGTTTTCTAGTTTCTTAGGTTTCTTTCGGTTAGTTTTGCTCGGGACGAGCAAAAGTCTAAGTGTGGGGGGGTGTTTAGTCCCATTTTAGGGGCTAAATACCACTCGTTTACGCCCAAGTCTATTGCCGTTTCCTAATAAAATGGTTATTTCTTACGTGTTTTGTGATTTTTAGGTATTAAGTTCGGAGAATAATAAAAGGGGGCGAAGTTGCGAAAAAGGGCGATAACTCGGTCATCCCGAGGTCTTTGGAGCTGATTTGATGCGTGGTGAAGACCCGGGAAGCATGGAAGACCAATCGTGCCTAAAAGAGAGGGAGTTCGGGCCAAAAGGCTAAGTATGGGGGCATCCATGTTCGTAGCGTTCGCTCTGATCGCAATGACGCTCGCCCCTTTACTTGGCCGAAGATCAATCGAGGCGTGGCGTTCCCTCGCGGCCGTAGCGAACGCCACGACCGTGGCGTTCCTTACGGCCGTAACGCTACGAGCCCAGGCAGAAGAAGATTGTAGCGGTCGCTACGAAGGGTGTAGCGAACGCTACGATATAGCCCAGATTTCCCAATTTTCCAGCTGACGGTCATAGCGTTCGCTACGCCCTTCGTAGCGTTCGCTACGGATCATTGACTGGGTCGCGACGCTGGGCATAGCGGACGCCTTGGAGCTGCCGAGAGTTAGAGTTTTCACCTGTCTTGGGTCGTAGCGAACGCTACGATGCCCGTAGCGGTCGCGACGACCCTTTTTTTTCCAGCATAATTTTAGGCCAAAACGACTGTGTTTTGGCCCTTCTTCCCCTTTTGTTTAAATAGCCCGTCTTGGGGCATGAATCTGGATATTTTATCCAATCTAGGGAGATATCTAGGAGTAGCTAGGGCATCTAGGTTTAGACTTAGATTTTATTTTCAGTTTGTAATTAGTAGATTTTAGAGGGAGATTAGTGAGAGATTAATCTAGGGTTTTGGAGATTTGAGTTTATTATTGAAGATTTGGGGATTCAATCAATTGAGAGATTGTTGGATCATCTTTTTATTGCTTTCCATTGTTCATCTACAACATTTGATAAGTATTCTCTTCCCTTAACTCTTTATTTAATTACTTTGCTAATTACTTTGCTTGTTCTTAATTTCCTTACTTGCTATTTCATTGTTCTTGTTTGTCTATGGTTGTTGATTTCTCCATCATGTCTAGAGGCTAATCTTTCTTGAGGTGAGGGGGTGATTAAGGCTTTAATGGATTTTGGCTAAGGTGTTTATTAATTAAAGTGTGTTTTAGTTGGAGGAGTCTATTTCCACCTAGTGTCTTCTCATTGGGGGTGGCGGTTCAAGGTCCGAGAGCTCTTTGAATCATTATACACTCAATGGGAAGTCTAGAGTGGGATAGTTAAGCCCACACTTACGAGGGTAAGTGTAGGCTTAACTAGGAATTAACGCCATTTTCAACCCCGATGGTCCATGGTGGACATAGGGTAGTTAATTTGAATCTTCCTCGAGGGAGGGATTCATCGTGGCCTTTTTCCCGCGTTGTTCCATAGATGAATCTAACTTTATGCATTTTAATCATGAAAACTTCTTGATCAAAAGTTCCGTTAAGTGTCTAAAACCCCCGAACCTTTTCCATTCCTTGACCGACCTTAGTTTTATTTCTTGCTTTGTGATCTTTCAGACCAACATCCTTACCTTAGCAATCTCAACCCGACCATTGACCTAGTTCCTTTGACCAAGGCCGCCAGCTCCCTGAGAGAGAACGACAAAACCGAGGTCTTACAAGCCGCTGGTACATGAAGTATATCAGGTAATGTCTGTGCTCTAATCCCCACCGGGATGCTCTTTAAATGTGTTTTAATGTTTTCTAATCTGTTTTGAGAATTGCATCCCGAAAGGGGGCTTTTGTGGAAATGTGACCATCTGTTTTGGATAACTGTTTGTAATTGTTTATGCTTTGATTTTATTAAGTTGAGAAATTGGATGGTCTTTTATTAGTGGTTTTATTATGGGTTTTGATAAAACTGGGTTGGGTTTGACTTGAGAGTTGTGAGTTGAGTTTGAATATTATTACTAATAATTCAAAGTGGAAACATAAAGCGGGTTGTTGTTTTGATGCCTTTAACAGGCTAATATTCATGCGGGTGATAACCCCGAGATCAGGATTCGATGCCTGTATGGGTTATGTGCCAGGAGATCAGGGTTTCATCCCTGATATAGGATAGAGGTTATGATGCCCTTGATGGGCGATTGTTTGTTGACTTTGAGAGGCTAATATTCATGCGGGTGATAACCCCGAGATGAGGATTCGATGCCTGTATGGGTTATGTGCCAGGAGATCAGGGTTTCATCCCTGATATAGGATAGAGGTTATGATGCCCTTGATGGGCGATTGTTGATGCCTTTGAGAGGCTAATATTCATGCGGGTGATAACCGAGATCGAGATCGATGCCTGTATGGGTTATGTGCCAGGAGATCAGGGTTGCATCCCTGATATAGGATAGTTGTTATGATTCCTTTGGTAGGCGATGTTCTTTTTGAGATTTGATATCCCGCCCGCGACTTAAAATATGGATTGAATGGGTTGAGGAAAACAGTTAAGGGTTAAAGGTTTGAGAAATGGTTTGACTTGTTCCCTCTCCCCAAAATGAATTGAAATGAACTTAAACTGTTTTAAACGTTAGGGGTAGACATTATTGAGATTTCCCCCTCATTTTTGAAATGTTTTGTTTTCAGGTGAAGATCTAAATGCTGGGGACGGGAATTAGAAGTGAGGACGATGAGTCTAGAAGTCCTTGAATCTTTTGTTTTGTTTTCGTTATGATGTCTTCAAGTTTTGTTTTGAGTTGTTAGTAGTTACCGTTAGCAGACAGTTGTGTTTTCCTTTCTCGCCTTGTGTTCCTTCGGGAATACGGCAGTGACGCCCAAACTAAATTTGAAGTCTTCCGCTAAGTTTTGTCTGTTAACGTTAGTTTGACTTTGACTTTCTATAATTGAATTTCCGGGGCGTTACAGAATGGTATCAGAGCTCTGGGTTGCGACCTAGTAGCTCCTCAGAGTCCTTTAGGTTTAGATGGACCCTAGGAAGCTAAGTTCGCAGCGATGAGTGTAGGATGGGAAAAAGGGATTCATGCTTTCTAAAGTTGCGTGGTTATGAATATAATGTTCTCTGTGTTGCTAATATGTTTTGATTATGTAGGATGGCACAACGCACACACTGTCACCAGCACCCCACGCCGTGCTTTCACCGCTACACACCCATTCCTCCTGGTGGGTACTTGGAAACCCACATGCTGAAATTCTACGATGAGATCGACCGATACACCAAGGATGTCCCGAACTCCTGCTTGCGTGGCAATGAGGAAGCTCAGGCCAACGCTTTTCTACTAACCTTACGAGACGATCCCTGGTGGGGCCATACTGTGCCGTCGTTGCTGCCACCGCTTGAGGAGGGGTACCACACTGTCTTGTTGGTGTCAGAGGTACCGGGTAGAGCCGGGGCATCGAATCCCAGAGGTCTTTTCTAGGATCGCCCGGATTGGGATGCGCCGAGTAGAGAGGGTCCAGGTGAACCCAGCTCCTGCACCAGCTGAGGATCATGAGGATGACCCTGAAGAGGATCTGGAGGAGGATCCCACCGAGGGGCGGCACCCAGATCCCGAGCCCGAGGTAACCTCTAGGGTCACGTGCGCACTCGCCCGTCGAGCCCGAGCATGAGATTCCGCCCAGGAGGAAGATGAGGTGGACCGGGGACGGAGAAGACCCGGGAGGGCTCGGGGATGAGATGAGTGATCTGAGTGGACTCAGGTTTGGAGGAAGAACCCTCGATGCAGGAGGATCATCTGAGTGGGATGGCTACGATGTGTTGAGTATTAGTGTATAGCTGTTACGTTTGTATTTTTCTTTTGAACTGTGATATGATCTGAATATTAGCATGTTGTTTCTTTTGGGAAATTGTCCCGATGGAGAATATTGTACATATGATTACATTGGTGTATAGAAATACTGTTTTGTGACCTTTCAATGTGCGATGAAAATTCATGAAATAAAGCGATGACATAAGAAATTACTTGGTGAAATAAAATTACAATTTCGTATTGTTTAGCACCCTATGAGGAGGCCGGACCAAGTCAGCTCATTTCCTAGCCATCGCCAACAACTGGTCCCTAGATCAGCTAGCTCAAGCCTATGTAAGGGAGATTGTAAGGTTACACGGAGTACCCAGTTCTATAGTCTCAGACAGAGACACTAGGTTCCAGTCTGGTTTCTGGAAAAAGTTACAAGAGGCGTTTGGTACAAAGCTCAAGTTCAGTACCGCATTTCACCCAGCTACTGATGGGCAAACCGAGAGGACTATTCAAACCCTCGAAGATATGCTGCGAGCATGCGCATTAGATTTCAAAGACTCGTGGGATGACGAGTTGACTCTTATTGAGTTCTCCTACAACAACAGTTATCACGCCAGTATTGGGATGTCACCCTTTGAAGCCTTATATGGGAGGAGATGTAGGACTCCCCTATGTTGGCAAGACATCGATGAAGCTCTAACGATCGGACCGGACCTAATACAGGCCACTACTCAGAAGGTTCGAATCATTCAAGAAAAAATGAAGGCAACGCAAAGTCGACAAAAGAGCTATGCTGACAGGAGGAGGAGGCCCCTAGAGTTCGAAGTGGGAGAATACGTGTTTTTACGGGTGTCACCTACGAAAGGAGTTATGAGATTCGGGCAGTCAGGGAAGTTGACACCAAGATTCATCGGGCCATACCCAATTTTGGAACGCATTGGGGAAGTTGCCTCTGATTCTGACTACGGAGAACTTCCAAGAGTGCACAATGTCTTCCATGTGTCACAACTCAGGAAATATGTCCCAAACCCAACTCATGTGATTGATCCTGAGCCGCTTCAGCTACAAGAAGATTTGAGCTATGAAGAACAACCGCTGGAAATATTAGATCGCAGAGAAAAACAACTTCGAAGGAAAGTAGTTCCCTTGGTAAAAGTACGATGGGCAAATCATGCCACAACGGAAGCAACCTGGGAGACAGAAGACGAAATGAGGAAGAAGTACCCTCACTTGTTCCAAGCCTAAGGCGCGTCAAGTTTCGGGGACGAAACTTCTTTTAGGAAGGTAGTGTTGTAAAACCTCGAGTTTTAGGGGGAATAAAACCGTTAGTTTCCTTACCGGACCGTTAGGGTTAAGTTCAAGTTTCGAGGACGAAACTTCTTTTAAGAAGGTAATGATGTAAAACCCCGAAAAATCCAAGGATTTTGACCGTGACGTCGTTAGTAAATTAAGTTTGACTTCGTTATTTATTATTATTTGTTATGTTTATTTATGCTAACACTTGAGCTCGTAGGACCGTTGAGGGGCTAACAAGGGTAGAATAGTAATTTCCGCTGGTTAATATTATGTTATATGAATAATTACGTGAATATTATTTGTTATGTGATTATTATTAATGCTATTATTATTAGTGTTATTATTATTATTACTATTATTATTATTATTATTAGTTTGTTTTTAGAAAAATCAGATTTTAGTGTTGGGTTGGGTTAAGATTAAGAATAGACTAATTGGGCCTAGATATGTGTTTAATATAAAAACCTCCCTCCTCTCGAAAACCCTAATAACAACCTAAAACCCTAGCCTCTCTCCCCTCCCTCTCTCCCTCCTTGCTCTCCTCTCTGCCGTCCACACCCAGCAGCCCCACCAACGCAGCCGCCGGCCACCATCCACAACCACCGCAGCCACCACAGTTCGCCTGTCTTCTTTCTCTCTCTCTCTTGCCCTCTTTCTCTCTCGATCTGTTGGTTTGGTCTCTCTCACGCGCTGCCGCTAGGCGACCACCGCCGCCGCCTCGCCCCGGCTGCATCACCGCGCCGCGCCACCGCAACTACCATCACCGTTTTTTCTTTTCTCTTCACTCTTCACTCTCTTTCTCGTTCCTCTCACCTCTTTGCCCACCCGCAGTGATCACCACCAACCGCCACCACGGATCTGATCGCGCCGCCTCGCCCGGACACAGTCGCGATAGTCGGAGATCGCCGTCGCCGAGTAATCGCCAAATTCACTAAACGCGATGAAACCGGTCATTTGCTGTTATTGTCGTGCGAACTCCATTGCCGGGAATCAACTGCACCACTACACCACCCACGGCTGCCGTCTGACCACCCCACCACCGTCGTGTCACCGCCTGGCCGCCGGAAACTGACTGCCCTAAACCCTAACGTCGAGTTAGTGCGAGACGTTAGTGAGCTCAAGTGTGTTCTTCTTTTTGCTGTGCTGTGAAGTATATCAGGTAATGTCTATGCTCTAATCCCCACCGGGATGCTCTTTAAATGTGTTTTAATGTTTTCTAATCTGTTTTGAGAATTGCATCACGAAAGGGGGCTTTTATGGAAATGTGACCATCTGTTTTGGATAACTGTTTGTAATTGTTTATGCTTTGATTTTATTAAGTTGAGAAATTGGATGGTCTTTTATTAGTGGTTTTATTATGGGTTTTGATAAAATTGGGTTGGGTTTGACTTGAGAGTTGTGAGTTGAGTTTGAATATTATTACTAATAATTCAAAGTGGAAACATAAAGCGGGTTGTTGTTTTGATGCCTTTAACAGGCTAATATTCATGCGGGTGATAACCCCGAGATCAGGATTCGATGCCTGTATGGGTTATGTGCCAGGAGATCAGGGTTTCATCCCTGATATAGGATAGAGGTTATGATGCCCTTGATGGGCGATTGTTTGATGCCTTTGAGAGGCTAATATTCATGCGGGTGATAACCTTGAGATCAGGATTCGATGCCTGTATGGGTTATGTGCCAGGAGATCAGGGTTTCATCCCTGATATAGGATAGAGGTTATGATGCCCTTGATGGGCGATTGTTGATGCCTTTGAGAGGCTAATATTCATGCGGGTGATAACCCCGAGATCAGGATTCGATGCCTGTATGGGTTATGTGCCAGGAGATCAGGGTTGCATCCCTGATATAGGATAGTTGTTATGATTCCTTTGGTAGGCGATGTTCTTTTTGAGATTTGATATCCCGCCCGCGACTTAAAATATGGATTGAATGGGTTGAGGAAAACAGTTAAGGGTTAAAGGTTTGAGAAATGGTTTGACTTGTTCCCTCTCCCCAAAATGAATTGAAATGAACTTAAACTGTTTTAAACGTTAGGGGTAGACATTATTGAGATTTCCCCCTCATTTTTGAAATGTTTTGTTTTCAGGTGAAGATCTGAATGCTGGGGACGGGAATTAGAAGTGAGGACGATGAGTCTAGAAGTCCTTGAATCTTTTGTTTTGTTTTCGTTATGATGTCTTCAAGTTTTGTTTTGAGTTGTTAGTAGTTACCGTTAGCAGACAGTTGTGTTTTCCTTGCTCGCCTTGTGTTCCTTCGGGAATACGGCAGTGACGCCCAAACTAAATTTGAAGTCTTCCGCTAAGTTTTGTCTGTCAAGGTTAGTTTGACTTTGACTTTCTATAATTGAATTTCCGGGGCGTTACAGTATCAAACCTCCAACTCAGTATCCCATTTGTTTGCATCAATATCTCTAAGTTGGGGAATCTCCGTAATCCGAGGTAGCATTTTGATTATGTCTCCCTTTCCTTCCTTAGGACAAGTATATGCAATGATTCTGCAAGAAGAGCGGCAGAGGCAAGTAAGGCGTGCTACCAACTTCTTGACAGAAATTTCCTCTCTCTATACTTCCTTTTCTAACTCACAAAATCAACAAAAGAAAGGAGAGGGAAAAGCGACTTTGCTCTGCACTCATTGCAAGAAGCCTGACAGGTGTTATAAGCTACATGGGTTCCCTGCCAGAGGGGATAGAAGAACAAGAAATGGTAGTCCCAATAGAGGAAAATATGAAAAAAAAATGGGAGGTTTGCTAACAATGTCCAGACTACGGAAGATGCTGTAAGCTTGGGACAACATCAAACTTCCCAGAGTACATTCGATAATCCTGGATTTACCTTGCCTGGTTTGACACAACAACAATCTCAACAAATGATCAACTTCTTGGCTAACTTACAAAGTGGAGCAAAGGATCACAACGGTCCACAAGCTCATTCTGAACAAGGGATGACACATATGGCATGTATACCTCTGGAACCCAAATTTGTTTGTATGATTTCCAAGATAGAAAACAGAACCTGGATCATTGACTCAGGGGATACAGATCATATGATCCCAAATGGTGAAAAATTGACAGTAACTGAGTATGGAGATCTGAAGTAAGGTCCTTAGTTAACTTTGCATCATGTTTTGTACGTTCCCTTTTTAAATTTCAACCTATTATCTGTGAAAAGGTTGAGCCAACAACTCAAATGTCATGTGATTTTTACACCTTATGATTGCATATTGCAGGGCCCACTGGTTCTTGGTAAAACTTCGAAGGGACTTTATGTTGTTGATGAACAAATGACAAGCGACCTTAGAGTGGATAAAATAGACAATAGTTGCTTTGAAATTGTTGATGGCAATTCTTCTTCTAACAAACAAACTTCTTGTAAATCAGATTTTGTTCGAGTTTTTTTTATTAAATTTCCTTGTACTGACAGTTGTAAATCTTGTGATTTGTGGCACAAAAGGCTGGGACATATCTCTTTTGGAAAATTAAAAACCTTGCCTATGATTTCTTGTTCTTATTCTGACAAGCATTCTTGCATTATAAATCTGTGCCTTGTTCGTCCCAAGGCAAAACAACAAAGGCTCCCATTTCCTTCTAGTTCTATATCTTCAATACAACCTTTTGACTTGATTCACATTGATATATGGGGACCATACTCAGTTAAGACCTACACTAGGCATAAGTATTTCTTGACTATAGTTGATGACTTTTCAAGGACTACTTGGACTCACTTAATGGTCACTAAAGATGAGTCATTGTCTTTAATCAAGTCTTTTGTCCAAATGGTCAAGACTCAATATGACAAAAATGTAAAGGTCATACGATCAGATAATGCCCTTGAGCTTGGTCTTAGTCATGCAGCCGAAGCCTTTTTCTCATACAACAGAATAGCACATCAGACCAATTGTGTTCAAACTCCCCAGCAAAATAGTGTGGTGGAAAGAAAACACAAGCACCTCTTGGAAGTTAGTCATTCTTTACTTTTTCAATCTTGTTTACCCACTAAATTTTGAGATGACTGTCTTCTCGCTGCTACCTTTCTAATAATTAGAATTCCCTCTTCAATTTTGAACAACAAAACTCCATATGAAACTCTCTATGGTAAGGTTCTAGATTACAATGGCCTTAGAAGTTTTGGGTGTCTATGTTATGTTTCTACCCTTAAGCAAGGAAGGTTCAAGTTACACCCCCGCGCTGTACCTTGTGTTTTCCTAGGCTATCCCTTGGGTAAGAAGGCTTATAAGGTTATGACTTTTGATACTAAACAATTCTTAGTCTCCAAGGACATAATTTTTCATGAAGATGTCTTTCCCTTTGCATCTAACCAAAGTAATTTTCAGTCTTCTGTTCCTAATTATAGTTATCAAGATTTTGTGGCCAATAATGATGTGTTTTCTGACTCTCAGCACTCTAATAGCACATATGATGTTGGTTCTGACATTGCTTTGAATGATTTGGTTATATCTTCTCAAGACAATCGATCCCCTGATGAAAACGATGGGCTGACAACAACAACTCAAGACCTTCAGCCTCCCCAGTCTCCTGCAGCTCCCAGGTCTGCCAGAAGGTCCATAAGAACCCATAAGCCCCCTTCTTATTTACAGGATTACTCCCTCGTTACTGCTCATGACAACAAACTTCCTATTTGTTTAGCAACTTCTACTAACCTTGCTCTTTAGGCTCCTGCTCTCAACTTCAGTGCTTTTGCTTCTGAAAGTCAGTCTCTCTTTGAGTACTTAAACTACACTGAGCCCTCTACATAGTCAGAAGCTTCTCAACCTCTTCGGATGGAATGAGGCTATGCAAAAGGAGTTTCAGGTTCTAATTGCTAACAACACATGGGAAATCGTCTATTTACCACCAGGAAAGAAACAAATTGGGTGTAGATGGGTGTATAAAGTAAAACATCGAGGAGATGGAACAATAGAAAGGTTGAAAGCTAGGCTTGTGGTTAAGGGTTTCATCCAAAAGGAAGGTATTGACTTTAGTGAAACCTTTTCCCCAATTATCAAAATGACCACAATAAGGACTCTTATGGCTATTGCTGTAAAAAAGGATAAGGTTTTACATCAATTGGATTTTAATAATGCCTTTTCACATGACAACTTACATGAGGACATCTATATGAAGCTACCCCCAGGATTATCTACTGACATTTCTAATGTAGTGTGTAAGCTTAACAAGTCTCTCTATGGCCTTAAACAGGCCTTACGACAATGGTACGCCAAGCTTACTGAAACTCTATACACTCAAGGTTATCAACATTCTGAAAATGACTACTCCTAATTTTTTTAAAAAGAAAAATGATACAACTTGTTACCTTTCTTATAGTATATGTTGATGATATCCTACTCACTGGAAATGATATCAAGGAGATACAAATATCTTGGTCATGTCAACTACTTCCTGGGAATTGAAGTCTTGCAGTCTCCTCGAGGAATGATTCTAACTGAGCAAAAATTCACCAAAGAACTCATTAAAGATTTCAAATATGACTCTCTTATTGTTGTTGTCACTCCTATGGATTGAAATACCAGACTTCATCCAGACTCTGGAGACTTGTATGATGATCCTGCACGTTATAGGCAGTTGATAGGCAAGCTCAACTTTCTAACCTATACACACCCTGACATTAGTTTTGTTGTTCAACATCTGAGCCAGTACATGCAGACTCCTCGTATTCCACACTACCAGGCTGCTATTCGTATCATCAGATATCTGAAAGGAAATCCATCCATGGGGATCATGCTTCACAAAGACCCTACTTTCAATCTTGTGGCTTATTGTGGCTCTAACTAGGCCTCCTGTTCTCACACTTGCCAATCAGTCAGTGGGCATTGTCATTTTCATGGGAAACACACTCATCTCATGGAAATCTAAGAATCAACAATCCATTAGTCTTTCTTTTGCTGAAGCAGAATACTGAAGTATAAGGAGATTAGTTACTGAATTGACCTGGTTGAGTCGTCTTCTACATGAACTGACCATCACAGACATTGTCCTAATTCTTGACAAATGTGATAATCATGTAGCCATTTATATATCCCAAAATCCAGTTTATCATGACAGAACCAAGCATATAGAGCTTGACTGTCATTTTGTTCGAGCCAAGCTTATGGAAGGCTTGATATCTCTTTCACATGTTCCCACCACATCTCAGTTAGCTGACATTCTTACCAAGCCATTGACTGAAATACAACACAAGTATCTCTTAAGCAAATTGGGAGTTATTCAACCACCAATTTGTGGGGGAGGGGGGGGGGGGATTGGGAATATAGGACAGTTTTTTTTATTGTTAGTTTTCTTAGTTTTTTGGCTGGTAGTTCTTTAATTAGCTTTTTCTTGCTTTCTTAACCGCATCTTTTCTTCTTTGACTGTATAAATACATGGTCTATGCCTCTGTATCTTTTCATTCCTCCAATTAAGAATACACATAGCAATTTCTCAATCTCTTCTCTCCCTTGTGTATTCTTGTTTCTCTACTCTTTGTGCCAACAATTACATCGTGTATCACACTTTACCTTTGAGATTGTTGTAATCCATACTTTAAAATTCTATGATAGTAAATCAAATTATGAAACTATTGAATTATAGTGTATCACTACCAAGTTGAGTGGAACTAAAGCATAACGAATTGGACTCCAATAAGCCTAGTATTTCATGAGTTGGATTTTAGTACACCATGGAGTGATATATCTGATTGCAGTAGTTCCAACATTTAAACCATTAGATTGTTGTAAACCAAACAATGACAATACAACAAGTTGGTTTCACCTAACTTGGTTTCAGTGCACTGTACTCCAATAATTCCCCAATTTATTACTGTAATACAATTTTAAAGTTTTTACCACAATCTCAAGATCTAAAGTACGATGCACAACGATCCAATTTTCCTGTAATTATATATTTAGGTAAGACTGCTGTTAATTTTACATTTGTTGTGCAGTGCTATAGCTTGGATTATTATTATTTCTTATCTAAATTTTTCTAATTAACACAATAGCATTGTAATTTTATATTTGGGTAAGACTGCTGTTAATATTCTTTGAGATTCATCACTAGATTTTCAGACTTTGAATGATTTTCTCAAAATTAGTTTGTGGTTCTCTTCGAATGTATCTGTCTCAGTTAACAACTATATTTGCCAATGGGGGACGTACAATGCGTCCAATGCGAGGAGCTGCTGTTGTGGTCATCAATTAAATCCAAAACTTGTCCTTTACATTCTACATGTATTGTCAGTACCTCCTTGTTCTCAGTTATGCTTAATTTTTATATGATAAACCACAAAAAAAAGACAACTACCTATCTTTTTGTGAAAAATGATTTTTAGGACCCTATATTTTGAAAACTAATTTTGAAACCCTTCGTTTATATGCTAATAATTATTAGGACCCATTATTTTAATAGAAATTTATTAAAATGGTAATAACTTTTTATATTTATGGAAAAAGATTTAAAATAAGGACATTTTATGCAAAAATATGATTTTTTTTGAGATTTTTGTTAAAACAGGTTAGAATAAACACTCTTAACTCTTTATAATAACTTTGATGGTACTAGTTATCACAGTCTACTACTTATACCTCAAAAAGTATAACATGAAAATAATATTAATATGAAAATAATTTTTGGATCCCCATAATTTCAAAAATGATTTTGAAGTACCCTTTTTGTGTTAATAATTTATAGGGGACATTTGACTTTTTAAATTTACAAATTAGTCCTTGCACTATTTAATATTTTGTTTTTTGTTCGTTAAAAATTAAGTCGACTTAATTAGTGATTACAGTATAGTTTGAAAATGAAACATATATGTGTTGTGCTTGATTTGAGGTAGCCAACTTTGTAAATTGAAAGTCGAATAACGCCATAGATCTAACACAACTATGTTCAAATATCAGCCAAAATTTTAAAAATCAATGAAATGAGTTATTTGTTCATAGTTAAAATTTTAACTCTCAACTCATTTCACAGCCAACTTTGTTCATATTATTTGTTCATAGTTAAAATTTTATTAATAGGATAGGAAATAATATGATAAATTTGAATAAAGTTATTTGTTGAGTGGAAATATTTTATTAATAAAATTTGAATATTTTGGAGAAATAAATGAAAAAGTTATAGGTGTTGGAAAAAATGAATTGAATTGAGATTAAAATAATATTATTAAAATTTTTTTAATTTAAAAAGTAGTTTTTGATTTGAGTGTTTTTTAGGGAATTGTGTTAGGTTATACTACCTCCGTCCCTGATTATTTGTCCCTATAACTAATTTCACAAAACCAAGGAATATAGGAAATTGAGCAAAAGATTTATACATTGTCAAAAATGTCCTTGAAAATACCCTTGGAAAGGTGTAAAAATTACATTTATTAGGGTTAGAATGGGTATTATAGTTATTGGAAATGTGAAAGTTAATTAATTAGACAGATAAAAAGGGACGGAGAAATTAGGTAATTGGACAATTAAAAAGGGACGGAGGTAGTATTATATAAGGATAAATTATGTTAAATTAAGTTTAATTAAATTAGTTAGATTTAACCCAATTAAAAAATATGACCTCATTGGATCAAAATTTGAATATAATATTTTCTAACTTTTTATAGACCAAACCTAATAGTAATATATAAATTTACATTAATCTGAACCATCTGATTCAAATAAAAGTATCGAGAAAAATTTGGATATGTACCATTAACTTTTCAACCAATTTTGGATCCATTGGGAGTTGAATGACAATTGTTTACAGGCCTGTTATACGCATTGCATTTTGGCGTTAGATTCTGGGCTCAATTGTGACGTTGTGGGGTCAGATTCTTTAAATTGGGTCCCAATTAATAAAGGTGGACAAATTTCTCTCTTTTGTCCAATGACAACTGACCTTTTGTAAATTCTTGTAGGGATTCATACAAATAGTGGGCTTCTTCAATTTATTTGGAGGTATTTAATGTTAAGTAAAAACTTTGTATTGGTTGGTTCAGTGTCACTGTAAGCCGTACAAGTTTTTCATGACTCATCTCCAAAAGCAAACCTAGTAATCCCTTCACACTCTACTAGTACGTACATGTAGGGATGAAAAAAAAATTTGGGTTTGAGTAATTTAGAGTTCGGATAAATTGGATGTCGAATGAAAATATGATTTTCGATATCCAGTTTTTTGTGTATTTTTTAGGGTCGGATAAATCACACAACCATAAATTCGGGTTTGAATCAGGTTCGGACAATAGAAATTGAAAAAAAATTGTGTGAATTTTCGGTTAAATTGGTCAATGTCAAAATTCAAACGAAAATTCTATGATCGTACCAGGATTTTCTCGGGTGGACAAATTCATGTTATCGGGGTAGACAAATTTTTGTCAGCCCTAGATATATGTTATTCAATATGTTTTATATTATTTATCGTCTTAAAAATCATGCTTCCTTCATTGTTTAATATTTATCGTTTTGAAAGCTACAATCTACTTATAAAAGTTTTGACTGTAAATATCTCAATATATATAATAATTTAGCAAGTGAACCTAGTATCATTAATTAGATTCACAATGAAAAATATTTTTATAAATATATATATTATAATTTTTTTGAAAATATATTTTTGAAAATGATGATCAAAGTTTTATATTAGAGACCGTGGAAACTCAAAAAAGACAAATTTTAAGGAATGAAGTACCAATTAACTTTAAAAAATATTAACTATTAATATTTCAATATATGAAATGATTTGATATATGAGATTACCATCATTACATAGGGAATGAAAATTATTGTTCTAAATATTTTAATATAGCAATTGTTAATAACATATTACATAAAAAATATTAATCAAAGTGCGACATCGAAAATAAAAAAAATCAACTAACTGACAAATATATAAGATAGAAAGAAATAAGTACTATTTTCTTATTCTCCTCTCAAATATATAATATGGAATGAAATATTATCCCTCACACAATTCAATTCTTCACGGGATCATTTATTTCTTACCAGGATGTGGCAGTGCTGTGAGTGCGAGGTTGAGCCTAAATTTAGGTTGGATATCTCGTATACCTGTCCGCTACAGGTCCATTAGGTTAGAGTTTCACTATAATAGGGGCCCAATGAATTGAACTATTTACCTATAATATACGTGCAATGATTGAGTTGTTGTCCTGTGATCATGAAGTTACATGTTCGAGTTCTGGAGCAACCTCTTATAGAAATGCAGGATAAAACTTACCTACATTACACCTTTATGGTGGGACTCTTCCCAGCCTCAAAAACCTTACTCCAATACTAAAACATTGACCAAATGCATCATCAACTCACTCCCAATATAGATTTGAAAATCAAGATACTCCCTCCGTTCTTTTTTATCTGTCATTTACGGTTTTCAGTGCCAATTTTTAATCAATAATTTCTAATATAAATGTTTTGCAAAAAAAATATAATATTATACTTTTTTAATAATATTTTTTATTACGAATTTAATGACATCAATTTTGTATGATGAATCATTGTATAAATTAAATTATTAACGGTCAAAGTTTTGGCACAATTTTCAAGGACGACTAATAAAACCAAACAGAGGGAGTAATTCTTAATACAATTGTTAATAAGAAAATTGGATTTAAATAATCTGAACTTTGGGCAATAATAGGTTAAATAATCTGAACATTACATTTGGTTCAAATAATCTGAACTTTGGCCCCTTGAATTTTAGCTGTGTCATGTCAGCTTACTATTGTCATCCCGTCGTCGAGTTAAATTTAACTTAACTCGGTGGCGTGCTACTAGACTCCAAGGGAGGTTCAGATTATTTAGAACCAAATCTAAAGTTGAGATGATTTAGTCTACTATGACCCAAAGTTCACATTATTTAAATACAATTTCCCTTATTAATATGACTATTCCAACTAAATTTAGTACCATACACGGAATCATCCTTAGAGATCATCCCTCAACACATAGGCTTTTGACATTTTATTTTCTATTATCACCTAGGACTTGCAACATCTTCACTTCTATTAGCTAGGTTGCTAGGTTACACGTTTATTTGTTGTCCAGCTACCATTTGGTGATGATTTTTTTTTTCAAAATTATTTTTGACTAATGATAAAAATTAGTTGGAAGTACTTATACATAATGCTTAAATAGTTAAATTAAACCAAACAAATGTGCTAGATTTTCTCAAAATTTATAAGTAAGTTGACAAAGTTTCTATAATGGAGTATGCAATTAGAAAGCCCTTATTGTACGTGCTATCTTTTATTGCATTGAACTCAAGGATAGGGAGGAAAAGAAAATCTGAATCGTTGATCTCTAGCCAAATTAAATCCACTTGATTCGTACAAAAAGATAAGTGGAATCTCTAACATCCAATACATTTTTTTTTAAATTTTACAATGATACTTATTTCGAATCAAGATGGTTAATAACCGTACATCTTGAATTTTCTATAATTTACATTTTTTTAGTTTTTAATAATATTTTCTATAGTAATTACTTATATTTATTAATTATAAGAGTATAACACTTATTAAATAGTTTAACCAAATATAAATAATAGCCTAGTTTGTCAGTGAACTTTAACTCAAGTGGCATGAGAGTGGCAGGTTTATCCTTTGACCACAATTTCCTTGGTGGTAACTCAGTAGGTGGTTTGACTTATCAATGTTAAAAAATAATAATAATAGCCTAGTTTTATATATCTTTCATAGTACAAAATGTACATTTTATGCATAGTTTTTTATATTTATAAAAAAATATAAATACTTAATGTTTTTATAGAGTTTATAAGTTGAAATAACAACCCAAGTAATGAAAAATACATTCACAATAATGAAAATATCCTTATATATAACTTTTAGAGTGATATTACTAATTTAGGTGAAATTCAAGATGATCACTATTAACCATCTTGATTCTAGACGTTTATGATTTTCATTTTTCTTTTCCTTTGTGGTCTTGACTGAACCAGTATAGTGAAAATAGAGTTATTATTAACTCATAAAAAGATAAAAAATTTTATTAATCATTAATTTTCTACATGTCCAATTTCCCTTATTCATTCAAATCCATGTGAATACTCAAAAAAAAAAAACAAATTAAGATAAGAAAACAATAAGTAAGTGCCAAACAACTTGAATCAACTAGTATTTACTTTTAAAGTTAAAACTTCTCTAGCAAAACTGAAATGAATCCAAAAACTCAAGTCCCCACCACAAAGGTAACTTTGATTCTCCCCTATGAAGAACTCTTAGCACATATGGAAATAGTATGGAGTCCCTACCTTTTTACAGTAAACAATTATTAATGTAGTACTAATAATGCAGTAGGACCCAATTCAAAAAAATGTGCACATTTTTTAGAAAAAGCAGGTAAAAGGAAGTGAGGTATGTCACTCCAACCACTCAAATCATACATACATAAATTGACAACCCTCTTCAAGTGTTTATTGGAGAGACACCCATTTGGGGGGTTACTCCATTACCATCAATCAAACACTCTACTGTCCCTCCCATCTTCATTAGGAATCTCAAAACTCAAAAACACAATGGAGTACTCAAGTTCTACAAACCCTAGATCATGGCTCCACAATGGCTATGACAATGGTGGTGTTGGGTTAGGCATAGTTGTTGCCCTAGATAAGTGTAACAATGTCTCCTGTGTGGGTGAGAATATCCTAGCCAAATATACCCTTTTCGACCCGTTTTCGACCCGTTCGGTTTCGACCCGTTTGGTTTCGACCCGGGTTACTGAGACCAAGGGTGGAGAAGATGATGATGATGTTGAGATGATGGAGGGGTTAGAAGAGTTTACTTATGTGACATGTTATGGTCCAAACAATTTGGTTACTACTAGGGTTTATCATGAAGGTGGTGGAGGAGAGTATGATAATAGTGTGGGGGGTAGTGGAAGTGAAATTTGTGGTAAGAGTTGTGGTGCTTTGAAAGTATCTGATGGAAGATTGTTTGGGGACCAGGGTGAGGGTGATTCAGACTCCCATTTTCTCAGTGCTTGTCAGTTGTGTAGGAAAAGCCTCCATGGCAAGGACATTTACATGTACAGGTAATCACACTTCTCTTTAGAATGGCAAGTTAGGTTTATCATATCTTTTCGTTATCTTACCCGAATCTCTAGAAAGCACTGAAATCATTTACTTTTCTTACCAACCTTACTTTACCTAACTTAATCATACCACTCTAAAGAATAGGGTCGTAATGTATTGGTAACTGGTAAAACTCGATCTGTTGGACTGGTTCAGTTAGTGCCAGCATGTTAAGGTTGTCAAAAAAATTGTTTGTTGTGAAAATTCACCTAGTCTTACCCAAAAAAACAAGTAAACGACCATGTTTAGCTATGTGGAATTATTGATTTCAACCAAAAGATTAAGCTGATAGTTGAACACTTAATAATAGTTTTGTACTTTAATCCGTCCACTCACACGAATGGGTTTTGGGTACGGTTGAAGCATAGATACTGCAAATACATTTTATCTTGTGCAAATAAATATGGGCGGCTGAGATTCAAGTATGAAACTTTTTACTCAATCTAGTTCTGATACCATGATGAATCACGATGAGGAATCATCTCAACCAAGAACTTAAGCTGATATTTGAAGTTCCAATAATGGTTTTATACTTGAACAAGTTATAGATTTATTGTTTGAACTTTTAAATTGACTAAATTATTTAGGGCATGGATCCAATATTTTCTTATTTATGTTGTTCAAACCGAAATTTAGAATTATACGAAATTGCAATAAACTTGAAAAGAATTGGTTATCATACATTAGTTTTTCGTCCCATCATTGATTCCTCCAAACCTAAATTATTGACAATCCTACATATTATTTAGGCTTCCGTTCTTTTATGCAGTAGGTTGCAGTGCTGTGTCACACCGCACTACACTCTTTAATTTTTACCACACTTTCACCACATCACACCACAATTATTACGAATATATCTCTTCACTTTTCTCTCTCATCATTTTCTACTCTACTTTTCATATTCTCTCTCCTCACCTACCCCACCTACTACAATTCTCACCACAACTCACCACACTTAACTCACCACACTTATTCAAATTTCACCACACCGCACCATATAAAAGAACGGAGCCTAATTAAGGAGTTTAATTTGTCCGTAGATACGTTAGTTAAACTCAAATTATTGACACATGATGAATGTTATGCTAGCAACGAGCTGTCATGTTTAATAATGAAGTCAATATTGGATTTCCAGCAACTTTATTCATACAACAGTATTCAGATAGGTCAGTCCATCAGTCCATGTGTTGTATCATATTTTTTTGAACTTTGTAACTAGTTCATGCAAATCATGTCCAATAATTGTTATAGTCTTGTGACTACTAAAAATATGTGTATTACCAACCACTTTTTTCCAACCAATTTAAAATGGTTGGAAAACCAACTATGTTAGCAACCATTTAATATTCCAACTATTTTTCAAAAAATTTAGCGAGAAAAATGGTTGGAAATTCCAACCAATTTTGTCAAAACGGTTGGAAAATTTTCCTACCACCCTTTTTCCTACTATTTGAAAATGGTTGGAAAAATAGTTGGATTACTAACCATTTTTCCAACCAATTTCAATTAGTAGGAAAAAGGATGGTAGGAAAAATTTCCAACCAATTTTAGCAAAATTGGTTGGAATTTCCAACCATTTTCCCCACTAAATTTTTTGAAAAATAGTTGGAATATCAAATGGTTGCTAACATGGTTAGTTTTTCCAACCATTTTAAATTGGTCGGAAAAAAGTGGTGGGTAATACAAAAATTTTTAGTAATGTGTGCACAGTCACATCCATATATATATATGTACTGTCACTCTGTCAGTTTCTGGTATATGTCACACTGGATTGACTGTGTTTGGTGTCATGGCATGGAAATCAGGGGAGAAAATGCATTTTGTAGCACAGAGTGCAGGGAGAAGCAGATTGTGATCGACGAGAGGAAGGAGCAATGCAGGTCTGGAGCCTCGAGATCTGTCGACGTTTCCAGCTCTGCCTACAATTGCAGCACCAGTGAAGGCCAAATTTCACTGGGGATTCTTGCTGTTTAGTGCAAGTTAGCTGAAGAACTACCTAAGAAAAAGGGAAAGATGAATTCCTTGGGAAATTAAGTAGTTATTATATGGTAAAATTAATCAACTAAATAGTAAGAAAACAAGAAAATCCCCCTAGTTAGCTCAACCCTAAAAGAAGCAAGGAAAAGGGGTGGGGGTGGGAGAAGTTTTCTTCATAATATGCAAGTTATGAGCCTTCTGGCTGAGCTGAAGTAATGTAGCAAGTGACAAATGTTATGAGAATAATCTCTAGTTTTGGAGTAAATTTTAGCTAAAGTTTACTTATAAGTTATATATATATATGGTGCCGGCTCAATGGACTCGTACACTCATACATATGATCGACAAATTATTGGTCTTGATGGTGTTATGTTGAAATGTTGGGGAAAGACACATAAAGACTAACAAAAATGCAAATGAAAGTCGTGGAACCATCTCAAACAAAAACTTAAGCTAATGTTTGAAGCCTTATGAATGATTTTATATTCTAACACGCCCCCTCGCTCGAATGGTGTAAAGACCCCCTTCACCTTGCGCAAATGAATATGGGGGTGCTGAAATTCGAAGTTGAGACATCTTGTTCATCAGTCTGGCTCTGATACCATGTGAAAGCATCTCAACCAAAAAATTAAGTTAATGGTTGAGGCCCCATGAATGGTTTTATATTCTAACATAAGCAATTAAAATTTTCCGCTCTTGTATTGTAAAATGGGCAATTAACGAACAATAAAGTTGAACAATTAAAATGGTATGGATAAGAATTGATGATCAACCGAATCAAATACGAAACAAGAAAAATACATTAAATTTACGTGAGAACTCCATTGTGGGTAATAAAAATTACAGGATCGTTAAAAACAGTGCCAAAATTTCCACTAATAAACCAATGATACAAGTGGGTACCTACATTTACTCTGTAGTATGTACTAGAGATTTATAATCATCAAGGACTAACCTTAGCACAACAACTCACCACAAAATCTCGCCAAGTGGTTGAATAACAAGAAAAGTACATAAGTTCGTTTGCTAGGTGATAACTTAAGTTTGGGAGGTCAAAACAATGTCAATATTATCATTGAGTTTGAATATGACGGAGGCATAAAGAACATACTAAACTTAAAGCTTATTAGAAGCCATTTGACCGTCGATAAGAGTTAGAAACTAAACTGTTGCAGTTTTCCCTCCTCTCTACTCTTTTTTCTTTCCCTCTTGGTTTAAAAGTGTATTTTCTTAGTTCTGTCCTGCCACATTCAACCCCTAATTAATTGAAGACACATTCTCTAGAAGATTTCAAGAAAGACCAACAATGTGTAATTAATTAATTATGCCTTTTTAAACACCTACAAAATATAATGTAATTAAGCATAATAAGTCTAAATATTAAGTTGGATCTCTTCATTTAGAAGGGAATACATATCCAATCGATTTTTATCGATGTGAACTTTCTCATGCTTGCAACAAGTTCTCTTCCATCACTTCTCGAATCCAATGGCATCTTCTTTGTGTCTGTTTGTTTTGAGAATGGTAGATAACATTCTTGGCAAGATGAATGACACTTTGACTATCACAATGAACAAGGACGAGACATGATGGGAGGGGCCAAATAGCATTGTGGGGCTAACTAGGATTGGATAATAGGTAGATTGATTAGGTCGGTCCATTTAATAAGTGGATTAATTATTGATTAACTTAAAAATTGATTTTAATTTATTCATAATTGAAAAATAATTTAGATTTTAAAGCTAAACGCTCCAATTGCATCTATCTTGAGTCAAAATTAATTCATTTTGTGTTGGTTCAAGTTTCACTTAGGAACTTCAGTTGGCTTCGAATTATGTTATTATATCTGTTAGACTTCCTTACTCGATCTATTAGTCACTTTTCGTAATTTATACTTAAAAAACTATACAGAGAAAAATGAGTAATAAGAATTATACTCCCTCCGTCCCAAACTAATTGATACTCTGACTAAATTTTAACCGTTAATTACTCATAAATTACAATAAGTTTTAATATGAAATTATCTCTATTGTAATTTTTAGTATAATATCTTTCTAATTACTGTATGTTAACTTCATATTGTAACTCATTCTAATTTGTGAGTAATTAACGGTCAAATTTTAGTCAAAATGTCAATTAATTTGGGACAGAGGGAGTAATAAAGTTTAAACTCCCTTACTCGATCAGTTAGTCATTTTTCAAACTTTATGGTAAGAACTATACAATGAAAATAAGTAAAAAGAATTATGATAAAGTATTTCTAATGAATGTCGATAATAATAAAAATATGTAATTAATAAAGTTTAGACTTCCTTACTTGATTAATTAATCATTTTTCGCAATTTATAATAAAAGACTATACCAAAAAATGAGTAAAAAGAATTGTAATAAAGTATTTCTAATGAAGGTTGAAAATAATAAAAATATGTTAAGTGATGTTTTTTCCATAATAATTAAACAATATATATATATATATATATATATATATATATATATATATATATATATATATATATATATATATATAGAGGGAAGGAGGACAAATCAATAATATATTAATATATGCATACATCCTAGTAACAGTTTCTTTCTCTTTCTTCATTCATTCTTTTCCATTTATTTATATTTTACAAATCCACCGATACCCTTTTTATGTTCTTTAATAATTGTACATCTAATTCGAAAAAAAAAAAAAACGATGGTTGGGAGGCCTCCACAGCCCTTCGCCGCCAACAATGAAGTGCATATTTTTCATGGTTCAAACCAAGCTCTTGTAGAAAAAATTCATCCATAATAACTTGTGGCTCGCTTCAACGTAACAACTGCAATTTACGAAGAAAAATCGTTAAATTAATTAATTTATCTTAATAGATAGGGATGACAATGGATATTAGATTTGATCCATATTCGCAGATTCGATCCATATTAATGGATTCAGATTCATTAATTTGAAATTCAATGATTCTAAACTTGAATCTGGATCCTAAATGAATATTTATTGGATCTTGAGATTCATATTCATTTAGGATTCATTAAATTCATTTAACTACACATAACCCATAAACCCATAAATCTTTAACCACTAGATATGGATCCAATTGAAATTCATGAAGGTTCATTTAGGATTCATGAATCCAATTGAATCTAAACAATTTGAATATGGATATAGATTCATATAATTCAAATTGATTCCGAATCTTGACGAATCCGATCCAGATTCACCCCATTGTCATCCCTATAATAACATATCTATCAAACTAATTTAAAATCCGTCAATTCTTAATTATATTCACACCACCTAACCAAACTCTAAATAACATGCATAAACACTTTAAATAGTTGTTTTTCTAATAGAATCATACAAATAGTTTGTAACAAACACATCATATGGATATATCATATAATAACATCTCCTCACTAGAGAGGGATGGGGTCGATCATAGCATGAATGTAAAATGGAAAGTGTGAACGTTAAGAGATATTAAAGTTTAATATTAGGGTGATGGGGCGTCACCTTTAATGGGGCCTAGCTGTTGACTTAGTGACTTAGATACATAAAAAGAGTGAAGAATAATTGATGAACAAAAATGACACCAACAAAAGAATAGCAAAGAGGACACCACAATTGCGTAGGTCATTTATGTCACAATGTTAGAGCTTGGAGCAGCAAGTTCTGGCCACTTTAGTAGGCTTTGATATGGACTTTTGTACTTGGAGGCTATTCCTTTTACTGGCCCATTCCCTATTCACAATGGCTACGTGCGTACGCTCAAGCTTTATATATAATTGGCATTTGGCCATGCTAGACTTTGGGAGTGTTTGGCTACACAGCTTTTTGGGTAGCTTTAGCTTTTTGGATAACTTTTAGCTTTTTGACCAAGGTTAAAAAGCTACTTAAGGTGTTTGGTAAGTAGCTTTTCGGCCCTGTTCGGCAAAATTAGTGTTTTAGGTAGTGGATAGAGGTTTATGTAGCAGATAGCGGTTTAAACAGCGGATAGCGGTTTAAGTAGCGGATAGCGGATTACTGTTCAAATTAAAATTGTGTTCGGTAAATTTAGCGGTTGAATTAACAGATTAATGTGAATTAACATAAAAGGATATGAATAATTTTGAAAGATAAAATTTTCAAAGGTTATTTTTTGACCGAAAAATATGAAACGCTATACCTCAAACGCTAAACGTTAACTTTATTAGCGTTTCACAAAACGCTCCTTAAAACGCTAAACGCTTCTCAAAACGCTAGCTTACCGAACACTAATATTTACGCAATTAGAGTTTTGACTTGATCAAGATGCTAAACGCTACCCCAAACGCTATTGCCGAACACAGCCTTTATATTAGCTTTTTGGACCCAAAAAACTAGTTTTCAAAAAGCTACTTGATGAAACTTTTTGAGGTAGATTTTCACAAAAAATTACTTTACCAAACACTTTTCCTGCAATCAGCTAACCCAAACAGCTAATCCAAAAAGCTATCGACTAATTTCTAACTACAAAGATTGCCAAACAGGGCCTTTGTTTCTAGAGGGATCCCATATGCATAATAATCTTTAGCTCAATTAAGATTAATTTATCTTTATTTTTAGGGTAAGTATGAGTGCTTCTCAGTTCTCATTAAACACCCGCAACAGTGAGTTTGAGTTTGGTTAATTGGATGATGTGGAAACTGTGGACCCCTACCAAGAAAATCAAAATTTATCCCTTATTTAACTAGTTTTCCAATGCTGAGCATGAGTTTGACTCATATTAATTAAAAAAGTAAGTGAGTCCTACTAAATAATATAATTAATTTGGTTATATTGTTAAAAAATGATGTGAATGAGGAGACAGAGAAAAAATATGATTAAAATATTAGTGTGTTAAACTCGCTTTTAAACTCGTCTCGTAAGACTGACGGCGAGATTCTCACGAGACGAGTCTCATTCTCACCACTGAAATGTCCTATACTATTTCATTTCATTCTTATATCATATCATGTCAACAGTGGGTTGAATTTAAACTCATCGATCATTGCGGATGGCCTTAGGCCTTATTCGACAATAGGGTTTATGATAATATTTAGCGTTTTTACTAATTAAAGCGCTATTTTAATAAATTTTAGACATTCATTAACGTAGCTTGTTAAACTCGCGAGTAGCGTTTGTACTTTGTACATAATTGTTTTATCTAAATGTTAAACCCCTTTGTATAAGTATAGCTTTAGTATTTTGTTTCTCCCATTCAAAAACTACCCACAAGGCCACAATTTATTTTCAGTACTTCAATGTCATACAAACTCCCTCCATTAATGTGCACCATACAAGTCATCATCTCCTCCTTTTTTTTTTCATTACGCATACTTTTTAGTATTATCAAATACTTATATAAGATTACTTCATCAAACCCCTTGTTACGGATGAATTTTGCAGATTAAAGAAAACCATATTACTCTTGTGTGATAATTTAAAAAATTGTTGAAACCTTTTTTTTTGAAACTTCATCTAGCTTGCAATGGTTGAATACTATATTACTTAACTTTTGTGTAGTAACAACAACAAAAGTAATCATAGTAATAGTACTAGTATTGCTACTACATAATAGTAGTAGCAGACATCTTCATGCCTTTTATGATCATTTTATATTCATAATTACTCCAACCACTAATTTTATCGAATACTGTCTTTACATACAACTAATTCAACAACTATAAGTTATCCATTAATATGCAACAATTGTTCGCTACTTCAAGAACTATCCCCTGCCCAAATATTATCGGCTACTGAATCCACTCTTTTTCCTATACAGGGCCTTAAGCATTTATTCCTCCCTCAAGTGAAGTTAATGCGACGGTGCAATGCCTGGAAATTCAATTACCTGAAAGTCGATGTTTGACTAACTTTAACAATAGAAGGGGTTAACTTTGATGGGAGTCACTGCCGTACCTCCGAAGATGTTAGAGTTATATCGAGAAAATTAATTTGCGGAAGCGAAAATAAGATGACTACAATAAATCGAGAAAAATAAATGCAAGATTAAAGAGGACAAGAATTTAACGTGAAAACCCAAATCGGGGAAAAACCACGGGAGGCACAAGCACAAACGAATCCACTATGGTAGAGAGTACAACGAACGATCTCACCCCGAGATCAACACCAAGAGAGTAGAACAACCCACACAAACTCTCACAATTACTCTTACCAATGAGAATACGAAAACTACTGAATTTTTGGGATGATTACAAAAGATGGAGAAGAATCCCTTGTATAGGGAGGACACACCTAAAACCCTAACCCTAACTTGACCCCCACTCCAATTAGATTTAGAATCTAATACAATTAGGAAACCCAACAAAATAAAGAAACCTAAATAATATCCTAATACAATTAGGAAACAAATAATTGTGGGATCAAGAGACTGGGTAATTTTGGGCCACTTTCTAACAATCTCCACCTTGGACCAAAATTATTCCAAATCTTGTCGCCGCCACCAAATCCCGAAGGGTAGAGCCTCGTAGGGCAACGTCCAGAAGGGCACTCAAAGATTACCCGCTAAGTCCAAGCTCCTCTTAGACTTAGCTATTCCTTTCTTCTTCACCTGATCCAACCATACATTAAACATCCGAGTTAGATCATCTTCAAAAGAGTTACCTGAAACTGCTGAACCTTGCAGGATATATAGACCTTTGTGCCTCAAACCCTTTAAAAGAATTTCAGAACCCTTGGACACTTTCAAAACTCCACCTTCACCTGAGTACCTTAACCCTTTGGAGTCAAGTACACTTAAAGAAATCAGATTACGCTTCATATCAGGGACATGTCGAACTTCTATTAGTGTCCTGATAGCACCATCCTGAGTCTTGATCTGAACTGTACCGATTCCAGCAATCTCACACTAGCTATCATTAGCCAAATTAACAACACTAGAATCCACAGGATCATATGTAGAAAACAAATCTTTGTTAGGACATACATGATAACTAGATCCAGAATCCAAGACCCATTCAGATATACTTCCCTTCTCTTGAGAAGCAAGAAAAGCATCACCATCTGACTCATCTTCCACTATTGTAGCTTCACCTTCTTTTTCCTTTCTCGATTTCAACTTACGACATTCAGAAATTTTGTGTCGAGTTTCTTACAGTAATGTGATCACTCTCAAATTTAAACTTAGAGCCTTTCTTTTCGACCTACTCCCACAATGACAAACCTTGACTTTGCCATCGACACACTTCAAGATCAAATTTTTCTTTAGACAGTAAATTTGACTTAATATCCTCATAACTCAAAAATTCAGTATTACTGTAGAGCATAATTTCCTTGAACTGTCTATACGAATGGGGTAGGGAAATAACCAAAAGAATGGCCTTATCCTGATCATCAATTTCCACCTCCAAATTTTCCAAATCTATCAAAATCGAATTAAACTCATTAAGATGGTTTTGGATAGGTGTTCCTTCAGCCATGCGAATAGTGTACAAACGCTCCTTCAGACGAATTTGGTTAACAAGACTCTTAGTCATGTAAAGTTGTTCTAACTTTAGCCAAAGATCAGCAGTAGACTTACAGTGAACCACCTCACGAAGAACTGAATCTGCTAAACATAACTTAATTGCCGTAAGAGCTCTATCATTAAGCTCCTCCCATTCCTCCTTTTCAATATTGGCTGGCTTTGTACCGAGCGCTTTCTTCAATCCACTCTGCGTAAGAACAGCTCTCATCTTGATCCTCCACAAACTGAAGCTGATCTTACCATCAAACTTCTCGATATCGAATTTAGTGACTGTAGACATCTTATAACCAAGGCTCTGATACCACTTGTTAAAGTTATATCGAGAAAATTAATTTGCGGAAGTAAAAATAAGATGACTACAATAAATCGAGAAAAATAAATGCAAGATTAAAGAGGACAAGAATTTAACGTGGAAACCCAAATCGGGGAAAAACCACGGGCAGCACAAGCACAAACGAATCCACTATGGTAGAGAGTACAACGAACGATCTCACCCCGAGATCAACACCAAGAGAGTAGAACAACCCACACAACTCACACTTACTCTTACCAATGGGAATACGAAAACTACTGAATTTTTGGGATGATTACAAAAGATGGAGAAGACTCCCTTTTATAGGGAGGACACACCTAAAACCCTAACCCTAACTTGACTCCCACTTTAATTAGATTTAGAATCTAATACAATTAGGAAACCCAACATAATAAGGAAACCTAAATAGTATCCTAATACAATTAGGAAACAAATAATTGTGGGATCAAGAGACTTGGTAATTTTGGGCCACTTTCTAACAGAAGAGATATAAGGCAAGAATGAAATTAACTAATAATCAACAATTGTTCACTCAAATTAAATAGGGAAATTGGATTATAATAATATGAACTTTCGGCCATAGTAGACTAAACAATATGAACTTTAGATTTAGTTCTAATTAATATGAACTTTTGCATCATAGTAGACTAAATAGTACGCCACTGAGTTAAGTTGAACTTAACTCGGTGGCGGGATGACGTGGCGGTGGAGGAGTGTGTGTTGACTTGCCCAGTCAGCGTTGACTTGCCACGTTAGCCTCCCCATCTCTATTCTCTCTCTTCCAACCTCTTTCTCTCTCCTCCCTCTCATCTCCTTCCATTCTTCACTTTAGCCATAGCCATGGTCGTGGCCATGCTTCTTCCTCTCCTCTCTCGTTTTCTTAATCTAATTCATTTGTCTTCCCTCTTTGTACTCTTCAGGTTTCATTTTCTCTCTCTTCTTATCGTAAGAAGCGACGCCAACTACAAGAGTCCTAAAATACCAAAAGACGATAACCAAACCTCTAATGAAAAAGATAAGAATAGGGGTGGCAATAAAACCCATACCCATACGTACCCGCTCCTGGAAAAACAAGTATGGGTACTATTTTTAAAAAAAATGCGGGTACAGGTTGGGTACGAGCACGGGTCGGGTACGGAGGAGGACCCGATAGGTTCCCAACCCGACCCAGCCTGCACTTAAAAAATCCTCACTATGCTCGCATACGTAGTCCATACTCCACGTCCAATTGGACTTAGCCCAATCTGTTTCACGCTTTCAACCCATATTTTTGAAAAAAAAAAACATGAGAACCAATATTAATATTATTGCACTACATCGAAATTCAAAAATCAGTACGCTTCCTTCTTCCTTTTTCCATTTGCGCTGTTATCAAGATGTTAGTTTAGGGTTCCTCCAAATTCCTCCATTCACACTTAAACAAGCCCTAAAATTGAGTTGAAATACCCGAATACGATCTGTAAATTTGTGTATATAGGTATAAAATGGACGGTATAATTTAATCTTTATTTTTACCTGAATTGTACCCGTTATACCTGTATACTCGATGGGTATGGTAAGCATACTAATTTTAAGTACCTGCTAAATATGGATAATGGTAAGGGTATTGGTTTTGAAAACGGGTAAAGGTAAGGGTACGGTTCTACCCACTCCGGACTCGACCCATCGCCATCCCTAGATAAGAATCAACCTCATAAAGCTAAAACCACAAATAACTTAGACAAGAACTACATTAATGCAGAACTTCAACTGAACCAAAAAATATATGGAAAGATTCATGGTGGAACCTAACCTCTACCCTTTCCACAAAGAATGTTAGAGTTAAGATTGAAAAACAATTTAAGGAATTCAGTGAGATAATCAAGAATATGTTGGTAAACATGCCTCTTATCGACTTATTAACTGAAATGTCTATGTACTCTAAGTTTGTGAGGGAAATAGTAGTTGGAAAAAGAAAGTTAGATGAACCTAAAACTATAACAATGACTCAAGAGTTTATTACTATCGTTCAACACGTACGCACACATTTCCCTTAAAATTAAAAGATCTAGGAACTTTCTTAATACGGTGACCATAAAAAAAAAGCGAATATATAGAGAACCATGTGTGACTTAAGAGGTAGCGTGAGTGTAATGCATCTTTTTATTTACAAGAAGTTACAATTAGGAAATATAAAATGCACTGTTATGATCCTCAAATTTAATATCTAGTAGAGTCTTCGAAGATGTTTTGATATGAGTAAGAGAGTTGATAGTTCCAATAGGCTTTGTTATCCTTGAAATGGAACAAGACCTCTAAACCCCTCTCATCTTAGGAAGACCATTCCTAGCCACTATTGGCTGCTGTATACATGTCCAAAAGGAAAAACTATTTTTGGATCTAGAGAACAAGAAAATTGAATTTGACCTTTCAAATGCTTCAAAAGTTCCTTTTGTTATCAAGATTACAAGTTTACTAAGTTAGTAGGTTCTATACTACAGTGCAAATGTGAGCAAACTATAGCTAAGAATGACCAAGATCTAAAATCTTTTTTTGACGAACCATTTGATAATCAGATTCCTTTTGATGAATTTTCTTTTGAAACATTAGAACTTGAAGCAACTCCTTTAGAGAAATAAAAACACCTGACATTGAGTTGAAACCCTTACCTTCAACCCCGAAATACGAATTCCTCGTACCTCTCTTTTGCAACATGGTTCCACAAGCATGCAAGACTCGAAAGAGAAGGACAAACCAAAGCTACTAAAATGGACTTAGATTTGAAAATAGGGTAGTTGATTGAATAGTAAAACCAGGATAGGTACTTATATGATGGAAGCAATAGTCAATCATAACGAAACCTTAAATAATCACACACCAATTAAATTTCTAACAAAAATAAAAGTCCTACACACATCTTTGTCCACAAGGCTTTATTGCAATACACAAATACCATAAAGAACTTGAGCACTATCAAGAAATCCAAAATGGTAATCTGGAAAAATAGGAAGAAGATAGATAAGCTGAAGAGTCCAATAAGTCGGTTAATTGATGAATAATTCAATAACAAAACATCAGTGCATTTTCCCAAACACATTACTTTATAGCAATAATATTTATCAAATAATTTAACTTTAGATTAGCACAACAAATATTACAACTTAGCTATCAAAGTCATAACATTTAAGGATAAGGCTATTACTAGCCCATTGGTATGGGCGCGCAACAAAAGGCTATTACAGTCCAATGGTATAAGCAACAAGAATCATATAATTACAATGTGACAAAATTAGGTCTAACGGAGCACATATAGACGTATTAAAATATATAATAGCGCACATACAACGAGATCTATAAATCCATTGTATTCTTTAATCGGTTAAAGTAGAAGACATAGCTGAAAAAGAAAGTCAATAACTTGAATCTAAAATTATACAAATCAATATCTACTTAAGTAAAAGGAACATAGGAATCAATCAAAGCTAAATGTCACTTACTAAAAAAAAGATTTAATTATTGAAATACCAAACTTAGTAATATCATATCATTCAATACTTGCTACTTTGCAAATACATAAGTCAAATTCTAACAAATTCTCACTTGTTGTATAAAGGTCAAAGTATGAATGTTAATATCTACTTTGAAGACACAAAAATCAATACATAATCAATCACATTTTTCACCTAAAAATAATCAAAAATAAATTTAATTAAGCAACAACATGTCAAAGTAAAGAAAAAAAAAGCAAGGACTTGAAGTTGACAAGCTGCATCTACCGATATTTTTTGAATCCCATGCATCACAAAGACATTCAAACGACAATGCTTTTTGCTTGGACATATTATACTACTAACCTATGTTGAATATGAAGCGAAGACATAACTTAATGCTCTTTAGAATGTGATTTCAGTGAAAAATGTTGAGAAAAATCAAATGATGTTATTTGATATCTAAATAGGACTATCCAAGTACAAGGGAGAAGAAATAAGAAGAATACGATAAGGAGAAAGATTAGTAAACTAGAATGAATTTCCAAATTTAAGGTGTAACCCTATTTTATCTAAAATAATAACAACTAGATTTGATAAATCAAATAGTTAATTCTAGGAACAGATGATGGACCTAACATACAAAATCAGCTATTATAAAATACCACATCACTTTCTTTTCTGAAAATTGAAATCCACCCGAGGAATTGACTTATAACCTATTCTCATGAGAACAGTGTTCAACATTTGCTCAGACATTTTACAAAGACCATTCAAAGATAGATCAATCAAGATCTCCTAATTGAGATAGTAGTAACAAAGACCTTGAAAGATAATGATATAATCTAAGACGTGACTCTTAACAACAAATGAACTCCTGCTCTTGAAGTTTCTTGGTGCATCATAATTTAACTCCTCTTGACAACAATTCTTGGAAACTGGAAAATATTTGTCGGACCTGGTTACTACACTTAACAAAACATAACCCTAAACAACTGTATTGACTAACTCAGCACTTATTCATTTGGATTATCATCAAAACTCATCAAGGTAATATGGTCAACATTATATTAGTATTCATTGAAAAGAATAATCATGTGCAATTACAAATAAAGAGTCCGATTTTGTCTTAACTAATTTTAGAGTTTTAAAATGATCAAAGAAACATCTAGGCTCATTGGGATATGTTCCTCTTACCAAATAATTGAGAAAAATAAACTTTGCATAATATAAACAAACATTCTTATACTCAACGAAGGTGTAATAATTAGGACATTTTCCTAATCAAAAGGACTTAAACAACTACTCTTCACTATAACTTGGGTTGGTTCAAGATCCATGCTCACTCAATATTAATATTCTTAAAACCTAACTCTCAACAAAGTTTAGTCAACTCTGGCTGAATTAACTAATTCATATATAGAAAGTTTTCTTAACCATAAATAAGTCAATTGTCATGTTGTCATCACATATATTTTTAATCACTTTAACCTTAGTAAACACACATCTGAATTTACGCTCAGGGCAAAGTTCCTACCAAGTTTTCCCCATCGGCTGTTAACAACATATATACTTAAAAGATCAATCAAGATAAACATTCTAAGTTAAACGTATTACAATAAATCTAGTAATTTCAACAATCGATCTTTCAACAAGTTCAAACAGGACCCAATATATACAAGACTTCAATTTGTTGCCTTCATTGTCCAACTAGATCTTCAATCTTCAAGTTAGTCTTTTGATTCAAACACTTGAATCTTCACAGTTAAGCTCATGATCTTCTCTAGTCTTCAAGAAATGGCTTTTGTACAATAGTAACAAACATTATTCTCTTACTTAGTTGTTTCATCTCTAGCTTGCATCTTGAATACAGTGTACATGCAACTATATATCATACTTTCATCTCCAGCTTGCATCTTGAGTACAATGTACTTGCAACTATGACAACTGTTTAATTTGCACAAGTGACAATGCCGCCAACTTGTTAAGCATTGCAGACAACATCCGTAGCATGACAAACCTTGACATAAGATTAACTGCTTTGGACGGATCCAAGGTAGTTCTCACTATGCCAACTGTTGAAGACATGGGTTGTATCCCAAAAAAGAATTATTGAAGTTTTTCAAAGAGGTTAGAGTATGGTCTAAATACGATGTTTGTGAAACTCGGAAAGTGTGGGTAGTACTGGTATTCCCCCTCATGGGTGGATGAAGGAGAACTTCAAGAGGTGTGTAGCTCCATGGGGAAGACTAATTGAGGTAGAACAAGGTACGGATGAGCAATGCTCATTTGAAGCAGTGAGGGTTCCCATTTTGACAAGAATCTTTCATCAAATTGAAGGTGAAGTGGTTCTTTCAATTCAAGATAAGTGCTGGAGAATAGCTTTGAAAATGCAACAAACAATAATGAGGGGATTAATGAAAACACACCAAGCTTGGTGGAAATTCCAATTCATCCAGCAGACATCTTGGGAGCACCAAGATGCAATAATGACGAGATTATTGGCGACACTTCATGCTTGGTGGAAATTCCAGTCCATTCGGTAGACAGTTTGAAAATCTCAAACAATAATCAAAAGGTCAGTGGTCATGCGAACCCACCAGTCTTGTCACCCAAAAAACAAAAAGCCATCAGGGGAAAAATTGCAAAGAAGGCAGTGACTATTGGGAATGATTGTGGGATGGCTGTGATTGAGGATCACCATGAAGCTGAGAGATATTACAAACTACAGCAAAAGAAGGATGTAAAGCTAAAAAAGTCATGAAGGTTACTGGTTGGAAAGTAATGAGATTTGAGTTCTATTGATAAGAGGAGACACGCAAAGTAGTTCATTCATAATGAGCTCATGGTTGAAACGAAAGCACCAAGTTTTGATCATCATATAGCCAGCCGTTGTTGGGGTTGGATTAATGCTCAAGTGCAATTTTCTTGGCCATTTGGGGGGAAATTATGCATTGTCTTGGCTTTTTGTGCAACAGTCGGATAGCCTGAGATTGATGTAGAAAGATGGATGAACGTGCATTTCATGAACAGTCAGACAATTTAGCATCATGGAAAATTTGACACTCTACATTTTTGACAAGAGCTGAGAATTTTGAGGTCTTTCCCACAATATTCAATTAAGCCTGTTGATAGCTGGAAAACTCATGGATGGGATAAAGGAAGGTAGAGCTAGTGCTATGTATGCAAATTTGTCAGACTTATCTGAATTGCAAATCAGGCAATACATAGAATATGGACATTTCTTTGTGGTACACTATCTACCTCTATTTTGTTTTGGATCATCTTTTGCCTTTCATTTATCATTGACACGTTTTGGTCTAGGCTGATGTAACTTTAGTGCTTTTTACGACACTTTCCAGACTTCTTTTTATTTTGAATAAATTGGGTTTCTGGCCAAAAATTATCTAAAAATTAAAAAGAAAAACTAAAATGAGCACTGATATTTGAAATCCGACTTTGAGTATTACAAATAGCAAAAATACTACTAATAGATTTTTTTTTGTTGTATTCACCACATTTAGAGAATTGGTATGGACAAAAATTAAGTTTATGTATGCATCAACTAGTAGTCTACAATACATGTAGGGCCAAAATAGGTAACTGTGTATTTGTATGCAAAAAAAAAAAAAAAAGAAGTTTCAACAAGGCAATTTCCAAGGTATAAGAAAAATGTTTTCAAATTTGCACGAAGGGTACAACATCGATGACTATATTCGCATATTATTAGTTTAATTTCTTTACATTTTGCCAAAAATATTATAAATTTATGCATACCGTTACGTTATTTTTATATATTCTAAACAAAGTTTGTTTTAACAATATACTCCCTCCGTTCCATATTAATTGTCGTCTTTGAAAATCGTACAGTCAAAATTTTAAAATTTTGACCATAAATTTCTTAACATATACAATGAGTTGTTATATAAAATTACCACAATTAGATTCGTAACGAAAAATACTATCATAAAAGTATAATATTGTAATTGTTAATAACATATTATGTAAGAAATTATCAAACAAAAAGTGACATTGAAGACCGTAAAAGTCAAAACTATGACAATTAATATGGAACGGAGGGAGTATATAATATATGTATCAATTTTTGTGCCATGCATGGATCTAAATAATAGTTTCATCTTATGTCTTTCTCTTTATATTTGATAGCATGGTCGTCAACTCCACATAGTAGTAATAAAATATTGCATAGTAAAAACAATAATAGTAACACAGAAAAAATTTATAAACCGCTTTCAACATAATATGTCTACACTTTTAAACAATGAAAACGATGCAAGTCTGGGGTTAAAATATATATTAAGTGTGTTTTGTCTTGATGTAAAATTTATATAAGTATATATTTGTATATTAAATTGAAAACTTGATATGATTGGCTTCTCTAACATAATATCACATATAAATAATATTTTTATCCATACTTTTTTAAATTTATAAAAAAAAATATCTAAAATATATCTAACAGATAATATTCATTCAATTAGAATATCAATTATAATCGTTGACGTACACAAATAAGTCAACTCATTACAAGCTTCATGAAAGATAATTATTAATACATATCAAAATAATTGATATCAAAAATTATAACAAATATTAATATTAATTTCATAAAAAATAAAATAATTAACCAATACGTTGCATCAAGACACATATCATCCCTTTTCAAACAATCCATTTCGTCCAAGCGATCGATTGTAAAGACACATTAGAATTATATTATATCATCACTACATAAAAAAATCATTTTGATTATGATGTCAATATTAAGATACATGAGATTATGATAGTGCATTGATGCATAACTACTTTGGGCCGGAATCTACAAATAAGGTAAGACTTTCAAATAAAGTCAAACATCATGGGCTGGTCTCCTTAACTGAAAGGTGCATAGGTCCATACCATCTTACCTGACAAACAAAATCCACAATCATTTTTCTTTGCCAAACATTTGTGGTGAGCGCAAATTATTGTATACATTTAGGCCTGTCAATTTGGTTGGGCGGATGGATTACGCGTCAGTCATATATTGAGTTCGGGTAAATATGGGTCGGACGTATTTTAGGTTTGGGTAAATACGGACGGTGTATTTCAATTTTGGGTCAATCCAACGGTTTATGATTGCGACTTTTTTCCACTTTTTCTTTTAAAAAATTTGTCTCTAAATATTAATTTTTGTACAATATACATAATAAAATACGATTATCTTCTAGTATCGATAGATTATTGTAAATGTTTCAACTTAAATTAAAGAAATAACATATGAATGAGTTGCGGTTATAGTTTAATAGTCATCAATTCCAACGAAAAGTTACAAATTCTAATATATTTGAACGTAAAAAATAAAGTTTCCGGGTCAAATGGGCGGGTCGGGTTTGACCCGTTAATTTGCAGGTTTTTCGGGTTCGAGTCGAGAAAATCATGTTCAAAACCTAGAAATCCCGGGCGGGTTCCGGTCGGGTCAAAGATTGACAGGTCTAATTGAGATATATTAGTTTCTTGTATGATGAATTTTTATAAATATTTTATCATTTTAAAATAAGGATAAATTTTGTAATAATATTAATATATTTATGATGAATTTTATAAATTAATATCAATGAATTTTTAAAAAGGGAAAAAATTGAATTTAAATAATCTGAATTTGGACGCGTGATAGACTTAAATAATTTAGACTTTAAAAGTATCATCGAATAATCTAAACTTTGATCATATTGCATTGGATTACAGTACCATGCCCACATTAATTATTTACTTAATCCTCTTTTCTTTAAAAAAATCTTATCTTTATGCTTAATTATTCACCTTGTTTATTCAAATTCCAATATGGTCAAAGTTCAGATTCTTTATTTAAAAAAATAAGGATTCGGTACATAATTAATGCTTACATACTACTGAAATTCAATATAGTCAAAGTTCAAATTATTCAACAATATTTTTAAAAGTCAGATTGTTCAAACCATCACGCAACAAAATTCTGATTATTTTAATCAAAATTTTCTTTTAAAACATGCAATACAAGTGTGTACACCAACTTGGACCATATATAAACCATATAAAGATTGCTGTATAGAGAGATTAAAGCTGCCATAAAAACCTCATAATAACCCCACAAAAACACAAACATAAACCCATACAAACCATGACTCTTTCCTCCACAACTTCCTCCCTCTTCCTCCTCATCTTCCTCTTCTCCATAACCACCTCTACCCCCTGCGATCTCGTGTACCAAACATGCAAAAACGCCTCCGAAACTGACCCCAACATCAACTTCGACTTCTGCATCAAATCCTTCCACACTTCCCCATCGAGCAACCATGCCAACCTCACTCGGTTAGGGCTAATCTCGATCAACACCCTCAAACACACCGTCACGAACGTCACCCGTCTGATCAAAACCCTCCTTCAAAACCAGGATGATCGCGGTCTCAAGGCGGGGCTGAACGATTGTTTGGAGCTTTACTCGGATGCAATCTCGACGGTGTCAGAAGCGGCGAGGGATTACAGAGCGAAGAGGATGAACGATGCCAATGTCAAGATAAGTGCTGTCATGGATGATTCTTGCACTTGTGAAGATGGGTTTGAGGATGTTGGGGTGATATCTCCTTTGACAAGCCAGAATAACTCAACTTTTCAGCTAAGTGCAATTGCCCTCACCATCATAGATATGTTTCCTCCCTACGTCTAGCTATTGTTAGTTGCATGTCAAGATTGCAGATATGTATTTATGATGTTCAAACGATTAATAGTGGTGTAAAAATCGTAGTTATTCAACGTCTGGTATCAGGAAGAATGGGAAAGCAGATCAGAAAGTTAAAGGTTTTAGTATTCTGGATAATTTAGTTAAGTTGTGGATATATCAATTGGCTAATATAATATATTGGTGCGTTTGAATATGGAAAGGTATCATTATATTATTTAGGACCATGATAACCATCTTGAATTGTTCATATTTCACATTTTGTAACTTTTATTAATATTTTCTTTAATAACTATAGATATTTATCAATTATAATATAATATAATACTTATTAGCTAGCTCAAAAAATATAATAATAGTCTAATTTTATCAATCATAGTAGAAAATGCATATTTTATACATAGTTTTATATTTATGAAATAAATATAAATAAATAATTATTTTTAAATTATTTATAAGTTGTAGTAGCTCTGAAAATAATAAACATAACTTTAGAATGATTTAAATACATTTACATTTAATTTTATTAGTGATTTAGAAGAAATACAAGATGGTTAAGAACCATCTTACATCAAGATGGTTAAGAACCATCTTGCATCAAGATATTTATCATTTTCGTATTATTTTATAGTAGTATTTGCTCTACTTTCTTTCAGGAATCAGGTTGATTGTTTTAGTTTCAAATATCAAAGTGACGTGTCTCCAAAGGAATTCTATGTCATCACTCACGACTTTCATGAGGTTATATTTCAGTGATGAATTTAGGTGTTCTAATTAAAGGTGATCAATATATTGACATATTCATTCGATATATCTAAAATTTGTAATTTTTATTTCAAATTATATCAAATTATTAAAAAATAAATTTTTATCAATGGTTATAGCCACCCTAGGACTAGTGAGAGATACGCCACTGTATATATATGGAGGCATATATTCTATAACCTATGAATGAGTTGGAAGTGGGATGATAAAAGTGAAAGTTGATATTCCAAAAGCACACTTACAGCCTCTTCTTGCTTGGCTTATGAAAACGATTTTTCGTTTCCAACATTATAAGTTTGTGAATGGAATCAAATCTTTTATTAATGTCAAGGTACGATAATTATCAACTCAATCAAATAATAAAAAATTTAAGACTATTACTGATGTTGTGAGTGATAAATATTTTGTTAAAATATTATAAAATTTAGGCTGGAAGTTTATAAAATATCTTGATGTAAGATGGTTAATAACTATCTTGAGTTAATATGTGTATAATTATAATTTAAGCGCTGACAATACTACAACTGAAAGGATATGCAATGTAATGCTCCGAGCCCCTCTCGGACGGCAAACGTTACTGATAACTCTCTCAAGGATAGTTGACTAACTCCACAAATCACTACGAGTCTTTCTAGCATACTTGTTTCTTGCTCACACGATGCTTAGGAAAACTTCTCAGAATGTCACCCATCCGAAGACTACTCTCAGCTAAGCAAGCTTAACTGACGAATTCTTGACGGATGAGCTACCATAAAAAGAGTACACCTTAGTGACATAAGTAGTCATTTCAATTTCTTTAAATCATACTTAACCATATATTTGAGGTGTTACATAAATTGATTTCAAAATATATAACACATATATAAAGAAGTAGAAAACTGAAATTTTCGTGAGCTTTAATCTGGATCTGTATCATGAATAATTAAAAGAATACGAGCCAATAAACCCTTCTTTTCAATCTTTTTCACCGTTCCAACATGCGTGCATCATGAATAATTAAAGAAATACGAGTCAATAATTATGTTCCCCTACAGATAACATACTTTAATTTTAATTAGTTCGTTTTATCCAAAAGCTTTGTAGTTACTCAACCAAAAGTTGCTTTGATTTCGGTGGAGTAACAAGACCATGGTATGGAGATTGATTGTAGAATTTCAATTCAACGAAGTGGGTATGCTTACAAGGTTTTCCTCGTCAAAACACGCATATCGTGAAAGTTTGCCGATGTTTTAATCTAAATATATTTTATAATCGAAAATCATATGAGTCTTGGTCGAAATCGTTAACCATCTAATTCCTTTCAATTTAGGGTTTAGGATTTTGGATTTATAGAGGTTTGGAGGTGACATGAGGCTAGAGTGTGCATTAACCTGCTTCATCAATTGATGGTTAGAGGCAATAAAATCATTGTTGATTGGGCAAAGGAGAAGACAACAAGGAAGAAGAGTAAGCTTGTTTGGAGGCCAAAGACATTAGGCGATAGCACAACTGAGGATGCGAAATACAGAGTAAATGGAGATGTCAATGAGGATTTCATGGATTGGCTAGCAAGGAGTTTAGTCTGTACTTCAAATGCTCCCAGAGATCTTAACTTCTTAGTGTATCTGATCAAAGACAATTTTGGCCCTCTCTCAAAAATCACTGCGCTCAGTGGTGTGAAATTTCTTCTAACATTTTCATCCATATAGGAGATGAAGGAGGCTCTGGCAAATCCGATGGAACTAAGTGATTGGTTCACAGAAATCAAACCATGGTCTGTATATGAATATGCTAACTCGAGGCGAGTCTCGATTGACATTATTGGTGTCCCACCCCACGACTGGGTTTGGAATAATTTCGAAAAGTGTGCTCAACCTTGGGGCAAGCTACTGTCCCTAGCAAGATGTATCTCTTCAACCAACCAGTTTGAAGTCATGAGAGCCTTAATTCAAGCTGATGTTTTTAAGCAAATTGATGGTGAAATATTACTTGATATTTAAAATTGTGCATTTAGAGTCTTCATTCGTGAAGTCAGCTCACATCTTATACCTCCAACAATGTTTCATGAGCTAGATATTAACAGAGCATCGAACTACTCTAATGAAGATGTAGAGAGTATTCAAAATGTTGAAGGTGGATTTCAAGACAGCAATGGGAATGTTCTAGAATCTCTATTAGTCCATGGAAGTCCTGCACACATGCAAGCAACCAGGGAGATGAATCAGCAACCATTCAACAATGATGGAAGTCAACGGGTTGACTTTCTTGCATTAATGAAACAGTTATCCAGTAATAGGTATATTGAGGAGGTGAGAAGGCTCAATGAACAAACCAACGCTTTGAAAGATGAGCTCATTAAAGCTCTGGGTGTGACAGTATGGAATGATGTGGTTGCTCTTCATAATGAGGAAATGAATAGACATAATTGGATGAAGAAGCTGAAAATACCATCAAACTTTCCCTGGCAATTGTGCATGTGATCAATGTGATGGGTTAGGGTGGTCTAGACCTATATAGGCCACAAGAACAGGTGGGCCCGATCTAATCGGGACCACCCCGATTAGTGGCGGAGCGGAATCCTAACTATTAGGATTCCCACCTAATCTAAACAAACTAACCTAAAGCCCCACTACAAAAAATCTTCACTTGTGCCACGAATTATGCCACGGGAAATCTAAAATCGTGGCAATTTCTTAGTTTTGCCACAGGAAAATTTTATAGTGCTTTTGATGGTTAAAAATATGCCACGGACTACAACTCCCATGGCAAGAAAATACTTATGCCACGGGAAAATGTCACCCGTGGCTATAACATGCCACGGACTACAACTCCCGTGGCAAAAAAATACTTATGTCACGGGAAAATATCACCGATTGCTATAACATGCCACAGACTAGAACTTCCGTGGCAAAAAAATACTTATGTCATGGGAAAATATCACCCGTGGCAATAACATGCCATGGGAAAATATCACCCGTGGGAATGATATGCCGTAAACGAATGACCTATAACTAATGTGGTAAAAAAGTACTTATGCAAATCAGAAAAATTACAGATGGCAGTCAAATCCGACTTCGAAGTAAATCCGCTCCGATGCGAAGCAGAAAAATCCAATCCGAATTAGATAAAAAGAAATTTAATTTGTATCTGAATCCGATTAAATAAGTCTGGCTTCGATTATAAGTACTTGACCGGAGCGGTTATGGAGGTGATGACCACTGATTTATTCCGATGAAGTCTGATTAAAGTAATAAATATAAAAAAAATTGAAAAATCATAATTTGACTAGCTGATAGTTAACAAAAATGTCTATTTATAAGTATACTAAAAATTATTTTGGTAAATTGTCTATTTATAAGCTTCATTATGGGACATGAGTAGTTAACAAAAATGTCAAATAGATATTTAATACATACCGTTTTATGCAACGCCCAATCTTGTTGCAAACTTGTAATACGTGATTCCATATTTTTGCAACGACCTTTGTTCACTACTAGAAATGTCTTTATTTATGACCACCGGTCAATAACGGGCTTTAAAACCCATCGTAGATGATAGTACAATTACGACGGGTTTTTACCCCATCTAGAATGTAGTGCTTTTTAAGACGGGATTAAAACCTGTCCTAGATGTTGTACATGATCCGTCTTAATTGTATACCCAAAAATGAAGTGAGATTCACCAAATGTTAGGCGGACAATTTTCATCCAAAAAATAAAGGGCTTTAATCTTTAATTTTTAATATATCTTTAATCTTTAATCTTTATAATATATAAATTACAGAATGGAGGTGCTTTAAAAGGCTTCCCTGCTTCAATTGGAGAATTTTATACCACCTTTCATTTCAATAGTTGATTCGCAAAAACGTTTAATCTACACCGCAATAATTAGTTGGAAGTTTATCTACATAAAGTTACTTAAATTTTTAGTAATAACCGCCCAAATCAAACAGTTTACGTATTTTGTAGAAATACCTCACCAATTTTAAGATATCAATCATCAAATTTAAAATTTGGATTAATTAAAGTGGGATATACTGTAGAAGTAATCCCCTATTTTAAATTATCAATCATCAAATTTAAAATTTAAATTAACTAAAGTGGAATATACGGTAGAAATCTTTATATAATAAATTATAGAATGATCTCAACCTTTCAACCATAAAGAAAATAATTAATTTTGAAATCTATAATATTGTCATTGTTAATAATAAATTAATTATATGATAAATTATCGATCGAAGAGTGACAATGGAGGCTCTGAAATGATAATTTATATGAAATGGAGGGAGTAGTAATGATCTCTCACTAGGGATGGCAATGGGCAGGGTCTGCGGCGGGCCCTGCTGGACCCGAGCCCGGACCCGCCAAAATTTTTGGACTCGTACTCGCCCCGGGACCCGATGGGTCTCAAAAATTCAGACCCGGACTCAACGGGTCCACGGATCCTTAACGGGTCCTTAATGGGTCCAACCATATTATTTATTTTTTACTAGATTTATTAACTTTTAGAGTAATTTTATACTTATATACATGTATAATAGTAACTATTCAATTTAAAAATACCTATTTTTAACACAGTAAAAACATCAAAACACCAATATACGATGATACGTGCAAATTCTAAGTTTCCAATGTTAAAACATCACAAAAGTCAACAAGACATCAACAAAATGTGTGAGTTTGGTGTTGCTACTGCAGACTCCAGTGCTGCGTCGCCTGGTGGAGATTGGAGAATGTGTGAGTGTGGTGTGTGGACTGTGAATGAAGATGGAGTGTGTGAGATTGTGTGGTGAGAGGGGAGGGAGATGGGCATTGGGCAGTAGAGTAGTAGTGCAGCTGTGGACAATGTGGCCTGCGTGAGAGTGACTGTGTGACAGAATCGCATATTAGGATTTTAATCTTATTTCAAATTTAGTTAATTAAATTTTTTTTTGTAAAATTAATTATAAATGTTTATATTGTGACGGATCCATGGGTCGGGTCTACGGGTCCATGCTTGGACCTGGACCCGGACCCGCAAAATATTTTTCGGACCCATACCCGCCCCGAGACCCGCCGTGTCCATTTTTTTTGGACCTAGACCCGTTTTAATGGGGCGGGTCCGACCGGGTCTAGGCCGGGTCCAAGACCCGCTGCCATCCCTATCTCACACACACACATATATATAGAAAAATATTAATCCCATATTTTACAAATTGGACAACAATAATCCCTATTATTGGTTTGTAATCTGGTGGTCCAGAAAAAATAAATAAAATTGTATTGTAGTAGAACATTATCGAGAGTATACTCTAAATATCATAGATTTTGTGTTGCATTTGATTCAAAACTTAGTATGTTACTTTATCCCGATTTTTAATAAATTTACGACATTTCTCCCAATTTTTTTAATTTTTTTTTTAATTTTTTCACTTTTATTCCTTTAAAAAAATCATAATAATTACTAGGAGTCTCAAAAAAATAATTTAAAAAATATCATAGTAACTACATATCATTACCTTTCTTGGGGCAGAAACGAAAAAATAAAAAACGAAAACAATATAGGGCATGCATGAAAGGAATAAAAAGAATTTAGAGGTGGATTTAATACCACTACAATACAATTTTTTTTGGACCACCAGAATACAAACCGAAAGTAGGGATTATTATATTTATAATCCATTTTTTTCTCTCTCTTTATATATATATATATATATATATATATATATATATATATATATATATGTATGTATATATATATTAGGGATGGCGATGGGGCGGGTTCGGGACGGGTAGAGTCGTACCCTTACCCGTACCCGTTTTCAAAATCACTACCCTTACCCTTACCCATATTTAGCGGGTACTAAATATTTGTACTTACCTGCACTCCACCGGGTAGTGGGTATGTGGGTACAGCGGGTACAACGGGTACTATACGTGTATACATAAAGATTAAATTTTACCACCCATTTTATACCCATATGCACAAATTAACCACTGTTTTCGGGGCTATGATATGATATTTTCATAAATCAGAATGATATGATATTTTCATAAGAAAAGAACCTTAGCAGAGCAGAGAGCATAAGAAAAGAGCCTGAGGGAGTGACGGGGAAAAATTAGAAAGGGCATTAGGGCAGAGAGACAGTCTTTCTGTGCCGAAATCTAAGTGGGCCTTGGCTAAATTCTGGGCTTCTTATTTGCGGGGCGGGTCAGGTCGGGTACCCACTGGGTACTACTGCACTGCATCTACCCATACCCATACCCACTGCACTGCATTTTTTTAAAAAAATTGTACCCTTACCCGCTTTTTGCAGGGTGGGTTACGGATTTTATTGTCATCCCTAATATGTATATAAAAAATTTTTGTATCACTTTTCTAAATTTAGAGTACAAATTTACAAGTTTTTCATTTAATTTTATAGGTGTAACTTTTTGTTATCTACTTCCTCCGTTCCTTTTTATCTGTCATTTACGATTTAGGTTTTTAGTGTCAATCTTTCAATAATTTCTAATATAAATGTTTTGAAAAAAAATATAATATTATATTTTTTTTAATAGTATTTTTTTATTACGAATCTAATGACATTAATTTGGTACGATGAATTCAATGTTTTTGGCGCAATTTTTAAGGGGACAGATAAATAAATTGACACCCAAAAAACTAGTTAAAATAAATACTAAAAGAAAGGAAGAATCTCCTCCATCTCGACTGGCGTGTCAAGGCACTCTGGTTCCAAATGAAACCTCCTCCATCTCATGACTCGATTCATCCCCATCGCACTCTCTGATCAATCGCAATCTCTCTTTCGTTTAGTTCGTCTCTCAATAGCACTCTCTGGTTCGTCTCTCGCTGCTCTGTTCATCCTCATCTAACTCTCCATCTGAGCGTTCTAGGGTTTAATTTTGTTCATCGTTCTTTGTATCAATAATGGCTTAATTACATTCTCTTGCTCTGTCAAGGTTAGGAAGATGGACTTTGGCTAGGGTTTGGCGTTGTGACAACAATTTCTTAGGTAATTGATTTCCTAACCCTAAAATTTTTTCCACTTCAAGTTTTGCCCTTTTGTTCTTAATTTGATTATGGCGCTGTGAATTTTTGCAATATCGAGCTTATGCTGCTCCTTTCTCTCTCTTGTATTCATGGTGTTTGCTTCCCCCTCCCTTTTCTTCTTGACCAATTCAAAGCGCATCGATTAAAGTTGACTATGCTCTTGAGCAGTCAGGCATTTTGCATAGCAATATCTCCAAAATGCCTCAAACATATAGAAATTTGAACAATTAAATTCATCATCTGTAAAAAGCTATTCAATGAAAAGGTTTAATCAGAAAAGTATAGCTGTCTTAACCAAATGGAAAGGGGGGAGAGGGGGTCAGTTTTTTCTCTATTGTTGTCTTTCACTTGAAGGGAACAAAATTTAGAGTATTAGTTTGTCAATCTTCTTGCTTAGCAACAATTCTCATGATATTAACTGTTAAAAAATTGCATTATGTACAAATGCACAACATTTTCCTTTACTGGCTTCTTTCTTTTTTTTTGGGTCAAGTTTTGCCATTTTCTTCTTAATTTGTATTACTGATGTTTGCTTTCCCCCTTTTTCTCTCATTTCCCTATTTGTTAATGCCGTGTTTATAGCTTTATTTGATTATTTTTCATGTGATCGTGAGCATAGCAAATCTTACGTATAATGCAAACTCTGGATCTCACCGCTGATATCGATTAAGGACATTAAGAAAGGCATAAAAGATCACAAATTGAGTCATCTTTTACAAAACATTTGATTCTCGACCAATTGCTCTCCTCACCCCATCTAGGATATGACAAAGTACAGTTCAATTTTAAAGGGATATTGGATCACAATATACCAACCTTTGGGGGTATTGGATTGTAATATACCGACCTTTATTATTGGACAACAATATCCCTGACCTTTATCTTCACAGGTAACTTAAATAATTTTTATGATCCATGGATTGAGTGTCCTAGCCCCTCACAGATGCAACCACATCCGTGATACTTGTATTATGAAAGGAGAAAAAAATGATTATGAACCTCTTCTCACGATTACAAGTTGTCAATATAATTCGCCTACACTTTCGTCGATTCACTCCTTCCTGACCGCCACCAGCCACTGCCCTCCGCCAAAATCGCTTAATAGACCGGCGACCATTTCCCCCTTCTTCTCATTGTCTATCTCCTCTCCATTAAAGGTAAAACCTAACACCAACTTTTTTTTTTCAAAGCAGACTTTACTTTTTAAATTGCAAATTTTGGTTATCTTCTAGGCTTTGCAAAGAAGCTAAGATGATTAGCAAAGAATTGGATGCTGAAGAAGCAGAGCAACCATAAAAGAAGCTGAAGAAGTTAAGCAACAAGCTATGATGATTAGCAAAGAATTGGATGCCAAGATTGAAGCTAACAATCGGTTGTGGGAAAAAAGGATGATGAGCATGATGAATAAATTCTTGACATCTTCCGCTAGTGGTGATATGGAATGAAATTGTTGATATTTGTTGGTAGGTTTTACAAATTTGTGCTTATTTCCATCCTTCTCTGCTTCTGGGTTATGTTTACACTTTGCATGTTATCCTTTGAAAGAATGACATTTAGGCTTATTTCCCACAAAGACTATGGTTGCTCAATTTATTGGGGAGGTTTTGCCCAACTTTCTTCATTATTTTCTATATGGGTATGTGACTCATTTTAATATAGCCATGAACATTCTTTAACTTGTAGGTATTTGATGGTTAGTGTTAACCATTGTATAGCTCAGTTAATATAGGAGGTTTTGCTAAAATTTGTTCTATATTTTCTATATGGATCAGTATTCTTAAACAAGTCTTTGGATTCTTAACTAGAACTCTTGTGATTTACTATTTGTATTTTATAATTTTTTGAATAATGCTAATGTTGTTATTTTTCCTATCATGTTTTTTTTTTCCAGGAAAACAATTCGTCATCTTGCAGATCATGCAAAAATTGAAGTCAAGTTTGTTTTTAGAGATAGTTCAACTCGAGGAAGACTTATTAGTTATTAGATTGCTAGTTGTGCGGATTTATTTTATGAACTTTGCTTAGCTAATTGATTTTTGTGTTAGGTATTAGTATGATTTTTTTTTTTTTTAAAAAAAACTATTCAGGTATGTGTGTGTGTGTGTATATATATATATATATATATATATATATATATATATATATATATATATATATATATATATATTTATTTATTTATTTATTTATTTATTCTGAGACAATTATTATATTTCTTAGTTATATTATATACGTTATATCAATTAATATCAATATTAATTATTGTAATTTATTGTACAATGTATGCTAATTGTAAGGTTTGCCACAGATATTGTTATAGTATAAGGATTAACCCTACCACGACACTCTTACGACTAGAAGCAAACTTGCCATGGATGTTTGTTCCTTTAAAAGGTACATAGCCACGAAAGTGCTTGTGGCTAGATGTGTACTTGCTACGGGCCTCAATATGGCCCAAAAAGTTATTGCCACGGGAATTTACGTGGCAAGAAAAGTGATTGCCACGGGCCTTCATGTGGCGAGAAAAGTGATTGCCACGGGACTTCACATGGCAAGAAAATTTGTTGCCACGGGACTTCACGTGGCAAGAAAAGTGATTGCCACGGGACTACACGTGGCAAGAAAAGTGATTGCCACGGGTCTTCCCGTGGCAAAGGACAGTGCTTGCCACGGGAGTTCCCGTGGCTACGATTTTTCATTTAGCCACGGTAGTAAATTTCCCGTGGCTACAACCTTGCCACGGCCACTTGTGCCACGGGGCTAATTTGAAGAAAACCCGTGGCAAGACGGTTTTGCCATGGGAATTTCGAACTTGTGCCACGAATTTTACCGTGGCACAAGTGATGCTTTTTTGTAGTGCGCGCAATAAATGATAGAATATAAAAAGCAGGGGCTTAGATATACCTCAGGTCTCTCAAATTGAAACGCCTTGGTCAGCCTTGTACTCTTGAATGCGTCGTAGTCAAAGGGACTCTGAGTAAAAGATTCCGAAAAGGATTCCTCCACAGAAGGTCCACGCAGTACCTTTCGACACGGCTGCTAGACCGCTTCATCCCCTGTCAAACAAGGGTCAAAAGAGTATGTTGTCCTTCCTTCCTTAGGGAGGTTTCCTGGGAATCGGCCTGAGACTCCTAAAACCGAGAACTTTCAAATGAAAGCTTTTCCTGATAACCCTTAAATCTCAAAATAGAGACTAGCCTTTATAATTAGCCACTTGGGATGGAAAGATAATTTTCCAATCCAAGTACACCCCTTTATATGGGAGGGAGAAAAGGGAAATGAAAGTTTCATTTTCGATGTGTGACGCACGTCTGGGCACCACCACGGACCGTGGTACCCCACCACGGACCGTAGTGGAGCACAGAACCCTTTCTGTAACCCAGGAATACGCCACGAATCGTGGCAGGGCACCATGGACCATGGTGACCCCCACCACGGACCGTGGCAGGGCAGCACGTACCATGGTGTCTCTTGCCACCACCATGGTGGTTCTCCTTTGCCCCCTTTTCGGTGTTTCGGTATTCCTGGTTCAATCCCTTATTGATCCGGTCGTCTTTCTACCATACTTTTGCCTTAGGGTACTAGCTTGTGTGACCCTGTGGGACAACTATCACGGTTGTGATTGAACTGTTCAATCACTGGTTAAGAGATCTTCTAGCAAAGACATCAGCCACCGTGCCACGTTGGCTAAAGTACTCGGTTGTATTTGAACATTGTCGTGGCACTCCCAACAATCTCCCACTTGTCCCACGTACAAGTGCTCAACAAATACAAAATTCCTTTGTCTCTTGATGTCTCGGATTCGGATAAGGTATGTTACATAATCCTTATATTGCCTGAATGATTCTTGATCTCCAAGTCAAAGTGTCAAAATGGGAGATCAACTACTTGATCCTCCCAAGCCCGACCGAGCATTTCTAGTCTGATCTCATCGAGCGGCCTCTGAGACATATTCCTTCTAAAAAGAAATCGACAATATCATCTTGTTCAACTATAAGTCACTGCAAGACCAAAAATGACCCAGACACCGACCACATCACCTCATGTTACGAGAAGTTTCGATCGCGCTCCTAGATCACAATGAATCTTGCATGAAATGTAAAGAACTCAGGTTTGAGGAATTTCTTTGAGTTACTGAGAATTCTTATGGCAAGTACAATGCCTTCATGAATATCTCACCGTGGGTCAGTTCAGTAAATGTTCTTCAACATTTTACCCATGTGATTGACTTTTGACAACCAATGTCCATATGATTTTAAAACTCGATCATCATATCAATCCTACTTGCTAATTGCTCGCAATCATCATTGTCCCAACATGATGATCCAATTAGGAACTCAGTCGGCGTTCAACCAGGTTCAACCCCTCCAAATTCACCAAATGGGGTATCACAAGAACAAACATCATCTGATCTTCCCATTTTTAGACATACCAACCTTTTGGACGTTCCTTTCAATATTAATCCAAGATTGAAAACAAAACAAATATGACTTTGATTTTGATGAATAACTATTGTTTACAACTCCAGAACAACATCCATACATAAGAAGTAAAAGAGGGCATTCTCTAATGTGAATACTATTTATGCATTGTTCAAAAGAAGAGAAGTAAACTACAAACATTCTTTGACGTGCTTTACCTATAGCTCGGGCATGACTTTCATGCTTAGCTTGAGATCGGGGTTTTGTGAGCGGATCAGCGACGTTCGCATCCGTGTGAACCTTGCATACCCTAACATCACCTTCATCTATGAAAGACCGTATGAGGTAATATTTTCGGGACAAGTGCTTGGCCTTGTTGTGTGCCCAAGGTTCTTTAGCTAGAGCGATGACCCCACTATTATCACAATAGAGGTCCACGCCTTCCGCTACACTAGAAACCACTCCAAGTAGCATAATGAACTTTTTCATCCACACGACCTCCTTTGTGGCTTCCGAAGCGACAATGTATTCGGCCTCGGTTGTAGAATCCGCAGCTGTGTCTTGCTTAAAACTCTTACTCACAGTCACAAGAAGACATACCCAGACTGGCTCTTGTAGTCATCCTTTTCCGTGATAAAACCGGCATCGGTGTAGCCCTTCACACACAGTCGTATATCACCTCCGTATACTAAAGACAGATCTTTAGTCTTGTTCAAATACTTGAGTATATTTTTCACAACTGTCCAGTGTTTCTCTCCAGGGTTGGATTGATACCTACTGCACATACTCAAGGCATAAGCTATGTCTGGCCTTGTACATATCATGGCATACATAATGGAGCCTACTGTCGAAGCATAGGGTACATTTTTCATTCGCTGTAAGTCTTCAGTCGTCGAAGCACAATCTGTTTTACTAAGCGATGTGCCATGGGCCATAGGTATGTAACCCTTCTTGGAGTTTTCCATGTTGGACCTATGCAACACCTTATCAATATAAGTTGTTTGATTCAACGCAATCAAACGTTTTAATCTATCTCTATAGATTTTAACTCCAAGGATGTATTGGGTCTCGCCAAGATCCTTCATTTGGAAATTTTTCCTAAGCCAAGTCTTGCAAGACTCCAGCATGGGAATGTCATTTCCAATAAGGAGTATGTCATCCATATACAAGACAAGAAAGACAATTTTGCTCCCACTGTGTTTCTTGTAAACACATCGTTCTTCCTGGTTCTGAAGAAAACCAAACTTTTTTATTACCTTGTCAAACCTTTGATTCCAACTCCTAGAAGCTTGCTTAAGTCCATAAATGGCCTTTTGCAGCTTGCAGACTTTCCCAACTTGCTTGGGATCCTCAAAACCTTTTGGTTGCATCATATATACTTCCTCTTCCAAAAAACCATTCAGGAAGGCAGTTTTGACGTCCATTTGTCACATCTCATAGTCATATCATACAACAATGGCTAGGAGTATTCTGATGGACTCAAATGCTGCAACTGGAGAAAAGGTCTCTTCATAGCCAACACCATGAATTTGAGTGAAACCCTTAGCTACCAATCGCGCTTTGTAAACATTCAGTTTACCATCCACGTCGGTCTTTACTTTAAAGATCCACTTGTTCCTGATTGTTCTCGCGCCTTCAGGCAAGTCTACCAAGTTCTAAACTCGGTTTTGGTACATGTAGTCCATTTCAGATTTCATGGCCTCGAGCCACTTCTTGGAATCTAGGCTTTCCAAAGCTTGCTTGTAGCTGGTAGGTTCATCACTTTCTAAAAGCAACACTTCTTTGTCAGTAATGAGATACCCGTGTCTCTCAGGCTGATGAATTTCTCTACCAGTCCAACGAAGGGTCTTTTCCATCAGCTCCTTACTTGACTGACCGTCAACTTTTGAGTCCTGTCTTCAGGTTCCTCAATTGACTGGTCCTCAATGGTTTGAGTCTGATCTCCCTCTTCTTAAACCTCATCTGATTGAACCCCAGCTCCTTGAGCTTCATCGCATACTCACTAACTTTTAGACGGTGTATGGGTGATAGAAGGGGTATTAAAGATGGGTGAAATGGTTTGTGGCTCTTGAACTTTATCAAGTTCAATAAAATCTCTCCACTCTTTTTCTTATAGATAAACTCGATCTCTAAGAAGAAAGCATTCTGAGACACAAACACTTTGTTCTCGGATGGTTGTAGAAGAAATACCCTTGGGTTTCTTTTGGATAACCCACAAAGAAACATTTTTCGTATCTAGGTGCAAGCTTGTTACTTGGCTAGGCCTTGACATATGCTTAACAACCCCAAACCCTTAGGAAAGACAAATTGGGAACTCTGCCCCTCCATGTCTCATATGGTGTCTTTTCAGCAGCTTTTGTGGGAGATCTGTTCAAAATGAGACAGGCAATTTCTAGAGCATATCCCCAAAAGCTAGTATGCAAATCTGACTTGCTGATCATTTATTGTACCATATCTAATAAACTATGATTTCTCCTTTCAAACACAACATTATGATGAGGTGTTCCAGGGGGCGATAGTTGTGAAATAATTCAAAACTCCTTTAAATGATCAAGAAACTCTTGGTTCAAATATTCACCACCTCGATCAGATCGAAGTATCTTTATTGTTTTGCCAAGTTGATTCTGTACTTCATTTTGAAATTCCTTAAACTTTTTAAAGGATTCATATTTGTGATGCATCAAATAAACATAACCATATCTACTTAGATCATTAGTGAAAGTAATGAAGTACTTGAACCCACATCGTGCACTTATACTCATAGGACCATATACATCAGGATGTATGAGTCCCAAAAGTTCAGTTGCCCATTCACTAATTCCAATAAATGGTGACCTGGTCTCTTTACCCATAAGACATGTTTCACAAGCATCATATGCTTCGAGGTTAAAACCACCCAAAAGTCCTGCACTATGCAGCTTTTGTATGCATTTCTGGTTTATATGACCCATGGGACAGTGCCATAGGTAAGTGGGATTCAAGTCAGATGTTCTAGTTTTCTTGGAACCAATGTGGTAAACAGGTTTATCCAAATCTACAATATACAAGCCATTCAATCGAACACCGGTACAAAAGTAGATTCCATCTTTGTAAATATTAAAGCGACCATCACCAAGTTCAAAGGAATAACCTTCCTCTTCCAAAACGGATATGGAAATCAGATTTCTACTTATCGCAAAAACAAAATAGCAGTTATTCATATCTAGAATAAGCCCGGAAGGTAAAGATAAACTATAAGTTCCTACATAGCCGGCCGCAATTCTATGCATGTTTCCTCCAAGTAGGATTGCAGTTCCTCTTCAAGTGTCCCTTGCCTTTACGATAAAAGCAATCACTATTGGGAGCAGGTCATCCTCCTTTAGATTTGGCTTGAGCAACTGCCTTGCCTTTGCCTTTCTTAGAAGGAGGAAACTTCTTGCCCTTGGCTTTCCTCTTAAAGCTTTTTCCCTTTCTCACCATTAGAACATCAGAGGTTGGCTTTGCAGCAACCTTGATGTCCCTTTCAGCTTGGATAAGCATCCCATACAAGTCCATAAGGATCTTCCTATTCCTTTGAGGCTGCATGTTGATGTTCATCCTGAACGGACAGAACCCATCATGGAGCGGAAACATGATGGTGTCCATAGCCAACTCTTGGATATAGGGAAACCCAAGCTTCCTCAAATTGTCGAAAAGACCAATCATTTTCAGCACATGAGGTCCTACTGGCTTCCCAACCTCCAATCGTGATTGAAGCACTTGGTAGTTGGTCTCATAGTGCTCAATTACAGCATGCTCCTGGAACATACTCTTCAATTGAGTAATGATTTCATATGCCTCCTTATCCTCAAACTACTTTTGAAGGTCAGGAGTCATTGAAGCCAACATAAGACAAGCAACTTGCAGTTCATCATCAACATGATGTTTCCACATGTCTTTTCAACTTGGGTAGCTGAAGAGGATCGGGACTCTCCCTTTTCCTTCTCAAGAACATATTCTTTCTTTTCATATTTGAGGACAATCCTCAAATTTCGGTACCAATCAAGAAAATTGGAACCATTCAGCTTATCCTTCTCAAGGATTGAACGAAGAATAATTGCAGACGAAGAGGTGGAATCAGACATTGATGAATCTACATACCAAGAAAAAAGGTTTATTTTAGAATTATTCATCGAAATTTTGAAATTAAACTCTTTTAATTTCCACATCAAACACCTTTAACTCTCATTAATGTTTAATGTAACCAAGATCCAACAGGCCCAAGCGACATCAAGTGGACTTTGGTCCAAACAAAACTTGTGTCCTTTGCCTAAAGTAGATCATCTCATGATCAATCGTTCTAAACGACTCCCGGCGAGAGTATATGTATCTCATACAACATCTTTCTCCGTTGCTCATGACTCTAAACTCTCTAGTCCGCCATTATGAACCCACTTAACTCCCACCCAACTTGTTACTGATCCTTCAACGACTTGCTTTGCCAGTGACCGTATAGGATCCAAGTGGTGGTCGTCATGATGAGCAATGACATGTTCAAATTGAGAGTTCAAATTTGATTATCCTAAACATGTGATTCTATGTGAACCTGCTGAATCGAACATGAAATACATAATAAAATGACAAAAACATGCTAAGAGCCATTCAAAGCATAAAATAAAACCCCTAATATGGCCTCCTAAATTTAATTAAACAACTTTAATTAAGATAAACTAGTCTTGAACCAACACTTCAAGAACACCTTCTTTAACGCTTTCAAGAACTCCTTCTTGAATCATCGCAACAGAGTAGCTCCCACTCGAACCAACATCCATGTTGCTTTTGGGCTCCCACACAACTTCATGTCTCCACATTACAAGATTTTACAAGTGGGTCTCATCAAATGAGATTACGTAGATTTCAAATATAAATTTCAACTTGAATCAAATTAAATTGAAAAAATATATTCAAAATCGACGGCACACAGGCCGTATTTCACATAATCCGGCATGCAGGCTGGTAAAACCAGACTAACTAAGGCCATACTAAGAGGGCATGCGATCAAGCAAGTAATTTTGACAATATTGCAACATGTCATATCAACATATGTCAAAACATGTTTCAATACAAATATAGAAGACATCCAATTTGCAATATATCAACCAAAATCAAGGGATAAAAGCAACATAATTTAGCATCAAACAAATCTCAATCAAAGCAAGAAAACACGCATGCATGCTCAACAAAACAACAATTTTATTAAGTTAAGATCTCCAGCCCAAATGATTTTAGGCGAGATAGGAAACACTTTTCCTTCTTGAAATTCTAAATTTCAAGGCTAGACAAATATTCATTTCGCTCAATTTTCAAAATCAAGCAAACTTTCTCAGCAGATTCTTAATTCATGCTGAGGATCATTTTGTAGTGGTTTAACTGGAATCACCCAACCACCAACTCTACAACAACCATCTGCTTATGCCCAACTGATTGATTGTAAATTGATTTCCTAAATCAACTCTTCCTATAATGTAGTACTTGAATGGAATCACCTAGTTCAATACCGCAGGTTAAATCTAATTTAACTAAGAAGTTAAACAAAACGAGATTTCAAGTCTAAACATTTTTAGACCTAAAACTCAAATCCTCTAGGTTTGATGTTTGAAGAAAACATGAAGTGGCATTTGCTATGAGTGTGACATCACATGTCACGCACATTCAAGCTTTACCCAACCTCATGGAAAACAAATACTAACATGAGAGCCATCACGAGTACGGCGTCAAATGCAACAATTACTCAAGATGCTCAAAGGAGATCCAACACAATCACGAGAGCCATCGTGGGTACATCGTCAAACGCAACAATTACTCAGGATACTCAAAGGAAATCAAATGAAAGTCATTGTGAGTACGGCGTCAAACGCAACAATTACTCAAGATGCTCAAAGGAAATCCAATATGATCACCAGAGTCATCGTGAGTACGGCATCAAACGCAACAATTACTCAAGATGCTCAAAGGAAATCCAATATAATCACTAGAGCCATCGTGAGTACGGCATCAAACGCAACAATTACTCAAGATGCTCAAAGTGAGAGAAGAAAGGTTATTAGTTTCACCAAAATCCGAGTAAAACACCTAGTGTCGTGCTTGAGATTCCTTGTCAAACAAGGGGAGAATCTCAATGCGAACCTATGGTTATGGCAACAATTGTCACGACCAAAGCTTTCCTCATATCATACGGAAAACCCATATGTGATCACAATACAAACACCCAAACCAATATCCAATCAATCATAAACCAAGGTTCAACCATAACAAGATCATTACATTTAATAATCAAGGTTAACTAAAATATCATGCCAAAATAACAATTAATCTAGCATGCATGCATCCTAATATATCACATCTACCAAGATTATAGCATAAAAAGCATAATAATTAGTAATCTAGCAAGGCTATCTAAACATGATTCAACAATTGAAACATATAAGAGAGATAGACAAAACATACGCATGCTATTGTGGCTCTGATACCACTGATGGGTTAGGGTGGTCTAAACCTATCTAGGCCACAAGAAGAGGTGGGCCCGAAGTAATCGGGACCACCTCGATTAGGGGCGGAAAGGAATCCTAATTATTAGGATTCCCACCAAATCTAAACAAACTAACCCAAAGATATAATTAACAGAATATAAAAAGCAAGGGCTTAGATATACCTCAGGTCTCTCAAATAGAAACGCCTCGGTCGACCTTGTACTCTTGAACGCGCAGGCGTCAAAGGGACTCCGAGTAAAAGATTATGAAAAGGAATCCTCCACAGAGGTCCACGCAGTACCTTTCGGCACGACTGCTAGACCGCCTCAACCCCGGTCAAACCGGGCTCAAAAGAGTATGTTGTCCTTCCTTCCTTAGAGAGGTTTCCTGAGAATCACCCCGAGACTCCTAAAACCGAGAACATTCAAATGAAAGTTTTTCCTAGTATCTCTTAAATCATTAAATAGAGACTAGCCTTTATAATTGGCCACTTGGGATGGAAACACAAATTTTCCAATCTAAGTTGACCGCTTTATATAAGAGAGAGAAGAGGGAAATGAGAGTTTCATTTCGAATGTGGGACGCGCCTGGACCGTGGTGGAGCACAGGACCCTTTCTGCAACCCAGGAGGACGCCACGAACTGTGGCAAGGAACCACTGTAACGCCCCGGCCCCTCCCGGGCCGCCGACATTACCGATAACTGCTTTAAGAATCGTTGACTATCCCCACAAATCATCACGAGTCTTTCCAGCATTCTTCGTCGTTGCTCACACGCTGCCTGGGAAAACTTCCCAAGAGGTCACCCATCCTAGTACTACTCCCAGCCAAGCACACTTAACTGAGGAGTTCCCAACAGATGAGCTACCATAAAAGAAGGTGCACCTTGGTGATATATAAGTAGTCATTTCAATCCTCTAAAGCCACACTTAACCATATTACCCAGGGTGTTACAGTCACCCCCACTTAAGCGCACAATGCCCTCGTTGTGCCACAATCCACTCCAGAATCTTTGCCCCGCTAGGTGACTCCCCATGGATCTCTCTTCCACTGGCGCAGCTCATGGTCGCGGGTCGGCTCTGATACAATCTGTAACGCCCTAGCCCCTCTCGGGCCGCAGACATTACCGATAACTCCTTCAAAGATCGGTGACTGGCCCCACAAATCACCACGAGTCTTTCCAGCGTGCTTCGTCCTCGCTCACACGCTGCCTGAGAAAACTTCCAAGGAGGTCACCCATCCTTAGTCTACTCATAGCCAAGCACGCTTAACTGAGAGGTTCCCAACAGATGAGCTACCATAAAAGAAGGTGCACCTTGGTGATATAAGTAGTCATTTCAATCCTCTTAAGCCAACTTAACCATATTACCCGGGGTGTTACAACCACGGACCGTGGTGACCCCCACCATGGACCGTAGCAGGGCACCACAGACCAGGGTGTCCCTTGCCACCTCCTTGGTGGTCCTCCTTTGCCCCTTTTTCGGTGTTTCGGCCTCCCCGTGTAATAACCCATCCCAAAATCGTGTTTAATTATCTATTAATCACTGTAATTATTCAAATCGCGTTATAAATTTTTCGCGTTTACCTTTATTTATCTATTTATTTTATTTAGTGATATCGGTGTCAAGTCTCGTGCAGGAGATGGCTAAGGTGCCGGACTATCGGCTTAAAAGTTTACTTTACACTTTTATTCGATAAGTTAAAGTATTTCAGGTTGTATGTTTTACGTTATAAATTTATTTACCGAGAAACGGTTATTATTTTTTTTTCCGCCTCGATTTATATACATATTTTACCGTCCAAATTTTAATTTATTTAATTTCATTCCCTTTATATTATTTCAAGTGGTAATTTTACTCATTTTATCCTATTTTAATCCAAGTCCTAATTTATTTTACCCAAAGTGTTACCGATTAATTTTCTTGAGTACAAATTAATTATTTTTAGTCTAGTACATTTACAATAACTTTATTTTAATTAAAGTTTCAGATTTAATTAAGGTTTTATTCTAGTTATTAGTGGTATTAGTTTTATGTAGATGATATGTATTTATATATGTATTAGTTATAAGGGGCTTAAGTCTTCATTCTTCCATTCAAATTAGACAACACTCCCAAGCTCTCACTTCTCCTCTTCCTCCAAGCCGGAGCCACCCAGCCCAGCCCTGCCGCCTCTGTTCCGCCACCGCCGGTCACCACCGGAAAAAGTGACCGCCGGCCTTCTCCTTCCTCCTCTTGTGTTTTCATCCAATTTCAACTCCAAGGGTAATCTCTCAAACCCCAATTTCAATTTCTATAAACCCTAATCTGAAATTACATGTTTTATATATGTTTCTTTTGTAAATTTACTCTCTTTTTACTCTCTAAATTCATGAATTCAAGTGTATAATTGGATTGGTTAAGTTAGGGTTTGAGTTTGGAGTATGTGCATGTGTATTTGGATGAGTTCTTGAGGTTTTCTTGTTAAATTCTTGATGCATGTGAATTTCTTGGTATGTTGCTGAGTATTAAGGGCTGGTTGTATATGCTAAGTTTATTATTTTAGTGTTATCATGTTTAATTTGGGTGAATTAGTGATGATTTGGTGAAAGAGTTCAAGAACAAGTCCTTCATGTTGAGTTTGTGTTTAATCCATGGTTGCATGTGGGATTTAAGCTCTTTGATGAGTTAACTTTCAAGGTTTAATTCTGGAAATATAGTGGATTATAACCAAAGTGAGGTTTGGTTGAGAATTAGTGTGAATTAAGGGTTAAATGTACCATTAGAGCTGAATTTAAGAACACATTAGATTCTGTTTTAAATCTGGAAATTTACAGCAGCATAAAAGTGGGATTTTTGCCCAGATTTCTACTCCATTTGATAGCTTAAGGTGTTAGCAAACCGTAGGCTTTGGAATTTCTAATTTTCGACTTGTATAGCCAGTTATGACCGAAACCGTGAAGGTACGATTTTATATACGAAATTTTGAGTCAGTGTTTTGAGGGCTGTTTTTCGCCCCTTTGGAGACCTTTTTGGTTTTTATGGTAAACATGAAAGTTTTAGGCCTCTTTGCAAGCTTTCCGGAAAGGTATAGTTTGTAGTCATACGATGTCGGGAGTGTGAGATATGAGCCCGGGAAGAAGGGCTGTCTACTTGAAGTTTCTGTCCAGTTTACCCTTTATAAAATTCCAACTTTAAGGTTCTAAACCAAGTCAATAGGGGACTTTAAGCATTGATAAGTTATGATTATATGTTATAATCTTAGGTTAAGGTCTTAAGAGGGAAAAGTATGATTTTGGAAGCCTAAGTATGTCCTAAGGTCTTTTAGCCAAGGGTAGTGTTGTAAACACAAGTTATACATATCTTCCAATGAGTGTTAGTTAAGAGTTCAATATCTTTGGGTTGATCAAAGTTTTATCTAGCTAATGACTTCCAAGTTCTAAATAACTCTCAAGTTAAGTTTCTCTAAGTGCTCAACTCAAAGTTTATTCCTCAAACTCCTTTATTCATTCTTCTTTCATCAATCGTGACATCGACTTCGTTTTTCTCTAAATAAGTCTAGAGGAACCCTTCTTAATCTCATTTTGACCTTCAATCTTTGGTTCTTATACTTCATTTATCTAAGCTATCTTTCCAAGATTCAAGTGCCCTTCTTTGATTTCACCTTTCTACATCAATTTCCCTATGTAATTTCATTCCGGAATTCCTAATTTACTCTACTCTAGCTGCTGTCCGGGCCCATTTTGAAGCCCTTCCACTCGTTTTTAGCCTCTGGTTCTGTTGACAAAGTTGTAGATTATATTTTTCCCTATTCTGGGATGTACTCTTTCACTTCGTTTCGATTTTCCTAACTCAAGTTATGCTATAAACTCTATTTTCTAGACAACCTGAAATTTTATTCCTAAAGTTATTTCATTAATTTTACTAAGTTTCTAAACTAGTGAATCTAATTTAGAACCTTATTCGGTTCTTCATTTCTACTTATTCTTATCTTAGTTGACAAGTTTCAAAAGCCATCTCCAAGCCGAAATGCGCCAAGGTCTCTAACGTTTCAAGGTACGTGAATTGTCCAGCTTTTACGATCTAAATTATAGTCGTAATTCATTCAACTTATGCCATGTCCAGTTTTATGGTTTACAATGACTTTATATTTAACAGTGGACCCGCATTCTATGCTTATTCTTACTTCCATGTTTTAGCACTCCTGATCAGAGTGCCTTGACCTGGCCAGTGTCGACTGCTTGACAGTCACCCATTCCAAGTTTAGATCAACTTGGGCATACGCGTGTGTGAGGTGCTTGCACCGATCGTAAGGGTTCCACCTACTTTCTATCTTCATTGATTTATATTATGCATATGTTTATGTTCATGTCATGCAAGTCCTATTTTAATATCCTTCCCTTGTTTTCAAAATGAATTTAAATGCCGGCACCAAAACCGTTTTCGAACGGTTTACGTGCTGGAGGTTTACGTACTGAGTGTTTCCCCACTCACCTTTTTGCAATGTTTTAATGTTTTGTTTTAGGAGGTTCGAGCTCCCAGGGCAAGGACAAGTCGGTTGCAAAGTAATTCAAGGTTCTTGAGGTAGTTCTCTAAGGTTTTCATCGGTCAGCAAGGGCAAGCTGGAATTCTTGGAAGTTGTTCTAGTTTTTAAGTTATGTTAAAGTTATGTATTTTATCCAGGGGTTGTATAAGTTTTATTAGTGAAGGTTCTCAAGTTAGTAAGTTATCTTGTGGTTTTGGAAGTATCTTTTGTGTGTTGTTGCCTTGTCTCTTTTGGGAGACGGCGGTAATGCCTCGACCTAAGGTGTTCCGCTGCGCTAATCGCAGGTTTGGGTCTCTAAGTGTAGTCTTAACCTTGTGATTAAGGTTGGGGTGTTACACCCCGATTCAATCCCTTGTTGATCCGTCCCTCTTTCTAACATACTCTTACCTTAGGGTACTGGCTTGTGTGACCCTATGGAACCAACTCTCACGGTTGTGATTGAACTGTTCAATCATTAGTTAAGGGATCTTCTAGCAAAGACATCAACCATCGTGCCACGTTGATTTGAGTACTCGGTTGTATTTGAACATTATCGGGGCACTCCCAACATAATGACCAACATCTTATTAATACAACGGTTTCTTTGGGAAATGGTGCAACAATTGGGATTGGAAAATCAGTAGAGATTGTGAGTGGTACTGATAACCATCTGGAATCAAAAAAGTCCAACCAATCATCTCCTCATGATCGAGAATTATTGCCAAATGATCATGATGATATTAGCTCCTTATCTTCTGGCAGTGACTCCATAACTAATGCAAGAGCTTACATTGCTGAGAAAGCTATCAAGTTTATAAAAGATAGTGGTTTTATGAGAGAAAAGAAAAACATCAATCCAAAAAAGCTCTTTGAAGGCAAGTTATCTGCTAGAAGAAAGAAAAAGATCAAGAAGAGTGAAAGGAGGAAGAACGCAACTGCAATTTCTCCACCTTCATCTGAAGGTGGGAATTTTGTAGAATGAGAATGGGCACGTGGATTGTGAGGGGAATAGCAGTAAAGGAGTTGAATGTTAGGGGTTTTTGGGGCTAAGGAGAAAAAACCTTTTTGTGTAATCTCTCTATGAGCAGGAGAGACTTGACATCATGGGCCTTGTTGAGTCCAAGCATCACTTTCACAACGAGTGGGGAATCAGACAAAGGTGGAGAATGCAAGATGTCTTATATTCTGACATACTAGCTGATGGAAGAGCTGGAGATATAATTGTGAAGTGGCTAGAGGAAACGTTTGTTGTGTCAGTAATTGAAAAGGGGGATGGTTGGATCTGTCTTGTAGGTCATCATGTTTAATGCAAGTTAGATTGTGTTGTGGGTATCATCTACTCCTCACATGCTCCTTTGTATGGTCAGTGTGGTCTGAGGTTATGCAATCCTTGGGCCAAACTTTTCCAGCAGGAATGCCCCTTGAGAAAAATGTTTGAAGCTTGGACTCAGGTCAAATTTATGAACAAAATCAGAATAAGTTGCTGAATTGCTACCTTCTTTGCATTTGTGTGATCTATTTGGAGTCATAGGATTGAGTTGTGTTTGATAATCATGAAAGAAATAAGGAGTTGGTTCTGCAGAGAGTAAATTGGAGGGTCTCACTATGGCCATCAGAATGGAAGGAGGAACACCCTTTCTCATTTGATATACTGGGAAGGAATTTTCATTGCATCCCTGTCATTTTCTAGTGAATGTCAGCTACTGGTTGGCTGTCTATGGTGTCTTGTTGCTGCATCTAATTGTCTCACTGTTGTAAACATAAGGCACTAAATGTGATTGTGTGAGTTGTAGCTTGTCTGTTGGGGTTGCACTCTTTTCTCTTAGGGTTGCACTATTTCCTCGTGTGTTTGAGTGGGATGCACTCAATGATCATTTCTAGTGTGCTCGTTGAGCAGTTGCTCTGTTTGGTGCTCCTTGGCACCTTTTTGTGGTTTGAATAAAAGGGATTAACGGTCGCTACTTATAAAAATAAAAATAAAAACATCCTTTCAGTTTTTACCAAATTATTGTAGGTGATACAAATTATGGATGGTGCTCCCAGATGCGCGAAACTTTGTTTGTCTGGTTTACCAATGGTGCTTCCATATGGAAAAAATATTATTTTAAGTATATTAAATTTAAATATTATTTGTAAGTTGATTGAATTATGAATATTAGTTTTAATTTCATTATTTCACAATTCAACAATTGTAAAATGCTCATTAAAACATTAAAATAATATTTATAAGCTTCATAAAAAATTTCATAAAAATGTAGTACAATGTTCGTACAGAATTTATAGAGGCAAAACGTACTAATAATAACAATAAAAAAAGTACATGAAAAGTAATGTTTTATAACAATGCTCATAAAATCCAACATAATGCTCATAAAAATACTAGAACAATGTTCATGAACATATTATATAATGTCCTTAAACCTAACTGCAATGCTCAAAATGTGAGGAAAAATGTTCATCAAAAAATGCACTACAATGCTCAAAACCTTTATAGAAACAAAACATGATAATAATTACAATAAATAAAATAAAATTTAAAAAGTATGATTATATAACAATGCTATTAGAACTCAATGCACATTATATATATATATTGGAGTGCACGTATTAAAACTTTCCTGATACAAACTCAATGCACACTAATGGCTTACACATATTAAAACTACTTTTAAATACTTAAGCAAACGATGAAGTACATTCCAATGTTTTTGACTAAATGTAGTTGGTAATGGCTAGACCTGGCAATTCTCGACCCGACCCGGAAACCCGACCCAAACCGACCCGCAAAAAGTGGGTTTTGAACACGAAATTTTAACCCGGACCCGAAAATGACCCAACCCAAATAACCCGGTAAAAAACGGGTCAGGTCGGGTCAGGTTTGGGTCGACCCGTTGGGTCAGACACTTTAATTTTAAGTGTTTTGTCTACTTTGGCCTTGTGCAAAACAATGGGTCCATTTCATGAAAATTAAGGCCCAAAAGTAAAATATTGGGTGATTTTGGAAAGCTATGCGTAGAAAGAGACATACAAATGATCAATCAAATAACAAATGACCAAAACAAAATCCTAACACTGTCACTCATTCACTCTTTCAGTGAACCCTCAAACTCCTGCAGTCCCGCCTCTCTACTCTCTTTCAGTAAAATAGTGTATTATTGTCCAAGGTCAAAGTTCAATGCATTATTGTCCAATATCCCAAAAGTTTAGTATATTAGCATCTCAAAACCCTATATATTTCATAAGTATTGTTATTCGTGGATTGTTGACGTAAACCGCATAATACTTGTAGACTTGAAGATTGCCAAATTTTGTCCCTTAGGTGTATATTAATATGTCTATACAACTGTGACATATCGTGGTGGTCGAACTTGGAATGGAATGGTACATTACACATGTGTCTTTGACTAATTATAATCAATTTTATTAGTTGTAAGTGATTGAGAAAAAGGGCGTTTATGACCCGTAAACCCGACCCTAACCGCCCGAGACCGGAATACACCCGACCCGTATTTACCCGAACCCGAAATACACCCGACCCGTATTTACCCAAACCTGATATACGACCGACCCGTAACCCGCCCACCCGCCCTATTGACAGGTCTAGTAATGGCTAAATGTAGTTGTTTTCCATTTTTAGTGGGGATTGTTGGTAATGGCTAAATGTAGTTGTTTTCCATTTTTAGTCATTCAATTTTGTGGTTCCCCTTTTTATCTCCTTTTTAGTTCTTGTTTTTTGTGGCTGTTGGCTTCCAGTTTCTCCTATAAATTGGAGCCTCTGGAGGACTGTGTTCAGCATCGAATACAATTCTCTTCTCCTCTCCTCTCCTCTCCTCTTCCTTTCTGGACACACAGTTTTGCATACTCCATATCCTTGGCCACGAGTACACGTGTCCCGGGATAATCTGAGTTAACCTTGGGGAGCGACCGGCAATTCCGATTGGCACCGAGGTCGGGCCGTAATCGCTTTCAAGGCAGTGGTTCTTCCACGGCTCAGTTTTCTTGTGTTCTCCACAGCCTTGATTCGTTTCTTTCCCAGCAGCCTTGATTTTTCCAACATATATATATATATATACACACACACACACATATATATATGTGTGTGTGTGTGTGTATTTTTTACAATAAGATGTAACTTTGAACTTTCTATATTTAAACAAAGCTCATGTTGTACAATGGATGTAGGGGAGGGTGAACAACCCAAGCCCTAGTGCATATTGAAAACTATGTCAATGATGGCAGTATATTTTTTCCTATGTTTTGTGAAAACGAGAACTCCATTTTTTACATCATCTACCAGGCCAGTCAATATCTAAGTTTCCCAACTTGTCCTCTTCCCATGCACTTTGTTGTTTCGATCCCACCATGGCGTCATTTATGGTATATGTAGACACAGAAAATGGCGACATATACATACATACATGGCGCCATTTATGGTATATGTAGACGCAGAAAATGACGACATATATATATATAATTATATATATATATATATATATAATTTAACGGGTTCATGGGTCATATCCACGAGTCCGTGCCTAGACCTAGACTGGGACCCCTCAAAATTTTAGTGAACCTAGACTCGACTCGGGCCCAATTGGTCCACATTTTTTGGACTCAGACCCGCTTACATGGGTTGGGTCCAGGACCCACTGACATCCTAATCTTAATCAAATCACTTTTCAAGTTGTGACTTGGATAGTTTCGTTCGGGTTGCCTTCGGGTTCGAATCAAAACGCGATCACTCATCTAGGTGTTTGTCCATGTTCGGGTTTCGAGTCTGGCAATTTTTTGCCATGTCTACCCCAAGTATGATATCTTATTGTCCAAGAAAAAGTTCAGTACATTATTATCCAATACCCACAAAGTACAAAGATTTATAATTTTAAATATTAAACATAGTCAAAACATTCTTATATAGTTAGGCTTTGTTCTTTTCGGATGTAGGCTAATTAGAGGGAACATTAAGTAGAAAAAGTAAGTTAGATTGTGTAAGTGTTGGCAGGTAGGATAGTGTTTTGGAATTTGAGTCATATCAGCCACACATTTAAATATATTAAATTTTAAATATATATTTTATAATTTTTAATAAGGTATTGCGAACAAGGCAAGACATATTAATCACATCCATTATTAATTAAATATATGAATTTTTAAATATATATTATGTAAGATAAATAAGCTAATTTGAGAATAGATAATTTAAGTAGAAAAAATTGTAGCGCTCTTTGGCATTTGACAATTCGGTATATGGTTGTATAAATCATGGCTAAGAGGTCGCTAATTATAAATTAAAAAAAAATTGTGTAGTAGTAAATTAGGCAGGATAAATTTATTTATATGGAAATGGCATGGAATACTCTTCAATTTATAATTATACTCTCTCTATTTCATATTAATTATGCAAAATATCATTTTTGTCTAAGAATTTCTTATAGTATATTTTATCAAAAAATCACAACATTATATTCTTATAATAGTATTTTTCATTATGAATCTTATGGTAGTAGATTCATATATTAAAATATTGTTGTTGGATTTTGTAGCCCATTGGATCCTCAGTGGGGTCCAGAACCTAAGAAGAATTGACAGAGGATACAGTTTTAATCTAATTCTAATTCTCTGTTCAAGTCAGATACTACTTGTTGTTATTTGAGTTTTAATCTGACTCTATTTATTCTCCTAGCCATCCTATAAAATAGGGTTCAATTTTCTCCATTTTATTTCACAGCGAATGACGAACGGTAGCATCATTTGACTCTAACAGAGAGCCAGAGAGGGATAAAATGTTGAGAGAGAGTCTGTTTCACCAATATTTTCCCAAGTGTATCCTGAGAGATTGTGAGATGAGAGTCAAAGAGTTTTATATTGTAATCTCATTTCCTATTGATCGCATCACACCCTGTAATAGTGATAGTGTTGTACTCCTCTCATAGTGGATTATTTTTCTGGTTGTCACCGTCCGTAGGTTTTTCTCCGAGTTGTTCAGTTTCCAACGTAAACCTGGTGTTGTCTTATTGCTTATTTTTTGCTCCTGAATTTTGTTGTAATTTATGTCATCTCAATTTTATTTTCGCTTCTTGTAACCTTGCAATTACTCACTTTTTCCCTAACAATTGTATATATTGAGAAATTTATGATATCAATTATAATCAATATAGAATGAAGGGAGTAACATTTAATAACTCAAAAAAAGAAAAACAAGATTGTTAAAATATGGTGTTAGGGGAGGGCAGGGTCGGGATATTGGTACTCCCTCCGTTCCATATTAATTGTCATAATTTTGACTTTTACGGTCTTCAATATCATTCTTTGATTGATAATTTCTTACATAATATGTTATTAGCAATTGCAATATTACACTATTATGATAGTATTTTTCGTTACGAATCTAACAACGGTGATTCTATATAACAACTCATTGTATATATATCTATATATATATTGAGAAATTTATTTTTAAAATTTTTGAAATTTGACTACACAATTTTCAAAGAAGATAATCAGTAGAAATAGCATTGTAAATTAGGGTAGGACCACGTACCACATGTATGTTATAGCTATGCGGGAGGAAAGTGGTAGTGATGGCTTACGTGATTGCGTGCATGTGAACTACTTTCTGTCGTCTTCTTCTCTACTAATACTAATTGGTTTTGTTTGGTGAATAGACATTATCTTTTTCTTCAGTAGCCTAAATTGTCACGTTGTTCACGTACTTAACTTTTAATTAGGAAAATTGGAATCTAATAAACCAAATTTTTGGTCCATTTTGATCTAACAAACTAAACTTACGTTTTTGCTAATGGCATACCATACTTAACATTATATTTTTTTGATTGAACCTGAGTCAGATTGGGAGAGGGCTGTCAAGTCATAAAACACAAGCTATCAACATTTTTCTTTTATTTTTTGGCTATAAAATAGTCCCCCTCGGCATAAAAAAATTCCACATCATTTTTCCAGTGACCGGAAAGTGGTGGAGGTTCAATCAAAAAAATATAATGTTAAGTATGGTATGCCATTAGCAAAAATGTAAGTTTGGTTTGTTAGATCAAAATGGACCAAAAGTTTGGTTTATTAGATTCCAATTTTCCTTTTAATTATGCATACTTTGGTGTAAATTTTAGGTACTTGTATTTATATTTAGTTATATAGGTAAGAGTAGGGGGAGTATGCCCCACACGTCAATATTTTGATTTTTGAAATTTGGTTGCCACTTTGCCGGTAAAGTCATTACCTTATTTCTATTTATTTACCAAGGTGATCACTTGCATTGTCGGGTGTTGGCCCCATTTATCCCTCAACAACTCACCTTGATAATTGTAAATTTTGGGATGATGTTATTTCATGTAAAATTATTGAAGCGGTATTTGATCGAAAGAGGGCTTTGGTGAGAGAGGTATACGGATTAAAGATTATATCAATCAAGAAGAAGTGAATTGTTTTTTAGGTGGTTTCTTTGCTGTTTATAGGTATTTGTAGTTGTCTTTAGCTATTGCAGTTTATTTTTGGGTTTTGTTCCTGCTGTTTTGTGGATATTTTGTATCATCTTGATGCTTTATAACTTTTTTCGCTTCCAACTATTAAAAATAAATCATTGTAAGCGAGACTCATTTCAGAATGAGCATTTTCAATTCATATTTTATTATGATTAATAAATTTTATTAAGGTCATGTTCTTTAAAGTGGTAGCATCAAGTTACGTTTAGTAAAGTAATAAAAAGAAAAATAAAGATAAAATTTGTGATAGACAAGTTAGTGGTGGAGTAAAGATATTTTATTAATAAAATTTTATCTTGGGTTTGAGTGTTTTGTAGGGAATTGAGTAAAGTAAGGTAATGTTAGACAAGGATAAACCTAATTACCAATCTAAAGAACAGGACCTAAAATAACTTTTAATTTTTATGTACAAGTGTAACTAGGACAATAACTGAATCGAGTCGGAGCAGCTCGAACTCGATTAAACTAAAGCTCTGCTCGAGTTCCTCTCGGATGCCTATAAAGTTGAGCTTGAATTTAGAGGGGCTCAGTTCAAGTTCAAATCTTTTAAGTATTTTAGGTAGGAAATAGGTTTTACTCCATAAATATAGGTAATTTATGTATTAATTTAGATGTTTAAAATTTAATATTGAAGCATAAATTTATGAATTTTCTAGTTAAATTTTGTAACACTCAAGCGCTAATGTTCAAATTCTACTTGATTAATTATATTCTAATTGGAAAAAAATATTATTTTCTAGCTAATTTTAATGAATATCTACTTATTTAGTAATTTACTTGATTTTTACTTTGAAGTTAGAGAGTTCTAATTTTTTTTATTAAAATAAGACAATTCTAGTCGAGCCAAGATATATGAATCGAACCCAAGCCCGACCCTAGACTTTGAAAGCTCCGGGAGCATCAAGCCTAGCTTTTCGTAACTAATTTGAGCCCTTGCAATAGTCGATTTAACTCGTTTACACCTTAAATGAGACTAATAATTTGTCAAGGAATAAATTTCATATAATCATTTCAAATAAGTTATTAATCACCATGTATATATTGAAAATCATCACCAAATTATACGTCACCCAATAAATTATGATGAGAGACCCATCATAAGATTAAGTAATAAATAAAATGTTTGTCTTAAAATTTCGTGGTGTAAAGGCTTCTATCAAGTCTTGTCATATCTACTTTTGATGAATCTTTGGGTCTCAATTATCAAATGTTGTTTTAGTTATCAATGGTTAGTCATTTCAATTAGTTATTTTTACCTAACTCTTTAGGCTCACACTATATCATGTTTGTATTCATTTCTAGACCTCAAAGTACACTTTATAGTCTTTTTAATAAGATTTGAATGAGATCAATCAAAGGTCGGACAAGAGCATTATGGTCATTTTAAGTTGGTTGTCAATGGAATAATTTACAAAATGGGTCAGTTTTAACCCTAAAAAAGTCAAAAGTCAACCTCTATGTACCCAAGGTGGATCGGTTCGCTTTCATTGAAAATGGCCAAAGTCAACCCATACAACTACAAGGTTGGACGGGCTTGTGTTAAAGTCAGCTGAAAGTCAACCTCGGGTATCTAAAGTCATCCCACTTTGCTTCAAGAAAGCTAAATTCAGCCCATGTGCTCGAGGCTGACCGGGTTTATGTCTTTCCTAGATTATATCCATATCATTTTCCAAATGTTAACTGACACCGAATCTTTTCCATTTAGGCAGTAATATCTCCTAAATTTGCTAATTGCAGGGATATTTACCTTTTACACAAATATTTTTATTCTCACAATATTCTCATAATATTCGGTCATCCTCCAATATAAATAGAGGTCTAGCCCCTAATTATTTCTCGCTCCTGAGTTTCCCTACACTGAGGAAATTCTTCTCACTTCTCCCTCCTTTTTGTCACTTTATGTTATTTGCATAATTGTTGTTTTGAGGTTAAAATTATTTCAATTTCATTATTATTCTTCATTCTTATTTATTTAATTATGTAGGTTTCTATTTGATGATCATATCTGTATAAAATGTACAATATTCTTATATTCTTATAAATCATGCATTCAATTGTTAAATTATGAAATAAATTAATTCCTCTCCTTCTACTCTTTCTTAAGAAAAAAAAATCATATTTAGTGGATTCTATTTATTAAAACATGAAGGTCAAAAGGTTCTTTAACCTTTATATCTGTAGCCTTACCGCAAAATCTAATATGTGACTCGCAGGTTGTAGTATATTTCAAATTAAATTTGTTAGTTTATCTTTAGAAATAGACTAGTAAATCTTTTAATTATAATTTGCATAGATTAATTTGCGTTTGTTCAGTTAATACGCATTAAAATTTTCTAACAAAATTAGAAAATCAACTGGGAAAATACCGCAACCGAGATGTTTCCAAATGCACCACGAGGTCGACCAACCATGTGGTCAATCTAACATCCTCTCTAGGTCGTTGACCGCAAAGACCCTGCTAACCTGGAACAACAAGGTCGACCGACCTTCCCGGTCAATTCAAGGGTCTTCGATTGGTGCACCACTTTATTTCTTCAATTGTCCTCTCGGCTGTTTGGTTTAATTATTCGCTCGAATTTCTTGAAGTTATGAATTGATTTTACAAGTGTGTGCATGAATCTAAAGAATTGTTAATTGTTTCCTAAAGCAATAATTCCTTATTTAAGTATTAGCTAGGCAACCCTTTTTTGCTTGTATGCCCTTCAATTTAAGTAGAATATCGAAAGATCACCTTTTTAAAAGGGATTTTTCGGGGTCATACAGTTGGAAAGGTTTAACATAAGAAACTATAATGGAGTTTCTACTCCCTTTGCTGCTCATTATTAATTGTATGGTGATTAATGCCCTAAGTCTGAGTTGGTAATTTTATGTATGTTATAGTGTAACTAGACTAGACTTGTCACTTGTAGTTTGTGTAGCAATTAGATATATGTAAAATCCAAGTAAGGAGCATTGAGAAGGTGTGAAGTGGATCCTTCTTTATGTGAAGGGTGGTTTGAATAAGGGCTTAGTGTATGATAAAGATGGAGCTGCAAAGGTTTATGTTGCAGGCTACGTTGATATTGATTATGGTAGCGATCTTGAAAGGAGACGCTCAACTACAGGATACGCGCTCACTATGTGATGCGTCTTGGAAGGTTTCACGTCAATCTTTAGCGGCTCTTTCTATTACAGAGGTTGAGTATATAGCTACTACTAAAGGGGAGAAGGAAGTTACTTGGCTAAGGGTGCTAGTTATGGAGCTTAGGGTGGCATGGGGTGTGAGTGTGGTGTATTCAGATAGCTAGAGTATTGTTCATCTTACCAAAAATATGCTTATCACTCAAAGATCAAGCATATTAGCATCAAATGCCACTTTATCAGAGGCATTGTTGCTACAAGGAAGATTATTGTCAGGAAGGTTCATGGTTTTGAGAATCTCGTTGATATATTGACTAGCCACTTCTTATCGCTAAGTTTGAGTTTCTTGGACTTAGTGGACATTTATTGCATATAAGAGCCTTCTAGGGTTGTGTCTTGCAAAGGGGTACGAGGGTGGCAGCAATCTAGATGATTGGCCAAGATGTTGGATTTTTGCTCCAAGGTGGAGTCCGTTAAGGGTGTCCCATATATTACCATAAAATTTATCATTATTATTATTTATATGATCTCGGTTATGTTTCCTAATTTTGTTAGCAAATTATTTTACCTTTCCTTATTTCTTTGGCTTCCTTTTATATTAGATCTGGTTGTAGCTTAACAATCAAGGGTACCCCTCCTTAAATACCCGAGTTGTTGAAGACTTTTAAGCATCTTGTGTGAGTACTTTGAGATTTCTTCACATTGTAATTATATAATGTTGGAGAGTGTGAAAGAGTTATTAAGATTAGGGTTTAATCTATGTTGAATGATCAATCACGCATTGTTATTGTGGTTCAGCTGTACTCTTTTATGTCTCATAGTAAATATTTTCTTACTGTTGCTGTCCATCGATTTTTCTTCCAGTTCTTGAGTTTCCATATTTATGGTTATTGGGTTTTATAGCCCATCAGATATCCTAAGGTCCAAAATAGTCGCTATTTATTTAACCCTAATTTTGTTGTTTAGTTAGTTGAGTCGTCGATTATTCTTTTGTAGAGTGCTTTGAGATTTCTTCACGTTGCAAGCCTATACTAATGGAGAGTGTGGGAGAGTTATTGTGATTAGGGTTTAATCTCTATTGAATGATCAATCACGTACGCATTGTGATTATGGTTCAGTTGTACTCTATTCTATCTCATATTAGATTATTTTCTGACTGATGTTGTCCACTGATTTTTCTTCCAGTTCTTGGGTATCCCATATATTTCTCGTTATTGGGTTTTATAGCCCATCAGGTCTCCTAAGGTCCAACATAGTCGTTATTTATTTAACCCTTATTTTGTTGTATAGTCAATTGAGCCGCCAATTATTCTTTTCTAGAGTGTTTTGACGGTTCTTCACATTGTAAGTCAATAATATTGGAGAGTATGAGAGAGTTATTGAGATTAGGATTTAATCTCTGTTGAATGATCAAATCACGTGTTGTGATTGTGATTCGGCTATACTATTTCTTATCTCATAGTAGATTATTTTCTAATCGCTGTCATCCATGAGATTTTCTCCTAGTTCTTGGATTTCCCATGTATCTCTGGTTGTTGGGTTTATGTCTCATTGGATCCTCCTAGGAGTCCAACATAGTCATTATTTATTCAACCCTAATTTCGTTGTATAGCCAGTTGAGTCGTCTGTTATTCTTTTTTAGAGTGAGAGAAAAAGGATAGGAAGTTCTCCCCATTTAATCCTATATTATTGGAGAGTGTGAGAAAGAGTGTTGAGATTGGTGTTAATCTCTTTTAAAGGATCGAATTACACATTGTGATTGTCATCGTGTTGTACTCTTTCCTATCTCATAGCAGATTTTTTTTCCAGGTTGGCATTGTATGTGGGTTTTTCTCTAAGTTCTTGTGTTTCTCACGTATTCTTGGTGTTTGTTTTCATTGATTTTGTCATAATTCCTATCATCTCTGTTTCGCTTCCGCTTAATTTGCAGTATCCAGGTTGTACTCTGAATTTCCTTTCTTCGGCGTTTGTTTTCATTGATTTTGTTACTTCCCTGATTTTGTGTAATTTCAACCATCTCTGTTTCGCTTCTTTGAATTTCCTTTTATCAAACTTGAAGGCAACAACCCCTAGGTAATAAGGTTGCGCCCAAGACAAATGCTAGTCGTAGCCATCGATGTTAGAGCCCTGATAATGCATACTCATGCATTAGGCTCAAGGTGGGTAGCCAAATGACTATGATATAGATAACGACCACCTTAAGGACACTCATTCATCACGGGGTCGAACATCTCAAGCACATATTTCTATCTAATGATCAATTTGTCCGACTATTGTAGCCTTTGATGACTAAAACTAAGACTTGTAATCATGCTAAAATCGTATGGCGTAATGAAAGCTCTCCAAGTGTTAAGTGAAAGGTATTGATTGTATCTCACAACCTCTTTCTAAAAGCACAGATAAAATAGTAAGGTATATGTTCGCCAAATACTCTCAACACATCATAAAATGTGATGAGGCATTCTCACAAAAGTATAGGGCTTGTTGTTGCACCGCCCTTGCATAATGTTTTAGGGCACCACCCATCTTTACACATTCTCCCTAAAATAAGAAAATTTTAATGGTCATTAGCAAAAGGGCATAGCACCAACCAGGTTGGAAGGCTCGAATCATCAAGACCAAATGACAAAACACAAAGAAGGGGACAAAATAAGGGCCCAACCCTACAACGTTCAAGGCGTCACTAGACCGCCACACCCCATGACGTGGCTGGCCTTGGATCCAAATGTCTTTCAGTGTCGGCTAACCTCAATTGAAGGTTGAAGATGGACCCAACCAACTTTCGAGCAACTTTCTAAATCGATTTGATGGAGCGCACAACGCTAGTTCGAATAATCGATTGGAGCAAGGTTGCTTAAATATATTTCAAGGCTCAATATCTTCAATTGAGATCATCTTATAAGAGGTTATACCCACATTAGTCCCAAGCATACTACTTAGCCTATGTATAATAAAAAAAAAATAAACACCAACACGAATTAAAAAACGAATCCTCAAACAACTTGTGAAGGAAACTAAGTCGAAGTCCATCCTTGCCACACGACATTCCAGCCCATCCCCTACTTCCAAGCCACACAGCATCCATGCCCATTTCGAGCCATATCCAACTCAATTTTAAATGACAAGAATACGTCTATGAAAAAGTATTAAGGCCAAGCATCTTGAGCTAAATGACATTTCACGGTTAAAACTTCTTGCACGTATGCAAATGGCTTGAACGCTAAAAAGAAAACTCAAAAACATGTTGGAGTGTTCAAATGTAAATGTGAATTATGTTCCTCTAGATACCACAATAAATATTAGCCTACTACTCTCGAATCTTTTTGAATAAATAAGAACCGAATCGATCGACCAGGTTATTGGCTAGAGTCTATAGAGCCAGATATAAGAGGGCCTCTCCGCTAAGTCTTCAATCTGGGGAGATGCCTAAAGGGTCACCTGGATGAAGCAGTTTATGTAGAGCAGTAAAGAGCATAAAGGAAGGGATTAAGGTCCGAATAGGATCAGGGGGGAAAGGGCTAATAATGGAGCATAAGTGGGCTAGAGTTGATGAATTACTGCTCAGACCAGGCATCAATCAGGAAGAATGGAAACAGAGAAATATTCGAGATCTAATGACAAGGGATATAGGCAAATCGAACTGTCAACTTATTCGTGCAAGTTTCCAAGTAAAGTCGGCAAACGCCATCCTGGCATACCTTGCGAGACCAACGTTGCAAGAGGGTAAAGTTATCGGGGAGGATCATATGATGGGTTATTCACAGTAAAGTCGGGTTACTTCTTTATTTGGCAAAAGGCAAGGGATGAAGGGAAATGGGGGGATTAGAATCTCTGTCTAGGAAGAAAAGAATTGGAATAAACTATGGAAGTTAAACGCACCACCAAAATGGAAGACACGCTTCTGGAAGATGATCCACAATGGACATCCAACTACAGGCAAGAGAATGAGCTAGGACAAGGAAGCCAACCTCTGGTGTGTCCTATGTGGTAAGGAAGTGGAGGCCAGTCAACACCTTTTTAAGGAGGGTGATTGGGTTACATTTTTGTGGTTTGCCTCAAACATTGGCATGGCGAACCAACAAGATGTGAAGGTTTCCCTATCGAATTGGATTCTTGACTGACTACACTTGTTGTTCAACCAAAAGGAAAACGGGGAAATCTTGCTACAAGAATTCCTCTGCATCCTTTGGAACATATGGATTGGGAGAAACATGAAAGTTTTTAATAACTCTCTTCCTTTTATGAAAGAAGTAATGAGTTGGGTAAAATCGAATTTGAAGATGTCCAGAACATTTGCTGTCATTAATAGATTCACATGTACAAGAGTTGATTCAGCATTATCGTGAGAAGGAGAAGACAAAAGCTTTATATAGAGGATGGACATGGGAGACCTAGACCATGTTATTTATTGTTGTGATGGAGCCTGGGACAGGACCACACTAGTTGGGGGAATCGGATGGGCTCTAAGGGTTAAGGAGACCAAGGCGGCGGTAGGAGCGGAAAAAAATTAGGACTATCACCATTGCAAACTGAACTTCAAGCCATAGAAAGCGCCCTCAAGGATGTGACAAGCAGGGGATTCAGGCGAGTGGGGATTTACATGGACGCATTACAAGTGATGACTGCCTTCCGAAGATCTGTTCAAGTGCATCCTACGCGTTCTCTTCTGTTAAATAATTGTAGGAGCTTATTGTTCAATTTCAATTTCTGTGGTATCTCTAAAGTAAGTAGACAAACCGTTAAGGAAGCACACACTCTGGCTCGAATGGCTAAGAGGGAACCATTCCATAATAGGTAGGTTTTAGTATTGTTGTCTGTCTACCCATACCCCAAAAAAATGAATAAGAATCCTATCAATTTTTATTCGGTGTTTTCATTGTGAACCAAATAAACTAAATAAAGCAAAAACTTTGAACAAAAAACTTAATCGTAAACCAAATGAACTATGCAATTCGATTTGGGATTTGTTGGATTTAGTTTTCGATTTTTTTGATTCAAAACTGAATAATGCACAATCCTAAACCCCTATCATAGTACTTATTATTGCTACAAATCTACCTATAATACTTTTGTATAATAAAATATAATAAATGCTGACCAATTTATTGTCAAATATTTTAAAATCCAAGTAATTTCTTGGAGCGCTCATTAACACTAGATTATTCATGATAAAGTCACGAAGAACGCGACCAAAGCTAGCTCAAATTAATTACAGAAGCTAGCCAGCAGCAAAGACAAAGAAAACTGTCATCTCTAATTGAAATGAAAATACGAGGCTTTAAATTAGTAACAGCCCCCAAAGAGAAGACTAATTAATTAATTAAGCTAAATTGCCTCAATAATTGTCATAATTATATATGATGCCGGTTACATTAATGCTTATACCAAGAAAACTAAAACTGTCGCTGAGCCTGATACACAGGAAGTGAGCCCAAGCCTAGCCAGGAGTTGCCTTCGGTAGGTTTGGATATAGCTTCACTCGACATATCAGGGATCTTTCCAATGAGCCTGCATAGTTCGGAGACACGGCAATCACTATGTATGAAAACAAATTGGAAGAGAAATCACTATGCCCTGTTTGGCAACCAAAGTTTGATAAATTTGAAGAGCAGTTGTGTTAAGCGATAGGTGTTTGGGTTAGCTGTTTAACTTTAACTGTTTGGGTTAGCTGATTGCAGGAAAAGTGTTTGGTAAACTAGCTTTTTGTGAAAAGCTATCTCAAAAAGCTTCCTCAAGTAGCTTTTAGAAAACTAGCTTATTAGGTCTAAAAAGCTAATATAAAAAGCTTGTTACCAAACACCTCAAATAGCTTTCTCACCTTAATCAAAAAGCTAATAGCGTTCAAAAAGCTAAAAGCTACCCCAAAAAGTTATTAGCCAAACACCCCCTATGTATGAAAATAGCTTGAAAACTTCAACATTTAAGGCCATGTTCTTTCTGCGGTATTTTACGGTATGGTGTGGTGGAATTGTGGTGGGTGTGGTGGAAATGTGGTAGGTTATTGGTATGTGAGGTTGGTGATGAAAGAGAATGTAAAAAGTAGAAGAGAAAAGTGAGGAGAAAGAAAAATAATGTTTTATGGTAAAATATGGTGAGTTGTGGCAAACTGCTGTATGTTGTGATACCGCAGTTTGCCAACCACAGAAAAGAACAGGGCCTAACTCATCGTGTGAGCAAACTCAGGCAGTCATGACCCGTTCTATTTTACGATGCGGTTGCAGTGCAACTGGTAGCGGTGTGGTAAAATGTGAAAAGTTATGATGGAATCTGGAAAGTTGTTGTGAAAATAATAGAAGGTGCGGTATATTTTAATTTGAAAATAATGATAAGTGGAAATAAAGTGAAAGTTTTGCTTTTTTTTTATTTAAAAAAAGATCACTTTTAATAGAAAGGGAAATGAAAAATTGCGGTGAATTGTAATGAAAATTGGAAATTTGCAATGTGTCGAAGCGCAAACGTACCCACCATAAAAAAAAAAAGATTTTAGCCAATCAAAATGCTAGGATGGTCAACATGAACAATTTGGAGGATTCAGATAAGAACTACCATTTTATCAATGACATTATTGCTCACAAAGCTATGAAATTTTGTACTGATTTGCAAATGTTGAAGACGAATAAATAAAAAGAAATCGGCACCCCTGTTCTTTGGATTGGATAAAATGAGGTTTGGATATATTGGATTGGATAATTTATGATAATTTTTTGGGGAATTGTATATGATTTTTTTAGGGAAATTATGTAAGGTTTGGACAGGATTAGATTGGATTGAAAAGAGTTATTGCGTAATGAAAGAAAGATTCCTTTGAAAAATTGCACTTGAATGTCTTGTGATCCTTTTGTATTTGATGGTTAAGCTAGTTTTATTTATTTTATTTTTTTGTTGACGCAAACAACTTAACTCTGTGCTTATCCTATGACATGTGAGTAATGAGCCAAATTTTAAACCCACCATTGAAAATGGTCCATGCTCTACTAGTTTCAAACATAAATGGCTAGAGCCCACAGCAACCTACTCATTTAGCCACCCACTGAATCAAGAAACTATTCTGAGATTTTCTAAAAGTAGATCCCCATTAAATTAGAACATGAAGTTCACATATCAACAGTTTCACGGGTTTACCGAATCTTAATTACCCCCTTTCCTTACCACAATCCTTAAAAATAAAAAATCACATTCAAACAAAGATAAAGCACGTTTTGCTACCAAAAATAAAAAAAGATAAAGCTAGCTGCGTAGACACACACACATACCTGTCCTTTCTTCTCTCCAGAAAACGATGAAGAGAAGCCTTCCTAGCAATAGGCAGATCTAACAAGAATACCAAACAAACCCAACATCAGCAAAACTAATCACAAAACAATTTCAGTACGTTTTCATACATACAATAGTTTCCATAACTTAGAAAATTACCAGATGCATTTGCCACAAGAGGCCTAGGTGATGCAGCAGTAACTGGGACCATACTCACGGGGGTACCAAAACTAGTAGCAATCAATGCATGGTTCATCTGTAGGTTTCGATTCTGGTACGGATTCAGGTACGGATTCAGGTTCGGGTTCTGGTTAGGACTAGCGGGGGATTCAACCTTCCTCTTCTTGAAGCTCGACTCAAAACAGCTAGCCAGATCCATTACTTCCTTGGCTTTGTCAGCAGATAAGTCATTGAACACCATCACTTGTCCTCCATAGAAGATTGTCATCTGCCCAGATGGAGGTTCAGGGCTCTCTCTTTTCCCCAAACTGTTCACAATTCACAAAGTCAGACGCAAAAATACATGCATATCATTATTCTCACCATCAATGTTTGCAGCTATGTAACCCAAATTCATCAGAATATGAGCAGAATAAACATAGCTTACTGCAGCAAAATTTACCCAGAAACGAAGCATTTTGTTAAAAATTGGAGGTTACCAAGGATGAGGAAGAGCAGAGTTGTTGAAAACAGAACTCTGAGGAAAGAGATTGACGCTGTGGCCAACAGAGCGGTAGGAATTCTCCTCAACAGGTTTTCCTGCCATCAGAGGGAAGAAATTCATAGTTCCTCGGCTGTTGCTGTTGTTGTTGTTAAACACATATCCATCAGCAACAGTCGTTCCTGCTAATCTAAACATCGTCAGATTTCTCCTACTCATACACTCTCTAACAATTTAACACCAAAAGTTTTAAGCAAAAAAATCAAAAGCATGATTGTACTCATGATTCTGGCATGGGTTTAATTATGGCATAAAATGCGAGTTTCTAGCTCAGATCTGAGACTAATTCCTCGTGTGCTCCTCGTGTGTTTAACTGCGATGAGAAATTTGCTCCACGAGAAAATTCCCTCTCCACAATTCACCAGCACGTTCAACACACGTACAGAGAGAAAATCTAGGAACAAGAGAGGGAAAATAGGAAGGAAGGAAGGAATACCAGGAGAGGAGAGAGAAATTGAGCGTTTGTCCTTCACATACTGGCTGAGGAGGTTGCAGGTATGAGAGAAGTTCGTCATCTGGCCGGGAAACCTGCCGGAATCAGCAATCGGCGTCGGAGAAGACATGTTTTCCGGCGCGTTGAGTTTTTTTTCGAATAAAAATCTGCTTTTGAAATTCGGAGTGTGGCGATGAATATTTGTTTAGTCGCACCACTTGGATTGAATGAGTTTTTTTTTCTGTTGTTGTAATGGGCACGAGGAATAATAAATGGATGAAAGTGGTATGATATGAGGGAGGGACGCCTTTTTATAAATAAAATAATGAATGGTAAAGAAAAGATGAATGAATCACAAGGAACATCAGCATCCTCTTTTTTCATTTTCAAGCTTTTTCTTTTTCCTTTTTCTTTCTTGAGGTCCGGTTCTTTTTTAGCATTGGGAAAATGTACGAGAGATGAAGTTGCCCTTCGTTCCATATTAACCATCGTCTTTGAAAATTGTGCAGTCAAATTTTAAAATTTTTGACTATAAATTTCTCAATTTATACAATGGGTTACTATATAAAATTACCACCATTAGATTCGTAATGAAAAATACTATCATAAAAGTATAATATTGTAATTGTTAATAACATATTATGCAAAAAATTATCAATCAAAGAATGATATTAAAGACCATGAAAGTCAAAATTATGATAATTAATATGGAACGAAGGGAGTATAATCTAAGGTTAAGGAAAGGTGAGTGTTGGGATAAAAATGTCACCCAATTTTTCAATTTAATCAAAATTATTACTGAGTTTTAAAAATTGTCAAAAATGTCATCTAACTTTTCAAATTAATAAAAAATATCCCTCTAACCTGTTGTAGTAAGTTTCACCGGTTAATTGGCTGAAAATTGATTGAAAGATTTTTGAAAATAAAAACTGAAACGGGAAAATTCACCCCTTTCGGTGGCTTCCCTTTCCCTCCATTGTCAACTCCCCCTTCATTTTCTTCCTTATCACTACTCCTAAAAAATTTTGCATTACAACTTACATGGTACAATGAATTCTACTGTTCTGGCGCAAAAGAGGACCAAACAGAGGTGCTTTCTGATTGTGTTTAGATGGTGGAGATGGCGGCTTCCGACACATTATGGATGGGAATCGACAAGTATAACCTCAAATTGATGAGATATAGCAATGGGTGTGATTATTTGTATTTGATTTGGATGATGGGAATTGATGGTTGTGTTGGAATCGGATATTTTAATGGTGGAGTTCATGTCTGGAGTGTCAATGGTGGTGATTGGTAACTCGATTGGTGCTGTTTCAAGTTAGTAAAAGTGGCGACAATGTTGTTGTTTGCTGATGAAGCATGGTGGCTGTGTTGTAGTAGATAAAGATGGTGATCTTTCCAGTGTGGTTGTCCTTGGCAGTGAAGCCGACCTTGTCGTCGTGGAGGATGGAGCAGGGGAGGGATGAAGAAGAAGGAGACAGAGGAAGAGAGAGGCTTACTTGCTACAACAGGTAATCAACTAGTTACAGTGACATTTTTTACTAATTTAGAAAGTTAGGTGACAATTTTAACAGTTTTTAAAGTTCAGTGGTAATTTTGAATAAATTAAAAAGTTGAATGACATTTTTATCCACGCACTCAAGGAAAGGTAGGTAAATTAGTTGATGTAGGTAAATGTTACATCATTTATTTCTCTTTTATTTTTAAATAAATTTTGTAAATAAATTATGTGAGTTAAATAAGTATTTTAAATATAACTTATCTTTTTTTTGGTTAAATAAATATAAATTATCTAAAAATATGATACTATTTTTTTGGATGATAAAGTAAGATAAGGTAATATAAGATAAGACAAGATAAAATTTTAATTCTCTTGTAAAATAACAGGGCATAAGTTAAATTAGATTTTAATTTGATTGCTTATGTTGTTGATTTTAAATACTCACATATTTTAACATAACAATTAATTATATCATTTAAATATAAATCAAAACCAAAATCAATACTCCAAAATTTTGGTCATCCATTTTACTTTTGCCCATTACAATATAAGTAGAAAAAAATAACCTTGTTCTACTATCCAAATTATAAACATCTTTTAAACATAATGCCTATAAATAAATCATTAGTCATTGGTATCAAATTTGTTAATCTAAATCTCTCCTCGTCTATCAACACATTTTAAATTTAAACAGATTAGATATATTCTTTTGAAGGTATATTAAGGTTGGGCCTCTTCCCATACATCTAATATAAAAAAAAGTTAAGATTGAATAAATTTAGGTAATGTTGATAATATTAGATAAATTTTGGTAAAACTAATAAAAATAATGAATAAATTTGAATTCAGTAAATTTGGGTGAAAATTGGTTATGTGTCCTTAATAGAACAATTTTATATTTCCACTTTTGAGAAATTGATTTTATGAAATTTTAAAATATGAACAATCATCGAAAATTTAAATTTAGGTCATGTTCTTTTGAGGACAGCTAAGTAGTTAGGTAAATAAACCTTACTAATTAATATTCTATTTTATTTTTTACTTGCTAACTTACTTACACTTTACAAAAAAAGATCACTACTGAATATTTGAAATTTAAATTTAGTATAGGTTCTTTAATAGCCCTAATCATTTCAATAAAAAATAAGTACCATGTTAAAATTAATCATAATATTTGATTTGAATTAATGGCGTAGATTATTTTAACATGATCTATACATGCATTGTTCAAAATTTAACAACTTTAACCATTATCCTCTCAACTATATAATATTCAATTATGCAAAAGTATTATTATCATATTCATAAGGAAAACTATTAATATATGAGTATAATATTGTAAATAATTACATAACAAATTATTAATTAATTTATTAATCAAAAAAAGATAATAAAGCCGTTATAATTTACTGTGTAACTTTTAAAAATAATAGGAGACTATTTAACTACCTATTTGAGTTTTGACAATGCATTATTAAAGTTCCTTTTTTTTATGTGGTAGGTTGCGTTGCGATATTACATCGTACTGTACTTTTTAATTTCTAGCACACTCACCACAATTATATTAAAATATCTTATTATTTTTCTTTCTTCTTACCTTTCTGATCTACTAAGTTTACATATTGCATTCTCTCTCATTACCTATCTCACCTATCACAACTCTCATCACAATTTAACATAATTCACCACAATTTTTCAAATTTCAATGCATCGCACCGCGCCATTACCACACCGCACGAACCATATTAAAGAACTGAGCCTAAATCTTGTGAATAATAGCTTATCTTTTTATCAGTACTCCCTCCGTTCTTTTTTATCTATCAATTACGATTTTTAGTGCAATATTTATTCAATAATTTCCAATATAAAATTTTTATAAAAAATAATATTATACTTTTATAATAGTATTTTTTATTCCGAATCTAATGACGTCAATTTTATATGATAAATAATTATACAAATTAAAATATTAATAGTAAAAGTTTTTAACACAATTTCTATGTGACAAATAAATAAAACAGCGTAGTATTTATTTGTGCGAATAGTAATTTATATTTATTGTAATTAGTTGTCACATCATCACGCGTCATCAACGGTTTTACATCAAATTATGTGACGAATTTATTACAGGTACTTCTTTTTTTTATCTATTTCTTCATTTATAATAGATGTAATTTCATATTTTAACTCATTGTAATTTGTGAGTAATTAATGGTTAAAATTTAGTCAAAATGTCAATTAATATGGAATGGAGGGAGTAGTTAATAGTTAAGGTTGGGTCACTTTATATTTATTGTAATTAGTTGTCACTTATTGTTTTATAATTTTAACAATATATTAATTATTAATTTATCAACATCCCTCTATGCCTATTTTATTATGTGGTAATTTAGTTATTTTATTCTTAATTACTTTTTATTTATTGTTTTCAATATAATTTGTTGCAACATTTTGTTCTATAATGATAAGTTGGGTCTTCCATAAAAAAAAAACAAATGATAAGTTGGGTCGGTCTTGATTTATGATCTTTCTTCATCTTCGCATTAGGAGATTTGCAAGTTATAAAAATTGATCATGTGACCTCTAACATGACCACGATAATGTCACTGACATACTAGTTTATTGGTCGTTTGAACTTATATTAATAACAAATAAACTAATAATTAAAATATATAAAAAATATTGATAGAAGTTTTGATATGTGATAATTTATTTCTTACATTTGTTAATATTTGTTACTTTTCACCATCTTTATAGCACCATTTTATTTTCAAATGCTACCAAGATAAATTCAAAAATTTCGTAAATATATTAATGTGAATTTTTTTTAAAAATATAATGATATCAACTTTATGTTTTAAATCATTATCTACACATTAAATTATAGTAATCAAAATTAACACAAATTTCAATTTACATGATCAATTCAATAGCAACATAATATAAAAATGAGGTATTGTCTCAAATTGTTGTCATCACAATTTCTTTTACAAGATCAATGTGTATTAATAATGGGATAAAAATTTCGTGAGTTGTCAATATTTATCCCTCAAAATTCTTTATACAGGATAAATAAAAACGGTTAAAATTCTAATTAAATTTATTATTTAATTTAAAATAAAAATTAAAATTACTAAAATTATGTTGAAAAATAAAAAAAGGACAGAAAAATTTGAGACAGAATGACTAATAATTAATCTTAATTGAATTGATTACGTAACGTTACAGAAGTATTCCCTTCATTTATATTAATTGACACTTTGACTAAATTTTGACAGTTAATTATTTATGAATTACGATCAGTTATAATATGAAATTACCTCTATTGTATTTTTTAGTAAAGTATATTTCTAATAATGATAATTTCATATCGTAACTTACTATAATTTGTGAGTAATAAATAATCAAAATTTAGTCAAAATATCAATCAATATAAAAGACAAGAAGTACTCTCGAGTCTTGAATGCTTTGGAATTCAAAATTTTTTATTAAAGTAAACTAGAGTCAGAACAGTTGGTAAGGCAGGCTTGTTGAGTACTCCGTAATTGAAACACGTGTTGTTTTAATCTTTGGGGAACATTTTAAACTGATAAATTAGCAGTATCACCAGGTTGCTTTTTCTATTAAAAAAGAAAAATTATTCGGTCTCCCTTCTGCCGGAGTATTCGGTATTATATATTCCTCCGCCACCTTTTAATATGTACCTCCATTTCTGTATACTTCGCTTTTTTGTTAATATATTGAATTTTTGTTATTGGATAATAATGTACTGAATTTTAATTTTGGATAATAATACATTGAATTTTGAGGGGTGCTAGATAGTAATGCACCCGAACAATTTCGATGGTGGCTGACTTGGTGACGATCTTATGGGGTGGGCCGAGAAGATAAATTGGCTAAATAATATTTAAGTTTATGACATGCCAGTTAATCTACACAAGTAAAAGTGATTTTATACAATTACAACAACAATCGCTCAACAAAAACACGTTTAAGCAAATGTGATTTTTCGTTTTTTTTTACTCTTTTCAAAGTAGATTCTTTTTGTTTAGGTGTCGATTAGCTGGCATGCCATAAATTTAAATATTTGCAGCCTATTCATCTACACCACCTGCTAAGTAGGAATTAGGATTGTCACCAAGTTAGCCACTGTCGGAATCGTTTTGGGTGCATTATTGTTCAATACACCCTAAAGTATAGTGTATTATTGTCCAAGAGTAAAGTTCAGTGTATTATTGCCCAACACCCCAAAAATTCAATATATTAACATCTAAAGACCCATTTTAATGGCCATTTTTTAGAATTATTCAGTCAAACTTTAGAAATTTTATTGAAAATTTTTTATATATACAATGATATTCATTAGATTCGTAATAAAAAATATCATACCAAAAATATACTACCTCCATCTTTAAATAAGTGTTAATTTGACTATGTTTTGATCGTTGATTATTCAAAAATTACAACGAGTTACAATATAAAATTGACATCATTGTGATTTTTAGTACAATATCGTTTTAACGTTGTTAATTTCATATTGTAACTAATTGTAATTTGTGAGTAATCAATCGTCAAAGTATTATCAAATTGACACTTATTGATGAACAAAGGTAGTAATATTGTAATTATTAATAAAATATTATATAAGTTAGTAATCAATCGTCAAAGTATTATCAAATTGACACTTATATAAGATATTGGCTCTATTCTCTTGTTAGGTTAGGTTTAAGTTAGGTAAGTTAAGTTAGGATAAGTTAGGATATAATAAGATATGATAGGTTTGAGTTAAGTTAGTTGTTGGGTGAATATATTACTCATTCCCCATTCTATTCCTCACCTCATTCTTCACCAGTAACAATACTTATTCTCCACTGCCTATTAAAATAATACTAAATTTACTATTTATTACTTGGTGTTCCACATTTTAAAGAATACCATTGAGGATAACTTTATAGATATTGAAAAAAGTGGATTGATATGAGATTAAAAATAATATCATTTGAATTTCTTTTTTATTTAAAAATTTGTTTTTGGTTAGGATGTTTTTAGGGAGTCGAGTTCAGGATAGGTTAGGTTAGGTTAGGTTAAGTAATAATAAGTTAGAATAAGAATCTGTTCTTTTATGCGGTGGGTAGACTGTGTCACACCGCACTGTAACTTTCCATTTTCTACCACAACCCACCACAATTTATCACAATTTACCACAACCCACCACAATCTACTTTTTCTAATTTAATTTATGTTTTCATTAAAAGTTAAATTTTCCATATTCTACCACACAATCTACTACAACTTTCCCCAACCCACCACAACTTTTCCTAACCCACCACAATCCACCACATTTCTTCTACACCGCACCGGACCGCACCGCAGGCAGCCGTATAAAAGAACGGGCCCTAAGTTAAGTTAGGTTAAGTTAGTTAGGTTTGATCCAACTAAAAAAACAGGGCCTAAGGATTGTAGCAAACGGTAAAATGGCATACACTCATTATATACACCTTAATATTGTGAAGTAACTCACTTTTATAAAGATTTACTACCTCAGTCCCAAAATGTTTGTCATTTGACTAAATTTTAACTGTCGATTATTATCAAATTACAATGCTTTACAATGTGAAATTACCGTCATTGTAATTTTTACTATTGTATCTTTCTAATGGTGGTAACCTCATATCGTAACTCATTATAATTTGTGAGTAATCAATTATAAAATTTAATCAAATGAAAAACATTTTGGGACGAAAGTAGTATTTAGTTAACCGTAATGATCCTAAGAGTTTATTTAGATTCTCTTGAAGTACAAACTTAACTTGGTTTTTTTTCTTAATGTTCTTTCTTTTGTTATACTACTTGGGATATCCAATAATGGCCTTGCATACTTGATTTATAGTTGGAAAGGGAAGATATGTAACCTCCATGAGACATAAAGCATGACTTAAGTGATGACTGATGAGACATAAAGCATGACTTAGGTGATGTTCATTGTCTAGCAAATGAGGTCATTGATATGAAGCAATAAAATCAATCTATGCTTGATTCACATTAACCTTAAACCTTATATAGTGTCACAAATATATTGAAAAGATGAACGGTACAAAACAAAGAATACAAGCCACAACAGGGCGTCATGTCTCTTGTACCACAAGCCTTATCTCCTGATATTCCATGCACCATGCCAATGAATCCCTAGCCACGTTCACAGTTCGTGGCTCAATCCCCATTCACCGTGGGAAGCTCCACATGACTTGTAATCAAGGACGAGATTAGTGTTAGGATTGAAGAACATTCAAACAACCACAAACAATGAGAAATAATAGCGGAAAAGAAATCAAAAATTGATACCAGAGGTTTAACGTGGAAGAAACCCAAAGCGGAAAAAAAAAACTGTGGAATCGATGCATTAATAATATAAGGATTACAATTACACAGGTTGTGTTTCTCTCTATCTAACTTGATGATTTAGGGGGGAGATTTGACCTCATTATATACTAAGAGGCACAAGGGGGAACTATGTTATTCTAATAACCTAAATAAGGATGGCCACTGCACGAAGAAAAAGGAAAGCATGCAACACGACCTCGACAAAGGAGAAGCTGGTAGCGTCCATGAGGCGCTGGTAGCATGCGTCATATCGTGCCTTCTGCGAGTGGCGCGATCAGCGTCTAACATCCCGAGGGTAGAGCCTTGCATTGAGCCGAATTTCGTGTGCCAAACAATAGGCGCTGCTAGCGTCGAAAAGACGCCACCAGTGTCTCTTCTTCCACCTCGACAATAGGCGCTGTTAGCGCCAAAAAGATGCCACCAGCGTCTTCTTCTTCCACCTCGGATTGAGGCGCTGGTGGTGCCTCCACCTTTCTCCTTTCTTCCTACTTAGTCTCCACACACAACAATCTTCCACTTGGAGGCCAAGCCTTCTGGAATCCTCACTTTCAACACGAATTCCCCTAGTGCATCGACCGACCACTTTATCAGTCAGAAAGGCCTGCTGAGGCCATACAGAGCCTCAGTTTCCCAACATCCACCGGTTTGGTCAACATCTCTTCTAGATTCTTACTGCCTTCGTTCTTCTCGAGTTTCACTTCACCACTTTCCACCAAGTTTCGAATGAAGTGATATCTCCTTCTAATATGCTTCGTCCTTGAGTGTAACACTGGATTCTTCATCATCTGAATTGCACTCTGGCTGTCACAATGAAGAACACCGTCATACCCCTGGTCAAGAACGTCCAAGAAATCCTGCATCCATATCATTTCCTTACCTGTCTCAAACAGGGCAATATACTTAGATTTATGTAGTTGACATAACATTGCATTTCTGCAATCTTGATATCCAGCTGTTTGTCGAGCTACCGAGAGTGAACACATAGCCTGTTGTACTATTGCTCGTATCAAAATCCTCACTCAAATAACCATCTACATAACCTTTCAAATCAATGTTAGTTCCACCAAACACATGCAAGACAATAATGGGAGGTACCTTTCAAATACCTCAATAACCATTTCACATCTTCCCAGTGCGATTTCCCCGGATTGGACATGAAGCGGGACACTACTCCCACTGCAAAGGCAATATTCAGTCTAGTACAAACCATGACATACATCAAGCTTCCAACTGCTGAAGCATAAGGAACTCTGGCCATGTACTTTTTCTCCTCCTTGGTTATGGGTTGTTGTTTCTTAGATAGTTTGAGATGGTTTGCCATAGGAGTGCCTCTAGGTTTAGAAATAGCTACATTAAACCTTTCAAGCACTTTGTTGATGTAGTCCTCCTGAGACAGCCTCAAAACTCCTTTATCGCTGTCTCTCGTAATCCTCATGCCAAGGATTTGATTTGTAACACCCAAATCCTTCATCTCAAACTCTTTGGACATCCTCTCATTAGGCCAGATAATCTTCTTCATGTTTGCTCCTGCAATCAGCATATCATCCACATAGAGAAGCAAAATAATGTAAGATTTAGCAAAACTCTTATAATAACAACACTGATCCTTATCACTCCTCTTGAACCCGTTGTTGCACATGAAGGTGTCAAACTTGATGTACCACTGCCTTGGAGCCTGTTTCAACCCATATAGACTTTTTCGAAGTCTACACACCAAGTGTTCCTTCCCTGGTACTTCATATCCCTCAGGTTGCCTCATATACAAGTCTTCCTCCAAATCTCCATGTAAGAAGGCTGTTTTTACATCCATGTGCTCCTGATGTAAATTCTCAATTGCAACCATACTAAGGATAATTCTAACAGTGGTTAGTTTCACAACAGGAGAGAAAATCTCATTATAATCAATACCTTCCTTTTGTGAAAATCCCTTAACCACTAATCGAGCCTTGTACCTCACAGCACCATTAAGCTCAGTCTTGATCCTGTAAACCCATTTATTCAGCAAAGCTTTCTTCCCTGGCAACCTGATCAGTTCCCATGTATTGTTTTTCTTAAGTGAAGCAATCTCATCATCCATAGCATGCTCCCACTTGGATCGAGCCTCAACCTGCATAGCTTCAGTATAGGATTTTGGCTCATCAGCATCTGTCAGTAATAAGTAATGCAAAGATGAAGAATATCTTTCAGGTGCATTATCTCTGGTAACCCTCATGGATCTCCTCACAGTGGGTGGTGGAGTTTGCTCATCATCATTGGAGCTTTCAACTAGCTCTTGTGGTTCAGGTTCTTCAGCAACCTTATATGTAGTTCGAGGAGCCTCCTATGACATCTCCGTCTTTATTGTTTCCCTTCCAGAAACACCTGCCCTAGGATAATCGAGACACCGAAAAGGATAGATTGCAGAGGCGAAGATTTTTCTACCAAAACTCTGACTAATTGCCCTAGGATGATCGAGACACCGAAATGGATTCCCTCCACTGAAGTCTACGCAGTACTCCAAGTGACACGTCTGCTAGAGCGGAAAGACACGATCCAATAGTGACCAAAAGAGTGAATGTGAATGAATGTGATCGATGATAAACCAATGAGCAAAGAACGATTGGAGGAGAGTATACAAGAAAGGTTTCTCAATCACACTCTTCCTCCAAATGTCCTCTAAAGGGAAGACCTAGGAAATATGGGGTTTCATGCCCCCCTTTTATATAATCAATTTTCTTGAGGAAGGGGCAACCCATTTTCCTTTTTCCGAAAAAGGTTGTGTCAAAGGCGTGTGACACTTAAGTGTCACGATCGTGACACCCTTTAATTGACGCCTCAATATCTAAAGGTGGGTTAAGGGCGTGGAATCATATGTCACGACCCTGAACCCCTTATTTGGAGGGATTATAACTGATTTTCCTCAAAATCAATTATATATGATAATACCATATTATTATGTCTTGGCCACACATACAATTGTCCCACGATACTAGCTTGTGTGATCAAATAATACGATTGTGTTAACCCATTTAAAGGCCTCTGGCAAGACATATAATCACCATATTATCTTGGTTAAAGCACTCTGATAAATTGAATATTGTAGGGACACTCCCAAGTTTGAGTTAACCCACGATACTAGCTTGTGTGATCAAATAATACGGTTGTGAAGGGTGATCGACAAGTTTGAGTGAGTGGTGGAGTCTTTAGAGGTGCGGGTGTAGACTGGGTTCGAGGCTTCATGAAAGGTTTCGAGACCCAACCTGTTATTATGGTGGAGCTGCAAGCTATCATTCAAGGCCTCAAAATGGCGAGAGGTATGGGAACTAATCAATTGGAACTAATGATTGATTCTCTTTTAGTTGTGCATTTGATCACGGAGGTGATGGTGTCTTTCATGCTGCAATCACCAACCTTGTTAATCAATGCAAGATGTGTATATTTATGACTGAATATAGACCAGGTCAATCAGATTTGACGACATATACCAACCAAACTACCACTAATTTTATTTATTTTTTGAAACAAAAGATAATGATTTCATTAATAGCAGGCCATACGACATTTACAATGAAAATCGTGATTGAACAATTGTAAATCTAAAACATAGATATGAAATTCAACTTCCAAATAACTAATACTAATCTTACTGACGTTCGGCTCCGATTTCTTCGATGACTTTGCATCCTTCTTCGATGACTCTGCATCTTTCTTCGATGACTCTGCATGTTTACCATTGATGGAGAACCTCACAATCCGTGATATAGCAATTTGAAAGTCGATCTTCATCCAACGTATTAGACCACACCAACTGAATAAAAACTCTAGAAAGAAACTAAAAACCCTAAATAAGGGTACAAAAAAACTCTTACAAAAGAAGAGACGAACTTTCTTTGCGTAAACGTAAAACCAAACTAATAATTGGGATATAAATAAATCAAGTTGAGGCTTACCATCGACAAAAGAATCGATGACAGCCCCTCTAAGAAAAGGGAAACTAGAGAAAAAAAGAAAAGAGGAGGCTAGGGTTGTTGTTGTGCTTTACTCCATGATAATCATATTATTATTAGTTCCACATTAATTAACCAAAACTACCACTAATTTGTGGTTTAGAGTTCTTGCAAATACTAAACAAAATAAAATGTTTCATTTTTTGTTCTAAAGCAATTATCTTTTTTGATTTTTTTATGTGAAAGTTCATTGACTTGAAGGTAAAATTTATGAGAAAATTTGTTACATAAAAATTTATTACCAATTAATTTATAGTTTAAAAAAACTTTCACATTTATATAATTAGCATGTAGTTTTTATTAAGATATATAAATGGATAGCAATAATCAAAATACGATATCAAAGACCATGTAATTACTAATACTTCAAATAAAACATGATTGAAATGTAATCGTAGAGATCATTAAATTGCACAACTAATACTTTAGAATGTTTTAGTGACAAATAGTCTACACTATAGAGTTTATAATTGAAAATAATTCAAATTGAATTTTTGACCACAAATAGGTTGAACTTTTATTATATTTCTTAGATTAAGCCAAGATCAAATTCAGATAGTGAAAAACTAGTGTGACATCGATATCACATACTTAGCATTGAAGAGCAAACATCATTTTTTTTTATTACTAAGCACATGTTATCGATGTCATATTAGTTTTTAACTGCTGAAATTTGGTGCTGGTTTAGTCTAGAAAACTATTATAAAAGTTCAACCTACTGATGACCAAAAAGTCAATTTAAATTATTTTCAATCACGAGTCCTATAATATAAATTATTTGGTGCCAAGATTCTTCTTTAGTGAAACAATAATTATCATAAGTAAACCTCTTGTTTGAACAAAAATTTACTATAATTTAAATATCGGACCATGACAAATTGTTTATAGGCCTACTTAATTATTTGATTAAAAATTGAATGAGTCAAATCCATATAATAAGGGATACAAAAGTTATGGTTGTATTGATTTGAAGATCCTGAAGACGGATAATAAAGAGAAATCCTTCAGGAATTTTAAGAAGATGTCGTACGAGGGAAGGTTGGCTCGTTTGCAGAGCCAAACTTGAGTGCATTGCTTTCCTGTGTGTTTTGGTCAACTTTGAAAGTCGGGTGGATGCTTCTTTGTCCTGTTTCGACAGTGTCTTCCTTCTGGAGGTTTTCATGTTATTTATTTTGTTTCTTTGTTGGCTTTGTTGTTCGGGCTGTTTAGCTATTTTCTTTTCACTGTCATGCTATTATCTTATAATTTTTTTTACACCGTTTGGTGTGTATGCTTAACTTTTTTTTTTTTTACTTTAATTATCAAAAAAAGTTATGGTTGTTGTATGCTCTCAAACATTGAAGTCTCTTTTTCATTTGATGAAAATTACTCATACAATTTTTTGAGGGCCCTTTACATTGATTTCATTAGTGGTGAGCGGTTTTAGGTACACTGCCTTAAACTGGAAACTTCATCCTTATTTGTTGAGACAGGTTCCTAATTTTTTAGAATCTTACCCTCACATGTGGTTCAGGTTCCAATTTTAGGGTATTAGCTAATTATGTAAACTTTATTTTCTGACATATAATTTTTTAAAAAAGAATACTAAGAAATACTTTAACGTCAAATAGACCTCATTCTCAAATTATCATGACCACAATATCACACTTAATTTTAGCATTGAGAATAAAAATTGAAGAATAGCAACCGGTTTCTGAATAATATATAAATTTTAATAATTTTGTTTATTTATTTATATTAAAATTAGGTTTCATATTCCAAGTATTCGTCAGTTCTAAGTTCCTAGTTCCAAATACTCGGAACTTGAACCTATCTGACAGGTTCCAGGCTCTGGTTCAGAATAGCATTTTAGGAACCTTACCCTTACTCATTAGGACAGTTTCCTTAATTTTAAGAGTCTTACCTTTACCCGTTGTCAGATTCTAGTTCCAGTTTCAGAACCGCTCACCCCTGGATTCCATAGTAAGGCACACCCTTCCATTAGAGACCATAAACTGCATGCATATGGCATTGCGGCTATGATAAATCCATAAAGAATTAAAGATGGTGTAACTAGAGGCCAAGGTTGTTAGAATCGATGGGGTAGTTAGAATCGAAATCGTAGGATCGGATCAAGGATCGTAAGATCTTAATAAATTAAGCAAGTAGCCAAAAACTTCTATAATAGTTAAAATTAACAAATATTCACTAAAAATGACGCAATATCGTGAACATGTATTTCTGTATAACTTTAACGCAAAACTTATATTGTTATGAAATTCTTTTTGTAGTTAATAATGTGCGCTAAATTTATCAAATTAATAGATGATTGTGGATCGGATTATAGAATCGGGACCGGATCGTAGAATCCTATTGCGATCCCAACACATAATATTAAGATTAAGGGGGATTTTGGTGCATTTGTTGTCATTGCTTTTTAGCCATTGTTACATTTTGTTAGTTGTTTGACTTTTTACTGGTTCATTTACTGTTTGTATTAATTTGTATAAAAAAGTGTTTGGTAAAGTTATATGTTTGTAGAATGATTTTTTCTCCTGATTTCCAATTGTACCCTTGGGTTTTATTTTTAGTGTTTTTCAAGATTATGATTTCTTAATATTCATTTTTAGGTTTAACATTATGATTTATATTCATTTTTATTTTTTTATCCCGATGTACTTTTACAATTTAATGTAGATATTTTATAATTTATTTGTAGAAATTACACTATTCTAAACAATAGGTATATGTATAATCAATTAGTAACTAGGAGATTTTGAATACAAGTATCATCATACATAAATCACATTGTCCAAAAGGATAAGAAACGCAAATGAATGAAGACTACTAAAATTACGTAACGACGTACCCTAAGACTTGATGCTTGGTTCTATGATATCTAGCTACATAAGAACATGGGTTAGAACATCCTACGACGTTTAGCTGCAACCAAATCGGAAGCAATGTTATCACGAATATTTGACATCTCTCTAACTCGTGAGCTTTCGTCAAATGATTCTCCATTGTCACGTGTCGCGGCAGAGGTGGCGTTTTTGTACTGTGGTGATACCAAAATTATTTTGATGACAAGTTTTGTAATTTTTGTGAATTAGTAGGTCAATATGGTAATTTAAAATATAAAAAATCAACAGCTATTTACAAAAAGCTACTCATAGTAGCTTTTTACAAATTGGCTTTTTGGGGGCAAAAAGCTAGTTTAATCCATCAACCTACCAAACACCCCAAATTGGCATATTGACTAGTCAAACAGCTAAAAACTCTCCAAAAAGCCATTTTCCCCAAAAAGCCACCCAAAAAGCTGGGTACCAAACGCCCCCTAAACTATGCTACGGGCTTTCGAATCATAAAATCGTAGGATCCTAGGTACTTTAACATTCTAATTGGATCGATGGAAGGCTTTCGGAACATAAAATTGTAGGGTCATAGATTAGGATCATGATTTTAATATACTCGCTTCGTCCCTTAATGAGTGTCAATTTTTGTAACTACCTTGTCCCTTTTTATTTGTCAAGTTTACAATTCCAATAATTAAAATACCAAAATTACCCTCAATTAATGAATTTAAGTTTTATTTTATCTTTTAAAATTTTCCTTTATTCCTCTTTTGGAAAGGGTTATACTTATCCATGCACAATTTTTTTTTACTTTATTTCCCGGGGACATTAATTTGCAAAGTTGGTTACCATAACACTTATAAAAGGGACAAAGGGATTATTAATAATAAGTAGATTTAAAAAAAATTACTGTATATATTATATAAATCTCCAATATTGAATAGGAAAATTTGATTCTAATAATCCTTATTTTAACTTTTGTATGTCAATAATTCCTACTTTATTTTTGGATTCTGATGATCCTAAAAAAGGAAATTGTATTCTAATGGGACATCTTCGAGTCAAATGGTGTTGACTCGGTGGAAAGATGACGTGTCAAACACACTTCTGCAGGTATACGTCGACTTTTCACCGAGATACAGTCAGTCTATCACTTGACTCGTTGATGTCCTACCATAATACTCCCTCTGTTTTTATTTATCTGTCATTTAGAAAATTGTGTTAAAAACTTTGACTGTTAATATTTTAATTTGTATAACGATTTATCATATAATATTGATATCATTAAATTCGTAATAAAAAATATTTTAAAAAAGTATCATATTATATTTTTTATAAAAAATTTATATTAGAAATTATTGATTAAAGATTGACATTAAAAACCGTAAATGACAAATAAAAAATAATGAATAAAATACAATTTCTCTGTCACCTCAACTACTTTTACAAAACCAATACACCTTGGAATTGAGATGAAAAATTTGAACCTTACCCAAATTGCCTCTATATTTATTGGTGTAATAGTTATTGGGATTGTAGAAAGTGATAAAATAAAATTATTAATTATGGGCAAAAATGAAGTTACAATCGTTAAAACTGTAAAAGTGACAAACAAATTGAGGCAAAAAAATTAATTATTTTGACAAATATTTTAGAACGAAGGTAATAAAATTTAATTTCCGTATCAAATATCAACATACATACGATAACTAGAACCCATTATTTTAGAATCCTGTTCTATCTTCCTTTTTATGGTTGGAAAGCAACATATTCTTAAACGAGACGTGCCCTATTGCTCTGCAGAAAAAGGAGAGGGACCCATGAACGGAAACTGCACGTTTCACTAACCAGTAGAAATCCGAAACGTGTCAACCAACTTGCACAGTAGTTTGTCCTCGCGTGGGAAATACGGGGCTAAGTGGGAAGGGGACATGGACAAGGGCAAAGTTGGAAATAAAATTAGCAGGTGCCCACCACATGCGTCAATAATATCTTCCTTTCGTGTCGAAAACTGTGTGGTTGTGTTGTGTATTTTAGGGTCGAAGTTTTGTTGTTTGTGTTTTTTGGCCACGCCAAAAGCTTACACTTCGCTCTCCAAGTAAAGCGTTTTTAGAGTATCATATTCTGGAACCATTTTGACAATCACGTCCTCGTGGCCGACGCTATTGATTTGGGTTAATTGTTTGACTTAGGTTCAGGTTTGAATGGATAAGATAAGTTGGGATAAGTTAGGGTAAATTATGATATTTTTTTTACGGAATTGTACTTTTAGAGTGCATGGGTTTTGAGGGAATTATGTTAGGTTTGGATAAATTTAGATAAGTTAGAATAAGTTAGGAGAGTTATATCTAACCTAACCAAAGAGAGAAAGAAACCCTAATATCCCCTTATACTCATCAATTCTCCATCAAGATTCAAGAATCAAATTGATTCAAGAGAAGCGAAGATCAATATTCGAGAAGAAACCATCAACGCTCGCGAAGAAGGTTCCACCCCGGGGTCGAAAGACTCGACGGTTGTATTCTTCGTAGTTTGTCTTTCTTTTCGATTTCCTTCTTTGTTTTGAGATTCGATTATGATGTTTGGAACTTGTTTCATGTTTTCTTTGACAATGGGTGAGTAGTTTTCATGAAGTCTAGGGTTTTGCAACCCGAAACAATGTAGTTTGATTAAACGTTTCTAGTTTGTGCATGAATTCTTGATTTGAATCAATAGAATGTTGTGTTTTCCATGTTCATGTGTGTTCTCTGAGTGCTCGAATACTCGTGATTTGAGATTAACCTGAGAAGTACTGAAAGATGAATGAGGATAATTTGACTACCAACATTTCTACCTAGTTTTAGAAATTTGAGAAAAGAATAGCAGACTAGGGAACCTTTTGATAACCAGAATATATGTAATCTTCAACTTTGATTAACTTGAAAAACAGACGAAAGTTGTAATTTAGGTTAATTGAGGTAATTTTATTAGCATCGAAAGAGCAGTAGAGTTCTTTTGGTTATCGTTCTTGATTCGTTCTTGAATGTATGATTGTGCAAGCTAGGCTTTAATAATCGAACTTGTTGCTAGGTTAGCATTTCCCTAGAGGTATTTCTCCCTTGATTGAATATTTGATTAATTTCCCTGCTTTATTAGTCCTGATTAGTTGTTAGACCTTTCCAAATCTTAAAACCCGGTTGGCTTAGCAATCACATAGAGAATTAGCTTACTGCGTTGCTAATTGAGTCCCTGTGGGATCGACCTTGACGTGCTACTCCGTACATCATGCGCTTGCGGCCCTGTCAGACCTCAAGCATCATCAGTATATTTCGTTTGAAAGAACAAAATTAAAGGGAAGTATCCGAGAATATATATTACCATATCTGAATATTCCTTGTAATATTCCATACTGATTTATATACTTGCTTTTGAAGATAATGAATTGAAAGGTAAGTCCATAAGCTTCCAAAGAAGTGAAGATCGAGAATCAAGGCAAGATTGGAAAGTATCAACAAGCAAGGAATCGAGAATCAAGGCAAGATTGGAAAGTATCAACAAGCAAGGAAAGCAATTAAGAAAAGGTAAGAATCAACAAGCAAGGAAAGCAATTGAGAAATCCGTTGAGGATGAAGAAGCCGCCTATAAAGAGCCCTAAACTGACCTCTCCAAAGAAATAATCGATTCCAAGGAAGTGTAATCGAAGTGTAAGAATTTTAGTGAAGAAAATTCTGAGTTGTAGCCACTAGTGTGCTAGTGGTGAGTTTTGTAACTAGAAGAGTGATTCTGGTGAGGCCCTCCACATTTGTGTAGCTAAAGAGAGAGTGGTTCTATCTTTAGTGAATGTATCTTCGTAACCCTCCTTAGTGAGGTCTGCCTACAGAAGAGACATTATCTGCCTTAGCGATTGTAGTTCGAGCCTGAGCTGATCCCGAACGCGAGTACTCTAATATCCTCATCCCTCTTGGTACCTCAAGCTTTTTCAATAAAGAAGTATTATTCAGTCTAGTCTGTTGCTATTGACATCCTTGTGTTTATTAGTGTAGAAATATTTATACAACCCTATTCACCCCCTCTAGGGTTATTTCACAAAAATAATAATAATAAAAGAAAAATAAACCTCTACTATATGTTTATTTTTTTTTGAAAAAAACTTAAGCTCTGTTCTTTGGTTAGGTTATTTTCAGGTTTGGATGGATAATTTAGGATAAGTTGGGATAAGTTAGGATAAATTATGATGTTTTTTTTTGTGGGGGGGAATTGTGTTTTTATAGTGGATGATTTTTGAGAAATTGTGTTAAGTTTGGATAAATTTGCATAAGTTAGAATAAGTTAGAATAAGTTGGGAGAGTTATATCTAAGTTAACCAAAGAATAGGGCCTTGGGCTCCCATTGAAGTTCGATATGTTAATTAGTCAATGTAAAAGTTGATATAAAAAATTAACTTATGTACAAATAAATGCATTGTACAAATAAAATTGGCTCAAATATTCTTGTTCGTTGGGATGGTAAAGTACAAGAGATGTAAGGTAACATAAGATAAAAGTAAAGTAAGATAGGATAAGATAAAGTAAGCAAAATAGTTGAGTTAGGTAAATATTACGTTACCTATTTTCTTTTCATTTTTTTAAATAAATGTTGTGGGTTGAATAAATATTTTTAAATAGTGATAAGTAAAATAAGGTAAAATAAGATAAAATAAACCCTAATTTATCCATAGTATCATACTGCACCTACCATAATTTACTACACTATCAACAAATTATCATACTACACTTTACCAAAACAACCATAGTTTTCTGTCACATCACTTTTCCCTTTTTTCACCTACCATACCAATCATTCTTATCACAAATTTTATCACAACCTACCCCACTGTACCATAGCATATCACACTTTCCACACTTTACCATATCATACCATTTCCACACTTTACCCACCACAGAAAAGAACAGGACCTACGGTAAAGCAAGGATAACACTTTACCATTCCAAGAAAACAGAACCGTAAAACAGGTTCACGTTAACTACATTTATCCAATGCGACGATTTGGATACAATAGCATTTTTCCAACTCTAGTGTTTTTAAGGGAAATTTTGGGGGTGTTTGGCTACCGGTTTTGGGGTAGCTTTTAGCTTTTTAAGTACCGTTAGTTTTTTACCAATGTAAAAAAACTACCTGAAGTGTTTTGTAAACAACTTTTCATATTATTTTTTTTGGACCAAGTAAGTTAGTTTTCAAAAAACTATTTGAAACTTTTTTAGGTGACTTTTCACAAACAATTTTTTTATAACACAAACAATTACTTTACCAAACATCTTTTCTATAATATGCTAATTAAAACAGTCAAAGTCAAACAACTAATTCAAATAACTACATGTCAGCATCTACCATTTAACAATTAAAAGCTACTAACTAACAGCTGTTTGTCAAATAGGGCCTTCATCTTTCCTCATGAAACCATGGAGTGGACATCGTCTTAGCCTTGTAAATTTAGGAAGGCAATTAGGCGGTAATTAGATTGGTATGAGCTTTTTTTAGATATACATGTGCTTTACAACACCATAATCGTTATCAATTGTAAAAATATATTTATATTAAGTATTTTATTTTTCAATTATTAACTTTCAACTCCTTCCAACTCTCAGTTACTTCTAATTTTTTACTAGCTCTTTCAACCTCTTTTAACTTTTACAACTTACTTCCAATTATTTTTCTTTTTGCAATTTTTAAAACTTCATTTCAACTTCTTCCCATTGTTACTATTTTCTTTCAACTGCTACAAAACTCGTACAATTAATTAATTATTATATTATTTACTTAGTAATTTTTTGTGTTATTTAAAAATTTAAGTGATTTTATGCGATTACATCAAATTTTTGGTTGAAAAATAGTATAAATAATAGAATTTAATTCATAATATCAATACTAGTGTTTTTTTTTTCAAAAATTAAATAATTTAAGCAACTTGCCATTTATCTTCTATTATGCCATAAGAAAAGATGAATATTAAAAGTTATTTTACATTTTGTGAAACTAATATTACATAGTAAAAAAATAAAACAATCTTATCAATTGTAATGACATAATCTAGTATAAAAATTAAAATTTGTTCAAAACAATTTATTTTCATAAAATTTAATTAGCAAAACAAAGATATAATAAATATGTCATTATTTATGATCAAATAAGGCTGTAAGTTGAATGTTAGGGCCTGTTTTTTTTATGCGGTATGACGCGGTATGGTGTGGTGAAATTGTGGCAGGTTGTGGTGTAATTGTGGCGGGTTATTGGTATGTTGTGGTGGGTTATTGGTATGTTGTGGTGGGTTTATATATATATATATATTTTGTATTGGTAATTGTGAAAAAGTAACTGAAAAAAGTGAGTTGAAATACTGTATTGTTTTTTAATGATTAAAAAAATGGTTGAAATAGTATTGTATTGGAAAAAAGTGAGTTGAAAAAGTATTGATTAAAAATTTATATTTAAGATATATAATAATTTTGAAAAAGTAATTTGTGGTGGGTTGTGGTAAATTGTGGTAGAATGGTATTTTGTGGTGGGTTGTGGCAAACTGCAGTAGACTGTGGCACCGCAATTTGCCAACCGCATAAAAGAACAGGGCCAAGTGATGTTAGAAAACAATGGCTTGTCATACATTATAAAATTTATTGCACAATATAGAAAGTTAATATTGCATATTGGCATTGTTATTGGAGCATATATGCAGCACAATTTTAGATGACTTTATCAAAAAGGTATACAACTCTCACTGGGGCAACTTACTACCCATGTAGAATTAGAAATTATATTATTTAATAAGTAAAGCATATGAGAAAGTCTAATGATAAAACAACATACAATAAATCTCATACATTTGAGATGACAATTATCAGAAATTTTATAACTTTGACCATATTATTCTAGGATTATTGGATGATAATACACTGAACTTTAGGAGTATTGGACAATAATGTACTGAACTTTTTTCTTGGACTGTAATACACTGAACTTTGAGGGTATTGGACAATAATGCACTCAGACCAATTCAGCTGGTGGTTAATGTGGTGGTTGTCCCACTTTGGGTATCGTTTTTCTATTTTTTTCCAAAAAAAATATATCAGTCATCCTGCTTATGTGTACTTTCTTACACGGCAAAAGTTTTTTTCTGAAAAAATAGAAAAACGACACCTCAAAATAGGACAACCACCGCGTCACCACCAAATTTGAATTGGTCGAGTGCGTTATTGTCAATACCCTCAAAGTTCGATGTATTAAATCGAAGAAAAAGTTCGATGCGATTATCGATCTCAAAGTTCGATATATTATCATCCAATAATCCATTATTCTATTATTATTACTTTTTTGCGTTACTTTCAATATATAATTTATAATACTAGTTGTAAATAGATGTTGCAATTAAATTTAAAAATAAAATATCAAGTAATTAAAACTCTGTTAATATTTTTGTTTTTATTTTTACTTTTAATTTGAATTTACTTTTAGTTTACAAACAAAAAGTGACGAAAAGGACACTTTATTTTGTAACTTTTTGGATAAAAAGGTTGTCACTTTTCAATATCACGAATATAAAAGTATTACAACTAACAGTAATAATATGGAAATTAACAAATTATATGTTTATTAAAAATTGAAAATAAATCTAGCTCTTTACAATTGAATGTAACTTTCTTAATTGTGATCATTTCTAATTTTTTATGTTTTCTTCCAATTTTTATGATTTTTTTTTTAAATTTTTACAAACTTCTTCAAATTTATTACAACTTTAACCAATTCATTCCAACTAATTTCAATATTCAACTTTATTTATCCAATCCAGAAAATTAAAATATGCCCTAATTAAGACATTGCAGGTTTTATCTCAATATAAATAAATAATCAAAAAATATGTAGATTTTGAATTTTATTGTAAATTTACACTCATTAACTCCCGTAAAAAAATCCAAATGCTACAACTTATTTACATTTATAAGGTATATTAATGGTTTATGCTAGAATAAAACTTGCACTAGTATCACAAGTTGTTGTATGCATATTGAATCATGTTTAATTAGGAAAATATTTTTCAAATAAATGCAAATAGTTTCACTTGTATGTATGTTGAATCAAGAAGCCAAGTGATTTTCCGACGAGATTGTTGAATTTTCAACAACATTCCGGCGGTTCAAGGTCCAAAAAAATTCTTACACCAATAAATTAAGATACCTAAGAATCATTATAAAATATAGTGTTACTAAAAAAATTATTTCCACAAAACATAAGGCACTTTGATATAATTTGTTGAATGAATACAGGGAGAAATCGTTATGTGAAATTTTTTTAGCTTAATTGACTTTGGAGATCATTAAAAGTAGAATACGTGGAAAATATTATGGGATGGATGGAGTACTTCGTATTCACGCCAGCCACCGATATGTACTCCCTCCCTTTTTATGTTAAAAAAATATACTATCTTCGTCCCAAATTATTTGTCCTTTTACATAATTTCTTTGTCTTAATTCTTAATATGCATTGGTCTTCTCAAGTTAAGTAAATGGACTGAAGAAGGTGATTCTTAAAATGTTGTGATTTGGATTACTAAGAATCCCTAAATCCTTACTTGAAGGAGAATTTGTGAACCCTTAATCCTCCTCTTCACTAAAAGTTGGATTGGAAGTTTGTTGACTAATTCTAATGGAATTTGAATCAAAACAACAATGAAAACTAGAGAGAATCAAAAACTTGGGAAATTGCTTGAAATTGATTGAAAGAAAGTTGATTACAAATTGCAAGAGAAATTAGACAAAGCTTAAAATCAACTAAAAGCTTAATGAAAAACTTAATTACTCTTAATAAAAAGATAAGCTAAAACTAATTTCTAATCCTAATCCTACTTCTAACTACTTGATAATAACGCTGAAAATGCTTGGGTATTCATAGAAGGAACAAAACAAGGCCCAAACCCTACAATTAATCACAGCCGCAGCCTTAATTTTTCCGCACACTGCAGGCCGTCGCGAGTGCGATGGTGAGAAAAGTCACCAGGCGATTTTGAAGTGCGATAGGTCGCGGGCGGCACGCCTCTGATCGCGAGCGCGACACAGTGAAAAGTAGCCAGGTGATTTTTGGTCTTCATGAGGCCGCGGACGGCACCATATTGTTCGCGGGCGCGACACTCTGCTGGCAAGGCTGGGCTAAAACTTCCTCGGCACAATGTAACGGATGCGACCAAACAATAGCGGGCGCGAGCTTCCTGGTCACGGGTGCGACTTTATGGGTAGCAGGCGCGACGTCCATCTGCCTCCTTCCCTTCTTCCTTCCTTGGGCTGTAGCGCCTGCTACAAGGATTGTAGCGAGTGTTACGCCCCTGTTTTACACCAAAAATGAGGAAAGGGTTCCCGGGTCGGCATGGCTCGGGAAATCGCTCGGGATTCCCTAAAAAGCCTCGATTTAGCTCGTTTTCCTTCTAACTCTTTATTATCCTACAAAAACACATAATCAACATAACTAATACCTAATCAAGGGACTAAAATGGGCAAAACACCTTATAAATGATACAAATTCGGCTCCAAACGAGACCGAACAACATGTTTACAAGGAAGAAGTTACTACCTCATTGAAGCAGTTGACTCCCTTGAAAGCCCCGGGGCCGGATGGCTTTTGTTCCATGTTTTCCAAAGATATTGGGACGTGGTGGAGGAGATAAGCAACCAGGTGACTAATATATTGAACGGGGGTAACATGCCAGACAATTTGAACCACACGGTGGTTTCCTTGATCCCCAAGACAACAGAACCGAAGGAAATGAAAGACCTCCGCCCCATTGCATTGTGCAACGTGGTGTACAAACTGATTTCGAAGACAATTGCTAATAGACTCAAACCCATCTTGGACAACATAGTAGACGAGAAACAGTCGGCTTTCGTCCCGGGTAGACTGATCTCGGACGATGTGATGATAGTCTTCGAGGCTTTCCACTACCTCAAAAAGAAAAAGCAAGGCTGGCGAGGATGGGTAGCAGCGAAACTTGATATCAGCAAGGCGTACAACTGGGTGGAATAGAAGTTCTTGAAGGTAGTGTTGGAGGAAATGGGCTTTCTTGATAGTACAGTGGAACTCATCATGAAATGTATTGAAACGGTTACGTACTCCTTTAACATCAACGGGAAGCAAGTGGGAAGAGTAACTCCGGAGCGAGGCCTACAGCAAGGCGACCCCATATCACCATATCTTTTCCTTCTAGTGGCGGAAGGACTGAGTGCACTCATGGCACGTGACGCGGAGGAGGGAAGAATTCATGACTTGAAGATCTGTAGGACATCCCTGCGATCACCCATCTTCTTTTCGCCGGTGACAACTTATTCTTCCTAAGGGCCTGTACTGAAGAGGTCGAGGCATTGAAGAAAGTCTTGAAGTACTATGAGGAACTATTGGGACAACAGATTAATCTGGACAAATATGAGGTATTTTTCAATGCAAACCTTGGGGAGGAAGCAAAAACACGCATCAAAGACGCCATGAACATGTAGGAAATGCCACACCACAAGAAGTACCTCGGGCAACCCATTATAGTGGGGGGAGGGGAGGGGGGGGGAGGGGATCAAAGAAGCTGATTTTTGCAGATCTCTAAAAGAGAGTGTGGGAAAGACAATGGGTGGAAAGAAAAGCTCGTTTCTCAAGCGGGGAGAGAAGTCTTGATCAAGGCAGTCATCCAAATGATCCCTACATATGACATGAGCCTTTTCAAACTGCCGACCAATTTCTATGAGGAGGCCAGGAAAATAAAAAGCAAGTATTGGTGGAGTGGGGATCCGGAGCGGTGAGGCCTTTACTGGATCAATTGGGGTCGAATGTGTCAACCTAAAGATGTGGGTGGGCTGGGGTTTGGGGACATGGAACGTTTCAATGTGGCTCTATTGGCCCGCCAAGCTTGGCGGCTTCTAACGTTGCCAAATTCACTCGCTGGGAGAGTCATGAAAGCCCACTACTATCCTAGAGGAGACATCATCACGACAAAGACGGGGTTCAACCCAGGTTTCGTTTGGAGAAGCATTCTTGAAGGGCGAGAGCTGTTACTAAGAGGGTTGGGGTGGACGATTGGGAATGGAGGAAAAGTACATATCTGGCGAGACAAATGGGTTGACATGGGCAAAAAATATTTTATTGGAATTACACCGGAAGGAAAGGAGCATTGTAGAGTAGAAGAACTTATAGAGATAGGGACCCCTCGGCAGTGGGATAGAACAAAGGTGACCCAAACTTTCGAGCAAAATGTAGCAGAGGCTATCCTGGCCATACCTCTCCCAGTGATAGAGAGAGAGGATCTACCCAGATGGCTGTACACCAAATCAGGGGAAACACTGTCCGAAGCGGTTACCATCTAGCCGAAGTACAGGAGCTTCAATCCTCCTCAGAGAGTAATTGCAAGAATGAATGGAACATAATTTGGAATATTACAGCCCATCCTAGGGTCAAAAATTTTATGTGGCAGCTGCTGTCAAACATTCTCCCCAGCAATGGTAATCTACGAAGGAAACACTGCACTCCGATGGCGATTTGTGCCATTTTTGGCACAAAGGAGGAAAACCTAAAGAACATTTTCTGGGAGTGCAAGTGGGTGAGAGAAGTCTGGAGACACTTGGGATTAAAGGAGATCTTTGAGATACAAGAGGGGGAGGTGAAAGAATGGTTTCACAGGGTTGTGGTCACCATGAAAGAGGAAGAAACATTGGTAATTTGCCATGCTCTATGGAGCATTTGGTGGGTGAGGAATGACTTCGTACACAACAAAAGGGGGCTAGACGCCTCGTTTGTGGCGGAACGGGCAGCGAGGTCTTCATGGGAGGCTTTCCAAATAGAAGCTAAAGATAGACAAGAAGAACCCAATGGAAACCTGACAAATTGGAGAGGCATGGAAGGCTGTGTGAAAATCAATTGCGACGCCGCCATAGATGAAAAAGGGGGGAAGGTGGCTGTGGGGTGTGTAGCGAGAACAGAGCGGGGAGCTTTCATTTGGGTAGCTGGGTGAAGGTATGAGGGGAGATGGGAGGCTGAATTAGCTAAAATGAAAGCTGTTCAACTGGCGATTGAGATGGGAACAACAACGAACACTGACGCGACTGTTATTGAATCTGACGCGCAGACAGTTGTCCGGAAAATCAAGAAAGGGACACTAGACAGGGGAAGATACAGACACATTTACCAAGATGGCAAGATGTGAAGGAGGAGATATGCAAGGCAAATGTCCTTGACATCCTTTGGACGAGCAGAAGAGGAAACGAGGCCGCCCACAGAATTGCAAAATGGTGTTTAAGATATGCGGATAGTCATGTCTGGGAAACACCCCCAACCTTTTTAATTGATGCTTTAATAGGAGATGTAACCCCTTCGAGGGATTGATTTCATTTTTTTAATAATATTTTTTCAAAAAAAAAGGTAAATGGACAAGTATAATGAGACGGAGGTAGTAAAAAAAAAAGTATGCACAACATTAATATTGTTGGGATTTGAAATTCCCAAAAAAGGGGCCAAAGTTAGTAACCTACTCCCTCCGTCCCTCCGATTTTTTATCTGTTATTGACGCATTTTCAGGTCCATTTTTAATCAACAATTTCTCACATAATATTTTTATAAAAAATACGATATTATACTTTTTCAACAGTATTTTTCATTACGTCTAATGATATTAATTTTGTTTGATGAATCATTATATAAATTAAGATATTAACGGTCAAAGTTTTTGACACAATTACCTAAGTGACACTTAAATAAAAATAGAGGTATTATTATTGAGTTTGAAAATCATCGAGAGAAATAAATAAGGGTAATTCCATTTGATAGGCTTCACCTATTCGAAGTTGTCAACCACTTTTTAAACTATTCCAAGTAGTAGACTTATTTTGAAAACTAGTCTATCTCGTAGACTTATTCTTGTACCGTTGTTAAAATATTACTTGCAAAAGTTTCATCCTTTCTCAATTTCATTTAGTTCTCCCTACCAATCTCACAATCGACTCATTTGGAATAATATCTAAAGTGTTTGACAATTAGAAATAATTTTTAAAGTGCTTGAAAACTTGGAATAATTTTTGAAGTTTTCAAAATAAACTTACCATTTGGAATAATTTTCAAAATACGCCTACAACTTGGAATAATTTCAAAAGTGGTTGACAATTTGGAATAGGCAAAATTTGAAGCCTACCAAATGGAATTTCCCAATAAATAATAGTATTTATTGAGGGAAAAATATGTATAATAATTATCGTGTTATGAAACGATTAATATATGAGTACAATATAAAGAATAATAATAGTGACAACAAAGATTGGGAGAGGAGAATAAGATGATTTTATTTATAACCCATCAGGAATATTTATACTAGTTACATAGGACAACTCTGCACAATATATATTTCATAGGGAAACAAAATTTTCCCATATTATATCATCCTAATGTTTAAAGATACCCAAAAGATTTATGCTTATTACATGGACATTCACTTATATATTGTTTCATAATATATCCAAATTATAAAATTAACAAGTAGAAACTAAAAAGGGGTGAAAAGAAGGTAATTTGATAATTAAAAAAGAACATAAGGAATATTTATTTACCCCCTTTCTGTAACCTTTGTTATTATGGGTATATCAAGTCAAATTTTATAAATTTTGACTTACTAATTATTCAATATATATATAATAATAAAAATATAAAATTAATATGATTGGATTTGTAATAAAAGATACTTTCATATGAATGTATTTGTGTAGTATTTTTAAATTATATATTTGTTATAATTTAGAAATTAAAGTTTAAAGTAACACATTGGACAACATATTCAATCAAAATTGATAAATAATAAGAGACAAAGACAGTATTTTAATTTTTCAGACCTATATATTAATCGGTGGGATGAATTTACTTCCTATCACAAAATTATGCCCTATTTTGTCAATTTAGACCATTAATTTTTATTAACTTATTTCAATAAAATTTTAAAAATTTATCTATCAATAATACTCCTTTCATTCCTTAATATTTATCATTTTTGATTTTCAAGGCCTTTAATTTATGACTTTCACTATCATTTTCAAACAATTGGTTTCCAAAAAAGTGATTTTATGCAAGTATTTTCACCATGAATATAATGATATTTAGTTCCACATGACAAATCATCATATATATATTGAAAAATTCGCAGTCAAAATTCTTAAAAGTTGACTGAACAATTTCCTAGACGACTGTTCTTTGAATTTGATAAAATGTAGTTTGGATGGATTGGATTGGATTGGATTGGATTGAATAAGTTATGATGTTTTTTTGGGAAATTTTGTTCTTAGAGAGAATATTTTTTTAGAGAATTGTGTAAGGTTTGGATTGGATTGGAAAGAGTTACCAATCCAAAGAACATGAAATAATATTGAGAAATGAGAAAATATATCGGAGGATAATTTTCAATATTAGAAATTCCATATTACAAATTATTAGAGTTTATAATTGATAAATCAAAGTCGATTGAATTAGACATTCCTATTCTTTTGTAGAGGCAAGGAGTACTCCCTCCATTTAGTTTTTATTTATCGTCCAGATTTTCGTGTAAAAAATTTTGATCGTTAATACTTTAATTTGTATATTGACTCATTATATAAGAATATAAGATTGATGTCATTAAATTTGTAACAAAAAAAATACTATTAAAAAAGTATAATATTATATTTTTCTAATAAAATTTTTATATGAAAATTTATTAATTTAAAATGAACCTTAAAAAAACCCTTGAGATACAAAAGAAGTACGGATTGCTCCCTCCATTCATATTAATTGTCATAATTTTAACTTTCACCCTTCCAATATCACTCTTTGATTGATGATTTTTTTTATAACATGTTATTAACAATTACAATATTATATTGATGATAGTATGTTTCATTACCAATTTAATCGTGATAATTTTGTATAGCAACTCATTATATATATAAAGAAGTTTATAATCAAATTTTTTTAAAATATGACTACATAATTTTCTACAACAATAATTAATATACTCCCGACCTCCTTTCCTCAATATTTGTCGCTTTAACTAATTTTCTATTTTCCATAATATCTGTCACTTTACAGTTCCAATATAATATTAATGACAATTTTATAAATTTATCGCTTACTTTTATCATTACCAATATACATATATAACCAAAATAGAAAAATATCCACTACTTTTATCGCTTACTTTTATCATTTTTAATATTACCTTTTTAAAATCTTCCCAAAATTCAAATGTAACAATGATGGAGTAAGGAAGGAACGGAGTAGAAGAGAGGGAGTACTACTTAGGAATTTATTAGCAACCGACAAGGAAGATTATAAGAAAAATTTAGAGTCCGTGACTGCAATTTATTAGGTGCTCCCGGAGCATATGCTTCAGATAGTATGATTGTTCACCCATATATATTAGATTGTTCATCATAGATATTAGATTGTTCACCCACATATATTAGATTGTTCACTCTTATTACAATGATTGTTCACTTATAAATATCTGGAGCATATGCTCCGGGTGCATACAATATATATTGTCCGTGACTGCAATTTATTAGGTGCTCCCGGAGCATATGCTCCGGATAGTATGATTGTTCACCCATATATATTAGATTGTTCACCCACATATATTAGATTGTTCACCGTAAATATTAGATTGTTCACTCTTATTATAATGATTGTTCACTTATAAATATCTGAAGCACATGCTCCGGGTGCATACAATATATATTAATTTGATTCCTGAGTCACGCAATGGTGAAGGTGAACGGAGGTGAGATACCCATGCGCTTGTGGTTGTGTATGCTTTTAATTAATTGCACGTGAATGGTGTGTTGTGCTTATTAGATATTCTTTGGGGGTTGCTGTTACTTCCTTTGCGTAACCATCTTGCATGCATTCATTTTTCTCCCAATAAAAATCCTTCCTTCTTGCATTTAATTGGATGTTCCATTTTGCATGATCATTAAATTCGGAAAAAACTTGACTGACTCACTGAGTCAGTGACTCACTCCAGGTGGCAATTTGATGTGGCAAGTGGCCTTTCACTCTCCTCTTTCTTCTGCTCTCATCTCTCTAGGCGTGGCTGGGAAATTAATATCTGCTCTTCCCCCAAAAATCACTTCCCAAAAATGAAAACCCCGATAACACCAAAACATTCATTTCTCTTCTCTCCCTTTCTCTTTTCGTTTTCTCTTTATCTGATTCATTTTCCCCACCTCTGTCTCCTTCATTAACACTCCAATGCTTAGAAATTGACAGCAACTTTTCATCTGGCAAACCAAAACAAATCCCATTTCAAGATTCAGATTCAACATTCAAAATTCAATCCAATCAGCCCTCAAAAATTTAATCTTCCTCGTCGTCATCCCTTTGTCTTCAATTTTTCTTTCTCCTACCCCCTTCATCATTAATCGAACAACCCATCTAAATTCAACTGGATTCGGAGCTACCCAGATCGCGAAACCCTAGAATTAGTCGGCCTTTCATCTGGGTTTAGAATTTAGGTCATTGCTATTTTGATTTCTAGGGTTTTGGTTCGTATCAGAAAGGGGGAAGTGAAGGAGTGTAGGGATGAGTTTCAAGATCTCGAAGCGGGTGGTCGTAGAATTAGTCGGCATTTCATCTGGAATGTTCTTCTGCAGGGTTGAGGGAGGCACTTGAAGATGGTGGAAACCTTTGGTGGAGTTTCTGTAACTTGTTCACTTAGTTGAAAGCATCCATAGAGGTAATTATTTGGTGGTGAATGTTGAGGCAGAGGGGGGGAATGTTGAGGCGGAGGGGGAGTGTATATACACTAGTGGTCATCAACTACACTTGTTATGGAGGTGGGTTGGTATCAAATGACGATATTGCAGATCTGGGGTAAGGGACGGTGGGATGTTGAGGTAGTGAGTTGATATCAAAATCAAAGTTAGACGGCAAAGTTAATTAAAAGTTAGATCTAGAATAAGTTGTAAGTTTCTGTACAATTTCAAAAGCAAAGTTGATTAAAATGGATGTTGGACAATTTTTTTTTTTTGGAAATTATTTATTAGTACTTCATTTTATATTATTTATCACTTAATTAATTGTAATGGTTTCTAATGTCACTCTTCTATTAATAATTTTTTATATAATATTTTTAACAGTTACAGTATTATACTTTCGAGATAATATTTATTAATATTTTATTGACCAATTTTTTTTATGAACTTTATAAATATGTGAGTTTTATAGGGCTATTTTTCAATTAATGATTATTTTATTAATCACTTTTTTATTAGTTCTATTAAATTAATGCCTAATTATATTGTTATATGGATCCCATCGAATGAGTTTAACTCACGCTCGCCATTACGGATGACTAAAATGGTCATTGCACAACAATTTTTGTTTCTAAAAATTGTTCCTCAATATTAATAATTATGGTTAATACTGTAGCGGATCTAGAGATCCGATTTATGGGTGTCCAATATATTTCTTATTAGATAAACGTTTTTAAAAAATAAAATAATAAAATATAAATAAATATCAATAAAAATAAATATTAAATAACATATTCACGTACAAGCTTAACAAAATTTCACACCATCGTATAAATATGTCCGCCAAATAAATTGAAATTTCACATTAACTAGATGTTTATAACTTAAACTAATACTGATACACAATTACCTAATTCATTGACTTACACTGTTTGTTAATTATAAAAAATAATAATTTGGTACTCCCTCCGTCCCAACTAATTTGTTCAGTTTACTTTTTCATGGTCTTCGATGCAGCATTTTGACCACTATTTTTTCACTTTTTATCTTAACAATATTAATATTATTGTATTTAAGTAAAAATATTTTTCACCCAAAATTTAATAATGATAGTCTTATATAATAACTCAACAGATAATTTGATAAATTAACAGTCAAAATTTAAAATTAGTTAAACTTGGACAATTAATTTGGAACGGATGGAGTAATATTTTAGGGCTTTTGGGTTGCTACTAAATTGGACACCCCTATTATGTTTTTTGATACTTTTTTTACGGCGTCCACATGCCCCAATTAAGAAAATTTCTTCCGAATAATATTAGAAAATCACAAATTTTCCTTGGCCAAGGGTGTCCGTGGACACCCCTACATAAGCTTGAGATATGCCGATGACTAAAAAAACTAAAAGAATATTGGACTTTTATTTTGAAAATCACAAATTTTTGTAGTAGTAACTTTTATTTTGAACAACCGAAACAAAAAAAACAAAAAGAATATTGGACTTTTGACATAATGGTTCTATCGTATTAATTAAAAAAGGTTTTGGACGCTAATAAATTGTACTTCGGGAATGTTCAATAATTAATGTATTGAACGTTTTTCTTTGACGATAAATATTATACTTTAGAGGTATTGGAAACTAATACATTTGTAATTTATTTTGACAATGGATGACTCAACAACGGTCTTACGCGATACTCGGCTCAAACTTATTTTAGTATTTTAGGTAAGATGTAGGTTGTGTTTCATATATATAGGTAAATTTTATATTAGTTTAGATGGCTATAATACTCCTCATTTTCATTTTATCTGTCATCTAGATGTATATGTTAGTCATATGTTAATAATTTTGACCATTAATTTCTTAATATATACAATGTTCATTATATAAAAGTAATATCATTATATTGGCAATAGAACATACTATCGTTAGAGTATAATGTTATGACTTATTTACAAAATATTATGTAACAGCTAACCGATTAGATACATAAGTCGTGTCGAATGACACCACGTCCCCGAAGTCCTCGCAAGCATAACCCTATAAAACTCACATATTTATAAAGTTAATAAAAAAATATTAGGCCCCGTTCTTTTATACGGTATCGCTGCGGTGCGATAAATTGCGGTGTGGTGGACTGCTGTAAGTTGTGGTTAGTTATGGTAAGTTGTGGTGGAAATAAAAAATTTATGTAAAACTTTTTGAAATTTATTAGAAAGGTAAATGGTAAATTATGGTGAATTGTAGTGAATTGTGGTGAGTTGCGGTAACTTGCGGTACCGCACTATGCGGTACCGTATAAAAAAATAGGGCCTTAGTCAATAAAATTTCATAAAAAAAATTGAATCAATAAAATATAGGACTTTTATATACAACTAATGACATATTTTTTAAATTGAATATGTGAGTTTTATTAATTACTCTTTTATTAAACCGTAATATGTGAGTTTATATCAATAAATTGAATCACATATTTTTTAATTAAATATGTGAGTTTTATAGGACTTTTTTTTCAATTAACGACTATTTTATTAATTACTATTTTATTAATTCTATTAGATTAATGCCTAATTTTATTACGGTTTTGCTAATTTTATTAAATTGAAAACATAACTTTATAAAACTCACACATTTATAAAGTTAATAAAAAAATATTAGTTTGACCTTTCACTAATAATAGTTTTATTTCCCTCTCAATCAAATTTTCTTAAATTTGAACAAATTAAAAGGAAGAGGGAATTGCTAATTATAATTTTAGATGGGAGGGAAACCAATGAAGCCAAAAACTTAGTCAAAATTTTCATTTCCCTCCTAAGACTAAAATTTGAGAACAGATGCAAAAAAATACAATAGGTTTCAGGGTTCCACATTTCCACCTTTCTCACTCACTCACTCACTCACTCACTAATACTGATACCCCTCTTCTCTCTCTCGGCTGTCCCTTCCCAATCTCTCTCTCAAAGTCAGCCTCCTCCCATGTCCAATCTTTATCCTCTTCAATGCATGCACTCTCGTCGCACCTTCTCATCGACCCATAACATACTGCAAGGATTTCGAAATCTCCTCAATTTTAGGTCAATTCTTTTCTCTTTCCTTGTTTTCTATTTCGAAATGGCGCTTGATTTCTGAATTCTGTTTTCTAAAATTTGGAAAGTATCAATAATTGAGTGAATTTAACTGGGCAGTTCCTTAATTGCAACAAAATTCAGTTTTGCAGGGGTTAAAGAGGAATTATTTGAACCATCGGGGAGGAGTATTTGCTGTTCAAGTTCGACCAATGGGTTCTGGTAATAATCAGAAATCTCAGAAGGATTTTTGCAAAGTCGGTTTCTGAATCTGCGCATTTGCTTCTGAGTTTTTCTAACTTGTTGTATCTCAGGGTTCGTCTGGGGTTTTCTTTTCAGTCACCGCCACAGTCACCGCCACCCTCGCACACCACCTATCTCGGTCGGCGATTAGATCTGCGCAGATAATTGGTATTCGATTCGGATTTTGGTGGTCTGACAACCGCTTTGTTGCGCAGGTAATTTATGCAGGTGATGACCAAGGGAAGTTTTTGATGAGTAATGTTGCCGTAATCAGATTCACAGATTACAGGTCACTTTTGTATAGACCCAGGATGTTAAGTTAGTGAATATAGAATTGTGGTTTATTTTCTAGGTTCAATTTCAAACGTTCAAGTGGTCTTTTATATATAGTTGATTGTATATGTGATATATGTGCCCCATTACAAAATTAATGACTAATACTCTTCTAAGAGAAATTAAGTTTCATTTTGCAGAAATTTATGCTTTGAATATATTATTTTAAGAATTTATAAGCAGATATGTAAATGGTCAACTATAAAATATGTCAGTAGTAAGTTGAAAATTCAGGGCAATAAGGAATATTATGTTATTATTTTTTTTACAAAATATACTCTTTAGTGGCATTTATTTGGTCCTGTAGTGGCAATTGTCACAAATGTCACACAAATTTATGGCGACATCGCCTCTAGCGGCATTTGTTTAAATGTTGCTATAAGCTATAACAACGTTTATAAATGTTGCTATAAGTCAAAATAAATGCCGCTAGAATCCATTTTTATTGTAGTGATGCCTTTGAAATTTTGGAGATCCCAAACATTCATTACATCTTGAAGGTGTGAGCACATCCCAAGATCAGCCTAATTTCTTTGGACAACTCTAACAACATTCAGAGCATCTCCCTCAAGAACTAAGTCATGGCCTCCATGTTATACTGAAGTTGTACTTTTGCATGTTTGGTGTTAGTAAAATGCACATTTTGCATAATTAATATGGAACGGAGGGAGTAGTAAAATAATAATGTACTCCCTCCTTCCCATTTTAATTGTCACTCTAGACATAATTTCAAAAATCAAAAAAACTTTCATCTACATTAATTTAGTTTATTGGAAATGTAGAAAACTTGAATAAAATGGTGAATAAAAAAGGAAAGGGTGAATAAAAAAGAAAAATGGAAGAAAAAGATGTAATTAATAAGCTTAATTTGATAAATTAGTAATTAATGTGTCATCGGAATTATAAAGTGATAGATATTATGGGAAAAAAGAAAGTTAGTTAAAGTGACAGATAATATGTGAAGAGGGGAGTAGTAATTAACATGTTATTGAAAAGACGATAAATAATATAAAATATAAAAAGTTAGTTAAAAAGTCAAATAAAAAAACAGAGAAAGTAATACTCCCTCATTTTCACGTTATGTGTCATATTTGAAACTTGTGCTGTCTAACTGTGGACATTTTGAAAATTTTGTTTTTCAATATATACAATGAATTGTTATATAAAATTACTAATCCTAGATTTATGTTAAAAAAATATTATCCTAAAAGTATAATATTGTACTCCCTCCGTTCTTTTTTATTTGTTATTTAAGGTTTTCAGTGTCAATTTTTAACCAATAATTTTTAATATAAGACTTTTATAAAAAAATATAATATTATACTTTTCTAATAGGATTTTTGATTACGAATCTAATGACATCAATTTTGTATGAATCATTATACAAATTAAAATATTAACGATCAAAATTTTTGCCACAATTTCCTAGATGACAGATAAATAAATACGGAGTTAGTAACTGTTAAAAAATATCATGTAAAAAATTATTAATAGAAGAGTGATATTAGAAACCATTACAATTAATTAAATTACAAATAATATGAAATGAAGTACTAAGAAACAATTTGAAAAAAAAAAAAAATTTCCAACATCCATTTTAATTAACGTTGCTTTTGATACCAACCCACTGCCTCAACATCCCACCGTCCCTCCATCCCCAGCCCAGATCTGCATCAACATCCCCCCCCTCCCCATTTGCTTTTGATACCAATCGACATCTTTATCAACTTGTTTTTCATCCTTATCAGTCATCATCATCTTCGCTGTTAATGGTGAGAGAATTGAGAGCCTCTTCCAGCAATGTTTTCACCATCATCTTCTTCCATCTTACGTTCCCTTTTTCTTTTCTCCCTCTCTGATATCCCGAATCAATCGCATCTCCTGCAATTGTGGTTGCTCGATTCTTCATCTCCGGCGACTCCAGCCGGATTCTTCCGGGTATCAACTTTATGGTTTCGCCGTTAGGATTAGGGTTTAGGTTGAATGGGTTTGAATGATTTTGAATGGGTTTGAATTAGGGTTAGGGTTACCGCTCTAAATGGTTGTCGATTGACGGTTTGGACGGAGATTCCAGATTGGAGGGAGATTGGATGGGGAGATGGGTGAGGTTAGATGAGACAGGGAGTTTGGATGGAGATTGGACGATGAAATGGATGAGAAATGAGGGGAGAAATGGGGAGATGGTGAGGGAATGGATGAGAGAAATAAGGAGGCAATTGCTGGGGAGAAAGGAAATGGGGAAATGGAGAAATGGGGTCGGGGATATTTGGCGAGAGAATTAATGAGAGATTGGAAAATGGGGAGAAATGGGGAAATGGTGAGTAATTAACCGAGGTGTTGGTTACCGAGGTTAATTGCTCCCCAATTTCCTCCTCTTCACTCCACCATCTCTCTCCTCTCTCTGCCAATTCACTCCACACTCTCTCTCTCTCCTCTCTCTGCCATGTCACCTGCCAACTCAGGTGAGTTACTGACTCAGTGAGTCAGTCTACCATTCTCCATTAAATTCATTATTGACCCATCAATTCACTTCCTCCACTCCTTCGACCACTTATCACGTCTCCCTCTGTTGCTAATTATTGTTCACCTAACCATTTATCAAAATTAATACTACATTCGTTTCAAATTAATTATAATGATTTACAATATAAAATTACCGTCATTAGAAAGATCTTTTCCTAACAATTATAATGGAAGTAATTTTATATTGTAAGTCATTATAATTTGTGAATAATTAATGGTCAAAATTAGTTAAAGTTAATTTAGAACAGAGGGAGTAAATATAAAAGTTATGGTAAAATTTTTTTTTTACAAATTGTTGCCTAAACTTATCTTTTGGAATACTCTAAGAATAACATAAAAAGTTTAATTATTAGGGATATCCTTAGAGTAACATAAAACATTTATTTATTGGATTAGAATAAACACTATAATTGTAAAATTTTAATTTTTGTAAGTAAAAAATAGAGAAATGAGATAATTTGACAAATTAAAAGAATGAAACGAATACTTCTTTCTCTAGTTATTTATAATAGTTTTGAATCACAAGTGATTTGTGTTAGGTCATGTTCTTTTCTACGGTGGAAGAGACTCTCATGTCGTCCGGAAGGTCAAGCTTGTAGGCGTTGTCATTCACCTTCTCCAAAACTTTGAACGGACCATCACTTCGTGGCATAAGCTTGTTCTTCCTCCTTGATGGAAATCGTTCATTCCTCAAGTGTAAGCCAAACCAAGTCTCCGGGCTTGAAGGTGATGTCGTGGCGATGCTTGTTGGCTCTTGCCTTGTAGAGTTTGTTGGTCTTCTCAATCTTATCCCGTGAAGCCTTTGAACTTCCTTAGCCTTTTCGCTAGAGCCTAAAAATTCACTCTCGAATACAAGGGTAGTGGAAGAAGTTCAATAGGAGTGAGTGGGTTCATACCATAACAAGTCTCAAATGGCGAGTGGTTGTGGCAAAGGAGGGGGTCAGAGAGCTCAGTTATAACCAAACTCGGCATGACATAGTTTGATGTTCCAATCCCGCAAGCTTTTGTTCACAAGCCCCCTAAGCAAGGTGGAGAGGATCTTGTTGGTTACCTTCGATTGCCCATCGGTTTGGGGATGTTGGGACGTGCTGAAAAGGAGTTTGGTACCAAGAAGCTTCCAAAGGGACCTCCAAAAGTGACTAATGAATTTTGTGTCCCGGTTCGAGACGATGGTCCTTGAAATGCCATGTAACCTCACAATCTCCCGGAAGAAGAGATTAGCGATATGAATGGTGTCGTCAGTTTTCTCACAAGCGACAAAATGTGTCATCTTGTAGAAATGTTCTACTACCACCATTATCGCATCCTTGCCACGCACAGTTCGGGAAAGGGCCACGATGAAGTCCATGCTCAAATCTTCTCAAGGGCCATTCGGGACGGGTAGAGGGGTGTAAAGTCCTTGGTGGAATTAACTCTTAGCGTGATGGCACGTTACGCATTTGGAAACTCACCTCGTGCACATCACCTCCCATCCTAGGTCAATAAAAGTGCTCCTTAAGCATATCAAGGGTCTTGTTAATCCCGAAGTGACCGACAAGACTGCCTCCATGAACCTCCTTCATGAGCAATTTCCTCAACGGGAACTTAGGCACACACAACTTGTTCCTCTTGAAAAGGAACCCATCTTGAAGCATATAAGAACCATTGCCGCCATCGAGATGAAGTTTGAAATCCTCATCTTCTTTGTAGAATTTTTGCATATGTTGAAACCCAAGGATCCGTGCTTCTACAACTGAGAGAAGAGCATGCCTCCGGGAAAGAGCATCATCCACTACATTGATACTCTCCCCTTCTTATGTTTGGCCACGAAATTGAAGCTTTGGCGGTATACCACCCACTTGGCATGGCGGGTGTTGAGCTTATGTTGACCATTCAAGTACTTGAGGGCCTTATGACCAGAGTGGAGAACAAATTGGTTGGGCCCCAAGTAATGGGACCAATGGTCGAGGGCACGTACAAGGGCATAGAATTCCTTGTCGTAAGTAGAGTAGTTCTTCCTCGAGCCATTGAGCTTCTTACTAAAGTAGGCAATGAGGCATTGATTTTGTATTAGGACGACCCCAATACCCACTCCCCTAGCATCACAATCGACTTCAAAAACTTGTGAAAAATCCGGGAGGATAAGCACCGGAGCTTCACAAAGCTTGACCTTAAGCTTCTCAAACGTGCCTTGCGCTGCCTTGGTCCATTCAAAGGTTCCTTTCTTCATGCACTTGATGATGGGACCGGTGAGGGTGCTAAACCCTTTGATGAACTGACGATAAAAAGAAGCTAGGCCATGGAAGCTTCTCACCTCTGTAAGGGTGGAGGGAATAGGCCAGGAACAAGTAGCTTCCAACTTTGAAGGATCCATCGAGATACCTCGGTCGGACACAATGTAGCCTAGAAAGGTAACTTGAAGTGTGCAAAATCCGCACTTCTAAAGCTTACCGAACAACTTCTGCTGCCGTAGGACCTTGAAGATGGACTCCAAGTGTGAGAGATGGTCGGCCTCACACTTAGAGTAGACAAGGATGTCGTAGAAGTACACAACCACGAACTTGCCGATGTAGGGCCTCAAAACCTCATTCATTAAGTGCATAAAGGTGCTAGGGGCGTTGAAGAGGCCGAAAGGCATGACGAGCCATTCATACAACCCCCCATTGGTTTTGAAGGTTGTTTTCCACTCATCACCTTCCTGCATCCAGATTTGGTGGTACCCGCTCCGGAGGTTGATTTTGGAAAATATGCGGGAGCCATGCAATTCATCGAGCATATCGTCAAGTCTCGGTATTGCATACCGATATTTGATGGTGATGTTATTGATAGCTTGACTATCAATTCATATCCAGTAGGTTTCGTCCTTCTTTGGGACCAAGAGGGCGGGTACAGAACAAGGGCTCGTACTCTACCGGACGAAGCCCCTAAAAATGAGCTCGTCTATTTACCGTTGAAGTTCCTTAGTCTCTTGCGGGTTGCACCGATAGGCTGATTTGTTGGGAATAGGGGCCCCGGGTATAAGATCAATTTGGTGCTCGATGTCTCATGTGGGTGGAAGGCCCGGTGGTAGATACTTGGGGAAGACGTTGCTGAACTTGGCAATAAGAGGAGCCACGAGAAGGTGTAGGGGCATCTCTACCTCACTTTTGTTTACCTCTACGAGGAGTAAGGAAAGAACGGTCTTCCCCTTGCTTAGGGCTCTCTCTACCCGAGTTTCACTCATGTGTTTGGGCTTCTCACTTCCCACCCCAGGTTTTGGAGGTAAAATTTCATGTGGAGCTAAAGATAATAGCTTAACCCTCTTCTTTCCATAGGTAAAAGTGTAGGTATTTTTCAACCCATCATGCAAAGTGTGCTTGTCAAATTTCCAAGGATGTCCCAAAAGGATATGACAAGCACTCATCGAGACCACATCACAAACAATAGAATCATCATAAGTAGAGCCAAAAGACAAATTAACGAGAACTTGCTTCGTTACCTTGATGTCATCCTGATCGTTGAGCCACTTGAGGGAATAAGGCTTGGGGTGAGGTAACAAAGGTAAGCCAAGCTTTTCGACCATGAGAGTCGAGGCAACATTGGTGCAACTTCTCGCATCGATGATGATGTTGCAAACCTTTCCTCCCACGAAGCATCGTGATTGGAAAATCATCTCCCGTTGAGCCTTGTCAAGAGGGGATTCATGAGTATGTAATACCCTCCTCAAGACAAGTGCATTGCCGTGTACAGGTGGCACGGGATCGGTGTCGTCACCATCGAACTCAACCCTCTCCTTGACATCCTCTTCGGGTTCCTCTTGTGCCGTTTGGAGCTCCTCATCAATTTCTTAGGCCTTTTGAAGGGTCAAGGTTCTTCGGTTTGGACAATCCGCTTGGAAGTGACCATACCCTTGGCATTCAAAGCACTTCTTGCCTTCCATCCTTGAGGGAAGCTCTGTAGGAGAAGGCATTGAGATCTCTTTTCCCTTGTCGGTCATAGGGGTAAGTGTGAATTTGGGAGCTTCACTTTTCTTCAGAGTGTTTGAGTAGGGAGATCGGTTAGAAGGTGGGAAGAAGGGCCTAGTCAAAGGCTTGGTGGCGGCCTTCTCCTTCCTTCGCCTCTCAACCTTGAGAGCCAAACCATAAAGCTCGTCTATGGAGTGGTAGGGTTGGATTTCAATTTTCTCAGCAATGGCAGGGTCCAACCCATTCAAGAACCTCATTATAGTTTGCTTCTTGGGCTCTTGAAGGTCACTCTTGATGAGGAGTTGTTCAAACTCCTAGATTTAGTCACTCACACTCCTCTTCCCTTGCGTAAGGGCGAAGAGCTTCCTCATAATGTCTTGCTTGTAAGTGCTAGGCAAGAATCATCGATTCATCAATTGCTTTAGCCTTGCCCGTGAGGTGATTTTTGCTCGACCCTTCTTAACTCACTGTGCATTGACATTCTCAAACCAACGGGATGCGACCTTGGAGAGTTTCAAGCTAGCAATCTTGAAGGCCTTTTCATCGCTATACTCAGTTTCAAAAATCCTCTCCAAGATTTGAGCCCATTCAAGTAGCCATTGGGGTCGGTGGAGCCATTGAATTTTGGAATTTCGATCTTAACATCATGAAATTCATCTTGTGGGGGTCTCTCACCCGTTTCCCGTCGACGATGGCGTCGAAGGGAGCCTCTATCATCGTCACTCGACTCGAAGGTGGAAGGAGAACGGATAGGGCTACGAGTGAGCCTCCTTCGTTCGTCACGTGGTTGACCTTGGAGGTGTATGGCGATGTTGTTCACTTGAGCCACGACGGTTTCGAGAGTCCTTTCAATGGAGGAGACTCGGGCCTCCATAATCGCATCTTGAGGGCTTCAGTAACGATTTGAATCCTCTCGATTGAACTATTTTCATCATCCATATCGAAGGAGGGGTAAGGACGGAATGTGTTTGGGAAATTTTGTGGAGTTTGGGGATTTTTTGTAGCTAGCTAGTGTTTGAAGGTTTGGGTTCTTTGTGGGTTATCTTTCAACAACACCATTCACACACAACCACACATTGTCCTCCTCAATAATCCATCAAGGACTCCAAATTTCACCACACAACTTCAATAGACAACAAGAACAACAATCTCAAGAACAATAATATTTTCTCCAATACATTTGGAGGGAACATGGGATGTTGGTACCCAATATTTCAATAAAAAACAACAAATCAACAATGGGTATGAACCATAACTTGAAATTTGAAGAACAATAACTCAAGCCACAACTCTAACCTTGGCTCTGATACCAAATGGAGCATGACATGGTGGGAAAGATTAGCTTAGTAGAAATGGATGAAGAACTTGAACCCAGAATCTTTTATGGAGCTTGAACACTTGATATGAACTTGATAATGAAGATTTCCACCATCAAGAACTACAACCCCACCAAGATTAGATAAAGCATAACACCACTAATCCATAAAGGAATTGACTTATTAACACCACCATAATGATTTGAGGATAAAGTAATAACAAGATTTGAGAGAGAGATTTAGGAGTAAACCCTAGCTTTTCATTAATGGCCAAAAACTAATGACCTTTTCTCCCCAAATGAAGAGATATAACACTTGAGAGTGGAAAAGAAAGATGCCAATAATTACATGTTTACCACAAAAATAAAACATTTAAGGGAAAAGAAAGGAAAAACGAGACGCGAAGCGCTTCAACAACGTCAAATCGCTAAAGCCAGGTGCGGCCAGCGCCTCTCCAAATGCAGGTCGTGTCTCCTTCAGGGACATCAGGGGAGGCGCAATCCAGAGGCGCGCCTAGAGTCAGGGGGCGTGGCTGGCGTTTGCTTCAAACCAAAAGGATGAGAGGGAGGCGCGGCCAGCGTCAACGGAGACGCAACTCACGTCTCTTTGTGGGCTAGAAAACCAAAGGGAGAGGGCGAGGTGCACCACGAAGGCAGTTCAAGAAGATATTATTTTTCAAAGTACGTGTAAGTATTTTAAATTTATTGTCATGAGAAAGCAATGAATTATTTGGTACATAAATTAGTTAAATTGAAGTGTTTAGAAAAGAAAATTTTCTTAGAAAAATAAAAAATCATGGCCACAACCCAGAAATCCGACCCAAACCGCCCGAAACTAAAATATACGTGGACCTGAAATACATCTGACTTGTATTTACTTGGAATCGAAATATATCCAACCTGTGTTTAAGTTGCTTGCTTGAATTCTAGTACATGTAGTCATGAACTTCCCTCATTCAATGGTCACTTTCTCTTATGTAATCATGCCATTTAGTAACAGGAGCCACTTATCAAGCGACTACAACAACCTTGTTGCATGACATGATACACAAAGAGGCAGAAGTCTATATGGATGATAACTTTTAGCCAAATTGGATTGTGATATACCAACCTACAAAATTGAACTCTAATATATCTGACATCTGGACCTATTTATCGTTTATGCATTGTAGCCATATTAAGTACATGAACGATAAATAGATCAAAAGTTCAGCTATATACACTTGTTAAATTTTAAATGTCGATATGTTTCTATCCAATACCCTAAATGGTTATTGTCAAAAAATATTTTTTTTAAAATGACATTTTGACTATGTTTTATTAAGATCCAAGAGGAGGGTCTCTCTTGTGCGAGGTGTCGAAAAGGCATGCCCGTGGGGTACTTTTGGATTGCATTGCGACTAACCCCTGAAAAGGCAATAAGTCTTTTGCCTCACGCCCCACCCCATTTAGGCATGCTTGAGTGTGTTTATTTAAACATAGATGAATAGTTTATACTGAGCCCCCTGTTTTACACACGCTCATATATTTTCAGCAACTTGTGGTTTTGACTACAACTTAGCTTTTTTCGATAGGAAAAATATTTGTTTAAATATGATAACTTTTTGGTTTAAAAGTGGGGTTATCCTTTTATTTCAACTAAGGAAATAGAAGGTAATAATCATATGTTGATTAACACCCAAACGGTCTATATGAATGAATGTGTTGAAGATAGTTAACTACGATATTTAGAGTGTTTGGATTAAAATGTCGCTAAACTTGTCCACATGTAAAAAATGCTACTGAATTGTTTCGGTTAACCTGCTACCACTCAACTTAATAAATTTATTAAAAAATGTCATTTGATGAAGCTCTTAATCGATTACAAAGAATAAAAATGTATTTTTGATTTTTTTCCTTCTCTCCTCATCATCTTCTGTCCTTCTCTTTCATCTTCTTCTTCCCCATCAACTTCTTCACCCCTTCTTTTCTTCCTCACTCCATTAAAGCTCTCTTCCTCCTATTTTCCCCACTAGTTTCATCCCCACCCCCTTCTATCTCTTTGTTCTTCTCTTATTCTTTCTTAGATTTTATTCCACCTTCTCTCTCTTCCTTATTCTCTTGTTTTGCCCCAAATTTCATCTCTCCTTCCTCTCTTACTTTTCTCTTCTTCACCACCAAATCCACCATTTTCGAGCCACTACTAGGCCACAAGCACCACTCCAATCGCCATTATCATCCCATCAGCCACCATTAAATCAAGCAAACCCAAAAATCAAGCTCAAGAAACGAACCTATTTCCTCCATCTCACATCTCGAATTCAATCAACCAACTAAAATAGACACTACAATCTTTACATTACCAACTCAAACTAAAACCTCACAGGAAAATACCCGAATAACTGCTAGAAACGACATATGAACTACCCTAAAATCGCTCAAACTACAACAATTGCTCCCTTGACTTGCACTAAACCAATCGGAAACCACTAGCCTAGATGCTACCCAACCAAGCCTTCACCACCATTGAATCTCCTGCCCATAAAGGAGAAAGACGAAATTCGGGAAAGAAGAAGACGAGAAGGAAGAGATGAGATGCTGATGAAGAACAGGAGAAGGAAGAAATAAGATTTGGGGTAGAAGAAGAGAATAAGGAAGAGAAAAGAGGGATGAGAGGTAGGGTGTTCACGGTTCGGTTCGACACAATTTCATTTTTCAAAGTAGTGCACTGGTTAAAACGGTTTACTAAAAACTATTTTGTTAATTTTTAGTAATCCATCAAAAAAATTACATTTTACATATTCAATCATATAATATCACTAATTTAAATATGTTTTGTAGATTTTTTTTCCGATCACCTTGAAAACTCCATTCTTTTTAAAGTCATAATCAATTTTATATAATCAAATTTTTTGGCTTATATTATATTATATTATATTATATTATATTATATTATATTATATTATATTATATTATATTATATTATATTATATTATATATATATATATTATTGGTTAGTTCCGGTTCACCGGTGGTTTGAATATTCAACCGGAACCACCTTGTCTAAAATCCAGTCTTTATGGCTCGATGCACCATATTCTTAAAGCGGTTTGGTTTTGCCGATTTTTGGTTTAGCTTGGCGGTCCCAAATTTTTTGAACGACCCTAATGAGAGGGAATATGGGGAAAAAAAAGAGGTGAGAGAGAGCTTCGATGGAGCTTCAATGGAGTTGTGGGAGGAAAGAGAAACAAGGGGAGTGATTTTAACCAAATTGTTCACCGATAACACCATGTTAAAAGCACATATTTCACAAAATCATAAGCTTAATAACAACCAAATTTTTTAGTGTTATTTTTAAAATTTCTGACAAATTCGGTGATTTTTAACCCAACACTAATGATATTCAGGCTATGTTCTTTTGTCAGGTTAAACTTAACTATCATAACTTATTCTAACCTAACACAATTCCCCAAAAAAAACATCCACTTTAAAAATACAATTCCCCAAAATAGCATCATAACTTATCTTAACCTAACTATCTTAACTTGCAAATGTTGAAATTATTTCAAGAGTATAAAAAATTTATATAGCATAAGGAATCGTGTGGAACAAGTATAAGGATCATATATAAGATAAACATCAAGAATATGATCAACACGAGTCCATAAGAGACCAACACCGTTCGCGTTGGTCTCCAGAAAGCAAGGAAAAACGATCCTGGCTCAACACGGGTCGTGTTGAGGCAACACGGACCGTTGCATCAACACGGACCGTGTTGGAACCCAAAATATGTTTTAATGGCTAACAGTTATATAATCTTATGTATTAAGTGTATGATATCAATATTAAGTCCGATATTATATGTATTCCAATAGCTATATTAGTTGACCAAGCCAAGGTCATAATCCATCATTAAGGACCTTAATTATACCTTTGTCTAAGGGGTGTAATTAGGGTTGGATTAGGTGTGGAAGTCTTCTATAAATAGGAGACATTCTCAAGCCATTTGAGAGCATCACAAGTATCAATTCCTTCTTTCTATAATCACATCCTCTCAAGTATAGACTACAGCTTTACTTGAGAGAATCAAATGAGAAACCTATGTCTTGTGTGCGACAAGAGCTAAGTTTTATCCCTTTGAACATTTACGGTACAGTAAATAGTTCTTAAGGAAAATGTGTTCGACGTCCATGACTTTTAGCAATATCCAAACAAGTTAACCATTTGGTTATTAAGTCATATCTCCATCTTGTCATACATACCGCAAGAAGATCAAGAAGCCAAGTTAAGTGAAGATGATGAAGATTCAATCCGGTCAAACATCATTTTCCAACAATCTTAAGAATTATATTTTACGAGACAAGATTGGAGGAGGCTAAGAGTTGGACATCCAAGATTCAAGAGGGATTACAAAGATAAGTAATTTATATTTTACAAGTTTATTAGTATCAATTTTTCAATACAAGTTTGTTAAGTTTTATTGAGTAAGTTTGTGGTTAAAAGTTTATTAATCATTCGTTTATCTATATGTGTTTTGTATAGATGAGAAATTGATACATAAGAGTGGCAATACAAGTACAAGATCTTGATGTTCATGATGGGAATTGTTGCGTGATTATGCAATGAGGTTTATATGGATTAAAGGTAAGGTAACAACAAGTCATTTACAAGGAGGTCAAAGGTAATTAAGTTGTTATTATTTGGGGTTATATGCATGTGCATTGACCATGTTTAAAGTTGCCTCTTAATATTATCAAGTTAATACCAATGACATGAATATGTTTTATTACCTTTGTCATGTTTAATTGGTTTATAAGAATTGCCATTAAGGATAAGTGTATTGAAATTTCATGGTATGGTAGTTGTTGAAGGATGGTGCAAAGAAAAAGTCAAAATAAGTATTTATTTATTTATTTATTTATATATTATTAAGTGCACTATTGAACACCTACATAAGTTACAAGTTTATTTAGCCATATGTTTATAAGTTGGCTATGACATTAAGTTACATTGAAGTTTCATACTAGCAATAAGGATGAGGTTATTGTCATTAAAAAGATTCATTGGTTGGATGTTTTAAATTACAAGTCTTTAAGGTGTTTAATGTGAAAATTCATTGTAGCAAGATTATAATTTGCTTCTTGTAATTTGAATTTTTCGATGTTGATTCACATGTTCAAGTAAGATTAAGTTTATTCTGCCTATTGTTTTGATATTAATATGAAGGATGAGTACATGCAAGTTGATTAGACCTTTTTTTTTATATTAATATCAGGATTGAAAATTTTGTTCCAAGTTTATAAGTGATTGGTATGAGTAATTCATCCTTAAAGTTTTGCCTATTATTGTTCAAATATTGTTTAATAGCATGATTAACAAGTTAATTTTACGTTTAAGTTTGAAGCATGAAAAATAGAATATAAATATTGGCAAAAGTATTATATTTCTAATTTATAAGTTGCCATGAAATTCTATTTGATTATGTCAAGTTTATGATCCTATTCTTGATGATTGAAATAAGTTTGTGCAATTGAAAGGTCAAATATGAATTTGTTATTAAGATAAGCTTTGCATATAAGTATAATTTTTATGAGAATTATTTAAATGCATAAAAGTGGCTTGTTTATTGATTCAAGTTTTTGAGAAGTCCACTATAAGTTATGTGTGCATCAAGGTTCAAATTTCTATTATTATCATTAATATATTATTATTATGCTTATAAGTATTGTAATAAGAAAAGCATAATAAGTTATTATTATCATTATTTTACAAGTACATATATATGTGATTATATATGTTGATAAGTTACTTGGCAATATTATGTGGTTATTAAGATGAAATAGCAAGTTTGTGTACAAGAAGCCATATAAGTAATTATATATGAGAAATCATATGTGATTTATTTTGTGCAAGTTTATAAATGGCTAATATTTATATGATTAATGGTATGTATAAATTTAAGGTACATACACACAAGTTGTCTAGGCTATTTCAAAATGTTATTAAGTATACATAATATAGATACAAGTATGGGAATTCATAATATGTATAGATTTGACAAGAAAGCTTTCTATGCTTACAAGATGTTGCAAAAGTATAAGGTGTTGCATAAGTAAAGACTCATGATTATTTCTAACAAGTTGAACCTACAAGATTATTTGGCTAATTTTTTTAGCTAATTATGCAAAGGAAATTTCATATGTTTTGTTAAGTCTTTGTACTAAGTTTAAGTCAAGTATGAAATTTATTTAAGTATTGACTTTTATGCATATTAACAAGTATCTTGCCATGTGATTCATATTTATGAATGTTTATAAAGTTATATGATTTATTCAAGCATGCCAAGAGGACTTAAGTTTTGGTTTGTTTGATTAAAATAAGTATTTGACTCTATGTTGTTTATGGCATGACAAGTTTAAGAATAATCTCTTGATCCTATAAGTGTTTAAAGAAATTTTGCTTGTTTTTCCTAAGTGTAAAATTGATTCATGTGATTATATGAGTATGTAGAATCATAAATTGTTAATTTCCTTTATTCATGAAAATATAAGTAGACAAGAACTTGCTTTATACTTGACAAGGAAATATGAGTGGAGTTTTATTCACTTAATATTATGTTTATAAGTTTGATCATGCTAGTAAACTTAAGTATGACCAATTTTACTACATGCTAATTTAAGTAGTTGTAAGTCATGTACTTGCTACTATGTTCTTAGGCAATGCAAGTTATTAGTAAGTGACATGGATATAAGTTTATCTACATGTTTGATTGTTATAAGCTTCTCATGTTATTCAATCATATTTTAATATGATAAGAGTTTATTAAGTTTTTGTGCAAGTACACTATAAGTGAAATTTCTTTATGAAATAAGTGAATGGATTGCATAAGATATATGAGAAGATTTCATACTTTTGTATGATTTATGTGCCAATATGTGTATGTTTACATATATGTATTCAATGAGTAATGACATATAAAGCATCAAACATGATTAGATAAGTATAAGATTGGTCATGATTACTCATGTGTTTTTAGTGTATCCATAAATATAAGTTGAATACATATTTGTCCTTGTTAAATTTTTCAAGTTTATAAGAGCATGTAGTAAGACATAAGGAAGTGTTTTTATACATAAGAAATTATGCATACTTGTGATAGACTATAATTCATGATTATGGAAATAGTGATTCTTGAGGTTTTACAAGTTCATAAAGTTTAATTTATGAGGTTTTTGGATAATCATGATTGAGAATGGTCTATGTTGTTTGCATAAGTTGAGTATACATATATTAACTTTATATGCTACATAAGAAGTGTATAGTTTATTTAATCATACTAAATTCATGATGATAGATATTTATATCAATGGATTTGGAAATGACAAAGCTTAAGTATCATATATTATGTTTAAGTCTTCATAGCTATATGCTTTGAAGGGTGGACTTAAACATAAAAGTAGAGAATACTACCATGGTAATGTGATGGTTTAATCATATACTTGGTAGTATACTCTGCAAGATAATCATTCATGATTATGAACCATTGTTTATTCAACGAGTTAAAGTTATAAGTTCAAGTATGTAGCAAAAAATTGAGATGTAATGGTTTAATTACATATAAGTTGGAAATTTAATTTACATATAAATCAAAAGTTAAGTGGTTTATTAAGTATGAGGTTATTTTATCACAAGTTAGAGCTTTATATCCATAGTTTTTTGGATGGTAAGCATATAAGAGGATTCATATCAAGTTTACACAGGGTATAGTGTGAATATATCAAAAATAATATGATGGTTTATTCATATTATGGTGAGGATTTTCTTATTAAGGCCATGGTAAAGATATAATTATATATCTAGTGGACCTTATTGTTAGAGATGGGTTAATTAGCCTAAATATCTACTACTTCACAACAATGACTCAACTTTACGAATTGGAATACCACCAATTTCTAAAGTTCAAATGAGTATGGAGTTGTCTAAAGTAGTAGGAAACATCGATTTTATACATCTCAGGTTAAGTGATGCTTAATATCTGTAATGACAAGAGGTTGAGTGGTGACACTCTTAATAGACTTTGTGGGAGCCTAATTACAGAGGCGGTAAATTCCAAAGACTACCTATGTAAGTGTGATGTGTGGCCGCTGAAAGGAACTTAGGGCTAAAGTTCCGGATTACTTACTAAGGATAAGGACACAAAGCCGGATAATAGTGTCAAAGTTTTAACACTTAAGGTTTAAAAACAAACATATGAGTATTACGAGTATAGTTGATCAATATAAATCCAAAGTTCAAAGACATGTCTACTTTGTGATTTAGATTCAATTTTGGCTTGTATATACTAAGTGAAAAGCTCAAGGAGCAATCTACTTTTTATTATGCATATGTTTATGGGTTTTTCGGGTGATTACAAGTTAAGGTATATCTCAAATGGCGGAGGTGTTAACTCCTTAAGTAAGATCATTTCAAGGGTTTTACATACTCTTGAAATGGCGGGGGATTGTTAGAATTATTTCAAGAGTATAAAAATTTTATATAGCATAATGAATCGTGTGGAACAAGTATAAGGGTCATATATAAGATAAACATCAAGAATATGATCAACACGAGTGATGAGTCCATCGTGTTGGTCTCCAGAAAGCAAGGAAAAATGATCCTGGGCTCAACACGGGTTGTGTTAAGGCAACACGGACCGTGTTGCATCAACACGGAGCGTGTTGGAACCCAGAATTTGTTTTAATGACTAACGACTATATAATCTTATGTATTAAGTGTATGATATCAATATTAAGTCCGATATTATATGTATTCCAACAACGATATTAGTTGATCAAGTCAAGGTCATAATCCATCATTAAGGACCTTAATTATGCCTTTGACTAAAGGGTGGAATTAGGGTTGGATTAGGTGTGGAAGTCTCCTATAAATAGGAGACATTCCCAAGCCATTTGAGAGCATCACAAGCATCAATTCCTTCTTTCTATAGTCACATCCTCTCAAATATAGACTGCAGCTGTACTTGAGAGAATCAAATGAAAAACTTATATCTTGAGTACGACAAGAGCTAAATTTTATCCTTTTGAACATTTACGTACAGTAAATAGTTATTAAGGAAAATGTGTTCGGCGTCCATGACTCTTAGCAATATCCAAACAAGTTAACCATTTGATTATTAAGACATATCTCCATCTTGCCATACATACCACAAGAAGATCAAAAAGTCAAGTCAAGTGAAGATGATGAAGATTCAAACCGCTCAAATATCATTTTCTAACAGAAAATAACTCATCCAAAGAACAGAACCTCAGCATACATCTATATTGCTTTCCATTCGACAGAATTCATCCATTGTTGTTTCAAAAAAATAGACGCGTCGTGGGTCGCTCTCCATCAAATAGCTGGCTAGAGAGAAGGAATCATATTAATGGCAAGCCCATGTGTTGAAATTGAAATCAATGTGTTCCCACAAATCATAAGAGTCTTTCTCAAGATCTCTTTATTGCAACTTTGATATTGCCAACTGAGAAGCTATTTGATGATCATCCAAATCGTGGAAACACTGTTGTCTGATGCTTCCAATAAAAATCAACATTTAGTTGTAGCAAAAAAAAAAAAATTACATTTGGACAATTTAGACATTTGAGAAAAACCATATCTTGTCCTAATTTTAAGTTCTGGAATTTTGTTATGTCCGAAGTCCAATGATCTGAATGTCCGAATTTTGTTGGTGCGGATTTGACCATAATTGACCAAATAGTTGGATTGGGTCGGTTTCCAAATTTGTTAGACATTGCCACAATATTTGAGTTTGGATATTTTGTCTGAATATGTTTGTATTGAAATTTGACACAAAATTCGGACGACTTGAAATTTTTCTATCCTAAATCCGAACCTGGCACAATTTTACATTTAGACATGTCTTGGTGCTGAAGCATGACCCTTTATTTTCTTGTTAAGATAGTTAGGTTAAAATAAATTAGGATAAGTTAAAATTTTTTTTGAGAAATTATGTCTTTAGAGCGGAGATTTTTTTGAAAATTGTGTTACATTAAAATAAGTTAGGATATTGGAGTTAGAATATTAGGTTTTTGCGAGCGCTATCTACTTTTTGTTAAACCAAAATCCATCCGCAAGCTTCCTTTTCAATCATTGGGATAGTGGTATACCCCCCCCCCCCCCCCCCAATTTAATAATTGAAACTAACCCCACCAAAATTGAAGCACTGAATGATCAATGCAATGATACTAGTATTAGCCAATTAGGTGGACATGAAAATGACACCCAAAACAATGACGAGCAACCTATTACCTAAGCCGATAATAGTCATCCTACCGATGATGATGATGATGATGATGGATGATGATGATGATGATGATGATGATGATGGATGATGATGATGATGATGATGCACCAACAAACATAAACCAATGCCCCAAAATCTCGTCCAAATAAGATATGAAAGAAAAAATGTAGCATCATTACTCTTAAATTTTACAACTGAAAGATACTAATTTCAATTGACTAAGATTTAAAATTGTTCGCTATTACTACTTCGTGGAGAAAAAAACAGTAAGGGCCTGTAAATTTCATGGGTATCTTGAGGTGAGATAAATGATAAATTTTGGTAATATTTGGCAACTTTTGGTAATTTTTGGTAACTTTTGGTAACTTTGGGTAAATTTATATGGGTAAATTTATGTTTTTGAAATAAAAGGAAAAAATTTTAAAAAACCTACTTTACACGTGTCATGTGATTTTTGATAATTTTGGTAACTTTCGATAAATTTTGATAACTTTTGGTAATTTTCGGTAACTTTCGGTAGTTTATGGTAATTATTTACTAACCTCAATCTACTTATGAAATTTACAGGGCCTAAATATTTAATGAGACATTTTACTTGCATTGAGTTCAAATGTGACCGAAACGACCAGCTATATGTATTTACTTTCAGAACATACATGCTAATCAGACAACTGACAAGGAGTGTCGCAGAAATGGTTGCAACATAAATAAAAGAAGGCAACAGCAACAGTAACAAGGATGTAACAGGGGCTTTGCATTCTCTTCTCATTTCAATAATATTCAGGATATTGCTTTCCCCTTTGGCTGTGGTGTGTACATTATCTGTGTATTTCCCTCTATTTACACATCCAGAAACCCCACTCTAGAGAACACCAAAACTAAAAAAGAAAAACAACATAGAAGAAGATGATACAAAATGGAAGACAAAAGCCCAATGCCCTGCATTCTGGCAAAAAAGATACAGATCTTGACACGGTATACAAATGCAGCTTGCTGGGCTCGTGAGAGACAAGGAAAACACGCCTGAAACCCTGAAATCTATCAAAAATCATAATCTATATCTGTCATGTTTTGTGAAGTAGACTGTCTAACTAGTCTTCCCTTTTCGTCATAGAGATCGAGGTTCTCACAAGGGGCTGGGAAGATGGTCCCGATCACACGTCCCTGAACAAAGGCGCACTGGAATACATGCTTCTTCTTGTACTGAAGGCCCACTGACATATCCCGGAATGTAATATTTCTAATGGGTATCACTTCGCTTCCGTGGATCCTGACCGGGACTCGAACATCCTGGCCATGAACAGAGGTAACGCTTATGTTTTCGATGCTTGGGACAGCATTCAGGTCATATCCACCGTTCGGGTGTTCGTTGTAGTCTGTCTTGATGACGACCCCGACTCTTACGGTTTCGAATGTCAAGTTCCGGTAGGTTATGTCACGGACATAGCCACCTCTGCCTGGGGCAGTCTTGATCCGAACAGCTCTTCTAGAGCTCCAAACCAGGATGTTCTCTATTGTCACGTTTGAGACTCCACCCGACATCTCACTCCCTATTGATATACCGGCACTGCAGATTGTTCATGCATAAAACTAGTTAATATTTGGTCCCATACTCCCATCAAAGCAAGGTTTAGGTACATCTAGATGTAGACATCCTTATAGTGACAAGTAGAGAGGATATTTCTTCTGCTAATCGGATGTCTATATCAGCTAAATTTGTTCAAGAGATGCCCAATTGAGGCACATCTGTTCCAGACTTACTATTAGATGACTGCATTCATGCAAATGGAGATGTAATTCTCTGAGATAGATCATGATTTCAGAGTTCACATGGCAGAACAAATTCACAGTCGGCTGTTGCTTTTAGAAATGTTTCAATTAGAAGGGCACATCTATGAACAAAAGTAAGTGCAATTGTCAAAATAGATCAAATGAGGGGCATGTGACAAATTTGTAGAAGTCAGTAACATAATCAGGAGAATCTGTTGCCAGCAAGAGTGCAAGATGACAAATCCAGACAATAGCACAACCTAACAGAAGCAAATGATTACTTTTGTTTAAATCCATCTTATCTTGTTCTGATTTCTGAGTAAGCTGAAAATACAGAACCTCTTGTGTTGCCACCAAAAATGTGCCGACATAAAGTACTTCTGGTCCCCTTTTGTTCAGACCTTTACCATAGGATTTTTTTTAAAAGAAAAATACAGCTGAGCCTAGCAGTTCAGGCTGACCGGAAAAGGATCACAGCAGTTATAATGTGGTGGGAGTGGGTTTACATTTTGCAACCTCCATTGGTAATTTGGTAAGTGGTTTTCGTATCTCCAAAATCAACTCTCGTAAGGTAATTTGATTTACTGTAAAGGTGGCATTCCCAAGGCATGGATACTCAGACACAACTTCATAACAATTAAACAGTCAAGCAATTACTTAGTTTTCTTATCCAAGATCACTCACCTGACTTCCGAGCGAACAATGAGATTGCGAATGAGAATGTTTGTAGAGGGGCGGCCATAATTAATTCCATATTGATCCCAACCACTCTTTATAGCAATTGCATCATCTCCCACACTAATGTAACAGTCCTCAATCACCATGTCTTCACAAGAATCTGTTTCAGATAGGAAGAGTAATAACGCAACTGTTCAAATGTCCAGAAAATGAACTCCTTAACAACTAGAATTCATAAACTCAGACCCTTTTGCTTAGAACAAAGATAAACGGAACTTACCGGGATCAATTCCATCAGTATTAGGAGCATTGTGCACAGGAGCCAGGATGGTGACATTCCGGATTGTGACATTCTTGCAGTCATAAGGATGCAGCGTCCAGAAAGGAGAATTACGTAAAGTGATATTGGCAATGACAATGTCACTTGACCACATTATTTGCACGAGAGGACCTCGGGTGTGATTGAGCTTTCTCTGTCGATACTTAGTCCACCACGACTGTCCTTGTCCATCAATTGTACCATTGTTTCCTGGGACCACAAATATGTAAATCATATTAACATCACAGCCTTAATAGCAGCCTTCCCTTTGGGATACCATTAGCTTGTAACAAACCTAATTCCCCTCCATTTATCAAATTGGTAAAGGGTACTCGTGTGTTTTCAATGCATCTAAGTGAAGAGAATGTGTGAATTGTTTGGTTCCTACACTACAAGCAGTAACAAATAAAAAAATCCCCACATTTTGCATGAGCCGACCAGAACCATTTACGAAAGTAACAAGTCACTCTTGAGGAACTGCAAGCTAGCCTACATTTTACAACTCACGAATACTTAGGAATCTCTAAAGAAAATAAAAAAAGTTAAACAATATGACAAAACATGTTACCAACAAGTTTTTCGTAGCATGAGATTTGTCGATTACATCGGTCTTAATTGATGACACAAGAGGAACTAATAACAAACTGGAACTCTAAAGAAAGACCTTAGAGTCCAATGAATATTTGATTGATGACAGATGGATTTTAGAATGAGAAGATGAAAGAAAAATGTACAATGTAAGTCCGAGGAACTGGCCAGACATAGGAAGAAGTCACCATTGGTGACACTATGATACTGAAGCCAGAAATGTTTAGATAAGTAAGGTCAGTCATGCAAGGCAGAGAGAAAATTGATCATATTACTCAATGATAAAGGCGAGACGTCAAAAAATGAAGAGAGCTTCTGGAGTCCTAGGCTCCTACCAAGCCAAATGTTGACCCGGGGGGGGGGGGGGGGGGGGCTTGGGTTCCTTAACATATCAGAGAAGGGCTGCCTTTGATAATTCAACCACCCACAGACCCATCAAAAGAGCTAATTTACAGAAATTGTTCACTTGTAAATGATGCATTGCAACCCAGGAAAGCGTGGCATTAAAGCTTACAACTGTCATGGATCTCGATAATTCTTTCAAGAACATATTAATTGGTCAAACATTTGGGATTCAATTTTCTCATAGTAGCTAAATTTGTAAATATAATGATGTCACCATAGCCCGGTTTCTATTCTGAGAAGATTAATAAGTGAAAATTAGGAAACCTATCTATAGTTTCCTCACACTACTTCAGCAGAATCGGCACATAAACACAGTGTTACCAAAGGCGGTCAATGAATGAAATCATCCAGCCCTTAAAGTACAGAAGTACCACAAGCCTAGGATTTACCACTACCAAACAGCATTACCAGGAATGCTTTGAAGCTAAGCAAAGCGTGCTTTCACTCTACAAGAGTCATGATATCATATGTGACTGATGCATTATAGGGTTTCCGCATCAGCATGATAGAAAAAGAATAAAGAACAACTGGGACCAAAGCTGCATTATGAATCCTTGCCACAAGTACTTTAAATGTGTATACTCCCATTCCCTTATATTGTGAATTTCGATAGCCTTTCAGGCTTAGCATTTGCTTCATATATTTAGACTGTATTCGGGAACAACATTTGGAGGAGCGTTTAACGTTTTCACCAGTAGTCAAAACGCTAATTTATCATATCTTAGGTGTTCGGTAAGGCAGTCTTTTGAAGCAGCAGATGGTGTTTGACAGAGTTTGGGAAACGTTACTATCTTAACGTCTCATAGGTTGGCTAGCGTCTCATGTTTTTAGGCTGATTCAGCATAAAGGCACCAAACCCTCCCTGTAGCCTTCTTTGTTTCCTCCTCGTCCCCAAATTGACAGTGCTTGATGTTGGCCTTGTTTGGCTGCTATACATATATCAGACTGCTATCCATCTCTTCATAACCTATAACTTTGAATATCAGGCTTTTGTGAGCAGGTAATTCATCTGTGTACTTTGATTTTAAAATTTTTCTGGGTTGTGAATTTGTTTATGGTGCTAATGGCTGAATAATGAAGCTTTTACTTAGGATATTTTATCAATACTGTTTCTTATTTTTCCCTTCTTTAAACCAACAAGTATGAATCAATTCCCAGTTGAATTCACCTCAAATTCATGTGGAGGACAAAATTGCCGAACTCCTCGTTGGTTGCTTGGTAGTTGCAAGCGATGAATATAATCGGGCTGTAGAGTATGTGATATGTGGAGGATGCCCAAATGAGGAACCTTAAGCCACCTATGTTGGAGTTGGGGGGGCTGCTGTATAGATCGTTTTTCGAAGAAAAGTGCCCGAAACAACTCACTCAGGTGTGAATAAAGAGATGGATTTTGTGACCTATTCCCATCAACAGTATCACAGGACTGAAATGCATGATAGTCTTTGATCTACTCAATACCATAAAGGCAGCTATCAAGTAATGAAATAAGCATAGGGGCATATAGCCAACCATAACAAAATGAATTCAAAGATCTAGATTTGGAGCTAGTCTCTGACAATCAATGAGATTGTGAGTCTAGTGCTGAAAGCATGCCGGGCAAAAAAAAAAGAAAAAAAAAAGAATTGAGTGATACCTCTCTCCACTCAATATGATAACAGAAAAACCCAACAAGTAATTGAGATAAAGAAGAGACAAAAATTCACCAATCAAATTTAGATAAAGAAATTGAGATTTAAAGATACAGAAATGGAAAATCTAACCAATCATTCTAAATCATCAAAGCTGAGATTTACAATGAGGGGGACAGGATATAAAACCAGTAAACCACCAATTAGCTAGTACAACAAGGGGTAGGGCCTAGGGGAGGACTGGGTTAGTCGATAGATAACTCCAAATGGCTAAAATTAAAATTTTAAATGAGGAAAGGCTTCGTGGATGAGAAGTTAACACATGGGTTAATCTCCTCCACTAACTTAACTCCCTTCACTAAGATGGATAAGGTGAATTTCACCACAAACTCTATAGTACCTTAATTAGTTGATGTGCCGCCTAATTATACTGCCAAGCTTGGTGATTAAGAATTTAGGGAAACCCAAATACCCCAACTATTGTGGCTTAACCACTAAATGGCAACCTGAGACCAATCGCCACTTACGATGGGGACATAACAAGAATAAGGAATTGAGGTTTTACTATATGTTTCCTTTTGTCCGTAAAAGGTGATCATGAAACTCCATGGTGTACGTTGTGCACACCTAAACCAGAAACTTCAGAACTCATATCCACACTCCACAAAGCTTAATCTCAACCATGGCCATTGCCCCAACACTTGCATATATCTTTGAGGTAGGGTTCTTCCTCTCCTAGTATCAAAACTCTCGGAAAAATCACCCCCAAACCAAGTAGTTTGGGAGGCAATGACTTGCCCCTTTGCCTGGGCATTTGATTATTTGTAATCATTAAAGCTATCATTGCCTAACAATTTGAGGTGCTTGATTCCTCAAGAAAATTGGTAACAAAGCAAACGCTAAATCGAACACAACATTTGTTAAGTAAATTAGAGAGCAGAATATTCAACATGAAGAATTGGGAGGTGTCTAACCCCTATATAAGCAAACAAACCCCAAACACAAGGGTGTTGCCTACCCTTCTACATTTATCCTCCAATATCGATTATCTCAGTGTGCTACTCCCCATTATGAGTCGCATGCCATTTCATACATTGATTTGTGTGATCTACTTCTTTATATTTCCTACCATTAAATTCCGAAACTTAGTTTTTAAATTTTAGTTTCCAAACTCGTGATTTTCGAGTGGCTTGTAAGGTTATAACTAACTGAATGCTTTGACTTTTAGTTTTATTTTAAGAGTATTTTGTAATTTAAAAAAAGGTGTTTTTTTTTTCTTTTTCAGCCGCGTGCCCAATTGGGGATTCAGTACCCACTCTAGACCCAGATTCCAGCTGGATTTGGTACTAATTCCGCGAGCTTTAACTAGGCATGGTCATCCCTCATAAACGCACAGCCAATTAGAAATTTACGACTTCATAGCAATACTACAGGAAACATCCAACTCATCAAAGGAACCATTCAACGAGCATTATCTCCTCACTATTAACTTACTATTTCGAAGAAACGTAATGATCTCTTTCTCTTGTGCTTTTGAAAAGAAACCTAAATGCTAAAGATCCTTACCAGTTATGACAATATCTTTGAGATTTTGACCATGAATCAAACTTCCATATCGAGGACCAGGATGCTCCCTTCCATAACCATATGATGGCAATGGTGGCATTAAAGGCCACTTCTTCTCATCCTATATCACAAAGGGCAGTTTCACAATAAGCAATGGTTTCAGAAGCATTGATTAGCAATGAGTAAAACAGGCAAGGAGCCACATTCATAATTTCACTCATTCAACAAATAATGCCAACCATGTCAGTACCATGAAAATAGAGCACACATCTGATGCCCTAAGGAAAGTTACAACACGTTCTGTAAGATTGGACAAACTTTCTGCTAAGCCAAATTTGACCGAAAACAAAGGGATGCCCAATGTAAATCAGAAAAATTAATACCCACACCAACATTCTGCTATGAAAAGCTGGATGGTTCACCACAAAGCTCCAACCTTCCTAGTCTAACCACATCAATAAAGTCATAACAAGATCCCACTGCAATCTCTCTTCCCAACTCTTCAAAATCATACTCCAAATCCTCATCTCAACTTCGCATCAAAAATTTCCAAACACACTCATTCCAGGAGTAGCAAAGCACGAATCCGTTAAAAACAATTGGGCAGCAAACGGATACTCCCTCACCAACACCCAATGCACAGAAAAACAGCTCCAGTGGCTAGGATCAAATACAACAAAGATGATTCCAGCTCTACTTTTCTTTACCAATTACCAGATGACAGTTGACTGGAAAAGCAAAGGATAGCAAACTTTAACTCCAAGCAATAAACAAACATAACACTGTAGTATTAGTAGATGAATCTCTAAACACTGTAACACCCATTTGACTGTGAAATCAAGCATTTCTTAGCATGTGACATGAGTGAACAATCCACACTACTAAAACAAGGAGAAAGAGAGAGTGAGTGAGAGATGAAACTAACATCAATGCCAAGGATAACAGCATCTTCAGAGAGGAACAAGGTCATATGGCTGGTGAGATTAAAAGGAGAAGTAAGCCACAATCCAGGAGGAACATTAAGCTGTGCACCACCCCTCTTCCCCAGCTTAGCAATGGCAGAAACAGCTCTCTCAAACGCCGCCGTATTATCAGTCACCCCATCTCCCACCGCCCCAAAGTCAGTCAAGTTAAACGCCAACGGCCGGAGCATAGGCATATCCCTCACCGGAGCTCGCCGGAAAACCAGCAATCCGCCGCCGATGTTCCTCTGCCAAACAAACACTGACGCAAACGCCACAACCCACAAAACCATGAAAAGGGTCTTGTGATTTGATAAAACTGCGGGTACCCATCTCTTCAATTCCAGCTTTTGTTGAGGGGTCATTGGTAAACTCCACAAAATTCGATAAAAACTGTAGGGTTTATGGAGGAATCAAAGAGTAGGGCTCTCAAAACTCGGGGGCAGATCTAGGCAAAAGGGCATTGGTGATGAATCAATCAGGGGATGATTTTGACTTGGATTTGGAGGAAGGTGATCATATGAAATGAAAAAAGATGATTAATGATTGGGACTGCGAGTTGGGATGTAACAATCGAAATCAGGTGGGGGTTGGAGGAAGAATATTGGAGTGATTTGGAAGGGATGGTGACAGAGTGAGGGACACAGATTCTCGAGTAAAGTATTCCCTCAAGACAATAGAAATCAGTTGGCACGTTCGTTCATTGTTGCTGAAACTAACAGAAACAAAGAAACAAAGAAAGGTTGGGTAGAAGTTGAGAATGGAGAGTTGGTGTGAGCCAATTTTCTATGAACAATAGTTGGTGTGCGAAATGTATAAAAATCTGATGAATTCAGGCACGTCTGAAGCCTGATTCTTTAAATCTGAACCAGGGAAGCAGTTAAGAAAGAGGGGGTTGAATGGTTGATTAGTTTATGATGGCATCCATTTTGGTTGAGTTTATGTTAATTTATTGAAGTTTTGTTGGTTTGCTTTCTGAATGGAATCAATATTAAATGTGTTGATTACTTGTTTTATAATTTTATTTCTTGATGCACGCTATATTGATGGAAAATTTAAGAATGGACTGGTTCTTATGTAATGTAATGAACTTGGTTAGAGACATGATTGATTTTGTTTATGTTTGAATTAGATGTGCTTATTGGATCCAAAACTAAAGTTAAGGGTGTGTTTTCTTGTGGGCATGAATGGTTGTATTGATGCACTTTTTAACGGGGTCAAAATTGCCACTGAAAAATATTAGGAGAGTCTTAGACACTGTTCTTTTGTAATGTGAGATAAAGAGTGAGTGAGAAACCATAGAAATGTGAGGAAAAGGGGATAAAGTGAGGATTGTGAAATAGTATTTAGGAAGGTAAGTTATCTCAGTCAAATCATTTAAATATGTGATTTTTAAATATATAATTTATAACTTTTAGTAAGATATTGTAAATAAGATAAATAACATTTGTCAGATTATTTATTAAATAAATGAATTTTTAAATATATATTATGTAAGATATGTAAACAAATATGAAATGGGGTGAAAAAAAGTGGGATAGAGTAGAAAACGGAAGAAAAGGTGGGATAATTTTTATCCTCACACCATAAAAAAACATACTACGCAGATAAAATTGTTACTAAACTCAGTGAAAATGGCTGAAATGCCACTAGGATTAACAATGTAAAGTCAGTGTCACTGAAACTTGTTATTTGGGATTAAAATGCCACTTGACATGTTGTTGTAGGTGAATGACCTCTTGTAACAAGTAAAAATGCCCAAAAAAAAGTGCAAAACACTTACTCTTTTATCCCCATAATCAATCCCCTGATTAACTAAAAATCCCTAAAAACTTCTCTGGTTGTTAGGATTCTCAAAGTGTTGTTAGCAGACAAACAATAATAAGGGCGAAAATAAGATAAAGATTCAACACAAGGAATTACCGTGGAAAAACTTAAACCGGGAAAAAACCACGAACGCACTATCAAAGGATTATAAGTGTTTATCAGATATTCCAAGACCTCTAGAGTTACAAGCTGATAACTCAATACTCACAGATGAGTCTCACACAACTCACTCAGGGATACAGAGAGTACAAGTCAATCTCTTGTGATGTAAGATGAAACACTCTTAATTACGATACAAATAAACCTAGCACCTAGGTTCTATTTATAGTACATGGCTAACACAATTTTAGAGTTAATAGAGTCCTTGCAACAAAGGAATTACAAACAGAAGTGGCTAATAAATCAGAAACTTGATTCCCACTCAAACTCTTCTACCTTGTTCCTCACGAGACAGAGACCAACCCAAAATTGGTCTCCACATTCAACCCAACAATCTCCCACTTGGAGACCAATTGTAAACGCAACCTTCGTCGATTATCATTAATCATCACTTCAACACTTTCTCGAATCTTATAGTGCATCCATCTCGATCTTGTTCAACAAAGATCAATAAAGGTCCAGTTGACCTCCCATCGACTCCTCTTTTAGCAACAGGCTCCACATGAACTGATCACGCCCATGCAACTTCGACATACGCATCCTCGTCAACAACTTAGGGGAATAATGGATTGAGACTCTACCTCGTGTTAAACTTGTCGAATTCCCATGTAGGTTAGATGCATTCCTCGGCTGACCATCCGTTCTTGTAGCCTCGACCAGAGACCTCCTCGTTTCTGGTATCCTTCTTTCCTTAGAAGCTAACACGCCTTTGACGAGCATGAACAGGCATGTTAGAGTTATCAATGACAGGCATGAACAAACTACGAAGGAAAGGGGTTTGAAGTTGAGGATGAGCAGTTAACGCAAGCTAGGGAGGAAAGAAAAAAGAAATTAATGGTGTGTTTGGTTCCATGAGTTTGCTAGGAAAGTTAGAGAACTTTCCCAAAGTTGACTAACTTTCCCATGTTTGGGGGTAAAAATAGGTTGGGGAAGTTTTTAACTAGGACCCACAATTTCCCCATGGATCATGGTGAAAACTTTCCCGGGGGGGGGGGGGGGATGTGGGAAAGTTTCTTTCCCATGGGAAAGGAAAAATTTTTGTAACACAATTTCCCAAAATGCCCCTAAAAATATATTTTATAAATTAATATATAAGGATAGTTTGGATATTTCAAATAAACTTTCCTACAAACTTTACCATGTTAATCAAACACTGTGAAATATTTTCCCAGCAAAAACTTTCCTAGAAAAAACTTTCTCAGGAAAAAGTTTCCCAGGAAATATTTTCCTGGAAAAGAACCAAGCGCACCATTAAGGAGAATGAGGCAGCTAAGAAAAATGTATTTTTTATGGATGACTCGGGCAACAATCTGAGTGATTTGATTAATGCGGGTGATGATCGGGATGAGAATGTAGGTGGGGATGAACATTACAATGACTCTAACAACCCTAGCAATCCTGAGAGTGAGAGTGAGGAAGGGGTGCCTGACAAAACGCCTTGCCAGAAGAAGAAAAAGGTTAAATATCCCAAGTACAAGCCTGCTTTTCCAGGTACATTACTTTATGGGATGGTTTTTTCAAATAAGATGGAGATGAATAAAGGTGTGGATAATTACAGGATACTTAGTGGTTAATTTGAAAGTGACCAAGAGTGACAAGATAAGATACCAATTTTTTTTTGCCAAGGTGAAGGGTGTGGGTCGAGAGCTTTTGGGGATCCAAACTTGGTAAGGAGAAAAGTTTTCAAGTTAAAACCTTTGGCCCCGCACATACTTGCCTAACCTTTAGCTTTGTGGTTGGGCATAGAAATATAAATGTGGATTGACAATCTTATCAATTTAGGAACAAATTTAGGCTAACACCTTCTCTAATTGAAAGACTTATAAAGAATAGATAACGAGGAGCTTAATATATGTGTGCTAGGGCAAGGATGAGGGCACTAGCTTCTATCATTGGTGTTATAGGCAACATTTTACTTCAACTGGGAGACTACTTGGAGGAAGTGGTAGATAAAAAGCCAGACACAACTGTTGTTCTCAAAACAACAAAGAATGAGGCAACCTGTGATCAAGTGTTCAAGTTTATGTACTTGTATCCTAATCCACTAAAGAAGGGCTCGGAGGGTTGTAGGAGGGTAATCGCTTAGATGTTTGTTTCCTTAAGGGCCTGCTTGGGAGAGGGGTAAAGGGGAGTTAGGAGGGGTTAAGGAGGGTACCTACTCCTCCTTACTCCTACTTGGGAAGAGAGTGAGGGAGGGTAAGAGAGAGTAAGGGGGAGTATGGTTTACTCTCCTTTACACCTCTTTACTCTTGGTTTTTTAACACCCCAATTTAGGGTGAAAAGTGGTGTTCTATATAATTATAATATACATAACATAGAAAATGACCATTATACCCCTAACTCTAATTTCAATTATATCATACATAACATATAATATGAAAGGGTAAATATGTCATTTAACATTTTACTCTTATAAACTCTCCAAAATGTTCTCCCAAGCAGGGGTAACATTTTACTCTTATGAACCCTCTCATACTCTCACTCTCTTTTACTCTTATGAACTCCTACTCCCCATTTTTAACTCTCCTTCCAAGCAGAGCCTAAAGGACCATGGGGAGTATATGTATTTATGGATGTTGGAAGGGATGAAATGACCAAATGTATCCAATTACATGGGGTATGGAAGTCACTGAAAGTAAGAAAACATAGAAGTGATTTGTTGGGCAATTACTGATTGATTTGCACATAGGGGATGTCAATGAACGGGCCATGATTTCATACTAACAAAAGGTAACCAAACCAATCGACTTTGCACTGTTTTTTCTTTTATCATCTTTAATTGTTGTTGTATACTAACAGTTCAATTTTTTTCTTTATGTTTTCTTTGTAGGGTCTAATTGACAGTGTGGTAAAGATCTTGCCCAGATGTGAGCACATGTTGTGTGATAGGCATGTACATGCCAACCTTAGGAGAAGCTTCAAGGGTGAGCAATACAAGAAGGTGTTCTGGAAAATTGCCAAGTCCACAATTGAGGTGCAAATGAAGAAGAATGAAGGAGTTGTATGATCTCGACCCAATTGCAAGGGGGATGCTTGAAAGGAAGAGACTTCAAGATTTCTGTAAGGCCTACTTCAAACTGCATGTCAATATTTGATTGAAATTTCACAACAAATGTAAGGTATAACTGATACTATAACTACTCAACATGATAGGAAGGTAGAGGAAATCATCCATACATTAGCAAGAATGAATTATGAGCTGAACTTTCTTGACGAAGATGAAAGCGATGATCAACATAATGAAATGTCATACATTCAACGGGACCTACCCAAAGCAGAAAGTGAGATCCTTGTGTTTGTCAATCACCACATGGGCTTGGGACTCTCTTTTGTTCATGGAGTTGAACGATCACATAAGTGCAACTTACCGAGGAAGCAGTGTAAAATCGCTCCAGGTGTTTCCCGATATACTTTAATTGGGAAGGAAGATCAAATCCCGCCCTTAGCCACGAGAGGAGAGTAAGAAAGAGGATATGGAGAACGAGAAAGTTCTTGTAATGCCCCAGCCTCTCCCAAGCCGCAGACATTACCGATAACTATTTCAAGGATTGTAACTAGCCCTAAAAATCACCATGGGTCATTCCAGCATGCTTCGTCCTCGCTCACATGTTGCATGGGAAAACTCCCTAGTAGGTCACCCATCATGAGACTAAGCCTAGCCAAGCTTTCTTATTTGAGAAGTTCCCAATGGATGAGCTACCTTAAAAGAATGTGCACCTTGGTGATATAAGAAGTCCTTTCAATCTTCTTAAGCCACACTTTAACCAGGTGGCGTGTGAACGAAGACAAAGCATGCTGGAAAGACTCGTGGTGATTTGTGGGGCTAGTCAATGATCCTTGAAGTGGTTATCGGTAATGTTTGCGGCCTAGGAGGGACCGGACCGTGACATTTGCTTTATAGACCAACTCTTTTCAATGATGAATCAAGTGCAATCTTGCATGTAAACTTTGGCTTGGGAGGGGCTCGGGCGTTACATTTCCTTTATAGATCTCAGCATCCATCTGTGGGGTGGTTGCATCCCTCATAACATGCGGTGGGACGGAGCTACAGACTTCATCTATTTGATTGACAGTGTTGACATCTCATTCACAATTGTAGTGAGAACATCAAATGCATCATGCCGGGCAGTGTTATCAGCGTCGACAAACCCTGACATCCACTCCTATATGACTAATAATACATCATCAGTTTTCATGATCGATCCCATAAAATCCATCAAGTCAGACACTTTGTTTCGGATATACAATAATATTTTTAGTAGGCCATGTAATAACAGCGTTAAGAACGTACAAGAGCAACCAACATGGACATCCAATACATCATATAACAGTCAAGCAGAACTCAAAATACATTCACATCAAAATGAACACCAATTAACAGTTAAATGAACATCCAGTAACATCAAAATGGATATCAACCCAACATCAAAATTTGCATCCAGTAATAGCAAGATGACATCCACATGCGTTTCACACGTTTCAGACCTATATTGACATCATCATGAAATAATATACTGAATGGACATCAAGTTATGATAAAATGGTGTTCACAATCCAAACTTCTACTAATCTTTTTTTTGAACAACCAAAACATAAAACTTTGCCTTGAATAGAAATTTCGACCAACAAAACCCAAAAAAAAAAATAGAATTGATACAATTTTTTTACTTATCTTTCATTGACGTTCAGTTCCATCCACATCGCATCTCCCCCACCAATAACCATAGCCGACTTTGGATGAATGTTTGATTTTTTTCGACATAATGCCGTACCCTAATCTTCCAAATACAAAACCCTAACCAAAATTATTTGAACACTCACAATAGATCGATAAAGAAAAGGACCAAATTGCTGAAGCATATAACCTTGGATGAATGGAATACAAAACGCCAATGCAGAATTGTCGGAGTTTAATCTTAGTGAATTGAATGCAAAACGACAATATAAATCGCTTGAGTGTATCTCTACTCACTTCTTTTCTCTCTAAATGACAAAAACCAAATGTTGAACTCTAAATTTGATTGGGTAATAGTCATCGTCTGAGTCTATCTGTGCTCTCTTCTTTTTTTTCTCTGTAAATGGCAAAAACCAAATGTTGAAGCTTTTGATTACTGTGATACTTGATGATGACAAGCAGATTGGAAGTCACCAACCTGAGTTTTGAAATTCACTATCAAATTAATGCACAACTGCCCTTTTCAGACTCCAATGTTTTCTCTTTTCTCATCCAATATCACGTGATGTTGCCAACAAATAAATGGGAAAAGGTTAGTTAATCTAAGACCTTGATGTTAGATTTAAAGGCCTACATTACCTTTGCTCACATGCTCACTTTGTGGTAGAATGATATTTTGTGGTGGATTGTGGCAAACTGCGATGGGTTGTGGCACCGCAGTTTGCCAACCGCAGAAAAGAACAGGGCCTTAGTTTCCGCTCTCTTTTTCTACAAGCACATCTTCGGGTTGGATTAAAAGTACAAATTCATATGTACTTTCACGAAACAATGGTAATACCATATCATGCATGATGAAAAAAAAATAGACAAATTAATATATGCATAAGAGATAAAAAAAACTGACTAAAGGGTTTTTATATTTTTATAAATAATTTTTTGGGTGACATTATTTTTGATGTAGATGTTTAAGAGTGACATTCCGACTAATTTTCGACCAAAAGTGGCACGAAATAGTGGGTTTTATGTTTATGTGTGTTTTGAATTGAAATTTATGCTTAACTATAACATATACAAGTAAATCTTTAACATAATAAACACACGTTAAACAAAAAATTACTTAAGGGTACCCTAACTTTTGGTGAAATGTTTTTCTGGTACCCCAACTTTTAAAAACTAATTTTGGGGTACTCTAACTTTTAGAATTAGAAATAATTAGGTGAATTTCAGGCCAATGATTTGAATTCACCGGTGAGTTTTAGGCGGGAAATTGATTAAGTGTATTTGTGGACGGAAATGCCGTTTGTTTTTATGGACGAAAATGATTTGAATCAATCGGAGTTTCACTAGAAATTCACCTAGTAATTTCTAATCCTAAAAGTAAGGGTACCCCAAAATTAGTTTTGAAAAGTTAGGGTACCAAAAAATTGTTTCTTGAAAAGTTAGGGTACCTCTAAGTAATTGGCCACCATTTTGTGCCATTTTTTTACTAGAAATTGGCCGGAATATCACCCCTAAATATTTACATCAAAAATAATGTCACTCAACAATTATTTATCAAAATATAAGACCCTTAAAATTATTACATCAAAATATGAGGTCACTTTAGTCGTTTTTTGATAAGGGATATAATAAATTTACTTTGAAAGACTTCAATATATATCGTTTATATCGTTTATATTTTTGCCAAAAAAAAGGAATGCAATTTTTCCCCTTCAATTTGTGTTGAACTATCCATCATATCCAAGTTGGAATTCAATCCTATTGTCACCCTTGTTGATTTCTTTTTGTTTGCCACCCCACTATTGTTAGCAAATTCCCCTGTAATGTAACGGTAGCTAGCTAAGAATTCCGCACATAGGGAGACTCTCTGGAGAGGAGGCTAAGGGAGAAAGACAGAAACCATGGAGTTCATGCACACCCAATTCACATTCCAAATCATCAAAAAACATTCTCCATTTCCCCAATATCCCTCATATTTTCTTCACCTATCTTTCTCTCAATTCCCTTTCTTTCTCTCCCCTCTTCATCCCTCTCCCAGCTAGAGAGAAGAGAGAGAGAGAGAGAAAGAACAAGGCAAAGGAGGTAGCAATCAATCAAGCAAGGGAAGACATCAACTCTTGATGTCTGCCATTACATACTTATTGCTTCTCCTTTGCCTTTGCCTTTGCATTTCTCCTTATCTTTGTTCCTCTCTTTCTGAATCTGAAGCCCTTTTATCCTTCAAAAAGTCTCTATCTAATCCCTCTCGTATTCTACCTTCTTGGAAACCTAATTCTAACCCTTGTGAGACCAAATGGCAAGGTGTTTTCTGTGCAAAAAATGGAGATGGGAAACCGATTATCATTCGTTTACATTTACAGAACATGGGTCTTTCCGGATCGATTGATATTGATGCTTTGAGTGAGCTTAAAAGTTTGATTTCCTTCAGCATCTCTACGAACTCATTTGAGGGTCCTTTACCAGCATTCAATAAGTTAAAAGGGTTGAAATCGCTATACATTGACTCAAACAAATTTTCTGGAGAGATTCCTGGAGATTACTTTGATGGGACTAATTTGAGGAGGATTTGGTTTTCAAACAATCAGTTTTCTGGCAACATCCCAGAATCCTTAGGAAAACTGGCTAGTCTTACTGCTCTTCATTTGGAGGGGAATAAGTTTTCTGGGGTTATTCCTGATATCTCTCAGAAATCATTGACAGAGTTGGACTTATCAGAGAACCAGCTTGAGGGCCAAGTGCCTTCGAGTATGGAGAGATTCGGGTCTAATTCGTTCGAGGGAAATTCCGGGGTTTGTGGGAAATTTGTGGGAATCGAATGTAAGGAGGAGAAACCGAATGTTGTCCCAAATGGAATGGATAAGGCTCGCGAATCAGTAGAACCCGAGAAAGAACCTCAACGTCCGAAAGGTACCATAATATTGATCATAGCTCTAATAGTGATTATGTTCACAATGTCAATCCTAAGCCTCCAAATGAGACCTAAACGGCCTAGTAATGCCAACGACAATGACATAGATGACAACTTTATAGCTGACGTCGAAGGTCAAATGGACAATGTGGTTCAAGTCAGTGTCCAAGGGAAAGGTATGGGTGGGGGAAGCTCGAAGAAATCGAGTGATTCTTCGAGTAAAAAGGGGAGCGAAAATGGTAGCCGTAAAGGGTCTCAGAATGGGAAAAAGGAGACAAGCGATCTCATCGTGATCAACAAAGAAAAGGGTGTGTTTAGTCTAGCAGACTTGATGAAGGCAGCTGCAGAGGTGTTGGGTAATACCGGGTTGGGTTCATCCTACAAGGCAATGATGCCTAATGAGGTGGCTGTCGTGGTGAAGCGAATTAGGGATATGAACGGATTGAGCAAAGCCGAGTTTGATGCAGAAATTCGACGTCTTGGCAACCTTCGCCATGACAATATACTCACACCCCTTGCTTACCATTACAGGAAAGAAGAGAAGCTTTTGGTTTTTGAGTATGTTTCTAAAGGGAGCTTGTTATATATCTTACATGGTATGGGATCACATTTCTTGAAAAAGTTTCACTTTTCTATGTTCTATGAAAACTCAATACATGAAAAATGGTTGGTTTTTCTTTTCTTTATCTCAATGGGAAAAAATCGAATCTCCACATTTTCAACACATAATATTTACAAAAATATTAATAGCCAAGCTATTTACCATATATTGGTCAACAAGTAATCGTTAACATCTTTTTTACCTTTCTGAACTTCAAATTAGACATTTCTTTTCAAGATTTGGGAAACTTCTAAGATTAGTGTTTTGTACAATGGACATGAGTATGGAGTGGTCCATTGCCAATGGGCTATCTCATGTTTGAGAATACACCACCAAGTTTGATTTTAAGGCCCGTTCTTTTATACAACTGGTTGGCTGTGATTCTACACCGCACCATAACTTTTCATATTCTACCACAACCCATCACAATCTACCACAATCTACTTTTTCAATTTTAATTTATCTTTTTATTAAAAGTTAAACTTTATTATTTAAACCACACCCCACCACAACTTTCCCTAACCCACCACAATTTTTCCCAAGCCACCACAATCTACCACATTTCTTCCCCTCCGCACTGCAACCAACCGCATCCAGCCGTATAAAAGAACGGGGCAAGTTGTTTAAGTGATTGGATTTAGGTCAGTTTTGCCAAAATAAAAACTCCAAGAGAAGTCATAGTTTAATTTTGTTTATCTATTTATGACTTTCAGGGGATAGAGGAAGGAACCATTTAGAGCTTAATTGGCACACACGTTTAAAGATCATAAAAGGTATTGCCAACGGGATGCAATACCTACACAATGAGCTTTCTTCTTATGAACTTCCACATGGGAACTTGAAATCCAGCAACATTCTTCTCAATAATAGTTACGATCCAATACTCTGCGATTATGGCTACTATCGGATGTTCACCCCTGATCAAGCGGCAAAAGGAATGTTCGCGTGCAAAGCACCAGAAGCCGTGGGAAGCCGGAAAATCTCTCAAAAATGTGACGTGTTTTGCCTGGGGGTTGTCATCCTTGAGATACTTACCGGGAAATTCCCTTCGCAGTATCACAACGGCAGTAGCAAAGGCGGGACTGATGTGGTTCAATGGGTTTGGTCATCTATCAACGAGGAGAAAGAAGCCGAAATTTTAGACCCTGAAATTGCATCCTCGGCAGATTCGATTGATTCAATGATACGACTATTACATATAGGAGCCGTTTGTTGCGAGACCGACCCCGATGAAAGACCTACCTTAGAAGAAGCCATTAAAACAATACAAGAGACTCAACCTTGATAACCAGGTAACAGCTGTGGACATTCTTGTACAAGTTGTCCTTGGCCCAATCCAATACAAAGACAAAGGTGTATTTTGAGGGTTAAGACTAGTGAAGGTTAATTAATTTTGGGAAAACATTGTGACTGTAAAAATCCCATATGTTACCCCCCTTAACTATTTGCCTGATCATGCCAAATTATCACTGAATTTCCCTTTCAATGGAGAATATTCTTGATGAAGTTAATAGTGTTCTGTAATGATAATATAATTACAGTTGTAGGTCCCACAAAAACATGTTTCCTCATGTTTTTAAATGGTGACACACATCATTCCATGAATATTTCCTTGTTTTTTTAGTTGTTTGATTGCTTATGCTCTCAAGGTTGCAAAATTTTTTTTTCCAATTATTAAAAGCCAAAAGCTTAAAGGTTCACAGAATACAGCACAACATTATAAAACAGTAAACAACTCACTTCAAAAGACTAAGGCCTACAACAAAAACTGCTAAACATAAGCAATACGGCAAGTTACAAACCCACTACAACCAAAAAAAAAAAACTCTCATTTGACTACAATCTTAAACTTCACTTGGGTGAATCATCGAGGACTCTCACACTTATATCATTACCGATAATCACAGCTCTGCAGAATTCTTGTCATACAGTTGATAACAAACCGCCCAAACTCTTTAATGCTCTGTTTATGGAAAGAAATTCTCTCCTTGCGTAGTTTAAAATATTATTGAAGCGTGAGCAAAACCAATGTATTATGTGGCTAAAACATTCAACTCCTTGCAAAGCAATATATAGTAATCAAAGCCCTAACTATTGAAGATAACCCGTCCAGAATTTCAATCAATGAAACAGTCCGGCGTCAATTTGTACATTCTAAAGCTGAAGTATGAATTAATCTCGTCTCGAGAAGAGATTCATAGTTCCCCTCACTGTGTTTGATCATCATCGCTTGAAGACTTCTTTCATCAACCCTTGCAACGGGTTGCCCAGACCTGTGCTAACAGCTTCTGCTAAATACTGAGTCTGCAAGATGTTTTGCGAGTGTTGTTAGCTTCATGCTCCATTGATACATTGTATGAATAATGAATAGTACAGAGATGGACTAGCAAACCTCCTGTAATGTCTTCTTTAGATCAAATGCATCTCGAACCCGAGCATTCAGAAATGTCCATGTATCTCGATATTCTGACACAAATTGGCATATTCAGAGTGAGCAGTGCAAACCATGAAAGGGTTCTCTAACACAGAGCATATGGGGTTTTTGTCCCTTGGTAAAACGAAAAGCTGGCATGGCAAGTATGAAGAAGCTTGAATCCTTCTATAAGGGATGCAGTGAGGAGACAGTCAAATTTTTAAGTAAATTTTTCAGTTTCAACCTGCAATATGTAACCTCGACAAAAACTTCGACTAGTATAACACCCCCCCCCCCCCTTTGGTCTCTCCTGCGCACGCCTACCCATCCACCCATATAGCCATCAAGCGGTTCAATATGCGAACTTAACTCTAATAACCTTGCCATCACCATCAACCGAAAGGGAGGTATGAATGCAACTGTAAATCAGTAAATCCCATCGAGATACACCTAAAACAATGCAGAGTGATACTTTTTCCAAAAAAAAAAAAAATGGATAAACAAGGAGAACGCTGTGTTTTTACCATGATTTTCCTAAATAATTCAAATGATAATTTCTGCTCATTCAACCATCTTTAAACACAACACATACAAGAGGAAAAGTCCAGAAAATTGAAAAGGGAACCAACCTAAACAATCCTGAATAAAATCTGTGTGTTTTACCATGATTTTCCTAAATAATTCAAGTGATAATCTCTGCTCATTCAACCATCTTTAAACTCAACACATACAAGAAGAAAAGTCCAGAAAATTGAAAAGGGAACCAACCTAAACAATCCTAAATAAAATAAGCAAATAACCATAAAACTTTCTTTTAACAGTAAAACTAATTAGACCAAAATACCTCAGCTTAGATAGGCTCCTCGCATGTAGTCAGTACAGTTCACAAACACTCAGACCAACACAGGCCAAGAGAGAAACTAGTGTAAGGGAGATGACCAATGCAGAACTAGAACAGGCCACAGCAGGGAAGCAAAAGGATTCACGAGGCTTGCTATTACAACAAAACATTACACAGCACATGCATAGGTAATGAAAAAACAAACCTGGAGAGTTATCTGTCAGCATATAGACCTCTGTTGTCGAATATATTCCTCCAAGCACAGTGCGCTTCACATACCAATCAATATCAGTTGAATCATCACCAGCAGCATGCCAAATCTCATCCATTAGCATAGCACGCTGCTTAAAACTTGTGGGGAGATTCATTGGAAGTGCCTGTCAACCATGATGCATAGTTAGGAGCTAGTGGTGGGGCAAACAGTGGTTGTAAGTTAAAGGCTGCATCAACTGAGTCCCCAATCCAGACTCCAAGATGCTGCTCTGATTTGAATTGATACCTAAGGATTAACCGAGTTCTATAGACAATAAGCCTCAATATCACACACAACAGCATGCAATGCCAGACGGCAGATGGTCCACCCAGGTGAACTTTGCTTTACATCCACCAAGCTCATTAGATCAATAATTTGATCAAATAACACCTATGTTTCAACATGAATTATGCATTACAAATAAAGTAATGTTTTCAATTTTATCCTGCGGTGCCTGACTACGTAAGCAATGAGAGATTACCTAGCATTTGCAGTGGTCATCAGTAACTATTCAATAGAATAGGGATTAGGGATTAGGGATTAGGGATATTTCTTTTCATATTTGTATTTTACTTTTCTTTAATGAGTTTTTAGTTTATAGTTTTTTTGGCATTAATTACTTCTTTTCTTCCTCAAAAAAAAAATTACTTCTGTTCTGTATGTTGGTATATCATATTTACCTATCAAGATCAACAATAACAGCAACAAGCCAACAACAATAGCAGTAACAATAGCAATAACAAAAAAAAGTGAGCTATGTACGTTATAGTTAGTACAAGAACTCCGCCCTTTGTGGGTCCTGCTCTGGCAGGGTCTAGTCAAATCTGAATGAAGGGAGCCTTACCTTGACGAAGATCACTGCTCATGGAGAGGTTGCTTCCATAAGACCCACCAAAAGAATTTGTTTAACCATTTTTAATTGGAAAATCCTTAGAAAACACTAGGTTTAACTCATATAGCATTGACTAAGCAAATTCTAAAGTAAACCCAAATAGAACTACACGAGCAAGGGAGCAACACACGTAATCATCAAAATTGAACCTAAGCCAAAGAAACCTAACTACTTCGTCCACAATTTCTATCCTAAGTCATATTCTCCATAATAGTAGATACCTCAAATTTTGTGTTATCACTTCCTTCTACATTGTATCATGTTGATCCTCTCACATCTCCTTACCTATGCAACTGAACGCCTCCTTAGTACATGACCAAACTCCCGTATTCTAACTTCTCTCTACTTATCTTCTATAGGCGTCACCCTCTTTTAACTCTCATCACTTCATCTTTGATTCTGTCTAGTCTTACCTACCACAAAAACCACCTAACCACCCTCATTTCGACTACCATAAGACTCTGACTATGAGGCTTCTTATTTGGCAAGAACTTTACACCACACAACAACGTTAGTCTAGCAATCAATGTAAAACCCACCGTTAACCTTAAGTGAGATCTTATTGCACAACACCCAAGACACCCTTCCATTTCATCCATCTAGCATTAATCTGTTGATTAAGGTCTTCATCAATCTCCCAATTATTTTGCATAATCGAACCTAAGTATTTGTACTGGTGAACCCTTACTACAGCCACATCGTCAATAGTAACATCTTCCTCTCTATCTCTATGAACTCCACCAAATCCACATTTTATGTTTTTGGTATTATGTTTGCTTAACTTAAAATCTTAATCCTACGGTCCTACACCATCTCTTGTTAAATCCTCCATGATCTTGTCGACAAAAATATCAATGAAAAACATGCGCCATGGAATCTCATATTGAATCTTTCTAGTTAGCTCATACATTATTCTCAGCGAGATACAATATTTTTAGAGATTTGAACTCAAGTGTACAAGAGCAAATACTAGAGTGAGCTACATACTATTTTTAATGAGTGTAACATGTACATTTTAGTGATATATACTATATTTCCAGTGAGTCATTCAATAATTTTAACTAGTCAAACCAAACATTCATGAAATACAATGTAATTTACTAAAAGTATTATACAACTAAAAGCGCATGATTAAAAATCACTAGAGCAAAAGAGAAACTAGGATGAGAAAAGCAAGTACATTTATAGTGACAATCAAAATGAATTATGCTTGTGGGTTATACATGTACAATACGCAAAAGGAATGACCGACAAGAATATGCATATCAATAAAAATATAATCTAGTTGTTGAAATTGTACCATTAATCAAACTTAACATATATCATTACCTTCTTCGTACAAGCCTTACAAGTCGAGCGTCATCAGGTCCAACTTAGCTCACTTATGTGACGAGCCCAAGCATGAGCTCACGAGCTGGCTTGGAAATGCTCATTTCCACCCATATCAAAGGATGGTATCCCCCCGAATATTATAATGCGCAGCCCATCCTCACTAATAACCATCAATACTCTCTTTGCAACCCAACCAATCATCACACTATCCTTCCAGTAAATGACTTCTAATGTACCATCTGAAGTTAACTACAGTGAACAAGCTTGTTGAATTTCTACCTTGGTAGTGATGCCAAACATGCATATACAGATGTGGAGATATGTTACAACTTACATGGAGGTCCTTGGATATTACCTCTCAGCACCACCACATGATGGGTTTCTAGACAGTGGAGCAGAGGAGTTGAATCCATTTATAGTACCTCTTTCTTTCTCCCAACATTTGATATTCATAGTCTACATACAACTTGCATGTTCATGATCTAGATTGTTGAAAAAGATTATTTTTTTCAACTTAGAATGAAATGGACTAAAGTAAAATGCCTCATTAAACTTCCTTTGTTTCTTTTTCATGGAATAGTAGGTAGCGAACAATTTCTAAACCTTGGGTCAATTGGAACCAGTCTCTGTAAATTGCAAAATTTAGGGGTAAGGCTACTACATCCAACCCCATACCTCGCTTGGGCAGGATTTCAGAGTATTGGTTTTGGTTTCGGTTTAGTTTACATAAAACTTGAAGCCAAGGATTGTAGTTGAAATCAGTTGTCATTATACTCTCTTCTTTCTCAAAAGATCCTTGCTTTGCCATCTAAACCCATCTAGTTGCCTAAAAAATATTGCAAGGAAGATCTGGCAATATTGAAGCTTTCATGTGTCTATGAAGACGTCAATGGCAAAAGTACAGTTTTAGATTGGTAAGTATAAGCTATGAATGATCCTTCCAGTGACCACATTCAGCCTGATTTCAATTAGTCATTTTCCATCAATCCATGAGAGTGAATATAACAAGTCCATAACACTTCCAAATTCCAATAAATCCTTACTGCCAATATATACAAATAGATACATGGCTCTAAATCAATTTTGCGCATAAAATCAGGAAAATTACCTGTATGCTCAGAGCCTGAGCCCATTTTGATATGTAAGGAACCTGCATTTCAAGTCGTATCTTTACGAGTTTTGAGACACGCTCACTAGGAATGAGGTTTTTCAGCTCCGTATCCGCTTCAATTATATCAATCAGTTTTTCTAGGCACTCATCCATGAAATACTGCAAAAGCAGATGGGAGAGGATACTCTTAAAATTTAGTGTAAAACAAGGAAATGCAAATCAAAAGCATCAGGATAATCAAAAGGAAACTTGAACAAATCCTACAATACCAACGTGCAGAGAACATGCATGAACAAAGCATATCCACACATATATGGTGTAACCATGCACACAGCAGAAGGGAGACAGCTCAGAAGATTTAACTTCAACCACAAACCGTTTTCTCATTTATGAACAATGACAAACATGGTAAATCTACTGATTTATAACGGAACACTTTCTAGTCCCGTGGTCCTGCCATTTAAGAACTATTTTTCAACCTAAACGACAAGAAAAGGCTTGGTTGACAAGTTTCAGAGCGGAAAAAGAAAAGTGTTCATCATAATGGATTAAGAACAGTTGAACCATGCTGTCTAACTCTCACTTTCAAGGTTCCCAAATTACGTACACCAGTTGGTTTGATTATAGATGTTCATTGTTTGATTTAAAATTTTTAAGAACTCAATCATATACAATTTTCTCAGCTCACGATTTCCCTGGACGCTGTCAAGGCCACTTGGCAAAGCTTGGTGAACAAGTGTCATAGTCCACTTAGTTTATCAGTCCAATTAATTAAAACTAATGGGTCAAACTCAAATGACACAAACTATAATGGTGAAAAGAAGGTTTAGGGCAGCAGTAATACAGCCTACAGGATCTTTCAAAGAGCCCGCCTCCCATGTCTGTAAGGAACAATTAGAGCTTAATAAGTAATAACAAAGGAGAAGTACTACCTCGACAAGTTCAGCTTCTTTCCTTGAGAAAGATCCAACAATAGAAGGGGACACCCCAACTTCCCGAGCACCAGCCATCATTGCTGCCTCAGTCCATCCCAACCTACTCTGCAACACTACAAACGTTAGCATGAGATGCTACATTCCAGTTAGCAGTTTTTTTTATATATATTCTCCCATAAAGCCATGCACAGCCACAGCAACTAGCCTATAGCCCTGTAAGCAAGCTAAACTCAAACTTGGAAGCTCATAACCCCCAAATACACACATACAATAGCCAAAAACAGCAATTACTCATCTTTTCTTAATTTTGAGCTTCAACTACAATACCAAGTACAATTCACACCACAAAGAAGATACCTCTATTCCATTAGATACTGACGAGTGATTCATAGTTGCAAATTTCAGTTAACATAAGTTCATTTCAGTGAAAGTAATTAAAATGCACCAAATGCACAATAAGGATCAACATGACAATGAATGTAGTATTACATCATATAGAAGCAAATTAAACCCGATTAATGAAATAGTCACAACTATGCCACAAATTCACAGCTTGATTGCAATCCAACAATCCTTTAACATGCGTATTCCAAATAATTACAGCACCGCAATCAAATACACTAAAACATACCACATGACGTAGCGAAGCGCGGAGAACCCGAGCCTGCTCCTCCTTATAGACAGTAACGGGGCGTCGATTAGCGGACCTCCGGCGAGCCTCCTCCGCCTCGGAGGCGGCGCCGGTGAAAGCAGTCGATTGCGGAGAAGATGCGTCAGGGGAGTTGTGCTGGAACTGATTAGGATTAACATTAAGGTTAGGGTTAGGGTTAGTGTTAGGGTTAGGAATAGGGTTAGGGTTAGGGTTAGGGTTAGGGCTAACGTTCCCACCGGAAACCGACTGGTTGGAGGCGGACGTGCAGAATCGGGCCGAATTCAGGAATGCTGGTTGATCGATGGTCCGCAGAAGAGGGGATAGAGAATTGATCGGGAAACGTCTCGCCGCCGTTCGAAGCATGATTTTCCGATCAAAATGTCGCCGGAAAGAGGGAAGAAGATAGTGGTGAAGGTGTCTGAGAGTGTTAACCGTCAACAAAGGGTTAGCTTGGCGTGGGAGTTCGACAGAGAGACTTCGTCGTGGTCTTGTAGACGTGGAGCAAGTTTCGATCGACACGTGTTGTCTTTGGAAGCCATTGCTAGTTTTACGTGATTTGCTTTTGGAGTAACTCTACGACAATAATCAATTTAGATGATAATTACAAGGATACACTTACGGTGATTGTCCATTGTGACAACTATCATAAATAAAATAAATCTTACCCATATACTTTCTTTGTCCCAAAATATTTTCCCCTTTAATTTAGCGCGTATTTTAAGGAAAATCAACAAATTAGTCTCAATTAGCTATAAAATATTAATAATGCCCTTAGTTTTAAATTTAAAACTACTATTTATATTTTCCCTCTTATATTTAAATACTTTTAAAATTTAAACTAAGAGTATTTTAGTAATTTCAATAAAATAAAAGTTTTCGTTTTAAGAAAGTAGACATAATTTTGGGACATCAAAAAATGAAATAGTGGACAAATAATTTGGGACGAATAAATAACAAAAAAAAATAATTTGAGAATAATTAGAAAAATTTAGGGAATTCAAAAATCTTATTGAGAAGAAAAAGAAATTCGAGCATATAAGCCGTGAGAATAGGAGGCGCTGGGAGCGATTTCAGGCGCGGCCACCGTTTCGATTTTTGCAAATTTTCGGATTTTCTGAGTGAGACGCGACCATGAGGCGCCCCGTGTTGTACTTGAGCTTTATCACTGGTGTTTTCCTCGCGTCTGTCGCCTTTCTTTGATTTTTTTATTTCATCTAAAATCAACCAACAATACTAACGAAATTAGGGCCAAATACTCAAACTAAAATTGAAAATTAAATTGATAAAAACTATAGAGGAATTAAAAATAAACTCAGCCAAAAGGTCAAGATCCGGGTCTTCATTCCGGATGACGTCAACGCCCTTAGTAGCTTGTCAAACACTTATGCATACGGTTTGCAAGCCAATGGATAAGAGAGCAACTGAAAACTCATGAAATAAAACATTAGTAAAGTTCTCAGTAATAAATCAAATTCACTAGAAAAATCAAAATATTCAAAATATGTGGTCCACAAGAATTTTCTAGGAATGTCCTCTAGGTATACCCAATAAGGAAGGGAGGGGTCATAACCTCTAAAATTACCTAAGGATAATTCATCAATGACATTGTTAGTTGGAGGGAGTATTTGTCAAGTTTTACCTTAATCATTAGCTTTTTTATTTAATATAAATTATTAAATATATTTTTTTAAATTTTAGTTTATTTAAAAAATTTAAATAAATATTTTTCAAAATATGTTTGTTTATGAGGCAAAAAATTAGAGTTAAGGTATTTAAATTTTAAAAAAATTCATAAATTTTTTTTAATTAAGAAAATATATTTTATAATGTTCTACTAAATAAACAAAATGAATGGCGAAAATAAAAGTTGACCGATATATGAAAAAACATTGTTTTCATTGTGGTACTTATAGTGGTTGACAACCACTATAAGTTTTTCCTAATTACAAATAGTATTTGGTGAATGTCATTTTGTCGATTCCGTATTAATTGTCATTTTATTAAATGTCACGGTTTTCAAAGATGCTTTTTAATTGATACTTTTTTTATATATTATATATTATTTTATTAACAATTGCAATGTGATACTTTTAGAATATATTTTTCGTTAACGAATTTAATTATATAACAATTGCAATGTAATAGCCTTATTTCATACTAAGCATTTTAGGCAAAAAAAAAAAAAACCCCACTAAATGCATTCGACACCATGAAAAATCAATCATCAAAAATACGAATTAGGTAAGAGAGAGGAATGACATCAGGGAATCAATGCACCGCGAAAAAATATTCATACTAAGGATAAGTTAGGACTTAGGTCGTGTTCTTTTATGCGGTATTTTGCGAAATGGTGTGGTGGGGTGAGGTGAAATTGTGGTGGGGTGTGGTGAAATTATGATAGGTTATTAGCATGTGGGGTAGGTGAGGAGAGAGAATGTAAAAAGTAGAGGAGAAAAGTGAGGAGAGAGAAAAGTAATGATTTGCGGTAAAATACGGTGGGTTGTGGCAAATTGCGATAGACTGTGGCACCACAGTCTGCCAACCGCAGAAAAGAACACGATCTTAGGTGTGTGCTGCAAAGCGACTCGAAGCTGAGGATAGGACCAAACAAATTTTTCCTACTTTGCGGCTTTTATTGTATAGACGATTTATGTCCTTCAAATTTGAACTTTGTTGATTATTGGCCTTCAAGTCAAACCAGTTGAGTTTGCAAAATCTTAGACCTTGTTCTTTTTTGCGATGGGTAAGTATGATAATAATGTCAATGTATAATATGATAAAAATGTGGATAGTATGATATGATGTACGGTATGGTAAATTGTGATAAAATTTGTGATAAGAAGGGATAAATGAACAGTATTGAGAAAAGTGAGGAGAAAGGAAGTTATCGTTGTTTTGGCAAAGTGTGATATATGGTATGATAATATGTGACGGTTTGTGATCAGTGTGGTATATTATGATAGGGGCAGTATGGTACCACACAAAAGAAAATGACCTTATTTGAGCTGCATCGATTAGCTTGCTGGCTGGGTCATTAGCTCTTTCCCACAGGTCATCAAAACAAAAACATAAACATGACCAGTCTATGAATACAATCAGCTACTTGAGATACCATTGTGGGTCAGATACAACATGACATAGCTATAACATCAAAGCACTCAACAACACACACAGCCATAAAATGGAAGAAGATTGCCACTTTCATGATGCATTATTACAGTCTAGAACAAGTAATGCTGCACCATGAGCTTCGACAGTCGTGGATACCGACCCACCTTTGATGGGACAGCCTTTCCTGGTCCAAACTTCGGTGCATTTGCAAGTATCTCCGAATCTTACACCGGGAAGTTCGCTCGCTACACTTGACAACTTCGCTGATATTACAGTCCGTCCTTGGTTTAGGTTGAACAAGGCAAGATACACTTCTCCTGTTGATTGAATGGAGAATAAGGCATTTCATATGATCGAGTCTTGGAAGCAAATCTCGAGTCAATCCAAAATTGTCTTTTCAGATTTTTTTTTTTTTTTACTTCACGTGATAAAACTACTACATTAGACCCCTCTCACCCAGTTTTACAGCAGAATTTTAGGGATGTTGGAGTGAAAATCTTAGAAGCAAATCTTAGATTCAATCCAAAAAAGTCTTTTCAGATTTTTTTACTTCAGGGGATAAAACTACTACATTAAACCCCTCTCACCCAGTTTTACAGCGGAATTTTAGGTATATGGGAGTTGAAAATCTTAGAAGCAAATGCTTGTCAGAAGCAGAAGGTATAAAAACTGAAAACAAACCTCTTCTCCCAGTTGCAACCCAAGCTCGAGTACCTTCAGGAACGGCAGTACCTAAATTGCAGAAAGCTCGCGCATAGATGAGTAACTAACCAAGGCGGTAATTATTGGAGAGAAATTGTTATAACATAGTACCTTCGACTTTCTGTACACGTGCACATAACCCAGAATAGCTGTTCTTGAGGGTTCCGTTGACACCTAATTCCCACATCTGAAAAATCGAGTCTTTAGATACCACAATAAAAAAACACTGTTGAAAGTTGTATCCAGTTTGAACATCAAGATAAATTCCGATATGCTCAGTTTCTAGCTAGGATTTTGCACAGAAGACCACAAGCCATGACTTAGAAGGTTAGAACCAGAGAATACCTGATTGGCGTCCCATTTACACCGAGAGAATGAACCCCTCTTAAACTCTTTGGAAGTGAGTCTCCGACTTGAAGAACCACCTATGCAAACTGCCATTGTGGTGCTTACCAGTAAGTGAGTTTTGCCCGGATACCGAGCCAAATTGACCACTTCTTCACCTCTAAAGTAGCATTAACATCCAATTAGACACCAATAGATGGCGCGATGAAAATTTTGAACAAATAAAGAGAGAAACAGATTGATTGATTACGAGTTAACTTTTTGTTTTCTCTTGTATAAGCATGTGTGTGCTGTGGGGCTTTCAGAGTTGTGTTTCCAGCATACTTGATCGAGTTCTTCATCCACAGCTTCAGTGGCCCAGCCTTTTGCTTCAAGCTCCCTGCAGCTGACGAGAGCCAAAGACGTCCTGCGAGATCTGCTGATTGTACCATTATGTCCGACACGAGAGGAGCTGATCTCGGGATTTCTTTTGGAAGTATAAGAAGCAGTGATGGACAACTGGACAACCCGGAAAAAAGAATAAAAACAATGTGAAGTTAGCAATAAAACACGAGGAGATGCCAAGCGATTTACAAATTCCTCAGTTTGGAGCATTACATGCCTCTTTGTTATTTGAGCTAAAAGCATTGATTTCGAGAATAGTAGGGTTCGTGATGAGACTATATGTTATGTCGCCAAGCTTTCTCATATCTCCCCCAAACATTAGTGGAGATTTCGCCATAGCCCACAAAGTCAACTGTAGAACAAACAGAAAAGAAGACGTTTCATGTGCTGAAAGCTACTCATGACTTTGATGAATAAGTACACACAAGCTATGAACTTAAACCTACCTGAGTTTTCTGCTCGTTGATATTTAGATTGCATTTCCTGTGCGGACCTTCATTTACACCTAGTTAATAAATTAGGTCTCAAAACAATTAGCCATTGTCAATTGAACTTCCATATCACCATCATCGCATTCTTGATCGGTCTCCTTTAACGTAGACATTGTTATAAAGAAAAATTGCCTCCTATGCAACATAATATACATGGCATCATATACCTGGATCAGTAAGCCATCCTAATGGCAGCATATCTAAGTCAGGCCATGACTTCCCCTTTAAGCCTTTAGATCCTATCATATTGGCAGCCGCAAAATCCCTGTTTTGGGGCATCATGAACCATTACGAGAGATCAGGACAATAAAAAATGCAGTCTAAATTGTAACCCTATAGATAGATGAATTTAGGTACCTTGCTACATCAAAGTGTGCTGCCACGTCTTTCCATGTGTCCCAATCATCACCGGTTACTCTGTACATATTGACTAATTCACTAACTTCTTTTGCCATAGCTGGAGTAGCACTAGTACCAGGGGACAGAGAGTATAGTATGGGGCGGTCGATTTTCCTTAGAATCTACAAAATGAATAAGCTCTTTTATAATCAAGTACTCGGCAGAAAAAATAAGCACAATCTGACGACGAAGAAGGGTGTTTTGATACCTCTGATACATAGGTTATTTCCTGTGTATCCAAGTCATCACCAAACACGCAGTCATTCTTCACTGTAACCCAGACAAGATTAATTGTTATCATAATCACATGATTGTGCAGGCGATAAGAATACTTTAGAAATACGATGTACAAAACAAAGGCTTGCATTACCGAAATCAACTCCCCACTCGGCATATTGTGCATAAAGTGACCGCAAGAATGCTCTCCCAGCTCCCAACGTTGTGTTGACAGCCATAAAACCATGCTGCATCCAAGCACAGGTCCTATCTTTCAGCCCTATATCACTTGCTGTCCACTTTCGCTCGTCCTCAACATAAGCCTCTTCCTGAATTGAGGGGAGAAAGTGTAAGCTGTGTAGTTGAATATACCTCTCAAGTTCAATATTTGACAGTTTATATGGTTCAAAAGTCAAAACATTACCGTATTTGGGTCGAAGATAGGTGCATTTGCATTAACGGCCTGTGTACTTACTCCTCTCATAACATGAATCCCGAATTTCAAGCCCATATCATGAACTTTCTTGGCCACTTCTGTGAACCCTTTCCCACCCCTGGATGAAGGCCACCGATCAGGGTCAGGAATCATCCTTCCCCACTCATCAATTACATCGAAACCCAAAGAATCCGCATAGGCTCCTGGCACTTTTCTCCTATACCACAGGTAGTCAACAACCACGTACTGCACATAAAATTAAATGTTGGTTTCCCATCATCATTTTCAAATGTTAAAGCCACAATGGAAAAAGGATTACGAATCCAAAAAAGTATGACATAGACCTCATAACCATGTCCGCGTAGTCTTTGAGAGACGAGTTTTGCGTTTTGCAGGAACTCTGCTTCAGAGATTGTCCAGCTGAATGAATCATAAGAATTCCAACCCCTGGGGGGCGTCTCTGCACATACTGGTTCCGCATTGCATAAACCCTCAGGTACTACCCTGTCAGGACAACCCTAATTGTGTGTCAGTGCCCTTCCAACAATGGAGAAACCCCACAAAACCTCCCAGTATATATGGATGCCACTTATGCGGGTCTACGGAGATCCAAATATAAGCCGTCTTACCCCAAAAAATCGAGAGACTGATTCCCAAAAAAAATGAAAAAAATACCCACAACAAATGGACATCTTCTGACGTAGATAATCCTCTATAGAAACCCCCAACAACAACCCCCCCAAACAAAAAAGTAAAAGAATAGAAAGCAATATGGTTGTGTTCCTGTAACCCAGAAAAAAACTACCCCCTAATAATGTTAGCCATTGCTAATGGAAGAAAGCTGGGTTCTCAACGAAGTAATAAAGTCTTGCTGAAATTTTGCATGACTAGATTTCAGCATTAAGACCCTCCATTATTCAAAAAGTGACACTTTTTCCTGAAGCAGAAGGAAAAAAACACACAGCACACTCATCAAAATTTATTGTGTTCAAGGTCATAAAGCAACTGCTATACTGCTATCTGATAAATGGCTGATTCAACACCCAATTTTCAACTTTTACAGAATTTCATCACTTGGGTTTCAAACCATCTTCATACCTTTTTTTTTTTTTTTTGAACATATTCATCTCTGTGCTCTTTCTGGGTATTCTTCACTGAAACAACACCATTCAAGCAACCAACTATTTAATGTACAACCAATTCTCCACTCTTTCTGGGTATTCTTTACTGAGACAACACCATTCAAGCAACCAACTATTTAATGCACAACCAATTCTCCATGACAACCAGAACAAGTTAACTGATTATTATCTAAAAAGAGATAAACAAAAGAAGAGGCAAATCACTTAGTTACAAGATTTCAGGAAATGGGTAATCAACAAACCATCCCAAACCCATCAAATAACACATATTTTCCCATTAAAAAAATCTGGGTTTTAGCAATCATACAAATACAATACGATGAACCTAAACCCTACAGAAAGGTACTGAAGAAATTCCATTACCTGAGGATAAGTTGCAGAAAGAAGAGATAGAAAAAGCCTGAAAAGAAGAACTCCATTGAAACTGAGTTTGAGGTTGGTGAAAATGGCACACTTCAATGGCAGGAGAAGTAGAGCAACTGCAGTATATAGTGATGATTGCATAGGTTTCTCGCCTGGGAATTGTGAATTATACGGTATGTACACGTGTTTGTTGAATGTTCCCCACAAAGAGTGTGATTGTGAAAAGGGTTTAATCCGGTTCGACCAGTTGAATGTATACTTTAATTGCTTAGTATGCTTAATTAATGTTTAATTACTTTTATTAGTAGAGATTGACAACGAATCAACACCGAGTTAAGAGTTTCGCATGTTTTGTTCACTGGTAGTTCGCAAAAACAGGGAATGTCTCCGGGCATTTTGTTTTTCGTTCACCTCTTTCTAGAGATCGCTCTCCCTCTTCCCTACTCTCAATTTGATTAAACTTTAATCATTAATTACTTACAAATTATAATGAATTATAATATAAAATTATCATTATTATAAAAATGTTATATTAAAAATTACAATGATATTAATTTTATAGTATAACATATTATAATTTGTAAGTAATCCATAATTAAAATTTAGTCAAATTAACACTTATTATTTAGAGACAGAAAAAGTACCATGTTTGATTTTTTTATAGTTTTTAATATATCTCTTTGATTTTTATTATCAACTCTAATGTCTATAATGTTTTTTTTTTGGCCAAAATAGTTATTTTATTAATGCGAATATCACTAATACAACAAGCTCTTGGTTGCAACAATTATTTTTTAAGTATAGCCGTTGCTAATTTATGAGCATCTTTTATCTGGACTCTAGAAACTTTCTTATCCTATATCTGATAAACTGATTCAGATAATGTTAAATATTACACACTAATGGATAACAAGTACTCCGACATTTGTCTATGTCTTGGAAATTTTATAGCCAATTCTGAGTATGTTGCAATATCTATATATTGATATCTGCTCCTCCTTACTTCCTTGATCACCACAAAAATCGCTTGTAGTTCTGTTTGAACTGCCGATGTCGCCCAAAAGCATAACACCTCCCCGGTCTCCAATATGCTCATGTTGTCCTCTGAGTTGTACCCGAGTTGTTGCTTTCCTTGTTGCATTATGCCAGACCCCGAGCAATATAGATTCCTATTCTTGCATTTGTGTCCTCAAAACTAAGCACATATTCAATTGGTGATGTCATATTATTATGCTTCTTCTTCCACTTCCTAAATTGTCCCTTCCATTGGTAAGCATGTTTTATTATTGTCGCAAGGATATTTTCCAAGAGACCTGAATTAATTTCCAGTTTCTCAATTTCAGCCAGATTCCAAACTTTCCATATAGCCCGTAATACTGCCACATAGATTAGTAATCCAATTCCCCATCCTTATCCATGTTCATCAAGTAGTTCAACCAATCCTCCAGCCACTTTTGCCATTCCAAATCTGTGCCCACATCTTGTACTTCCAATGGACTGGCTTTCCAAAAATGTTTCAATATTTCACAATCTCTAAATAAATGTGACATTGTGTCAAGCATTGAATCCTGCCAACAAAGATTACCTTCTTCCACTCCTCTCATTTGTCTATTTGTCCCAATCGGTAATCCTTGATTTGCTCATTTTCATATAAACGTTTTCCATTTAGGAGGAATATTTGAATACCAAAACCGTCTCCAACAATGATTTTTTCATCGATCAAATCATTTTGGAACAACCCCATTTTAAGACCTATAGCATAATATCCAGATTTTCCAGAATAGTACGTTGCCTGTTACCTATTCACTCCAACATAAAAATAAAAAAAAATCCTCCTTTTCTTTAATTGGAACAAGATGAGATAAAATGTATCGTGTTGTTTCCTTAGTGAAAGTAAATCATAACAGTTCTTCCATTACCAACTCTCTATTTGACCTTATCCTGCATTCCTGCATCAAATTAATCACATTACATAGACCTTGCCAGGCACAAGATGCGGATGACGGTATTTTATAGTCAGAAGGCATAAGTAATGGGGCATTATTTTATATTTAGCCTTCCAAATTCAAGCCAGTAAAGATGTATCCCTCGTCAGCATTCGCTAGTTTTGTCTTAACAAAAGGGCATAGTTAAAACAACGGGCCTCTCTAATTCCCAACCTTCCCATTCCCTTCAGCTTAAATAAGTTCTCTCGTTGCACTGACTTTTCTCTTCGTGAATTCCACCAGAAAAATTGTACCTTCAAAGCATTAATTCTACCCACAACCTTTTGCGACATTTTAAACAGAAAAAATATGTTGGGGTAAGGTGGATAGTACGATATTGATTAAAATCAATCTTCCTGCCGAGGACAATAACAAAGCTTTTCACCCCTATAACCTTTTAGCAACCATATCAACCAAGAACTCAAATTGGGTAGTTTTATTCCATACGGTCAACGGTGGAATGCCTCAATATTTGGAGAAAAATGTGCACTCAAGAAATCCAAATTGAGCCTTAAAAGTATCTTTATTCTCATTGGATACTCCGCACAAAACATCACAGGGGATTTCTCAATATTAATCATTTGGCCCGAAACATAATTAAAATGAATCAGAAACTGTTTGAGAGTAATATAGTGGTCTTCATCTAATTTTGTAAAAAAAATAAGGAGTAATCTGCAAAAAAAAAAAAAGTGTGTAATTTCTGGAGTTCCTCTCGCTATCTTAATCCCCGTAATATCCCCTTATGAGAGAACGCTTTGTAGAGTTTGTGATAAGACGTCCATAGTCAAAATAAAGAGATAAGGAGATAAGGGGTCACCTTGAGGTAGTCCTACTTCTAGAATAATCCAATCTGTGTGCTCGCCATTTACAAGGATTGTATATCGAACAGTCGTAACACAACGCATCAACAGATTAACCCATTTATCCAGAAAACATACTTTCCTCAAAATAGCCTCAAGAAAATCCGATCTAACTCTACCATATTGTTTGCTCATATTAACCTTCAATGTAGTACATTGTTTATCGTGCTTTTTTGTCTTTATATAATGGAGAAGTTCATGAACTACAAAGTAGTGATCCAAACCCATCCGACGTTGAAGGAACGCACCTTGAGTGTCACTAATTAACTGCTGGAAGACAAATCATAACCTTTTAATTAAACACTTGCTAATAATTTGATATATCACGTTGCATAAATTGATAGTTCGATAATCACTTATTTGCTGAGGTTCACTCTTCTTTTGTATTAAGAAGATCATTGTATTACTAATTTCCCCCAGAAACCCTCCCCCATTTATCACAGAGAGGATAGCCTTCGTGACTTGATTATTCGTTATATCCCATAAATTTCCAAAAAAAAAAAAAAAGGAGGAATACCATCAGGCCTTAGGATTTTCTCTGCATCAAGCCGAAAAATAGCATCCCAAACATCTTGAGGAGTAAACTCTTTTTTGTAGAAAGACTTGCTGCTCCTACGTAAGCTGGTGAAAATCCTCTTGCATCATGTCATCTAAGCATCTCCTTCATGCAACAAGGAAAATAGTGTTCAGATTAATTAAATAGTAGAAAAAATAGGAATACACATCATTTTAAATGTCTGCAAAATCAAAAGAACATTCCCCACTAGATAATCAAACACCTCTAATATATGTTTGACGTTGTCTTTGCTTATATTGTGCAAAGAAAAATTAAGAGCATCGATCCTCATGCACTAAGCAAGTAATTTTACTTCGTTCCCTCCAAAATTGCTGGATATGTTTCAATCCCCATCTAACATCCTCCATCTTTCTCAACATGACCACAAAAGTTGAAGCATTCATACATCATGCAAACATCTCTAATATTAGCTCGTGAAGCTCATTCAAAGGAATATGAATTTCATGAAAACCTTCATTCTTCAATTATAGACAGAGTTGTTTGCCAACCTTTCGTACGTTGGCAAATTTCCGAACTAATACATATATACACTGTTACCATTTGTCGTATCAGTGAATATTTGTTTCACATGCGTCCTGAACTCAATCAATTTAGTAATCCACATTGCTCACCGAAAGTAGCGTCAAGGATGACCGAAGTGCTACTTAACATATAGTACACACCAAAGAGTAATCTGATACAGAGATAGGCTGATTGAAAAGGGAACTAGTCGGAAACGTCTCCAACTACTGCATCGAAGCATAAGCTCTATCCAATATTTCCCATATCTGATGCATCCCTTCTTCCATATTTATCCATATGAAAGGAACTCCTTTAAAGGAATATCCTGAAGGTGCAACAAGTTGAGCCACTCGAAGAAAACTTCCTAACCCTTTATAGTACCAGAGCCACCTAATTTTTCATCTCAAGTAGCCACCTGATTAAAGTCTCTCGTCACAAGAAAAGGCACATGTAATGCACAGAGTTCACCTGCTAAGCGTTCCCACACCTGCTCGCAAGCTTGAACACAAGGTGCCCCATATTCAAAACAGATTTAATTAACTTTTGAGGTTGGCATGCATTAGTCATCGTGATTCTTGAGTTTTGTTTCTTCCTTTTTTGTAATTTGACTAGTGAGTTTATATTTTATAAAATTATGTTATTTATTGATAGACCTGGCAAATTGGTCTTTTGGGTTAGGCAGGGGTTAGGTTAATGTTTTCAGATAAATTTTGTGGATAGAAAATTCAGGTTAGGTATGGGTTCATTTCGGTTAAAGTTTGGGTTTAGGTAATTTTCGGTTCAGGCGTGTCCTGGTTGAAAATAGGTTTAGCTCAGTTGAAGATCGGGTCGGTAAGGTTGTTCAAAAAAAATGCCCCGAAATACTCAATCCGAAAACCCGTTAAGCGGTCAAAATTTTCGGGTACCCGAACCAAAAAATTTGTTTTAAATTGGGTCGGATACCCGAACCGAAAAATTTCAGGTAATCAGTACGGATACAGGTCGGCCCTTAGCCAAATCGGGTACCTGAATTACCCAAAATTAAAATTAAAATTAAGATGCAGATTAAGATCCTCTTCTTTTTTGTTGTTTAATTTTGTCTTCACTTATATCTTCCTATGAGATTCTAAAACTAAAAAAAAGTAGCACGACTAATCAAAACTTGCATATTATATGTGAACAAGTAGATCAAAATATTCTTTAGTTTTCATCCAATTAATAACAGTCAGATGAGGATTTGACATTATATTTAGCATAGTGTGACTAATTTTGTTTCAAATAATAATAAAATTAGTAGTTTTAGTTACAAATTGAAATTAAAAATAATAAAAGCAAAAACTCATAAAATTAGAACTAATTGGGTCTTTTGGTTAACCGGTACCCGATCCGAAACTTCTGAGTACCCGTAACTTTCGGTTACGGTAACAGTTCAAGGGTATGGCTGACTCGAAGTTTCGGATACCCGAAAAAAATCCAATTGTTTCTGGTACCCGATACGAAAACACCCCTACGAGTCCGGTATAATTTTGTCGTGCTACAGTGACTTCAATCTAGGTCAGGTATAAGTCAGTTTAATATAGTTCAAGTATGATTCATATTAATTTTTGAATCTGTTGTGGGTCAGGTCCGAACTGGTCTCATTATGAATGGCATATGGTAAAATCGTTTAAGAATTGGGTTAGCTTAAAAGAGGTACAGTTTGGATCGAGTTTGGGTTGTTCAACTTTGGTTCATTTCCGATCTTAGTAGTACGGGTCTGATTCAAGTTACGTCGGGTCATTTCAGGTATGGATAAATTTTGGTTTATGTTAGATTCGGTTTAGAGTTGACTCAGTTTATGTCTAGGTATGGATCGATTTGGGTTTGACCTTGTTTCTATTTGGTTCACTTCAGATCAGGTTATTTTGGGTCGAGTTTGATTTCGATCATGTCATTTTGAGTATGGGTAATTTTTGTTTATAATAAATTTCGGGTTCGGTTCAGGCATGGTTGACACTTTTTGGTTGATTAGGTCCAAATTGGTTGACCTCATTTTGAATGTCGGTTCAGGTATGGATCTGAATTAATCGATTTGGTATTCAAATCTTGGTAAGTTGAATTCCATTAACTATAGTATTCATAGGAAATACTTGTGCCATAAACGTGTAGGATATTTGTGACTTGTAAGAATTCACGTTGGATTTATTTTCAAATATGAGCATGTTTGTTTAACAAGAAGCCACAAAAGTTTACTTTGACATATTTTTATTAGATTTTTTTATTTATGTTGCAATTGCAGGGAGTTTGTTTTTATTTTGTTGAATTAATCTTTGAAGTGGGGTGACTAAATGCGCAAAGAGTTTGAAAATTATTGGATGTGAGCAATGATCATTTTAATGGTCCAACCATCTTTGATATGAATGATGAATCATGATACCATAAGCTTCCACCAAACTATTGTCACTTTCACTTAATTAGACCCAATTGTAATTAGCAAAAATATTTGTTTGTAACACGGATAAAAAGAGATACAAGGTAATTTAGAACATTGTTCTTTCAAAATATCTTCCTAAAATTGTTGTCGTACAAAATTATAGAAAGATCTGTTGTTGGTTTATAATCACAAAAACATCAAAGCCATAGTTAACCATCCAATTTACAGGTCTGTTTGCCTCTATGTACATCGTTGGATTGAAAATTTTTCAAATTGTAAGTTGAATTTTTTTATGTATCAAACGATTATACCAATATGTCATGTAACTTTTTTGAACCCTTCTTGTAAATTGTATTAGATCCTATGTCTCATAAATAGTATCTTTGTTTTAAAAGGGGATTCAGAAGCACGTTTGAAGGACCCTCCTTTTAGCAATCTTCCGTGGCATAACCTTCTTTTAAAGGGTAGTAATCTGATTTATCATCACGTATCAACCTATCTTTTAAATTTCATACTAACGTTTAACATTTGATGAAAATAAAAATATTTCTAACATATAAAAGTTATGAGATTAATTTGTCATATTTTTTACAAGCGCTTGGTAATAATTTCCTTACTCTAAACCTAAAACGTCTCACCTCAATAGATGTCTAGTGTACTCATCATATAACTTTCCTTAAAAAACCATTTTACTTAAATAAGTTAAATATATTATTTAAACCAAAAAAAAGAAAAAACCCTAAACAATCCATAAAGTTAGAAAAATGGTAGCAACCAAGAATTATACCTAGATATTAATGGTCAAGATTTGTCAATGTGCTGCTATAGCTTGGATGTTATACTCCTTTGAATATTCTTATTAACAGTATCATTATGTTAAGATACTTTAATTTCAAAAATTTTTAAGCCTCTTGCACTTACGAGTTGGTCATCGAAGGGAACTACATCATCCCTTGGAAGGCAGAGCCCCGGGGCACACCCTAGTGAAGGTCTTAGAGGAAGAGTGAAATAACAAAGGAGTTGGGTGAGTTAGAGGAGATATGAAGGGAGGAATCAGAGGAAGTCAATTGAATAAATAAGAAGACAATTTTTGATTTTTGTGAACAACTTGCCACCGATCATTGATAGGTTTGGAGTTTGGACTCAAACGAGCTTTTTTGGTGGGAAGAGTGCGAAGCACCAACATATCGAATGCGAAAAGCAAAACTACAGGAACAAGGTTCAAATTTGTACAATTCTGGAATATGATGAAATAGGTATCTATTGGCATTAGACAAGGCAAAGGTTAGATACTATATCCTCACAACATGGATTGAACAAACAAATTGAGGCAATGTAATGTGACAAAGGAAAACTCATTAAAAAAAACAAAGAAGCCATATAGACAGTTGGGAAGGAGAGCAACAAGTCATATGGTGATTGAGGGGGTGAGAAATCAAGAGCTCAAAGAATGGTTGCAAAGGAGTATGGTGTATACGATTGAAGTTCCAAGGGATATTATGATATTCACTTATGCAATTAATTCCAATTTTGGTCTCTACTCTAAATCACACCTATCTCGACCTTGAAATTCATTCTAAATTTTAGACTTTGTAGAAAGTGGATGAAACATTGAATGACCCTTAAGAATTACAAATGTTGTGGAATGTAGATGTGGTTTGTCGACTTCAAAAAATAGTTAAGGTTTGATCATACGGATACAAGAAGAGTATGGATTGAGATTTATGGAGTCCCACCCCATGTTTAGTCTTGGGACACATGTAAAGAATCATTTGAAGTCATGAGAGTATAAATTATTACTGATAGATTAATTGAACTTTAAGCGTTGATTACTTATAAATTACAATGAATTACACGATATTGGCTATTGTAATTTGTTAATAATTAATGCTTAAAACTTAATCAAATTGGCAAATATTTTATGGAGTGTTTGGTTGAGGGATTTTTCTAGGAAAGTTTTTCAACTTTCACAAGTTCACCAAAGTTTTTCATGTTTGATTACAAAATAAGAATAAGAAAGTTTCATGGTAGGTCCCAATATTTTTCCATGTTAGATAAGATAATGTTTCCCATGGGAGGGGTAGAGAAATTTTTTTCCCCATTGGAAAGAGGAAGCATTTTAATGAAACTCTCCAAAATACTCCTAAAAACTATTTTATAAATAAATAAATGAGAGTAATTTAGACATTTTAAATAAAATTTCCTACAAAGTTTCCTATAATTTTAAATATAAACCAAAGACTGTGAAGTATTATTTCCCATTAAAAACTTTCTCAATAAAAACTTTCACAAAGAAAAACTTTTCAGGAAAATATTCCTTGGAAAAGAACCAAACACACCATTAAGGGTATGGCAAATTCATGGGTAAATCTAATTTATCAAAATTTATCAGTTTTTACCTAAATTTGCCAAAATTTATCAAAAATTACTAAACTTAAAAAATAATTTTGATATATTGACATAAATTTGCCAAAAATTATGAAAAATTACTAAACTTAAAAAAATAATTTTGGTATATTGATATAAATTTACCAAAAATTATGAAAAATTATAAAAATTTAATTTTTGTCAAACTATTTTTTACCCGTAAATTTGACAGGCACTACGACGGCTAACGCTCCTCTCGGCTCTCCCTCCCCCTTTCGCCCTCCATTACAATCACTCACTCCAAAAAAGGTACACTCATTAGATTACAGATTATAGAATGTTGTGAAGATCCTTCAGTTTTTATTTCAGAAACATGCAGACTAGAAAGCATTCAGAAATCACAAGATAACAACTGACAAGTGACAAGTGACAAAACTTGAAGCTTGAAGAAGAAAATGTTGCGGGCATCACAGATAGTGGATAAACTGAATCTCCAAACCCACCCCGATGGCGGGTTTTACATTGAAACCTTCAGAGATCACTCTGTCACTCTCTCCAAATCTCAGCTTCCCCCTCAATGTAAGTCACTAATCTCAGTTATTGTGTGTTCTTCAAAGAATCGTTTCATCTTTGGAGTAAACAATTTGTTCGTTTTGTATGTTGGTAAAGGGTTATGATTTGCAGTTTTGGAATGTGGACAATTTTGTTCTACGGGATTTGTGTTTCTTCCGCTAAAATGTTAATAATTTCATCATACTAGATTTGTGTTTGGGAAAGAAGATTTGAAATCATCGGAAGTTCTATTGTTTTATGGGTGGTTTACTGAACCAATTTGGAAAATCACCCTAAAACTGGTGAATTTTAGGAGATTTTCAGGTGTTTGGTTTGCTTATTATGCCAAAGCCACAAACTTCGAACAACAGCTGATCATTATATGGGATTTGTAGTTTTGGAATGTGTAATAGTTTTATCGTATGGGATTTTTGTTTCTTCCCCATGAATTTGAGTAATTTCATCATCCGGGATTTGTCGAAAAGAAGATTTGAAAACTACAGTGATTTTTGTTTCTTCCCCATGCGTTCATAGTGATTTTACTTCTCTGATTTTTGCACAACATTTTAGCATAATGAAGACTTCTGTGAAAACTACAGTTAAATTCTATACAAATAGAAAATTTTACTTGGTATAATATATGATACCCTCCGAGGGCTAGTTCTTTCAATGGCTAGCAGGGAGTGGGAAAGGGAAGGAATGGGATAACATGTAAAAAGGTTGAGGAATTTGTGACAGTGTGGGAATGATTGCAAAATTTATGAAGGTATGGGATAATGGGAAGGGTAGGAAATAAAGGAGTGACAATGAGTAGGAAGGTGTGGGGAGGCGGGGATAGTTTTAACTTCGGAATCCCAACTTCAACTGCTGCTAAAACACTTGTTTGTGTGTGTGTTGAAGTTGAAGTCCAAGGCAAGGTTTTTGAATAGAACTTTTAATTACTGAGGGTGTTGTGTGTGTGTTGGCCTTTTTTTTTTTTGGGGGGGGGGGGGGGGGTGGGGACTGCTAATCGATGCTAAATTGGGTAGAGTATGCATCAGGCTGGATATGTTTCCTTACTTGGAGGAAAAACAGTTCAAAAGAAGGAAAGACAAAAAGGAAAGCAGGACAAGGATAAATCAAGATTGATCATGCAGCATTCCAAAACATCATTGTAGGAATACTAAATACTTCGTCTTCTCCTCTTATCTTATGAATGGAGTCCAGTATCCTATCTTGTCCTCCCCTTCCTGGATCCCATAAGCTGCACATCCAGCCCATGAATCCTTTATATACAGCATCTGGTGAGGGCTTTTTTGCTAAACAAGTCAGCAAGGCTTGCCACACATCTTTGGTTTTTTACCCTTGTCTTGGGGAATAAACTCTTACCTGTTGCTCAACAATATTCTAGTAAATGTTGATTGGGTCAGCAAAAATTTATTGATGACTTCAATCTTGTAACCCCAACATCCTTGTTCAAACATATGCTTGAAATACTCCAAAAGTTTTTTGTTGAACAAAATTCAGAAAAAGGCAAAAGAATTCAAAAGTTGCATTCTGCAGATATTTACAAGCATGAGTTCACAAGAGTGGTCAGCCAACATCTAAAGAGTGGAGTGCTTTTGATAGATATAATTTTTGAGCTCTTAATCATCTGAGTGTGCACTCAATCAAATCGATTGAGCTTTGAGGAGAGTGAAGAGGTACGTGAGTCAGAGGAGGGCAAAGATTAAGCTAAGTTCTCTGCAATTTTGCTTTTTAAGTGATGGGGCAAGTGTGAAATATGTGCTAAACCAGTTTACGGGCACATATGAAGTAATGAGGCCAATGGTAATGTTTATCTAGGCCCTTAGTTTATGTAACTAGTTAAAGTTAGTTGAGTTTCTTGTGGGGTGAATTTTGTTTGCTTTGGGAGAAAAAAAAAAGATTGAGCAATGTTTATATCTCAGCTTTCAGTTCTCCCGAGATATAATATCTTTGTGGCTTGCTTTGGATTTCTGATATTGCTTGCTTGTCAATACTTTCTGTGGTTGTGAAGTTCGTCTTGCTATGTGGTTAATAATTTTCAACTAATAAACTGTTCAAGTGGCTGTGATTCATCTAGAGTCCCATAAAGAGTTCTTTTGTGCATAGATTCAGTTTAGAGCCCTTTGCCTTTGCTGGGTTCATTTCTCTTAGGTAACAGTTACAAATTGCTGAACATAAGTCTGTGGTGTCATGTTTGTTGAATGTATGGATTCTAATGTTGTTGCTGTTTTATTTTGGAAGTCTATCTTTTTATGCCCTTTGTTCTTTGTGTTATAGAAGGGAAACTGCTAAACTTGTGTTGTTGTAATTAGTGTAATATATAGGGAATGCACTATTTATTTGGCTAATAAATGACATGAAAAGAGAGGCTCCCTAGGCTACCTCTTCATAGAATTTGTTGGATGAGTTTTCATCATCCAATGCAGATATTATTTTTTTTAAAGGGATATTGGAAGATAAAATACCGACTTTTGGGGGTATTGGATTGTAATATACCGACCTTTACTATTGGATAATAATATCCCTGACCTTTATACTTAGGTGAGGTTATTATACCAATAGTGACTAAGGCGGTGGTGACTGATTACCTGATCTCTGTTCTGACGTGACAGGCGGAGGAAAAATAACGGGCTCTTGCACAATAACCCCGTTAACTCCTCTGCTTTTCTCACTGACCTACATTAAAAAACAAATTAGCTCTAACACAGTGACTAAGGGGGTGGTGAACCAGTCTTTGTACGGACATGACGGACATTCAACCAATGTCGTGTAATGTAGGTTAGTGAGGAAAATGGAACGGTTAACGGGGTTATTGGCTTGGGACAGTTCTTTTCCCCTCCGCTAGCCGAGACGCCAACATGGAGACCAGTTCACCACCCACTTAGTTACTGTTGGTATAATAATGTCACCTAGGTACAAAGGTCAGGGATATTGCTCTGCAATAGTAAAGGTTGGTATATTACAATCCAACACCCCCAAAGGTCGGTATATTATCATCCAAAAACCCTTTTTTAAAAGTTATATCTTAAGATTCTTTGCTTGCTTAACCCAAATCTGTAGTTCTCTCAACTGTCAAGTCCTTGGCTTATTAAGCTGTCATGGATTTTTGGCTGATTAATTCAGAGCATGAAAGTTTGGGGGAAATGTACATATCTGTGTAGAATCTGTTTCTAGCATATGGTATGTCTCTAATCCACCTTGCCATGTACTTAACTGCATCTCAATGTCATCAACTGGACCCTAACACTTGGCCATGCCATCAACTGTACACATCTAATTGACTAATTCACTGCATATTATTGTCACTCATTGCAAGAGACTTTGTTTTTCGTTGGTGAACCACAATTTCACCTGTTGCAGATTGATGATTAAGCCATCTAGAGTGACAATTCACAGGGTTAAGAGCCCACCCTCAAAAGTTTCTCATTCCATAGCCATTTCTATGCATTATTCTTAACTGTGTAAACCGTATTTGCTGCAAATTTCTGTATTTAGTGAAACATATTGAAAATTGTTGCCCATTTCCAAGTAAAGGCTGCACACTCATGATTACAATTCACATTTTCATGTTCCTGAGACATCCCAAGTCATTAATCATTTTGACAACTTTATACTTCTTGTGGTCTGTCTAGTACTGCTAAGGGTACCTGCCTGCTATTCTACATACCTTGCTTCTCAAAACCAACAAACAGTCCCAAGAGTTTGTGTTTTTGGGTCATTAATTGGTATATCTAGTGGTTTTTTGTTCGTTTTGTTCCAACCCATAAATTTTCGCTACTGTTTTCAGGTGATGGAACTGAATGAAAGTGACAGGAAAATCAAGTTAACTACAGTTGGACCAAACCTTCTCGAGGATGAGCAGCCACAGTACATAGTCCCTCCTTATGTATGGTTTGGTTCATTTCCAACGAAAGATGTTACCGTATCTCCAGATTGCTCGAAAGTTGAAGTTGCACCCAGAGATCCTGAGAATCACTACTCTCTTTTCGGAGTCACTTGTGCCCCTGCTTTCCAATATGAAGACTCAGAGTTGCCAAAGAGGAGTGACCTTGTTACGCGGTTTCCCAACTATGAGTCCCTCATCTCTCTTCTTACCCCCGATTAAGCTCAAATGTCCCTGTTATGACAAACCCTGTGTATAATGTGGTCAAGTTAATAACATTGGAGTGAAAGCATGGATAATTTTTGTGATGTGTGATGATTTATGTAATGGATGATACATCGTCTTATGTACTCTCCTTTGTAAAGGTTGAAAATAATTTTGGAGTAGCTGTTATGCTGTTGTTTTAGGCAATTCTATGCAACTTCTGTTGCAATCTCTTTGTCCAAAATTGGGGTTTGAACAATTGGAAAAAAATGACATTTTGCTAGACCTTCAATCAAATGCATCAAAGCACCCAGGAAATTGAGTTGTTTTTGGGGATGTTTGGCTACCTAGCTTTCTGGATAGCTTTTAGTTTTTTGGATAACTTTTAGCTTTTTGACCAAGGTAAAAAAAAATACTTGAGGTGTTTGATAAGTAGCTTTTTATATTAGCTTTTTGGATCCAAAAAACTAGTTTTTAAAAAGCTACTTGATGAAGCTTTTTGAGGTAACTTATCACAAAAAGCTACTTGATGAAGCTTTTTGAGGTAACTTATCACAAAAAGCTACTTTACCAAACATTTTTCTGCAATCAGCTAACCCAAACAGCTAAAGTCAAACAATTAATCCAAAAAAGCTATTAGCTAACAGCTACAAGCTTACAATTAACAGCTACCAACTGATTGCCAAGCAGGGCCTTTGTGTACCCATTTATAAATCATTTATATTCCTTACATATATTACCTTTGATCAGCAAGTTACTCTAGTTATGGTGTAGGTGTTACTAAAGGGTGACAAGCATTAAGGCAGTTGGGTTCAAATATGAAAAGTGTGCCCATATTTTCTCTGGACCAATATTCAGGCATGCATTCAATACACACACTATGAGAAAGGAGAATAGTACAACATGATCATAATCGATCCACGCGATCGATCCTTCACAGAGTCAGAATCAATCTGATCTCACACACTCTCACAAGCTCTCCAATTGGATTAAATACAATGGTAGAAGATCCCTCAAAAAATTCATTTTCTCTCTTTAGAAAGATCAAGTAACGATCAAGAAACAATAGCAAGGAATAATATTAATTAAAAACCGTGTTCAACAAATTGACTTAAATACTAAAACACACCACTGGACTGACATGGACCGTGTCAACGTGACATGATCGATGTTGCCATTGTCACGGTCCATGTCATGTGTAACATGCAGGGGCGAAGACAAGGAGGGCTAGGGTGGGCCGCGACCCAGTCTATGATTTGGGTTATGTATTATAAGTTGAAAGTGTTTGCTGTAAAGTTTGTCGTAGGTCGTAGCCAAATGGTCTGGAGACCTCTACCAGCAGAAGCCTGCTTTGTTCACCGTGTGGTTTGAGCTACTACTATATTTGGGGTTTTGGTGGGTTGGTGGATTGAACTAGCTTTTTACCCCTGAAAAGTCAATTTGTAAAAAGTTTCTATGAGTAGCTTTTTATAAATGGTTGTTATCTTTTTATATTTTCAATTACCATGTTGGCCAACTAATTCATAAAAAGTACAAAAAATTGTCATCATTTTCTTTTCATATTAATTTGGATAAGAGACCCATATTGTCGTTATGTTTTATTTTGACAATGTATTTACTAATTGATCATGCATGTACCTATTGTTTAGGCTAGTATAATTTTCGTAAATAATTTATAAAATATCTATATTAAAAGTAAGTCAGGATAAAAAAGCACTAAAAATGAATTGAAAAATCGTAATGTTAAACCTAAAAATGAATTAAAAATATGGATGAAAAACCCTAAAAATGAATTAAAAAATAATAATGTTAAAGAAACCAAAATAGAGCCAATGATACAATTGGAAATCAAGAGAAAAAATCATTTCACAAACAGTTAAGTCTACCAAACACTATTTATACAAACGACTAACAAAAATAGCTAATGAAACAACCAAAAGTCAAACAATTAACAAAACAGCCAACAGTTAAAAACATTTTAACTGCTAAAGTCAACAACTGGTTGCCAAACACCTCTTATATATGTTTCAATCATTTTGTTAAATGACAAACTACGTAAAAACTTTCTGAGAAGTCTTATATAGCTTTGAAATTTCCAAACCTTTTCTTTTCTTTAAGCTTCGTTTGATTCCCCGGAAATGAAGTAAAAATAATTTTGTTTTCTCTTCTTACTGATTTGCTGACAAACATTCTTTTCTTCGCACTATTCTTTACTCTATGTTCTCCCTTCCAATCCTCCCTATCATGTTCTTTCGTATGATGATGTTTTCATCTAGCTCTCACTTTTTGAAATTCTTCTTGGACCAAATGGAAGTAAAAAAAATTATTTTTTCAAGTCTCTTTTCATTCCATCAGTTTTGAGGTTCTATTTGATTAGTAGGAAATGAAATGGAAGGCAATATTAATTTCTCTCTCTTTAATAATTTGAATTTTTCCCTCTGATTTGACAATGCTCAAGTTTATCACATTGTCCTCCTCCTTTCTTTACATTTTTGAAGGAAAATTTGTAACCAAAATTGAACATATTGTCTACCATGTTTCCTATAAATCAAGATTATTTTCATTTTAGTTTCTTTATATTAACTGCAGAAAGATATGTCATTTTTTAATTTTCTTTGTTTCCATTTTATTTTTCAAGAATCGAATGGACTTTAATTAAAAGATTAATATGATACTATACACATAGACCTGTCAATTCGGTCGGGCGGGCGGGTTTCGGGTCGGTTGTATATCGGGTTCGGGTAAATACGGGTCATGTGTATTTCGGGTTCGGGAAAATACGGACGGTATATTTCGGTTTCGGGTCAACCCAACGGGTTATGATTGCGGTCTTTTTCCATTTTTTCTTTTAGAAAAATAGTCTCTAAATATTACTTTTTGTACAATATACATAATAAATGTATGATTATCTTCTAGTAACATAGATTATTGTAATTATTTTGACTTAAATTAGAGAAATAACAAATAAATAATTTGCGCTTATAGTTTAACGTTAAAAATTGCAAAGAAAAATCACAAATTCTAATAAAGTTGAACTTAAAAAATTAATTTTTCGGGTCAAATGGGCAGGTCGGGTTTGATCTGCTAATTTTCGGGTTCGGTATACTTCAGGTTTAGTTCAGAAAATCGTGTTCAAAACCAAGAAAATTTCTGCGCAGGTTCGGGTCGGGTTATCGGTTCGGGTCAAAACGTGCCAGGTCTATATACACATAGGGGGTGTTTGGGAACCATTGTTAGTTTATTGGTCGCTTTGAGGTGTTGGTCGCTCGGTTCGCTTGACTTTTTTGTTTTGCTAAGCTGTTTTCTTAGCAATTTGTATTAGCTATTTTGTAAAGAGTGTTTGATATTGTTAGCTGTTTGTAGTAGGACTTTTTTATTTGATTTCCAATTATGCCCTTAGTTTTATTTTTGCTATTTTATTGAACATTATTATTTTTATTTATTGCTAGGCTCCCCCATATTCTTAGTGTTTTTTTAATATTTATATATTTATTCTTAGACTTTTTTCTATATTTGTGTGACCAACAAACAATTACTAAAAATTAATAATACTTGTATTAATAGGCTAATAACTAAATTGTTCATTGATTACCAAATATTTTTGATCAAAACTAAAGGTTTTATACTAGTTTACCTTTATAATATAATGTTGATATTTTATAGTACTAAAAGTACAACATTGCAAACAAATTTTACATGCATAATCAACAATTAAATACATTCTAAATAGAAATTACAACATTCTACGCTACATGTATTAAGACATTGCTCATATGGTAATATGATTGTAAATTTGGCACCATTGATTATAATTATATCAATAACTAACTTTTTGTGACTCGTGCAATGTATGGTACAATTTTAATTAATTTATTTAAAATTATGTTTGGGACGACATCGTTCTTTTGTGCGCAACGCAAATTACCGCAACATACCGCAAATTACCTTTACCTTTTAACTATTTCCATCGCAACTTAACGTAATCTACCGCAACTAACCGCAACGCAACGCATAAAAGAACGGTGCCTATCAATATTCATTTAATAATTAAAATTATTGGAAAAAAGTTGTACTATCATTATTCACACACACAAACGTGTGTGTGTGTGTGTATATATATATATATCCAATATGTTAATTTAATTCATTAAAAGCTAAAATTCAAAAAGTCAATTCCAAAAAGCTACTCCAAGTAGCATTTCAGAAAATTGCTTTTTGAGGGTAAAAAGCTAATCCAAAAAGCTATCACACCAAACACCTCATAATAGCTTTTTGATTAGTCAAAATGTCAAAACTCATCAAAAAACCATTGAAAAAGCCAATTTCCAAACGCCCCCATAATATATTCACCCTAGGTGACTTAATTATCATGTCTAAAACTAAATTATTCATTGCATCTCTCTAGCTATCCGAAATGGACGAATAATCCTCATAGTACGTGGTAGGCCTATGATAATTGAGAACATTCTAATTTCTACGTAATAAAGTAAAAGGTGGTCAATAACGATAGTAGCAGACATCCATTTAAAAAAAAAAAAAATTCTTTTAGTGCATTTGTGTTTATGTTGGAAGGTTAAGAATGAATGCATCAAAAGGCTCTGCAGGTACGTCCTTCACAGTGCATGTTATATTCTTCTATCTTGTCTTGGAAAAAAAAAAATACTTTTACGTTAGGAATGCACTACATTGAAAATGGACTGATGTAAACTTTGTAGCACAGGGTCCATATTTGGGAAGGGCATGAAATTCACGGGTCAATGTTGGTTGTCGTACGCCACATTAGGTGTGTTTAAATTGCGGAAAATATGGTGGAAAAAAAATCTTATGGAAAAAAATTAGGAGGGACAAAAATTGGATAAAGTAAGTTTCTTTATTGTTTGGTTCAAGTAAAATTTTGAAGAAAAAATATTCTTTTTTCATTCAGTTTTTGTTTTCTTGTTTGGTTTAAGGGAAAATGCATGAAAAGTAAAATTTGTATGGAAACTTATAAATATCAAACTTCCTTTTTTCTAGATTATACGATGTTGATTTGAGGGAGAGAACAAGAGATTAAAATGTAACTAATTAGGTTTTTATCCTTTGAAGTCATTGAAAAAGTAAGATTTTACCCCATAGGTCTTAAAAATTACATTAACCATACCTCAACTTTAAACTAACAAAAAATTACTAAGGGGTACCCTAATTTTTGGTGAAATGTTTTTCTGGTACCCCAACTTTTAAAAACTAATTTTTGAGGTACCCTAACTTTTAGAAGTAGAAATAATTAGGTGAATTTCCGGCCAATGATTTGAATTCACCGGTGAGTTTTAGGCGGGAAATTGATTAAGTATTTTTGTGGATGAAAATGCCCTTTGTTTATGTGGACGAAAATGATTTGAATCAATTGGAGTTTCGCCGGAAATTCACCTAGTAATTTCTAATCTTAAAAGTAAGGGTACCCCAAAATTAGTTTTGAAAAGTTAGGGTACCAAAAAATTGTTTCTTCAAAAGTTAGGGTACCTCTAAGTAATTTTTTGTTAAACTAAGGGTGTGTAATTTGGTAGAGATTAAAATGGAACTAAAAAATGATTTTCCCATTTTCCGGTGTTTGGTGACCGAAAAATGGAGAAAACAATTTTCCGAGAAAATCAAATTTTTTCAACCCACTGTAAATTATTTTCTTGGCTCCAATTTCAAAGAAACATTTTCTCCCTCTTTCCACTACTCTCTCTCTCTCTCTCTCTCTCTCTCTCTCTTGTTTGATTCTCTCTCCCTAGTCCCTTCTTTCTCTCTCTCCACCACTCTCTCTCACGCATATAGTTGAATATCCCCCCCTCTCTCTACCATTATCTCTCATACACCCAATTTAATATGTATCTCTCTCTTTCTCTCTCACTCTCACGCACCAAATTCAATCTCTCTCTATCTCATCTTTCTCTCTCTCCCCCTCTCCACCACTCTCTCACACACACCCATTTTAATCTCTCTCTATCTCTAGCTTCTTTATCCAAGTTTTAATATAGTTCCACTGATCATGTATTATTAATCGAAAACATGTATCATCACTCCTTAAAGACTTGTTATGCCAGCTCGCAATTAATGAACAAGTGTTGAATGGATTCAAGCTCCTTCTTATAGACAAACATGCATCATCTATGTTGGATCCCCAATTCCTGGTCTGTCTATGGATTAAGAGTATTCCATGGTGGAGAACTAACGCGATAAGCATGCCTTGATGTTACCAGTTTACACTAGGCCCATCAAATGGGAGTTTTGTTGTTGAGCAACCATCAATATCCATGCATGACACGCTAGGCATCTTCCTTCGTCATTGCCTAATTAATCCTTAGTACTGCACAGGTGCTTAAAACGGGGATAGGCATCATATTGGGAATGTATCCCACTAGAACCGTGATTTGATATATTTTCTGTGGATCAATCTTACCCAAAGCACTTGTTATTTTGTATATCCAAACTAGCTTCCCAACCGAGGCTTTGTTCCACAAGTCAACATTCCTCAGCCTAAGCCCACCTTGGAGTTTGTTGGAAATTTTGGGGAAATACGGTCTTACACAAGATGAGGGATCACTTAGGCAGCTAGGACTCGAGAGTCAAAACCTGTCTCTCCTTAAGACTTATTCACAAAACCGTAAATAGACTCAAGGGTAAAACCGAACCTCTTGTAAGAAAAGTACAAGACCTCTCAAGAAACTCTCAAGAAGTTATTGTAGTTCAACACCTTAGGAGTTGCATTAAAGCTCTCTAGGAAAAAGGAATAATTGTTATGGTGTTGTATGAATGGAATTCATCCCCCATTTATAGTGTTTAGGAGCATTCAAACTTGCTAATCACAAAGCATAATTGAGGGCCATTGTCCACGGGATTTTGACCATGATCAAGGGATCATCATTAACTAAGTTATTGAGAGGATCAATCAAGAATGATCCCAAAAAGATTCCCTATGTGTTGATTAATCATAGTTGTGGTTACACCACCACACTATACGGTTAGGTAAGAAATATTTACCCTTTTTCACAAAACGACTACATCGCATTATAGGCTTTGGTAAAATTTAAATATTGTCTTCTTATGAGTTCATACTGAACTTACAAACTGAATGCTTTAGTAGGCAAGCCTTTGAACCATGCATTCTTTTGTAATGCTTACAAAAACTTATAAACTCATAACATTGATTATAACCTTATCCAAAAAGCATGAAAAATTCTCATAATCTTTACAAAGACCTCTTAATAATATAACTATAACCTTACCCAAAATGTTAGACTACTTGTATAGTTATCTTGAAAGAAATGCTTACAAAATCTCTTAATAACATAACTATAGCCCTGTCCAAGTACTTTGGACTACTTCCATAGTTACCTCAAGAGGAATGCTTACAAGATCAAAATTTCTTTTGATTTTCCACACTCTTTTCCTTATAGTTATGTCTTTATCCAAGCACCTTGGATTATTGTTCGGTCTCGTTTCGAGACGAATTCTTCTCTTTATTAGGGAGTTTTTGTATGTTCTAACCCCATGTGTTATTCTAGTTATGAGTTTTTTGTAGTTTTGTAGGAAAATAAGTAAGCGATCGAAAAAGGCGACAAAACGGAGCAAAAACTTGCCAATCAGGGGGTGAGACAAAAGGTCTGCTCGACCGAGCAGAATGGTGGCTCGCCCGAGCAGTGTTCCTGGAGAACAGAAAAATAGTCGAGTAAAATTTGAACCAAGGGGAGGTGAGACAGAGAGCCTGCTCGCCCGAGCAAGAATCCTGCTCGGCCGAGCTGGGCTTCTGTGCATCAACTAGGAAAAATTCGATAAAATCGGCTAAGGCATTGAAGGGACAGAAAGCTCGCCGCTCGAAAGCAAGAATCCCGCTTTCGAGCCGGGCTTCCGAGCCAAGAAAAGCTGCTGAAGAACGAGGGACAGGCAACCAGAACGCCTGCTCGCCCGAGCAGGATTTTGGCTCGCCCGAGCCAATTCCAAATTCTGCGTATAATCTGGGAACAAAGTGCTGCGTTTTGTGAAACAAACTTAGGGTATTATAAAGAGTAATAGCTGCGACTCTTTGAGGAGGAATTAGCTGAAGCTTTTAGTTTGTAATTAGGGGTTTTTAATGCTTTCTTAATTAAACTTTACTTTCTCTCTCTAAGTTTTTCTCTCTTGTCTTGTTCTTCAAGTTTTTGGGATTCTTGATTGTAATCAATTTTCTTCAAGTAAATTCAGCCTTCATCAATCTTTATTACCTTGTGCTTAGCTTTGATTTAATTTTGCCTTTGAAAGTTCATAGTGTTAGCCACAAAAACATCCAATCCAACTTTTAGTGAAAAGGGGGATTAAGGGTCACAAATTCCACTCTCAAGTGGGGATTTGGGGATTCTTAGTAATCCAATTCACGATTTCTTATTTGTTCGGGAGAAATCCAAGTAGATTGAAGGTTAGTGAAAGTTTGGATCATCAAAGGTATAATCTCTTGTTCTTAATCTCATTAATTAGTCTTAGTTTTATTGCTTTCTTAATTTCATGCTTTTAGTTGCTTTCATCTTTTATGGCTTTCTTAATTATCATCATGTTTAGGTTAGTTTATTACTCTTTTACATAATTTATTGCTTTCCGCATTGAGAAATACCCTTGTACACAAACCAATTACTTAAATTAAACCTAACACCCATCCCTGAGATCGACAATCCTTACTTAAAACCACAAAAATACGCAACCGAACAATGGCGCCGTTGCCGGGGATGGCGTTATTTGGGAGTTTAGAATTGGTTTGTTTGTGAATAGTGTGAATAGTTTAATTGCTTTGCTTGTTTAGTAGCAAGTTTAAAAATCACTAAAAATTAAAAAAAAAAATAGAAAAACCAACTAAAAAGGAGAAAGTGCGTCATTCGATAGGATGGGTTCGACAACCGGAAACTAGTAGACTGGTTAGGGTAGAGAAACCTTTAGTCGATCCGCCTAACATGGGTGAGGAAGGACCGAGGGTTACGTTGAGCGATCAGCTCTATCCATCTTATGACCCGCCTCCATCGTGCTTTGTGTTACCGAATTCTACCTCGTGGAGTTACGTTTGATCCTGCATAAGATCATACTCAAAACCTACCTCTTTTATCGACTGGGGTTGGCACTTATCCGACAGCAGAGTATAAGGAGTACCTTAGTATGGTCACACCACCTGGGGTACCTTTAGATTATGTTCTGTTGAAATATTTGCCCTTCGCTCTGCGAGATTCGGCAAAGAGGTGGATGTATAGTATCAAACCGGGGTCCATAAACTCATGGGATAGTTTCTTGAAGGTATTTATGAAGAGGTATTTCCCAAATTCCATGGCAGTTCAAATGAGAAATTCCATCTTGAAGTTTAGACAGGATAAGGGAGAGCCTTACTGGAAAGCTTTTGAGAGGTTCAAGAATCTTTTGTCCCAATTTCCCCACCATGGGTTTGACCTAGTGAGACTGCGGATAGTAGTGTATGAGGGGATAGATCAGGAAACCCGAGTGGCCTTAGAATCTATGTGTCAAGGGGGATTATTGGATAAAACTGCGGAGGAAGCTTGGGATTTTTTGGAGTATATGTCAGAAAGAGTAATGCAATGGGGAAACACTAGGGATGAGTCCATAGGGGCACAGTTGTCTAATGCACGGGGAGGGGTTCATGCGGTGAGTGAGAGTACTGGGTACGAGGCTAGGTTTGCTTCTCTAGAGAACATGATAAAAACCTTAGCTCAACAGCAACTAGCGTCTAAGACCCAACCGTGCGTCCAAGTGAATTCTGTAGAGCAACCCGTGTCTCAACCTCAATCTTCTTTGATTTGTGCTTGGTGCCAAGGACCTGACCATGTATATGCTAATTGTCCTTTGTATTTGCAACATGTGTCAACTAATGTGGAAAATGTGAATGCTATGTTTAACCAGTACCGGCCCTACCAATTCCCTGGGGTGCCAAAACACCCTTTCTTGTCTTACGGGCCGGATAACCAAAATGTTTTGAGGCCACCGATGCACCGAGGAGGAGGTTTCAAGGAAACCCACCTCCTCACCAACATCAAACCCAACTAAGACCACCGCCAGTTGCTTATCAAGCACCTCGAGGATGCACTGGCCCATCCTCAGATAGCCCATACCCGACTCCACCAGGATACCAAGGTGAGGATAGAGGGGATAGGAAGTACAAAGAGTTAGAGTCTGGTTTGAGTAGAGTTGAGGATACGATGAGTGACATGGCGAAAATGGTGAAACAATTGAATGAGAGTGTAGCCCAACTCATGATGTCTAATAGGATAGGGAACTTTTCCTCGACAACCTGAGGCGAACCCTAAGGGGAAAGCTTCTAGTTCGTCCTCTTGTGACCCAAACCATGTTAGGGGCTTGATGCGGTGATTACTCTTAGATCAGAAGGGAAGTGGACAATCGATTAGAGAATTACCTTGATTCGCCTAGGAAACAACATGAGTGTTGGACCTTGTGATGAGCTAGTGTCGATTGAGGATGAGCCGGATGAGGAAGAGAGGTTGACCAACATAGGTGACAACCAGAGTCTTAAGACCTCAACTAGAGTACTTCCTGATACCAGACCTGTACAACCGGTGGCGTATAAGCCTTCACCACCTTTACATCAAAGGTTGATGGGAACTAAGGATCAGAAATTTCAAAAGATTAGGAGACTTTTTCTCAAGTCAAGGTCAACATTCCCTTGTTGGACGCTATTCAGCAATGTCCTTCCTACGCTAGGTTCCTCAAAGAATTGTGTACAACGAAGAGAGCAACTCAGGTTCCTAAGAAGGCCTTTTTGGCCTCTAATGTGAGCTCCATCTTGTCTAGTCGTTCCGTGAAATATAAGGACCCAGGATGCCCAACTATTTCCATTACCATAGGAGACAGTCAGATTGAGAGAGCCCTCCTCGACTTAGGGGCGAGTGTCAACTTGCTACCTTTACATGTTTATGAGACCTTGGGGTTGGGGGAATTGAAACCTACAAGAATGGTTCTCCAATTAGCTGATCGGTCTACGAGAGTACCTAGGGGGGTAGTTGAGGATGTGTTGATCCAAGTCGGGACCTTTGTCTTTCCTGTAGACTTTGTTGTGTTAGAGACAGCTAGGGTTCAGAGTCCTCGTGACGAGATTCCGGTCATTCTAGGTAGACCCTTTTTAGCTACATCTAATGCTTGGATTAATTGTAAAGATGGGAGAATGAAACTGACTTTTGGGAATTTGACTATGGAATTGAATATTTTTGACCTACAAAAGTCACCATTAGGACATGATGAGCAAGAGTGTAATGCTGTGAATTGGATTAGTGATCTTGAGAGTGATAACCCTGTTGATCTGGATGTTGCCCCTTGTGTGAGTGATCTTGTTGAGTTAGGATTCGACCCCGACTGTGTAACCTCATTATGTGATTATGATGTGTTTGACGGTGAATTGCTTTATGAATCTCTGTTTGCCTCTCAACATGTGCCTGATATCATAGAACCTGAGCCACCATCTTCTAGAACCCTTGAACTTAAACCCCTTCCTTCCGAGTTAAAGTATGTTTTCCTTGGCCCTAGTGAGACTTACCCGGTTATCATAGCTTCGAACCTAGGAGAGGACCAAGAAAACAAACTAGTCGAGGTTCTTAGGTTAAATAGAGGGGCTTTGGGATGGACGATTGGAGACATTAGGGGGATTAGTCCATCTATTGTGCAACACAGGATATTTTTGGAAGATGATAGTGTAGCCCAGAGGGACCCTTTAAGGAGACTTAATCCCTAAATGAAGGAGGTGGTTAAGAAGGAGATTCTGAAATGGTTAGATAATGACATCATTTACCCGATTTCCGATAAAGTGGTTAGTCCTATACATGTAGTCCCTAAGAAGGCCGGCCGACGGTGGTGGAGAATGAGAGGGGTGAATTAGTGTCGACCCGCATTCCATCGGGATGGAGAGTATGCATAGATTACAGGAAACTAAATAAGGCTACGAGAAAAGACCATTTTCCATTACCTTTTATGGACCAAATGTTAGAAAAGTCATGGGCACGACTTCTTTTGTTTTCTAGATGGCTATTCGGGTATACTCATTTCTATAGCCCCGTGATCGGAGAAAACGACTTTTACTTGCCCATTCGCACGCTTTGCTTTCCGTAGGATGCCCTTCGGACTTTGCAACGCCCCCGCTACTTTTCAGCGGTGTATGGTGTCTATATTCTCGGACCTTGTTGATGACTGTGTTGAAATTTTCATGGATGATTTCTCAGTATTTGGCACCACCTTTGATGATTGCTTGTCCAATTTGAGTAGAGTCTTGAGTAGGTGCCAAGAAAAACACTTGACTTTAAACTGGGAGAAGTGCCATTTTATGGTACGAAAGGGAATAGTTTTGGGCCATGTGATTTCAAAAGATGGAATCGAAGTGGATAAAGCAAAAATTGACCTAGTTAGGAACTTGACCCCCCCCACTTGTGTGAAGGAGGTTAGATCCTTTTTAGGACATGCTGGGTTTTATCGTCGATTCATTCGTGATTTTAGCAAGATTGCCAAACCCCTTTCTGCTTTATTGGCCAAGGAGGTGGCTTTTGACTTTTCTGATGAGTGTTTGAAGGCCTTTAATGCACTTAAAGATGCCTTGATATCGCCTCCTATTCTCAAACCTCCCACATGGGGGGAACCGTTTGAGTTGATGTGTGATGCTTCTGACTTTGCTATAGGTGTGGTTTTAGGACAACGAATTGACAAAAACTCGCCGTGATACACTATGCAAGTCATACTTTAAATGAAGCACAATCAATTACATCACAATGAGAAAGAGTTCCTAGCTATGGTTTATGCATTTGAGAAATTTCGGGCTTATTTGTTGGGGTCTAAAGTGATTGTTTTTACTGACCATTCGGCGATTCGCTATTTGATGGAGAAGAAAGAGTCTAAGCCTAGGTTGGTTAGGTGGGTGTTGTTACTCCAAGAGTTTGATTGTGAAATCCGTGATAGGAAAGGATTTGATAACCCGGTAGCGGACCACCTTTCTAGGATAGCACCTGAACATGTGATAGAGTCTCCTATTGATGCTTGTTTTCCTGATGAACGCATTCTTAGCATAGGAGTAGAACCGTGGTTTGCTGACATTGTTAATTTTAAAGTCACGGGAGAAATGCCCAATGATTGGAATAAGCATGATAGAGATAGGTTCCTTCACATTGTCAAAAATTTCATATGGGATGAACCCTATCTGTTTAAGTATTGTCCTGATCAAATTCTTAGAAGGTGTGTTCCGGATGAGTCTATCATGGATGTCCTTTCGTTTTGTCACGACCAACCGTGTGGGGGGCATTTTAGTGGGAAAAAGACAGCGTATAAGGTTTTACAAAGTGGATTCTATTGGCCTACCATCTTTAGAGATGCCCATACTTATGCCCAGAGTTGTCTTAGATGTCAGAGTTTGAGTAAGATCTCTAGACGAAACATGATGCCCTTACAACCCGAGATCTTTGTGGATGTATTTGATGTTTGGGGCATTGATTTTATGGGACCATTTCCTACCTCTTTTGGGAATGAGTATATTCTTCTAGCAGTGGACTATGTGTCAAAATGGGTTGAAGCGATTCCGTTGAAAAGAAATGACACTAAGGTTGTGACTAGATTCCTTCGAGAAAACATTTTCTCTAGGTTTGGGGTACCTAAAGCCATCATTAGCGACCAGGGGACTCACTTTAATAATCGTTCTTTCGTGGCTTTGCTTAAGAAATACTCTGTTGAGCATAGAATGACTACCGCCTATCACCCTCAATCAAATGGCCAAGCTGAGGTTTCCAATAGGCAGATTAAACAAATTCTTGAAAAGACAGTGTCAAAGAATAGGAAAGATTGGTCCACTAAATTGACCGATGCTTTATGGGCCTATAGGACAGCTTACAAGACTCCCATAGGAATGTCACCGTATAGAGCAGTCTTTGGGAAACCTTGTCATTTGCCTGTAGAGCTCGAACATAGGGCGTGGTGGGCTTTGAAAGCCTTGAATCTTGACCTGTCAGCAGCTGGGGACATTAGAAAGTTGACCTTGTGTGAGCTAGAGGAGTTAAGGAGGGAAGCTTACGAAAATGGAAGATTAAGTAAGGAGCGATCGAAGGTCCTACATGATAAGGTGATCCTTAGAAAAACCTTCATTCCGGGGCAGAAATTCCTCCTTTATGACTCACGTTTGCATTTGTTTGCGGGTAAATTGAAGTCTAGGTGGACCTGTCCATTCATTGTGACCGCTGTGTTTCCCTCGGGAGTTGTTGAAATCAAGGACCCCACTAATGCATCAATGTGGAAAGTTAACGGTCACAGGTTGAAACCCTTTTTGGAGCTTCCAGAGAAAGTGGATGTGGAGTGTGTAACATTCCATGTCCCATATGTTGATTGAAGAACATTGAGGTAACATCTTTGTATATATTATAAATTAGTTCATTTTTCTTGTTTGTTTCTTTGTTTAATTCTCTTAACTATGCACTAACGAGAAGGAAGGATCATTTATTGCTCACATATATTCACCACTTCATGGCTTGCATACTCAATCTCCATTTACAAGTCATGTGATGATTATTTGAGATTTAATCAGGTATTATCCTTCTTTTTCTTTGGAGTTGGTTGGTGAGAAAACTCTTTTTCATTCTTTTTGTTAAATTTTAGATTTTTATTCTTTTAGGGTGTTTGTCTTCCTTTATTTCTTGCCACAATGAGGACATAGTGTGGCCTTTTTGTGTGGGAGTGGGGAGGCATGCATGCCGGCTTTTCTTTTTATGTGAAATCTTTGAAAAACCCAAAAGATTTTGTTTTGTTTAGGTTAGTTTTTAGATTATTGATTTTGAAATGTCCCGGGAGGTTTTTGCGAGATTGAGGTTTTGAACATATTTTTAGTAGAAGTGAGAAGGTTTATTTCATTGAAAAATTTTAACTCCTTGCATTGTTGGCAGAACACCTGCTCGGGCGAGCACAATTTTGGCTCGGGCGAGCAGCCTTACTGAGGAGTTTTCGCGAGTAAAGAAGGAAGAGAAGGAAATTCTTCCAGGGACTACTCGGGCGAGCAAAATCTCTGCTCGGGCGAGCTGGTCCACTGTGCCTTAATTGAGAGTGAATCCTGCGTCAAGGATAGCGACCAACAGAACATAAGCTCGGGCGAGCAAAATTTTTGCTCGGGCGAGCTTGCCCACTGAAGCACCCGAGGGAAGAAGTTTGACAGACATGCCTAGCGGTCCAGAAGCGTTGCTCGGGCGAGCAGAATATCTGCTCGGGCGAGCAGCCTTTCGGATAAACTTATGTTCGCATCCAGAACGTCTGCTCGGGCGAGCAGACAGTTTTGCTCGGGCGAGCCGGCGACAGATCTGATTTCTGTCGGGGGTTTTATTTCATTTTTCTCTCACTTTCTTCATTCTTTCTCACTTATTTTCTCTCTCATCTCTCTCTCTCCCTTCCTCCAACCCCTAGCATCAAGCCCTAATCCCTAATCTTTGCTAAATTCTTCAATTTTTCCAGATTGGGTTGAATTTTTGTGCCCTAATTGTGCGAAATTGTCATTCTGGCGAGTGTCGGGCGTTATTTCTTCATGCGATTGTCTTTGCGTGAGGAGTCTTTGCCGTGGTTAGTGCTTTGCGTACATCGTGGTCGTTGTCGGGCGAAAGGCCGCAGTCCGTGGTGTCAAGCAGGCTGTGTGTGTCTTGCTCCTATTATGCATTTGCACCGAGTCTGTGGTGTGTGGGTTGTTCTGAGGTTTGGGGGGAAAGAAGGGTTTTGCCAAGGTCGGGAGGTCTCAAGGTCCCGGGTTACTTGCTCTTTGCCCGATTTGTGTTGCCACTTGGTATTTGGTGCCTATTTGGGAGGTAACATTCACACTTAGTGTTTTCAAATTTGATTTTAAGGTTAAATTGGGTGCTACTTGTGATTGTTCCTCAGATTTAGGGCTTGCGTGTTGTGTATATTGATTGCTATTTGGAGGTTCTTGAGTTGTTAGTGTGTTTTGAAATTTACAATGGTTCGATCTAAGAGAGCCCGTACCGATGAGGAAGGTACACCTTCCCCACCGCCCGAGTCTTCATCGGCGGCGGTGGATAAAGATCGTTACAAGGCCCAACCGCCCACGCTTCTTCAGGCTAACCCGGAATTGCGAATTCGGTTCCGGGATGAGCATCATCGCGAGAGATATGAGCTTTATCAACACCGGAAACTTTGTGCTCCGGACGTTTATGATGAAGCCACCATGAAGAGGGTGTATTGTGGCCCTAGTTTTGATTACATTATAAGGGTCTTGGGTTGGGAGTCCTTCATCAAGATTGACGAGTCTCTTTACGATCAACCAATTCTTGAGTTCCTCAGTTCCTTCCAAGTTGAGGATGTCGATACACGCCAAGCTAAGTTTTGATATAGGGTGGACAACAAGGAGAAAACGTGTACGGTGCAAGAGTTTTGTCAAGTACTCGGGTTACCGACAGACGGGTTGTATTATGAGGATAGTGCGCATTTCGATGAGCCAGCTGCCATGAAGAGTCTCACTTGTTGGCGTCGGAAACATCAAACGGCGAATGCTCTTGAGGATTGCTTATTCTTGACCAGAAATTCCAAGTCTCGTGATTTTTGTAACTTAGCGATCCGAATCTTTCATCGCATAGTTTCAAATTCGGTCTTCGGAAGAGACGATGGGAGGGCAAATGTGCGGAGGGATGATTTGTTCATCATCTTTAACACCCTCCAAGGGAAGCGGGTGAACACGGGGTCATGCATCTTGCATTGCTTCAAAGACATTACCTCTAAACACCTAACCTCTACAATTGGAATGGGGCATATCATTTGCCACTTTTTGATGAAGAAAGGTTTTGGAGGATATATCCACAAGTTCCCCCCGAGGTATTTTCCCAACCCCATCGATGGTATTAGATTGCAACGCATGGGTATCTTTGAGCGTCACAACACCAAGCATATATACAAGCATGGCTCAGATAAGTATGCAACTTCCATTCATTTGGACCACGCGCGAGCTGCACGTTGGTTGGATGTGACCAATCAACATAATCGGTCATGTGGCGAAGATCCAAGGAGCAACTCGAGTCAGGGCCCGGCGACCCATTTGTGAGCGAAAATGTGGAAGAAGAGGAGCAGCCGGCAACCCAAGGTGAAGCTAGTGGTAGTACTTCCCAGGAGATTACGATGGGGCACTTGGCAAGTCGGTTAGACCAACTGAGTGTCGACCTCCGTGAACAGCGAACTTTGCTACAAAGTACGCACAACTTGATGGAAAGTCAACAGGAACTCCTTCGTGCGCAACAGTCGACCCTTGAACGGCACGAAGGATACTTTCAGCGCTATGATGAGTACTTCCATCAACATAATCAATATCGAGAGATTGGGGTTATTATCACTATGCTATCGCCGACCATGCACCGCACCACCCGACTATGTCAACCAAGATACCCGACGATTTCCCTACTATCCATACCTCCGGAGGTGAGGAGCAATGATTGTGAGCATTCCGCACTCCCCTCTGTTATTTTGCATTCGTTGTGTGCTTTCATTTTGAGATATTCATGCGCGAGGGGTTGTGTAATGTTTCTGGGCAGTGGCACGGCATTTCACCCTTGATTCCCGCCTCATATAGTGAGATTCGGGGTTAAGGTTAGTCAATGATCATGTACATTTGTGAATATTTGAAGTTTCTTTTTCTGACATTGCGTTCGTGGATCGTGTGCTTGGATGTGTTTAACTTGGCGATCTTCAGGTATCATCTTTTAACCATCCTTCTCATTGTGAATATATTGTTGATCCATGATGCATGCTTGATTTTTTTTTTTTTTTTTTGGGTGGCGAACCCCTTGAGTGTGAATGTTGGGATATCATTGTTGTTGGAGCCGTGTGGGCTCGGGTCGCCACCATTTACTGTTTATTATGTGTTTATTGTGTGTTTTTAGGTTTTCTACCTTATTTGTGACACCCTTCTTCTCACAATGGGGACATTGTGAAGTTTTGTGTGGGAGTGGGGGGTGATACTTCCATTTGTCATGGGTAGATCACCTAGTTTTGAGTATTTGTTTTTGTTTTTCGTAGTTTATGTCGAAAAATTTGAAAAAAAAATTTTGTGAAAAGGAGAAAAAAGGGAGTGAAAAACCTTCAAAGTTTTCGTTTTCGTTTTCGTTCTTTTTTTTTTTTTTGCTTTGTTTCTTGGATTTCGTTGTTGAAATCAAGAAGCCGTTCTTAATCTTCTTTGAAAGAAACCGGTTTGAGCATTTTCGACCATAACTTGGACAATTGCCATGACTTATTTCTATTAGACCTCTACATGGAATGGGAAAGCGGAATCCTCAATTCTTACACGCTTTAACTGTGAATTCTTACCTAAGTTAGACGGTTTTAGTTGTTCAATTGCTCAAGCTCTTAATTAATGCATTAAATAATTATTGTCGGGCCTACCGTCATGGGTTGGTTTGGGTGGATCGGCACCCTATGCCCCTTAAGTGCAATGACTCACGTATGGAGAAACCCAGCAGGGAGGGTAACCCTTTGCGAAGGCCGGTGCTTAAATCCCGCAAAACCCGACACAAACGCTCTAAAAGACACAAAACGGATTGAGTGGAAATAAAAGAGCGTAGGTTTTGAAAAAGAAAGAAAAGAGCGAAGCAAGAAAAAGAAAAAAAAGAGTTGAGCAAAATAATGGTAAGAAAGAGAAAAGTAAAAAAAAAAAAAAAAGAGCAAAGTAAGAAAAAGAAAGAAAAGAGAGGTTAAAAGAAAAACCAAGAGTGAAGTAGGATAGATAATTCCGAGCTTGAGCATGAGAACAACTCTGATTGTCTGGTTTAGGATAGGAAAAACCGACTAGAGCCCACTTGCACATATGCACGAGGTATTTTGCTCATCAGGAAGTGTTTTGGTTTAAAAATTTCTAAGATTGGCAGTTGTTTGGGTTAGACGTTGTGAGATGCTCATAACGGTCCCTTTCGGAGGATTAATACCGTTTTCTTAATTGAAACAGCTTGATTCATTGAAACGAGCAGTTCTCTTTTTCTTTTCTTTTGAACTTGTTTTGTTTTTCACTTTCCCTCGCTCCTTTTTCTATGGCTTTTGTGGGTATAGTTGCTATAAACCCTCACGAGAACTACCTCGTCCACCCGGGCTGCCGGGGGGTTTAAAGGGCTTGATGCATATGCTAAATGCATCCGCGATTCCTACGAAAGTGAGTTAGGTTTTTTTTAGTTTCTCTTTCTAGTTCTTTTCTTTGTTTTTAGTTTGCTCGGGGCGAGCAAACCCTTGTGTGGGAGTGGTGTTCGGTCTCGTTTCGAGACGAATTCTTCTCTTTATTAGGGAGTTTTTGTATGTTCTAACCCCGTGTGTTATTCTAGTTATGAGTTTTTTGTAGTTTTGTAGGAAAATAAGTAAGCGATCGAAAAAGGCGACAAAACGGAGCAAAAACTTGCCAATCGGTGAGATAAGGTCCGCTTCGACCGAAAGGTAATGGTGGCTCGCCTGAGCAAAGTGTTCCCGGAGAACGTAAAAATAGTCGAGTAAAATTTGAACCAAGGAGGTGAGACAGAGCGTGTCGCCGAGCAAGAATCTCGCTTTCGAGTCGGTTGGGCTTCTGTGCATCAACTAGGAAAAATTCGATAAAATCGGCTAAGGCATTGAAGGGACAGAAAGCCTGCTCGCCCGAGCAAGAATCCTGCTCGGCCTAGATGGGCTTCCGAAGGGAAGCGAAGAACGGCGACGTAAACGTAACGCCGCTCGCGAGCAAGAATCTGCCGGCCGAGCCGGGCTTCGAGCCGCCAAGAAAAGTCGAAGAACGAGGGACAGTAACTGCTCGCCCGAGCAGGATTTTGGCTCGCCCGAGCCAATTCCAAATTCTGCGTATAATATGGGAACAAAGTGCTGCGTTTTGTGAAACAAACTTAGGGTATTATAAAGAGTAATAGCTGCGACTCTTTGAGGAGGAATTAGCTGAAGCTTTTAGTTTGTAATTAGGGGTTTTTAATGCTTTCTTAATTAAACTTTACTTTCTCTCTCTAAGTTTTTCTCTCTTGTCTTGTTCTTCAAGTTTTTGGGATTCTTGATTGTAATCAATTTTCTTCAAGTAAATTCAGCCTTCATCAATCTTTATTACCTTGTGCTTAGCTTTGATTTAATTTTGCCTTTGAAAGTTCATAGTGTTAGCCACAAAAACATCCAATCCAACTTTTAGTGAAAAGGGGGATTAAGGGTCACAAATTCCACTCTCAAGTGGGGATTTGGGGATTCTTAGTAATCCAATTCACGATTTCTTATTTGTTCGGGAGAAATCCAAGTAGATTGAAGGTTAGTGAAAGTTTGGATCATCAAAGGTATAATCTCTTGTTCTTAATCTCATTAATTAGTCTTAGTTTTATTGCTTTCTTAATTTCATGCTTTTAGTTGCTTTCATCTTTTATGGCTTTCTTAATTATCATCATGTTTAGGTTAGTTTATTACTCTTTTACATAATTTATTGCTTTCCGCATTGAGAAATACCCTTGTACACAAACCAATTACTTAAATTAAACCTAACACCCATCCCTGAGATCGACAATCCTTACTTAAAACCACAAAAATACGCAACCGAACAATTATATAGTTATAACTTATAGTCTTAGAACAACCTTATAAATCAAACTAACATTTGATGTTCCGTGTTCTTTGCATAACTATATCCAAACAACTTTTGGATTTCACAGTTATAATCTTTTCAAAATAAAAGTACCATTTGATTTCCGATAGAAGATGTCTCTTCCATCTTAAACTTGAAGAACCATTTAAGTCTCACAGAAATTAGAATTCCATCTTGTGTGTAACTTAAACCATTACACTTTTAACCATTTGCTACAAACTTGAATACCATATGTAATTAAGCTATTACACATCTTAATATTGGCTAGGTGAGGATGAACCTCCATGATCTTGAATGATCATCTTATAGTTATATGGTTTTTTCTCATATGATGAAACATTATTCTAATTGGGGTCATATCTCCTTATATATGATTAGATCCACTTATTAAACAATAAATCGTGGAACTCATAACCATTCGTCTCGTATGCCAATCTTACTCATAATCTTAATCCATTAATAAATCACTTAAATATGGATGTATATAAGAGCTATATGCATTTTCCTTTTTAGCACAATTGATTGAATCATGCATATCAAGCATGCAAACTTAATTCATAGACTATTAGCAAATTCATACATAATGAATATTTATAATCTTATAAGGTGGTGACAAAACCAATTAAGTGCATGTATTCAATTTAAACACATGAATACATTGAGTCATATGATTATCCTTACATCATACATAATCATATACTTAACAAGCGTTAACCATATGCATCAATATGTAAGCCACATATATTAGCATACAAACCATACAAAGTATGAACCTTCTCATTTACTTATCCCATGAAGAAATATCATGTATTACTAAGTAAACACTTAATAACAACATCATCTTGGTCATACCAAGATCATTGAACATGAGAAGCTTGCAATACATAAAACACTTATAAACTTGTGTCTATCTCACTTATGACACACCCATAGCTATGGGGGAGCCTAGCAATAATGACTTGTTGAAACATTCTTGTAATGACTTCCCGGTCAACGTTAAACTTATATTGTGAATTTCCTTAGCCTATTAACTCTAAAAATACTCCAACAGAGTTTGAGATTGAAAGCTGTCCCAGGAGACCAAAGGTGTCTGGTGTAAGCATGAGAAGCTCTGAGCGGAAAATTTATTTAAAAATCACATTAAAATAAGATAATTATTATATTTTCCAAAAAATATCATACTTTAATGTATATATAAGTAAATATTGTAAATAGATTTATTTAAAAATCACACTAAAATAATATTATCATCATATTTTCCAAAAATATATCTTAATTTAATGCATGAGTAAATATGACAAATAACTAAGTACAAATATTAGATATATGTCCATCGGTCGACCCTTATTTTTACTAAAAAGATCCGACTTGACCCATTACTATGAAGGATTGACCTTGACCCGTTGAATGACCTTCTTTTTATATTGGTATCTAATTAGTTGACCCATTCATGAGATCTCTCTATAGAATGTACATTTAGCGAGTTAGCAGATGTGGAAAAAGGGGTTAACACAAAGCATTAGAATAGGTGAAATGAAACCTAACCTTAAAAACCCACCTATAAAAAACTAGAAGAACACCAAAGATTCAACCACAAAAGTTATGATCACTTGGAGGGTATCACTTGTGCAAATAGCTTTTATGTGATTAAATAACCTATCCCTTGACAACTAACATAGAGAAGTACATCTTTTATCAATTCTTTTGCATCTCCATTGTACTTTGTCCCGGTTATTTTTAATCGTAAGTTGGGATTTTGTTTTTATATATACTTACCCACAATGATAAATAAATATCACTTTTGACTTTTTAAAATTTTCAATTTCATGTATTGACCATTATTTTTGGGTTATATTTTAGTAATAACTTGTAATATAATATCTATGTTAACCTACTCATATTCAAAAAAAAAAAAGTTATATTATTATCCTCCAACGCACCAAAGTTTGCATTATTTTGATCCTATCTTCCTAAATCAATATATAATTTGAAAATTAACATTCAAAATTTAATTTATTTAGTTTTGTATTCATTAGTCAAAAAAATTCAAGATATTTATTTTGTGTAGTAGATCGAAATTAATTACTCTCTCCAATCCATATTAATTGTCGTATTTGAAAATCGTGCAGTACGTCAAATTTCAAAAATTTGGACCATAAGTTTCTCAACATATAGAATGAGTTACTATATAAAATTACTATCATTAGATTCGTAACGAAAAATACTATTATAAAAGTATAATATTGCAATTCTTAATAACATGTTACATGAGAAAATATCAATTAAAGAGTGATATTGAAGACTGTAAAAGTCAAAATTATGACAATTAATATGGGGCGGAAAGAGTATATTATTAAGCCATCATGTGACCAAGAACAGAAAACCATCCAATGGTTAATTTACTCTTTTAGCACAAAACAGCAAATCTTATGTCATTATCTCCTGAGACGACAAATGAATGGAGTACTTAAAACTGATCAGTTGTCAATTTTCACGGTGACACTTAACTTGTTTTCGATGTAAAGACAACAAAATTTACATTGTCGCCTATCTTGAAATATATTCGACAATTTTCAGTTTGACTTAAATGAATTAAATTAATTTACACAGTCAACCAATTTTAAGTACCATCGTCTTATTATTTAATCATATTATTTATTTATTATCTTCGTTGTATAAATCAAGTTGTAGAGTAATAGAACGCATGCTAGCAGTAGGTAGAATGAATGGACATAGACACCTGGTGTGAAAGGATCTTTTTGAGTCAAATTCACATGGTCCTAGTTAGAGTTCAGACCTTGTTTTCCCACTCATGCATTTTCAATCATTTTTTTCAGAATCACTGCATTATACTAACACTGATTAATTATGTCTTCCATAATTTCCGTAGTCAAATGATTTCAAATTGGCACAAAAATAATAGCCTGTGAATGAAACACTAGCTAGTACTCCCTACATTCCTTAATATCTGTCACTTTGATCAATTTTCTATTTTCCATAATATGTGTCACTTTACAATTCCAATTAACATTAATGACAATTTTTTCAATTTACCTCTTACTTTTATCATTTCCAATACAATTATATAACTAAAATAGAAACCTAACTCTTATTTTTATCATTTCCAATACAATTATCATTCTCAAAAAAATTTTCTTAAAATCTTCCCTAACCTCCAAAGTGACAATTACTCCCTCCTTTCCTCAATAATTGTCACATTTGAGTTTTGCGAAGATTTTAAGAAAATAGTATTGAGAATGATAATTGTATTGGAATGACAAAAGTAATAGATAAGTTTCTATTTTGGTTATATAGTTGTATTGATAATGATAAAAGTAAGAGGTAAATTTAGAAATTTGTCATTAATATTGTATTGGAATTGTAAAGCGACAAATATTGTGAAAAGTGAAGAATCAATTAAAGTGACAAATATTGAGGAATGGAGGGAGTATTAAGGAATGGAGGGAGTATTATTCTCTGATCTAGTTACGATTAATTTTCCACTTCACAGTCAAGCAATAGTTGTCTGAGGTATTCTCTCATATGATCTCAATCACTAATTAATTAATTTACTAGGTTATATTTTAGAAGCATCTTTAATATGTTAATGTATTTTGTGAAACTTAACGTTTCTGCAAATATGGATGTCCTGTTAAATTATGGATATATAAAGCAAATTTTAGGCAGAAGTGGATATCATATTAAAAGACTGAGTCTTATGACAGGGTACATAATTGATTAGGGTTGAAATACCTTAGTACATAATTGATTAGGGTTGAATTTTTGAGTCTTGCCCCACAAATACTACAATCTCCTTTGGTTCAGCATCTTTGAATTATGGCTACCGATTAAGGAGTAACCAATATATTCACACTCCAAACTTCTAACTTCTGATGGTGGTTTCTCGAAAGAGAACAAATTGGATTTCTTGTTATATGTATTCTAATATATATCATATAGGTATATATAGACTAGACTTAGAGATAGATTCCTATATCTAATAGGAGTTCGACTCAGCTGGGAATTCCCTTCTTAGGCTAATTATAACTTCATCTTATATAGAAATTTTATTCTACATAAATACGAGTTATTTAGTTATCTACTAAGAGGTTGCTATTAACCAACAACTCTCACTCGGCCACGTAAGTCGTACAAAGAAAAATCCTAATATTTTAGTTCTTCTCTCATCTCATATGAGGAATAGGGTGTGTTATCAACACTACGTAATAGTTAGCTAGAGTTATATATATCATATCACCATCTGACCAACATAGCACTTTCAAGATGAACCGACAGTGCCCTAAACCATCCAAGACATCACCAATGACATACAAAGTCCCTTTATGCCTGATATATAAAATGATTATATTCTCAATATAATCGCCTGGGTCGATATGGTGAATGTGGATCAATTTTCCTAATTAGCTACTCTAGGTATTACATCTCAGTAGAACTACATTCCCTATGTGTTTCGCTGGACTAAATACATCTATATCCCTTAAAATGCACACTAAAGTAGCATCATCCTACCTAGATTTCATGTTATAACGCGAAGTCTAAGGGAATTGTATAAGTAGACAATTAAGTCTACGGGGATCACGTAGTGACAATTAAGGGAATCGCTTGTCACTCCATCTGATCAACTTTTAGCACACACAGTATAAAATGTGCGTCATGACATAACTCCCTCTAACGAGAGTTTGTCACATTCCTTTATGCCATGTGGACTATGAGTCAGTTTTACCTCAAAAACTAATTTATTCAGCTAGACTAGTGTTCACAACATAACTTAATCACTCTTAAAATCCAGGTTGAGGCTTCAATATAAGGTTACATTATATCCGATTTCCAAAATCTTATCTTGGACTCACCAAGGCGGTTATCTTTTCCATCATTCATAGTTTCCAAGTATAAATATAAACAATACTGTAGACCTAGTACGAATATGATTAAGCCACATCCTACCCGCTACTAAAGCCAGCATTAGGTATAATTATCTATGTGATTAAATAATCACAAGCCTAGTGACATTCATTGTGCCTAATTTAGACAACCATAAAACATTATGAACATCTTAAGGAAAAGAAATTTCTTGATTCCAGAAGTATGTTTTTCATTGGAACATGTCCATTCAATATGCAACACACACATACACCGATTTGAACCCTCTTGGAATTGAAGGAATCACTTCATTATTTGAGAATGGATCTCAAACACAGGTTTTGTTATAGGTCCATATGTGTTTCATTAATCAATAACACTTAATGATTATACATGTTGATCCACGACATGTTTTCTCCCACATAGGTTTGAAGAACACCACTTTGACCAAGACTTAGACATATCTAAGCAACCAGCACTTAACACCCAAAAACATTGTCTTCGCAAGTCAAGAATGTGAAAATCATATCTTCACAGGATAGTGCAATAATATTCTTAAGGCTTTTGACTTTTGAGGTAGAAAATCCCCAGGTTAGCTTGGCAAGTTCCTACCAATCTAACATTGGCAAATGTCAAAAGTACAAAATTTTATAACACTTGCATCTAAGACATTAGTTAATTTCCGCCTTCTAAAAAACTAATTTCATGTATAGCTCTTACTTAGCAAGTTTAAAGCTTTATATTCAGAAACTTCACTATTCATCAATATTGTTTTTGTTTTGTTTTTTTTTATTTTTTTGTTTTTTTTTTACAATGGTAAGTCGGGCCACCTACTAAGTCCCTTATCTCAGGGAGAACTTAGTAGTCTTACTAGCCTAAAGAGGAGAGGGTACACCACTATGAGGTCTACAAGGAGCCTCCCAAGGGCACCAACAATTCCCACCAAGGAAATTGTGGTCTCCAAGGATCAAAACCTGGTGGGGAGGATAAACCTTCCACCCTCATGCCACGTGAGCTACAAGCTCATTGGCACTATTCATCAATATTGCCCTCTGGCATAACTAAGGAATATCCCATGATTGTTTCTGAATACTTCCATATCTACGACTTACCTAGTTCCACAAATGTCTCAAGAGAAGGACATTGATGATCATAATTCTAGTTGATAATGTATGAAGAACATATTTTTCCATAGAGCTCAAACTTATAGGATCGGAGTTGATACGAATAAGATTAGGGCAATTTAACATCATATTTAACCTACTTGAACATATCATAAGAGTTTGGTGGAAAAGAAAGAATCAATGTGCAATCAAATTCATGTTCTTTCCTCATAGGAAAAATTTCAGAATCCAAGAAGAACTATTCCCACTATCACTTAAATTTGTGAGTTCCTTATTATAAAGACAACCCTTATAATTTGGATGTAGAGATTGATAGAGCCCCCATTTCCTAAGTCAAGTTCTTTTAATTAGACAAGCATCCATCACTAGAAACTATGGAATACCTCCCACTATCTTTAACATATGGGAACACCTCTCACTGTCTTCAACATGTGGACAAATCCTCCAGCTCACCGAGAGATAGATGATGTAGCTCATACAACAATGAATTCTTTTAATTCGATGCCTTGAAGCTTGACAATGAAGGAACTCATTTGTAATGTCTTAGGTGATATTGTGGGATCATATATATCATCAATTTTGATCAGAACTATATTCATTAGTTACGTTGCACATAATTAGTTAACATTTTGAACATAATGATCATGTCAATTACGATTTTCTATTGTGACTTATATGGAAAATTTAAAATTTGGTATACATTTTAATGGTTAGATTTCCATATGTAAAATAATTCTAAATTAGACTAAGTAAAATAACTACTCAAGTCATCTTAGATTAAGTAACATACATTGCTGACATTCCGCAATATCCACTTATAGTGGGGTGTGAAGAATCGTAAATAGTCAATGTATACTTAAATTCTTTGAACATATCATAAGGTTTGTAACCAATCATCCGTTGTAAAAAGGACCAAACCCTCAACTAAGAAAGTACTTCACCACAGAGCAACCAAATGCATCAAGGAGTAATTTCCAAATACTAATAATGAGTGGATATACTCATATCTTTTGATGGTCGCTACTGACATACATGGAAAGACACAATAACAAGCTGTGACACTTAGACAAACTAAAGGAAAGTTCTACTTCTCAAGAATCACAATTCACAAGTCCTTAAAGACGATGAAAGGACTTATAAATTTCCTAATTGGTTAGACACAACTACACAGCTTTTATGAGTTAGTTTAGGAAGCACAAAAATTCTTATCAAATATGAATAGAATCGACATATGAGCTAAGATATGACAATGTATGTGATTCGGAGTTGAATGAACCAATTTTCACAAGAGAAGTCAAATAAATTAACATCCTAAAAAGGCTTCATCAAGTGGTTTAAAGTTTTAAAGATAAACTTTATAATTAATGTATTGAATCCTAGGTATCAAAAAAAGGAATCTGAAGGCTGCTCCAATTAAGGCACTCAAGTTGTCTACTCACCACACAACAATAAATACATCATAGTCATGGCTCACACTACGCCGATTGACGATGCATCAAGTTTCCTCCTGGTGGGATTCTACTACTTTGATATGAGATTTCGTCTAAGGGAAGTCGATCTTCCGAACCATCCAAGCCATCTTTTGAAGTTCAAGTCGATGATGTAGAATATCCTATGAAGTTCAAGGGTAGGAAATGCTTCAAATGTAGTGACTATGGTCATTACCAAGCTCAATGGCCTACTAAGATGGTTGAATCACCCTAAGAAAGTACGATAGTTGGTTCGGAATCCTCTAAGGCTATTGTTGAGACTCAAGCTCAGCAAGGAGAGGTTTTGATTCCTTAACGATCCCTAGTCATGACCAGGGATCCCCATGATGAATCTCAATGGGAAATGTTGTTTCATACCCGATGCAAGATTGACGGTAAAGTGTGCAAGGATTGATTGTGGGAGTTGTACGAATGTGGCCTCTACTACTTTGGTGGAGAAACCTCAATTGCCTGTTCTAGCTCATCCACAACCTTGTAGCTTACAAGGGCTTAAAGATGGTGGTCATCTTCAAGTATGTCAACAAGCCATGATATCATTTTTCATCAGTCCTTACATAGATAGTATTCTTTTTGATGGTTCTCATGGATACTTGTCATTTGCTTCTTAGAAGGCCTTGGCAATACGATAGACATGCCATCCAAGATGGTCGTGAGAACACTTACTCCTTCTTAATGGGAGGTAAGAGACGTGTGCTCTAACCCCTCTCACCTACCCAACTCCATAAAATCGATCCAAGGCGAGAAGTAAGAAGAGATACCTCCTCCACATGAGTGAAACACAGGACGAGAGTGCCTTGAGCAAAGGAAAGCAACACCTGGCTTTAGTTTTGTGAAAAGGTAATCCTAGTGATGTTGAGATATCCATAGCTCCATAAAATTTTCCTAGCTCCCTTCCTTATCCCTCACCTTCGCCCAAAAGACCTCCTATCAAGCTCTGCACCTTGATTAAAAGTGTTGAGACATGTCCGATCATTCTCGAACCTTTACTTTGAGTTGAGTTCCATGTCGGAAAGTCCATAGCCGCACACTTAGCTTGTTTCCTCCGGCACTGAGATTGACCAAAGAAAATGAATTCGCTCCTAGCCGTGATTGTGATCTCTCGTGTGATGACTATCTTGTTGCATTCACAAGATGATGAGTATTAGGAGTGCACGACCTCCTCTTGAAGGCCAATTGATCCATCTTTCCTTTCGAAATTTCTACACCTTTACGAAGGAAATTGGAATGTATCACTGTGGCCTGTGGGGTACGACTTTGCTTGAGTTAGAGAAGATGGAGGATGACGGTACAAGGGAAGCAAAACCCGATATGGACTTTGGGTAAAGGAAAATGCACCACCCAAGAACTTCAACCCACCAAGAATCTGCTAAAGTCTAGGCCACCACATATTCCATAAAAGAAAGACTTGCAACACCACCATTCATCAAATGGATAAGGTAACCAAGATATAAAAGAGAGTAGAAAGCCAAAGCTTTTCACTATTCATTCATAAACATTCAATACCCTATTCCATCTAAATGGCAAGTATTTGTGGAGGTGTTGAGGAGGAAGAAGGTTGGAATCTACAATTACAAAAGGGCCCAAAACATTATAAATAATACCCTCAAAGTGGGGTTTTATATCAATGTGGGAGTTGGGGGGGGGGGGGAAGTGGGGAAAGTGAAAAACAACACAAAAAGAAAGAGAGAAGAAGAAGGTTCTTGTTGAGTGTTGTCTGGGGTATGATCATGTTGCCTTTGCACGATCGTGCGCCCTTTCCAGCGCTAGGTGATCCATTGCACGACAACCAAACGAGCGTCTGCTAGCTTCCATCGCTAACTTTCGCGAAACATCACAGGGTTGTGTGATCATGCAACCTAGAATGCACGATCATGTCATCCTTTGAGGACTTTCATGATCGTGCCGCTAGGTTGTATGACCATGCGTCTGGAAACATTCCCCCGAAATGGCGCAAGGTCTAGTGCACGATCATGCCACGATATTGCATGATCGTCTACTAGCCCTTTCTTGCTTCTTTTCCTGTTGCCTCCGTGACGAACTCTCGATTTGACCCATGCTTCGAGCGATTGACCATTATGCCCTTGGTGATCAAAAGGATTCTAAATGATTTCGGGTTAATATCGGGATGACCTGCCCTGTAAGGAAATGCCCAAAATACACTTGTGGGTGCATGTTGATAGATTAGAGCCCAAAATGAAGTCATGTTCGACTTCATTGCCTTATTTGTGCCGAAGGGATCCTGAGAGCCTTAGGAGGCTCGGAATGGTTCCGTTGAGGACCACCAACTTTATCCATCCCTTGGTTTGGGATCCTCCTAGAAGTGCCTCCAACATCCAATTTTGAAAGGAAAAGACCCGTTTATGCTTTAGGGTCTTGGAAGGGCGAGTCACTCATGATTTGGATTTGGCGGGTCCTATCTTGATATGCTCAAAAAGGGTTGATGAGCGTCACTTCGCTCCGGCTGATGGAGGATATCGAGCTGATCTTGCATGAGGATTTGGTTAGATTTGAACCCCCAAGAATTGAGGACAACTCTTCTCTAACAAGGGAAGTCTGATTTGTGAGGATTGAGCCACTTTAAGCATCATTTTGTTTTGGACCAATCATGGGCTACCCAAAGGCCTTGAGGTTTCTTTGGTCCCAGTTTGTTGAATAACCATGGAGGGATCAAGGAAATTTTCCCCTACTCAATCCCTGGTCGCTACCATAAAGTTAGGGAGGAAGAGTACAATGAAGAAAAAGGAGGAAAAAGAAGAAAGTGGGCAAAATTGGGTGAAAAGAAAAGACATGTCTTCACTCTTTCGATTATAACTCCTTCAACAAAGCTCCGATAATCATGAAATTCGGGGAGCTTAAAATAGACATTGAGAGATTTCTGTTGATATATTATGGAACCAAGGCAAAGTTCCGACAAAGAAGTTATGCGAGTTTTAAGCCATCAAGAAAAATTGGCCCAAAGCCTAGCATCGCGGTCCATGGTGCTATGCCACAATCTAGGGGTGGGCATAACCGGTAAATCGCATATACGGTTAACCGCTTTTGCGGTTTTTGAATTTTGAAAACCTAAACCTAAACCACATAACCGGTTAACCGCGTAACTGGTTAACCGCTTTGAAATATGGAAACCTCAACCAAACCGAAACCGCCGGTTAATCGCATATTAACCACGGTTTAAGGTTAACCGTAACAAAAAATATTCACTTTCCTAGTTTTTCGCTTGGAATTTTTAATAAAATTAAAATTCACCCATTTTTTTACCATTATAGCGGCGCACAATATAGCCTCAGACATAGGATTTTTTCATTAATTGAAGTCGGTTAACCATTTTAGAAAATTTCAAAACCTAAACCTAAACCGATCAAACAGGTTTTGGTTAACTGAAACCGGTTGAACCATTTATTCTTCATGATTGTCAAAAACCTTGAAAGTAGTAGTTGAGTTTATGTGAGTTCTAGATCTATAGATGGATTCTTATCATCCATGTGAGCTTTTGTGATCCCCGGCCACCAAATTATCAACTCTAAGGACCCCGGAGTTTCATGAATCTTCTGGAGATCGACCTAGATTATAAATATTGATACTTGAGTTGTATGGAGAAGGTATTTAGAAACCCTAATCAATCTTGTAAGTAACTTAATCCTTTGTGGTTGTGCATTATCAAATTCCTTTGATTTGTGAGTTGGCGTTCATCTCTCAAGCTCTTTTGGTGGAATTTCTTGGGAGATCTGTAGACACCGAAAAAGTGTCTTGTAGTTATGTACTTATTTTGAGCATATTAATTTATTTTAGAATAATTTAAGATTATGCTAAGAATTTTTGAGATGCACACATGAATCATATGATGAACCCCCAAAACCAAAGCAAATAAAATCCTTCTTTATCTTATTTTTATGATTCCTCTCTTTTTTAACCTAATGAAATCTCTAATTATTTTATTTAATTATCCTAACACCTCACGACTATAAATATACCCTTATTTCCACTCTTTTTCCATACCTCAAAATCATACTAGAAGTATTGACACTAGGTGATTTTACCTTCTTTTTCTCCCACCTTCATTCTATCATTATGCATACATAATTCTTGGCATTTAGCATTCTTATTGTTGCTTTTTATTTCTTTAGTTTTCTTTTTATGATGTTGTAATAATGAAATTAATAATAAACTCCGGCTAATCTAAAATTAAAAATTGTAAAACCAAATTAATTTATGTTCTTTCTTTCTATTGTTTATGTTCTTTTCTTTATATATTTTTATATTCACATTAATTATTATTCGCATGCATCTAAATAATATTGATTAAATTAACTAATTCTCCTCTTCTACTCATTTGTTTAAATTAACCGATCTAGTAGAGTTTTTTTTCTTTCAACAGGTGGATTTGAAGATTTTTACTTTCAAATTCGTAACCTTACCATCGGATTTGAATTTCATGGTTTGTGGTTTATGTACTGTAAATTCGAGTTTATTAATTCTCAGTAAAAAATTAATTGGCAGCTCTTTAGGTTTTTATTATTTTGATTTACTTGAACATCATAGTAACGTTCATTTAAATTCCCTAAAAATTAAGATACCCCATTCGGTTCGCCTAACGTAAGATCCCTGGAGTTTTTCCCAGGTCTTACACAAAGGAATCAATCCTTTGGCATTTTTGGAAGTAACCAAGGTCGAGGAGATCATCAAGGACTTCCAGTGACTTCTTCCGATTCGTTAGGTCGCAAAAAGTCACTTACCTCAAGATGCACTCCCCCTCCAACAGGAGTTTGAAAGCTCAACTTTGACACATCCAAGCTCAGTGAGTGGGTTAATCATGTGGCTTTGCAATTAGAGACAATGTCGGTGTTGTGGCTGCAGTTGTGGTGAAACAAACGCAAGGCTTTTCATATATTGAACTGGAGGAAGTAGAGGCATGCTTATCTGGATTGAAAATTGTCTGAGAAGCGGGCTTCAAATCTTTGATTGCGGAAGGTGGTTGTCTCTCTCTCATCTACAAGATAAAAGACGGTTTCACTAGAGGCAGCAACATGGGAATTATAATTGATGAATTCTTTAAATTGTTTAATTTGTACCCTTTCTTTTATTTATTGGAGTCATACTCATAGAAGAGGGAATAGAGTAGCTCATTCCGTCGCTCATCTTCAGCCTCATAATTCGTCTGAATGAATTTGGTTGGAGGAAGGACCCGAGGAATCTCTTGCCTTGTCCCAAGATGATAGGTATTGGTTTTTGAATGACAATGAATAAGCTTAATTTGGTTGTCGAGCTTTCAAATAAATATTTTGCAACACTTAATCGTATTTATTAAGATATAGATATTTTTAATAGATGTGATTTATTTTATACAAGTTAATCATAGGGAATATTCAACTACCATAATTGAAAAAAGTTTCAACTGTGGTAGAATTTTCATTTAATTATTCTTAAATACAAATTAGGGACTTAAATTAGTATCAGACAATGTAACTTTAAAATAATTTATAATCAAACAACAACAACTACAATACTTCTCATTACAGTCCCGCTAACGTGGGGTTTGAGGGGATCTAGATGTAGGCAGCATTTCCCCCATGTACAAGAGTACACGAAGAGGCTGCTTCCGGTAGACCCAAAATAGAAATTTTGAAAACCAAAAGGGAAACAAGAGAAGAAATGAATCATAAACTCAACGTGAGAGATAAAGATTCAGACATGTGTGCTCTTGGTAGGGTGCAATTGCACAATGAAGTAAGATTTTCCTAAAAAGACACCTACAAGGCAAACACAAGAGACTACAAAAAAAAAATAATAATAATACACGGTGTCCAATCGATAACTTTCCATCCCTTTGACTGATCACTACCTTAATCCTAGCCCTCCACACACTCCTATCTAGTGTCATGTCCTTTACTAAGCCTAGCGGCTTCAAGTCACCCATAATCATCTCCTTCATATATTTTCTTGGCCTCCCTCACCCATGATGAATTGATAGAAGTGGAATCCTTTTGCATCTCCGAACAGGAGCGTCCTCGCTTCTCCTGTACACATGTGACCGAAGCATCTCAATCTATTCTCTCGCAACTTATCGACAATGAAGACTATGTACCCCAAACTGTTCACGAAGCACACCATACTTAATCCTGTCCAACTTTGTGTACTCGCAAATCCAACGAATCATCCTTATCTCTGTGACCGATACAATGAGACTTGTTCATAGCCCAACACTCCGAGCCATATAATATTGTTGGTCTAATCACCATACGATATACCTTACTTTTAAGCTTAAACGGTATCTTCTTGTCAAATAATACTCCTAAAGCTGTCTTCCACTTTTCCAACCAACCTTAATCCGATGCTTTATATCGTTACTAATGTCCCCGTCACTTTGTATCATAGATCCCAAGTACCGAAACTTCTCCACCCTTGGTACTACCGTCTCCCAATGGTTATAGCATGACTGTTGTCTTCCTAGTCTACCCCACTAAAATGACACCTCATAAACTCTATCATCGACCTGCTCAATCTGAAACCCTTAAACTTCTAGATATTATGTCAAAGCTTTACCTTAACTTTCAAACTCTCGCTCTATTCATCTATCAGCACTCTATCATCTGCAAAAACCATATATCATGGTAACTCATCCAGTACGTACTTAGAAAATAATTTGTAATCCATAGATTCCTAATACATTTGAGTAATATCTAATATTATTCTTTTTGTTACAACCCTTAAACTAAAATTGTACATATTTGAGATGTTAAGAAAGGAGTGCACAAAGTGTAACGGTGGCTCACATTTTTCATTGAAAAACAAGACTTATAGGTAAATTATTATATTTATATACTTTTGGGTAATGGGGGATGGGTTTTGGCATGATTTTAATTTATATATAGTCTTATTTATTTATATAAATTGATCAATTAATAATATTGTTGAAAACAATATTACAGATATACAAATTAATTAATATTTTTATATTCATTAGACACCAGTACAACAAAAATTATGTAAACCAACAGAATTATTATTTAATTCAAGTGATCACAAAATATATAACTACAAATATTAAGAAAGACAATAAAAACTCTTAACACTTCTATAAGAAAAATTACATATTTTAGTATTTAATTATATAAATAATTTAAATATTAACTTAAGGCACAGTTCTTTTATGTGGTATCGCAACTTATAGCATTGCAATTTACCGCAACTCACCACAATCTACCAAAATTTACTATTTACCTTTTTATATATCAAACCCATTTATTATTTTATTTTCCACTACAACTTACTGCAACCCACCGCTACCCACCTCAACTCTCCTCACCGTAACTTATCGCACCACAATTCCACCGTATAAAAGAACGGTGCCTTAATCAATTGATGAACAACACAGCCTGATCAGGATGCAGCAATACTCATCAATATTAATAAAAGACTAATACCCAAGTTATAGGTTTTATTTGTTTGCTATATTTTTATTTTATCATGACAAATCAGAAAATACAATTCAACTAAACATAAAGAATGCGAAAAGAAACAAAAAGTAGGGACAAAATGCTTGTTCCTTTAGAAAAGGTCATTTTGGCGAGCATTTTCTGAATTTGTGGCTTTTTTTTGACAATGACAAGAGTTAAGAGCCGCCATGAATCTTGCTGTGAGGAACCATCCATGCAAAAACCTTCTTTCTTCCCTATAATTTCCCTTGCTTCTATGAAACATCAATCCTATTTCTAACATTCCAAGTCACATATGATATTATTTTTTCCAATTATTCAAAGTCAATAAAATATTGTAACATCTACGTACATCAAACTAAAAGATGCAAAATTCTTAAAAAACAACATTTAGACTACTTTTATGCGTTAACGCACCCAAATGCAACGTAATATACCACAACATAACGTAAATTATCATTACTTTTTAGGGAAATTGGATTCTAATAATCCGTACTTTTGCAAATTGGATGGCAATAATCCCCACTTTCAATTTGTATTCTGGTGGTCCAAAAAAAATAATATTGTATTTTAATGGTACCAAATCCATCACCACATTCTTTTTATTTTTTTCATGCCTACCCCATATTGTTTTTGTTTTTTTCGTTCCTGCCCCCAGATAGGTAATAAAGTGTAGTTGCTAAAACATTTTTTAAATTATTTTTTTTAGATTCCGAGCAATTATTATGATTTTTTAAAAAGAATAAAATTGAAAAAATCATAAAAAATAGAAAAAAATTCAAAAAAATTGGGAGAAATGTTGTAAATCCATTAAAAATCGTGGTAAAGTGTTATACAAAGTTTTGAATCAAATGCAATACAAAATCTATGATATTCAGGGTATACTCTTAATTATGTCCCACTACAATACAATTTTAATTTTTTTTGGACCACCAGAATACAAATTTAAAGTAGGGATTATTGCCATCCAATTTGCAAAAGTAGGGATTATTAGAATCCAATTTCCCTACTTTTTAACTATTTCCATTGCAACTTAACGCAATCTACTGCAACTAAACGTAACGCAACGCACAAAAGACCAGTGCCTAAAATATTAGCAAAGATAAGTAAAAAAATGACGATAAAACAACAAAAGTACAACACTGCAATTCTCCTCGAGCATAATTCTTCAAATAAGCCTCATTCTCGTTGGGTGCTTCCTCCCTGAAATACTATATTGCATCATTTTAGTTACTAACAATTGCATGCCTAAATTAATAAGAAAATCATATTTGTTTTTGCTTCTCTGCATTATCAACATGAATTCATCAGATTCTTCTGAGTTACTTGTATCATTCAATGTTCCCTCACAATTAGTCCTGAAAGGATTCGATCTTCTGAATTCTGGTCACATCTGATAGTATTTATATGGGTAAATTTATTTCTGCACCAAATTTTTTTCTTTTATCTTTTTCAACAGTTATAAACAAACTACAATTCACAACAAGAAAAACAAGAGTTTGTTGCCATGTAATCTCGTAGTTGATTTTCTGATATTAAACATTATAAAAATAGACTATAAATTGAGTTAAATACTTCCTTCCAAAATATTTATCATTTTAGCAATAATTTATAAATATAGAGTACTTGAGATCTGTACAATTATTATTTTTACCCTCTGTTATTAAAATTTAATATCCATACTACGTGAAGGTCCAAACCTACTTCTATTGTTTTAACCCCTACCAATGGTAACATTTAGGTCCCATTCTTTTATGCGGTAGATTGCAGGGCAATACCACACCATACCGTAATTCTTTAATTTCTACCATACTTCACCACACTTCATTATACCATATATACCATAATTATTATCAATATATTTCTTCATTTTTCTCTCTACTCACTTTTCTCCTCTACTTTTCTTATTCTCTCTCCTCACTTACCCCATTTACCATAATTCTCACCATAATTCACCACACTTTTTCAAATTTCACTGAACCGCACCATTATCATACCACAATCAACTATATAAAAGAATGGGGCCTTATTGTTATACCCCTACGTACTCTACTCTAACAACTGGTGGCAAACAATTCAGAAATTTTCTTAATTATGGTTTTTTTTTCTAAAAGTTAATTGTAGTTCTAATAAGAAAACCACATTAATTTTTTTATCATACTAATACCAAGCTTTTTCTTATTAATTAAATTAATAACAATAATAGTTATGATATCAATAATAATAATAACAAAGGCTGAAAATTTAAGATAATTTGTCAAATTAAAACTAAAACTGAGATTAAAAAATCTCTCCACTTTGATTCTAGATGCAATAACACCTAATTTTAGTCAATATATTTTCATCTCAATTACGATATAATTTTAGTTTTGAATAGTATTAAACATCCTCAATTAATTAAATCTATCTCAATTATGTTAATTTTCATCTCAACTATACTGCTTAATGTGCATGTAAATTTCATAGGTAAATCATGGTTGCTAAAAATTTACCAAAATTTACCAAAAATTATCAAAATTTACCAAAAATTAACAAAACTTACACAGGCTTACGAAAAATTATGAAAATTACCAAAAGTTACAAAGATACAAAAATTTAACTTTAAGCAAAGGTACTTTTAACTAGGGGTGTCCAATAAAAATCGAAACCAAAAACCAATCCGCAAAACCGTATGAACCAAACTGGTACAAACGGTTAACCATTTGGATTTTTTGAAAATTATGGTTTAGGTTAACCAAACAGGTTTAAGTGAATTAGGTTTCAGTTTTGCATTTTTATGAAACAGTTAATCGGTTTTGATTAATTTAAATGCAAAATTTGAGATTTTAAAGCAAAATGTAAAATTACTTGTTACTTTAAATTTCTAGGAACCGGCAGTTAACTATAAGCCAAACCCAAAAAGCGGTTAACCATTTTATCAATGGGTTAACCGGAAGTTTCGGTTTAGTTTTGGTTTCTAATTTTCAAAAGTGGTTAACCGCATAAAACGGTTTAGGTTTAGGTTTATAAAATCCATAATCGCAAATGTGGTAAGCCGAAATTGCGGTTAATCGGTTTGGGACACCCCTACTTTTAACACATTTTTTCGGAGTATTTTTCTCAAAATCTAAAAGGTTTTAAAATTTTACATTACTGAAATTAGAAAAATACCAAAAAAAGGAAAAGTTTGCAAACGAAAAACCATCCTTCATCTGAAACATTTACGTTAATATTTACTTTATTTATATTATGTTTTATGTTATTTTATTTTTTATTCTTTTTATTCATGAATCTTATTTTGTTTTAATGTTTTTTAGTTTTCTTAATTTTTGTAATTTATATAATTTTATATTTATTTATTTTTATTTTTTAATAAAACAATGAAAGTAAAATTAAAAAAGTAAAAATGTAACTAAATAAATAAATAATATAAAAATAGAAAATAAATAAAGAAAATAATTGACTTTCTATCTATTTTACTTCATTTTTTTAGTTTTCGAAATATGATTCACATATATTTAACATTTTATAAAAATACAACTTTTTTTCAAAAAAAAAATACCTAAACAGCCAAAATTACGTAAAATTATCAAAAGTTACTAAAAAGTAACATTTTTCACATCTTTATGCCATCACTAAATTTTACAGATCTATCCTTATGGCTGACTATAAAACTTTTAAAGTATAAGGAGGGGGATAAAAATATTTTAAAATAAAGGGTACTAAATCAAATTTAGGGGATAAAATAATATGATTTAGAGAATTGAAGTAGTATAAATATTAAATTTTAAAAATGTGGGGTCAATAAATTAATGTGACAAACATTATGTAGTATACATTCAAAAGAAACCCATATAACTTTCTATTTCCATTAGTTTGGTTTCAATGAAAATGTACAACAACTATCTTCTAAGGAAAATATGGTTTTAGCATGGATGAGAGGATTCAAATATATACAACATTCCCCCGTAAATTAGGGTTCATGAGATAATAAAAAAAAAAGAACTAGTAAATAATAAAGGTAAATTCGATAAATCAATAATTAATTTAAGAAATTATCATTATATATAATATGCAAGTAATATGTTACAGCCTCACAGGAGAAATTAACAGTCAAAGATACATATTAAATCATATAAAGGCCAAGGCCAAGGGTCTACAAAGGTAATTAATGAAGTGGGACGAAAGGAGTACATGACTAACTAAGAAAATCATACGTGTGCATATGTGTCTATATATACGCACGCACACATTCACACAAATAGACACACTTGCATATGTACATACAAATGTGTTTTGAGTGTGTTCATATAAATGTAATTTGAAGCAATATGAGTGCAAATGTGGAAGTCGTGGCTGAGGGCCACCCCACAGCATCATCCAATAGTACAAAAATATTTATATACGTGTACGCACATATGTGTGTATGCGCACATGTTCACGCATATATATTGTTTTTGTGCATATCTGTGTGTACGTACATATATGTGTGTATGACACGCGCCTATGTGTATGTACATGTACCCACATATATATATCCCTCCGTTCCTTATTAATTATCATATTTGAAAATCGTGCAATTAAAAAAAAATTGACTATGAATTTCTTAATATATATACAATGAGTTGCTATATAAAATTACCACTATTAAATTCATAACCAAAAATATAATCATAAAAGTGTAATATTGCAACTGTTAATAATATATTATGTAAGAATATATCAATCAAAGAGTGACATTGGAGATTCATAATGACAAATATAATAATAAAAGAATAAAATTAAGAATGTATTATGTAAGAATATATCAATCGGCTTGAACTTGATGTTGGGTACTTCAAATTTATCGATCACCTTCATGACGGGATGTATAGGCAAAGGTGCATTTGTGTACTTGTCAGCAAATGTTGGAACAAGGCTCATTATCTTAGTAAGACGTTCCAACGTTTGTTCTAAGGCCTTCACAGCATGATCCTCTGCGATTTTGGGAACCTCCGAGACCACTTTAAACTTCCTTTTAAATGATCCTGAACCCCATAACTCATTCCCTCCAGGTGTCTTGACGAGTTCGGGCTCAAATTTGTATCCATGGACTTTCACCACATCATCATCTCCTTCAGCATTTAAGCCCAATTTCTCGTTGATCTTGGTGATGATTTGTAGCATGCCATATATCCATCACGTGATGTTGCCCATGGAGCCTCTTCCCCATCTTTTGTTCCAGTTCGACGGAATTTGCAAATACTAAGCCTTGCATCTTAGTGTGAAGATCCTCTAGTTGCTTTGAAATGTTGGCATCAACATTTTGGACGGAGATCTCCTGGAATTGTTCCTCAGTCATGGTATGATTTCAAGCTTTGACTTGGATGTTGGACGCGTTGTAGTCCAGATTTGGAACCAGTCGATCGCTGTTTGGATCTCTGATGCGGGCACGAAATCGATCTCCTATATTGCATGTATGAAAATTTGTTCAAGACTCGATAATTGACTCTGACACTTTCTACCCGATGCATGCATGTCTTAGAAGACCTATATGGGACCCTAATAGACTCGACACCATTATGCTGACACAAGGATGACAAACCCACTTTTGGGAGCGCATGGCCTAATTCTATATGGATCTAACTTGATGATAAACAACAAGAATAACCATTGGGTGTTTACTTGGATCAAGTTACAACAAGTTTGTGGGCTCAGATCTGAGTAAAAGATATAATGGGAATTAAGACACGAGGATATCATAAAGGACTGGATGGAACCAACTTATATAGCCCAAACCTAGGAAGCTTGATCGGGTGATCCAGAAAAATCATTGGGCTAGAAATTGCTGGAAGTCGTCTGGCCCATGACTTTTGCATGGGCCTCACAATCAAGCGACTGGGTCAGAAATGGACCTACAGGAGGGGAAAGCCAGACGACCTTGACTCTATTTTAGGCTCATTTCTTTGGGTCATTAGGTGATTCTATGCGGGCTAGTGTAATATCTGACACAAACTGGGCTGACTTGACTCTGTTTTTTTTATTTTTTATTTTTTTGCTTACAAGATGTGTACAACCAGCACATAGCATACAAATAAGGGGTTAATCCTAACCAAGGCTCCAATGTTTATGGATTACTAAGTTTGGATACAACGAGATACCACATGTTCTCGCCTCGGTATACTTCACCTATATAGAATTTATAGGCAAAGTATGTGAGGTGTTGCTTGTCGGACTTCAAGGAAGCCTTGAAGTGTAACATGGGTGAGAGGAGAGACCAAATGCTTAGCGATGTAGAGTGCACCACACAAGTGGTGGCCGCCCCCTCTCGGGACAAATCCTATGTTAGTCTAAAACCAACGCTTTTGTGCTCCCCTGTTATGCATGATGCCTGAAGAATAATAAAATCGTGAAACCAATCAACTTTCTCCCTTTTACAATTTTGAAATAAATAGATTTTTTCAAGTTTTACCCTCCTTTTAAGTATAACTCCCAAGTGGAGTCGCCAATTTGTAGGTCCCAAAAAAAGAAAGGAGAAGGCTAAACACATTTCTTTCTTTTCCGTTGCGCTACTTAGGTAGTGATTGGGAGTTGACTAAGGTTGCTTAATCTTTAAATAAGGACTTTTTTATTCTTTTCGTAAAACATTTTCGATCTTTTATGAACCTTACTCATGTTAACTCACTCAAAACTCAGTCAAATCATTTTAGCGATGCACCAACATCCAACCTGATTCCAGATTTGAGCCATGAAAAGCACATGGGCCACTGAATTGGCTCCTAGGCCATGTGGCCATGGCAGGAGTCAAGCCAGGGGCCCACTGGTGCCTAATCCTGGAAAAAGGGATTAGAACTCAGCCATGGCCACATGGCCTTGGCTAGATTCTACTCTCATTTTCCTTGGGTTGGCTCCTTAATGTGGAGGACGGGGAGATATCGATTCATCTCGATTAACCTTACGTGATGAGCACAAGAGGTGATTTGCACAAGTTAAGGTACAAAAAGGAATCGCCAGTTGATTTGAGGAAATCAGTGAACCAAAAAGTAAATAACTCTGTTTTACGAACCCGAATTCCGAGCCCGAGGGTAAGGTTATGAATCTAAAAATTTAAGAACTCTTACATTCGCCTGTTTTAAAATACAGATGCTACTAAAATCGAACATGAAATAAAAGAGAGCGGGGAGAAGTTTTAAAAGAGTTTCACAACATCATATTCTCATCATGCAAAATGTGATATTTATTTACAAGGAATAATGAACAAATAATACGTACAACGTGATCACAAGATTACATGATAATAAATATAAAAATAATCGAACCTTGCTTGATCGCAAGTATTAATGAGAAAGGTCGAGAACCAAGATGAGCACGTCGGGTAACCTCGAGTCTTAATATTGCGATACTTTGGGACTTGGTATACAAAGAGAAGGAGATTGGGAGAGAAATGGGAGAATATGGATGATAATGGAGGGTGTTGATGGGAGGAGTTGATGATTTAGGTGGTGATGGAGTGAGGTATTTATAGGTGAAGAGGGGGAGTATATGGATGGAAGGAGGGAACATGATCCAAAAATCATGCCCCTAATCAACACCATGGTCACATGGACTTTGACTTTGCATGAAAGAGGCGCCATGTGCATGGATCAAGGGATTGGCTGGTGAAGGAAATGGTGTGGAAATCAAATATGATCTATCAAGGCCATGCAGCCAATAGCAACCCAGTGCACGGAATGCTGACGTGGCATGTGTAGAAATTCGATTTGAGCTGTGTAGGCCATGCAGATTTGACAGTACTCACAGGCCTGATTTGCGCCATGGGCCTGGTTTTTGGGCTTGGAAACTGGTCATGGTCGCATGGCCTTGGTATCTAGGTAGTCTAATTTCAAACAGTCATAACTCTTTCATCTGAACTCCGATTGAACCAATTCAAAAGGCGTTGGAAAGCTTATGATTTGTATTTTACCATCATAAAAAGAAATAAGTCCAATGAGCCTTGTGAAATAAAATAAGATTCAAAAGGGTGAGCACATGTGTGTGGAAAGGATGAAAAATGAAGGCTTTTGTGGTGGGTTGGCACGGTGACTTTTGATTTAGCCTAGTGGCTTTCGATTGAGGAAGGCCCAGTGGATTTGTTTTCATTCTAGCCTCTTTTTTTATTGCTTCCAGTTTGTTTTTGTACACTTTTCCCGATACAAAACCCGGTGTCTACAACCCGTGATCCTGTTGATGACCTCCTGCCCAGATTCTCCTCGAGCAAGGTCACGCCATGACGCGAGCGTCACGCTCGCTACGTTTTAGGAGTTTTCACCTGTCATGGTTGTGACCTCCCCTGTCGCGCCAGCGACAAAATTGGGAAGTCGGGCTATTCCCTCATATTTCCCCCTTTTGCTTCCTCCCCTTTTGTATATTCCTCCTTTTGCCCCTCCCTTAATGAAATGTAAAGCCTCTCTAGGAGGACATTTAATGTATTTAACATGGGTCCTTTTTTCATTTGATCCATAATTCCTCTCTTCCCCCTCATTGTACTTAACCATTTACAATGGTTTGGAAGAGGCATTCAATGTGCATTCAATACAAAACTGAATTTTCCCTCAAGTTCTCTCTTTGTTTAAGTCTTGCTTACTTTATCCTCAATCATATTGTGGTGGTGTTCAAGCCAAATCCTTTATAGAATTATGGTGGTTAATTCCTTTATCAATTCTTAATGGGTTTGATAGTTCTTGGGTGGTGATTCTCCTTTACCCCAAGTCTTAATCCATTGTGGGAAACATCCATCCCAGGGTTTGGTTGTGATATTCATCATCTTTTTCATCAAGTTCATCAAAAACATCCATCCCCATCATGTCATGCTTCATCATCTCTTGTTACAGTGCCTAACACTAGATTATAACTATATAGAAAGAGATAGAGAGTTTGCAAAAGAACAACACATGAGATCTATATGAGTTACCTAAAAGGCGATGTGCTCTCACTTCTAAGTGGGTGATCAAGAGGAAAGAAGATATCATTCACGTTGGAAGTGCAAGGTGGAAAACCAGATAGGTGTTTAGAGGATGTAACTAGAGAGAGAGAGAGAGAGAGAGAGAGAGAGAGAGAGAATTGACTACAATGATGTATTGTCTCCTGTGGTGAGGCATGCATCAATTCACACCTTGCTTGCCTTTATTGCACTGTTTTACTTGGAGTTAGGGCAACTTGATGTAAAGACTGCGTTCCTCCATAATGAGTTGGAGGAAGAGATATGTGTGAGACAGCCAGAGGGATTTGTCATGCCTCATAAAGAGGGACAACTATGCAGATTGAAGAAGTCCCCCGTCCATGGTGAGTTGGAGGAATTGATCTACGAGAGACAGCCAGAGAGATTTGTCATGCCTTGTAACTAGGGACAACTGTGCAAATTGAAGAAGACCTTACATGGACTTAAGCAAGGACCTAGGAAGTTATACAAAAGGTTTGATACCTTTATGATTGGACAGAGGTGCACAAGGAGCGGATATGATAACTGTGTATACTTCAGGTAGCTTGCAAATGGGTCCTTTATTTACTTACCATTGTATGTTGATGACATGTTAATAACATCCAGGGATATGTCACTGATCAACAAGTTGAAGTCTCAACTCAACAAGAAGTTTGAGATAAAAGACCTTGGTGCAGCAAAGAAGATCTTGGAGATGGAAATACAAAGAGATTGAAAGGCAAGGAAGTTGTTCTTGTCTCAAATAAGATGTCTGGAAAAGGTGTTGGATAGATACAACATGCAAGACTGTAAGGCAGCCTCTACTAGGGGTGGTCAAAAAATCTGGAACCACCAAACCAAACCGAAAACCGGTAAAACTGAACCGCTTTAAAAATAAGATGTACTGAATTGTAAAACTGGATGCTAAACAGGAGGTTATTTGGGAAAGGGAATACTTCTTGTGAAAATAGTTTGTCGCCTATTTGATGCTGTAAAAAAAAAAGGAGATTCTACCATAGTTGAATTTATTTTCAACTATGGTAGTTGAAATGTATAATTGGCCTTAATTTTGCCATTAAAAAATTAAAATTAATATATATATTCACCATAGGACTTATTACAATAAGTAAATCTATACGTTAAGTTATAGTTTTTTACAAAATTGAATATTTTAAAGAAAAATTTACCATAGTTGACTTTTTTCAACTATCGTAGTTGAAAAGTGAAAAGACCATTAATTTTACCATAAAAATTCAAAATCAATGTAGGTTGATCAAAGTAACTTAATACAATAATTAACCATGTTTAGGGGGATAAATTTTTTTAAAAAAAAATATGATTTATTTTTAATAAATGAATGGTATAAAATTTTCAACTACCATAGTTGAAAATAAATTCAACCATGGTAGAATTTTCAAAAAATAAAACAACTTACTATTTTGTCATGAACGTAAACTTGAAATATCAACTTTTGTAGAACATAAAATGACTTTCAAAATCATTCAAAAATCAATCAAAGAAATTGATAGCAATAAAATTTATTTCTAAATGTTGAATACTTCTTAATTGTCTATGTTTACAATTATGTGGGTTTAAAAAAACAATTATATTGGTTGGCAAGAAAAGTATAAGTCAAGTTCTTTAAAAATAAATTACTCCCTCTGATTGTTTTGTGTATCTTGCACATCTTTTGATATTCATTTTAACTAATATTCTTTTAATAATATTCTTTTAAAATAATAAAATAATCTAATTTTTTTTGATAGCACTTTTCTTTATAAAATTGTCGATATGTTTTATTACGAATCTGATGACATTAATTTTAATTATACAATAAATTATTATACTACCTCCATCCCAAAATGTTTGTCATTTGACTAAATTTTAACCATTGATTACTCACAAATTACAATGAGTTACCATATCAAATTACTGACATTAAAAAGATACATTAGTAAAAGTTACAATGACAGTAATTTCCGGATTAAATAAATGATAAATATTTTGGAAGAGAGGCAGTACAAATTAAAGTATTTCCAATTAAAATTTAACACAAAAAAGTAGACAACATTTAAAAAGAAATGGAGGGAGTACATGTAAACTTGAGATTACAAAAATGAAATTTATGTTTAAATGTTAAATACTTATTAATATAGTAGAGGTTTAGTCAATATTTGTACTGAATGGAGACAAGTATTAGAGACTTTCATATTATTATCTATTACATATATTAAAACAAAATCTTTTAATAGGAGCTTTTGTCATGTGTCATCATCAAAAATTATAATTAACAACCTTATTTTAATGAATCAATTAAAAACTTTATTAGTTATCTATTACATAATTAAAACAATATCCATTAGCTTTTACACATATTCATTTTACAAAGGAATTAGATGTAAAAGTGAATTTTTTTTCAAAATTATTTAATCAAATTTTTAGATTATTTAATTCTAATAAGTTTCACATATTTAATTTTCAATAGTTTAATAACTAACACTCCCGTGCATCTGAACGAGATATATACTGCTAGTTAACTGTTAAAAGCTATGGAGTTGTTGAAGTTTACCTTATAAACCTGTTCACAAAAGAGAAAATTCTACGTAAAGGCCGGAATTGTATATTTTAATTTCTAAATCTTATTTCAATGGTAGACTGATTAAGCATGCATGTGCATAATCAAGGAATTCTCTCTTGACTCTGGTTCAGTCATACTTGACCTTGAAAAAAGAAAATTCCTAGAAAATATATCCAGAAAATAAGCCGATATTTCAAGGAATTGCTTCGCTTAATTTTAATAATAAGTATAATCATAACAAGTTAACAATAATTAATCCAAATCTGTTTTGCTGTTTTTTTTTCATTGACTCTGGTTCAATCATACTTGATCTTATATTTTTTTCTTAGCTATTTTGTTTTTGTTACTATTGTTTTTGAAATGATGGTACAAACTCTTCAACATGTTCAAATTTTGAATAACAAAAAGAAATCAATTCATATCTATTTAATCATTCATTTGGTAGTTGAGACGATGTTTTTATTATAAAGAAAGCTTTTTTTTTAATCCCGTGTTGGATGATAATTCCAGTTTAAAGTTAATACTTCTCATTGTTTAATATGGGTAATTTTAACTATTTTTTTACCATATTTCTCATGTTATAATTTCAATACAATATTAGTGACCGTTTTTAAAGAATTTACCTCTTACTTTATTATTCTCAACACAATTATCATTTATGCGTCTATTTGGCCTGATTCATAAAAGAATTGCTTCTTAAAATCATTTTTGTAAAAGTTGTTTCTTCAAAAGTATTAGAGTGTTTGACAACTTATAACATAAGTGTTTCTGCTAAATTTTAATTGTTCGGACTAACTTTTTAAAATTATCATGTATTTTCTTACATTTATCTTTTTATTATACTTCTGTTTTTTATATGACTTTTTTATAACTAACTTTGATCGTTTTATATTATTTGTCATTTTACAATTTCAATAACATATTAATTACAGTACTACTTTCCATTAACATTCATTAAATCAACCCTAAATTTTAGTGTTAATTAAGTATCTTTAGTTAATTTTCTTACAAACTACCTTACAAATTTTTGTAATATTGGTTTTTCTCCCACCATCGCCAAAAGAAAGCTATAAAGAAATAAAGAGTGTATAATGTTTATCTCTTTACATTAAAATGATAACCATCTTAAATTTCACCTAAATCACTTAAAAATTAAATATAAGTATATTTAAATTATTACAATGTATATTTCATTACATTGAGGGTGATTGTGACTTATAAACTACGCACATAAAAAATAATTATTTTTATTTATATTTTTCCATAAATATAAACTATATGCATAAAATGAACATTTTCAACTATGGCTTATTAAATTAGGTTATTATTTATATTTTTTGACCTATTCAATAAGTGTCATTATACTTATAGCTATAATGAATATATCAAGTTACTCGATGAAAATATTACTAAAATTTTAAAAAAATGTGAATTATGGAAAATTTAAAATGGTTATTAACCACTTTGAGTCAGGAACATATTATTATCCTTTTCGATAACATATTAATGATTTTTTTCCCTTGATTTTGTCCTTCCTACTTAATTTTCTTCCATGTCTTTATCGTATCAAACAAGGTTAATTATAAGAATAATTTTGTCATGAAGCTTAAAATTTGTTTCAAAATTTCATTCCGTCCTAGCATTTTCCCTTGAGTCCTAGACGCCAATTAAAATGAAACAAAGAAAGTGTCTCTCTTTCTTATTTTGGTGTGCTTTGAATGAATATATGTTGAAATGTTTAAGTTAGATAAGTAATGAAAATAGAAATATTCAAACTTCATATGCTTTCTTTCACCCTTCGTGACTTGTGATGCGGTGATCTGACCGTTCCCCTCACCAAACGCTCGCATGCCCTCTCTCTCTCTCTCTCTCTCTAGATTATTAGTACGGACTATTTCATATTATTGCTCCACAATGGTAATGATGCGGTAGAATTTGAAAAAATGTACTGAGTTGTGGTGAGAATTGTGATAGGTGGAATAAATAAGGATAGATAATATAAAAAGTAGATGAGAAAAGTGAGGAGAGAGAAAAGTAAGAAGATATATTGGTAATGGTTGTGGTAAGTGTGGTAGAATATTGAGTAGTACGATGCGGTGTGATACCTCACCGTAACCTACCGTATAAAAGAACAGAGTCTGATTATCGTTTTTGAAAATTATACAGTCAAATTTTGAAAATTTTGATTATAAAATTTTTAATTATTACAATGTTTGTTATATAAAATTATTATCATTAGATTTATAACGAAAAGAATTCTATACTAAAAATATAATATTGATATTGTTAATAATATATTACATAAAAAATTATTGATTAAATAGTGATATTGGAACTTGTGACAATCAAAAAAGACAATTACTACCTATGTTCCATGTTAATTCTCGTTTTTTAATATTATGCAATCGAATTTTGAAAATTTTGATCATAAATTTCTCAATATATACAGCGACTTATTATATAAAATTGCTATCATTAAATTCATAACAAAAAATATTATCTTAAAAGTATAATATTTCTATTGTTAATAATATTATTATATAAAGATTAGCAATTAAATAGTGATATTGAAGACCTCAATAATTAAAAAAAGACAATTAGTATGAAGGATGCTGATGATACAAATCTCGCCCCAATATACTTTTTATGTGCCTTACCTTTCACCAAATTATAATTCTTATAATTTTTGACTCTCTTTTTTTCATATTAAATTATCAATATATTATAAGATCAAGCTTTGAATACATTGGCTGGGTCAATGAGCACAAAGGATACCATAATTGAATCAACCTGTGCTGTTAAACTTATTTAAAACATTTTTTTGAAATATAAAAAGTAATTGATGAAAGTATAATTTTGTCTAATTTGTATACGATATTATAGTCATAGAATTCAATTTTATCATTTAATTTCATATATATATATATATATATATATATATATATATATATATATATATATATCTATAAAATACTCTCTCTGTTTCATATTAATTGTTGTCTTTAGAAATTGTGCAGTAAAACTTTAAAATTTTTGACCGTAAATTTCTCAATGTATACAATGACTTATTATATAAAATTATTATAATTAGATTCATAACAAAAGGTATTATTCAAAAAGTATAATTATTGTAATTGTTAATAAGATATTACATAAAAAATATTAATCAAATAGTGAAATTGGAGATTGTATTGGTCAATAAAATTACAATTAATATACACAGTAATATAGAGAGAGAGAAGTTTTGTTTGGAGGACTTGCATCATTTTGGTAATATGAAAATGAGGGAGTATCTCTCTGTAGATTAGTATGCAGTCATACATCACATTACCATGACGTCCTCCCACCTTCCATTCCACTCTACTCTATAAATACTCCAAACTCCCTCTCCCAAAATCCCCACACAACTACACCTTCTCCTCCAAACAAAACCCCTCCATCATACCCCAGAAGAGCTGGCAGAAATCGACCCGATTCGGAAACCAGCCCGGAATTTTCAAAACTAAAACATAAAAAATCGGCCACCTGCCCGAATTGACAGGTCTACCCAAACCCTTTTCTGAGGCCATTACACCCTCTACTAACCCTACTCCCATGGCATCTTCCAAAATCGCGATCATAGGTGCCGGGATCAGCGGCCTGGCAGCAGCGAAACTGCTCGCAAAATACGACCCGATCGTGTTCGAGGCGTCGGACTCGATCGGAGGGGTCTGGCAGCACGCGTCGTTCCGATCGACCAAGCTCCAGACCCCTCGATGCGACTACGAGTTCTCCGACTTCCCGTGGCCCGACAGGGACAACTCCTCCTTCCCTTCCCACACGGAGATCATCGAGTACCTGAAAGCCTATACAACCCACTTTGACATTCACAGGTTCATCAGGTTTAATGCCAAAGTGGTGGAGCTTAACTTTTTAGGTGAGCGTGAAGGTGGTGGTGGGGAAGGAGAGTATGGGGCGTTGCTGATGGGACAACCTGCCTGGGAAGTGGCTGTGCAAACTGGGGATTCCGTACAGGTAAATTTCGGAAAATTTGCATGTACCCTCCTTTATATTTATGAAAATTCAAACTAACGTTTTGGCTACCTATTACTTTGACTGAACCAGAATTGAATTACTACATCGTAAAGCTGACTTAGGCCCTGTTCTTTTATGCGGTATTTTGTGGAATGGTGTGGTGAGGTGTGGTAGAATTGTGGTAGGTTATTGGTATGTGGGGTAGGTGAGGAGAGAAAATGTAAAAAGTAGAAGATAAAAGTGAGGAGAGAGAAAAGTAATGATTTGCGGTAAAAATGTGGTGGGTTGTGACAAATTGCGGTATGTTGTGGCACCGCAGTTTGCCAACCGCAGAAAAGAACAGGGCCTTAATACCTTTAAAAAATTCAAAGACGCAGTGGGTTAATATCTGGTTCAGTCCATTTATATTATTTTCAGTCAAGTCCGAACTTTTCAATGTTTAATCAGAGTAAATAGGTTAAAAGTTGACACATTCTCAGCCAAAAAGTCAGTTTGGATTATTTTCAGCCACTCACCTGTTACTTCGGATTATTTTGAGCCAAAAATCCTTATAAATTTAACCAAGACCTTTTTAATTAAGTTAATGTTTGACTCATCTGATCTTTTGAACCAATTTAGTTTAACAAATAAATTTGATCACAAGTCACATCATTATCGAAGAAATTGCTAAATTTACCGTAAATGTTACCGAATAAACTTGGTTTGAAAGGTAAAGATAGATAAATATTAACTTAAAAATATACGTACAAATTTTCATGTAAATTTCCAACAAATTTTGGTCTCCCGTGAAAACTAGAATATAGTAATATGTTCCTTGTTCTTTTGGATCTGATGCAAGCCCCATATAAACCCATATAAGTAATCCAGTGAACCAAGTGTCAGAGAGAATATAATTTTTGGTTTTTTCAAAAAGGAGTAAAGTTTTGGTCTTTGAGGGTGATTTCACAACACAGCACTAATTGTACGTATATTTTAACTTTTATGGAGTTTAAGGTATAAGCAGTGGTCATACTACATACCCACCTATAAACGTAAGCTAAAAAAATATTAACCCCCATGGTAATTCCAGACAAACAAGGATATTTAAAATTTAGGGATGCTTCTATCAGCGTATATTCCCAAGTTTTTCACGTGTAAAATAAAAGAAAAATGCAAAGGACAACAATTCTATGAAAGGACTGTATTTAACAAATGATCTTGATTTGCCATTTAATATTTATGACTATCATATTAATCTGCCAATGAAAGTTAATGCTTAAATTGATACTAGAGAAAATCAAGTAGGGTTTTTTTTAAGGATAGTACCTACATATGAAATGGATAAAATGGATCACATGAACATCAAGTCATCTAAAAAGAATACTGATTTTACTCTTCCTATGTATTTTCAGAGGTATACTTTCGAATTTGTGGTGGTATGCATCGGAAAATATGGTGACATACCGAAAATACCAACTTTTCCGGCGAAAAAAGGCCCAGAAGTATTCAAAGGGAAAGTTATCCACACCTTGGATTACTGCAAGCTAAGCAAGGAAGAAGCTCATGAACTTCTTGGAGGAAAAAGAGTTGCCATTGTTGGATACAAAAAATCAGCAATTGACCTTGCTGTTGAATGTGCTGAAGCTAATCAAGGTTAGACAATCTTATTACATACAATATTTTCCATATAACTTTAGTCATCATTATGACATTTCTCATAATTATTATAGATTAATTTAAGAACTAGTAGTTAATATTGGCATCAACCTTTTTTTTCCATTTTTATGTAAAAAGGGATTGGGGACTGTATTTACCAAGAGGGTTAAACCACACGTACAGATAATCTTACAATTACAGTTCTTCGAGATTTATACATACGAAAATGATAAGAGTTCTGGGGAAGACGACTTTAAGTGTCTTGTCCTATTATTAAAATAATATTATATTAAATTAAAATAAAATGATATGATTAAACTCTATAACTATAAAATGGCTTATAAATTGCATAAAATTGTACTTTTATTGATTATTTTTTATATTTCCAAAAATTGCATAAAATATGTACATTGAGGCTTTGTAAAATTGGTAATATTGAAATTATTTCCTAATATTCTAAAAGTACATATATATTAGCTTCAAAAAAAAGTACATATATATTGGTCACTCAGCACATCTGACTTTTTCATTATAAATCTTAGATGTCCCTTATATGGCAATTATTATCAAAAGGTTTAAGAATCCAATCAAATTAAACTCTCTTTTTTTTTTATCACCATAAATGGTTTGTCAAAAATTTTATTTTAATATATATTGTCAGAATTAGTGTAGCATAACACAATCTTGAATTTGAGAAGAAATTTCTTAGAACTTTTCTTAAAAAATAATTAGTCTAAATAATCTAAGAGAACAGGTCTACAGTCCGTTGAGTAAAGACCAAGATCATTAACTAAGTCAATTAATCATTTGACTTCAAATCACTCATTTGACTTTTAATTTTCTTCTAAATTAACAATTAATTAAACTATCAGAAATGTTAGAAGTCTGATTAGCTCATTGTGGTTGTTGGTAATGAGAAATTACAAAGCAATCTAATTAAGTAGTCAACCATGATCATATTATTAATTTATTGGACATTTCACATTTATACAACCTAACTTTCATATAACATTGCATCCCCCCCCCCCCCCCAACCAAATAAAAAATGGGGAGAGAAAGATAAAATAAAAAAGGGGATCGAAGAAGAAGATTTCAAGTCAAAATATGTCTTGACTAGCTGACTTTTTATCATGTCAACCGAATTCAACAATCAGACTCCTCCCAAGAGAAACTAAATAATTGTGTATTACATTATTGTCATCTTTCAATCTTCATTATTATTTTACTTGAGACTATATTAGTATATTTTTGTTACACTGATTTTTGATTTTTTACATCGACTTAGAGTACATATACTTCTACATATAGATTTTTAATTTAATCTTGAGGTTGATCAAAACTGATAATTTTCCACTTCATTGTCCATCCCTCCTATTTTAGTTATTGCTATAAATTTTGTGTCACTTTTATTTTTTTAAAAATATTATTAATTTTTCAATATATATATGACAATCAAGTATATAAAATTACTATCATTAAATTAATAACAAAAGATTATGATACGAAGATAATATTATAATTTTTAATAAAATATTATATAAAAATTTAATAAATGAAAAGAGAGTATATATACATTGCTCCCTATTACCTTATAACTCTCATTCACCTCTAAAAAAAATATTTGCTGAAAATAATATGAGATAGAAATTCAATTAATTAATTTTATTACTAACGTCCGTCCATAATTTATTGAAATATACGTACGTACATTTGGGTCATACTAAAAAACCATAAGAAAGAATTAGGTGTAGGTTTGACCTCCTGTTTGTCTAATAACCGTGGGCTAAATCAAGGTTTGACAGTTTGTGTCAATTCAAAGTCAATCCCTGACCTCCAACAACCTCACCATAACATTCACATATCCATGCAATGCATGTTACTGTGTGAACAAGCATATCATACAGCTACATGTGGGTCCCCAACACATGTGACAATTGGCAATGTTCTATTCATGCATGCATGCATGCATGCATAATGCATAATGCATTTGACCTCTGTTTTATGTTTGGTGTGTGATTCATGATTTATGCTAAATAATCTTAACTTTAAGAATATAATTGAATAATCTGAACTTTGACTAGATTTGATTTCAATAGTATATTAGCATTATTTTTTTCCCAAATCCTCATTTTTTCAAAAGAATCTGAACTTTGACAATATTAGAATTTATATAAATAAGGAGAATAATTAAAGATATAGAAACTTTTTTTTAAAAAAAATGAAGATTAGGTAAATAATTAATGCTAGCATGCAATTCAATATGGTCAAAGTTTAAATTATTCAAAGTTCATATTATTAAGTCTATCACACGTCCAAGTTCAGATTATTTAAATCAAATTCTTATTTATGCATTTGACCCATTGATGTTTGATGTATCATTTATGGTTTATGATGTATGAATAATTGAAGGGAAAGATGGGAAACCGTGCACCATGGTGATAAGGACTTTACATTGGACTGTGCCACACTACTCCATTTGGGGTCTCCCATTTTACCTCTTTTATTCTACAAGATCTTCTCAATTCATTCATGAAAGACCCGAGCAAGGTTTTCTCAGATCCTTGGCATGCCTCCTCTTATCTCCTATGGTAATTAACTTCAATCATCTTTAGTCAATTACATTCTTAAACAATTGTTTGGAAATATAACATATATTTTTAAGGTTGTTTATATTTTGGAACCCCGAACTACATGGTAATTTATTTTATGGACCCTTGATTTTTAAAGTTTACGGGATGAAATTAAAAAGGATTTTAAAGTTTGTGGGTGAAAAAAAAGGCATTTGTCCCATTTTATTTTTTCTTCCCATGTTTGAAGTTTTCTCCAAATTGGCGTCAAACTTCAGAATTAAGGTTAAAATTGTATTGAAGTTATTATACACATATCTTATTCATGTCGAAGCTGCTTAGACCCCTAAGTACCCTTAGTTCATAAGGGTCTAAGTAGCTCCGACATGAATAAAAGAGGTATATTATAGCTTCAATATCGATTTTAACCTTAGCGCTGAAGTTTGGCACCAATCGGGAGAGAAATTCAAACATGGGAAGTAAAAAAAAAAGGTACATGGATCTTTTTCTCAGCCCACAAACTTTAGGGTCCAAAAAATTACCAATAAAAATCAAGGGTCCATAAATTAAATACTTCGGGGTCAAAAATTAAAGTTAAGATTTGAAGGTGGAGTAAACATAAATAATTTGTTTTGTTTGTAAGCCATGTTTATTGATGAACGAATATAAACTATTTCAGAAACAAGCAATCTCAAAAATCATAGAGAGTTATCTGACATGGAAGCTTCCCTTGGAGAAATACGGGCTGAAGCCAGAACATCCTTTCCATGAAGATTACGCAAGTTGTCAAATGGCAATCTTGCCAGAAAATTTCTTCACTGAAGCTGATCAAGGAAGAATCAAGTTCAAGAAGGCATCTAAGTGGTGGTTTTATGAGGATGGAATTGAATTTGACGACAACACTAAACTTGAAGCTGATGTTGTCATTTGTGCAACTGGTTATGATGGAAAGAAGAAGCTTGAAGCCATACTTCCCCAACCTTTCTGCAACTTTCTTGATTATTCAGGAGTTGCACCATTGTACAGGTAATTATCAAGCCTATTTTGCATTTTGGATTCCGAAGTATAAGGTAATTTATTTTCTGAACACTTAGTTTTTGTTGTTAATTATCAATTATGTCACTATCCCATTTCACTAAACCAACCATCATGTGAAAAGCAAAGAAATTAAAAAATTTGGGATCCTTTTGGTTAATTTTGCAGGAGCACAATCAACCCTATGATCCCAAACATGGCGTTCGTCGGGTTGATCGAGACAGTATCGAATCTGCAGGCGGCCGAGCTTCATTGCATGTGGCTAGCAAGGCTGGTTGACGGTCGATTCAAGTTGCCAACTGTGGAGAAGATGTTAGGGCACATAGCTAAGGAGGTGGAAGTGATGAAGAGAACCACAAGGTTTTACAAAAGGCAGTGCATATCAACCTACAGCATCACTCATAATGACGACCTTTGTGAGGAAATGGGGTGGACTCCTTGGAGGAAGAACAACTTGTTACTTGAAGCAATTAGCCCCTACACAAGCCAAGACTACGTTGAGAAATGATCGCATTTAAACAAGAGATTTCACATTTTGTTATTGTATACCAGAAATCTAATTAATCTCATACATATATAGGCTACGTTACCTAAGGAGTTTTATAGTGCCCCATATATATATTGCAATTAAGTTGTATGCACAATAAGCACACACTTGCTTTCCATCTTTTGTTTTTTTTTTTTTTTTGGTAATTGTCTCGTAAAAAAGTTGTTAGAAACATTTGTAGAAGTTTCAAGTCTATTATATACTATATAAAGATGCAAATAAGTCGATTATTTCCTTCAATTCCTAATACTATACCTAATGTATTCTATATATAAAACTTCTGATTTCTTTATCACTCTTATCATCATATAAACAATTAGTGATATTGTGAGGCCCTGATAACACTTGTTAGAAAAATAAGTGCAAGGTTATAGCGGAAGCGAAACGAGATGATGGAAATTATGACAAAATTTAATTAGGAATGAACTATTAAGCGATAAAACGAACACAAGGTATACGTGGAAAACCGAAGAACTTGAAGGAAAATCCACGGACGGCGACAACCAGAAAATAATCCACTATGAGAAGGGATAAGTACAACTCAATCACTATCACAGGGTGTGATATGATCAACAAAGGAGATTACAATAAAATCTCTGAAACTCTCAAGTCACAATCTTTCGGGATAACACTTGAAAAATATTGGTGAAATTGTATCTCTCTCAATATTTTTTGCTCTGATCTAATCGATTCAATCGATGATCAAAGTGGAGAAAACTATATCCTATTTATACGACGGCTAGGAGAATTCGAGCCAGATTAAAACTCAAATAACAACAAGTAGTATCTGACATGAAGAGGGAATTAGAATTAGATTTAAATTGTATCCTTTGTTGGTTTGGACCTTAGTGGATCCAATGAGACACTAAAATCCCAAAATCTCCACCTTGGACCATGATCCGACTCACCGGTCCAAATAGTCACCTCGATTGTCGCCATCAACACGCTCCTCCGGAGGGTATTGCCCCGTAGGGCTCTCAAATGCTCAAAACACCAACTAAATCCAAACAATGTTTGAACTTAGCTATAGATAAAGGTTTGGTTAACATATCTGTTGGGTTCTCAGAAGTATGCACCTTCTTTACCACAATGTCACCTACAGCAACTGTATCTATGGTGAAGTGATACCTGAGGCTTATATGCTAGTCTTCGAACGGTAAGTATCATTCTTAGTCAGATGAATAACACTCTGACGGTCTGAATAAACCACGGTCTCGCTCTGTAGTACGCCAAGCTCCATGACCAAACTGCTCAACCAAATGGCCTCTTTCACCCCTTCTGTAGCTGCAATATATTCAACCTCAATAGTAGAGAGGACTATTATAGACTGGAGTGAGGCATTCCAGGACACTGCTCCACCACACATAGTGAACACGTACCCTGAAATAGAGTGTCTTCTATCCAAATTTCCACCATAATTAGCATCCACGTAACCTGCAACATCAAACGTTTCAGCACTGTCTCTATCATACATGATGCGCTTCTCCAAGGTGGCCTTCACATAGCGAAGGATCCACTTCACTCCTTCCTAGTGCTCATTCCATGGATTCTGCATATATCTACTCACCACACTAACTGCATGGGGCAGGTAAGGTCTAGTGAACACCTGTTTAACGTTTTCTTAACTAGGTAAGACAACGGTTGTAAATGTCCGAGGAATTGGGCCCCTAGTGATCTAGTTCGGTTTTTCAAGACTCAAGAGGTTCTAAAGATTCGATTTTTTAGAGATTTAACTAAAGGTTTCTACTTAAATTAGGAAAACAAGGGCTCGGGGGTACTACCGGGGCAACTTAACGAAAAACTAAGCACGGAAACGATGGTTTTAGGGGAGATTTATGTTCGATGATCGAGTTTGAGGATTGTGTGCATATCAAGCTAGCACCGGCTTCCCTCGTTAGGGCGCAAAGCTGATATTCACTTCCTATGCATAAGCTAGCATCGATCCCCCCCCCCCCCCCGGCGCCAAGGCAATGAATCGATGATGTACATTCCAAAGTCTATCATCACTCCCGTGCATGATAGACCTCGGTAGTATGAAAACCAATCCTAAGTAATCTATTCTAATTCCCTCTCGCCAAAGTTAGAAACTGGAATCGACTAAACCACCCTAGAGCTCTAAATTGATGTTTAAAAGGATCCATAACCTCCGGCCCCCGGTATCCTCCAACTATCGCATGGAAATCTAGGGCGGAACACCAATCATCTCACTAATCTCCCTAATCCCACTAATCCAAACTTAATCCTTTATTAGGGGTCCTAATCACCCCCTAACCCTAAGGAAACTTAGCCTAGCATATTAATTAAAACCAAAGACTCAAACTTTAACCCTAATGATTGAATTCATGAAATTGAAATTAGAATCAAGAACAAGCATGAACAATCAAAGAAAGTGACTAAAACTTCTAATCTAACACTAATAAAAGCAATTAAGAGAGAATGAACTGAGATTAAACAATTACTAAGATCAAAAAGCGAGAAGGAATGCAGAAAATCCGAAAATAAATCACAAAGCTTGAATTCGAAGAAGAACTTATATTAAATCTTCAATGTAATTGACAATAATCATTAGACTAAGAAAGAGATTAAGAGGATAAACCTAAAGCAAGAATAAAAGGTAAACTAAAGACAAACTGGAGCGTTACCGTCGCGTGGGTGGGTGAAGATTAGCTTGAGTGATGATGGATGAACAATAATCAACAAAAACAAGGGCCTTGAGCACCCAAAGGAAGGACAGGGCTACGAATGGACCTCCTTCGTTCACCTCGGGGTCGTCTTTGATACTCTTGGGCGAGATTGTCCATCCGTGCCGCAATGGCCTCAAGAGTATTTTGAATGTTCATGAATCGACTCTCAAGTCTCGGCATGAGGGCCACAATTACAACAATAAGGGTAAGGACGGATTGTGTTTGGAATAATTTTGAGGAGTTTGGGGATTCTTTTGTAGTTGGCTAGTGTTTGGCTAAGGCTTCTTTGTATTTTTCTCACTCAGACATTTCATCGAACATCTTCCGTGCACTATTTTCCAACTTCTCCTCAAAGCTCCAAATTCCTTCAAAAACACCAAATACAAACACAATACAAAGTATTCCAATACTCTTAGATTGCAAAGGGAATGGGGATCACCAATATTTGCATACAATCCACAAAAACCAACACTAGAGAACACACTAGAAAGAACAATGAAAAAACTCAAGCTAAATGAAAAACCAAAGCTCTGATACCAAAATGGAGCGTTACCGTCGCGTGGATGGGTGAATATTAGCTTGAGTGACGATGGATGATCGATAATCAACAAGAACAAGGGCCTTGAGCACTCAAAGGAAGGATATGACCTTGAGCAAGGAGAACCACAACTCTAGGCCTAACACCCCGCCATGATTATCCAAGGTAATCCACTAAATAATCACTAAAGGAATGACTTGAAGCACCACCAAACCTTATTGGATAAAGATAAAAAGATTTTGAGAGAACACTATGGGAAAAGCCCTAACAATGCTTAAGCATCACATTCATATTCAGCAAAAACCTGTGAAAAATAAGCTAGGGGGTATTTATACAAAATGGGGGTAAAATAGTAAAACTCCAAAATCTCAACAGCAAGGCAGGAGGTCGCGGGTGCGACGAGCTAGGTCGTGGGCGCGACGGGCATGCAGCCAGACAGCCGGCGATGGGGCGTCGCGGAGTGCGGCGTTCCGAATCCTGTCTTGGGCGCGACAACCTGGGGCAGCATGGCGTCGCGGGCGCAACATGCTTGTCGCGGGTACGACGTCGTTCTGTCTGACTCCTGTCTTGGGCGCAACAACCGGGGCCAGTAAGGCTTCGCGGGCGTGATAAGCCTGTCGCGGGTGCGACGTCGTTCTGGACAGTTTTCTTCTGCCGACTTCAAATGCGCATAACTTTTTAATCCTGGCTTCGTTATAGGCCCATAAGATATCAGTGTGTACTTTAAGCTCTCAGTGTGTACTTTAAGCTCCCAAAATTTGAAACCTATCGGAGTTGTATTAATGGAGTTATAACCCAAAGAGTGAAGGCACGTCCATTCCATCAACCCACATTGACCCGTTTGCGCTTATTCTTCTCGAAAGACTCCGAACCCTTTTAAAGGCCCGAAGCAGGTCCCGATGAGCACCCGTAGCTCCACTCTCATGGTTCGGGGTCCCACTTGAAGTGGATACCACACCCAACGATGACCCGAATACGCCTCCAAGGTCCCGGGTCCACCTTGAAATGCACTCCATACCCGACCTTGGAGTTGATTTCTTCGTGTTCTTTGGAGGGGGTGCGGATAGACTTGAAGGTCATGGATTTTGAGGGTCAGGCCCCAGCTCGATACGCTCCACTAACTAAAGGTAAGCTAAAGATGTCTCTTAATTCTGGAAACAAAGCTTTTATATACTTGTGTTACAAACCGGCCCAAAACACGTTGTTTAAGCCCACTAACTAACGCAGATTTTGGGGGTCACGGGCGTAACCTCAGACGTCACGGTCGTGACCCTGGAGAAGTCCGGAATTCTTCGTTGTTTCCCCGCACCCCTCACGGGCGTGGCCAAGGTTGGTCACGACCGTGAGGTACCTCCTGGAAGATTCGCCTCGTGGGAGGTCACGGCCGTGAGGTCTTTTCTGGTGAATTCCAAGTTTTAGGGTGTCAAGGTCATGAGGTAGCCGGTCACGGTCGTAACCCCTCTTTTGTCTCCAGCCTCTTTCCGTCCTTCTTTGGCCACCAAGGTTTACTGGGGTCACGGCCGTGAGGTGGGTGGTCATGGTCGTGACCCTGCTTTTGGAGGGTTACCCCTTGGTTTTCTTCTTCCACAACAGGGATCGAGGCTTGATTATTCTTCTCCAAGGCCGGGTTTCTTCTGGAGGACTTGACTCTCTGCTTTTAGGCCCAAATTGGCCTCATGTCATGCACTTGTGCTCCACAAAAGTCTAAAGCTCCTAAATCTGCAAAAGAAAGAAAAAGAAGTAAAAACACTAATAAACAACTAAGGAAACGAGTAAAAACCTAAGGTAAAAGGAACGTATTTAGGCTCAAAACTGAACCTAAACACTCCCACCCCACCCCCCCCCCCCCCCCACATAGAGTTTTTCTCGTCCCGAACAAAACAAACCAAAGAAAGCAAGCAATCCTAACTCACTTTCACAGAAATCGCTGATAAGTGGTTTTTATATAGTATTTTTAGGGCTCAAAACACATTTATTTCATGCCTTTTATATCCGAAATCCCGAATTTTTATATCAATTTTTGTGATTTCTTCACTTGGTTGCGGGATTGGTATATTTTGCAGGAAATATAGGAAATACATCAAAAAGCATGGAAAATCGATGAAAAATGGGAAAATTCACAAGAAAATAAAAAGAAAGTTGATGAGAAGAAGAAAAGGAAGAAGAAACGGCCCAAAACAGCCAAGGCCCTGCCCAAATTTGTGCGGAACAACAAAACGCTGCCAGCGCCTCCTCCAGGGACTTCGATGCTGAAGAAGTTGCAAAGCACTGCCAGCGTTTTTAAAACGCTGCCAGCGCCAAGGCACAGAGAACATTCTTTTTGAACTAAACGCTGTCAGCGTTTTGAAAGCATTGTCAGCATTTTGTGCCCTAATCGTACATTATAAAAGGACTTCTTCGCCGTTCAGTTTGAGACACAATTGACTATTCAGAGTTCTATTTCCATCGTTTAGTATAGGGTTTCCTTTGTATTTTCCTCCCTTCGGGGAGCCGTTCTAGTAGATTAGGAACAAAAGAGGAGAAAAAGGAGATCAAATCGAGTGACACGAAGAGATCGAATTCGACGACTCCGACGTTCGGTTTAATTCCTATTTACTTTACGTTTCGTTATTTAGTTTTTACTATTGTTTTCCTAGTTTTTATTATTATGAGCACTTAGATTCCTCATTTAGGGGATAACCTCGATGTCGTTTAGTTGATTTTTGAATACAGTTTCGGTGTTAAATTATCCTTTTATTTGTTTGATCTTTGTATATTGTTTGTCATAGTAAAATCTGGCTAGCCGCCTTTTACTGGGTATTAGATTCTTGATAACATGACGAAAGTTTGAGTCTTGAATTGGAAAGACGTAGATCGAATAGGTTTAGAAAATATTTAGAAATAATGATTCTTGCCTAGGGTCGGTTATAATCAGTTCTTTATCTTTGATTAGATTAAATAGTTAGAAATAATGTTTAGTTTAATCAGTGTAACTCACTTCGAATCGAAAGATTGTTGTGAAAGAGCCTAGAAAATTTATAGACTCCGAATTATCCTTTTATCAATTTACACCAAGATTGTTGATTAGTTAATTGATTGACTAGAGTAGACTCCCCTAAACTCTTTTAATTATTTGGTTGAATCCTTTAATTTTCTGCTTCCTTAGTTAATTATCTGAATCATTACCCACACCCCTTTGATCGACCTAGCATCCTTTGTAGTGAACTAGTTTAGTGTGTAGTTGAACACAAGTCCCTGAGAGAGAACGATATTTTTATTACTACACAGACCCGTACACTTGCGGTACATAGACACCTTATACGTTTTAGGTCTGTCAATCGCGGATGCATTTAATGTATGCATCAAGTCCTTTAAAACCCCCCATAAGAAATACACTCCCCCCGACCCCACACTTAAACTGCACAATGTCCTCATTGTGAGGGTAGAGTCTCAAATAAGGGGCCAAACACAAAAGAAACACACAAAAGCAGGAAAAATGGTGGTGACCCGAGCCCACACGACTCCAATCCAGAATATCCAACACAAATACACTAGGGGGCGGGGGCGTACCATACACCACCAAAAGGAAAAAACAAGCATACAGCATGGTACATACACAGGATAAAGGAAATAAGGAAAATAAAAGAGAAGAGTGGAACGGGCTTACCAGAAGGTCTTTAAGGATGCAAGACACTAAGCAACGTCAACGAAAAGGGAAAACAAAGAGACAAAATGGTTAAGGGAAGTAATGCATCCAGGCTACATGCTTAAAAGAGGAGAGATATGTTAAAGGAGTGTTAAAGAGGGTGAAGGAAAGTGTACTTGGTGAACCGTGTCGGGTTCGGGTTCGGACTTCCTTAACCGGGCTTGAAATTCCGACCCGGCATTCTCGCGTTGGGTACGCTAGACCACTCACTTTCAAGAACCATTACACCTTTGCCAAGGGTGGGGTGGTGAGTATTAAACTAGCAAGGCTACGATGAGTCATGACATGTCGGCTAACGAGAAGGCTTGGGTTTTGTCCAGCCGGCCCCGGAGGCCTCGGGTCCATAGCGGGCCGTCCCAAGACGAGGAGCTTCATTTCATCGTGGCCCGGGGGTGAGTTTGAAAGCTAAGAAAACGAAGAAGAAGGAAGTGGCGTCCAGCTTGAGGTAGCGGTCGCTACCTCCGTGGTGGCACCCGTGACACACAACACCCACGCTTGGAATTTTGGCCGTCAGGACCAAACGCTGGCAGCACCTGAAGAAACGCTGCCAGCGTCCGACACAGAGAGATCGCTGGTTTGGCCGCTCAAAAACATTGGCGGGGCTGGGAAAAGCGCTACTGGCCGGACTTCAATGACAGTCGCACCGCGATAATCGATTCAGCGCGCATGACGTCAGCTCCACGGCACTGCTGTCGCCATTCTTGTTTCTCTCTAATTGTCACACCCACGGTGTTTGTTATCGCGCATGAAAGGGTGTCTTTGCCAAGTTTTTATCAAAACTACGTAGTTTTAGGTTTTTTTATGTTTAGTATAAATACTTTGTTTTAGCCTCTTTTTTAAGTGAAGCTTATGTTTATGAATGATTCGCTAATGCAATGTTAGGGTTTCTCCCTTTTCTCTCTCAAAATCTTGTTCTTACTTTATCCATTGTTAATGGTGGTGTTAGCAAGTCATTCCTTTAGTGACCCCTAATGATAGTCATGGTGAGGTATGAGGCTTAGAGTTGTGGATTACCTAGCTCAAGGTCATATCTTTCCTTTATTATTCAAGTTTTGATCGATTGTTGTATCAAGGTTTCAACTCAAGCTAAAGTCATCAATACTCCCACCGTGCCACGCTCCACTTGGTCTCACGGACGTGACCCAGAAGGTCATGGCCGTGAGGCCCATTCTGTGTGAACTCGAACGAGGTGCTGGAGAGGCTTTACAGGTGTGGCACTATTGGGTAAAAGTCGTGAAGGGGGTTCTGACTGAACTCCAAGGAAATCTTTTTGGGGCCTCACGGGCGTGACCCAAGGGGTCACGACCATGAGGCTTGTTCTTCCTCGTTTTGTCCTGTAGCCTGCACTAAGTAACAACATCAACTCTCTTTTGCTCAAACTCCCCAAGAAACGAGTGTTTTGGTACAGAAAATTACAAGTATGGATTACCCTCCATGAAGTGCTTGTTTAAGGTCCCGAGCCTGACCATATTCGTTGCGTTCAATTGAGATCAATCTCATCGAGGCGGACGTCCTCATCCACGTTGATTGCATCAACGGCCTCGTAGTGCTTCACTCTTGACGAGTTCACTTTGAAGGTGCCACCATCTTTCCATAATAGCTCCAGGACGCCAAATTTGTTCACCTTGATTATCGTGAATGGCTCGGACCACCTAATTCTGAGCTTACCGAGAAACAGACGGAAGCTTGAATTGAACAACAAGACTAGCTCCCCTTCCCGGAACTCTCGATGGTTAATCCTCTTGTCGTGGAAGGCCTTGGTGCGCTCCTTGTACATCTTATTGTTGTCGTAGGCCATCCTCCCGAGCTCTTCTAGCTCTTCTAACTGAAGTAACCGCCTCTCCCCCACAATGTTGGCATACAAATTAACCCGGCGAACTGCCCAAAACGTCTTGTACTCCAACTCCACCGGTAAATGGCATGCTTTCTCGAAGACAAGGCGATAAAGAGTAGTGCCTATAAGGGTCATGTATGTAGTTTTGTACGCCTAAAAAGCATCATCTAGCTCTGTTGGTGACTTCAGCATGTCCACTAGTCTGAGGGTGGTATGGGATCCCTCTCTTGTGTGAAATCCCGTATTTGCTGAGAAGAGTTTGGAAGCGTTTCTGCACGAAGTGGGAGCAATTATCACTGATCACCAATCAAGTACTTCGAATCTCGAGAAAATCACCTTCTTGAATAGCTTTACCACTATTCTCGCATCGCATGTAGGGGATGCGATGGCCTCAACCCACTTAGAGACATAATTGACTGCCACTAGGATATATTGGTTCCCCCGAGATGAAGGGAACGGTCCCATACAGTCTATGGCCCAGACATCGAAAAGCTCGCATTCAAGCATCATGTTCAGTGGGGCCTCGTTACAGCGACAGATCGTACCTAATCGTTGGCAACAATCATAGGCATGTACATATGCGTTGGCGTCCTTGAAGAGAGTTGGCCAAAAGTAGCCAGCTTAAAGCACCTTAGCTGCAATTTCGGAAGCACCACTGTGTCCTCCACAAGGCATATCATGACAGTGCTTAAGGATTGCTGGGACTTCATCTTGGTGCACACATCTCCTGTAAACCCCGTCGTTGCCCAACTTGAACAAATAGGGCTCATCCCAGTAGAATGAGTGCGCCTCATGTATGAACTTCTTTCATTGGTGATACGAAAGGTCAGGAGGCAAGATACTCGCTGCAATATAGTTGACAATGTCTGCATACCACGGGGCTTCCGGTGTGTAGATGGAAAAGAGTTGGTCATCTAGTAGATTATCATCGATGGGACCTTCCTCCAATTCCACAATGAGACGGGATCAGTAGTCAGCTACCACATTCTTTGACCCCCGCCTTATCTCTCAGGTTAATGTCGTACTGCTACAGCAAGAGTAGTCATCACAGAAGTGGGGGCTTAGCATCTTTCTTACCTATGAGGTATCTCAACGCTGAATGGTCGATGAAGACGATGATCTTAGAGCACAGGATGTACTATTGGAACTTCTCAATGGCAAAGACAACAGCTAAAAGTTCCTTCTCCATTGTAGTGTAGTTCCGTTGTGCTTGATCTAATGTGTGACTGGCATAGTAGATCACCATGGGATATCGTCCTTTGTTTGTCCTAACTGCCCCCATAACATAGTTACTAGCGACGCACATTATCTCGAATGGCAGCGACCAGTCTGGAGGTTGAAGAACTGAGGCAGTGATAAGGGTCTACGTTAACCTCAAGGACTCCAGAAGTGGTTTAAGTTCCACTTTAGGCACTGGACGTTCCTTGGCCTCCTTGGTGTTGGTGCCGATATTGGAGATTTCAGCACACTCCACGAAAGACTCCATGACCGGCGGCTCATTCAGCAAAGCTACGTCGTCCAAGAGTAAGGTGAAAAAGGCGATGTCGCTTAAAGTGGAAGGTTCCAAGCAAACTCTCCTCCAAAGGGTCTTCGGTTACCCCTTTATACATGAGTACCTCATCAGCGTACTCTTCCACCAAGTCTTCTACTATGTCGACCATGTGACAAGAATCTCCCACAGCAGGTTTGGTCATTGACTTCTCCAGACTGAAGTCAATCTTCTCCTCTCCAATATGAAGAGTAAGCATCCCATTCCTCACTTCAATAATCGTGCCAGCAGTAGCGAAGAAGGCTTTTCCCAGAATGATGGGGATGTGAGCGTCCTCGGCCATCTCAAGACAACGAAGTCGTAGGGAATAAAGAACTAGTCGACTTGGATCGGGACGTCCTCCAATACACCTAGGGGGTGTCGAATGGATCGGTCAGCTAGCTATAGGGATATGGTAGTCGGCACAAGGTCATCAAGGTTCAGCCGATGGCAGACAGAATACGGCATGACACTCACACAGGCTCCAAGATCACATAAAGCGCGGCTGATCTCTAGGTCGTCGATAGAGCATGAAATGGAGAAACTCTCAATATCAGCAGGTTTCCGCGGGAGCTTATTCTCGATGACTGCGCTGCACTCCTCGGTAAGTGAAATTGTGGCATAATCAGTTACTCTGCGCTTGTTGGTGAGGAGATCTTTCAGGAATTTCTTGTAAGTGGGAACATCTGCAATAGCGTCTAGGAAGGGGATGTTGAAGTGGAGTTTGCAAAGTACGTCCAGAAGTTTATCGAACTGATGATCCTCCTTTGCTCTGACTTGCCTTGATGGGAATGGGAGCGGTGGGGTATAGGGCTTCTATGGTTTAACAGTGTGTTCTCCCTCGCCGGCTACCTCTTTCCATTTCCGGGAAGCATGATCCTCCTCTGTTGTGACATCCTATACTATGACCTCCTCTTGCTCTGGGTTGGTCATACTAGTTGGGTGCCACTTCATAGTGTAATAGCGTTCATTGGCCCTTTGGGTCCCGCTGGAGTTGGGAGAATTTTTGTGTGAGCAGCGCGACCTAATTCTTCTACATCTTCTGATTGGTTTGGAGTTGTTCGTTTTGCCGAAGGCGGAGCTCATTTTGCATTGAACCAACTGCTCGTTGTGCTTGAGCTGGGAGGCGTTGAAAGCCTCTTGGTTCTTCACATAAGCTTGGACAAAATGCGGGTCGAATGTAAATGATGGAGGAGGTGGCTGAGGGATAGGTTGTGGCTGCATGAATGGAGGTGGACTTGTTGTGTAGCTGCCTGCTGATATTGAGGGAGGTTGGGGTTTTGTTTCTACGGCCTCCCTTTGTTCTAATGCTGAAACCCCGAAGGATTGTGACTTGGTGGACCCTGAGGGCGGAATGGGGCTTGGGCAGTGTACTGAAAGTTGCCCTGATACATCGCATTGATTTGCTCACTTCCCATCGCCTCCTATTGACACATGTGTGACGCATGGGTGCCTCCGCATACCTCGCATACCAGGACTATCATAGTAGATAGGGGCGGGAATTGGGTGAGTATGGATGGGAACTATCCATACCCACGTTTTACCCACTGATTATAAGATCCTACCCATACCCTACTCATGCCTCTTAATACCCACATGGGTATCACCCACTTGGGTATTACTTCCATGGATATTCATGGGTATCCAAGTATTCAACTAACTATTTTTATTTTGTATTCTAATGTTTTAGATAATAAAGTTATATTTGAAGCTCAAATTTATATTTAAATTTTTTTTAATCTATAGTAGCATATTATAAAGTTTCAGTTTAAATTGTTAAAATTAAATTTTAATCAAAGTTTCAGTACCTTTTAACAGCAACAAATTTTTATATATGTCGCGATATATGTTATCAGATTAAAATATTTGGAGCTCAAAATTTATATTTGAACTTTTTTTAATATATCATATCATTATTATAAAATTTTAGGCTCAAACTGTTGAAATTGAAATTTTAAAGTTTCAGTTAGTTTTAGCGGCAAAAAATGTCTATATATGTCGCGATAAATGTTATCAGATAAAAAATTAGGAGCTCAAAATTCATATTCGATCTTTTTTTAATCAATACTATCGTATTACAAAGCTTTATGCCAAACTGTTAAAGTTGAATTTTGCTTTCAATTTTAATATATAAACACAATACAACTCGATATGAAATTCTCATATGGTTAAGATGTTAATGGGTATGTGGATACCATGGATAATGGATACCCACACCAAATTATGGGTAACCCATACCCATCTTTCCCATTACCCATCTCTAATGGGTTTTACCCACCCATAATGGGTGGGTAAGGGTGGATACCCAGTATGTGGGTATCAATTCCCACCCCTAATAGTAGATGGTGATGGGGAAGATTGCACCTCATTGACCTGCTTCAACTGATAGGCAGTTTTGAATTCCACCATGTCCTGGAGATTCAGATGATCGCCTCGAGGATATAGCTCATGTTCTCTCCTCCTGAAGATTCTTGTGCATCCCTACAATCACTTCCCCAATAGCGGGCCTTTTCGTCCATCTGAGCAAGTAGTGCGTCAACTTCCTTCTTCTCATAGTGGATTACTTTCTAGCTGTCACCATCCTTGGGTTTTCGTCCGAGTTCTTCGGTTTCCCACGTATATCTGGTGTTCATTTTATCGCTTAATTTTCATTTCTAAATTTTGTCGTAATTTTCGTCATCTCTTTTTGCTTCTTTTATAACCTTGCAGCTATTTTCTCTGAATTTCCTAACAAGTGATATCAAAGCAAGGTGAATATGACTTCAATCATGAAATGCGAGATTTCAAAACTCGATGGAACGAGGAGTTTCATTATGTGGAGACTGCAGATGAAGGCAGTCATGATTTAGCAAGGGTTATAGGATATGATTGAGTATCCCGACATGAAGACCGATGCAACAATGAGCGAGGAAGACTTCAAGAAACTCCAGAAAGAGATCCAGGGTAGCCTGAGTGCTAGAGGGTGGAAGAAGTTGGAGGATAAGGCTCTAACATGGATTCAATTGTGTTTCGCAGAGCATATTCAAAGAGAAGTTATGCATATCGAGGATCCTCGGAAGCTCTAGATCAAACTGGAAGAGTTGTATATATCGAAGAGTCTTGCCAACAAGTACCGAATGAAGGAGAAACTCTACATGCTACGAGTGCCCACAAGTACTTCTATGCAAGCACATCTTAGCGAATTCGATTCTATAATTACTAAGTTAGAATCAATGGATGTGAAACACATTGATGAGGATAAGGCTTTACATTTAATCTTGTCCCTACCTGCATCACATAAACAATTTAAGGAGACCATGTTGTATGAGAACCGTGGTGTCCTTAACCTTAATGAAGTAAAGGCTAGTTTATTGTCTAAGGAGAAATTTGATACTGAGGGTGATGACTAGAGTAGTGATGTCTTGTTTGTAAGGGGAAGGGGCAACAGATGCAGGGGAAACGGGTCCAGAGGGAACTATAAACACTGTTCAAAGTCTAGGAATTCTCATAAGAATAAGAAGTGTAATTACTATGGTAAGAAGGGCGCTATAGAGAGTGATTGTTGGGTGAAGCAGAGAGACCAGAAGCAGGGTAGTAAGGATAACCACACCAAACCTGGTACCTCTAACTGTGTTGAGTCCATGTCAGATACTGAAGGGTTTGTAGTTATGGATGATGCTTTTGCTACCACATCGAGTAGGATAGCTAGAGATGAGTGGGTTCTTGATAATGAGTGTATCTATCACATGTGTCCTCATAAGGATTAGTTCGAGCCCTATGAGACTATTGACACGGGTGTTGTGATCATGGGTAGCAACACAGCCTGCAGGGTTGTAGGGATTGGTAGCATTAGAATTAGGACCCATGATGGTATTGTTAGAACCTTGAAAGAGGTTTGTCATATTCCTAACATGACCTACAATTTGATTTCTTTGGGTACTCTTAAGGCTAACGGTTGTAAGTACAAAGGAGAAAATAGTATTGTGAAAGTGTGCAGGGGCTCCATGGTTCTGATGAAGGGAACCATTTGGTTTTAGTTTTTAAATATTTTTTAATGATTTCTTTTATCATGGTGTGCAAACTTGATCATTCTCAACGGACCTTTTGATTGTTTTAATGAGACTTTTTGAACATTTTTTAACTTTTCATTATTCTTTCGTTATTGAACATTTTCCTATGGATTTGTTTCTTATCATGAGTGTTTTTCTGGAGTTGTTAAAACATTTTGAAAAGATTTGTTGTATTTGATCGAACCTTTTGATTTTTCTAAAATTTTCACCAGTTTTTGGTTTCTGAATTTCTTCTTGTCAGTTTTCGAATATTATGATGTGATATTGTGAACATGTTTAAACTTTGGCCTTTTTTATGTTTTTGAATATTTAGTGATTTTTTGAACATTCAGATTAGAGTTTTTGAACATGTGCATTTTTCACTAATTCTATTTTTATTTTCAACACTCAGATAATTCTCAAATTCTAATAGTTTTGAGAAATCCTAATACTAATCGAACATTTTCTCATTAGTTATTGAATATTTTCTTATGACTTTTTGAACATTTTATTTAGACTTTCAGATCGTCTTTAATTTTTGTTCCTTTTTTAATATTCTATTGGTTATAGTTTTTGAACATTTTCTTAATGACTATTTTGAACATTGTCTAATGAATTTTTAGACATTTCCATTTTGAATACTATTAGCATTTGAACATAATGGTATAGAGGTTTTGAACATTTGTACAAGAATGCATTTGTTCACTAATGTTTTTTTGTTATTTTGAACATTCATATTATTGGGTTCTAATAGCTTTGAAAAGTCTAATAGTTTTTTTAAAACATTTCTTTTATGATCTTTTGAACATTTTTATGACTTTTTTTAATTTTTCATTTGTTTTCAGTTCGAGCGTCTTCTTATGACTTTTTAATCTTGTTATTTTCAAACTTTTTGAACATTTTTATCAGACTTGTTGAACATTTTGATCATACTTCTAAATATTTTTAATTTCCCGTGTTTTTTAATTTCGAATATTTTCTTGTGACTTTTCGTTCATGTGTAGTTTTTAAAAGTTAAATTTTGATAAAAAAAATTTGAACATTTTGTTCTGACTTGTTTTTTTTATCATTCATAGACTTTTTGAACATTTTGTATGACTTTTTGAACATTTTAATAAATATTTTCTTACGAACTGTTAATCATTGTATTGTTGATTGTTCTCTTTTGCAGATTCGTGTAAAGCATCAAATGAGGAATTTTTAAATTTAGAATATTCTAATGATTTTTGTACAAATTACACATTCTGAAAAAAGTAGATCTAGGCCTTGTTTGTATAGGTTATATTAATTATTTATTCATTTTTAGGTTGTATCAATGCATTAGATTTATATTTGAGCTTTTTTAAAATTATTGGGAATAATTCTAGGGGAATAATAAAAATTGAATTTGGGCCTTTTCTGTTTGAAATTTTGCTTGGACCTTTACAAATTCTATGTATTAATCCGTTGGGTCATACAGACGTCATGCAAACGTCATCCTAAAGTCATGTAAATGAGATCATGTTGCACTGTGACCCCGAGACTACATTCCAATTGCTAGTGTTGGTTGCTACCACGTCAGCATTGAATGTTGATGTGGCAATTGCCACATCAACAGTCATCATCTAATGTTATTGGCAACATGTCAGCATTGTGTAACACCAAATATTGATGTGACACTTCCACATCAATACTAGATTCTGACACGACACTTCTGCGTTAGTAGTCAACATTGTATATCAGCATGGACTCTGACTTGGCAGTATAAATATCAGCAACAATTGCTAAAATAGTAGAGGACCTATTTTTGTAATATGATATTTACAATGAAAATAATCTGACAAGAATAAATCAATAACATCAACATAATTTCTTGTCTTTAAAAAGTTAATAATAATATGGTGATCGATCTGCTCTAAATCTGTAATTAGAGTACTTTGAATCATGAGGAAAAAATATCTAAAGCGATCTTAATATAAGTTGGATCCAGCAGAGAAAATTTTTGGAGCAGCCACTGCTTACCAACATTATTTATTTTGATAGGTCTCACCCAATGCTTTCATATTGATAATTGGCGATTTTTTTTGTTTATGATTGTGTCGTTGTATATGAATTTGAAGTGTTAGTTAGTTTGTATTTGTTATGAATTTCTTTTCAATACCTACTTCGATAAATTGAGTATTATCTAATAAATAAATGCAAAGTTTTTAGTGAATTGGAGATGTTCACAACCCTCTCAACCGTTTGGATATAAATTATTTTCTAGTTATCCAATATGGCAAATCAGATAAAGTTTAATTAATTTTTAGTATTTGACCTGGTCAAATTACATACATTAGTAGATAGTTCCCCTTATCTACTGTAATTGATTACGTGCACCTGGAGCATATACTCCAAGTACTACGATTGTTCACTCTTATCATTATGATTGTTCACTCTTGTCATTGTGATTATTCATTATAAATATTTTGAAGCACATGCTTTAGATGCATGTACTGTATATTGCTTATCTACAGGGTGTGGCTCCACGCCCCTAACTTATGATGTGATGATGCCCTGGCCTGCGAAGGCCTTCGGCGCTCAATATCATATGTCAGCATCCTCTTCTACAAAGAAATGTGGCATTAGCATTACAATATCAATGCGGAGTATTCCAATTTACCAAAATTTACCAGTTTTTGCTTAAATTTATCAAAATTTATCAAAGTTAAAAAAATAAAAAAATTTAATTTTGACATATTAGCATAAATTTGCTAAAAGTTACCGAAATTTAACAAAAGTTACCAAATTTTAACTTTTACCCATGAATTTGACACACCTAAGTGAGACTTCTACCAACCAATAGGCATAATGCTGCCTCAGTGTACAGATTGACTCTCAACCTTCCATGATAACTTGAAATTCAATTAAAGAACAAGAGGAGGAGAAGTAAAAACGAACAGTGGAACACAGACATGTTTCTAGCATTATCCAACTGTTTGATTTATCTAAATTCCAAAATTGCAGACTGTAATTGAATTTTTAACAGAGACTTGTTACAAGGACAATGACACTGGTCTATGATGGTTACATTTCCCTAAATATGTCATTTACACAGATCATTATTTCCTAACATAAATTGACGAGAACATGGTACATACTAAAAACAGTGCTACAGAATCTTATGTTCAGAGTGACAAACTGCTCAAAGCTTTTGGGTTTCAAGGAACTTGAGGGTTTCTTCAATGTGCTTCTCAGGTTGGAATTGGTTGCTGTAAATGAGGCGGACAACTCCATTCCTGTCAAGAACGTACGTCTGTCTCCCCGGGAGAGTTCCAAACAAGTCTGATGGCACACCCCACTCTTTTCTTACCTTGTTTCCCTCATCCGACAGCAATGTGAAAGGAAGTTTGTATTTCTCTTTAAATGCCTGAATTCCACATACAACACGTGTTTATGACACAACAACAACAAGAAGCCTCAGTATAGTCGCGCTAATGGCAAAGGACACCAACATTCAGCATCTAGAAGTAAAGACTGCTAGGGCATGGGGGAGGTGACATTTCGACGATTCATGAAACAACTTCTTGTCTGAATTTGAGGCAGTGCACATATTGCTTTGAACTTCAAAATATATGTTAGATATAAAATATCATCACCCACTTTATAAGAGAAATATCTAGGAAAATTCTAGAGAAAGATAAATATGGTTGAGAGAAAAATCTAGAGATTTATCTAGATTGATCTAGCTACTATAATATCTAGGATATTCACCTAGATTATTCTAGATATATAGAATATCTAAGATATTAATTATGTATTCTAGAAATATCCTAGGAAGTATCTAGGATATGTAAGAGTATGTATTGTAGGAGTGTAACATTTGGCACAATCTCCACCACACCTTAAGGAGGTGGAGTTAGTATAAATAGGAGTGAGATGTCATAGTGAGGTAGAGCATAGGAAGTGAGGCATACCACACTCCAAGAGAGTTGGTGAGGTGTGTAGGAGAGTTTGAGGGATCTCCCACAAAGTTAAGTGGGTGATTGTGTCTAAGTGTTGTAAGATTGTCTTGCCATATTATTGAGTAATAAAAAGAGTATAAGTTCTAGTATACCACTTGCTCCCAAACTTCTCAACAAGTGGTATCAGAGCAAGGTTCGAAGGGTGCGTTGAGCTAGCATTTTTTGTGTGCACACGGTCGGGGACCGAAGCACAGGGGAGATTCTGGCGGCAGAGTCTGGGACTGTGATAATTGTTGGAGTTGTTGGTCTGGGACCACAAGAGTGTTGGTGAAGTGCAGGGCACTTACCAAGTTGTCATGGCAGATTTTTCGGGATCGGCTAGCTCGCTTGAGAAGATCAATGGGAACAACTACAGCACTTGGTGTACACGCATGAAGTACTACTTGAAGGGGCAAGGCTTATGGGAGATTGTTGGTGGCGTAGAGAAGACATCACCAACGGAACCGAATGAGAAGAAGAAATGGGAGATCAAGGCAGGAAAGACAATGTTTGTCCTTTCCGTTACAATGGAAGACGAGTTTCTATACCGGATTAAAGATTGCGAGACACCCGAGGAAGCATGGAATACCTTGGCTACGCTATTCACCAAGAAGAATGAAGCCAAGTTGCAACAATTGGAAATGATCTTATGTCTATCAAGCAAGGAGACATGACGGTGAGACAATACTTTACTAAAGTTAAATCTTTATGTGTTGAAATTGCAAAAGTGGACCCAGAAAGTGCAATAAGTGAATCAAGGATGAGGAGGATAATCATTCATGGCTTAAGCCCCAAATATAGCGGTCTTGTAGCGGCAACTAGGGGTTGGGCTACACAACCGTCCTTAACAGAATTAGAAAGTCTCTTGATGAATCAAGAAGACCTAGACAAACAGATGTCTAAGGTCTCGGTAGAGGAGAACGACCAAGCTCTCTTTACTAGAAGGAGAGCACCTAAGAGCCAAGGTAGAGTCACATGGAGATATAATGGTGATGGAGAACCATTGGAAGGGAGATCACCAAGGTGGAAACAAGGACAACGTAGAGGTCGTCCATATCAAGGGGGAGCATTTCAACCATGTGACGAGGATGATGAAGATGAAGAAGAACAAGAAGAAATAAAATATAGACGAGACGATCGATGCTACAAATGTGGCAGGAAAGGTCACTTTGCTCGAGATTGTAGATCACCTCCACTGGAAGGTAACATAGCAACCTTCAAAGATTATGATAGTGAAGAAGAATAGGACCTTCAAGCATCATTGGCGATGGAAGAGTGTATCCAAGCATCCAAGGCCGAGAAGACTATTCAAGCATCCGAGGAAGAATTAGCTATGTCATGTGTGGATGAGTCCAAAGAAGAAGACGTTCCCTCCATGACGAGTGACATACACACCAATCACCAAGTAGTGGTTCTTCCGGAATCTGAGGAGATCGGGGAAGACATAGAGCAAGGACTTGAACAACCAACAACAGATGGTGAGCAAGACTTTAGTCAAGAGAAAGCACATCAAGTTGAAAGCATACATGGAGAACTGGAAGATATGTTGTTGGTAGAAGAAGTTCAAGAGCGGCAAAGAAGGATGGAGTGGGAACGACAACAGAATCTTAAATACGCGGATATAGGTATAGTGAAAGAATCAAACATGAAGGATCAAATACGTGGCAGTTCAAAATCAGTTCACACGAAGGAAAACGTTGAGAGGAGATATGGACGTATAGACAGACGACCAAGAAGAAGGTATCTACGCAGAGACTCTAAGTTGTGTGGAGCTCAAACAAGTTCAGGCAAACCTCACGAAGATGACATTGAAGGAAAGTGGATGCTGAGGGGGAGTGTTAGATATAAAATATCATCACCCACTTTATAAGAGAAATATCTAGGAAAATTCTAGAGAAAGATAAATATGGTTGAGAGAAAAATCTAGAGATTTATCTAGATTGATCTAGCTACTATAATATCTAGGATATTCACCTAGATTATTCTAGATATATAGAATATCTAAGATATTAATTATGTATTCTAGAAATATCCTAGGAAGTATCTAGGATATGTAAGAGTATGTATTGTAGGAGTGTGACATTTGGCACAATCTCCACCACACCTTAAGGAGGTGGAGTTAGTATAAATAGGAGTGAGATGTCATAGTGAGGTAGAGCATAGGAAGTGAGGCATACCACACTCCAAGAGAGTTGGTGAGGTGTGTAGGAGAGTTTGAGGGATCTCCCACAAAGTTAAGTGGGTGATTGTGTCTAAGTGTTGTAAGATTGTCTTGCCATATTATTGAGTAATAAGAAGAGTATAAGTTCTAGTATACCACTTGCTCCCAAACTTCTCAACAATATATGCCAATGTTAAAACCACCCACTATCTAATGTGCATCTCACTCAAAGAGCTGGGATTGAGCAGATGCATAATTATACAACTTTGCCCTTGATGAGAAGGCATGTGAACTTAGACAATAATGGAAGGTCATGGAGATGAAGAATTGAAGTCGAGCACAGATGCTCAGAATTAAAGTATAACATCATATAATCAACAATAATATCTGCTTATAGAAAATGAGTCATTTTCACATGTAAACAACTGCCAAATATTCCTGTAGACTTTCATAAAGACAACAGCAAAAGTCTATGCATACTAGATTGTTTCTTTAATGTGGATCATAAGCATGGGCAGATTTGGGGCTATGGTAGGGGTGTCCATGGACACCCCTGGCCCACAAAAAAGTTTAATTGGCCTATATTATTTGGAAAGGAGAAATATAAGTGCGTGTTAAATGAACACCCCTAAAAAACCTCAAAAGTTTACATTACTGTTAATTGGAGACCTCTAATTTGGAAGTCGAGATCCGCCACTGCCTTAACCTTTAGCTTGAGTGGAATTTTCTTATCAAACACTCCTAAAGTTACTTTTCACTCTTGTTCGTTCAACTCACCGAAATATTGTAAAGTTTATTAAAATTTGCTTGTACACATAAATGTTCATGTTCAGTTCACTAAGAAGTAAGAACTATGGTATAACTCACTATTTTCTATGAGAAGGAATGGAGAGCAGGAGTCACAAAGTGGGAGAGGGTGGAAGAGTACCAAGGTCTGGGTGGAGTACTCAGTATAATATAAAGATGGCTGAATCAAGCTCTAGAATCACAAAGTTGAGATGGCTGAGTTGGTCTAAGGCGCCAAATTAAGGTTTTGGTCTGAAAGGGCGTGGGTTCAAATCCCACTCTCAACAATTGTTAATTTTGCCATTTACGTATTCAATTACAGCATTGGATCCTAAGCTGCTGGAAGATAAAGAAGTCCAAAACTATGTTCTATCTATCCATGCCATCCTCAAAATCTTTTTTTACATAACAAATAAAGAGTGGTCTTCACAAATCTGCTTAATTTTTCCTTTTTTGTTCCAATTGCAACTAAAGGTGCAAACCTGGCTTTCATATCTCCATGGGCGTATTTGTGTCGGGGTTGGGGTGGCCATAGTCACCTTTAACCCCAAAAAAAAAAATCAAAATTACTATAATTTAGTGTTAAAATTTTGAATTACATATTTATTAAATTATGATGTTAATATATTGGTCACCCTTAATTCAAACGTTGAGATCCGCCACTGAATTCATAAGCATCCGAAAACTTTAGTACCAAAGGCCTTCATTAAACACCCCCCCCCCCCCTTCCCAAAAAAGAAAAGGAAAAAAACCCAGAAAGTAAAACAAAAGGAAAACACCCAACTGCACTTAGTTTAGGAACTGCAGAAGTGAGACACAATACAATACGACAGTTAGAATACAAGAAAAGGAGCACTAATGTATTGATGAAAAAGGATGTTAGGCCTGAATATGCTAACCAAATCATGTTAGGAGAGGGAAGATTCTAAGTCATAACTCCATCAGGATAGTCAGAATACATAGAGCACAGCCAAGTTACCACAGCTGCTGGCCTCCAGGCTCCTATATAATGCCTAATGCAAAATAATATTTGATAAAGTCTCTCTCAGGGACTTTTAAAAGTTACCAAATGATCAACTACGAGGTGATTCAATTGAATTTTTGGGAACTCTAGCATTTTAAGCACCAACAATATCAGAATTATGCTGTCTGAGAAGAAGTAAAGCAATATTTTCCCAGATAGAATCTGATCGAAAGCTTGCAGAGTAAATCAGGAAACGTAAATGTAGAAGGTTACAGTTCTTTGCAACAAAGACATATTGAGTGGATAACCTCTCAAAAGAATACATAATCTACAAAAGTTTCCATGAAAACTTGTTCCAGACAGAATTTCTTATCCACATTTAGCCAAGGATATATAGAAAATGCCCACTAATAGTTTGAAAGAAAATTCTGAAGGAAAAATAAAAGGAAAAACATACTGAGGATGAAGACTAGTATAGACCTCATAAGATATATCACAAATAACTATTACTATGAACTAGTAATTATTTTATTTTTCTTTACTCACCTTACCCATGAAACAATACATCCAACCATGAGTAGGGCAGCCACCCTTTCCCAATCCATGAGAGTTATTTATCATTCAATATTGAGACTTCTTTCTAAATTCCTTCTTACTATGACATTGATTATTGATATTGAGAATTATTACTGATTATGCACAAAACTTTTGTTGAATTGAGCACAAGGATACTGAATTCTTATCTTTAGTCTTCATTTCTGTATCACCACCCCATGCTAGTTTTGTGCACCATTTCCCTTATTAACACTTATCTCTCTTCTTTGCTCTCCATCAAGAATCTCGCCACACACAATAGATGCTATTATGGACAATATGTAGGCACATACCTTATGAGACGTTGTATCATCACCACTAATACCAATAACCTCTGCTCCTGCTTTCTTAAACTTTTCATAGAAGTCTCTAAATGCACAAGCCTGCACCCAAATTTCAATTGGTTACATGACATTCCCCAATCCGTACTTCATGTCCAACTACACAGCAGAAATTGCAAACCATTCTCAATAAAAATGATTTATTATTATTATTATTCAAAGCCTGAAGTGGCTGAAGAGTTTGTAACAGCATAGCGAAAACAGCAAATAACAACAGCATGACTGCTTAAAAGAACCAACAAAGAACATCATGGCATAGACAACTAAAAAAACCAATAATAAACATGACTAAGAAACAACATTGTGAGCACAAGTTAAGGGCAGCATAAAATTTCTTTCAAGTTTAAGTGTAGTGTGAGTTGGAAACAAATGGTATTGCAGGTAGATCAAAAGAAAATTGGACAGCAACTAAACAAAAAAACACTAGTTTTAGCATTTGAATACTGTACAGAATTCTGTAATTATAAACATTACAATTAGGGATTGGGGAAACAAGAAAAACAGGAGAGATAAGGAAAAAAGGAAACCTGTTTGGTGCAACCAGGGGTTTCATCAGCAGGATAAAAGTAGACAACAACAGGCTTCCCCTTGAATTGAGACAAGCTCACCATCTGCCCATCTTGATCCTTCAACTTGAAATCGGGCGGAATACTTCCTTCAGTCAGCTGCATGAATTCATTTCAAAAAGGAAAAGATGGCCATGATTTAGATAACAAAGTTACAAAGACAGATGATCGAATTGCAAAGATGAATGGTACCTTGGCAGCAATGGCTGGTTTCGATTTAAAGCTACGGGAAGAAAATGGGGAGAAAAGAGAAGGCTGTGAGAGTTTGAGTGTAACGAGTTGGAATTGCGTTGATTTGTGGGTAATTGAGAAGGTTTGATGAGGGTAGTGTTTTGGGGTTTGGGTTGCAAGTGCAAAGAGAAAAGAGTGCTTTGGGAGAGAGACGAAAGCCATTGAAGGACACCTGCTTCTGAGGTATGGAGCTTGAGCTTCTCAAATCTCAAGGGTTGGTTTTGTTCGTAAGTTTTTGGTTTGTGGGGGAATGGGAAGCAGAGGATGATTCGGGAAGAAGTGAGAGGGACAGATGAGAATGTGTTTCTAGCGTGGATGGATGAAGGCCAGGCAAGCAGTGTTCCCCTGTCAATTATGTGCTTTGGCACTCATCCATCATTCTCAATCGAAACAGAAAAATAAATGATAGGACGAAACAAAAAATTGTTGGAAGCTTTTAGTACCTCCGTCCCAAAATGTTTGTCCGTTGACTAAATTTTGACTGTTAATTACTCATAAATTATAACGAATTAAAATATGAAATCACTACCATTAGAAAGATAATTTGCTAAAGATTACAATGACGTTAATTTTATATTGTAACTCATTATAATTTGTGACTAATCAACGGTCAAAATTTAGTCAACGGACAAACATTTTGGGACAAAGGTAGTATGTTTTAATAAATACTAGTTGACCATGCCCGTGCAAAGCACTGTATGTTAAATGATTGTACTACCTCCATCTCTAAATAATTATTCTTTTGTTTTATGTATTATTACCTCCATCTCTAAATTACAATGAGTTACAATATGAAATTATCACCATTACAAAGATATAGTACTAAAAGTTATAATAATATTAATTTTATATTGTAAATCATTGTAATTTGTGAGTAATTAACAATTACAGTTTAATTAAATGGACAATTATTTAGGGACGGAGGTAGTACATGGTATATGAGAAACGCGCTTAAAATGTACTACCTCCATTTTTATTTATCAGTCATCTAAGAAAATTGTGTTAAAACTTTGATCGTTAATATCTAAATTTGTATAATGATTCATTATATAAAATTGATGGCATTAGATTCATAATGAAAAATACTATTAAAAAAAGTATAATATTATATTTTTATAAAAAATTTATATTAAATATTATATATTAAAAATTGATAGGCCTTAAAAAAATGGTCCAACACATGTCAAGCACCCAATTCAATACTACCAATTCTATGTCAGTGTTCGAATTACAATTAGAAACAGAAAAAGAAACGAAGAGGCACATGTCCACAGTTGAGGAAGCAAAAAACAAAGGAAAATCATAAAGAAAAACAAAAAGGAAAATTACCAACCAAGCAAGCACATCATCAGGCTGCAAAAGAAATTTCACAACAAAGTGGATATCCTCTTTTACTATATAGTAAAGGATAATTGTACTACCTCCGTCCCGTCCATTTATCTCATTTGGAAGGACCAATACATGTTGAAAATTGAGGAAAATTTTTTTTGTAATCTATCTTAATTATTCTTATTTTAATTGAAGATAATAGTTGTTGGAATTGTAAAAAGTGATAAATAAATTGATTAATTAGGGTAGAAAAGGAATTACAGTTATTTGGATTGTAAATAGGACAAATATTTTGGGACAAATAAGTTAGGTAAATGAACAAATAATTTGAGACGGAGGTAGTATTAGCATTAGCAAAAATTTGTCCGATTCAATCATTCCAATAACTTTTTAATAGTTTGGTAGAATAATGACCAACATAAATGTAAATCAAAATAAAAATTTAATTTAAATAAAATTTAAACTGATTTCTTATTTAAATCAACTAATTTTACGACATCAATAGCATTGTTAATCTTAGCGCTGGCAAAAATTCAGGTTCGGGTAAATTTGGGTCGGGCAAATTTGGACAAAAAAACATGTCTAGGCCCGGTTTTATTTCGGGTCGGACAATTCGGACGAAACTAAATTTGGGTCGAAATCGGGTTCGGACAATAGAAAAAGAGAAATTTTATGTTTGAATATTCATTCAATTCGTTCAGTATCAAAATTCGGACGAAAAAATTTATCTCCAGACCCAGTTTTTTCAGGTCGACAATTTAGGAATTCCGCATCGGACAAAATTTTGCTAACTCTAATTATTAACATTCCCTTGAGGATGACACAATCAATATCTACCCCTTTTCTTCCGTCAATAGTTCATAAGAATATATATTAGATTAATTTTACTAATCTTCTAATTTATTTTTTTCCTAATATATGAAATTATAATTCTTTTTAATTTAACATCCACATGAATGTTTTAATTTTTGAGATAAAAATTAATAAAATTTGTAAATGCTAATATTTATTAAGATAATTAATTGTTAGATTGAATACAGATATGTGCCTATTGGTTCAAATAGATTCAGGTTGATACATATTAGTGCAGGTGGGAGGTAAGTACAAATTAGTGTAAATTCATGCAAGATAGTATAGATAAGTACATGTAAATAAATGTACAAATTGATGAAGGACCTAAAAACACCTGCTCTAAGTGCGGAGTTTCTCGAATTAAATTGCCCTTATACTTGTCCACAATGTCAAAAGTACCCTTAAAAATTTTTCAGTTAAAAAATGCCCTTGTAATTGAGAAAATGAAATTAAAATACCCTTCAGTGACTGGTAAGCTGTTATATCAATAAAATTATATTTTTATTTTTTCATCTTTTCCCCCTAATTTTTTTCATCATCATCTTCTTCCTTTCATCAACTTCTTCATTCGCTAAACCCAACCACCACCCATCACCACCACCACCACCACTCTCTCTCTTCCCTTTCAATCTTCCCCTCCTTTCTCTCTCCTCCCCTAACTCCTCCCGTCCTCCCAATCCCCTTAAACACCCCCTCCCCTCCTTAGCCTCAACAACTGGTCCCTAGAGCTACTATTCCACCACCACCAACGGCAAACATGTGTGAAGATGGTGGTGCAAGTGGAAAGAGAGGGAGAAGAGCAGCAAATGGAGGTGGAGGAGGAGAGACAGAAACACATGGTGATGCAAGGTAAATACGAGTTGGGGAGGGTGTTAGGTTAGGGTACCTTCGCTTAAGTCTACCAGTCCTATATATGGTCCGCTTTTACTTCACCTAGCTCATTTTCGCGGTTGATTTCTGCCACAACTGAGGTATCTACCATCAAGAGCTCCAGCTCCAGAACTTGCTCGCCTAGACAACCAAAGCAACCTCAAGATCACTGATTTTGGTCTGAGCATATTGGCAAAGCAACAACAACAGCAACAGGAGCAGGTGCTCCACACCAACTGCGGCATAGGAGGTTGTGAGCAAGAAGGTAGCTCTAGGTGTTGGTAGTTGAGGCAGAGAGGGAAGGGTTTGTTTTGGGGGGGAGGGGGAGTGGGAGGAGTTAGGAGAGGAGAGAGAAAGGAAGGGGAAGGTTAAACCGAAAGAGAGAGAGTGGGTGGTGGTGGTTTTATGGGGTAAAATTGACGGATTCCTAGCCACCTGTGGCGGCAACGACGGTGGTAGTCACGGTGGATGAGAGGGGTATGGGGAGGAAGATTTATTCACATATTCATATATATCTAATTAATCCTTGTTTTTTAATTCATCAAGTGCTAATATATTTTTTTAGGGAAACCAAAATTTCATTGCTAATGGATCAAAGGCTTTTCCCGTACAGTAATTGACCAAACTCGTACAAGGAAATTGTCCACCCACACACCACTACTCCTACTTATTATACTAATCTGGGCTAGCTCATGGGCTGCCTTATTACAACATCTTTTAGCAAAAACAAACCTAATATCATCAAAAAAACTTATCTCCTGTAGACAACGTGGATGATTCTCCCAATATGGATTTTGGGTCCTGTCCTCCTTTTTAAATAGTTGATGATGTAGAGACAATATGATTCTACAAGCAGATTTTTAACCCCCATGCTACACACCATTTTTAATCCACACCTCACAATTATTACTTTCATGTTTTGTGCCGCCCATGCACACTCCACATAACAATTCGCCATCTGTCGCACCCCTCGGCCCTCACTATCTCCGAAGATGCCACCCCATCCTCCACATCCATTTTGCGCTGCCGCAACATCGGTGTTGAGCTTCGTAAATCCATCTGGGGGCGGCTACCATTTTGGTTCTATCTCCTGTCCACCTTCACCCCTACTCCCTTTCTTCTGTGTCGTTACAAATTCGTGATGGAAGCTCAGTGATTTTTCAACTACCGACTGGGGGCTCTACACTCTCCTTTCGAAGACCAACCAATTTCGGCCTTTTCGAATTCCCCAGCAGATCGTCATCACCAAGCCCCTTTCCACTTCATCCAGGGATTTAAGATAGCTCTTAAGCCAGTTTCCAGCAAACTGTTCAAATCTGGTCGTTGTGTCCACTCTGGCTAGGCTAGTTCTCCAAATGAGCTGAGAATTCTGATAGTCCAATAAGAGATGGTCAATACCTTCGTAGCTTTCACCACATTTCGGGCACATTGGATCAACATCCACCCATCCTCACTAGATTAACGCAAGTAGAAAAAGCAACTTTGTACAATTGCCACATTAGGTGCTTGACTCGCATTTGATGTCCATATAAGCTCCCAATCCCCGTTCTCAAAGGATGTCGAATCCCCCACTTCAATTCTCTTGCATCTTTGGGTAGTTAAGGTAAGGTAGTACGCCGTCCGTATAGAGAAAACCCCCTCCTTAGTGAATTTCCAAACGATATCGTCACTCACTTGGGATTCGACCATGGGAATTGCTCTCACCTTCTGGGCCGATTCTCTTCCCAGGCACAACTCCAACATATTCACATTCCACCCCCCACTGTCCGGATTGATTAGCTCCACGACTTTTGCATCTGGCTCAAGGTAGCTTGGGTCCACGTTCACCATATTGCCGAGAACATTTGAGATCCGCTTATCCCCCTAGATTCGGTTGCTCCTTCCAGCCCCTACCCGCCAAATACTACCCTCCTGGAGAACATCGTGTGCGCTTAGGATACTTAGCCAAACGTAGCTAGGGTGGAAGCCCAATTGAACCTTCATAAACTTTGTTCTTCTATAATATCTTGCTTGGAAGACATGAGCCACTAGAGATGTTGAATGTTGGATCAATCTCCACCCTTGTTTTGCCAGTAGATAATATTAAAGCACCTAAAATCCCTGAAGCCCATTCCTCCATACTTCTTTGATTTGCACATTGTATCCCATCGCATCCACTTGATACCTTTCCCTGCCACATTCTGTCTCCACCAAAAGCTGCGGCATGCCACTTCAATTTTATCACAGATCGAGTCCTGCACATCGAAGCATAGAATCATATATGTAGGCATTGCTTGCACAACAACCTAGAGAAGCACTTCACGCCCCACCTTGGACAAGTGATTCTCTTTCCACCCTTTTAGCTTCTGACAAACCATTTCCTGGATGGTTGCAAAAACTTGTTTTTTTGACCTGCCAATATATATTGGCAAGCCGAGGTACTTATCATGGGTTTCCAACGCCTTAACTTACAATCTCCCAAGGAGCACTATTTTTTGTTGTTCGGTCACATTTCGATAAAAGGAAACCTTCGACTTATCCAGGTTAATTGATTGTCCAGAAGCTCATCAATAGATCTGCAGGATCTGCCATACTTGGTCCGCTTCTTGGCTCGTTGCTTTAACAAAAAGTAAGCTATCATTTGCGAATAAAAGGTGGGAGATAGCTAGAGCCCCTCGAGCCATTCAAGTGCTAATTATGGATGAAAGAATCACTAACTTTTCTTTAACTGGTTAAACTGATTGTAATAGGTTACATGGAGAATTTTGACAGAATTAACAAACTTAAGGACATTTTATTAACATGAAAATTTTTAGGGCCTGCTTGGGAGAGGGGTATGGGGGTTAGGAGGGGTAAAGGAGGGTCCTTACTCCTCCTTACCACCGCTTGGGAAGAGAGTGAGAGAGGGTAAGGGAGGGTGAGAGGAGTGAGGTTTACACCCCTCTACCCCTCTTAATCCTTATTTTTTTAACACCCCAATTTGAGATGTAAGCAAGTGTTCAATTAAGCTATAATATACCTACAATGAGAAATGACCATAATAACCTTAACCCTAATTGAATTACATATAATATGAAAGGGTAAATATGTCAATTAACATTTTACTCTTATAAACTCTTCAAATTGTTCTCCAAGCAGGAGTAACTAGTTTAACCTTATGAATCCTCCGATATCTTACCCTCCTTTACTCCTATGAACTCCTGCTCTCTATTTTTTTGACAATTTAATCCAAGAACTCTGCAAGTGCGTTGTCTCCAGACTCTCAACTGAGTCAACTCTCATGGGACGCAGTCGCACCTTTAAAACCCTAATTTCTTAAAACATTCGACTTTCTAGTTTCTAATATGTAAAGAAGGGTTCTGCGTTTTGAGAAATGGAGGGTGTTCAAAGCGCATTCCGTAAGGTTTCACAAGATGCCAAGCTTGGAGGCTCTTCTTCCTATTTCGACCGGCCTTCTGCACCACCACCACCGGAAACTTCATCGTCTCTGTCATCTGGAGTGTTAATTACTCGTCCTCCAAGGTAAATGCACTATATAGTGCTTGCAATTTTCTGAATTATCCTTAAATCAGGCATTCTTTGTTGACGATTTCAACTGGGAAATATGTTAATCTAGGCATGGTTTGTCTCTGTATAAGGTGGTAGCCGTACTTCCAATCTCTGTGTTGTTAGGAAGAAATTAAAGAAAAATAAGTTCTTTGATAGCTGAAGATAGTGTTAAAATGTCGGCGACAATGGTGTCGAGTGTGTTCCTGGCACTTCGCATTGCTTGGCCTGAGGGAATTGAATTGACAAAGGGCATTTTGATGTTAGACTTCCACAGCTGTAGCCTAAATCCTGCAGCTTTACTATGTTGTAAGTAGTTGGCTATGGATATTTTGCTGATGGAGGTGATTAGTGGATGTCACTTAAGTATGCCAAGCAAGAGAAGATTTTCAATGAAGAATGGGTTTGATTGAGGGAGAGGGTGGGAGAAATGGGTGTGATATACTTAAAGAGAGAGACCCTGATCATGCTTAAGATCTTAAGGAAGCATGATGCACTTTTGGTTATGTAGTTATGCTATTAAATTGAGGATATACGGGTGTTGAAATGTACTTTAGCATAACTGCATTAAAGGCTATTATATGGGTTCAAGAATTTTGTATAGTGCCAAGGTTTTCATAAACCACAGGAGAGAAGGAATTGCCAAACCTTAAAATTACAAGTGTTAGCAACGTTCAAGACCAAAGCTCGATGACTTCTATGTATCATGCTCTAGGCTAGATAAATTTTTCTAAAGGTCTAGGTTGAAAAAGCATGTTTGTAGAATGGTAGCACAAAAAGGCCTAACAAACTAAGGAATATAAACAAGTCAAATAAAAAATACTCCCACACCTCCACACCCCCTGCGTGATTATAGGACTAAGATACTATAAGAAAACAAAATTCTAGTTGGAGCTACATGACTTGTAGTTTAAACCCTATCACGATCGTGCTTAGAGATTTTGGCACATGGAGAAGATTGAGAATATTGTTAAGATATATAGAGAGATTCTACTCTTGTCTGATCATTCTTTTCGACTAATGTGTGCGCCCTTTGGTGTCGTGTCTGGCAAATAACCATAGAGATAAGATGTAAGATGTAAGCACTGGTGAAAGATGAGGATATGATGAAACCCCTGGTTGTGTTGCCTTTTTATTTTCCCAATAGTGAGAAGGTGCTTACCTCTTGTCTTTGTTGCACTGTATCAAATTGTCATACAAATATAGTTTTGGAATTCATTTCATGTCTGGGTGTCCTTTCTTCCCTCCCCCCTGGGGGTGCTTTGTTAGACAATTCTTAAAATTTAGATATTCGAGAAGAAGGATGATATCTTAGATTTGGTCACACCCATGCAACTATTGATGCACATGTCAGTTTAGATTCAACAGTTATTCGAAATTTTTTCCTACATATTAGTTTTGGCCAAAATGAAGGTTCGAGAGTCCATTTCCATATTTTAGTGTCTAGTTCCTAACATGAGGATCGCCTTTGTGCAAGTTTAAGTGGATTAGTAGTTTCTTGTTTGAGTGTAAAAGAATTGTCGTTAAAAGTATGAACGGCAGCCTTACTAGGTATTAGGATTGGAAGTTAAGGTGATTGACACTTTAGTTGTTCAAGGTTTAATACCTCCATCAAGTATTATTTGTTGAATATTAGAGTTGAGAATGCAGGCCTTTGTTATATTTGGTTTTGCGGTTGAGATTGATCTGTATGATTGACTAGTTTCGATATTGACCGAGTAGAAGTAGAGACTGTCTGCGGTGGAGAAGGATTTCATGATGGATGTACAACCCCAACAGGAAAACATGATTCCAAATGAAGTAATTTGAAGGGTTTAATAAAGCATATTAATTATACGACGTGCAGGATAGGAAGAAAAGAAATCCAAGTGAAAAAAGATAAATGAAACAAAATGAAAATAGATGCTATATACACAATTATCATCCTTCTACTTCCATGCCACATAGCTTCCATGCATTCAAGCTCACAAAATTCTCAACGCATAAGCGAGGAACCCTTGCTCAATCAACATGTGGATGTAGGACGAGCAAAGAAATGACATCACTAATGGGAAAGCAGGCACTGTGAATAAGTATTCTCAATGCAGGCAAGCAACCTCCAAAGAAATCTAGCAATGAAACAGTAGGTAGGGGGGGGGGATCAACTCACAATCATGGGGCATCACTTAGTCCCGGTGGGTTCGAACTTCCTATTCGAAGGGGTTGGAGGTGGAATCCACCCAAAAGGAGCGGTGGGGCTACCTTGGTGCAAGTAGCCATAGTAGACGTCAACCATTTGTTAAGCTTGATGCCGAATGGAGTCCAATTGTTGCTTCATGAACTCCATAATACTGTTACCGCTCCAAACGGTCTTCATTTTTACTTTGTTTTAATTTGCTCAGGATGAGCAAAGCCTTAGTGCAGGGTATTTTTGTTAGGTTTCGAATCAAGTGTATTTTATGCGCTTAAATTAAGAGTTGACTTGTTTTTATCTCTAGTTTATGGTTAGTTATTATTGTCATACGCGTTTTTTGGTTTCGTGCAAGAAATAAAGGAATAGGGGCCAAAAAGGCAAGTTTGGATGTTTTGGAGCTTAGGAACCAAAGTCGGAACGTCAAGATCAAATTCTAGTGAGATAGAGACCAAAGGGTGAATCCGGGTCAAAAAGTAAAGGCAAATAGCAGTGACGGGTGCGACTCATAAGGTCACAACCATGGCTAATGAGGCAAAGAAGCAGTATTTTGGAGAACAGCTTGTCACGACCGTGATGAGCATTGAGCAAGGTTACGCTTGTGACAATCCAATATCGCGCCTATGACATTCTGTTGTTCAACCTGACTATATACACTCCCTCTTAGTTGAATATGGGAGTTATGCTTAGTTTTAGGGTTTTAGTCCTTCCCCTCTTTCTCTCTATAGTTTTTACAGTTTTGTATGCACATTTATGTTTGAATGGGAACTTAAACTCTTCCTCTTTAAAGCCGTTAGATTTTGTGGATAGTTTGTTTTTTGGATGCACATAACTGTGTATGGTGCTAGCTGAGCATCAGTTCCTTTAATCCTATCATTAATATTTCCCATAAAAACATGCACATTTGTGTTTGAATTTAATGCAAGTTTGAGTTTTTGTTGCAATTTTTCTCATTCCTCTCTTTAATGCTTTGCGTTATTTTGTTTTTACATTTTAAAGCACTCTCATAGTTCCCATTTTCCCACACCCATTTTCGTGAAGAGGATTAAGGTTTCTCAAAATCTCCTCTTAAGTGATGTTTTGGAAAATTTTAGTAATATAAATCACATTTGCTTTCTTTACTTTGAAAGACTTTCAATTCAAGTGCAACTTCTACATTCAAGAGAGAGAGACCTGGATCATGCATTAGATCTTAAGGAAGCATGCTGTGCTTTTGGTTATTTAGTTGTGCTATTGAATTGTGAATATGGGTCCGCTATTAAATTGTGAATATATGGGTGTTTGTCCTTAACGGAAACTACATTAAAGGCTATTATATGGTTTCAAGAAATTTGTATGGTATTGTGCCAAGGTTTTCGTAAACTACTCGAGTGGAAGAATTACCAAGCTTTAAATCATGAACGTTAGCAACCATCAGGACTAAAGCTCGATTGCTTCCATTTATCATCCTCTCGGCTAGTTAAACTTTTCCAAAGGTCTTAGTTTGAAAAAGCATGTTTGAAGTTCAAAAGGTCTAACAAGTGAAGGAATATAAACAACTAAAATATAAAATACTCTCTTATGATATGATAATATCTTAAATATCCTAAATATGTCAAAATATAACTATGAAATAATATGAAAATATGAAAATACATTATAGTTGTAACTATCGGTATATATCTATATTTTCTAAATTCTATCTTTTACTATTACTATTGTTCATTCTCCTTTGGTATGGAAAAACTCGTTCTCGAGCTTGTGGAAGGTAGGAATGAAGGAAAGCCAGCAAAGAAACAACATATTTTAGTTCGCCATTGAGATGAAAAAAGGGAGTTATGCAACTTTTCTAAGAACAACAGTGACTATAGTTGGTACAATACCTTGCAAACAAGATCTTTATGAATTCATCAAATTGGGAATTCCCACTACTGCAGGCACGAGTGGTCTAGTGTCCGAGGCAACTCTATTTAGGACGAGACAAAATGGGCGGGCACAAGTGGTCTATGTCTGAGCCGATTGATCAGAGGGCGACTACTTCACTTATTAAATCAGCATTATCTCGTAATGGAATGGGATAGAAGAACTCGAAGCGCTGGCGATATAGGGTCGGTTTTGCATTTTGTGTTGTGGACCATTCTCTAGGTTCAAATTCTGGACATTAAAATCCATTGAAACCAGGCAAGAGTGCAATACCTTTCATCCTTGATCATAGGCAACTTGTTGAAATTCCCTCTGTAGTGGAACACTTCGAAATTCGCTCCATAAGCTGCCACAGTACGGTCATGGCAACTTTCCATTTTCCTCATGGCTTTGTGTAAGTTTATCAATAGATGAAATAATTTGTTATCAAGGAATGTTCACTAGTCTCCAGCATGTGCTTGCCATAGTTACTCCGGGACGAGAGTTGATATGGTATGTGGAATGTGAACTCGGACGGGGACACAAGCTAGATTAACGGGAACTAGGACTAAAGATAAAATAAGAAAACAAAATTCTAGTGGAAGCTGAATGACTTGTAGTTTAAAATACATAGAGAGATGCTACTCTTGTCTGATCATTATTTTTGACTAATTTGCGCTTTATGGTCTCGTGGCTGGTAAATAGTCACAGAGATAAGAAGTGAGCTGTTAGCACTGGTGAAAGATGAGGATATGAGGAAACCCCTTTGTCGTGTTGCCTTTTCTTCCCCTCCCAACTGTGAGAAGGTGATCACCTCTTGTCTTTGTTGCACTGTACCAAATTTTCATACAGATAGAGTTTTGGAATTCACTCGGTGTTTGGCTGTCCCTGCCCCCCCCCCCCACACCCACCCCCCGGGGGGGGGGGGGGGGTGGTGCTTTGCTGGACAATTCTTATTAGATATTCGAGAAGATTGATGGCATGTTGGACTTGGTCACACCCATGCAACTATAATGCACATTTAGTTTCAGATTCAACAGTAATTTTTAAAATTTTTCCTACATATTTGTTTTGGCTAAAATTGCTATTGCCTTTGTCTTTGTGTACGTTGAAGTGGATAGCTAGTTTATTGTTTTGAGTGTAAAAGAATTGCAGATAAAAGTATGAATGGCAGCCTTACTAGGTATTAGGATTTGAACTCAAGGTGATTGATGCCTTAGTTGTTTAAGGGTTAATACCTCCATCAAGTATTATTTGTTGAATTATTATTAGAGCTGAGAGTGAAGGTCCTTGTTATATTTGGTTTTTGTGATTGAGGTTGATTTTTATGATTGACTGGTCTAAATATTGAGTGAGTAGAAGCAGAGACAATGTCTGCGGTGGAGATGAGGATTACATGATGGATGTATAGCCCCAACAGGAAAACATGATTCCAAATGAAATAATTTGAAAGGGTTAGGCATGAATAAGGCATATTGAAGACAAGACGTGCACAATCAGAATTAGACATTTCAGTTTGTCTTGTCCAATTAGGTAATTACAAATGTTGCCATAGCCGTGCTTCAAGGGTGGGGGCTCTAAAACCTAAAGAGAATCCAACCATATGATCATTAGACATGGCTTTGCCTAGTTGCTCGTCTCAGAATATCTGCCTCTTGATAAGACTCTGTTGACCTGGAATTTATACACGTAATACTACCGCAAATGCCCAGTCTCTCTGCCCTTCATGCTGTTAATGACGTCTAATGAGATTCCTTCATGTACTGACATCCATTCTCTGTTTTCTTCGTTCCTTTTTGATGTCTTGTTTACTTTTAGACTTTGGCTTCTTTCGTCCCCCTTTCTGAAAAAAGGTATTTTGATGCTCCTAAACATTTTCTTCTCTCGTTTTGCCCTAACACGAAGCTTGGGCCTGCCTGCTATACTTCTCAGACAGTGGGTTTATGTTAGTACCTTCCGTAGAACATCATGTCAGACAGCTCATATTCTGGATGACCAACCACAAGGATATGATCACCCAGCGCTTTGTCCCATGATTAATTACATGGTTAGATTTGGGTTTTTCCCCACCGCTCCCCCGTCCAAAAAAAAAAAAAAAAAATCAAGAAAATTTTTGTGCAGACATTTCAACTTGTTGTCCATGTACTAAATACTAATGCGTGAATGGACAAATACGACTTGTAAACAGTGGACAAAGAGAATCCTAGTAACACTAGATCTCAATGTTCTCTTGAAAATTTGAACTACGTATTCTTTTACCTATTGGAACTCAAAACCGTTATTTTTTTTTCCTATTTTGTTGTCTGAAATGCAGACAATGGGTGACAATAGGGACGTGCTCAAAGCTGTGTGCAGTTTGCTTTGTTGCCGGGATATTTGTGGGCTACACTTTGAAGCGACGAGTCCGACGTTGGCTCTCTAGTATCCTGAGGAGATTGAAGGATGACTGAAGGTTTTCCAGCTCCCTTGTGATGCAACCCAAACAGATAAATTCAGCAGTTTTGTTCATGGAGTCGGTCAATGCAACTTGTTTTATGTTTGCTGCATCTAAAGACACCAGAAATTCTATTTTCATGACAGATTGTGCAGCTTCTTGTATTGACCAGCTCTTAATTTTACCCAATTGGTTACTTACTGCCTGTTATTTTTTGAGTGGTAACTGGTAAGTCCCCTTTTCCTCTCTCTTTCCCCTTCCGACATTTTTTTTCTTTTTGAAATCGAAAATGATAAATGTCTTGTGCAAGGCACATATTTTGTGTCTTATTATTATAGAAAACCTATATATTTGTAAATTAAATCGGAAAAAAGTTACATGATTGACTTCTATAACTATAATAATATATATAAATATAAATATAAATTGTATAAAATCACACTTTTATCTATATTTTTTAAAATTTACAAAAAGGCGTCTCAAATGTGCCCAACGGATAGTGTTCATTCGTTAGGGTGTCAATTTTAATTGTTGGCGTAGCCAACATATTTCAAGCTTCTTATAATTGATAATTATTAGTATCTGTCAAAACAAATTGGGGTTAAAAATGATAATAAATATTGATTTTATAAGGAACAAGACACTTAAGCAAGATAGCAGTGTCTTGCCCCAAGATACGTATCATTGCCCTTTGAAATATGCTGTTTCTTATCAACTCTTTAGAATTTCGTATTCCTCACCTCTTTTAGAATTCCTTTAGAATCTTGCACTCTTTCTCACTCCTTTCTATTCCTTACACTTTTTCAACATTCCCATCTTTAGAAATTTCCAGCATAGAATGATGGAAATTTCTCTCCTTCCTGCATGTTTTGAAATTTCCTACTCTTTTGCACTCAGTATTTTTTTTTGACAGAATACTGATTAGTCATTAACAGAATTCAATTCTTCCTATGCCTTGGCTTTGGGAAATTTCTCAGTTCTTGCCTATTATTTCCGTCCCTTAGCCGCCATTCACCTGTGAAAAGAACTGGCAAATGGCAATGAGAACCTTTATTTGTTGATTATGGCTCCATTTGGAATTAGACCTAACAGAAGTTGACCCGACTAGGAGATTGAACCGAACCCACCCAAAAGTTTAGGGTTAGATATGAAATTTTCAAAGCTAAAGCGTAACTAAACCTAAAACGGAACACAACCCGAAATTACCCCTGCCCACCCGAATCGACGGTTTGTTTAGAATATTAAGTCTCAGTCAGATGCTTGAGATGGGTCTCTTTTTGTTGTTCAAATTAATATCTATTTGAGGTATATATGTTAACCATCAAGTCCAGCCATTCAATTCACCTTCCAAGCAATGTTTGTGGTAGCCAACGACTCATACATGCATGCACGTCTCTGTGCTTTCTTTACATTTTTAAGCAGACCCTTCAAAATAGACCATAAAATACAATACAGATTCCAGTTGTATATGAAGTTACACAAAATGTACGACTAGGATGTCTCTGAGACATGAGTTCAGCTCGGATATCCTGAATTTACCCTTGTAATGGAAAACAAAAGCTATCAAAAAATGAACATTCAGGTATATGCGAGATTATGCAAAGCCTATACAGTCTTGTTTGTAGTAGCCTTATTGATTTATTATCATGGTAAAATGTCGATAGATATATTCCCCTCATCCCATACAAGTTTTCGTTGTGCAATTTGTTGGATATATTTACAAGCTCTCCCGAGATGGAAGTGATGAACTATAAGGTGTATTAATCACATGCACAAATTTCAAACCGAGTGAGGCAGTCTAAGAAACATCTGGTTACAATCAAGGGCAACCTTTTCCTTTTTTTTTTTTTGTGTGTGTGGGGGGGGGGGGTATGTTTGAGTTAGGTTAATACCCAGTAAGTGTATTTTAGTTAGTTAGGTTGTCTTTAACTAAAACTGCTCTTTGTGGAACTCGAACCGTGTAGTTGTTTTGTGCGTCATCTCATGTGATAGTTTCTTCAACTCCTTTGCTAACACCGGCCTTCCGCAGTAGAACACCCCTGCAAAATACGAGGCAACACTTGAGCTATTGCGCGCACTGTTTCTAACCTAAACAATAGTAATAATAGTAGTAATAATTACTTAGTTACTTACCTACTGTGCAATTCGGACGCTTTTTAGCTATTTTGGCGAACACTTCTTTCCAATTCGGTCTTGCGAAGTGTGTTTTCACCTGTGGAATATGAGCAGGACAGTCAGGCCAAAGCAATACTTGTTGGGAGTTGTTTCGTTTATTAGCTGATATTAGTAATTATCATACTTGTTAATGACGACATTAGGAGGTGATGGGGAAGTCTTACCCGGGTGCCTGATAAGATATCAACGCCATACTTGGCATGATTCAGAGCTTGAACCATTGTTAACAGAGTTGATCTTGCATCACCTTCTTCATACACGCTTGTCAGATAGTTGTGCATCTCGATTAAGCCCTGTTTTTGATCCAAAACTTATGATAACTGATATCTTCAACTTCCAAATATGATTCGTAGATCTGTTAGAACATTTACCTTATAATCCAATTCTGCTACTTCGTCCATGACCCCTTTGAACCACTCGAAGGACCCTGGTTCCCTAGTAACCCAGTAGAAATGAGCATTTTTAACCCTCATCGCCCTTGAGTTCCCACTTTGTGCTGTATTCAACGATGCGAAACTGCTTAGGCTGTCATATGATGTACTCAAATCTGTGTTGGACGAGTTCTAAAATTCACCCGGATCAAACAAAACAATCGAACTTAGCTTAGATCCTCAGTTTAACACGAGCAATTTATGCCAAAGTAGACAGATTAAACATACTGTTGCTGCTCTTGCATTGTTCAGAAGATCTTTGAGGATGCTTATAAAGGGTGTTGCTCCGATTCCCAGCCCTACTAGAAGCAACACATCATAGTGTTGGTAATGTTGTGCGGGTGCCCCATACGGTCCATCAACATACAATCTAGGCAAGCTGAGTTTTGGACATTTCATCAGTCCACGACGAATGATTTGTCAAAACGTATGTCAGAAATTGGATATTTTGTTTCGTTTTTCTTACCCTCCTGTTCGTTGAACGCCGGTTTCTTCATCAAATTTGAGTCGGCCTATAGAAGATGGCTGAGTTCTGCCTTGGGTGAAAACCCGTCTGAGTTCTTGTGTCCAGTCTCCTACAGTTCGTATGTGGACACTCAGGTAGTTGTCTCCTGGTGCCGATGTGATGGAAAATGGATGCCTAATTTGCCACTGATTTCGTTAAGCAAAATCCGACGTCCCAGCAAATTAGGTGTCAGTAAGGATTAGGGTTTTACCATTCAAATTTGGAAATGGCAGGACACTGTAGAAATATGTACTGCCCACTTTTGTACTTGAATCCTTGGGGTTTTGACATGGATATAGTGAGGGCATTGCCCGGAAGCTCAGCCACCTAAGAAGAAGAGAAGAGAAAACTGTGAATAATTTTGGTGCCTAATAAACTTAGCCCCAACAGTCGTGTATATTTTAGGAATTTTGGACTTTAATATACTGAACTTTTAAGGTATTGGATAATAATACACTGAACCTTTACCTTGGACAATAATACATTGTACTTTAAGGGGTGTTAGACGATAATGCACCCGAAAAGATTTTGACAGTGGTTGACTTGGTGGCTATCTTACGTGGCAGGCCGACCACGTAGGATCACCACCAATTCAGCCACCGCCGAAATTGTTCTAGGTGCATTATTGTCCAGCACCCCCCAAAGTACAGTGTATTATTGTCCAAAGTCAAAGTTCAGTGTATTATTGCCTAATACCTCAAAAGTCCAGTATATTAGCATCCAAAAACCCTATAATTTAACAAACTATACATACATAAATACCTTCAAGATTTTGACTGATCGAATTTCTGATCGACATGTTCTCAAGCTTCTCTCAACAAAATGGAGCATAAGGGGAATGCTGACATACATCCATGTCTGCAAACACTCAGCAAGACGAACAACGTAAGTTCATTAGCACCATTTCATTCACTTTTTGCTGAATTCATTCATTCATTCATTCAGTGTCAAAATAGGGTTGATCGAAGTTCATACGCTTTTGGCTTGCCAGTTGTTGGCGAGGAACAAGAAGAAGCCATGAATGATAAGCAAGACATAGACAAGGCCGAGGAGATGGTGAGAGTACCAAAACGCATTGTACCCTGCTAACCGGTTAAACGGTGCTGCTAACTTGACAGCATTTCTCCTAAACTTGCTCGTCGCTAATGTGAAGGATATTGCCATCAGGACAACCATGGCAATGCCGGTGACACCTTCAATGCCGGATAACAGGCCGACGTAAGTGGGCTTCTTGTAGTTGAAATCGGAAGCGATGAGTGCGAATTTCTCCGATGAAGAATTGATCAGCCGAGGAAAATCGCATGCCAGGTGATTCCCTGCGTGAAGGATCACCCCAACTACGATAGCGCATGCAATTGTCTACGTACATGTTAAAAACAAAAAACCTCCAGTTAATAAGAGCACTTAATTTTGTCAAAGTGTTTAGTGTTAAAATCACAGGAGATTTTAAAATAGTTGAAACTTTTAAACTATCATAAACTATAATTACTTTTAATCTTACTTTTAAAATTTCAAATTAATATATATTGATCAAAGTGATTTGTCATAACAAGTATTCAGATTAATTAAGATACTCTCTCTGTCCCAAATTATTTGTACACTATTTCATTTTTAGATGTCTCAAAAATTATATTGACTTTCTTAAAATGAAAACTTTTGTTTGATTGAAATTACTCCCTCCGTCCCAAATAATTTGTCCTAGTTTGACTAATGAGGTCAAATTTTATAAAACTTGACCGTTAATTTATCAAATTATACGTTGAGTTATCGTGTAAAAGTATTATTATTAGATTTGCGACGAAAAATACTTTCATTTAAACAAAATATTACAAGTCTTGCTAAGATAAAATGTAAAATATTAATAGTCAAAGTATAACACCGAAGACCGTGAAAAAGCAAAGGGGACAATTTATTTGGGACGGAGGGAGTATTAAATTATCCTTAGTTTGAATTTCAAAAGTATTTAAATATGAGAGGGAAAAATATAAATAAATTTAAAATTAAGGGTATTATTGGTATTTTATTTTGAATTGAGATTAGTTTGTTAGTTTTCCTTAAAATGCGTAACAAATCAAAGCGGAAAATACTTTGGCACCGAGGTAGTATAATTTTTTTTATATAAAATTTAATACTTTTAAGTAGATTATATCATAATCGATTTGTTTCAACATTGAAAAGTACGACTATAGTGATTCTACCTTAAAAGACCAAACCAATATATTGATCAAAAGTGTAATTTGTTGCAATAACTAATCGTGTTTATTTGAGACACAAATCCATTTAATGAATGAGATTTATTTTAGACAAATTAAATAACGCTATAGAATTTATGACTATCATAGTTGAAAATTAATTCAATTATGATAGAATGTTCACAAAATCACTCCGATAGGCAACTATCAGATTAAATTTTTGTTTGAACATTCAACTATTAGCTTAAATTATTGGTTGAATAGGTCGAAATATGCAGGTATTACCTTGTGGAAGTTAATGTTATCATCAAAAGGGATGCAAAGCCTAGCCCGAGTGGATCTTAACCAAGTGAGTGTATTCCTGGAAACAGGCAGAAGAATCAATGCCATATTGAGCTTCAATGTCTCAGCAGCCCCTTTGGCAGTGCAGAGGCAGTAACCCATGACTTGGAACGCGGACCGTCTCCGATACTGCAGGAACTTCCATACGAATAACGACGCCATAGCTACGAACCATAGGATCAGAATCCAGGCTCGTTGCCAGTGCTCCTGAATTGCACACTTTAAGGAGTTGCAAGCTCGTCTTGCTACGCTCCTGGGTCGTAAACTGCTCAAGTTTTGGCTCCAACGGGGACTTACTGTGCTGATTGGCCTGCTGTACTGCATGTACACGTCTCTTTGTAGCAGCAGCGCTTCCAACTGCCATAACTGCATGCCAAACATACCCATCTTAATTATTGTTAATGGGAAATTTGTAATATATATTACATGCACCTGGAGCATGTGCTCCGGGTAAATATGAGTGAACAATTACGTTATTAGAAGTGAACAACAGGTAGGTATGAGTGAACAATTATACTATTGAGAGTAAACAATAGGTAAATATGAGTGAACAATTATACTATTAAGAATGAACAATGATCGGACGGATCTGGAGCACATGCCCCAGGAGCATATAATAAATTGCAGGAAATTTGGACCTTAATATACTGATTACTGACTTTTGGGGTGTTGCATTGTAGTAAATCAACGTTTATTATTGGACAGTAATGTACTAACTTTTTAGACCAATTTATCATTAATGTATTAATAAAAATTTACTCGGAGGTACCTTAACTTTTAATGAAATGTTTTTTAGGTACCCCAACTTTTTAAAACTCATATTAGGGTACCCTTAGTTTTTGGGTTAGTAATTAGTAGGTGCTTTTCCGGTCATCAATTTAGTTAAGTGACCGAAATACCCTTGTTCTTCCATTTTTGAAGAAATATCCTTGAAGAAGAAAAATAAGGGTATTTTGGTCACTTAATAAAATTGATGGCCGGAAAAACACCAGATAATTAATAACCAAAAAAGTAAGGTTACCTCAAAATGAGTTTTGAAAAATCGGGGTACCGAAAAATAGTTTTCCCAAATATCGGAGTACCTCCGAGTAATTTTTTGATGTATTAACCTTTAGTGACAATGAATAAAATTTGACTTTAGTATATACCTACGTACGTCCAATTTTACTCATTTAGTGCAGTAATGACATTAATGATAAAAGGTTTAAAAAACTGGTATCCTAGTGACAAATGTTCAAGGTTTGCATATTAGTACAATTCGATACCTAAATGTTACCCCCTTCGTTCCATATTAATTGTCACTTAGTTGAATGTTACGGTCTCCAATATTATTTTTTGGTTGATAATTTTTTATATAATATATTTTATTAACAATTAAAATATTATACTTTTAGGATAGTATTTTTCAGTATGAATCTAATGGTAGTAATTTTATATAATAAATTATTACATATATTGATAAATTTATGATCAAAATTTTTAAAACTTGATTGCACTATTTTCAAAGACGATAAGGAGTATGAAACAAAGAGAATAACAAATTAAAGTCTAATATTCCTTGATAGTATATCAAAAAATTACTTAGGGGTACCCTAACTTTTGGTGAAATGTTTTTCTGGTACTCCAACTTTTAAAAACTAATTTTGGGGTACCCTAACTTTTATAATTAGAAATAATTAGGTGAATTTTCGGCCAATTATTTGAATTCGACGGTGAGTTTTAGGCGGGAAATTGATTAAGTGTTTTTGTGGATGAAAATGCCCTTTGTTTTCGTGAACGAAAATGATTTGAATCAATCGGAGTTTCACCGGAAATTCACCTAGTAATTTCTAATCCTAAAAGTTAAGGTACTCCAAAATTAGTTTTAAAAAGTTAGGGTACCCCAAAAATTGTTTCTTCAAAAGTTAGGGTACCTCTAAGTAATTTTTTTGTAAGTGTATAGGCACAAAAAGTTGGAATTGAATACAAAGAATATCCAGTTTATTACCTCAATGTAACCGAGGTTTTCGGTGTCTAGTTCTTCCATAATCAAATCTGCATATTCATTGGCACGTTCGTTCAATGAGGATAGTTTATTTGCAGAAGCACTCAGCTTTATCAACTGCAACCAGTTATGGAAAACCAATACAAATCAACAAACAATCGAAAGACATGTAATCAACTTTTGTAAATTAACCAATGATTCCACATTTCAACAAGACCAAACTTTTGTGGTTTGGTTGAGAAAAATTCCAAGGGGTTTAACATCTTATGAAAATTAGGTGATATCCAAAGAAATGTGAATTCAAGTTCTTTTATATTTTACCTCTTAATTTATATTTCATTCTTAAGAATATTCATACATAATTAAAGCCCAAAGCAATATAATTCGGCTTCCTGCAAAATTTTGTCCAACTCAAATATGGAATCATCAAGATTAGGAAAAAAATTAGGTATATTCATAAATTTTATCTGAATTTCAACATTGACCGACTTGACTGAAAAATTTAGACAACTTTTTTTTTTTCTGAAAAAAATTATTGTTTGCATCCAATTTGATCCAAATTTAATCACGTCCAAATTGTATGACAGGAAATAATAGATATTGAACATAAATTTCTTTGTCCAAATTTTAAAACCTTCCATAGTAACTTCATTAGATTTGGTAAAAGGATAACGCACAGTGGTGGATTTCGAATTCCAAATTAGGAGTGTCCAAGTAACAATAATGTTAAGTTTTAAACTTTATAGGAGTGTCCATTTAACATACTTATATTTTTTCTTTCCAAACAATATAAGGTAGTTAAACTTTTTCTTAGATCAGAGGTGTCCGTGGGACACCCCTATCAATCCGATCATGACGCACTAACATATAAATCAGCACATAAGCTTAATTAGGTTTGAAATTTTGAGTATATTGGCTAAAATAAGTATATGTAAGTCGATAAAATCGAATTGGATCGAAACATCAGTTAAACCTGAAAAGCACCCAATCCAAAAACTTAACCCGATCCATACGACAATACTTGAGCCAAATGATCCATTTTCCTACGCGACACCTTACAATTGATAAACCCGACCCAATCCAAAATTTAACCCGATCCATACGGCCATACTTAGACCAAATGATCCATTTTCCGATGCGACACCTTATAATTCATAACCATCGCACCATGAATAAGATAATGTATATTCAATGGCAAAACAGGATTAACAGACAAGATGAGGAGGTAATACAAGCAGGTAATACAAGCATTAGATTAGACCAAACAAAGGCCTTACCTTAAAAACAAATCTATAATGAGCTTCCAAGAGAACCAACCGTAAAATTTATGGCCATGAAGATTTAAACACTAATCTTTCAACTAAGAGAGCGTTTGGTAGAAATCCTAGGGAAATTCTTCGGAAGTCTTTCATGGGAAAGATTTCCCCGGAAAAATTTCCCTTATGCCCCTTAAGGGAAATTTTCCCTAGGAAATTGTATGAAATGGTGAGCCTGCCGTAAAATTTTTTCCATAGTCAACCTATTTCCTAACATGGAGAAATTAAGTCAACCCGAGAAAATTGACCATTTCCCCGGAGTTTTTGACTAACCAAACGCACCCTAATATGAAAAACTATTTAGTTTTGGGGTTATTGATGGTCAAACTTGATTTGACTAGTTCATCGACCCTTTTGTACTGTTGAATAGACTGGTCTCCTAATAACTCGACTCCGTAATGAGACTTTTTTTATTTTGGCACCGGCGGCCCGACCCACTTCACCCAATGAAGACATGACTCACTGCTTATCTCAAATTTTGTTAATTTTCGGTAAGTATTGAGAAAAAAGTATTAAAATTTACACTAGTATACCAAAATAATTTTTTTTTTTACTTTTGTTAGTTCTGCTAAATTTTAGTAAGTTTTTGCAAATTTAAATAAATTTTGGTAGAATTTGTTACAAAATTACGTACCCTTCTCATTTTACCAAACCATTTGACAGGCCAAGTGTTGAAGGATAACGCACTAGCTAGCTACTAAGACATAAATCAGCAAATAAGCTTAATTAGGTTTGAAATTTTGAGTATATTGGGTAAAATAAATATCTATACGTAGATAAAAGAAATAATTAAAAATGTAGAACACGTTGTAAATAACGATGTAGACAAAATAACAAACAGCTGGGAGACGAAAATAGGTGGGAGGCACATCATATATGGAAGAGGAAAACTACCTCTTGGACTTCGTCTCTTGTTATTCTCCCATCTGCGTTGCTATCAACCCTGTCACGACAAACATCAAATTAACAACAAAATTTTGCATGACTTAACTGACATTGCTCCCACATCAAGCCATGTACCAATTTTACAATTTATTTTTGGAAAAGACAACACCCAAAGTGGTCAAGAAAATGATATATAGTAGAGTTTGGCAAGAAAATAAGCCCATAAGACATGGGGGAATATATATTTCACTTATGTAGCCTTTGGTAGAAATCTCATTACGAGAAAAAAATTTTATGAGAGATTTTTCATGGGAAAGATTTTTCAGGGAAATTTTCTCTAGAAAAATGTACAAAATAATTGGTCTTCTTTAAATTTTCCCAAAATCAATCTACATCCAAACATAGAAAGGATTAATCAACCTGGAAAAAATTGATCATTTTCCCATTATTTTGATCAACCAAACACACCCTTAATAAAAAGAGTGAAGTTTAGGTGGGTGGTTTAGCTATTTGCTATTTGATTTTGTGAAAAGATTTTTAATTTATTTTTTTGGTTGAGTAGAGTTCTCTTAGTTCTATATTAGTTATAGGGTTAATTTATTTTTATGGTTTCCAAAATCAATCTTTGATTGATAATTTTTCATATAATATTTTATTATTAATTATAATATTATATTTTTAGGATACTATCTTTCACTACGAATATAATGTGGCATTTTTATATAATAAATCCTTACATATATTGAGAAGTTAAGGGTTAAAGTTTTTAAACTGTAACCGATACGATTTTCCAGACGATAAATAATACTGTATGAACTAAGGGAGATCTTCCTACAAATAAAAATGTGCAAAATGATAAACATCTTGACGTAAGACGGTTCATCTTGTTTTTCACCTAAATCACACATAAAGTTAAATGTAAGTATATTTAAATTATTATAAAAGTATGTTTCATTACTTTGGGGGTTATTACAACTTATGAACAATATAAAATTATTTATTTATTTATTTTAAGTTTTCACAAATATAAAACTATACATAAAATATACATTTTCTACTATGATTGATAAAATTAGACTATTATTTATATTTTTTGACATAGCGAATAAGTATTATACTTTTATAATTGATAAATACATATAATTATTAGAGAGAATATTATTAAAAGTTACAAAAATGTGAAATATCGACAATTTAAGATGATTATTAAGCATCTTGAGTCAAGATATGGATCGATTGTCCCTTTTAAAATTAATTACTTTGAAGGTTGTGAAGTTGATTCGTGAAGCATTCATTCAATAGGGTGATTTGGAACTTGGAAAAAGTAGAACAAAAATAGTGAATTTGTGGAAAGCATGCATACATGTCAAAGAAAATCTGGAGACGAGCATCGAAGCTGTGATCAGAAAGCATTTGCCAAAAATCTTTGAGCTGCTCTTTGTTGATGGCAACGATCCTCTGCCTCTTCCTCCTTGCCAATGCATCAAATAATCCCACTGCAAACTCCTTCGAATCCACCATTCCTGCATGCATGCCCTCACAAACACAACTTTTCATTATTCATTCAAACCTAACCAAACTTGCTCCCAAGTCAAAAGCCAAAACCAATACTTTGAAATCACATTTACTGAGATGTCGAATGTAACATCTTTTTCTTTCTTACCTTTAAATGTTACAATTTACTCAGATCGATTCTAATTGACAAAAAATTTAAAAGTCGTTCGCTACTTACTACTGGTCAATTAAAAAAAGAAGTAAACGAAGTTTTGGGCCGTAAGATTGGTGAGTAAAATGATAAATTAGTCGAAATTAGTAAGTAAATCATGGGTAAGTAAAAATTGAATTTTTGTTAACTATTTTATGTACATTTATTAAAATCATCCAAAATTATCAACAAGTACCAAAAATTTCAAAAAAAATCTATCAAAATTTACTAAAAATTATGAAAACTGATTTATTTTACCCTACCCGTAAATCTTACGAGCCTAATAATGAGCTTGGAAAAACAAACTTTTTCAAATATTGAGATCTCCGAAGAAAAAATAACAAAAAAGGGAAAAGAAAAACAGACCAATGCAGTCGGCAAACTGTTCTCTGGAAAGGAGCCCATGTTGATCGGCCAACTTATCAAACCTGGCCGCTACCTCCGCCCAGAGCGCCGCCGCTTCCTCCTCCGTGGTGGTGGTTTTCCTGCTAATAAACCTCAGCCCCGACAACGCCCTTTGAGCCCTAGAACTAGACCTCTGAAGCTGCGCCCTAATCCTCCGCTTCTCCCTCTCCGCCATCACCCTGGCCGTCGGAGTCTCCCCTGCCTCCGACGACGCCGCCGACGACCGCGGCCACCGGAACTTCTTCAGGACGCTCGACGCCACCGACAGACTCCTCTCCAGAATCCCACCGGTGTCGGCGGCACGGGGGGTGACGCTGCAGACGTAGACGTTGGAGTTGTCGTCGAGGGCGAGCTCGACCTCGACGAGGTCGTCGGGTCGGGACGTCGAGGGGCGGTGGAGGTGGAGGTGTGTGAGGTCGTTGAGGAAGATGGGGAGCATTGGACTTGCACTGGCAGTGCCGATGGTGGGGGTGGTGGTGGTGTCATCGTCGATGACGTCGTCGGGGAGGCGGAAGCTGCGGCCGTAGTTGGAATTCGAGCGCTTTGAGCTGCTCCTGCTGCCTCCTAATGATGCACGGGACATGTCTGTTTTGCACCAGGATTAATGGAATGAGAGAGAGTCATCAACAAAATGAAGGTCAATGTGTGTTTTTTTGAGAGAGAAAGAGAGGGAGAGAGAGATGATGGGGTGGAGAGGTTGCATCACAGGGTACGTTGGTTACTTGGTTGGTGGTAAAGGGATTAATAATCAAGAATTCTTAAGGAAATATGTATTTGTTAGACAATTTGGAAGAATAGGTCATAAAATGTAAGACGTGAGATAGGTTCAGAAAAACATATATATGTTCTTGTCTCTTGAAATATAGGTGGAACTGGAGAAGCATTGGGTATTTCTGTGTGCAAAAGCAAAAGCAAACGCAAAATCAAAATCTAAGTACAAGTTGGTCGTACACTCATAATAATGTTGTACTCCATAGCAATGCATATGGGCTAATAAAATGATGTTTTAGCTAACAGTAATTTAATAAGATGCAGTTATATATATATATATATATATATATATATATATATATATATATATATGGTCGTACAATTAATTGTTTGAGAATTATTAATAGTTAAAATTTACGGAGAATTTTATGAATTTAATCAGTTTATCAGAAATTATAACATTATATTTTTCAACAGTTATTGCTTTTTGTAAATTTAATGATACTAATTTTATAGATAGATAATTATATATGTTTAAAATTTTATAATTATAGTTTTCAAACTTTAATGATTACCTTAATACTCTCTTCTTCTCATATTATCTATCACTTTAACTAATTTTCTTTTTTTTTCCTTTACATAATATCTATCAGTTTATAATTCTAATAATGGGAGGGAGGCAGTATATCCATAGGAATTATAAAGGGCCATAACAATTTATTTAATGACAATTAATCTGTTGTGTGTGGAGACCAAGTGGGAAATAAAAAGAAAGAAGGAAAGCATTCATTTTTGCAGTTGTTTCCTTTTTGCGGATGTTTCCTTTCTGCGACAACTTTCCTTATTATTATAACATATTTTCTCATGTACCATTAATATATATAGGGGTCAAATCTTCCCCCTAAATCAATCAAGTAAGATAGAGAGAAACGCAACCTATGTAATTGTAATCATCCTATTACTAGTGCATCGATTTCGTGTTTTTTTTCCCGCTTTGGGTTTTTTCCACGTTAAACCTTTGGTGTCAATTTTTTATTTCTTTTCCGCTATTATTTCCTATTGTTTATGGTTGCTTAGGTGCTCTTCGATCCTAAAAACTGGCATTAGAGCATGCAGGTTGCTGAAAGAGAACTCGCTTTCAAACACTGTTGGGAGATAAGTATCAACTTGAGAAATTTGACGGATCTGACTTTACCTACTGGAAGTTGCAGATTGAGGATCTGTTGTACTTGAATTCGCTGCATGCTCTGCTGTTGGAGAAGAAGCCAGACTCCATGGAGCAGGTCGCGTACGATCTGCTCGATCGACAGGCGATGTCCCTAATTAGGATATCCTTGACTCGGAACGTTAGGTTTAACGATATGGAGAAAGAGATAATGAAAGAATTGTTGAAGGCATTAGAGGAAATGTATGAGAAACCAAACACAACAAATCAGGTATATTTATTCCGCAAACTAACCAGTTGTAAGATGGCCAAGGATGGTGATGTGGCTAATCATATTAATGAGATTACTAAGATATTATCACAACTTGCTTAAGTAAAAATGACTTTTGTTGAGAATGTTAAAGCTTGCATATTGTTGTCTTCTATGCCTGATTCTTAGGAAACTCTTGTAACTGCTGTTAGTAGTGCTAAGATTACAGACGATATGAAATTTGATGAGGTCAAGTCTGTACTGCTTAATGAGGGCCTTCATAGGAGGAATTCTGGTGGGAAATCTTCAGGAAGTGCCTTAAGTGTCAGGGGTAGGAAGAATAATAGGAATTCTAATAATTCCAGGGGGCAGTCGAAGTCCAGGGGTAAAGCCAAGCTAAGAACATGAGTGAAGTTGTGTGTTATGGTTGTGGGGATAAAGGTCACTTTAAGAGGGATTGCCCTAAACCTAAGAAGGGGAAGGTAATGAAGACCGTGACTCTATCAACTCTGCTGAAGACTTTTGTGAACCTCTAATCTTGAGTGTGTCTAGCCCTGAGGAGTCTTGGATAGTTGATACTGGTGCATCTTTTCGCGTTTCTTCAAACATGGAGTAATTTCATAACTTCAAGAGTGGAAATTTTGGCAGGGTTTATCTAGCTGACAACAACTATTATGAGATAACAGGTAGGGGAGACGTGGCTATTAAGACTGCTAATGGTGGTCTTTAGAAGTTGGAAGATGTCAGATATATTCTTGGTATTAAGAAGAATTTGATTTCAGTTAATCAACTTGATGAGATGGGCTATTCTGCAGGGTTCGGGAATGGAAGATGGAAGATTGTGAAAGGTGCTATGGTAGTGGCGACAGGATTGAGATCCGGTACTTTGTACTCCACGAGGGATAGAGCTAACGTGATTTCTAATGTCAATGTTACTTCTTGTTATAGTTTATGGCATTGTAGGCTTGGTCACATGAGTAAGAAGGGCATAAAGATTCTAGCTTCGAAGGGCGTTTTGGAGAATCTGAAAACCATACACATGGAGCTCTATGAGAGTTGTATCCTCGATAAGCAAAAAAGTATCAGTTTCACTAAAACTGGCAAGGAACCAAAACCAGAGAGGTTGGGATTAGTGCATTTAGATGTGTGGGGGTCTGCGCCAGTCAACTCCATGAGCTGTGCTCAATATTATGTCACCTTTATTAATGATTACAGTCGGAAGGGATGGGTTTATTTTTTGAAGAATAAATCTGATGTGTTTAGTGTTTTCTTGAAGTGGAAAGCACAGGTTGAGACGCATACTGGATTGAAGGTGAAGTGTTTGAGGATAGACAATGGAGGAGAGTATGAGAAGAAGGAGTTCGTGAAATACTGCGAACAGAACGATATTAGATTATTGAGGAATGTTCCCAAGACACCAAGGCAGAATGGAATAGTAGAGAGGATGAATCGAATTCTAAACGAGAGAGCCATGAGCATGAGGATTCATGCTGGATTGCCCAAGTACTTATGGGCAGAAGCAGTAAACACAACAACATACCTAATCAATAGGAATCCATCAGTTCCTTTAGATTTGAAGGTACTTGAGGAGGTATGGAGTGATAAGAAAGTGGATACTCCTTTCTTTGTATTTTAGGCAGTATTGCTTATGTGATGACTGATCCTGACAAGAGTGATAAGTTGGATCCTAAATTCAAAAAGTGTTATTTAGTTGGTTATGGGACTGACGCTTTTGGATACAAGTTGTGGGATGGTAAGAAGATGTTGAGACATTGTGATGTAGTATTTAATGAGAATGTGTTGTATAGAGATTGGCAGGCATCAATTGACTCAAGTAACAAGGAGTTAGTGGGAGCAAAAGTGGGGCAACCAGGAACTGTTAAGTTTTTTGTCAGGCCTAATGCGCCAAGGAGGGAAACAATAGAGACAGAGGCATCACAGGAAACAGGGGCGGATTTGGTATTGTACCAGTGGAGTCAAGCGACTACATTGAAATTTTGGGGGAAAAAAATCAGTTTTCTGGAAAAAAAAGTATAATTTAGTTATACAGTTTCATCGCAAACATCATCATAAAATGAATGATAGCTGATTGGTCTAGGAGTTGGTGCATTGATGCAGGGAATTTGGTTTATTCTACATGAATTTGAATCTTGCTAATAGCAAATTTTGAAAACTTTTTTGTTTTACCCAAAATTTGTAATATGATGTGACTTTTACAATCTCTCTTGGCATCTTCTCTCAACTCAACTTTGTCTTATTTATTATTGAAAATTACTATCTAAGTTGTTAGGAAAGTGTCCTAAAATCACCAAATCTCTTGATACCACAATTATTTGTTTCCTAATTGTATTAGGATATTATTTAAGTTTCCTTATTATGTTGGGTTTCCTAATTGTATTAGATTCTAAATCTAATTGGAGTGAGAGTCAAGTTAGGTTATAGGGAGTTTTCCCTATAAATAGAGTACATGTTTCTCCACCAAAAACACATCGGTAAACACAGAGAGCTAGAGAGAGACAGAAAATATTAAGAGAGAAAGGGGTCTCACCAATATTTTCCCCAGTGTATCATGAGAGATTGTGAGTTGAGTGTTGAGAGATTGTTATTGTAATCTCCTTTGTGGATCGTATCACACCCTGTGATAGTGATCAGGTTGTACTCATCCTTTCTCATAGTGAATTATTTTCTGGCTGTCGCTGTCCGTGGGTTTTTCTCCGAGTTCTTCGGTTTCCCACGTAATTCTGGTGTTTGATTTTATCGCTTATTTTTCGTTCCTAAATTTTGTTGTAATATCCGTCATCTCGTTTTCGATTCTATTATTCGCTTCCGCTGTTACCTTGCTACTCACTTTTCTCTAACAAGTGGTATCATAGCAAGGTGGAGATGGCTACAATTATGAAGTGCGATATTCCAAAATTTGATGGAACGAGGAGTTTTACTATGTGGAGACTGTAGATGAAGGCGGTCTTGATTCAGCACGGGTTATGGGATGTGATTGAGTATCTTGACACGAAGACTGATGCAACAATGAGCGATGATGAATTCAAACAGCTCCAGAAGGATATTAAGGGGAATCTTCTCCAAGGGAGTGGAAGAAGCTTGAAGATAAGACTCTGGCAGGGATTCAGCTGTGCTTGGCGGAGCACATTCAGAGAGAGGTGATGCATATCGAGAAACCTCGGGAGCTCTGGACCAAACTGGAAGAGTTGTACATGTCGAAGAGTCGTGCAAACAAGTACCGAATGAAGGAGAAATTCTACAGGCTGAAGATGCCCCAAGGTATTTCTATTCAGGCACATCTTAGTCAATTTGATTCTATTATTACCGAATTGGAATCAATGGATATAAAACACACTGATGAGGATAAGGCTTTACATTTAATTTTATCCCTACCTGCATCACATAAACAATTTAAGGAAATCATGTTGTATGGGAATCATGGTGTCCTTAATCTTAGTGAAGTAAAGGCTAGTTTACTGTCTAAGGAGAAACTTGATACCGATGGTGATGACCAGGGTGGTGATGCTATGGTTGTAAGGGGTAGGAATACTGAACGTAAGGGAAACGGGTCTAGAGGGAGGTCTAAACACCGTTCAAAGTCTAGGAATCCTCACAAGAATAAGAAGTGTAATTACTGTAGTAAGATGGGGCATATAGAGAGAGACTGTTGGGCAAAACAGAGAGACCAGAAGCAGGAGAGTAAGGATAATCACACCAAACCTGGTACCTCAAACTGCATAGAGTCCGAGTCAGATGGTGATGGGTTTGTAGTTATGGATGATGCCTTGGCTACCACATCGAGTAGGATAGCTAGAGATGAGTGGGTTCTTGACACGGGGTGCACCTATCATATGTGTCCTCATAAGGACTGGTTCGAATCTTATGAGAACGTTGACACTAGGGTCGTAGTCATGGGTAACGACATAGCCTGCAAGGTTGCAGGAATCGGTAGCATCAAAATCAAGACTCATGATGGCATCGTTAGAACTCTCAAGGAGGTTCGTCATATCCATAACATGACTCGAAATTTAATTTCTTTGGGTACTCTTGAAGCTAACGGCTGCAGGTACAAAGGAGAAGATGGTGTTTTGAAAGTGTGCAGGGGTTCCATGGTTCTTATGAAGGGAATCAGGAAGGCGATCTATACATCCCGCAGGGTCTACTGATGGCAGGATCTCGCAAATCCTAAATCTTGATGAGTCCGACAGCACAAAACTGTGGCACATGAGACTAGGCCACATCGGCGAGAAGAGAATGTCAATGTTGAGCAAGAAGGGATATCTTGAAGACGCAAAGATTGGCAAGTTGGAGTTTTGCGATCATGTGTCTACGGGAAACAGAAGAGGGTTAGCTTTTCAAGGGCTAAACATACAACAGCAGGGATCCTTGATTATATTCATTCAGATTTGTGGGGTCCTGCTAGAGTGCCATCATTGGGTGGCAAGCGCTACATGTTGACATTCGTGGATGACTTCTCGAGGAAGACCCTGGATTATTTCCTGCGGCACAAGAATGAGACATTCTCATATTTCAAGAAGTTCAAAGCTTTGGTGGAGAACCAAACAGGCAGGAAAATCAAGAAACTCAGGACTGACAATGGGTTAGAGTTTATTGATTCTGAATTTACTGAATTCTGCGAGGAGCATGGGATTGTGAGGCATCGAACCTTGGTGGGTAAGCCTCAGCAAAACGGGGTAGCCAAAAGAATCAACAGGACACTCCTGGAGAAAGCCCGCTGCATGCTCTCGAATGCAGGGCTTTGGAAGAACAAATCGTTCTGGGCAGAGGTGATATCTACTGCCTACTACCTGCTGAACAAATCACCTCATGCCTCTATCGAATACCAGATTCCAGAGGAAGTATGGACAGGTAATCCAGTTAATTATTCTAATTTGAGAATTTTTGGATGTCCTGTATATGTCCATGTGAATGATGGGAAGCTGTCTCCCGAGTATTAAATGCATGTTTCTAGTTTACTGTCCGAGTCTAAGGGATATAGAATGTGGTGTCCTGATTTGATGAAAGTTATTCAGTCTAGAGATGTAACCTTTAATGAAACTGCTATGTTATCTGGAATGGAATCTACCGGTACTTCTGATGATGCAGGAAATCAGGAGAATGATGTAGGAAGAATGGTGTTCGAGGTGGAGCAGGCTCAAGGTGGAGCTGCTGGAACCTGCAATCAGGAGCAAACTACTGATGCTCCTGAACCAACTCAGGTTGATGAGCCTGAGATTGAGACGAATGTTCCTCAGGTGGAGGAACAACCATGCATTGCTAGAGATCGTCCCAGGAGGGAGATCAGGAGACCAGCGCGATATACTGAAGAAGATGATGCTATGATTGCTTATGCGCTGAGTGTTGCAGAGAAGACTTCTGAAGGTGATGAACCTTCTACCTATCAGGAGGCCATCTCTTGTCCGAATGCCTCAAACTGGATAGGAGCTATGCAAGAGGAGATGGAGAGTCTGCAGAAAAATCATACATGGGAAGCCTAAAGGGCGACAAGCTCTTACTGCGAAGTGGGTGTACAAGAGAAAGGAAGGTATCCCTGGTGTAGAAAGTGCAAGGTGGAAGGCTAGATTAGTTGTAAGGGGTTGCAATCAGAAAGAAGGAATCGACTACAACGAAGTATTCTCGCCAGTCGTGAGGCATATGTCGATCCGCACCTTGCTTGCCTTTGTTGCTCTATTTGATTTGGAGTTGGAGCAACTTGATGTCAAGACAGCTTTCCTCCATGGCGAGTTGGAGGAGGAAATATATATGAGGCAGCCAGAGGGTTTCATCGTTCTGTAAGCGAGGCAGTATCCAGATTAAGGAAATCCTTGTATGGACTTAAACAGGCACCCAGGCAGTGGTACAAAAGGTTTGATACCTTTATGGTAGGGCAAGGGTACACAAGAAGTCAATATGATAATTGTGTGTACTACAGGCAATTTGAAGAAAGGTCTTTCATTTATTTATTATTGTATGTGGATGACATGTTGATTGCCTCCAGGGACATGTCACTAATAAAGAAGCTGAAATCTCAACTCAACTAGGAGTTTGAGATGAAAGACCTCGGAGCGGCGAAGAAGATTTTGGGTAATGAGATCCAAAGGGATAGAAAGGCAGGGAAGGTGTTCCTGTCTCAGAAGAAATATCTGGAGAAGATGTTGGACATATTCAACATGAGAAACTGTAAAATAGTTTCAACTCCTTTAGCTGCACACTTCAAGTTGTCTGGTGAGAACTGTCCTATATTTGATTTGGAGGTAAGGAGGATGTCTAATATTCCCTATGCTAGTGCAGTTGGTAGTTTGATGTATGCTATGGTGTGTACTAGACCTGACCTGTCCCATGCAGTTAGTGTGGTGAGTAGATATATGCAGAATCCAGGGAAGGAGCATTGAGGAGGAGTGAAGTGGATCCTTCGCTATGTGAAGGGTACTTTAGAGAAGGGCATCCTGTATGATAGAGGTAGTGCTGCATCGTCTGATGTTGCAAGTTCTGTTGATGCTGATTATGGTGGAGATCTGGATAGGAGACGCTCAATTTCAAGGTATGTGTTCATCATGTGTGGAGGAGCAATATCTTGGAAAGCTTCACTTCAGTCTATAGCAGCCCTTTCAACAACTGAGGGTGAATATATTGCTGCAACGGAAGGAGTGAAGGAGGTCATCTAGTTGAGGGGATTGGTCATGGAGCTTGGAGTACCACAAGGCGAGACTGTGGTTTATTCTGATAGTCAGAGTGCTATACATCTGACTAAGAATGACACTTATCATTCGAAAACCAAGCATATAAGCGTCAGGTATCACTTCATTAGAGATACAGTTGCTGCGGCAGAGATTGTGGTGAAGAAGGTGCATACTTCTGATAATCCTGCAGACATGTTAACCAAGCCTCTATCTATAGCTAAGTTCGAACATTGTTTGGACTTAGTTGGTGTTTCTAGCATGTGAGAGCCCTGCGGGGCCACGCCCTGCGGAGGGGCGTGTGATGGTGACAGTCAAGATGTTTATCTGGACCGATGATTCATTGATTTTAGTCCAAGGTGGAGTTTGTTAGGAAAGTGTCCTAAAATCACCAAATCTCTTGATACCACAATTATTTGTTTCCTAATTGTATTAGGATATTATTTAGGTTTCCTTATTATGTTGGGTTTCCTAATTGTATTAGATTCTAAATCTAATTGGAGTGAGAGTCAAGTTAGGTTATAGGGAGTTTTCCCTATAGATAGGGTACATGTTTCTCCACCAAAAACACATCGGTAAACACAGAGAGCTAGAGAGAGAGAAAATATTGAGAGAGAAAGGGGTCTCACCAATATTTTCCCCAGTGTATCATGAGAGATTGTGAGTTGAGTGTTGAGAGATTGTTATTGTAATCTCCTTTGTGGATCGTATCACACCCTGTGATAGTGATAAGGTTGTACTCCTCCTTTCTCATAGTGGATTATTTTCTGGCTGTCGCCGTCCGTGAGTTTTTCTCCGAGTTCTTCGGTTTCCCACGTAATTCTGGTGTTTGATTTTATCGCTTATTTTTCGTTCATAAATTTTGTTGTAATATCTGTCATCTCGTTTTCGATTCTATTATTCGCTTCCGCTGTTACCTTGCTACTCACTTTTCTCTAACATAAGTTCTAAATGTTTTCATTACATTCTCAATTCTCGTGAAATTCTAATATTCTCAACTCAATTTTGTGTGGCTAAATAAAGCTTATATTTTGCTATTAATTAATTTGTTATTTGTTAAATGAGTCAACATAAGTAAACTAGATTAACCTATTTATGTATTGGATATTTGGATTATCTGAATGTTATGTATGAAAATAAAATTTGCTAATTGGATGCATAGTTTATTATTTTTCTTTTTAATTTTGGAGATTGTCAATTTTTAGGATTTTAAATACTTGCTAGTTAATTGAATTAATGGATGTCTAATTTGTTCAACTTATTAATTAATGACTTAATGTGATGATTAAATTAGAATTTGAAAGACTTGTTAACTTTTCACCTATATTAGTTTTAGAACACTCTCAACGCTTTATCAAGACCAATTTACGTAATAGAATGACGGATGAGTTTTTAAATTATATTGTTATTACTTATTTTTTTAGATGAGATCTTCTTAAAAAATATCCAATGAAGCTCTCATTGATCGTTTTAGGAAGAAGCATGATGGTCAACAAGATTATTAGGTATGTACTTCTGTTTAACATTATTTTCATGACTATTTTTAAATTTGCTAATTAGTAGCATTGAATTTTTTTAATTCTGTTAAATTTTAATTTTTTAGCAAAATATTGTTGACTCCACTGACTTGAAATTCTGGATCCGTCACTGACAGGAAACTCCACAGACTGCAGATCATGCTACTGAATAGCTTGAACCACAAGAGCTAGTTGAAAGCTCTAGTGATGATGAGAAAACTGCACCACCCACTGTGAGGAGATCCACGAGGGCTACCGGAGGTAATGCACCTGAAAGATATTCTCCATTTTCGCATTACTTATTACTAACATACGTTGGTGAGCCAGGATCCTATACTGAAGCTATGTAGGTTGAGGCTCGATTTAAGTGGGGGCATGTGATGAATGATGAGATTACTTCACTTGAGAAAAACAAAACCTGGGAGTTGACCAGGTTACCTGCAGAGAAGGAAGCTTTGCTTAATAAATGGGTTTACATGATCAAGAATGAGCCTAATGGTGCTGTGAGGTACAAGGCTCGGTTAGTGGTTAGGGGATTTTCATAAAAGGCAGGTATTGATTATAATGAGATTTTCTCTCCTGTTGTGAAGCTAACCACTGTTAGAATTGTCCTTAGTATGGTTGCAGTGGAGAATTTACATCTGGAGCAGATGAATGTAAAAACGGTCTTCTTGCATGGAGATTTGGAAGATGACTTGTATATGAAGCAACCTGAAGGGTATGAAGTTCCAGGGAAGGAGCACTTGGTGTGTAGACTGCGAAAAAGTCTATATGGGTTGAAACAGGCTCCAAGGCAGTGGTATATCAAGTTTGACACCTTCATGTGCAACAACGGGTTCAAGAGGAGTGATAATGATCAATGTTGTTATTATAAGAGTTTTGCTAACTCTTACATTATTTTGTTTCCATATATGGATGATATGTTGATTGCAGGAGCAAACATGAAGGAGATTACCAAGGAGAGAATGTCTAAAGAGTTTGAGATGAACGATTTGGGTGTTGCAAATCAAATCCTTGGCATGAGGATTACCAGAGACAGGGACAAAGTAGTTTTGAGGCTGCCTCAGGAGGACTGCATCAACAGGGTGCTTGAGAGGTTCAGTGTAGCTGATTCTAAACCTAGAGGCACTCTTATGGCAAACCATCTCAAACTATCCAATGAACAACAACCCAGAACCAAGGAGGAAAAAGAGTACATAGCCAAAGTTCCTTATGTTTCAGTAGTTGGGAGCTTGATGTATGCCATAGTCTGCACGAGACCGGATATTGTCTTTGTAGTTGGAGCGGTGTCCCGCTTCATCTCCAATCCGGGAAAATCGCACTGGGAAACTGTGAGATGGCTGTTGAGGTATTTGAAAGGTACTTCCCATTACTGTCTTATGTTTGGTGGAAGTAACATTGATTTAAAAAGTTATGTAAATGTTAATTTGAGTGGGGATTTCGATACGAACAAGAGTACCACATGCTATGTGTTCACTCTTGGTGGCTCGGCAATCAGTTGGATGTCAAGATTGAAGAAATGCATTGCTATGTCAACTACAGAATTTGAGTACATTGCCTTGTCTGAGGCAGACAAAGAAATGATATGACTGCAGGATTTCTTGGAGGTTCTTGATTAGGAGTAGGATGATGTTCTTCATTGTGGCAACCAGAGTGTCATTCAGCTAACAAAGAATCCAATATTACACTTAAGGACAAAGCATATTAGAAGGAGATATCACTTTATTCGAAACTTGGTGGAAGCTGGTGAAGTGAAGCAAGAGAAAATTCCAGGCAGTAAGAATCCAGCTGACATGCTGACCAAACCAGTGGATGTTGGGAAACTGAGGCTTTGTATGGCCTCAGTAGGCCTCTCTGACTGATAAAGAGGTCAGTTGATGGACTAGGGGAACTCGTGCTAAAAGTGAGGATTCCAGAAGGCTTAGTCTCCAAGTGGGAGATTGTTGTGCGTGGAGATCGGGTGGGAAATAAAGAGAAAGAAGAAAAACATTTCTTTTTGCAGATGTTTCTTTTTTGTAGATGTTTCCTTTTTGCGGATGTTTCTTTTCTGGGCAGCTTTCCTTATTATTATAACATAGTTTCTCTTGTACCACTAATATATATAGGGGTCAAATCTTCCCCCTAAATCAATCAAGTAAGATAAAGAGAAAGACAATATGTGTAATTGTAATCCTCCTATTACTAGTACATCGATTTCGTGATTTCTTTTTCCACTTTGAGTTTTTTTTTTCACGTTAAACTTCTGATGTCAATTTTTGATTTCTTTTCCGCTATTATTTCCTATTGTTTGTGGTTGCATGAGTGTTCTTCGATTCTAACATAAACTATTATTCCCTCCGTTCCATATTTATTGTCATCTTTGGAAATTGTGCAGTCAAACTCCACAAATTTTGACCATAAATTTTTCAATATATACAATGAATTGTTATATAAAATTACCACCATTATATTCGTAACGAAAAATACTATCATATAAGTATAATATTGCAATTGTTAATAACATATTATGCAAGAAATTATCAATCAAAAAGTGATATGAAGATCATAAAAATTAAAATTATGACAATTAATATGGACCAGAGGGAATATAAGTGTATAACCCAATTAGAAAATGCCTCACTTAAAAAGGTATCCATTGTCGGCAACCTTTGCTTGCTGTGGCCTCTGAGATCCAAAATGCAAAGTCCAAATCCCTGGAACCAAATACTCAAATACTCCAAACAACACCTGCCCATATCCCGAAAGTCCGAAACCTTCGCCAGATCAACATTTACCCATTTGTTTTCTTCGGACAGTTCTGAAACTCTTTTTAAAAAAAAATAAATAAAATTAGAACGTCTTTTGCGGCACTCATAATTATTTCCTCCCTGGCTGCCCCCGATATTCCCTCCCCATTATGATTATTCCTGTCTAAAATTGGGCACTCTGTTCCCTATATAAGCCTTCTCAAATACTTGATCCTCTTTTTTCCCTTCTCCCTCACTCTTTTCAAATCTCCATTCTCTCTCTACCATTCTCTCATTCTTCCATTTCTTTTAGACAGCGAGTTTTTGATTGCATTGTTCTCTGAGCCTCGGAAATGGCGGACTTTTGAAGAAATTCCAGGTACTTGTTTCAATTTATGAAGGTTTCTCTAGTTTTATTGGAGTTAGATTTGTTGGTTTTGTTATGATTTCGAGATTTTTGATGCATGGATCAATGATATGATTTGGTATAATTCAAGATTTCTAATGCATTGTGGCGTGGCTATTGGTTCTATGATGTGATCAAATAGATTTTTACTAAGCTGATTATAAAAATCGTTAACTGTGCTGCATCTGCTATAATTGAGATATCTGGCATTATACTGTGAGGAACTGAAGATTGCCGATATAAGATCCAGAAACTCTGTTTTCAGCTACATTGATCGTGATCGCAAACAGATGGAATTTTATTACGCAATAAACAAATTGCTTAAGAATTAATTAAACGTAAAATGCTGAGAAAACTGCTTTCTGAAGCAAGATTGGTTAATGGTTGGGACGTTAATTGGATTGGAGATGACAATGTTTCACGCAATCAAATGAAATTAAGACATGAAAATAGACTGTGATTGCTTCTTCGATTCATTTCCGCTACGTTTTTGTATTTGTTGCAGTTAACACTCCATTTGATTGTACTGCCCGAAAATAGCAGGGATCATGCATTCAGTTTAGATTTATAGGTTTTGTTCAAAGTTGGATTTGGATCATATTGGATTAGTTTTTATTGGATTGTAGAATTCCAATCTAGCCCCTTGGCAATAACAATGTTTTCAGGTTTTCCTTCAAGAATGTTATCATTTTATTTTAAATGGGAAGAGGATCTGCAGCGGAATAATCGAATTATTCTCAGTCACTTTATATTTATAATTACATATTTATGTTTAAGGGATCTTGCAATGCAGATTAATTGCATTCTGATTACTAGTTACTGCTATAAGTATTACAATGTTTTTGAGAATAATAAAAAAACCGTTTGATTTACATATTTGGCAGCTACTTCTCTTGTAACTTCTGATATCTATTTTCTCAGCTACTCCTGCAGGCCGCGGTGGTGGAATTTAGTGAGACAAGCGAAGAGTGATTCCTATCTGACTTGCCACCATACTCCGTGCTTTTACTTCATAGCTTAGGAGGAACAAAGCGATAAACTCAGCAGCATCCCTTACAAATTCACATTGTACTGTCGGTCAGCGCGTATTGCTTCAAAGGTCAGTACAAAAGGTGTGAAGTTACTTGCATCGGTGTGTAAAAGCAATTACTAACAATTTGGAATTCCTTCTGTTCGGTGTTATTTACTTGTTCTATGATTATTCTGACATGGTTTTCTGGTGAACAAGAAAGACTGATTCATATAGAATTACCCTCCTAATAAAAAGACCATGGATATAGTTGTATATTTAAGATCAGGCTCAATTAAACCTAGTCACAACTCAAATAGTAGGTGCACTTTTTCTTATGTCCAAGCCCAAACTGAATGATCTCTTTTCCATGCCCAGTTACTGAGCCTGCAGAGTGTTGTAAGGCTTAAGAATCAGAAAGGTAACTATGTGAATTGATCTCCATTGGTCTTGCATTAATCTATTAATCAACTGAAATCACAAACCTACCCGAGTCAAAACTGGAATTCTGAACCAAGGCTCGTGACAATGTAGCATGCATTGTTTTTCTTTTTCTTTTTAAAGGAAAATTGGATTGTTGTAAGTCGAATCATAGGGGCTGGGACAATCATAAGTCGGACTTAGAAATGTATCACAGTAAGCTAAAGTATTGGACTCATGGATTACAGTGCACCACTACCGAGTCAGCTGAAGCGGAATGATATTTTGGAATATTACAATCCAATATATGATAGTTCAGAATACTCCAACCCTATATATTATACTTTAGAATACGAGAAGCCAATATATGAGATCTTGGACTACCAGAATGCATTGCATTAAAATTTGGGATTTCTACAATGCAAGTGCCATGCAAGAAAAAAATGCTCGGTAGGAAAATTTGGCGGCAGTGCACTGAAATCCAAGGTTCAATAGTTCAACTTTGTATATACTTCTAAAGCTCGGCTTGCCATTGTCCCAACTGTTATAATTCAGCTACTTTGTTATTCATGTAGTCCACAATCAATCTGATGATAGTTTGTCACCAGGATCTGAACCTGCCTTGAACCAAACCAAAGGACCGCCCTGGTATTTCTTTTTGCAAAACTCAACCCATATGGATGAGCAAAGGGGTGGCCGAGTGGGCGGCATCAGACAAATAGTACGACTACGAGAGCTTCTCCAAAAATGGCAGAACGTGACACGGGCAAACAACCCTCGAACAAACGGGCACCCACCAGGGACAGTGCCAGTGCCAGTGCCAGTGGCAGGGCCAGGGGGGATATCACCAGAGGTGAACAGGCGACTGAGGGCGTCCGTGATTGTCTGTGACTCCGACGAGGAGAGCTGCCAGAGCCCCGAGCCGCCCCCGGACGTCCCCCGGGGGTACCTGGCTGTGTACGTCGGACAGGAGCTCAGGAGGTTCATCATCCCGACAGCGTACCTGAGCCACAACCTGTTCAAGCTGCTGTTGGAGAAGGCTGAGGAGGAGTTTGGGTATGATCACAATGGTGCCATCACTATTCCTTGCGAGATTGAGACATTCAAGTATCTGCTCAAGTGTATTGAAGCGGAGGATCATCAGAAAGGACAACACTCCGATGATAATATTCATGATCATACTTCAGGTACCCTACTTCATCTACAAGATTGTTTCTTTTGGCATCAATATATTACTCTCGTTCCGTGTTAATTACTAGCTCCCTCGATTGCACAATAGTTGTCCATTTAGCTAAAATTGCAAAATTTAAGAAAATGAATTAGTTAAATTACTATTATATCTTCCTCTCTTACTTTTGCATCCTATAATTGTTCTTACGACTTAATTAATTTTCGATCATACATTTTTGTAGGTGAAGTCGTAAGAACAATTATAGGATGAAAAATAAAAATAATCTTATAGTGATAATGAAAATAGTTTGTAATTATGGACTTACAATGCATAAAAAATAATCTGTAAAAAGTATAAGTTTCGATTGATGTGAATGAATAAATTTAATTTTTAAAATTTTGTTATCAATTGTAACATATGTCGTCCAGTTTTCCATCCTCACACGTACACTCTATAAGCTTCATGACCTAAGCTTCTTTGGGCTCAGCTTCCAAACCGACTCCAGCTTATTCCGAGCCAAGCTTGTTGAACTTCTGCCGAGCTAGCTCGCGAGCCGGCTTGGTTGATTGTCATCCCTAAAGCAATTGAGTCTAAATGATCATGTTGCTTGTATCCATGTTCTTTGGATTGGTTCAACTATTCAATCCAAATCTATCCAAACCTTACACAATTTCCCAAATAAAACATCCTTTCTAAAAACACAATTCCTCAAAAAAGCATCATAACTTATCCAAATCAATCAAATCCAATTCAATCCATCCAAACCTGATTTTAACCAATCCAAATAACAGGGCCATATCAGTTGGGCTCAATGCAAAGCCACCCAATCTAATGTCAATAAATGTTGGTGATGTTGCAGTGGAAGACTCTTCATGTAATGAGGACTAGACAGTCTCATGCTTGGCTTATGTAGGAAGGATTCAAGCCTTTGCCACCACTTTTTTTTCCAGTGTAAAGGATGCTTTCTTTTCATTCTTTTATTTTTTATAATTTTTTTTTCTTCTTTTAAGCTGATGTTTTTTTTTTTTTTTTCCTGCTTTCTTTGTTTTTCTTTTCTAGCAAAAGTAGGCAGATGTAGATTAGAAGTTGGTCCAAGAGCTGTTCCTTTGGTATTTGTTGTTTGTTATTTTTTAATAACTTTTATTTTTTTTTGTGATTGTAAGGGGTTGGGGTAAGGGTGGTAGACTGTTAATCAAGCAGGTTGGAAAGCTTAGTTACCTTTGTTATGTAGAATATATGTTTTTGTTGTCCTTACTTTTTTTTTTCCTTACAAATGTAAAATATAGATTATATAATACTTGGCCTAATATAAATCTTGTTGGCATTCAATTCTAAGGTTACGACAATTTTGTCATTAGTAACCTTCCATGAGAAAAGAGTAATAATCCATGCTAACGATTTGAAGTTAAGTTATTGTCCCATATATATGTTAGACCACAATAATTGGATAATTTTTTAATGAGAAAGAGATTATTAACACTACGATAAAGCAAGCTTTGGCGACATTTATTTTACTCGGACTATAATTTTAAAGTTGTTGTAGCCTTCACTGTCATTTATTCTAAAGGGAAATTTCACTCATTTGGTAGGCTTTAATTTTTGTTTATTTCAAATTGTCAACTATTTTCAAAATTATTCCAAGAAATAGACTTATTTGGAAAATTATTTCAAATGGTAGGCTTATTTGATAACTTTAAAATTTATTCTAAGTTTTCAAACACTTTAAAAATTAATCCTTGCTGTCAAACACTTTCGATATTATTCGAGTGAGTCGATTGTGAGATTGATAGAGAAAACTAAATGAAATTGAGAGAGGAGGAAAATTTTCCAAGCAATATTTTAACAACAGTACAAGAAGAAACTCACGAGTTGGAATAATTTTTAAAATAAGCCTACCACTTCGAATATTTTAAAAAGTGATTGACAACTTATAATAGGTAAAAGTTGAAACCTACCAAATGGAATTTTTCTATTTCAACATTTACGACTTATGCTAGTCCCTAAAATTAATGCTAATGCGACCACATACCCTCTCCTTCATATGACAATTTTATCATTGATTTTTCTAGTGCTCTGTTGACAAATATATGTTTAAGTATGAGTGTATGACCGGCTTCAATTTTAAGAAAAGTAAAGACATTCAAAATCAAATTTCCCTGAACAACCATGTATTACTCCTGTAATATTAATCGCATTTCCAATATTTTTTTACATACATGATCCAAACAAAAGTATATTTGGAAATTTAGGCCCATTCGTTTGTGCGTTAACGCCACTAACCGCAACGCAAGTTACCGCAATTTACTGCAACATACCGCAAATTACCATTATTTTTTTACTATTTCCACCGCAACTTAACGCAATCTAACGCAACTAACTCCAACGCAACGCAAACGCAACGCACAAAAGAACGATGCCATTTAAGAGGAAGCCAAGCAGCAGCCCAGTTTCTGTGACAATGAGAAACACCGAGATGTATGGCAACACAATGTCCAAAATTTGCTGACATGCTCAAGGAATCACATTCTGCATCAGAGAAGAAGCTATGTTACTCGCATCTTGACCAGCCCAATCCTGCGATTGAGCATCAAAGTATAGAGTTATACATCTCCGTATCAGAGAAGCAGGGCAACAAAATATAATCAAACCTAAGAGATTAGAGAAACTAGTAATAAGTTAAAGAATCTACCTTGAACATTATTGCTCTAACAGCTATTGTAAGGGTTGTGAATATCAAGTAGAAGAGACAATTAAAGTAAGAGCAGTAAGTGTGATTGCTAGAGAGATTTCACCAATTCGACTGGGTCAACTTTTATATGCTCCATATGAAAAGCAGAAAAGTAAAATAAAAACGTGAACGGCAGGATTCGAACCTGCGCGGGCAGAGCCCACATGATTTCTAGTCATGCCCGATAACCACTCCGGCACGTCCACTTTGTGTGCAGTATTTCTGACTGTTATGTTATATATTTACTTGAAGTAGCCATCTGGGTAAATAAGTGATGGAAATGCTTTCTTTTTCTTTTTGAAATGAAAGTGTAAAATATTTCTCAATTATCATAGAAGTGTTCTAATGTTTACAACCAGAATAAATGAGTACTCTGATGTATGGAGCTCAGTTTATTTATGAGTTGACTTTCATCTAACATTAAGGAATGTGTGAATTATCAATCAGTTATCAGTCTCTCTAGCACCTATTTTCCCTTGACTCACTAATTCTTTTTTTTTTTTATAATTCAAAGCGTAAAACGAGCAGAAAAAACGAACAAAAGGTAGCTCGATACAAAATGAAAATAAAGCCACAAAAACTACAATTCCGCCTAAAAATAGCTAAAAGACTCTAACAAAGAGCACAAAAAAAAACCCAAAAAAAAAATTGTCAAAACAAATTAGATACGCCACTCATATTGTCATAACTCTGCTACATTACTAGTTAAGAAATTTATCACTATAATAGTTTCAAAAAATAAAAATAAAAAAAGAGGGAAACAATACAGAAACCCCCCCCCCCAAAAAAAAAACATATAAATAAAAGCATCAGAAAAGGAACTCAAAAACTTCCCTCTTCATTGACTTACGTTATGATGTGCATCACTGCTCTGAAATTAGAATCTACTCTTTCTTTATTAAAAAAACGATCCTGAGCCCGGGCGCAGGATGCTTTGTGCGCCCGGCCCATTTTACGCGCCTGGCCCAGTGAAGAGGCGGGGGATCCTTGAGTCCAACGTGGCCCAAACCTTGAAATGGGTGAAATAGTGCACGCGTATAGTACAATTTGCATTCTCAGCTTTTGCATGTATTTATTTGCAGCTTTTCTATTCTTTTTTTTATTTTATTATTTTTGAAGTAATTGAATTATAGTCTATTATTTTTGTATATATCAATAATTATCTTTAAAGTAAATGAATGGATTTATTTTTTATTTTTCAGTTTTCTTAATTTTTTTCTATTCTATTTTTAATTTTTTTTATCATTTAACTATTATAAAATACTCATAAAAAAATACAAATGATGCTCAATAATTTCATGCATGTATTGACTTATGAGCATTCAAGTTTAATTTCATGAGTATTCATGTTTAAGTTTATGAACATTCAGTATTTATGAGCATGGATGTATTGACTTATGAGCATTCAAGTTTAATTTTGTGAGCATTCATGTTAATGTTTATAAGCATGCATGTTTTGACTTATGAACATTCAAGTTTAATTTTATGAGCATTCATGTTAATGTTTATGAACATGCATGTTTTGACTTATGAGCATACATGTATTGACTCATGAGCATTCAAGTTTAATTTTATGAGCATTCATGTTAATGTTTATGAGCATGCATATTTTAACTTATGAGCATTCAAGTTTAATTTTATGAGCATTCGTGTTAATGTTTATGAGCATGCATGTTTTAACTTATGAGCATTCATGTTTAATTTTATGAGCATTCATGTTAATGTTTATGAACATGCATGTTTTGACTTATGAGCATACATGTATTGACTCATGAGCATTCAAGTTTAATTTTATGAGCATTCATGTTAATGTTTATGAGCATGCATATTTACTTATGAGCATTCAAGTTTAATTTTATGAGCATTCGTGTTAATGTTTATGAGCATGCATATTTTGACTTATAAGCATTCAAGTTTAATGTTTATGAGCATGCATATTTTGACTTATGAGCATTCAAGTTTAATTTTGTGAGCATTCATATTAATGTTTATGAGCATGCATTTTTGACTTATGAGCATTCAAGTTTAATTTTATGAACATACATGTATTGATTCATGAGCATTCAAGTTTAATATTATGAGCATTCATATTAATGTTTATGAGCATGCATATTTTAACTAATGAACATTCAAGTTTAATTTTATGAGCATTCGTGTTTAGGTTTGTGAGCATATATGTATTGACTTATGAGCATTCAAGTTTTTTTTTCTATTTTTTATTTTTTTTAATGAACATTCATATTTATGAGCATACATGTATTGACTTATGAACATTCAAGTTTAATTTTATGAGCATTCATGTTTAAGTTTATGAGTATGCGCGTATTGACTTATGAGCATTCAAGTTTAATTTTATGAGCATTCATATTTAGGTTTATGAGCATACATGTATTGACTTATGAGCATTCAAGTTTAGTTTTATGATGTTGATGAAACAAGACATGTATTGTAAAAAGATTAAAAAAACAGTGGTTAAATGCTAATGAAACAAGACATGTATTGTAAAAAGATTAAAAAAAGACATGTTAGTTAGTGATTAATTGGCTTAGAAAAAAATGGTAATTGTGATGTAGGGCTAAGTTTACGGGTTAGTGTATATTCCGAATAGTTTATATGTAGTTGTGTTAGAAGGATGTTGAGTTTGGATGATTTTGGTTGTTATTTGTAAGTAAGTTGGCGTATATAGTTGGTATGGGTAATTTATTCATAATCCAACTTAATTGTCAATTTATGTACTAATAACTCCAAATGATGACATAATAGTTATGTCACATCCATTTAATAACTTAGGTACTCAACAACCAGTTGATACGTAAGTGGATATATAGGTTATTTTGTGATGGTACGTTAGGATAATAATTATGTTAATGTATAGTTATTGTATGTTAGTTGTATACGTGAAAGAAAGAGGTTGAGTTTTGGGTCATATTAGTGTCAAGGAGTGTGTTGTAACTCGATAATGTATGGTTGAGAAGGTTAATCAATGCCGCATCAACTCTTGTTTATCTGTTTGGTCCCCAAGTAGCTTGTCGTGATGAAATTGGCGAGTGCGGTTAGTGCAGGAGTTAGAAGCGTATCAGATTCGGTACAATGCAATGTTTATATTGTGGAGCCTGGTGGGTCAACAAGAAACATTACATTGTATCGAATCTGATATGCTTCTAACTCCCAGAGCACTGTAGACCTTGCTTGTATTTTTGGGAACCAAACAATTAAGCAGAGTCGATCTGGTGAAAGTCTTTTTCAACCATATATTAACAGTTAAACAACACACTCTCCTTGGACAATAACATGATCCTCTTGCCTCGTGACACGACTTAGGTAACCAACACACGCTAACCCATTTGCGCATATTATTGCGACTTAAATGATTTTGGTTGTTATGTATGTCTTCGTTTTGCAGGTGATCTAAAATGGTTGGGAAGGGCAAGGGCCGCGGGTTTCTGGACCGGGCGAATCGACTTGTGAGTGATTGGAGGTGAGTGCAGGGACCCCACAGACGCAATGTGATCGGCCAACTCGCCGTCTTGGTCGTGGTAAGGACGCAGGTGATGCGTGGGGGACCGGCCGAGGACACGGGTAGTCAGGCCATGGATTTCGTTGACCATCTCAACCAGGCCATGGGTGAGTCTAGCGGCTCTACAACATCGGAGTCGGGGGACGATGAGACAGGGGAGCCCGAGATGCAGATGATCCCGACCTCCATCGCCAATTTTTCGACTACTGGGCCAGGTTACAGGCCATCAGGTTTCATGCCGATGAGGGATGCATCCGGCAAGTTTGCCCCCGGTTCGGCGGGGAAGCGATTACGCTCTTGGTGACGCCGGGTCGATGCGAGATATCGAGAGGAAGCGTGGCCGACAATTCTGGAAGATTGGTGGTAACGTTCCCGGGGGACCTGCAATTCCCTCATTGATACCGAGCTTTGGAGGTCACATTGCTCGGGTAATATGGGAGGGTCGCGAGCGTTCGCCTCGTGTTGTCCTTGATTGCCTGACGAAGAAGAATGCGTTGAGGGAGTTGTGGTCGCGACACGCGATTGGAACTCGAATGCCAGCCGCACCGAAGAATCCAAATAACCAACTTGCCGAGTCGATGTACGATCACATCGACTCGGCGTTGATCTCGGCGTTCGTTGAGGTGGCAACCGAAACAAACACATTTCACCTTCCCTTTGGTGAATGACGATCATGTTGCATGATGTGCAACATATATTGGGTCTTGCTTGATGGCTTGATGCTCAAGGACTTCCTCGGAAGTCGTTAACCAAGACGCGTGCGTGATTTTTGAAAAAGCAATGGCGAGTGAAGGTCGATAGCACTTATGACAAGGGTGGCATAGTGACTCCCATTTGAGGACGATCGGTTTAACGACCGCTTTTCCCATTCCCATAGGATACGGCGTGGTTGTTGAGCATGCTCGGTAACACTATCCTCGTGGACAAATCGAGGGATAGAATTAGGCCGCATCCGTGGCCTAGCACTGATGTTATCGTTGATCGCATTGCTTGGGGACGGTGACCTTGGCGTTCCTTTACCGCCAGTTAGGGATGGCGAGCAGGGCCGGGACGGCCAAGATGGCCGGGTGTTTGACCCTGCTGCAGGCCTGGATCTACGAGTACTTTCCTGATTTTAGGCCACACGCGGAGCTGCCTGTTAATGGGCCTCGGGCGAGCAGGTGGTCCCCCATCCGCCAAGTTCGGGGCGCTGAGGTCCTCGTTGTATGCGTTGACGCCGGATCTGGTGAGTTGGGCCGTCAGACGGTCTGCCTGCAAGTCATGTACCAGACGTTGTACAATGGGCGATTCGTGCATACGACATCACGAGCCGTATACATGCCCGATCGTGTCGTTCGCGCTAGGGCACCTACAACATATCCCACGGCGATTATCACCCCAAATAGCGGCGGCCGTGAAGGCCCCTACAACCGGAATTCGTGGAGGCTAACGTCACGATCGGGCGGGTTTCCAATCAACAACAAAATGTCGGTGCGTGATGTGCCCCGCACGAAACAAGTGCGTGAGTCGGATGTCGCCTACAACGATCGTATGCGGCCCATTCACACAAATTTTTGAACAACAATGCCTCCGCAAGCCAATCGACGATGGATGACCTTCCGACACACGAGCAGTACACTTAAACACTCATCATAATTAATTATTTTAGTGTTTTATTTTTTGTTGTATTTTTATTGATCGACCGATTTTTTTGTAATTTTTTTATAAAAGTGGGCCTATACATGGGCTTCATTAGTTCAACGGGAGGCATCGCCCAAGCGGACGATGAGACAATGACAATTAACCGTGCTTGGTACGATGAGATGGTCGATTTGCAGGCGTTGGTGCGGCAGATGCACATTGAAGTCCCCCAGGAGGAAGACGATGATGATGAGGAGTAGATGGTGTTGTTTAATTTCATTGTTTTTAATGTACCCTAAACTAAGTGTGGCTTTGTGTTGAACTAACTACCTGATTATGCGGTCAGTTTTCAAATTTGTGTTTTTATTGTTTTTTTAATGGGTATATGTATACAACGGTACAACTACAACAATCATTGGCGTTGAGTGGCCCTAATAGCCTGCCATCTATCAATACGAGCCTGGAAAGGCTCATCCCAACCCTCAACAGTTATGTCTCTAGCTGCTCGCCATCCAATATGAATCGGTGGTAGAGGGCATTCATCCCGTAAATGTATAAGCATGAAGTGGTTATTGTATCGCACAATTCCCTGAACTTTCGCAGGTCCCGTAAGTCTAGGCCCTCCTCTTATGGGTAATATTGATATGCATAGTTCAGCTGTCTGCGATCGTGGACCAGGAGGTGTTGACAAGAAGACCCACATCATATTCATCGTTGTCGCAGCTGGAAATAAGTCATTTGGAGCCGACATCCAATGTTCGAACGGGCCGCCCACCAAGTGGCCGTAAATCCGCGCGCGTGTGTCTCAAGGAAAATCTCCTTGCCGTTAGAAAACGCAGAAACATATGCATTTTCATTCGCTCGCAACTCGCTCATTGAGACCCTAGCGATTGACCACTTTTCCCGATCCGTAATCGCCTCGGCCACGCATCTGAACCCACAGTTGCCATCAGCTTCCACATCCGTCCATCCAACGACGTATGGCAGAATGAAATGTGGCAAAGCGTCCTCGAACGGGAACGGTTCTTGACGCATCCGGTTGATACCTGTTGACCCCATCCCAACTGATGAAGAACTGGTTCCCTTTTTCCTTGACGAATTCGTCGTTGTCTTGCTACCCCGTCCCGATGATCGTCCGTACTCAAACGCACTGGGATTGCGTCGCGTTGATTTTGATGTCTTCGGTCTGCCGGGCCGTGGGGGGCTTGTCTGTGGATCAGGAATATACTCACTGTCGGGATTCAACTTTCCATTGAGGACACTGTTTACGTGTCGTACAACTGCTGGGTCACTCTCCCGAACCTGGTTAGCCAGTTCCTCAAAATGTTCTAAGTCTGTACCTGGTGGAATATCATT